>CANSGD010000335.1:0-1245625 GCA_947645195.1 Patellifolia procumbens
TACTCTCCATTTTCATTAAGTAAAAAACGAATTTCAAACCAAACTAACACATCCAACTTATTATTGTAAAAATATACGGATATTCGTAATTTTCACCTGCGGGAACCCGACTCTCAACCTCAATATTTTAAATCAACCCCAACCATACAAAATTTTAAACGACCCTCCCAACAAAGCAAGTTTGAGTGGTAATAATTTTTGTGTGAATGATAATGTTATTTTTGAGTTTTTCTTTCATAGATCTAGAGTTCGTTTTAATTAATACTAGTATTATATGCACGCGATTCGTACAACATGTAGAAGCATAATAAATATGCGTGCAAAACCTTATAGGTAGGATATGTACGCATCATTTGGGAATTAAAAGTGCAATTTTAATATTTGTCATTATAGATTTGACGAAGTCATTAACCATATCATCAGTCATGTTCATCAATTAAAACAATAGGTTAACAAACCAAATGTAAATAGGAAGATATGATAGTAAAACATTTATAGAAAATCCGATTACATGACAAATTTAAAATTTATTATGATATGGCCAGACATATATAAGAATTTGTGTAAATATTTATAGGTATTTGATTCTCAGATATTCCGTTCATAGGCTGTTTAATTTACACACTGAACTATAACCTGTTAATAGAAGATGATATTAGAATGGTGTTATGGACAGTCACAATTTTTTTAAAGTAGATTAAAGCAACAACACTTAATTGTATTCGAAGTCAAAGGTCATTGAAAATCTTATGTTGAGTCTAGCTAGATGTAACATTGGGTACAAAATCAATAAATAAATAAATAAATTAATAAAAAAACATCTATTAATCAATCTTATTTGAGGATCTTAGTAGATAGACCCACTTTCAATGCATATTGATTACCGTATTGTCAAAGTAATAGATTATTTTTATTTCATTTTTTTAGATAAAGAATATTAACTTCAACGATTGTATTTCTTGATTCCAAGATATCATAATTTAAGAAATAAGCATTAAATCGACATTTCAATTATCAAAAGGCTAGAGGAAGATAGAGTAACTTGATAATAGATCCAAAATTGCTCATCTATTATTGATAACTTAAAATAAAAATATATCATAGTATCCAATACAATTAAGCATATAAGCGATATATCATATGTAATCATTTTGGTTAATAAACACTATAAATGAAATTGACCTTTGGTCAAGTAGTATAATTTATTGTTTAAGGGATCTGGTGTCTCCAACAAAGATTAAAACACTAGCATGCACAACAACTAGGGGTGAGCAAGACCGGGTACCCGGTCAAAAAGGTCGAGCGGGTACGATTTCGGATTGGACCGGGAACGCGTAAATTGAACCGAACCGAACCGTTGACCGTTCTTGCTTTGGAATTGAACCGAACCAATCGACCGTCTTTGACCGGCACCGTTATGCAAAAGGTTAATTTTAACTATTCAATCGTTCCGGAACCGGGTACCCACTACCCAATTGTCTTCAAAAGCTATAATTTTTTTGTTTAACTAAAAATATGCATCATCCTTCAAACATGATGTAATTTGACACTTCCATAATCAAGTTCATTTTTAAACAATGCGTTAAGTATACGGGGCACGCATTCATCACACACTAAAAATCCACAAACAATAAAGATCCCACCCCCATACAATATGAAAGAGTACAACAAATTCCAAACACATAGAAAATGGCACAAAAGTTCATAATGCCTTTGTTACTGCCATAGTGTCACTTGGAAAAAACTCCACCATCACAGCCATTTGAACATTCCACCTTCTCATTAAATCATCACCTCTAAAAAACGAACCACAAAAAGAGTCATGGTTTCACTATAAAAAATACACTTTATAAAACCATGATTTTATTTTTTCATGCCATTTAGCAGTAACTCTAAATCCCACATCATCAAAAGTCAAACCTATAATCACACATCACTTTACGTAACACCAAGATTGATGAATCAGAATCATATGAGCCAAACGTATGAAAACAACAACAAAATTGATGAGTGAAATTAGAAAACTTCAATATTATACTTGTTCTAGATTTGGGGGGGATATAAGATGAGAAAAATAAGAAAAATTACCGGTGAGAATCTGTCACCGTATGAGCAAACACTCGCCTGCGAGATCCGTGAATGAGCTTCGAAGAGCAACCGCAGGAGAGAGACTCAAGAGAGAGCAACCACCACCGGAGAGAGAGCAATGGCGCCGCTCTCGTTTGGTGTCACATAGCCGGCGAGACTCAAGAGAGCACCCAGGCTAGCTGAGCAAAGTAGTCGACGAGAGATTAGGGTTTGAGACTTTTGAGCTTTGAATTTTGTTGAATTTTGAGTTATGAGTTATGACAGTAAAATGGGTGATTGGGTACTTGGGTAGCACACCGGTAGTTGCCTAGTTGGGCTTAAAATATTACTATAAAAGATTAAAAAATAATTTGGGGTTGGGCTATACTAATTTCTTTTGTTTTATTTTTAGTCACTTAGAATTTTAAACATTTTTTTTGAAAGGAAATAATTTTTAAACATCAGTGGTAGGAGATTGTTTTTTTCTTTTTCATTTTGGTGTCCCCACCCGTTGACTTATATACGAGAATACACCTTTGAAAATTTTATTGAAAATATAAGCAATGTTCATTTTTTTTTTGAAAATGTTCATTCGAAATGCCAACTATGTGCATTCATTTACACAAACGTATATTTGCAAGTTCATTTATTTGAACTACCCCTCATTTTTTTAAAAAAATATTCATTTTATTTGAATGAATGTTTATTTTATTTGAATGAATATTCATTTTATTTGATAATATTTGATAGAACCGATCACGATATAATGACTGAGCAAAGACCAAATTCAAGGGTTTGTCGTCGTAGAAGACCACCGACTTGGGGGCCACCACGGTCCGACTATGGTGGTAATGGCAACCGATCTCAAAGTTTCGAAGCCACACAAATACCTTTTCTAAGTCACCACTAATGTAGAAAGATCTTGGAGACCGGTTTTGTGCATCGACCTTTTGTTTAGAAGAGAGAAGAAGAAGAGAAGAGAAATGATTTTCGGACCAAAACTGAAGTAGCAGTGGACCGATTTATAGTAAAAGAATCAGGCCAAATAAAGAAGGTGGACCTAGGAGGAAATCATCGGCCACAAGGGAGGCCATTAACACTGCCACAAAGGCTATTTAACGCTGTAACGTTTAACAACGTTTCAGTTTTACGGATAATGTTACACACATGAAGGCTCGTGTCCAAAAAGATATAACCAAGTTCTACGCTTGCCAGAACCTGCATCCCAGGTCCCAGGCCTTATTCGTCGCCCCTCGAAAAGGTCCGAGAGAGAAGGTGGGATAGCGGGCTCCAAACCCGGGCTTGATCTCCAACCACAAAAACCAACCAAGTACTAAACTCAATAAATGATAAAGAGGAAGGAGTTAATAAACAAAGGCAAGCTCCCTTCCATAGGAGATGTGGGATGTTGGTAAAAACACAAGTAGGCTTTGTGAAGTCTTAACTCCAACAATCCCCCACAAAGGCTTTTAAAGCAAAATTCCGGTAAAGAAAGAGAGGTACTTAAGCATCAATATCTTTCGATTTGAATTGATACGTAGTGGAGTGAGGCAACAACTTACTTTCTAGTGAGTGAATTTCTTGAACGCACCAGAGTTCCGTTGAGACCCCCACATCACATACTCATCTTATGAACGTGTAGACTCCACAATACATTACATGTTGTCCCATAGCTTTACGTACACCTTGAATCTCATAAGTGCTCTCGAAAGACAGCCCAGTCTTTCATAGAAGGCGGCTTAACCTCCACACTTACGTAGGTAGTCCATTAAGTGTTCCTCACACAACACCACCCCGTAGGGACATGAAACTACCAAGAGCAAAAGCTCAACCTCTCAATATAAGGCCATCAAGTGCGACTCAATAGCACCACCAAACAGGCTATGGATTTAGAAAGCACTACCAACATGCCATATGGATCCGCAATGTAGTGGCCGCTAAGATTCTATGGCTTCGTTTGACTCCAAACGGGTATCCACCGTTATAATCAATTCACCCTCATTTGCCTCATCCCCCTCGACGACTCTAGGACAATTTTCTGAGACAATCCCTTTAGTGGAGCGGATCAGCAAGCCTCTTTCGGACCTGACGGAGTCCGTTGAAATCATCCTATTTTTCAGGAGTTGTTTCACGACCCATGTCTGATCCGTATGTGTCTTTTCTTACCATTGTAGACACTGTTCTTAGCAACGCCAGGCGCTGCTCGAGAATCACATAGAAGGAGACAGACACCGAGCTCTCCCCATAATGGAGGATCAGACAAAAGGTTTCTCAACCACTGAGCTTGCCCTGCCAACTCGAGTGCAACAAACTCAGACTCATGGTTGAGCGTGCATACAAGTCTGTTTCGAAGACTTCCATGAAATAGCACCACCACTAAGAGTAAACACGAACCACTAGTTGAATCTTAAATCATTACCTGAAACCCATTTTGCATCACAAAATCCTTCAGGTACAGCAGGAAATTTAGAGTAGTGCAAACATAGATCAACTGTCTCTTTCTAGGTATCTAAGAAGACGATGAAGAGCATTCCAATGTTCATTACTAGGTTTATGAGTATACTGACTCGGCTGACTCAATCGCATAGGGTTGTGTGGTCGAGTACAGTTCATGAGGTACATCAAACTACCTATGACTTTCGCATATTCACTTTGAGAAACACTTTCTCCTAAATTCTTAGTCAAATGAATACTATGGTCATAGGGTGTACTCAATTGAGCAACATCAAAGGAGCCCAATTCTTAAGCACCTTTCCACATAATGAGACTGACTAAGGGAGATGCTATCGGAGGTTTCTTAAGTCTTACTCCAAAAATCACATCAGCTTCTCCCAACCAACCATCTCAAACTTCGATGCCAAGAAAAGTTTGGTATCACCCACCACTTTCAATTGTTACCAAAGATCAACATGTCATCCACATAAAGACATATGATTACACAATCTGATCCTATTAGCTTTGAGTAAACGCAAGAGTCAGATAGGTTGACAATGGGGCCATTTGACACAATAGTACTGTCAAATTTTTCATACCACTGTTTTGGTGCTTGTTTGAGACCGGATAAGGACTTCCTCAACTTACACACTTTATCTTCTTGACCTTGCACCACGAAACCCTCAGGTTGAGACATATAAATATCCTCCTCTAAGTCACCATTCAAGAAAGCAGTCTTAACATCCATCTGAGCAAGGACTAAGTCATGAATAGCAGCAAGAGCTATCAGGTCCCAATGGTGGCTATCTTAGTCACAGGAGAATGCGTCAAAGTAATCTAGTCCTTTCCTTCGAGTGAAGCCCCTAATCACAAGTCTGGCTTTAAACCTCTCAATGGTCCCATCGGGCCTCAACTTCTTTTTAAACATCCATTTGCTATCTATGGTCTTCTGATCCCTTAGGTAAGTAAGTTAACTCCCAAGGGAGTTAGACACTATGGAATCTAGCTCGCTCTTAATGGCCTCTTTCCAAAAACTAGCATCCACAGATCTCATTGCTTCCTCAAAAGTTCCAGGGTCCTCTTCATCATGAGCATAGACCATCTATCACTTAACAAGTCAATACAAGGAAGCTCTCAGACAGAAAAGCAGTGACAAAATCAAGGCCAACCAGTCTTTTGCTACTCTAGGTCTTTTACTTCTCTTGGTTCCTCTGGCAAAGCACCGAACTACCAACATGCAAATCCAACTAAAGTACTACTTAAAGTCAAATCAGCAAACATTACTAGTAGGTAAGGAAACGTCGTGCTGTGAAACAAGTAGGTAAAACAACCGTAGGAGAAGAACATGAAGGCATGACAGCAACATCACCCCATACAAGGAAAAACATGTTCAAAGAACTCACTGGCGTCTCTGTACTCACAAATAGACCTATCACTCAAAGTCATGAACCTATAGGAGCATGAGCATAACCAATAAATACTGCATCAAAGGTCTTGGTCCAATGTTGACCTTTTATAGTCAGGTAGCCCAACTTTAGCTAGACACCTTTGCACTCTCAAGAAGCTCAAGTTTTGAGTAAACCCTTCCATAATTCATAGGAGTCTTATCTAACCTTTTGTGAGGTACTCTGGTTAAGAACATGACAAGCTGAAAGGACCTGCTTCCCCACATTTCATCAGGCAACCCTGCACTTACGAAGCGTAGCATTCATCATGTTTTCAAAGACCTATTTTCCTTTGAGCTATACCATTCTGTTGGGGTACATAAAGGTGCACTAAGATTCATGAATAATACCCAATTTCTCACAATGGTCATTCAAAGAGAAGTTTTCAAACTCTCTACCTCTGTCAGATCTAACCCTCTTGATTTTCCCATCAAGTTGGTTTTCTACTTCGGCCTTTTATTTGATGACTGCCTCTGCCTCACTTTGGTTTTGAGAAGGTAAATCTTGATGTACCTCGAACAATCATCAACAATGAAATATACCAGAATTTTCCTCCTCTACTTCTAGTGTTCTGAAGGCTTAAAAAGTCCATTGCATGAATCAACTCTCTAGTTGTGTGGTCCTTTGAGTCACAGTTTTGCAGAGGTTCTTAGTGAATTTTTGCTTGACTCAAACTGGACACTTAGAAAACTCAGTAGTCGACCCGGATTAGGAATTAAAGCTAAGGTCCTTAGTCTCTTAATGGAAGCAACATTCCCATGCCCTAATCTACCATGCCACAAATTAAAAGGCCTCACATAAGCAGAACCTGAATCAGCTTTATTAAAAACAGCAGAAATAGAAGAGCAACATTCAGAATAAATAACCCCCACTAAAATACCCCTTCCAACAAATTCCACCCCACGAGTCATTACAACTTTGTCAGCCTCAAAAACAATTTTCAAACCGCTTTGTTTAATAAGGCACCAGACACTAAGTTGCGACGCATATAGGAACATACAACACTATTAGTAGGAGAGGGGATTTTCCAGAGGTAAGTTTAAGAGTGACCTTTCCTCGTCCAAGTACTCCAGCAGTTGCAGCATTGCCCATGTAGAACACTCGCCTAGAAGCATCCTGAAAATCATGGAGCAGCTCCTTGTTGCACAGAAATGTCTTGAGGCCAGTGTCCAGAATCCAATCGATACGTTCTCGATCAGATTTGCTTCCGCAATCACAAGAAGGACAATGTCGTTTGATTCAGCAAGGTTGGCCACAGAGTCCTTGTTTGCACCAAAGAACCTTGGCGTGGAGGGCATTGGTAAGCCTTGTGATCTGGCTTGCCACAGATCCTAACAGGACGACTTCTTTTGAATCTTGCTATCCGGCTTGTTAAATTTGCCTTGCTTTTTTCCTTTGTTATTACCCTTTTCCCTTTCCTTAAACTTATCAAAAGCCTGATGGAGCAGCAGATTCCACCAGGTTACCTTTAGTGGTATTAACAGAATCTGAATCTAGATTGTCTTTAAGGCATGACCTCTTCAATCCTCATATGACTAATTAATTCCTGAAGAGCAGGAATTCTTTTCTGTTTTAGGATTATTTCTAAAATCTCTCCAAGAGGGGGAAATTTTTCTAGTAAAACATTAGCTTGAAATACTACATAAATTTTCATGTCCTCATTAAGAACATCAGCACAGAGATTTTCGAACTCATGAATTTCGATCCATGACTAGCTTATCATCAACCATACGGAAAGCCACCACTTGCCAACAACATATTTTGTTTTCCAGCATCATCAGCCTTATATTTTTTCTCAAGGGCCTCCAAAATCAGTTTGAACTTTTATGATTCATAAACAAATCATACAGTTATTGATCATCAGATTAAGGAGGTGGAAATGATGCCGACGTTTTATTATCTTTTATATTTTTGAATTTCGTCCTCTTTCTTCTTTCTATGCTCAAAGGGAGAAGAGAAACCCTGTAGTAGTAGCGCAGTGGGACAGTCCTTGAAAAGGACGTAGTCAATGTCCAATTGCTCAAAGAACATAAGCAGTTTGAAGACCACAACGTTTGTAGTTGTTTCCGTCCAAGAGATTCGAGCTTTGACAATGAGAAACGGATTTGCTTGAAAAATCAGCCATTGCAAATTATATAGTGCTTTCAAATCATAAACTGACTATTACAATGACTGAGCAAAGACTAAATTCAAAGGCTGTGTCACGGTAGAAGACCACTGACTTGAAAGCAATTACGACTTGACTATGGTGGTAATCGCAATGACTGAAAGCTCCCCAAGGTTACATTAGGCCTCTTCTAAGTCCCACTAACAGAGAAAGATCTTGAGACTGTTTGTGCGCGTACCCAGTGTTTTAGAAGAGAGGAAGAAGAAGAAGAGAATGATTTTCGGATACAAAAACTGAGATATGCAGTGGACTGATTTTATAGTAAAAGAAATCAAACCAAATAAAGAAGGTAATAAACAGAGGAGGAAATCACAGACGACAATAAAGGCCATTAACACTGTAATAAAGGCCATTTAACGCTGTATCGTTTAACAACGTTTCAGTTTTACATGTTACCGTTACACACAGTTGGGTCTCGGGTCCAAAGATAAGCTCCTGCTCTTCCCGAACCCAGAACCCAGGTCCCAGGTCCCAGGTAGGCCTAGGTCCGCCCGGTCCGGGCGGGCGGCGCGCGCGCGCGTGTGTGTGATAGCCCAAACCCAAGTTTGATCTCCAACCACAAAAACCAACCAAGACTCAACTCATTAAACATAAAGAGGAAGGGAGTTAATAAACAAAGGCAAGCTCACTTCATAGGGAGATGTGGGATGTTTGGAAAACACAAGTAGGCTTTGCAAGCCTTAACTCCAACAATATTGAGTATATTGATTTGTAGTTAATATGCGTATATATTCATCTGATTATCATCATTATTCATGCGTGTGATTCCAATGTCCATTGACAACAGTCTACAAATGTAAATGTTTTTGGGATGTTCTTTTCTTTTAAAATTTGTTAACATTTGGTAATGTTCATTTTAAAAATGGTAATGATGTTCTTTTCTTGTACTTGATGTATATTTGTCATGTTCCATTCATTTGAACGGATGTTTATTATGAATGCTCTTTTTATTTTATAATAATGGATAGTTGGTTATTGTAATGTGCATATATGATCATCTGAAATTATCATTATTCATTTGTATAACTTCAATGTTCATTTTCTATATATGTACATGTTTTTTGGAAAAGTCCATTCAAAATGTTAATGACGATGTCCTTTCCATTCGAATTGATGTTCCTGTACATTTGATGTATATTAGAGCAATATTTTTTTCGAAATGTTCATTCAAAATACTAAAAAATGTTGTTTTGTTTAAATTGTTGTATATTTGGTAATGTTCATTTTATCTGAATAAATGTTCAATTTGTTTGAATGAATATTCTTCTTATTTGAATGAATTTTCATTTTATTTTGTCAATATTGGGTGTGTTGATTTATAGTTAGTCTGCATAACCGCGTTCTTCTGATTATCATCAGTGTTCATGTAGCGATTATAATGTTCATTGGCTTTTTATGGGCGTCATATAGTATTTAACATTTCCTACCTCCGTTTTTTAAAAGACATTTTTCTCATTTAGGGGTCTGATGTTTTATTTAATTGAACAACTTTTACGTTTTACTATAATGTGGTGGGTTGATTCACCCAGTATTCTATTCTTCTCTCTTCTTCTCAACCTTTTCCTTTTTCTTCTTTCTATCTTCTCTTTTACGTTTTGCACTTTTTTCCTGTCCGCGCGAAAAAACAAAGGTCCCTATCAAAAAGGGTGGGAGTACATATTGTTCCAATGTTCATCTAATAAGCGTCATTGTTCATGTGTGATCCAATGTTTATTGGTTTCTTATGGTGATTCTAAATTTTCATTGGCCTCTATGGTTATTATTTGTATTCCCAAAATGTTCATTTTTATCTATGTTGATGTTCATTAATGTTCAATGACTACAATGACTATCCACAATATCATATGACGTATGGTAAAAAAAACATTATTCTGATCTACAAGACAAGAACTAAATGATGAAGATGAACTATACATGGACTGAGTATCATGACATTTGACAACACCCTATATAATATTAATGTACATTTTGATATTAATATTTGAACATCTGGGTAACTTATTTAAATGTTAGTATTTAAAAAATAACATATCGAATTGATTATAAATGTCTGATGTCCAACAGAGAACAACCTGAATAACCTACGAACTTATTTATAATTTTTAACGCGATAATGACATGGATAAAAATGTAATTAAAGAAAGGGGATAGTGCCACGTGGCAGCCTGAAATGCTTGCTTGTCTTTAATATATATATATAGATTTCTTATCAACCATTTATGTAGTGCACTTTTATAATCTTCAATTAATTATATATAAGAAAAAAACATAATCACATAAAATTTTATTTGAGTTGTCTCGGTATGCATTTTCAAAACATCAACTTCTTACGTCAAAAGATTCAGTGGTCAAAAGAGTGTAAATGTATTTTTTATAAACGGAAGGAGATGTTGTTCTAAGATTGATTAAGGGCCTGTTCTCCCAACTTATTTTCAATCAGTTCAATTCCAGTTCGTTCAGTTCTGTTTAGTTCTGTTCAATTCGTATGTTCAAATCAGTCTGACTCCATTCTTTTATAATTTATTTTACTAATCACTCTTTTATTATTATTATTATTATTATTATTATTTATTTTGAATCATTATTATTAGAGGCCTGTTCATTTCAGCTTAATTTCAGTTCAGTTCAGTTCAACTCCTAATCAATTCAGTTCAGCTCTAATCCAGTTCGTTCAGCTCAATCAGTTCAGTTCAGTTCAGTTGCTTCATTCTTTTATAACCATTTTATTAAATATTATTATTGTGTTTGATCCTAATTTATTTTATTAATTACTCTTATTATTATTGTTATTGTTATTATTTATTTTATATTATTATTATCTGTATATTAATTTATTTATCGTAGCTTTATTCGATTACTCTTACTATTATCATTAGGGGAACAATGGTTTTTAGGTTAAAAGCATAAATAAAACCTGCGTTTTCGACCCATAATCCAATCAAATCACGTCAAAACGATTTATGATGTAATTTTCACGGTCCGACCCAATCATTATTTTATTACTAAATATTAATATATAATTAAATCTAATTATTAAAATAGTAATATTAATTTAAGTCTTCGATATTATTCTACAAAGACTATAAAATAATTTTTATTCATTATAATAATTAATCATTATTATTATTAATTTATGATTATTAATAGTATTTATTTATAATTATCATTTAAATATCCAAAATAAAATTATTATTATTCATTAAAAATTATTCATTATTATTACGTATCATTATAATTATTAGTTAATATTCATATTATTATTGTTTAAATATTATTTATATTTTTATTTTAAATTCAATTAAATTCAATTCAATTCAATTTAGTTCAATTCAATTTAGTTCAGTTCAATTCAGTTCAGTTCAGTTCAATGAACTGGTCAGTTGATTCAGTTGTTTTCAAAATTTAACCAGGCCCCAAGTATTATCATTATTATATCTATATATTATTTTTTTTATTATAGCTTTACTCATTATTATTACTATTATCATTAAGGGAGAACATGGTTTGAGTCAAAGCTATAAACCAATCAAATCACGCAAACGGTTATAATGCAATTTTGCACCGTCCAACCAATTATTATTTTATTTCTAAATATTATATTGTTAAATCTAATTATTAAAATAGTAATATTAATTTACTTCTTAGTATTATTGTTATTATATAATCATCATCAAGTCTTAGTATATTAATAAAGATCTATAAAAATAATTGTTATTAATTATCATTATAATCATTAATCATTATTATTATTTATTATTAATAATTTATGCTTATTAATATTATTTATTTATAACTATCACTTTAAAATATGCAAAATACTATTATTATTATTCATTATTATTACTTATCATTATAATTTTTTATTTAATATTCACATTATTATTGTTTTAAATATTATTTATATATTTATGTAATTCATTCAATTCAGTTCAATTCAACTCTAATCAGTTTAGTTCAGTTCAACTGAATTATGCAGAAGAGAACAGGCCACAAAGCCCAATTCTAATGATTAATTATAAGTGTTGCATGGTAAAGTTTGAAAAACTGGTTTGTTTATCGTGTTATGAAGTAATACAATTTATCATCGAATTGATTAGAACTCTTAGTTTCTAAAATGATAATAATATATTATTATAAAAGTTCCATTAAGGTTAACCTAATACCAAAAATATATATAAATTCTATCTTTTGACGATTAAACATGGTCAAAGATGATATCTAAATGGTATAGAAATTATGGGATTTATATCTCAAAACCAATGAAAAAACGTGGGGCAAAATTCTAAATATTAGTTTGAGACATTACATTTACATACAGAAGATAGTCAGCTTTGCGAAACTACATCAGTTCAGAAACTAAGAAAAAGAACGAGAAACTTGGCTTCAAGTATTCAGGCCAACTCAGTAAATCTTTTTTCTTTGAGGTTGGCATATGAAGATTTTGTTAACACACGCTCAACCTCATATCTACAAAGATATCAATCAATCTAGAACTACTACAGAAACTTGGGAAAGCTGTCATACAAATTAAAGATAGAATCTTGGCAAGGTCTAAATTATTAATTTCCATATTTATAGTAATTACAATATTAAAGATAATAATCTTTGCTTTTCTTATATTAACTCTCTTGATAAGGTCTAATTAAACTTTCACAACAAATAAAAGATCAAACAAATCACATAAACCAATCTGAACTAATACAAGAAGAAAAAGAACTATCACGTGCACCCAGAAAAAAGGAAAAAATAAACTCAGTACAGAAATTAAGCGGAGGGATAGAATACAAACTACAAGGTATTAGATTTTTTCTCAAATACATTAATAAAAAAAGACACGTGGGGAAAAAAAAATTGAAATAAATCAATCTGTATGAAAATACTCTTATAATCTTATTTAATGAAAATTAGGAAAGTTGTCATACACACAAAAGATAGAATCTTGGCTTCAAGGTCTACATTATATAGTAAATATGATATTAAAAGATAATATTTATCCATTTTTCAACATTAATATCGTGATAAGATTATAATTACCTCTTTTAAGTTGGAAACCCTAATACCCTATGTGCACTCTGCTTCCTAATAACAATCCCATGAGCTATATATATACACGTATATGCAAACAAACTACACATACTTACATTTAAATTAACCCTCTCTATATTTCTAGTAGTTCATTATATCCCCATATTCCGTTTTTCACTAATCACCCTCAATACTACTATGGCTTCAACCGGTTATGTTTGAGATTTGTCATGGTTACCAGCAAACCCCTTATATAGGTTATCGACTATGGCAAAAGAATGCAAAGAGTTTCTATCCGAAAACTATTTGGTTGAAAAACAATGTCGCAGCTCGTAGGCGAAGTCCGATGAGTCATTGATCATACAGGAGGATTCTTACCATGCACCAACGCTTCTAACCTCAGTTTTCTTTCTTGCCGAGAATCCACACTGTAGCGGCATCCCTAAGAGATCACTGATGTTCTTATCCGAAAGGTCGTGGTCTTAGCGCGAGCAACGGGTTGTTGCTATGTAGAAATAATGAGTTGGGGAGAAGGACAGTCGAATTATTTTTGTGTAATCCTGCTTAACAAGATACTGGTTGCCTATCCAACTACCTAATGAGGAATTGTCACTACAAACCCCATAGTGATTTGAATATCGCATTGGTATGTAGCAATGCCTTTGGTAAGAAGTTTCCTAGTGATATTTCTCTTTTAATCTTTGCAATTCATGATGCGAATGATTGGGAGTGGATACGATGTATATGGTTTAGGAGGAGGGTAGTTAGGTGCTTAAAGAACAAACATGATAACGGGAAGAGATTGAATTTTGACGAGTACATATTGTAAAGATAGTTTGTATTTTTTCAGATTATGGTTTTTGTTATGGTCTACAACCATTGGCCGTTTCTTTTCACTATGCACGTTGAGAGCGGCAATTCAAGAACTATGCAGTACCCGAGATCATGAAGGTCACACATTTGATCCTAACGTGGCTTTGCTTTCGCCTATTTGGATAGGACCGAAGAAGGGAACAGTTAGTTCGATACTATTTGCTTGACAATATATTATGACAACATTCTTACAATATGGGTACTCGAAGAAATGCGTTCCAGGATAACAACAGATCAACATCATGGCGTTGTTTAAGGAGCATTAATGTAGAGAGTTTAGGCATCAATGAGGCTCTCAATGGACAAATAGCTTCATTATTTTAGACAAAAATCTGATTTTTGCTGATGCTGAAGGTCATCTATCGGTATATATATTGAGAAGATCATGGTAAACTAGAGATGATTTGCGCCTATGAAAACAGTTGTAGCCGAAGATTGCGATTTAACTCCTACCGAGTACTCTTCGTCCATACACAAATATTTGAATAAACCTTCTCTTAGGATCAACTAATTTAATGTAATTGTGTTTAGATATAAACCTTTTATTAATTAATGATTAAGATATAAGGATTGCTTCTTCTTCTTTTTCTTCGTTGTTTACTAGTTAAATAAGTTTTACAACTGATATATTATATATTATGTTAATTACTTTTAGTGAACAGACGCCTGATTAGCGTGTTATTGTAATGGGTTCTTTGAAAAATTCCAGATATGATGTACTGTGTAGATATTATTGTAATGTGTTTTGCAATGAATTTATTGTTTGATGAAGCTACTGTAGCACAGTCTGAAATCATGAAAGCTTGTTTGCACAATTTCTATGAAGTCTCTGGTAGTAAGGTGAGTGTGGAAAAGTCTGAGTTTTTTCTCCAATAACACTATTTGACTACGTGATGCTATATGTTGGGAGTTGAAAATGGAGGCTGACTTTAGACTTTGGAAAATTTCTTGGAGTGCCAACCATTAATAAGGTAGCTCTGTTGGTATCAATACTTACTGATGACCCAAGGTGTTACATGTGCAGTGTTAGCCCAGCAGTTAGGATGGTTTGGAGAAAACTTGGTTGTGTGAATGGAGTAGTTCGACAGGAGGCGTGTTAGATAGTGGTTGATGCAGCAGCTTGTTGGTGATCCAACCAATATATGATGATTGCCTATGATAGTTGGCATCACTGTATGGTGGTTATGGCGTTGGCGGAATGAGAGGTGTTTTGCTAGAGAAAGGATATATAATGTTTTCAATGAGTCCCTGTACGAACATCCTTAGATGAGATATATAACCATTTGTCTTTAGAAGAAGGTATATTAACATTTTTGGCGAAGATACTTTTGTGGTGTGGTTGGTAAACAAGGATTTTTGCATGGTGCAGCATCTGCAGCCATATTTCTTTTGAGTTTTGACTCGACTTGCCTAATCTTAGTGGTCAAGAAAATGAAAGTTATTCAATGTTTATAACTTGCACTTATTTCAGCTACAGACCCTGCTTATTTATGTGATCACCGCTGTATACTTTGCCATTCTAACGCATAATGTTGTTTGATGTAAGGGCATACATTGACAAGAAATGCTCTTTGGCAACTGTTTCAATTGGAGCCGTTTGCTGGCGAAGTGTGAGGGTGTTCGAATGCAAGGGCGGAACCTTGTACATCGGGGACCTCGTGGCTGAAATGGTCATCGCAACATGGTCTCTCTTGATTCAAGAAATTGTAGTTTGTATGTTTGTTGAACCGTCCTCGTTTCTTCACCTTTTATACACATCCTCCAAAGGTAGATCTTTCATTTGTTGGAAGAATGGCAAGTTTATCTCCCATTGCTATAGAGAAGCTAATTGTGTGTCCGATTGATTAGCTAACTATGGGGGTGGCTCTATCTCGGAAGATTTGTGTTTTAGGCGGAGGACCTCCGAACCAGTTTATTGGAGGATTTTGGGAGGGGTAGCTTTTCGCCTCGAATGGTATCTATGAGGATGATGCTGCCGGTGGTCTGTGTAAGCTGTAGATGTGCTATTAGCCTAGTTGTCTGTTTTAGCTTTAGCTTTGTTTTTCATTGGTTTGTCGTCTTGCTTCTTTTAATTTCTTGCTTTGAGTCAATTTGTTTGTGTTTAGCTTCTTCAGGGGCTATGCCTCTTCATCACCCAAAATTAAGAACTTACTTGATGATAAAATCCAGCAATAAACATCTAACCAATACTCTACATTTCCGGATGAGCCAATATAACCAAAGCTTCTAGGGGGAGAAATAAACAGCAACGAATAATCTTCACTGAAAAATTCAAGGTTTATAATAACATAGAAACTGATCAAGTTGTTCACATTGTTTTAGCAAAATGTGACAATAATTTCAATTGATACAGCACAGAGGGAAGTATGAGAAGTGCCGCCAAAACTCTCGGCTGTTAAATGTAATACATCCTTTCTTTCCAGTGAATTTGTAGTTATATATAATCAATCAAACATGAAAGGAGACTGTCACTTCAGCAATTGGGAAATGAATTTACAGAAAACTCCTCTTTATGCTGCAAAAGATTGCAAAAAGGGGAGAAACCCATCAAACTTCTATTAGAAGGAAGTTTCAGATTTAGTCTTTTATCTATCCGTCTCAACATTATCATCACCAGACTGCGTGTCTCTCGTTTCTGACAAAAAAGCCTCCGGTTCTTTCCGACCCGATTCAACCTGCCCTTCTGATGTCAATGTTAAGCCACCAGATGCTGAGGATGATCCCACAGATAAGCGCCGCATTGAAGAGGCATCGGAGCCATAGAGACACATTGTAGGCAAAAATTCCATTGGATGATCAAATTTGCGGTTTGACCAAATTTGCAAATACCATATCGAGAATAAAATATGCCTAAAAGTCTCCCTTTAATGAAGTAGACAATATTAGGTTGTGTGCATCAGTAAATGATGTTAAAGAGACACACAGTAACATAACAAACTTGTTCTGCAAACTGTCATAATAAAAGACACTCAACCTTGTGCAGTTATAAGAAAGAAATCTAAAACGCGAGTCAATGAAGAGATCTACTCCCCATTTATCAAAATAGATGATTGAAGGTACAGACTGTCTATGGCATGTATTGGACATGAAGCAACAAACTTTTGATATAAAAATAATAATTATG
Source organism: Patellifolia procumbens (assembly GCA_947645195.1). Classification (NCBI taxonomy): domain Eukaryota; kingdom Viridiplantae; phylum Streptophyta; class Magnoliopsida; order Caryophyllales; family Amaranthaceae; genus Patellifolia; species Patellifolia procumbens. The sequence goes on from CANSGD010000335.1 coordinate 17,135, forward strand.
TATAAAAAGAACCTTGGAGAGGAGTGAGATCATACCGATCGCAATGGTAAGCCCAAAGCACTCAAGAGGCAGTCGGGAGCTGAATTAATCTTTCGCTTACAGGATGATGGAATCGACAAACTGCACCAAACTTACAATCACCTGTCTTCATGTAATATTGGCATTCAGGTTGTCCAGGTCTCTCTGGGAAGACATTATCCCTCTGCTGCTCGTAATAACCCACGGGGACAGTGCCAGAGCGATATGAAGAATATGCCCTGAGAAGCAGAAACTGCAGATTCACCTGGCGCAGCTCGTAGCCCCGACTGTTTCCTGGTGTCTGCTGTTGACCCCCTTCAGATCCCATCTGACCCTAGTTACAAAATAGATATGGTGAGGAATACAAAACTATCATGGATTTTTTTAGAATATTACATATACAAATATCGGCAGCTAGAAACTTGCCCCTTCTAGATTTGATAGATAAGCAGAAAGACGGATGAACACTACAATGGATTTCTTGGGTAAGATTAGAACAGTGGAGGTACAAGGTAAAGGTTATTAGCTTTTTACAGAGCCTAATCATTGGTAGCCAGAAGCTTCGGAGGCTTGAGGTCCATTCTCATCACCTGCATTTTGCTGAAATTATCTTAACTTGTCTCCAAATTTTTGAACTTATTAAAGCTTAAAACATAATTAATAGAACTTACAGGAATATATCTGAACTTATCTCAATTTTGAAACTTATTAAGCTTGTATTTCATAGCTTTATAAACTTGTTGGAACTTACTAGACCTTATCTGAACCTTTTAGGTGAAGAGAATGCACTCGGTATGAATGAAATACTAGAGAGCACTAATTTTTCCATAAGCGCAGTCAAGCAACCCATAACAGCCAATGCATCAATGACAAAAATCACTCATTGTACTTATGAGAGTGTTTCGTCAAAGCCAATTTCTAAGAGGGTAGGTTTGATCTTCCTGAACAATTAATCATCAACTGGTGGAAAGGAATAGCTGCAGAGCTTACCATATAGGCATTCCATCCCCGGAACTGAGACCACTCCTTGTGGAAGAATCAAAGGTGGTAACTTGAAGGGCCTTGCACAAAGGGGACTAGGAATAATTGAGGCTCTTGACAAAGGCTAATTTGTTAATCCTCCTGGGATATGACTGCTGCCCAGGAGTTGTTGAAGACTGGACAGGAGGATACGCTGAAGAAGCACGGGAAAGAAGCAGATGGATTGAGGGTGGTGGAACTTATAAGTAATTCCAAATTTACACTGTCCTGTTCTTAGGTCAGTATGCACACTCAGGCCACTCTGTTCAGAGAAAAGCAAATGACAAGAAAATTAGATACACAACCAGTATAATTAGAAGAAGGAAAAAGTAATCCAAAGAATAGATTCTACCAGGCGAAGAGGGTAGCCTAAAACATTTAATGGAACTCTTCCGGCAATCCCGGCTTTGTCTTTCGGATGATTAAACTTGCATGTTGCTCCAAACTTGCAGGTTCCAGTTTTTAGGTAATACTGAGGAGTTAAAGAGCCATAAATAATTATTAGAAAGATTCTTTAATAAAATGCCCAAAGGCTTACAGAAAATTTTATCAGTGAAGGAACTGAGAGATTGAAAGGAATAAGATAATCCATTGTAGTTTTCGCTTCAACTCTACAGCAAATAGAAGTCCACGCAATAGTCCACCTGCATACTAGTACTTACTGAGCTTCTTATTTTTCTCTGGCAGCAAGATATCATATATGCTTATTGTTCAGAGAACGGGAAAGATTGTCTCTAAGAATGTTCCTCCATATCAATTCCTTGAGAAGCCAACATGGTGGTCATATTGCCCTTCCTTCCACACCCATTTCGAGACAGGGAAATCTAAAGAAAAGCCTCCGCATAAATCCCAGTGCTAAAATATCGCATTCCTCTAAAAAATTTAAAATAGCATGAAATCTTGTTTGTCAGGCACCTTGTGTTGAAATTACATGTCGGCCTCTACCAGAGACTAAGAAGCCATAGCTACAAATCGTATATACCAATCAGGCAATCAGTCACATGTCAATTAATCAAACGTATTCATTGCTACAACATTTTTAGAAACAAGAACATTTTAAAAATCCAAATATACCAATCATTAGAAATAATTGATGTTCCTATAAATCCCTGGTATCAGAGCTGTCCAAACAATTCCATGAGCAAAGACAAGGATCAACATATTCTTTCTGGTTTTGGGATTTCTATGTCCACCTAGATCTCACATCTGCAAGACTACAAGGTTCTTGAAGCTGACTAAGACTTTTAGTCCAATCCCGGCAATTAAGCTTTTAAACAAGATTCAAGACTAACTAAAAAAAAACTACGAGTTTCTATTGAATTTCAACTCATAACTAAAAGTCTACAGTGGCAATTTCTCGCTATTTCACAGCTCAGATACATACAGTCTAGATTCGAATTTAACCTCAACCCAAAATGTTTATAGGATCCCTAAACAAAAGATATCTTAAGCATTGTAAGCCCCAAGTTAAGATAGTTCCTTAATAACAATATCTTAGCCAACAGATTCAATACAACTTAGATAAGCATTGAATCCAGGTATATTTGGCATTTCAAGCTTCATCAACAACAAAAAACTCAACAAATCCCACCATTGAAAGAGTCCAACAGATGTTCACCACGAGATTTTTCGGGGTATACATACCATTGCAAAAATAATAAATAAAAAAATAGAAGAAAAAGAAAAGATATTCATGCCTGGCATTCAGGTTGACCAGTCTTTCTGGAAACTCCCCTTTCATCCTCGCAGTGGCAAAGAAACCTTGTGGATAAATGTATCTATCAAATTCACAAACAAACATCCTTAAAAGAACACCACACCTACAAAATGGAAGAAAATTCCTAATACTTTGAAAAACATCTTCACCTTGCAACTAAAGATGTAACAATAATTATTCACTACCTAACGTAGCACCACTTTGAACCGCCCTTGCCCTTAATGGTAACCTCTTCGTTGCAATTTCCTTGTATGACTATGCAATTGGTGGAAGGCCGCTAAATTTCACAACCAGTTAAGGGTAGAGAATTAGGGATACCGATATCAAGGTCAGATCACAGACGGAAGAAAATGTGGCTGAACTAGACAGCTTGCTTGTTAATGTATGAGGTGGCCGAGGGATTCCTAGGGTTTCCTAGTTACTAAGTAAAATTTTCAACAAAATACAACTTCTAACAAAATATTATACATCCCAAAGCATTTGTATGCAACAAGAACACATGATGATGATGAAAAAAACTCCTAAGTCTCTAAATGAGGAAACCAAATCTAACCCCAAAATGTAGGCATCATGATTTTGTCCCAGCAATATCTACACAGAAATCTTCATAAAAGTTATTCTTGTGGTCTTGTTCATAACTTTTTTCATTAACTACGTTAGCATGCATATGATTTCAACGTAAAGTCGTAAACAATAGGGAGCAAACAAGAATCTCAACAGCACTGAAAAGTAAAAGATAGATACTGTCAAATGTTGGAAGGACATTCTATATATTTCTGTGCCGGAACTTACTAGCTTCCTATTAGGAGGATGATTAAAGCGGCATGTCGAACCAAATCTACAAAGTCCTGTTCTGAGATAGAAGGAAGAATCTGGTTCCCCTTCACGCTCAGGACCATGGACCAGGAGGATAAATCCCACTGTCCATTGCTTCAGTAGATCTCATATTTACTGGCCACATTGAATCTGGAATTCAAACATCAGCATTACATAACTTTTTATCAAAATGGAACGAAAACCCCAACGATATGATACAATGTCAATTGAAAACAAGGCAATATATCGAGACCCGTCTATATATCGAAACATAAAATGCATAAGCAAAGGGAGGCAACAAAATATAAAGATTCCATATTTCTATGAACCAAAAACCAAAGGTTTAATTTTAATCCACCATGACGAGGAACCATTGTTCAAAACCATATTGTTAAAAACTAGCTAAGCGCATTCGACATAAAACAATCAAGTTTCATCGAGGTAGTACTTGCTATCAACATGACCATTCACTACTTTCCAACAAAAATTAAGGAATGCATATACAACAAAATCAATTTCTTAAAACCCCAAGCTTTAATCATAATCAAAGCTACAAAGTAACCATACCAAACTCCTAAAAGCGGGATGAATTGGTAGGATGATATGATCAAAACAGAACAAATGCATTTACTTTAGTGACCAACAAATGTTTCTTTGTATCCCAAACACGAATTATAAAAGCCTTGATAAATGGAAAGCGATAAGATCTTTGAGAAAGCGAAGTTGTACGTGTTATAGAAGCCATTCAATGATATAATCAGGACCTCAAACTCAATACAACAAAAATATCATCCACATTTGTAATATCAATGAGAATACTTCAAACAATTATATTAGTGACTCATATTCCATAAAGTCTATCAAGTGGCTTTAATTCTCCGCTACCAAAAAAACAAAATGCTTATTTCCACTGGAAATGGAATTTTACAAAAAGGTACAATTTTTATACCAAAATTCCAATTTTTGATCAACACGCATTTTCCCAAATTGTATAATAAAAAAAACCCACCAAAATTTATATAAAATTCAGATTAAACCAATTGCCAAAACTAGTAATTATATCAAAAAAAAGCATAGCAATTCACAAAAATGATGCAAATTATACAGCATTTGACAATTAAAGCTAGAAAATTAAACCTTCATCTAACAGAGAAGATGATCCATAGATTAACAGCGATCTGCAGGATGGTCGTGAAATGGGGATTCCATTTCCAGGTGCATCACCAGTAGCATCACCATCAACAACAACAACGTCACGAAACGCCATCGTTTTATCAAAACTCCATTCAAATGTTGACATCATCATCATCATCATCATAAAGAACTAACACCGCTATTTTTATTATTATTAATAATAATAATTATTATTCATAATTCTCATTATTTTATATTTTTATGTTTGTACCTTTACCGTGAATTTGTTATTGTGTGATTAATGTGGGTATTTTTAAAAAAAGGGATTGTAAGAAATTAATTGGAAATAAAATTGAGGAAGAGGAGAGAGAAAGATTAGAGAGAAAGAAGAAGAGAGAAAGAAAAGGGGAAGAGGGGAAAATCTCGTTCTCTCTCCTCCACAGAACTCAGAGTGGGGGAAAGAGAGGAGAGAGAGGAGATAAAAACCAACCATTTTTCATACAACCTGACAAATACTATTTTTCTCTCTTTTTTTATTTTCCTTTTTTTCTCTCATATCTCTTTTTATTTTATTTTGTTTTCGATTGGGTAAAAAAATAGGGGGTCTAATCTCAAAGTCTAAACAATTTGGAGTCGACTAAAATCTAAGCTAGGCTTAATTCGTCTTAGTCAGGGAAGCTTTTCGTGACTTTTCTTTCCATATCAAATGGTGAATCGTACGCCTTACGCCCAATAGCTGCAAAGAACTGCATACACTACATTAACAACATATTGAAACAAACTGATTTTATAATCGAAAGTGCGAACGGTTGTGGCATGACTTTTTTGGGGAAAAGGCCCTTCTTTATTTCGACGGACTCAACATGAAATCTTTTGAGAGTTGGTTTGCTTGCTTATCTGACAGACTTTCTATTTTAAAATTTATCAGATTTTAGAAATTATTTAATGGAAAACTGTTAGAGGAATTACGAACAACTGAATTAAAAAATTGAACTTAAATTTCATTGATTCAATTCAAAGGATAGGGTTTAGACCCTATCTACAACATTCATACCAATGGTGGAAAAAAGAGGAATATCGTGAACGATTTTGAAGGATAGCTAATGATCCTATTGGATCTTATAAACTATGAAATTGTCGCTCGGTTGGCTTCTCTTAAATAGTAGAGATAGATAGCTCGATAATTTCAGACTTTAAGTGATGTATTATCTTTACCTTTAAAAAATTCAGGTCTAATCGATTTTAATACTCAATAAATTCAGAAAATTTAATCACCTTATAGAATGAACTACAATAAGATTTAATAACTGCAAATAGGTTCTGATAAGGGGGATTTAAGCACCTTAAATTTTTATTTAGACACTAATATGAAGTATAAAAAAGTAATGTATAGAAAAATGTGCTCTAAATAATAAATGAATGTAATACATTTAGAGAAGAAGAAGAAAATGAAGCAAACACTTAATAATTGTGGGGAGTGAGAGTGGTGAGTATTATTTATTTTATTTTGTAATTTATTGTTTTTTACCCGCGTGTTTGTGACTTGTAAACATGGAAGAAGGGGGAAAAAAGGTTCCTCAACTCTGCGAAAGTGGTGAGTGAATATCACGCCTTTATGGAATATGTACTTGGTGTAAGGACGCGTTTGGTTGACGGTCGACATCCCATTTTTTTCTCGTCAAATCGTTTCCTCATTGATCATTGTACTCTCTCGTCATGGAGCATGCAGATATTGATAGAGCTGCACAAACTTCTTTAGCCAAAAAATAGGGTCGAAACTTCTAACTAAATTGCATCCAAGAGTCCTTATATTTGCTTGCACCTTACATTACTTCACCACATTAAGGACATGTTTTATTTATCTAAATTACTTGAATTAAAAGGAATAATAATATGTGTGAGTAAAAGTGTTGTCAAGGGATTAAATATAACTGAACTGAAATAGTTGAGCTGAATTGAATTGAATTGAAAATAACATGTCTTAAGTTATAACTTGTTTAAAAGGGAAAGAAGGTTTCCAATCAATCATACTTATTTTTTAGCCTTTCTTAACCAATAATTAAGGTTATATGTGCATACTTAGAAACGCATTGTTCATAAATATTTATTATTGGTATATTATTGCAAGTACACGTTTGTAGGTTATGACTGGTAAAATAATAACCTTATATGAAGAATTGTCGTGGCGGATATGATCACTGCCCTAAAAGTTGAAATGTCCCGCTACGAACACACGGACTCGTGGCAAACCAACCTCAGGGTTACCACGACACTGACTCGCCGGTGTAGTACAGAGAGACAGTTTGAGAAACGCTCTTTATTGCCCACTAATAGAGATTGTAAAAGAGAGTATGAGGGAATTAATCAGTCCCAAAACAAACCAGAGCCCATGTATATATAGGGATTGGGAAGAATAAGTGGAAACAGATCATGGCTATTTTTAGAAGTGGAATGGGAGTAGTGGGAGAGGTGGGAAAACAACCCACTAATAGGAAATGGAAACCAAAGCTTCTCGAGTAACCAACTCAAAGGTAGTAGAAGAAATTTATTAATAAATCCATTACTTATCTTTTATTCTATAGGACTACTAACACTCTCATTACTTTTAGCAATTAAGAGTTTTTCTCACCAAACACCTACAAATGTACCCAACTAGCCGTTAACAAGTTTGATCGAGTATTAAAACTTAATGAAGGGGAAAAGGGTGTTTCTGGTGGTACTTAGGGTGTATTATCTTCACCTTCAAAAAAAGTTTTATGTCCAATCGGTGTAAACGCAAGGTGATGAATCAAGGGAGTGATTGATCCAATCAGGTTTCATACATTTAGTTCAGATAAGTTAAGGTGACAAACCCACCCCGAGAGATTACATTTGGGTGGATGTTTATGTTTGCTAAGCAAACTTCTCACTAGTAACATTGGGAAATTTGACTAGGTTAAAATTCTAATAAAGGTAAAGTGGTATTTGATAAAGTAGCATTTAGAGTTTATGATCACTATTGGAGTAGTACGTTCATTGGTACACTGATTGATTAGTTACTTTTACCTGTACTAAACATTCCCAAAGACGACAACTAATATAATAATAAAAGTAAATGATGACCAGGACCACTACTTTTGTCAATCATATTTAAAGTCTCTTTTCAAGAGAATGTGAAATCCATCTCATTTATAATACAAATAAGCTAAATCCTACAAAGGAGCTATATTTTACATCGATTAGAATAGTAAGGCTGAATACGAGCAAAGGATTTGACTTGATTAACCTATGAACATAAATCATAAATGAATACAAACATTTAGCTTTTATAAAAGTATTAATAACAAAAAAAATTAGTATAAAAACCATACCAATGAATCAAACTATGAGAGATTAAGGACTCAATTACATAATTAGAGTCTGCTTGGTTAGTGACTCTCCCGATTGATTGTTACTCTTGACAAGTTTGGAGCTTCTTTTCCCTCTTAACTTGTAAAGGTATTCCCTCTTGCAAAGACAGTATTCCATTCGTCTTTTTATTACTTGTGACGTATGACTTTGACCTACTAAAGCTTAATGGTAAATGTTTGATCCCATGACTTGAAGGTCGTGGGATCAAAGTCCATAGGGCATTTGGGGTGGGGATCCACTTCCCCCCTCCTCTCAAATGTCAGGCCCCAAACACCAAATCAAAAAACTGTGCTGGTTGAGGTCTGGCCAGAGGTCCACTTCACATTACCTTCAAAAAAAATTGACTTTGACCAAAAATCTTTGTTTTGTACATGTGTAGGTGTTTCGGATCGTAGATTTGTCTGTAAGATGAAAATAATAATAATATATAAATTATAAAAGTACATGCTAAATTTAAAGTAAAAATACATGCAATAAGACATTTATTTAAACTTTAAAGAGCAAGTAAGAAAACGGAGGTATAATAAAATCTAATATTGTACTTTTAGAACTTTTCAAGTCTTACTGAGTTTACACTTTACACCAAACAGGCGGAGGCGGTTAAATGCCACTTTGCGTATAATACAGACTTGATCCACTTTTAAGTGTGACGCTTACATTTAACTATGTTTAAGAAGTATAGGTGGAAACTTGTAATAGCAAGCACGGTAAGATAATTACGGTAGAAAATAAGGTACTGTTTGGACCGTGTAATGGGGAAAATCAATCTCCTTTTAGACTCCGTTTGTTTTAACGGAAAACAATTTTCATAGAAAATCACTTCAACAAAAACAATATTCAATGGAAAATATGATTTTGGAGAAAGTTTTCCTTTGTTTGTTTGGTTAGAGAAAACTTAGGGATAAAAGATAAATGGAGTCAAAGAGAAGGAAAGATGGGAGAGAGAATATAGAGAAGTAGGGAGTGAAGAGGAAAATGGCATACCTTCTTTATAAAAGTAAATTGGTTTTAGAAAGATTTTCCCCACCTTTAAGAAAATTATTTTTCCTCCTTACCTAAACAAACAACGGAAAATGGAAAGGAGGAGGAAATGATTTTCCAAGAAAATGATTTTTCCACCAAAACAAACGGAGCCTCAGCATAACGTAACAGGTGTCCACTGTTTTCTTAATATTCCATTGTATAACTTATTATTAGTGTGTTTCGTAGTCATTTTATCCTATGTCAAGATGAGTGGTTATTATAGTTTTTTAAATTTGGGGATGAATGGTTAATATAGTTATTGGTTCGAGGAAGTGATGATTACGCCTACTTTGATAGTAAAATCATTGACTGGATTGTATCAGATCTTGAGAGGGACATTTTAACAAGAGGTATGGACTTTTTGATAGGGAAAATTTAATTTGGTCATTTTACTTGACTGCATTTAATAGCTTGTTTGGGTTTATATTGGTTTCATTCCAAAAGAGTTGTTGTAAGGGTGGTTAAGAGGGCTAGATTGGGCCGGGTTTGTGTAATTGTGTTTCGACATTAATATACGGGCTAAGAATCATTTTATCCAAATTTAATGTATTTTTATATGCTGAAAAAATTAACTCTAGTCCATCTTCTTCCATACTGATACAACCGCAGCACGACACCGCTCGTCTGCACGTCAACATGTGGCCAATAGATACTATGTTTATATATGGATCCCCACGTCGTTCATTCCATCTAGGATTTGGAAAAGGCAAAATCGGACCTTTTTACATCTCTCGTTATTTGGGACCCTATTCATCTCTTTAGGATTTCCCTAATCCTTCCTTCCCCGAGAGGAAGAACGTGAAAATCTTTTTCCTTTCCGCAGGGACCAGGCCATTGGATCTAGCCGTAAGAAGAATGCTTGGTATAAATAACTCACTTGGTCTTCGACCCCCTCAATTACTATGAGCGCCCCCCGATTAGTGGAATGAGATGTGTCTATTTATCTATCTCTTGACTTGAAATGGGAACAGGTTTGAAAACGGATCTTAGAGTGTCTAGGTTAGGCTAGGAGGGTCTCTTAATGCCTTCTTTCTTCTCATCGGGGTTATTTCACAAACCTTTTAGTTATTTATATTTTAGTTTTTAGTTCACATTTGTCGCTTGTTTTTCATACTTCTTCCTCTGTCTCCTTCTTGTCACCATTTTGTGCAAACGAGCCGGATGATGTTAGATATGTGTTGCATTTAAAAGTAATCAAGTCTCCTCGTAAGTCTATTATGTTCAGTTTATTAAAGAGTTTTCAAGCCATAAACCCTACCTCTATCTGTTTATTGAATAAATTGGTCACTTGACTTATTTATCAAGTATGCACATATCTACTAACATATAAAAATTTGGCAACTTCATTTTTTCAACTTTTTTGTATGAATAACAACCAACAATGAATCAAATACAATAACTAAAGTTCCAATCTTAAATAATTAATAATAAAAAAACTCTAAACCATTACACGTCATCTTAAGATTGACAATAGTCCAGCAAAGCCAAGTATACTAGATTTCGAGTAGACCACATTGGCATGTCACATCAACTAACTTACTCGAACGAACATTGAATCTTAATTCGCTAATTTCATTACAGATTCGAGCCGAGCATTCTAAAGACATGTTCACTTTGACTAAAATTGAAATAAAAGAAATAGTTAAAATTTAAAGCGAGAATTTAATTATTATGCCGAACTGAACTGAACATAATTGAAGTTTAGGGCACCATCCCGCTTACCCTTTTTCTAATTGGATCTCCTAACCATACCATTAACCACCATGAAAATCAATTTTATGAAAGAGAGAGGAATGAGACACTACTTGAGTTCTTATTAATTTTGAATCCAATACATAAATAAACTCACTATATTTCCCCCTTTTCACTCACTATAATCAAACCCCAAATTCTCCCCCCTTTTATTCTTCCGATTCCAAGGATCTGTTACTTAAATTTCACAATTTCAACGCAGATTCACATAGATCTGATTCGCTGATTCCTCTTCATTTCTACTTTTCCCCATTTTCCTTTCTTCTTCAATTTGGGGGAAATGGGTTGGCGTATAAACCCTAAAATCAATTTCTCCAATTTCCGATTCATCATCCTCACTATCTTCTTCATCAGCTCGTTGCTCATTTCTGCTATCTCAGCTCAGGTAATTCGCTTCTTCATCTGTAATGTTCAATTCCTTCATTTGTGTATTTGAGATCTGATGAAGTTGTGTAAATTTTGCAGGAATCTGGTGCTGATGATCAGAACGAGAGAGTTGGTGGATCTATTAAAGATCTAGGGCGACGAGTAAGGTGATTTGTCTTAGTTTTGAGTAATTTGAAGCAATGAACTAATACGGTTTAGCAATCGGGATAATTTAGCTGCATTATGATGGAGAAGACTTTTATTAGTGCTGAATCGTCTTCCTTGATGTATATGATTGCTGTTTATCATCATCATTAGTTGCTGTCATATTAGGTCTCGATTTATGTCTGGTTTTGCCGTTTGTGGTCAGAATTGTTGCTGTTTGTGACTGTTATATTGGGCAAATCGTGACCTCATGTTGGCATTTTGCTTACTGAATACTTGGAAGAGATCAAATGGTCAGCGTTTTGGGATTGTGTAAATTCCCTGTGCAGCTTTGATATAATATGGAAGTATAGATTCTTTTTGGTTAACTTCATGGTTCTGGTTCGTTTAGCCGGTAATTGTTCAGAAGCACAGCTTATAAGAAATATAGCTTTCGGAGGGGGGTAGTTCTTGCAATCTATTGGTTGTAGTAAAGGGTAAAATTTAATTACATAGGAGGCTAAAAAAACCTTACTAGAAAAAAATGTGATAGAAAGGAGTTGGGGAGGTGAGGGAGAAGGTTAAAAACACGGCCATTATGCTGAAATGTTGTAGAAAATTCATAAACAAGCTAATGTTTATAGAAATGTTGGAGCCTTTTCAAACCTGAAAGGGAGGGACCCTTCCGGAATCTTCTGTTTAATGTGTAGGATTAGTTAGGACGGAAGGCTTGGATAATTTGAGGTATTATACATTGATAGTGATGAGCGGTTGAGCACTCTCCTTGAAATTTTTGTTGTTATAATTATAATTTTGTATGGCTCATAATGGTTTGGGTTACTTGAGAGTTGAGATGCAATAATCGTGACATTGAGAAGAAAAAATATAGTTAATGCACTACATACGAACTACTCAACATATCCGTATAAAGTGATAGGCGTATCACATTCGTTCTCTTACCTTCAGCTTATGCGGCTATCACATGAAGGGTCTTGCATGAAAAGCTCATGACGCAACAACGAAAAAGGCGAAACTTTTGTTTTAAGACTTTAGTGGCACTAGCACACTATGCAGTGAGTCAGCCGTTATCAAGTTATTGCTCAGCATTGTGATGGAGGATCAAATAGTACTTCAACATTGTCCGTGCAAAGAATGCAAACACTTAAAACATTTAATTTGGCAATTACCGTTTAGATGCGAATTTCCTTGGCTTATGTGCACTAGTTTGAAAATATAACTTCATTCATTATCAAACGTTCGTGCTCCTGCATAAGGAAGTGGCTTTCATTTCTATTCTTTCATCGTCGACAATAGGGAAGTTAGTGGCACTAGCACACTATGCAGTGAGTCAGCCGTTATCAAGTTATTGCTCAGCATTGTGATGGAGGATCAAATAGTACTTCAACATTGTCCGTGCAAAGAATGCAAACACTTAAAACATTTAATTTGGCAATTACCGTGTAGATGCGAATTTCTTGGCTTATGTGCACTAGTTTGAAAATATAACTTCATTCATTATCAAACGTTCGTGCTCCTGGATAAAGAAGTGGCTTTCATTTCTATTCTTTCATCGTCGACAATAGGGAAGACTATATAGTTTTGCACCAGCATTTTGGCATCTACCATCTGCATTACCAAATAATTGCTATATATATTGCTTTGGAGTTTCAATCGTAGTAGCAGAGTGTGGTGGCCTTGGGGGGCATACCTTTAGTCCTTTTCACGAATCACGGGTAATATACTTTGGGAAGATGAACTCAATTGGGGTGCAATAGTATGCAAGTTTGTTAAAACAAGTTCTTCCCCAAGTCTTTTTCTATGGCGATAGCCCACCTTAAAGTCCCAAGGTTTCAAACTCTTGTAGCATAAAGGTCTTTTTGCAATTTACTGACGTGATGTAAGACTTATCAGAGTTTTGTGTCCTTTCTTTCAAGGACGTGAAATCTTTTGGTCTGGAAGATACATCCTAGTAATAAATTGCTGCATGTTGCTTCATGAAGTGGCGTATGGCATCTTGATTTTTTATTATCCATGGGCTGGGACAAATGCATAGGCTACTGCTTCTTGTATTTTTGATCACTTGGCATTGCAAAAAAATGTTGCAATTATATTTATGTTGGCGAGTTTGAAGAATAAAAGCAATATATGGTGGATATCACCATTAGAGTCATTTTGGAAGACAAGCATGGGGAAGCCGGTATCTGAAGAATGACATTTTACAAGCAAATTGGGGCGGCAAGAAGAGAGTGTGCTAAAAAGTGATTCCAAAAGACTCCTATGGTGATAGCCACTATATTTTCGTAAAGATTTTAAGCTCATGCTGCATCAAAGTTCTTGCAAATTTTCTAGTGGTAATTGGTCTAAGAGGCAACAGGTAAAGTCTGTGTTTGGCCCTTCCAGGGATGGTGAAAAATTGGAAGGTTGTCGTCGCTACATGTAGCAACATGCACTTGCAGTGATGTTATATCTTTGCTACTGATGCATAAAAATTGGAAGGTTGTTGTTGCTTCTTGTAGCACTTGTGGTAGTGTATCTTGTATCTCTTTCTTGTTTTTCCTTTTTCTCTTACACGGGGAAGGGTAGGGGGAGGAGAGAGCGGTATACTCCAACTTTGTGATGGATGTTCATGGTAGATACCTTTTGTGCTTTCAATCTCTATTTGAGGACTTTGAGATTCCGAAGTTTGCAATTTGCAAGCTTTCTTATCTGTTATATCAGGCTTGCATATTTTGTATTATTAATCATTTCCCTTTTATGCGTTAAATACCTCCCCATCCATCTTACATAGTTTTTCTTCTGTATTTTCCCCACCTTTTTCCCTAAGCGTTGTCACCTTTCTTCATTAAGTGGATATTTATCTGTCTTTTATTTTATTTTATACTTCATATCTTCAATTAGTTAATGCATCATTAGTTAAACCCTGCTCACTGATAACACTGCCATATATTTTGAAAACTTGACCTCAATTTCTTTATCGGATGGTGAAAGTAATGTTTTGTGTGTTGATGGGTCAGTGTTTGTGTATATTACATGTTTTGATTCTTTTCAAACGAGAATAAGCTTTGGTTGTACTTCAAGGTCACAAATTTAGGTTGTTGTTGCAGATTGTGCTGGAGCATCTGGGAAAAGATGCTCATTCCATACATTTGGGGATAAATTTGGACTCTGGTTTGGGAGTTTTTGATGCCTTCTTCGCAAGTTTATGTATGATACTTGTGAGCGAGGTTTGTTTTCTGGCCATTATTGCTATTACATTTTGACACTTTTACATCACGATGTTTTGTTTTCATGGTACTATTTTGCTTTTAGTTATCTCCATCTTCTCATACAGCACTCACATCCAGTTCTCGGTTAGATATTCTTCTATTGATGGTCTTACTATCTGATAACTTTGTGATAGATTGGAGATGAGACGTTTATCATAGCAGCCCTAATGGCAATGCGTCATCCGAAGTCCATTGTTTTATCTGGGGCTCTAAGTGCCTTGGTTGTGATGACGGTGAGTTTTTTTTTGTTGAAGTAAAAGCTGTGAAATTTTGCTTTATCTCTATGCTGTTCTTTCATGTAGTATCTGAATCCACATGCATTTGTGATTGTTAGAGTTTTTATGAGTTGGTGAGGCACGACTGATCCTAACTAATCAACAGGTGCTCTCCACTGGACTTGGTAGGATAGTTCCAAATTTGATATCGAGGAAGCACACAAACAGTGCAGCATAGGTACACCTTATATATGTTTTCAGTGATGAATAGAGTACTTTTACTTCAATTAGCCTTTGTCCCCCTTAAGATAGCTTCATGTTTGTGTGTTGGGGGTGGGGTTAGTTCAGCCATCTTCCAGATTGCTATATGTTCTATTGACTGAAAGGATAGATGTGTTATTTCTTGATCTCCAAATCTAGAATTGCTCAATTATCTCATCTTCAGTGCCTTCAATACTCCATCATTAGGAACTTTTTTCGCTGTAATAGAGAACTGGAGGGTAAATTTGCTCTTTTATCTAGAACTATGAATTTTTGGCTAATCTATCAAATATTCAATTGTATCATCTAAAGTGCTGTACAAATTAATCGATACAATTAAGTGATAGCTAATACACTAGCAATTGGTTTCCAAACACCCCTTCAGTTTGCAAAACACCTTTTTAGTTTGTAATTGCTGTTTCTTGTTGCTCGATCATCTTAATTGATAATTCCACGGATGTGTGGTGGGTCTGAAGTAATTGTATTTGTTGGCGTCGGTGAAGACTTTCATATTTGTATATTATACTTACTCCTTTAAATGTATATATGGTTTCTCAATGCAGTTCTTTATCTGTTTTTCGGTTTGCGTCTGCTTTATATTGCTTGGAGGTCTGATCCTAAAGCATCCCAGAAGAAGGAGATGGAGGAGGTATGCCATTGCTCTTTTCTTTGATTTATCTCTATAGATTCTCCGTGCATGTGGAATTGTGGATGTCTCTTTTGTGTTGGTTGCCATTATGCTTTTTTCCTTCTCCGGGATAACCATGTGGGATCTCACGAAGCCCTGATGCTTGTAATGAACAGGGTGCTCGTGTATATCTGCAATTTATTATTGATTCTTGGGGGTAATGTAAAATTGTTTTGGCTGCGTGGTTATATATTAATACTTAGAGCATCCCTCCTCATGTATTTTTAGTTCATCAAAATTTATTATGAGCAATACAAAAAAGGCTTTGCTCTCACGAGAAATCAAGTCATAAATGCTTTTCATCCCATGGCAAACCATAGATAAATCATGGGATGACAAGTTAGTCACGAGCTATCAAACCAACAATATCTTGATATGTGGGAGGTGTCAAGTTACTTTCATTTTTTAAGTTGTAATTTTATTATCTGAAAATATGCAAATTGGAAAAAGTACTTCTTTTACCAAAATTGAGCAACTTTCTAGATCTATAAATAGACACCCTATGAGGTTATGGCTCATGACAAACTTCTTGTGTAGGATTCCATGTATTTTTAACACGGGTGATTCATGACATTACTGTTTGATGTGTTGCAATTAGCCGCTAAATACTTGGTTAAGGCCAACATTCCGAAGAATAAGAGTTAGTGTTTTATGAACGAATCCTTTCTTTTCTCGCGTTTCCTTTATTTTCTTCTTTGTTTTCTTTGGCTCCGCCCTTCATGGATTAGCCATGCTATTATACTGAAGTTGTGCCCCTATGTGCTATTATAAAATATAAAATTTGAAGCTTGCTGGCTTTTGCTTTGAGTAGCCATTAGCTTTCTGCTTGCAGTTTTGTAACACCTTTTTCATTATTTTATTACTCATGAGTCACGATACTTATTGTTTGGTTTTACTTAATTGTATTTTACTATATGTTTGTTCAGGTTGAAGAGAAGCTCGAGGGAGGACAAGGGAAAACATCAATGCGCCGTTTCTTTTCGAGATTTTGCACTCCAATATTCTTGGAGGTACATGAAATTGAATTTATTAATTACTCTAGCATCTGTACATCAATATATGTTATCCTCTTCGAAGAAAAATGTGGTTTTTCAAAAATGTCATTTTGACTCCTCATTCCATGTTTTCTGCAGTCATTTATCCTAACCTTCCTGGCTGAGTGGGGTGATCGTAGTCAGATTGCTACAATCGCTGTAAGTTCAACTTCCCTTTTGTTGTTTAAGTCAGGAAACTTCTGTCTTTTCTTTCGTTTTAGATTGCTTTGGTTGATATTATTTGATTCTTATTGCTAGTAACCTAGATTACCTTGGGTTGGTATTTAATCTCAATCTTTAACAAAAGCAGTAAAGCTGGAGCATGCAATATAATGGGTTTGCTTTAATGGTCCAATATATGGATTGCTTTTGTACAGCATTTGATTTTGTGGTGCGAATTGCAGCTTTAAAATAATTCACTAATGAGATATTTTTTTGATCCAACAGCTGGCCACGCACAAAAATGCGCTAGGTGTTTGCGTAGGGGCCACTCTAGGGCATATGGTCTGCACGTCAGTCGCCGTAGTAGGAGGAAGCATGTTGGCGTCCAAGATCTCGCAACGCACGGTCGCTGCTGTTGGTGGCTTCCTCTTTTTGGGATTTTCCTTATCGTCCTACTTCTATCCTCCACTATAGAAGAAACTTGTAAACTTTTTAGCTAACCATATTCATAATAGTGTCATTTCTCAATTATTTTTTCCTTTTCGATTCAGAATCTCCTTTACACCATTAATTTTCCTTTTCCTTTCTCCCCTAGTTAGTATATGCTTCATTGCTCATCTAAGCGTTTCGTCTCGTTGCCTTTTTGGTCGGGGGTGTAAAATTTTATCTTGTAAAGGAAGAGAATATCTCCCAGTTTCTCTATGATATAAATTACAATTGCTGTTATTCTCGAAGTTCGGTGGGAATGGATGTATGTTAAATACTTTTATGTTTATACGAAGTTGTTCGCACACTGCACAAGTTGCTCTTTCATCACAGTCGTGTGCAATCTCAACTTCTTTGCTGATAACCAAGAATCTGTCCAACTCTTTCATTCTGCAATGTATGCTACAGCTGCCTAGAGCTTGAAATGGGCCACTTCAGCCTGGCATGGCGCAAGTTGAACCTGCCATGAACATAGCTTGATAAACATGATGGTGGATCGTCAGCCACATATATAACAAACACGAACATGAAGGGCTTGTCTGCACCCGTCAAACCAAAGATAAAAGAGTTAATTAAGGGCTCAAGCCTCTAGCTGGGCTCATAGGCCAAACTGCACGAGAGCACTACTTCAACAATCGGTTAACCACACAGTGGACTGTTAATGGAAGTAGCGGTCACCTTTCAGACCGCTAATTGAAATAACGGTCAAATCCTCCCACTACTACTTCAATTAGCAGTGCACGGAGCGTTTTAATAAGTTAGTTGTTTGAGTTGCTGATACCGATAATACCACTAGGAAGTTCGGAATTTTTCCGAAAAAAAGTAATGAGAATTTTGTAGTGGCCTATGGGCACTACATACTTACATAGTGCAAATACAAAAACACGGTCTAATAACTTCCGATGTTTAAAATTTTAATATGCTTCACGATTTTAGGTTAAATATATAGATAGACCGTCCTCGCGAGACTTAGCTGTTCAATCACCGAGGATCGCAGGAAGAACTACGATTTGTATGCTCTGTATAAACATTTGGGAGTTGTGATTGCGTTGAACGTTGATTAGACATTAGAGCTAATCAAACTACAAAAAATGCGATGTACTCTTTTACGTTCTAAGCTTTTCTCTTGTTCAATTGCTCAAACCCATTGTTTCAATTCCTCTATAACCTTCATTTCTTCAATCTTTACATTACCAACACAAAATGACACATTCCACAAGCAATTTCAACGATCACATTCTTATTTTCCCTCTAAAAACCATGATAAGAACCCAAAATTACTGGGTTTTATTGATAATTTGCATAATGAACTGACTCTTCATACCCTTCATGGAAGGGTTATCAAGAGTGCTTCAATAGTTGATTTGGATGTTGGGAACTATATGATAAGTACGTATGCAAAATTTAAAGATTTGGGTTCTGCACAGAAGCTGTTTGATGAAATGTCTGTGAAAAATGTTCGTACTTGGACGGTTCTTGTTTCGGGTTATGCTCGAATCGGGTTGTTTCGAGTTGGGTTGGATTGTTTTTCTCGAATGCTTGTTGAGGGAGTTTGTCCGAATGGGTTTACGTTGTCGAGTGTGTTCAAGTGTTGTTCTTGTATAGGGTTGGTTTATAATGGTAACGCAATTCATGGGTGGGTAATGAAAAATGGGGTTGTTGTGGATGATGTGTTGAAGAATTCTATTATTGACTTTTATGTGAAATGTGAGGAGTTTGATTATGCTAAGAAGTTGTTTGAGTTTAGAGATGATGTAGATACGGTTTCGTGTAATATAATGATTGGTGCGAGTATGCAAAGTGGTGATGTTGAGAGTTCTCTTGAATTGTTTAGAAGATTGTCTAGTAAAGATGTCGCAACGTGGAATACAGTTATATCAGGCTTGATTAGGAATGGGTGTGAAGGAATGGCACTGGGACTTCTTTATGAGATGGTAAAGGAAGAAGCTTGCTTTAATGAATTTACATTTAGTACTGCATTGGTTTTGGTTTCCTCTTTATCAATGGTGGGGCTTGGGGCACAAATACATGCTCGATCGATCAGGCTTGGATGTTGTGATAATGAGTATATTAGATCTTCGTTAATTGATATGTATTCCAAGTGTGGGGTGATTGATAAGGCGTCAGTTGTGTTTAAGCAAATGCATCAAGGTTATCCTAAAAACGCAAGCTTGATGATAAATGGTAAAAGTTCAACACTAGACTCTGTTTCGTGGAGCTCTATGGTTTCAGGTTATTCCCAAAATGGGAAGTATAGGGAAGCCTTAGCAATGTTCTGCCATATGGTTAGTGAAGGAATGAGAGTTGACAAATATACTCTCACTACCATTGTCTCTGTATGCGCTGATTATGGGCTGCTCGATTTTGGTGAGCAGATGCATGGCCTCCTACATAAGAGTGGCCACAAATTCGATCTAGTTCTGTGCTCTTCATTGGTTGATATGTATTCTAAATGTGGAAGTTTAGGGAATGCTAAGAAAATTTTCGACCAGACTACCACAAGGAACAATATTTTATGGACGGCAATAATAAATGGATATGCTTTTCATGGGCATGGTAGAGTAGCAATTGGACTTTTGAATTGATGATGGAGGACGGCGTTGAACCAAATGAGATAACCTTTGTGGCAGTTTTAACTGCGTGCAGCCATGCTGGCCTAGTTAAGGAAGGCCGCAATTATTTTAGAGTAATGAAAGAGGTTTACAACATCAAGCCCGGGGTTGAACACTTTACTTGCATGGTTGATCTCTTTGGCCGTGCTGGCCACCTGGACGAGATAAAAAACTTCATTTATGAGAACGAACTATCACATCTTAGTTCAGTATGGAGGGCCTTCTTGTCCTCTTGTCGACTTCACAAAGATTATGATATGGGAAAGTGGGTCTCCGAAAAGTTACTTGAACTAGAACCATTGGATGCAGAACCTTATGTCTTGCTGTCCAACATGTGTGCTACCAGTAACAGATGGGAAGAATCTGCTAGGGTTAGGAGTTTAATGCATAAGAAAGGGGTTAGAAAGCACCCTGGTCAATCTTGGATACAAATGAACAATCAAGTTTATACTTTTGTGATGGGTGATAGGTCTCATCCACAAGAAGCTGATATATACTCTTATTTGGACAATCTAATCGGTAGGCTAAAGGAGATAGGGTATTGCACTAATTTAGAGCAGGTTACACAAGATGTAGAAGAGGAACAGCAGGAAATGTTTCTTCGTTATCATAGTGAGAAGCTAGCTGTTGTGTATGGTATCATTAGCACGAATAGTGTAACACCAATACGGGTCATGAAAAACCTTCGAGTTTGTACAGATTGCCATAATTTCCTCAAGTATACTTCTCAGCTTTTAGATAGGGAGATAATCGTCAGAGATATCCGTAGATTCCATTATTTCAAGAATGGAGTTTGTTCTTGTGGAGATTACTGGTGAGCCAGAAACTGATATCTCGTGATGACACCTTAATGGCACGTACAAATGATCTCTATAATGTAGCTACCATATTGGCTGTTATTGTAACTGACATTTATGTTATAACAATACCAACCAAGCTCTCAAATTAACGGAAAGATAAGGTGGTTGTGTTTTTAAAGCCCAAGGTTCAGACCAAAGAGTGAACAACTGTGAAAATTCTGATTGTTGAAGGCCTTGTTTTATCGTCTTTCATATACTTGGCCATGTTTGGGCAGGTATTTTGTTGTTCCTAAATTCTTTCAAGTTCTATGTTTCACTGTGTTTTGTCTTTCCAAATTTTCATGATCACCTTTGGAGCAATATTCTAAAATCAATTTAAAAAATTGTTCATGTAGGCATCTTCCTCCATGTTCGTGCACCTTTCTGGCTAAGATCCTTCGAGTTGGTGATTTCACTTCTGCTCTAGTGTATTATGTAGACCAATAAGACTGTAATTTATATCAGTGGATAACAAATTAGTAATCCTGTTTGGCTAACAATATTAAAAGTTAAAACAGAGTTTTTATACAAAGATTTCTTTCTAGAATTATATTTTACGCATTCAGGCAGGTTTTGAAGTGTCTTCTTTGTTCTTTGTAACTGTGTATTCAAGTTTTTTCCTTAAAAGTTATTTGACCAAGCTTTTGCTGCACTTTTATGCATATGTTTCTTTTCGTGCACTCTCTCCTGGATTCTCCTTGTGGGGGATGGTTTAATGAGATTCAAGCTTCAATTAGGAAGTGTTGTACAGATCAAAGTGGAACTTACTGCTGTTAGGTGTAAAATATAATGCATAATTATTGAGCTCCTAATAAGCTCCTATGTTCTATGCCTACTATCCCATTGGCCATATTTTACTCTAAATCAATTTTGCTTATATTCTTATTATGATGAAAGTGTTGTGAATTATCATGCTAATCATTTGTTATCTGCTGCTGCTTTTGTTACCTCTGTTGCTGGTTTACATCGAATGGTGGATTATTGGCATATTATATATGATTGAGTTTCTAAAGCATTTCAATTATTTATCTTAGAACAGCTGTGAGCTGACTTATTGAAGGTTTACTCTGATAAATATTTGCTTACTTTTTGTTAGTTTTTGTTATTTGAGCCGATACTACACCTAGCAATGCTGTCCTGTACTGAAATACCCGACCTCGAAATTAGTTTGACCATGATCTGAAATTTAGCTGACTCTACTAGAAAATTAATGAGTATATGACTAGTGTTTGCCTGTTTGGTAGATCTGTTCACAAAAGAATAAAAATTGAGGATCCCCGTAGCCGAGTTTATCGAACTGAATCTAAGTCGAACGAACCGTGTCACTATTAGCCAACTCTAGCTGTTGCCTCGAACATTGTTCTTCTGACAAGATGATTCAATCCTTGACTAGTGCTGTTATTCTAATTTGCTCATCATTAAGTACTTTGAAATAAAGAAATGACCAAAACTACAATCTCCATCAGTTTTAGCTATGGATTTTAAATACGCAATATTGCTTATGATCCACTCCTGGAGATGGAGTACATATCAAGTAAAGAGAGTAGTAATGTTGAAAAACCTAATACTCATTGGGAAAATCTTTTGGTGGCTTTTCTCACACGAGAGGTTAGTGGAATTAAAGAAAGAGGAGCCCACCAACTGTGGCAGGGAACTTAAACATCAAAAGTTAGATACTAGGAATAATATCTATTTTTTTGTTGCTAAGACCTGTCTTTTAGCTCTAATTTGACACTGATTTGTTTACACGTACCGCGGTTTTGTCAATTTTACTTCATATAGTCTAATGTTGTGTTAACAGCACCCTTTATATTCTCAACCTTTATTCTCTTCCTTTTTCTTTCCTACCAAACAAACATGGGTACAGTCTTTTTCTCCTGTACAATTATACCTTCTTGACAGAATAGCCAACAGCAGCTACTATAACAACCTCCAAAGCCTCTTTTAGACTCTGATTTCCTTAAAATACATCTTTTCATCCCTGTCTTAGTTTCTGTGCCGTCTTACTTCTTTCTTTATTGACATTGCGATGGGTGTTCAGGGTAAAATGAGAGATCGGATGGAGAAATATGTTGTACTTCCTTTCTCTATGGGCTGTGTTTCTCAGGCTAGTGTCGCTGTGGCTGAACAAAGGCCTAGAAGATCGAAAGCAGACTTACATTCCCCTTCATTAAGTATGATTCATGTTGTTTTATGTTCTTAATCTTTATGTAGAGCTAAAATCCAAGGGTTTAAAACATCGGTGCTCAGATTAGTGTTCTTGTCTTCTTCTTTTTTTATCTTAAGGAATCCGAGAAGAAGAGGATGACAACGAGAGCTTATCTGGTGAGAGCATGAAGCATTCTTCAAGAATTTTGGCTCTTCCAAGACCTAACTTGTCCACAGGAGTTAACAGGCTTGTTAAAGGTTTCAAAAGCTTGTCACAACTATTCGGTAAGTTATCACATCGCTTTTCCTTGATAAGTTTAGATATTAATTGTTGGAAGCGGCTTACAAGATGATGCAATATAATCTTCATCGTAAAATCATCCCAAAAGTTTTGAAAAGCATCTCTTTCAGAATTGTTCTTTCACTATGGAAGATCGTGTTTTTCAGGGATGGTCTAAAATTGAAAGGGCAACATATCTAATTTTTTTGTGTGAAGGAAGCTAATCTTGTATATATAAATCCATCTATATTCTTAAGAAATCTTAGCCTAGTAGTTAATTTTAAGGGTTTTAGGTTTTGTTCTCTTAAGAAGCTAATCTTGTAGATATAAATCCATCTATATTCTTAAGAAATCTGCCTACTAGTTAATTTTAAGGGTTTTAGGTTTTGTTCGTTTCAGTTGTTTTCATCCTCTCGCATGCATGTGCATCGTAATTTCTTTTTGCTCATGCGACTTTAATTGTTCACAAGTAAATCATGTGGCTATTTGTTTAACAACTATTGCATTCTGTTCCGAAAAAAAACTAGTTAAACACTATGCGAAAAGCTTCTAGATGAAACTTGAGGAATTTTAGTTACATTGTTACCATGCGCGTGCTGTGGGGGTGTCAAGGATGAGTTGATCGCTTTCTTTCCCCTTAGGGAGACTCGCCCTTTTATGTGGTCATTAGGTTATTGCATTTGCATTATATCATTTGGCAAAACTAGCGGGAACGAGCTGAAATTTTTACTTTTACATGAAAATGTATGATCTTAAATTTTTATTTGGCACCATATAATTAGCTTTGAACAAGAGAAAGAAAATACTGTAATCAAGTTTACTAACAACTCTGAAAAAAGAAGTTAGCTAAAATTTTCATGAGCTTATACTATTGAAAATGCTGCTTGTCTGATTATAATGCATTCTGAAAGAATCATTAGAAGGCCTCTCTGCTGATAGTATTTGATTATCCTTTACCACTGTGCTGCTGTGCATAGTATATAAATTATGACTTCTTTACTTTTATTATTAAACTTTCCATCCCTCTTTTCTGTTTTCCAGTTTATGAGGATGAAATGGAAGAGTTGGGGATGAATATGGAAATAGGATGTCCAACAGACGTGAAACACGTGACGCACATCGGGTGGGATAGCTTAGCCAATAATGACCCACTGATGGGGTGGGATACTCTCATAGCTTCTGAGTTGCTGTCTCACCCTACTTCATCTGCTGTTAGCTTGAAGCAGTTTAATAAGCTTGCAGTAACTGCTGCTGATAATGACTCTCCAACCTTTGTCAGTAAACTCAATGCCTCCACTTCATTAGCTTAGTATTGAAGATTATATCTTTTGCTTTTGATCATTCACATATTATATATTAGTATAGTATAATATTTGTAGTAGTAATATGTCTTGCAATCAAAGTTGGGTTTTCTTTTGTGAGCACATATGATGTGGTTTGTATTGTGCTATTTTTATGTCAATTATGTACAAATCATGACAGATTTTATAATGCACCACCACCTCCATAATCATATTGCATATTTGTAATGTGGTTGGTTATGATTGTTTTGATCTAGTGTACACTCATATGTTGTAAAGAACAAGTTGTGAGATTTAGAAAGAGAAAATGTGAATTTATCTTTTGTGTCCTTATTTTCTTTCTTACTCTATTATGATTATTATAATTACCTACCTCTCGTCCCCCTTTGATTTTGAGAGATGAACATGTTTAGCTTGCAAAGTTGGTAAAATAGAGACGATGGAGAATGTAATTGCCGGTTTAATTCCTACACCGAGATTTGCGATACAATGTGCACCCATGTTGGTGATGCGTACTCTTAATTCTTATGCTGATGGGATCATGCTTCTTAGGGTTCTTGGACGCGTAGTCTAAGAATTATTTGCACCTTGTTTATGTGGAACCAGGCATCTCAATGATCTTGGATGTGTCACATAGGAATTATTTGCGCTTTATGGACTACACACTTGGTTGTATGGTAATTAAGTAAACTAGATAGGGCGTGCTTCAAACAAAGTGCATGGGACAAGTATTGTTGAACAGTCACTGACTCAAGTATATACAATAATCTACAAAGTCTATATTGTTTGACTTAGTCGGACCACTATCTTTCTATGTGATTTGCTCAACTTTAAAATACTTTTCTACAACTAATAAGTTTTTTGGGGCATAACTTTATAATAGACCAAGTTCATTTTTTTTGAAAGAAATTAATAGACCAAGTTTCAATTAGCATATTCTGATCACTTCTAGTTTTAGTATGGTAAATATACAAATTCCAGCAAAAGCAAGAAGCTAGCATACCAAAAGAGCAAAGAGAACACAAAGTATTTCCTTGAATATACAATATCTTTTTCCATCTTCACAAGAATAGAAATTCTAGCTCCTTACAAACAAAAGCATACCTCTCATGCTCTCAAACACCTCGCTCACTTGAAGTAGTAAGGAAGGTCGAGAACGTACATGAGGAAGTAAGCCCATGTGACACCAGAAATTCCACCGAAGAAAAACCCTCCGGTGAACTTGGCCCATCCGTCAGCGGTCTGGAGCTGGTCGGGCTGCTTCTTCCGGCCAGTCAAAGTCAAAGACGGGGCGATTGAGGGTTCTCCCTCCTTGAAGGAAGCAATACCATACATGGTCAAGCAAATGCTAAGGATCACTACAAGTCCTGCAGCAGCCAAGGAACCTGCTCCTCCAGCATATTCAGTGTTTCTTAATGGGCCGGTCTTAACAAATGGGCCTACCAAAAGGAACCCATGGGCCAAGCCCACCTCAATACCACGTAGAAGTGGGTTGACTGCAGTCCTGTAGGCTGGGAGGTTGGATAGGTACCATGCGATCAATGGGCTGGATGTTACTGGGGTCTCAAGCCCACCAATAAATGGGTCTCCATTTAAAGGTTGGATTACTTGGTATGTTGGCTGCCAAAAATCAGAGCATCAAAAGGAGAATGTTATTTTTATTTTCACTTTTTGTTAGACTAATACTAAGAAACTTAGGAAATGCAATAATATGAACAAAATTGTCTTTGTGTACAAAAAAATTAGTTCATCTCGAGAAAAACATTCTACAAATAAAATGTAGTTTGATACTAATGAAAATTAAAATTGACTGATCATTGCTAATTTAACCATAATTTAAAGAACGTGCGAATTTACTCTCTATTTTCATTGTAAGCTTGAGGTGTTATATTGTTTTTCAGTATTCTCATTCTTCTCATACTATTTGTAACCATAGTCTCACAAGATCAAACGTTAAACATAAAACAAATAAGCTTCTGCTTTTGAAATGGGGATATAGTACTAACCTCTCCATGAACAAAGACACACTACTCCTCTAGGAGCATGATATGATGCTATGAAGTTTTAGTTTTTACTCGAATGAAAGAAAAATCACAATGAAAGTAGGGATCTATTGACATACCATAATAATATTTAAAAACCTAGTTTAGAGATATTCCATCGGAAAATTTTGCAACTTTAACCTATTCTTTTTCGTGAATGTTAGTTTTGTTGGTATCGGATTTCACTATTAATTAGTTTCTTCTTCACATGAAAGATACTTCATCCAATTACAAAAAATCATCGGCTCTCTTATATATTACAAACCTTGTATATTGAGAAAAAAAATTTAAACATAAAAATATTATTACGGAACAAAAAGAGTATTTCTAACGTTTGTAGACATACAATAAAAAAGTAAAATCCCTTTGCTTGAAGAATTAGAGACCATAAAGTCCAATGTGACAAATTGATGATTTAAAAATTGGATTTAGAAACTTCAAGGAAATAAGAGGGGAGGCAAGAAAGCAGCCACTCCAGATAAAAGAATTGAACCAAAAACAATTGCTGACCTCTTGTTTTAGTGATACCAAAACCACCAGACATACCAACAAGACAACAAACATACATCATCAAAGATCTAGATCACCGAAATTTAGGTCTTAATTTAATCTAATTTTTCACATGAAGGTCAAAATGAATGTGGTCAAAATCATATTGCCCGTACCAAATACCAATATGTTAGATTTGTTATAGTATGATATGATATCATTTTATATCTCTAGTGTTTTCCATCTTCTTTATCAATTAACGGCTAATATCTAATTGGCGAATATAATAACTTGAATAGTTAATGCGACAATTAACAACCAACACAAGAACCATCTTAACAGAACAAAACCTAAATCTCTACTAATTGACACAATTATTAATCGATACCAAAAAATCCTACCAATTGTAAAAATTCTAGTCGTTCAAGATCTATGGAAGCCAAGTATTTGACTTTCTTTATACAAGTTGTATATCTTACCATTTGTAAATTCAAAGAACTATAGATTCTCACATGTAGTAAACATCATGACTAAAAGCATTTGTTACATTTACAATTACCATAATCAAATAATCTAGTCGATGTCAAACAGTTTAATTGGTGATTGTTTCGTTAGCAACGTATACAAAACCAACTACTTCATACAATCACAATAACAAAGATTAATTAATCTAGTCGATCTCAGGTAGTTCACTTGGTTATTAGTTTGTTTACGACCGTATTCGAGATTACAATTAATTGGTGAACTATCAAACATTACCATATACTATAATACCAATTTACATAGCCTAGTAGTAAAATTACCTTTTCAGACTGAATAGCCTTGATGGTAAATGAAGTGCTCCTCCTAGAAGAAGGGAAACCTCTCAAGGCAGGGCCAGAAAGACCCTTAGGAGTCACAAGAGCCCTAGTGGTGAACCCACTCTTTAATTGGCTAGCCATTGGTGCTGTTGCTGCTGCCATTTTTAGCCTTCTTAGAACAAAAAAGAAAAAAGAAAATTGAGAGAAAAGACTAAACAAGAGAAATGGGTTAACAAGAGTATAATAGCAAGAGTGTGGCAATATAGTAACTAAGTTAAAGATTTGGAGAGAGAAAGAACATGTTATCCATGAAAGTTGGATTACATGGTTGTGGGTTAAGTGTCTTGATTTCTGATTGGATGATTGGTGGTTCCAACCTTATCCACTCTCATCTTCACAAAATTTTCTTTATGACTTGTTCAGATTATTTGACACACCACACATATGGATACCTTTTTATTTTATTTTTATGTTGCTTATGTGGTTTTAGTTCTTGCATATCCTTCTTTGTTGCTAGGCATACTTGATTTATAATCTAAAGTTACAAAGTAGGAGAAATTGCTGGTTAAGCAGTGTGTGGGATGTTCGTCTATTTCGTAAACGTATCATACATTGCATATTCGATAACAAATATTGTACATTAAGTTATCCATAGAATTACAAATGTTTTGTATGAAAATGAAAGTATCAATTTCATTTATTATCTAAATAAAATGGTAAGTTTTGTATGCAATATTTGTAATTTGATATGCAATATTTAGGTTTATAGTGTAACACTTGTATAGTTGTATATGTGTTGAACAAATATGTTTAACACGTTGTTGAACTAGACAATGCTCGTAAAATAGACATATCTAATTATATTTATTTGAATTTTAGTTATAAAATTTAAATTCATAAATTTACGCATCTAATAGTGTGTCTTAATTAGAGTTGGTTTATGGAGTAGATTGTTATTGTGTAATTTAAGTTGTTAAAATGCACCTTGATCTTTAGATAGTCTACAATTTAGTTAGGTTCATGCATGTTTACATATTGTAAGGAGATGCTCTTTCTACTTTCCCCTCTCCTTACTCTTTCCATGTAAAGATTATAATTCCAACAATATCAAATTTCAAACTTTCATCAATTGCTATAATTCTTGGTCATATCGAAACCTAATCTGTCACATATAACTTTTTGTGATCCTACCATCAATACTAAAATTAAACAAATAATTAGCAATCATAAAAGGATGGGGTATTGGAGTTTTCTTTTCTCATATTTACACCAAAAAGGAAATATTGGGTTTTTGGCAAAATTATGGAGTTCACTCACTTTAGTTCGCGTTGTTCCCTACACTTAAGTTATATTCCCTCTGTTTCTCAAAGATTGTTACACTTGTATTTTTCACGCATGTCAATGCAAAACTTTGAGCATTTATATCTTTAATTACGTATTTGTAAAAATTATAAAAGCTTGATATTAATATTCTACATATCAAGAGGAATCTAACAAGATTTCATATGACTATATTTTTTATGTATAAATCACAAGCACTGGTCAAAGTGAAATATGTGAATAGTGTAAAATGTCAAAGTGTAACAATTTTTAGGAAACGGGGTAGTAGTAGATCTCATACAAGTCAAACTTTCCTATTATATTTGTACGAGTATTGAGAATAATGATTGGCTAACCTGTTAGGTTGCCTGGCATGTTATATATATAGAGATACAAAATATCCTTTACAAGCCTACTAAGAGTCTAATTACTAAATTACCCTAATACACCCCGTCAATCTTTACGGGGAGGAATAACAGATAGATTGGAATGATGTATACAAAACAACTCAGAAGAAAGACCCTTAGTAAAAATATCAGCAACCTGCAACTGTGTCGGAACGTGCTTAACTTGAAGTCCACCTTTAGCAACCATCTCACGAACAAAATGATAATCAACATCAATATGCTTACTACGATCATGATGAACAGGATTGGCAGTAAGATACATAGCGGAAACATTGTCACAATAGAGAATGGTAGGCCGTCGATGAAAATACCCTAAATCAGCCAACAATTGACGAATCCAAAATGTTTCGGCCGCAGTGTAGGCAACAACACGATACTCAGCTTCGGTAGAAGACTTCGAAACAGTAGGTTGCTTCTTTGAGCGCCAGGAGATCACATTCTTCCCTAGGAAGACAGCATAGCCAGTAGTAGAACGCCGAGTGTCAAGACACCCGGCCCAATCAGCATCAGAATAGGCAACAATCACAGTAGGAGAGCCAGTACTATGAAGCAATAGCCCATAATCAAAAGTTCCCTGCAGATACCTGAAAATTCTTTTCACAGCATGAAGGTGAGTAGTACGAGGCGCATGCATAAATTGAGAAACCGAATTAACAGCATAGGCAATATCAGGACGAGTCATAGTCAAATATTGCAATGCACCAACCATACTACGATAATCTGTGGGATCAGCAAGAAGTTCACCATCTAATAGAGAAAGAGTGACACGAGAGACAACAGGAGTACGAACGGGTTTGACAGTATGAAGATGAAATTTCTGAAGAAGATCAACTACATATTTGTTTTGAGACAAAAGCAAACCCTGAGGAGTACGTAACACCTGAATGCCTAAGAAATAATGCAAATCACCCAAATCCGTCATAGCAAACTGGGCAGAGAGAACACTGATAAATTTCTGAAGCAAAGAGGAACTACTACCTGTAAGCACAATATCATCAACATAGAGCAAGAGAATGATAATATGACCACTGTGTTTGAGAGTGAACATAGAGGTGTCACAACTGCTGCACTTGAAACCAATAGATAGAAGAAAGTTGCTGAAACGCGAGAACCAAGCTCGAGGAGCTTGTTTCAAGCCATAAATGGATTTTCGTAACCGACAAACATGATGTGGTTGAGAAGGATGTTCAAAACCAGGAGGCTGACGCATATAGACTTCCTCATTGAGGAAACCATGAAGGAAAGCATTTTTAACATCGAGTTGACGAATAGGCCATTTAAAAGTAGCAGTAAGAGTAAGAACTAAGCGAACAGTAGTAGGCTTAATTACAGGACTAAAGGTTTTGTAATATCTAAGTGACTCTCAGATCTTGAACATATTATATATTATTGGCGATCCAAATAGCTACTCAAAAGCTTAGAATGAGCATCATCCTTTACCTACTTCAAAAGAATATATAGTAATTAGGCCGCGACTTTAAAACATACATATAAATGTTACTTGAATACTTATGAATAGTGTAACTGAGTGGCTGACTAGTGTCGTATATACCTTTTCTTTATTTTGGTAGGTAATAAGAATTTGTGCTACCAGATTAAAATCCTATATGGATTCAATCTAGTCCATGAAGAATAAGAGAAATCTATATTCTCAAAATGCTCCTAGTGAAAAATAGGGATTGAACCCCCAATTTCGAGATTGAAGGGTCCTTTCCGTTTTACTACAACAAGCATTCTTGGTGCCATATACTCGAAGCCTCAACCCCTTATAACTTATAAGTGCTGAATATAATTTTTGGACCTGAAATTCGAGAACTGTTAAAGAAATCTTTGAACGTGAATATATGATTCCAAACATAATCAGATACGTAGTCAAAATTAAGCTGACCAACACTTTTATCTTTAAGAGGAAAGAGCCCAAAAGTTTCTGAAGTGATTAATCTTTTTGCCCACTTCAACCTTTTTTGGCAGAATTGCCTAGCAATAACCTTTAGAATTTAATAAAAGGGCCATGGATTCTAAAGAGTGGCTAATTTGATTAGAATAATCTAGTAAAATAACACTATCCTAACTACTATTTAATGTCCCTTCAAAAAGAAAAACTACTATTTAATGTTTACTACTACTAAATTTAGACTACTCTTTTAAGGGTTGATGGATTTGATGAATATTCGTATCACCATCATCACACGCTTGCATGTGAGTGCGAAATCTAACTCAATATATACATTGGCTTGAAACTTGAAAGATTCAATGGAGAATTTCGACCAATAAGGCAATAACACTTGGTAATTAACCCAAATTTATATTGTGATACGAAAAAAAACCTTTATACTATATTCGCTCTTTCGCTCAAATCCCCATTCAAATCCGTTACAAGCCAAACTCCCTACGCTTACAATTTTTTTTGTTATATTGTACAAAAAAAATAGATTTTTACTTTATAAAGTACACAAATGCTTGGACGGATCTCCTATTTCAAAAACGACTTGCCTAGTTCTCATTAGCATCATTTCGCGTTCATTAGTATATTATCTTGATGTTGAGAATCAATTGTTGGTGAAAGATTTGATAAAAACATCATTTGATAAAAGCACTTATGTCGCCTCTGATTAATGCTTTATCAACCTCGCTTTCCTTTCCTCTAAATAAGGCTATTGCGCCTATTGGGTTGGGATATAACACGACAAGGAGTAGTTCATCCTAGCACTCCAACCCTTTTAGAGCGGGAAGTCAATCGAGATAAAGTTGTGGACATTTTGGGCCCCAACATCCAAAAAAGGGGTTTAGCTGAAAAACAATTGATCATCTTCAAGAAAGTTTTGATTGGTAAAATCTTCTCACAAATCCGACCTCGATATATTTCCTTGTCCATTTCGTTTTATAATAAATCTCTAGTCGATTTTGAAAAACTTTTTAACTGTTAAGGTTATCGTTCTTAATTTATCTCCTTAGTCCTTATAGTATGTAGAGGTCAAGATTGATTACTATACAAGCTCCTATTAACTGTATGAAGGACAATTTCGACTTTAGAGCAATATCTTCATCACATCATGACTAGATTAGCTTGTCTTGATAATTCATTACTATAAGTCACAATTCCTACAAAGATTTCCATAAATCATAATCCTCTACTTAAATTTCATACAACATGGATAAAAAGGACCACCACCTTCCATTCAAAAAAGTGAAAACAAATTACACATAAACAACCTCGAAGATCAAATCAAGTGAGTAACTCAACTTAAATTTTATGGGTTTAAGTGTTCTTGGCGGCGCAAATAGTCTTAAATCGTGATCCATGACGAACTTGCACTAATAGAATCATGGTGCAGACTGCTGCCTCATCAATATAGTACTTTCTAGTAAGCTGCAAGATTGGACGAATTCAAGTTGTCATTTTCCTCTTCAGTTGTGTTGTCGATCGTCCCAATTCATAGTTCTCGTAAGCATATCCTGCGCAAATTTTTTTTTTCTGAATGGTAATTCCATCATTTTTTTTGGAATTACTCCATAAGGTACCATTTAAAAAAGTTTTAACCAGTATTTCTAGACTTTAAAATGTATTCCAATAGTATCGTTGCTATTAATACTTTATGAGTTTAGTATGTCTCTTTATGAACTACTACTATTATTAGTTTACGATGATGATATTGTCAATGTAATTTTTGAACGCGCGTAATTGACTAATGTTTTAGAGCCTGTTTAGATTTACTGAAAACAACTGAACTGATTGGAGTTGAACTGAACTGAATTGAATTGAATTGAATTTAATAAATATATAAATAATTTTTAAACAATAATATATGAATATTAAATAATAATTATAATGATAAGTAATAATAATGAATAATTATTAATGAATAATAATAATTGTATTTTGGATATTTTTAAATGATAATTATAAATAAATATTATTTTTAATAGTAATAATGATTAACGATTATAATGATAATTAATAAAAATTATTTTATAGTCTTTATATTAATATCTTAATACCTGATGATGATTATATATTAACAATAATATCTAAGAATTAAATTAATATTACTATTTTAATAATTAGATTTAATTATATATTAATATTTAGTACTACAAAATAATAATTGGTCGGACCATGCAAAATGACATCATAAACCGTTTTGACGTGATTTGATTGGATTATGGGCTGAAAACGCGGGTTTATTTGTGCTTTTAACCTAAACCATGATCATCCCTAATGATAATAGTAATAATAAAAATAATATATAGATAATTAAAATAATAATTAATAATAATGATATAAAAATAAATAATAATAATAAGAGCAATTAGTAAAATAAATTAGACCAACATAATAATATTTAACAAAATAGTTATAAAAGAATGGAGGTGAACTGAACTAAACTGAATTGAACTGAACTGAACTGATTGGAGCTGAACTGAACTGAACTGATTAGAGATGAATTGAACTGAAATTAAGCTGAAATGAACAGGCCCTTAATCCCTTCAACGTAGTTTTGTTGAGCATCATATAATTATTGACTAACTTTTTTTGTCAAGCTTAACTTGGTTGCTTCTTCCTTTACTTAAATATGGTTTTACATAATCAAATTAAGAGATTAAACTAACTTAATGATGGAAGTTAGATAATAAATAATACATAGGTCCACCATGCTTATACCAACCTAATGATAATGCAAATTTGGGTTTAGTAATTAGGGCAAGGGTTAATCCTACGCTCGGGTTTCAACTCTTTGAAATTAAGGTATACCGTACGGTCGCTAACATAATCGGATTCATCAATTGTATTAAGCCTAGAAGCATACAATCTTTCGTGTCTAATTACAATTATTAATTAAGTGAGAATTTATGATATTTGCCAATTACATGAATTAAACGATGAAATTAATTAGACTTACCTTGATCACAACCCATTATAAATGAAATTTAAAGTAACAAAATCATGGTATAAACATGACTTCCCTCACTTAGTCCTATAATTAAACAAATCACTCAAAATTGAAGCAACAATCACAAATTTCTATCAAAACATTCATGATTGATAGCAATTGAAAATGAAAATTTTAATTGAACTTGAGATAGTCTCTGAAGTATGAGTATGGGAAAAACTATCAAGAAAACAAAAATCAAAAAGTAAATCAGAATAACGAAAGATCTCCTAATGTAACTTTAACTAATTAATGAATATTTTCACTGATTAAATCTCCTAATATCATTAGGAGCAAGTTACAAATCTAGGAAAGTCGAAATGATCCTTAAGTGAGAGAATTTTTCTGCAGAATTTTAAGAGCGGCGGACCCCTAGCTAACAGATTTCAGCAATATTAGGTCGACTTCAGAAGGTCATAAATCTTGAACTACAAGTTGCCTCGAGTCGTGCGACATGTCATTGGAAAACGCTACAAGTATACTTTCCATCCTAACTGGATTCTTATCAATATCATAAGTAGATCAGGAGATATGAACAAAGACTAGCCATGACTCATTCATCACAATTCTCCAAATGAGTTCCACTTTGTTGTAGCCCAATATGAATCCTATGATGTCCAAGACAATCCTTAAACTATGTAACTCAATCCAAATGTTCCTAATGTTTAAGCTTTCTTAATCATGCCCTAAATACGTTCTTAATACCTGAAATTCATTAAGAACACAAAAATATGCCAAATAGGAGGAGAAATAGTAAAACTTCAGTTTATTATGCAGCGCAGTATGAATTAACTTAATAATGAACTTAAATGCTCTAAAAATACAACCTAAATACACCTAAATACTATAAACCATATATCAATAGCCAGTAGGATCACCAAGTAGTATTTGGTCTACTGGTAAGGAGAGCTCTCTCTAATCTCAAGATTGTGGGTTCAATCCCCACTAGGGGCGCTGTGAGGGTAGGGATTCCCCGTACCCTTCCCTCTACTCTCAAGTGTCTAATCCATTAAGACCCGAACTGGATGTGGGTCACTTCTTCTTACCAAGAAAAATAGCCGGTAGGATCTATTCAAAAGATGACACGTTTCACCTTTTATAGGCCCTTATTGGGACTGAAATGGCAATTCATCTTTGAAAATTTGTATCTTGGGAGCAATCAATATATACCATGTCTTCACAATGGCGTATCTAAGATAGGAGAATTTGCATGGAAGGGCCACGATTTGACCTCCAACCACTGGTGACGAATAGTAACATGAATTCTACTTGCTATTATAATCTCTACATCAAAAAGAAGTCTAGATTTAAACATCTAAACTTGCAAATAGTACTATTATAATTTCTACTTACTATAATAATTAATGATTTGATTAGCCTCCAATTAAAAGTGAACCTTGCTTATAACACGCACGAGTAGTGACACATCTATGATTGGGATAATTGATTCTATATTGGATGATGCCATGATCTCGGTCATGCATGAATTATGATCCACACATATACGTGACTAAACGGTCTCCTATACAATATTCCATGTAGATTTCCAACTATTAGTAAATCAATCTCATCAATACATGAAACATGAGTGCATGACGCATATATGCACTCTAGAGCTCATTTCCATGCTATTACTAATGATGTTCATAGGAATTTAGAAACTATAGGATACATTTTAATTAGGATTTACACGATTGGACATTAGAATATATATGCATGATACACTTTGATATCTTGTCGTATAGTTTCTTTTGTTCATATAATACCTATTAAAGAAAAATACCTACATACGATCTCACATTGAAGGATAGAGAGGATGACGAAACACATATAAGTTTGATCGTTACTCTACCTATCATCAATTGATTTTAGGATAAAACCCCATCTAGGCTTATGTATGGTCAAAAATCTCTATTATATAAGGGATATTAGGGTAATTTGGTAATTAGATCCTTAGTAGGTTTTGTAAAGATATTTTCGTATTTCTATATATATAACATGCCAAGCAACCTAAACAGGTTAGCTATTCATTCTCAATACTTGCTCATGGTATCAAGAGCCCAGGTTAAAAAATTTTTTCCGCATACAATTTTAACCCACCGTTTTTAACCCTAGGGTTTCCGTTTTTTTTTCTCTTTCACAAATTTCCGGCGACTTTATTCCATGTCTGCCGCCGTTCCTTCCTCCGGCAACCACGCCGACGGCAGCCCACTCACTCCGGCCCACACCACGCGTGCGCTGCTGCCTACAGTTTCCTTGCCGTCGCTGCCCTTTGGCAGTTTTGCTGGCCTGTCCGCCAGCCAGCCCTCCGCCACAACGGAGCCCTCAGTGTTGGCAGGTGGTTTCCCGCCTTTTCCGTCCACCACTGTCCACCACCAACCGCAGGTTTTCGGCGAGATTTCCTCCTGGTTTTGGCCCTAATTTTAACTGCAGTGGTGTCCGTTCCGGGGCCCAGTTCTCGTCCTTTCCACCGTCTCTTCTTCCGGCAGCATCATCCCTTGTTCATCAAGATATCACTCGGTTTGTAACCATCAAATTAACATCACCCGAAGATTATCTCATGTGGAAAACTCAGGTGACATGTTTTCTTTCCACACATCAGTTATTAGGTATTGTTGAAGGTACAATTACGGTCCCTTCTTCTACTTATGTTGATAATCTAGGTCAAACTTTGCCTAATCCACATTTTTATGAGTATATGAGACTTGATCAGCAAATTAAGTTGTGGTTATATGCATCGATTTCCCGTGATGTTATGATGGATGTGCATGAGTTACGTACTGCCGTTGAGATTTGGAATAGGTTGCAGTCCTGTTTTTTGCATGCTAGTATGGCTCGATCGATGGAGTTGAAAGGTAGACTTAGTCATATGAAGAAATCTGACCAGCAGTCTATGGAAGTGTTCTTACGTGATATTAAGATTATTGTTGATTCTCTAGCTGCTATTCAATGTCCTGTTTCTCAAAATGATTTAATTCAGTATACCTTGACTGCCTTGGATCAAGATCGTGACTATGATGCCCTTGTTACTATTTTATCACAATTTCAAACGTCTTTGACGTTTGATGACCTTCGCCCTAAGCTCCTTCAGCAGGAGCAGCGCATTAAGGCTATGCGTGCATATGATGATACGTCTACTGCACATCAAGCCTTAGTCCCTGTTTAGTTCGGTGCTTCAGGTTCACACTCCTCTACTCAGGGTGGTTCGAATGCTAAGGGTCAAGGGGGTGGTAAAAACAAAAATCGCAACAACAACAGAAACAAGGGTGGTAGAGGCAACAATGGTGGTCGTGGCAATGGAGGACAGGGTGGTCGTGGCAATGCAGGCCGAAATAATGGTATGAGTACATTATCTAACTCGTCATATGTTAATTATTCTTGTGCCAACTATGTTGCTAATGATTTGTCTTCAGCAGGAAGTAATCCATCTAACGACAATTTAGCCAACACCCCTTGTTCAGATACTTGTGGTCTTTGTTGGTATCCAGGTCACCAAGCAGCCTATTGTCCTCAACGCTTCCATCATAGCTTTGTGCCTTCTTCTCCTGATGGTGTCACACGTGCCCTAGCTGCACTGCTGTTGGTGGTGAAACAAATGACTCCGTTTGGTATCCAGATTCTGGAGCCGCCTCCCACATGACCTCACAGGATGGTAAGCTATCTAACACTCTTCCTTACACTGGTTCGAGTTCTATTGCTGTTGGTGATGGCACACGACTTCCTATTCATAAACTTGGTATTTGATTCTGTCTTCCCCTAGTCGCCCCCTTCACCTCACGAAGGTGTGTCATGTTCCCTAGTTAAAACATAATCTGATGTCTGTTCAAAAGTTTATGTCAGGATAATTCTTGCATAGTCTGTTTTGACGAGTCTTCTGTTTGTGTTAAGGACAAGACCACGAGGGCAGTTCTGTTGCGGGGAATCAGTAGGAATGGTGTCTATCCTCTTCAGCCTCATATCCTAGAGTCAGCGTCGTCTTCCCGAGTTTGTCCAGAGTCTTCCCGAGTCTGCCCAGATTCGTCTGTCCCTGCTCTCATAGCAACCAAGGAGTCTGGAGATGTTTGGCACACTCGCCTTGGTCATCCTTCTGCTAGAGTTTTAGGAAGTTTACGTTCACAGAACTTAATTTCATGTAATTCTAAGTTTCATGACGATTGTGTTCATTGCAAAGTAGGAAAGATACATCGTTTCCCGTTTGAGTCTGTGACTCATCGTGCCCCCTATCCCTTATATTTGATACATAGTGATCTTTGGCAATCGCCAGTTAAATCTAATCAGTTTTTTCAGTATTATGTGGTTTTTGTTGATGATTATTCCCGTTTTTCATGGCTATATCCACTAAAACTGAAATCTGATGTTTATTCGACCTTCTTAGCTTTTCAGAAACTTGTTGAGAATTTATTTAATTCCAAAATTAATTTTTTTCAAAGTGATGGTGGACGAGAGTTTGATAACACCTCTTTACTGCAACATTTCTGTGATTCGGGAATTTATTTCTGAAAGTCTTGTGCTCGGACTCAAGAGCAGAATGGTGTGGCAGAAAGGAAACATCGAACCATTATCGAGATGGCCCGCACTATGCTTATTCAATCTGAATTGCCAACTCCATATTGGGTCGATGCGTGTTATACGGCGGTTTATACGATAAACCGACTTCCTAGTTCGGCATTGCAGGGTTCTTCCCCGTTTGCTAAGCTTTTTCATCCTCCCCCTGCCTATGAGTTTTTGAAATGTTTTGGTTGTGCCTGTTTTCCGTTGTTTTTAGATCCTAAAATCAATAAATTACAGGCTAAGTCTATTCAATTTGTCTTTATTGGCTATGCATCAAATTATAAGGGTTATCGATGTCTTGATCCTGCTTCTGGCAAAGTCTATACAAGTCGTCATGTGTTGGTTAGTGAACGTAAATTTACTTATCGTTCCCTTGTGTTTAGCACACCTCTTGGGTCGCCTATGGATGAGTCTCTTGACCCCTTAGTTTGGTTCCCAAGTCTTCCCTCTGTCGAGTCGGTTTGCCCTATGTCTCGTTTCCCCGAGCACGCCGCATCACGGGGGCACATGCAGCAACCCGCTGCCTGCCCGCAGGATGCAAGCGTGCCCGAGGATCATACTCCCATCCGTGGCCACCAGCAGCCCCGCATACCCTCGCCCGCAGGATGCTCGGCTGCCCAGCACACGGATGCTGCCTGCCCGCAGCAGCAACCCGCGCCCGCAGGTATGCAAGCTGTTGCTTGTACGCCCCTGC
Organism: Patellifolia procumbens; assembly: GCA_947645195.1. Lineage (NCBI taxonomy): Eukaryota > Viridiplantae > Streptophyta > Magnoliopsida > Caryophyllales > Amaranthaceae > Patellifolia > Patellifolia procumbens. The sequence goes on from CANSGD010000335.1 coordinate 57,041, forward strand.
CTGCGCCCGCTGCCGCGCCCGCTGCCACGCCCGCAGCTACCCACTCCCCTTCGCTGGCCCCTACTGCTAGCCTGCAGGTCCCCCCTGCGGCCGCGGGCTCCCACGAGCCCCCTTCTCCTTCTCCTACCTCGTCTTTCACCCCTCCCCGTGATGTTCCTCTTGTGTCATCCCCGTCTCCTATTGTCCCTCCCCCTAGGCATCCTAGAAAGTCGTCTACGTGTGTCGATCCTACTAATGTTCATACCATGACCACGCGTCTAAAAGACGGAATCATTTCAACTAGGAATATTTTGGATTTAAAAACTGATGTTGTTGAGTCTGAACCGTCTAACTTTAAGCAAGCGTCTAAAGATTCACGTTGGCAACAAGCCATGCGTGATGAGTATGAAGCATTAATTAAGAATGATACATGGGAACTTGTTCCTCGCAACAACAATAGAAACGCTCTTGGTTGTAAGTGGGTGTATAAGATTAAATATAATTCTGACGGTTCTGTGGAGCGGTTTAAGGCCAGACTTGTTGTTTTGGTAATCATCAGCAGGCAGGTATTGACTACTTTGAAACCTTTAGTCCTGTAATTAAGCCTACTACTGTTCGCTTAGTTCTTACTCTTGCTGCTACTTTTAAATGGCCTATTCGTCAACTCGATGTTAAAAATGCTTTCCTTCATGGTTTCCTCAATGAGGAAGTCTATATGCGTCAGCCTCCTGGTTTTGAACATCCTTCTCAACCACATCATGTTTGTCGGTTACAAAAATCCATTTATGGTTTGAAGCAAGCTCCTCGAGCTTGGTTCTCTCGTTTCAGCAACTTTCTCCTCTCTATTGGTTTCAAGTGCAGCAGTTGTGACACCTCTATGTTCACTCTCAAACACAGTAGTCATATTATCATTCTCTTGCTATATGTTGATGATATTGTGCTTACAGGTAGTAGTTCCTCTTTGCTTCAGAAATTTATCAGTGTTCTCTCTGCTCAGTTTGCTATTAAGGATTTGGGTGATTTGCATTATTTCTTAGGCATTCAGGTGTTACGTACTCCTCAGGGTTTGCTTTTGTCTCAAAACAAATATGTAGTTGATCTTCTTCAGAAATTTCATCTTCATACTGTCAAACCCGTTCGTACTCCTGTTGTCTCTCGTGTCACTCTTTCTCTATTAGATGGTGAACTTCTTGCTGATCCCACAGATTATCGTATTATGGTTGGTGCATTGCAATATTTGACTATGACTCGTCCTGATATTGCCTATGCTGTTAATTCGGTTTCTCAATTTATGCATGCGCCTCGTACTACTCACCTTCATGCTGTGAAAAGAATTTTCAGGTATCTGCAGGGAACTTCTGATTATGGGCTATTTCTTCATAGTACTGGCTCTCCTACTGTGATTGTTGCCTATTCTGATGCTGATTGGGCCGGGTGTCCTGACACTCGGCGTTCTACTACTGGCTATGCTGTCTTCCTAGGGAAGAATTTGATCTCCTGGCGTTCTAAGAAGCACCTACTGTTTCGAAGTCTTCTACCGAAGCTGAGTATCATGCTGTTGCCTACACTGCGGCCGAAACAATTTGGATTCGTCAATTGTTGGCTGATTTAGGGTATTTTCATCGTCGGCCTACCATTCTCTATTGTGACAATGTTTCTGCTATGTATCTTACTGCCAATCCTGTTCATCATGATCGTAGTAAGCATATTGATGTTGATTATCATTTTGTTCGTGAGATGGTTGCTAAAGGTGGACTTCAGGTCAAGCACGTTCCGACACAGTTGCAGGTTGCTGATATTTTTACTAAGGGTCTTTCTTCTGAGTTGTTTTGTAAACATCGTTCCAATCTATCCGTGATTCCTCCCCGTAAAGATTGAGGGGCTGTATTAGGGTAATTTGGTAATTAGATCCTTAGTAGGTTTTGTAAAGATATTTTCGTATCTCTATATATATAACATGCCAGGCAACCTAAACAGGTTAGCTATTCATTCTCAATACTTGCTCAAGGGAAAAGGAGGGGACACCAGAAATCATTTTAATGTATTATTTTTTAATGCTTAGTTAATATTTGGCATAACTCCCACCCCGTAATTAACTGTTTTATAGTTTTTATTTATGGAAAAAAATCTATCAGTTCTTAATTTTCTCATTCCCATGATCTTCTTTTGTTTCTCAGTTTCAATACCTATCACGCTTTATGTAATCTTATTTTCGTACATTTTTGTATGCATCACGTGCATTTAAATCTAGAGGACAAACGCTACATATGAAACACTACATATCATAAAACCTTTCCACCCTGTCTTTGAAAAATGAAACAACTTATTGTTTGAAGGAAAGTCTTTAAACGCAACATCATAAAGAAGGATTAAAAGATTGGTCTTGCTTTGCTCTTTTCAAAAGAGGGGACAAGGATAGAACATTAATGGATTCAGATTACAAACGATGGAATCAAGGAATAGCTATAACCTTTTGCCAGTGTCAAGAAAAAGAAGAAATAGGAATAGCTAAAACTTTGTATTCCTTAATTTATTTTTTTGTTAAAAGAGAAGCTAAAACTTTGTACAGGATCGACATTATATTCAGTATATACTCTTTTTGTTCCTAAAAGATATTTGCTTTTGATTTTCATATTGTTCAATGCTTAATATTTGATCGGTTCTATCTTTAATTGCACTTGTGTAAAAAGTTGATTGTACTTTCTTATATATTGAGAAAAAAATTAAAAACTACCGTTCGATATTAAATTGTGTCAAGATTTTAGAGTAACCAACTTAAAAGAATGGATGGGATATACTTATATTTTCTTTTGAATTATTGGGATTGGCTCTAGATATGCTTTTTTTTTAAATGTAAGCCAGTAAATTATTTTACTGTTAAATTATTGGATAGGATTGTTGTTGTCCGCAAATCTAAAAAAAGAAAGCAAGGATAAGAAGATACTCCTACTATTTAGATGTCGAAACTAGCTCAACACTCTTGTACATAAAGTTGTTCGACATGCCAATGATAATTTTCTGATAGAATATTTTATTAAGCACTTTTTCCATTCCAAAAAAACACAAAAAATATGCCTTCTTTGATTAGATTACGCAAATTTTACTATGAAAATTTATTATTTATTATTCCTATCCTCATGATTGGTATATTTGGTAGTTCTAGAGCTAGGTATGGGCCGAGCAGGCTATATGGCGATACAAGGAGCTATGTGCCATATCACAATAGGTAGGATATAGGATAAATGACGGAAAATTTTGTATCCTACCAAAATTTCAAAACGAGGGCTCAAAATATGACTAGTTTCATGTGACGTGTTAGAAGGTACAATGCCGCAATCATCCTGAAAAAATTTAAATTTCTCATTTTTTTGTTAAAAAAATAAGTGGATCAAAAAGATAGGGCGATTCGTCGTGCTCATGCTTATACGAGTTTAGGGTAAATTTATAAGGGACTTTGTGTAAAGCTCACAACTCACTACGAGCCTCTCGTCATGGTGAGCTAATAACAAGCTCGTGTTAAGTGGATGGGGCTGGTACTCACATTGACGTGATTCATGTCTAGCGCTAATTGATACTCCATAATTTATGATTACAAGGTTCTACAAAACTATTTGTAAAGATAAATATAAGTATAAAAGCCTCCCGAAGCAAATACATAGATCAATAAGTGATTTTGACACAAATATTAATTTTGCGAATAAATACAAATTATATTACTAAACCATGATCAGTATACTTATGTACATCATCTATAACACCCCTCTATATATAACTCTTCCAGTCTCACTATTTTCCTCTAAAATCTCTCTCATTATCTACCACCATGGCCACCACCAAAGAAAACATTTCTTCCAAAGTTCTATATTTCGAAGACAAAAATCACTAAAACATGGTACTATAGCGAAATCATTTGAAGATTCCAATTCCACCATGGTAAATCAATCAAATTTTCAAAACGCCAAATCAAGATAATTATCAACAAATAAGGTTTCGATTTATTTGATCTAAAATAAGTATATATTGTACTCCCTTATCCCCTAAAAGTTAAGCCCCTACAATCTATTATCGTTTGTTCCCAATAGAATGTGTCATACTAAATCGTATCCTCTTATACGGTCAATCTAACCCATCTAAAACGAGACTCCTTACAAAATGGAAGGAAGATTAAGGAAAGTATGCACTCCCAAAGTGTCTATAGTGAGATTTGATCTCAGAACCTTTTAGTTACGATATACAAACCCTTTTCACTAGACGTAACAACACTTGATAATTTAAAAAGTATATGGGGTCATGTAATAGTTTGATTATTTGATGTTGTTATCATATACATCAACTAGTTGTATATGTATGCGATGCGTGTGGAAGCATATGAAATTTATATTTAGAGTGTGTTTATCAAAAATTGAATAACGGTCAAAACAGTTAATTATAGTGAGAAAGTTATGTCTATTAATTAAAATTAAAAAAATAATAAAAATCTTAATCTTTGATATCTTATTCCTCTTCCCTAATGGAACAGACATACATGTGGTAGAGGTACTAGTTTTTTTCAATGAATCTTTATGTTTTAGGGGTGGCCTAAGAAAAGTATTTACTCCATCAATTGATGATAATTAAAATACAATACACATTGACATAGGGAGTATTATATATAGATGCTCCAATAATCTCTCGACGTACCTAAAAGACTGCATTATTAGCACTATTGTAATGCACAACCAGATTCCATTGAAGAAGAATGACGTTCTTAGTTGGGCCCTCCATCTGTTTGAAGTCTGTAATTATGAGCTTGATTTTTTTTTGGCTTGATTAAATTGACCCAAAATTAAACAATTCCAAAATATTATTTTCTTTTAAAAGGGAGTGATGTGAAATATAGGTATGATAAAACTAGTATCTGAATATTGGAGTACAAACTCAAGTTTGATCTAAAATGACGATCTAATGTTAGGTTCCAACCTGAAATGTGATGTTAATCATGACTTAAAGCTCAATGATCAAGCACAAATGATCTATTTATAACATTCACATAAATTGATAAAAGTAGCTAGATAAAAAAATTTAGACAAAGTACTACTTTCATGCAAGTAAGAAAATATGTAGAAATTTTACTAGTTGTATTTCTTAAATCCATCAAAGCCAACCTGCCAAGTGTACAAATAGTTTGTTTCTCAATTTTTATATAAAAAGCATAAAACTATCATTCTAGTTTAAAGGAAAACAAGCGACCCGGACATGCAATATACAAGTGTCGAGATGTTTGTTTATTCAAAATATATATATAGAAAGAGAGATTAGTTCATATGAGAAGACTTTTCTTGTGAAAGGCGAAATGATATCTCTATATATAGGTCTTAATACTCGTCACATTTAATATAGTAGAATCTTTTTTAAGCAAAATAAGAGAATTATATATCATTGATTAAGAGGCATACAACTTTGTAATATATCATATTCTTGGGAAAATTGCAAATGATAATAACAACATTATTGAGCAAAAGATGAATTGTATAAGTGCAAGAATTAATAGCCGTTAATTGATGTAAACTTTTGAAAGGGAAGAGAAAGAAATGTAGTGGTCCAAAAATAAAGGCAAGAAAGATTCAAGAATCATAAGAATGTGGCTTTTGTAGTTATTGGTGGGACGCTAAAGAGTCAAGACAAAGGTTAAAGGTATGTACACATTTCAAAATTGATCCCCTATATATAGAGTTCATTTTTGTGGACTCTTTCTCTCACGTTAAAACTTCACATTATTAGTAGTAAAATTCCATTTAGTTTTTTTTTCACACTTCTAACTTGTATCTTCTTGGCTTCTAGAAGAAGACTAGTACGAGGCTACTCGAATCAATGGCATGCTTCATAAACAGGTAAGTTTACTAAGTTTGACCAAACATTATATGCATAATTTTATTTTATTTACTTTAGTAATAAAATAGTTTTAAACATGAATATCTACGATTATAGCCAAAATATTTCCTATCCTAGACGAAGCCTAACCTCCATCCTCTAGCCCATCCTTCCAAGCGCAAACACGTTCTTGTTTGAGATTGAAATTGAAACATTGCTCATAGCAAGTGAAAGTGATTCTATTTGAACTATGGTCATCTGATATATGTAACGAACATGGTATTTTCATATTATATAGTCTTAAATTTATAAATGAGTATATTCTCCTTTTCATCATAAACATTAACTTTGACTTCATGATCAATTTTTCAAACCATTAAAAATTAGTTTGGTGAACAATGAAGTAGTAGTAGTATGAAGAGCACATCATTTTATTGAGTCTAGATCATAACTTCATAAATATTCATCTTATATGTAACTTACACATAACTAGTTCCAAAAATTAATTAAAGAGAATAGTAATTATGAAAAAAGAAACAACTTACACTTCAAGTGTATAATTATTTAATCCATACAAGAAAAGGAAGAGTTTATATTTATTGAACTAATATGTCAAAAATTACCTAATTCCATTTCGTGTGTACTAAGAGAAAGATACCCTCTTCGATCTCCAAATAACTTATTTACCTTCAACAGTAGTTTAAGTTTTGAATGATCCACTTAACTAATTTATATAAGTTCGGAAAAATTTATAGAAGCTTCTAAAGTTTCTAATAAGAAATCTTTTTTCTACTTATTTTTTTAGCAAATACACCAAGTAGGCTAACGGAGGACTCGTTTGGTTGAAGTTGGGAATTATAAATTTCCATGAATTTGTATTGCCCATGAATTTTATTTCCTAAGAAGTAAATTTTTTTGTCTGGTTGAACATGGAAATTACTTAGGGGGCTAGGTTAAGTTATTTCCTCCGTTATGTAGGAAATAGAACTTCCTAGGAAGTTCCATTTCCATGTTTTTGTCAACAAAACAACAACACATATATCTACTTCCTAAGAATTCTAATTTCTCATGTATTTGAATGTTAACCAAACAACCTCATAGTCTCTACGTGCATGGTTGCATGACAAATACTCACTTTGGTCATTTTGCTCATCAACTGAGTTTCGTTCATAAACTTCAAGCTTTCATTTTTTTTTTCTGAAATTAATTTTTATAATTAAAAATAAGACCTACATATAATCAATTACCTATGCTCCCTATTCGAGGCTTTTGCTAGTCACTGTAATTATTATTTTCTTCATTTTTACACTGCAATACTTTAAGTTATGTTTTGTATTGGAGAAAAAAACGAATACTTGTATAAATAGTTTCAATAGGTCCAATTTACAATAATATTAAGTTCATATAACTTCAGATAAATTACATTTACTTGAACAACACACATGCTCGCAAAACATGTTAGAAGCTCTATACTCCTTGTTAAAAAAGTGTCATATATCATTATAAAAGATTACTCGATGAATAATCACATCAATATTTTTTTATACATAAAGAGTACCTAAAGTATGAGAATTAGGAGATTGTGATCGAGACAAACAATGAATATGAATATTAATTTTAGAGCCTTTTTAAGTAAGATACGTTATATTATAAGTCAATTTACACTTCCTCATCGAAGCCCGTATTTAATTAAACCTTGACACCCTTACACGGTTAGACCCACCCACCAATCCTACTAAACTTGACTTTTTTTTGGGTAAAATTCGTAATGAAATATATCAGCAGAGACGACAAAAAAAATCATAGCCAATTAATATGGTATCTAGTGGGATTTATCCATTTGAGCTATTGAGTATTAAGTTTGAACGTTGAAGTCAATGAAACTATGCTCCTTTTACACGGCGGCTTTGCTCATGACTCATAATCCACGACAGTTATTTGTCGGGCAATTTATAAGGTATTTTCGAGAGTATATACATATACTTAAGATATAATCTTATTATCCCATTAAAAAAAACTGGTAAATTTTACTTGATAAATAATCGTGATGAAATAATCTTTAGCAATTTAGCATATATATTTTATTATAATATCAATGCAACACGATACATAATCCTAACATAATATTTCCTTAAGATAATATCTTCATTATATCATAATTAGAGCAAATCATATCTTCATTATATCGTAATTACTTTGTATAATATAAGTTCAGATATAAATTTGCATAAGATACGTTAAAGATAAACTCTAATGATAAACTCTAATAAATTATATAAAATAAAATGAATAAAACGTACCTTTAGTATCTTCTTTAGCGAATAAGAAGAAAAAATAAAAAATCAAAAAAAAAGGAAGAAATGTAATTTCTAGGAAGTTAGGTCCGAGCTAAGAGCATAGGATAGGAGTACAAATTAGATCTCATTGAGTACGTACGTTAGTTAGTCGGTATAGTTCCAAAGGTCAAACACTCTTTTGTTTACTCACTTGAGTCGTGTTAATTGGGATGTACTCCTATTTCATGCAATAAGAAGTTTCTTCTTTCGTAAGGAAGTCATGGAATTAGTTTGATTTTGACATTTTGTTGATTTTCCAACGACAAAAACAGAAGCAAGGGGTGAAAATGATATCTAATTGCCATAGAGAAATGATATTTATTGTAATTGCTATTGAATTCAACATTCAAAATAGACTATTAGAGTGCCCCTTGTTCAATTCTCTAATGTCAAGAGTACATATCATAAAGGGCCTGTTCTCTTCGGCTAATTCTAGCTGAACTGAACTTATTGGAGCTGAACTGAACTGAACTTATTGGAGCTGAATTGAACTGAACTGACCTGAACTTATTGGAGCTGAACTGAACTGAACTGAACTTATTGGAGCTGAATTGAACTGAACTGAACTGAATTGAACTTATTGGAGCTGAATTGAACTGAACTGAACTGAATTGAATTGAATTGAATTATAATAAGTATATGAATAATAAGTAAATAATTATTATTATGAATATTAAATAATCAGTAATAATAATTCTAAGTAATAATAATTATTATGAATATTAATTAATCAGTAATAATAATTAAATTAATAATTTAGAATAATATCAAATGAATAATGACAATATTATTTTGATGTTATTATGATAGTTATAAATAAATAAATAATAATAATAATAAATTAATTTTAAAAATAATAATTACTGATAATAATAATAATTTATAATAATGAGTAATTACAATTATTAGTATTAATATATTAATACTTGATGATGATGATATAATATAATGCCTAAAAAGTAAAATAAAGTATTACCATTATAATAATAATTAGCTTAAAACATGGGTTGATGTGTGCTTCTAACCAAACCACGATTTGTGGTGGGTTGGTCTATGATAGAAATACACCAAACCGCCAAAGTATATTTAATATACAACGTAACGACAATGTTGTATTTTAAATAGTACTGCAGTATTATTAGCAACTTTGTAATTTTTTCATATCTTCTAGCTTTTTGTAGCTTATTTGTATGATGTAATAGTGAATTTTATTCAGTAAAATAAAGCAACAATTGCAAATTAGAATACTCGTATTGACATGAAATTTGGTTAAACCGTGCATCAACCCAAACTTTGCTGAGCCATAATAATAATAGTAATAATAATGAGTAAAGATATAATAAAAAAATAATATATATAAATAATACTAATAATTATTATTATATAATAACAATAATAATAAGTAAAATAAATTAGAACAACAATAATAATATTAAACAAAATGGTTAAATAATGAATGGAGCTGAACTGAACTGAACTGAATTTATTGGAGCTGAACTGAACTGAACTGAACTTATTGGAGCTGAACTGAACTGAACTGAACTTATTAGAGCTGAACTGAACTGAACTGAACTTATTGGAGCTGAACTGAACTGAACTTATTAGAGCTGAACTGAACTGAACTGAACTTATTAGAGCTGAACTGAACTGAACTGAAAATAAGCTGAACAGAACAGGCCCAAAGTTGGAAAGAAAGTTGAAAATGGAATATATCAAGTGTACAATTCATCTAGGTTAAACTTTTGTGAAATTGTATAAATTGTATAATATAATAAATAGATAATTAAATAAACATAATTGATATTAGTATAACTAGATGTAATTTATAAATAAACCATTTTAACTAGATCCTAACTTTTTTTTGGTTGGAAGATCCTAACATTTACTTTCAGTAGATTTTGTCCCGTGCATTACACATACAGAATCGAAAAAAAAGTTTTAAAATATATCTACCATGTTTATAGCTTGGGGCACAAGTCTAGTATATATACAAGTCAAATATGTGTTCGTCTAGAATTTGACACATGACAACTCTTTTGAATGATATGTTTTTTTGTATATAATATATATGAAAAATATTATACAACTATAATCTTTTTTAATTCGAAATATCCCTAAGAAGCTCAGCGATTTGAGTAAATATATTAGTAGTGTGCGTGACAAACTTTTTTAAGTACCGGAGTAGATTTTTTTTTACTTCTTTGAGACAATTTCATCGACAAAGCTGTTTCATAAGCTATTTCATAGATGGTCATATTTCCCTACATTCAAGTCAGACCTTTCCCTAGTACGAGAGGACTGGGAAGGACGCACCTCTGGTGTACCAGTTATCGTGCCCACAGTAAACGTTGGTATTCCACGAAAAGCAAAATAACACATGATCAACCGCAATTTGAGTTAATTTAGTCATCTCGAAAATAAATCTATCTTAACTCTAATATTGGGGCATAAATGCATGAAATCCAAAAAGATCAACATTAGTAGGATCATAATTGAAGACGGCAACCAATCTATGATATACATCCTTCGAGACGTTACTTGTCCTTAGCTGATCTAGCTCATAATCACTGATATTAACTGTGTCTTTTTCGCACTTACTTACCTCTAAATCCATCTCATTAATTCAAAGCTAACCTGGTGATATAAACTATAAAATAAACCACTTTCTTTTGTCAACTATAAGGATTTCGATGTACTCCTCCGTACCAATTTAAGTGCAACATTTGACCAAAAAAGTAGAGTACTTTTTTGGTCAAATGTTGCACTTAAAATGGAACGGAGGGAGTAATAAGACTAATAACTAATAAGTATATACACATTTTCCTCCTTAGTTTTCTAAATAAATTAGTAAAAATCCTTAAAATAAAAAACCCATAATCATAATCTCAACGCTTGTGTTAAAAAAGAAAAAGGCAACACAATGCACACAACTACAACACTAAAATCTCGATGCATGCACAATCCAACTCATGCTCCTCAATAACATCATCCCTTATAACTTCTTTTTCTCTCATCCAATCCACGAGAATAAATAAATATTCTTAACTCGCTGTCTTTTACCAAATTAACCCCTCCCCCTCATATTAACTAATATTAAATGCACGTGATGTGTACGAAAGCGTATAAAATATAAGGTATAAAGGAAAATTCGATAACTTGTTTAATATGTATTTTTCAAAATAAAAAAGTTAGTCGTAGTCTCGTAGAAGGAGATTTGTTATATTTAATTAGGAATTAAAAAAAAAGAATAATATAAATTTTTGGTTTCCCCAGCTATTCACTTCTACAATAGAGATCTACCATAAATTTAATTTATTTATTTTATTCTCAGAAAAAATATTGACTCGGTTAAACCCAAAAAAAATGTAGAATATAAAAAAATAATCAAGTTAAAAAAAAACAACAACCCTATTTTTATTCTTGTGTGTATATGTGTTGGTATATTAGTGAGCGTCTCCCTCATAAGAATCCTAACAGAAAAACAACTCTCATTCTCTTTCTCATTCTTCTCCTTTTTTAATCCAAAATTCAATCTTTTTATTATCTTTTCTCTCTTCTTCTTCTTGATGGGCTTTTTAATCCCTCCTATATAAACATTCCTAGATTTTCTATTCAATAATGCGGCAAATTTTGAAGAAGATTTTAATAATGTTTTTGGGTTGTTGTTAAAAATTTCATCTTTCTTTTTTTCTTCTTCTTCTGCAAATTGGGTATTAAAAAGTTTCAATTTTTTGTCTTGAAGAATGAGTGTTATATTGTGGGAAAAGCAGCAGAAAAAGAAGGAGAAGGAGGAGAAAGAAAAGGGCTTTAATGGCGGAACAGATAATAATAATAAAGAGGGTGTTGTTAATGGTGGTGATATTGATGTTTTGAGTCCTCCAACTAACTTTTCAATGGTGGAAGAAGGTCTTTACAGATCTGGGTTTCCTGAACCTGTTAATTTTGGGTTTCTTGAAACCCTAAATCTCAAGTCTATCATGTAAATTTCTTTTCTCTCTTTTTTTAATCTTTGTTTAATCTCATTGTTGTTTATTGAAATTGTTTAATTTTGATGATTGAATTAATGGGTTATTCTCAATTTTGGATTTTTTTGTTGTTTCTTGATTGAATTGTAGATATTTGTGCACTGAGCCATACCCAGATGAGTATTTGAAGTTTCTTGATTCCCATGGAATTCAATTGTTTCAGTTTGGAATTGAGGGTACAAAGGTATAATTTTTTCTTTGTTTAATTTACTTAATTGGGACTAATTCACTAATTTACTTCATTGATTATTGATGAAATTTTGAGTTTTGTGTATTTATGATGCTTGTATGGTTAATTTGTGTTATGTGAAGAGGAAAAGAATCATTAATGATTATAGTTGTGAGGGATTAGGCCTTACAATATAGGGTTTTGGAATTGATTAGTGAATTATGGAATTTAACCATGGAACAATGCTAATCGTTCTTGAACGTTTTCTCGATTAGGTAAAAAGTATTATGATCTTCTAATGTTGCAGAAGTTATTTTGAATCTAATACTAGTGATATTAGAACTTTGATATTTAAAGTGATATGGGAAGTGCTTGGATTTTGATTAAATTTGTGTTTATGTGCTTCAAACTTTAAAGATTTTTCGTGCTTATTGGTTGGTTTTGGTAATGAATGGTGTGAATGTGATTGACATTATGGGAAGCATTGGTTGAAAGCTAAAAGAATGGTGATGGAGGGAGCTTGATGATCCTTTTGATTGCAATCAATTTTGACGGATGGTGTTTAGTTGAAAAAATTATGATCCTTTATGAAGTGTATTTGACAATCTTCCTTTTTGTACTTCTTTTCTTTCTTATTGGGAGAAAAGTCGCTTGCCCTAGTTATCGTTTACGTGTTTCTTCCGTTTCAAAATAAATTTCCTTCTTGCGACCTTTTTTCAAGCATAAAGTCCATGGAGGGAAATTTTTGAAAGGTACACATGAAAAGTGGATAATTTTGAGGCTTATTTGTTGATAGCTATGGGATCATTTAGTTGTTGATTTATAAGACTATCGTACCGTGTTAATTGAATGAGCTTTTGACATGTGGTGGGAAGCGAGCAATTGGCTTTTTTCTTTTTGAGGGTCACATGAGTGGGCTTAAAAGTCTCTTTATCTCTTCCCAAACATGACCAGCTTGAGTCAGCTGTGCATTGAAGAATCTAATGGGCCCAAAATAATGTGTGGATAGAGTTGCTAATGCAACAGTGCCATCTAAACATTGCTCCCCTTTTTCGAGCTGAACTTTAAATTAGGGATTCCATATTTCGTTACCAAGGATTCGTTAATTATCTCCTTTGAAATGTTAGTGAAAAATCGGGGTCTTAATCTTTTCTTTTGGGTTGCTGAGGAGGAGGAGGAGGTGTAGAGGGATAATAGGGATTTGAATGATTAATCTTAAAAACCATAGCATGTGATATGATGTATAATATTAGGTTCTATATGATAAGGTTGTTGCATTAGATTGAATGTCAAAATGCAAACTGTTCTGTGCATTATGGGAGTAGTTGGCTAGTTGCTACTTGTTCATACTAATTTGGAAAATTAAGCAATCATGTTATTCATGTTTGAAGCAAGACGCATGTTAACAACTCAATTAAAGCTACTCGACTTATTTGCTGTGTATTAACCATGTAAAACCATGATCATCTAAATGGACTTGAAATGAATTGTTTTTTATTTTCTTATGCTGTGTTCTGGCTTCTGGCAGGAGACAATCCCCGAGGATGTCATCTATAAGGCTCTTAGCATTTTGATAGGTAGTTCCGCGTGAACTATTTACGCAACTGCCCAATCCTCCTAAGTTCATGTTGTGACTATCAGAAGTTCATTATTTATCTGATCTGAGTTTCTTGTTGCCTGCAGATATAAGAAATTACCCGATCCTGATTCATTGCAAACGTGGAAAGGTAATGGCTTAACTTCAAGCATACTTTGTCGAGTTCTAACTCAATGTGTGGCCCTTTTTCATTAAACATATCAACCTCTTACCGCAGCTGGAAGATAAGAAAATGCACTTACATTAATTGTACACCCTTGATATTGCAGCATCGCACAGGTTGCCTCGTTGGTTGTTTTAGGAAATTACAGAACTGGTGCATCAACTCTGTTTTTGAGGAATACCAACGCTTTGCAGGAGCTAAAGCCAGGCCAAACGACATGAAATTCATGGAACGATACGACGTAGTGAGCATCAGACAGTCTCTTTACAGCCTCATCTACCAGTACAATGGTTACGGTTCGAACAAGAGGCGTTTGCTCGATAGAGGAGATGACAACTTGCCGAAACCTCGCATCAGATCAAGCTAGCCTAGCCGCCAAGAGCCGGGTTTTTGGCAGCAGACCTTTTGCTTGCCAAAACTTTTGCTGTTCTGTGCTCTTCCTTTGATTCTTTTATACTTTTGATGGGGAAAGTTTTATTTTAGCCGTCTTTTCGCCTACATTTTTTTGGAACTCACTTTGGACGAGTGTGGATATATCATATTTTTCTTTTTTGTTTTCTCTTTTTTTTTTTTTCCTTGTTCGTCTTCAAATGTTTTGTTGACTAATTTTCATAGGATTAATTGGAGGGAAAGAGAAAAAAGAATGTTTTTTTTGCCATTCAAAGAAAGAAAATTGCTATATACCATATCATCAAGGAAAGAAAACATTTTTCCATATACTTTATTGTTAGTCTTCTTTTTCTCTTTAGAAATGTCAGATCCATACTTCAAAGTTCCATGTATAACTTAACACTAATTTCATTGTATGGAAGCGAAGTTTCTGATGTGATTTTTCGAATTTTACCCTAATTAGAGAACTCTATATGGTATTCAACCATGGTCCATGTATTCTACATTAAAAGTCAAAATTAATTAAACGTGCCTATTCTATAGAAAATTACGCTTCCAGATTGACGAACTATAACGACTTCTATATACCTTTGGACGAAGATAAAAAAGTTAAGTGAGCGAGTATCTCGTTTTTCTCAATAGAACTACCAACACAAAGTCTTTTTAAGAAGAGTATGAAATACCCATCAATCAATGAGAGGAGGCACTTGTAAAAAATGAGATGCGTAGTATCGGAATATAATCTTTTTGTTAAACAATAAACACAAGTACATTATGTAAAACTTAGGTTTTCCTCTAACAAAAAGCCGATAGCAACCCTTATAATACACAACTAGGGTTTGGGGTTCGTGAGAAGAAGATAGAGAGTAGGACACTTGCGTGATTTATTTTGTTGGTTGGATTCATTCATTTGAGAAAAGATTGTTTGACATAAAAACTTATTGTAAAATAGATAGAACAGCGGTTGAACTTTTATCATAGCCATTTCATTTCAATCTATTTATACTTTTCATCTTAATTTTTTTGTATTTTGAGGTGTATGAAAAAGGATGAAAAATGTAACTTTCATTTATTGGGCAATTGACACATGAAGTTTGAAGATCAACCCATAGTACATAATTTGACTTTGAACACCACCAGTCCACCAGCCCTCTTCATCCCTTTAATTGAGCATGGACCTTTGTAGTTGCCCCTCTATATTTAGAGGATCAACACTTGTTTTTCCTTGCATTTGACTTTGACTTCCTTTTGGAGCAACTTTTGCTTTTGGAATCATTTATCCTTTCATCCAAATAAGAGATGCACTGAAAATTTCAAAGGGCTCTATTCCCCTCATGTCAATTGCCCAACAATTGAAAGATACATTTTGCATCTTTTATCATGAATTTAGAATGCCATGTAATGTGAGAATTGTCAAATTGATAGAAAACACCCCCCCCCCCCCCCCTCTTACCCTACAGTTATGTTCTTTAGTTTCAAGGGAAACATTTTTAAAAAATATTGGTTTAAGTATCAATCTGAAATCTTACTTTTTGGAAATGTTTTTCCAATAAAACAAATACAGTCTCTTAACTATTGAATATGTTTTACCTCAATAATGCTAATAACAAAAGTATTTTCCACTTTACGTTATTTGCAGATTTATTTCCCTACCTTAACAAAAAATTCTACACGGAGAATAGAACACAAGTAATCATGAAGCTTATTTCATTGCAATCGTCCCAACTGAGCTCAATATTGTTAGTGACTACTTATTTGTTTGATAATTTTGTAAGAAGTTGATCGCTACTTGCAATAGCAATTTATTGAAGTTGGCGACTACTCTAAGTAAATCGCTACTTGAAGTAGCGGTTTTGTCTGGAGAAAATGAAAAAATAGCTTTTGCTCATCCAAGCTAACGTGGATGTTATCAATGAAAATAGTTTTAGCATTATTGAGGGAAAGGATTCCTAAATATTTTCATTTATCTCTTTGTGGAAAAACTATAATGCAAGCATAATGTTCGTTTTATTTACTGTAATATAGGTTCCCAATGTAACATAACTAACATTATTGTAAAAAAATCATTAATTTTAGCGAATTTAGCTATAGTATTCAACAATGATGTGATGTGGCACAGATACAACTTTTATTATACACTCGGTTGTATCAAAACTATTTTTTTGGTCATTGTTTATTTAGACTTCTTATTTGCTCATTTGAAAACGTCCAAATGAGTAATGGCCCAAAAAATAGCCATAAGTGTATCATACTCATGGTATATTCGGGTGTATGATAGATACTCTCGTCGATAGCGCACCCCAAATTCCATGTCGTTGCCTCGAATTTGAGTATGAAGGAGGTGGGGGTTGTGGTGGGAAGAGAGTAATTATTTGGGCCTTGAAATTGGGAAGCTCAATGAAACATTGCACCCATCCAAGAAAAAACTATACTTTTCACTATTCAACAAATAGGAAATAGAATATATTTTTTTGGCAAAACACATACTTCATGGGGCTTTGTGTTTGATAATCAAGCCTTTTTACATTTGACAATTATACTACTTCCTTCGCTTTTTTTTACTTGCATCATCGAACCATATTACACAACCCAATGCACATTTTATAAATTAAATATCTTGAGTTCTATATGGGAAAAAATTATACAAAGTTGATATTAATTATCTACACATTGAGACGAATCAAACAAGATCCCACATGACTATGTTTTTCGTTATATATAAGTCACAAATTTGGTTCAAAGCAACATAAATGAATAGTGTAACATTGCCAAATGATGCGAGTAAAAAAAGCGGCGGTAGTATATAATATGAATCCATTGTTTTCCACTAAAATATATATATGTATTGAGATGCATTGAAAATAACCTCACTAGATACACTAGTAAACCCAAGTAAATTTGGAGACAGAGAGTATATTAAAAGGCCAAAAGGCCCAAATTGGAGGATTTGTTTTTACTGACCAGTCCAATGATGGCTCTTTACCAGCCCACTAAAATTTAATAGCCACATTTGTCGTGGAAGCCCAAGCCTCAAAGAACAATAATCTTGCCATCTTGGCAACATCATTTGGGCCTTTTTTGGTCTGTCCTACTTGAGCGCAAGTTTTTTTAATAAGCGTCTAACAACCCAAGCCCTAACCATTACGGCAATGGCAATTTAATTTGATTCGATCCGAACCCGAAAATGTAAACACTGGGTGAAGTTCGTCAGAAATTAGACATAATATAAGATTCGATCCAAATCCGAGTTCATGTTTACTGCAAGAATACGTCTCAACATTTAGGGCCATCAGGGCCATCCTTCTATATTTGTACTTGAAAGAATGTTAAAAGAAATATTATACTAGTACTTTATTTTTTTGAATAGTTGACAAACGTTTAAATTTTCTTGACATCAAATCTAGTTCTCCATCAACGTAAGGCTTTAAATTTCATAAAGTCTTTACTTTTTAAAGGTTGAAAAGGAATTACTCATCATGTCAAAATCTTTGAGTATATCAATTTAGTGAAACTTGATACCTTGTTTCTAGGTGTTTGATTTATGGGCTAGGTTATGGGCTGGTTTCAACTATTTTTTCAAGATGATAGTTTTAATAGACATCCCTACATAACAATAATTTAGGTAATAAAAACTAGGGGTGAGCACAACCGGGTACCCGGTCTTATTTCTCGGAACCGGTTGGACCGGGTACCTAGAACCTGGAACCGGAAACGATTGGACCGGTTCCTTAATTTTTGGAATTGGAACCGGAACCAACCGGGACCGGTTCCTTGACCGGGTACCCAGTCCCGCAAAAGTGATTGGTATTTGGTCTATTTGGTCGGTTCCAATACCGGGTACCCGCTACCCAATTGCATTCAAAAGCTATATTTTTCTTGTTTAGCTAAATATAAGCATCATATATAACATAATTTGATACTTCCATTGACAAGTTAGTTTTAAAAACCTTCAAATCTTAAGCATACATTACATATGCATTAATCTCAAAAAAATTTGGTCTTGGAAACGGTTGAACCGGGTACCCAGTGGGTACCGGGTCTACAATTTCACTACCCGGAATTGGACCCGGTTCCAACCGGTTCCTAATATTTGATACCCAGACCCAGTCCCGACAGTTCCAGTTCCAGTTCCGAAACCACCGGTTCCAACCGGTTCTGGGTTTGGAACCGGGTACCCAACTTTTCTGCTCACCCCTAATAAAAACTAGTCTTATTTTAAACCATATTTCATACTGAAGTTAATAGTGTAACAATTATAATACTAAGAATTGCATACTAGAGTTATGGTTGGTTTATAATAATAATCTCTTTAGTTTTATTGAGAAACAAAATCTATTTTTTTTTATCTAAAAATTTTATCTATTTTATTATTTAGAAAAATAATATTAAATGAATATTATGATATGACCATCGGGGGAGAGCACAACCAGGTATAACGAGTCCATAAAAAGGTATCTAGAATTGGACCCGAAATCGATCATGATCAGTTTCTCGAATTTGGAGTAGGGATTAGAATTGGTTGAACGAGTCCATTTTCCCGGAATTGGTTGAGGCTATTTCCGATTCTAAGTACCCGATTTACAAGGGAAATCATAAAAAATTATCTTAACTGAATTTGACTTTCTAGAATTGGTCTAACCAGTCACAGGCTTGGAAGTTGGAACTAGTTACCCATTTTTCTGTTCACCACTAATGAAAATCCTAAGAGGCGATCCGAAGACTTAGGCCCTATTCTCGTCAACTTATTTTAATAAGTTTCAGTAAAATAAGTTCAGTAGTAATAAATTCAGTTCAGTATCAATAAGTTCAGTTCGGTAAAAATAAGTTCAGTTTAGCAAAAATCAGTTGGCGAGAGTAGGGCCTAACATTGCATTTTCTTCATCCAAAAAAATCCAAGTGTAATAAGTTTAGATAAATTCCTACAATTTATACTATCTTCGTATTCAATTAGCTGCAACACTTTTTTTCACGGGCTCCTAGACAATTTTTTGGGTAGGAAAAAGGTAAAGAGAAAAAATAAGTATAGACCATGTGATTAGAAAGAGGTAGGGATAAACTTTTTAACAAAAAGGAAAGTGTTGCGTCTATTTACGAATTTCCTGCTATAAAAAGTGTTGCAACTAATTAAATACGATGGTAGTAATAAGTTTCCAAAAGTTCAAGCACACCTTATGAAATGACACTCAATAAATTCATACAAATTCATAATAAAATAAAGTGAACATAACATCCTAAAACAAAATGATAAAATTAGTTTTTCTTAAGTGTATGTCTTCTTCAATTTATTTCCAGTTAAATTTAATTTAGCTCCATTCAATTCAGTTCAATTCAATTTAACTTTATTTTGTTCAGTTCAATTCTTGACAATACTAAAAAAATTTACTTTTATATATTATCCAATTCAAATTTTACTTTTATATATTATCCAATTCAATCCACTTTAATTCAAATACTTCCTCCGTAACAAAATAAATGCATCATTTGCTTTGGCACGCATGCTAAGATAAAACTTTAAAGATTAATATCTCTAATTATGTATTTGTAAAAATTATAAACATTAGATCATAAAAAACTACAAGTTGAGACGAATCCAATAAGACCTCACATGACTATATTTTCCCTTGTGTATAAGTCACAAATTGTGATTAAATTTAAAACTGTAAATAGTGTCAAAAGTGCAAATGGTGCATTCTTTTCGTTACGGAGAAAGTAATTTAACAGAGCATACCCTAATACTAATACTAATACTAATACTAATACTAATACTAATACCAGATATCATACATAAGATTGATAAACACGCCCACAGAGATTCACATCGAACACCACCACCAAATAGATAACATTACAAAACTCCCTCAAATAATAATAATAATACCACCTTATAATATTCCTTTCCCCTCATTATATAACCTAGGGTTTTCCTTTTCTCCCACCCCCAACCATCAATCTCTTCAAAACTCAAACCCTAGGAGAGAGAAAAAAACCCCCAAATTCCAAATCCACCATGACAGGAAAAGCAAAGCCAAAGAAACACACGGCAAAAGAACTCGCGGCCAAAGCAGACGCCGCAACCACCAATCGCGGCGGCGGAAAAGCCGGCGTTGCTGATCGTACCGGCGCCGTTAAAGGAGGTCATGCTAAAATGGAATGTCCTCTTTGCAAAGTCACTGCTCCTGATGTCAAATCTATGCAAATTCATCATGATGCTAAACATCCTAAGATTCCTTTTGATGAAACTAAGATCCTTAATCTTCATGCTTCTGTTCCTGCTGATCCTAACAAGCCTAAACCTGGTATTCGTGGTAGTTTGAAGAATAAGTAATTTTTCTTGAATCTTGTTGTTTCTGGAATTCTGTGTTTGTTTGTTGTTGGTGATGATGATGATGATGATGTTAGGGGATGTGGAGTATTGTGAGATATATGATATGAGGAGAGAGAGATTGATGTTTGGGATGGCGGATGCTGATTAAATGTTTGATTATCCTGCTTTTGATGGATCTTTCATGGAAAAATTGTATAATAGGAGATGTACTTTTGTTTGAATAAAGTTTGGATTCTCAAAAGTTCGTCAATTTTTTTTGTTTTTTGTTGTTGTTATAACTGATTTTATGAGTTTTGGTAGAATCATAAATTGTTAGGTTTTATGATATTATTTGATTACATTGATGAATTTTGGAGGTATATGATGATTTTTGTTTTGATGAAATAATATACAATCGATTGCATAGTTTGGTACTTTTGTGAAGATGAAAGAGTGCAATAAAAAAAATTATGTATACATAAGTATCATCAAAGGTTGTGGTAGGAAGATTGTGCAGGGGTGTCAATTCGGTTTTTCGGTTTGGTTCGGTTGGGTTGATTGTGCGAATTTAGCTCATCATGGGCTTGTTGTTATCTTTTGCTCATTTGGAGCAATCTTAGATGATTGTGCGAATTTTGCTCATCATGCGCTTGTTGTTATCTTTTGCTCATTTGGAGCAATCTTAGATGATTGTGCGGATTTTGCTCATTTAAGGAAGTGTATGGTACACCTGAGAGACTCGAGCTTTGCTCGGTCTTGAAGATGTTCGAAACATTGTAGTAATTGTACGTTGAATCGTAAATGTTTAAATCATATTATCGAAACAACGATGTTATTCCTACTATAACGAAACTATCCTAATGTTTTTGTAAATTAATGGATGTCTGAAAAAATACTTTGAAAATATACTGTCGAGGAATGATGTTTCTAAGGAAAATGTGCATCTTTTTATCCTTCAAATTAACATTCTCCGTATCTGGGAATGGGTTTTGCTGAAGTATTTATTTGTTGATTGCTAATTTCATATGTTTGGACTGAAACCTGCCTCCTTTTCTTGCTGGCTGCACGCACCACCCAGCACAACTTGCAAACTATGCTGATCCTGTTTTTTGATTGCTAAATTGGAAAAGACAAGTGGTTCTTAATCTCGAACCACAGAACTTGGATAATGTAGAAATGGGAACTATACAGTACACATAATGACACAAGTAATGGAATGCTCTCAAATGAGTTAGAAATGTTAATAGGAAGGTCACAAGTTCTTATTTTCTTGTCAACATCGTTGTTTGTTCTTTGATGTACCATTTAAGGATTTCAACGGGGTGGGTGGAGTCAGGATCCTCTCCGTTGCAATGGATGTTTACTATTTCTTTTACACTATGGGAAGAGGATAAATTTGGGATGAAATCTCTAAATAACCCCTAACACTTAGTTTAATTTGGGTAAATCACTGGAGAGGATTCTCACTCGGGTGGGTGGGCATGGGTGTAGAAAACGGTCCTTTCACACCCGTATGCCATGTCGCCGAAATTCCCTATATTCCTATTCCCACCCGTCCATAACAAGGGCAGAACCTGCCTCAACATGCGCTATATTCGTCCAATAATATATGTCTAATTTTTATTAAAGTATGCGTTAATTTTTTAAAAGAAAATATTCTCCCTCCATTTTTTATAAGCGACACAATGTGACTTTTACACTTGCTCATGCAAAATTTTAATTGTTTATATCTTGAATTATCTAGAAGAAAAAATTATATAAATTTGATTTCTTTATAACATGCTATCAGAAGATTTTAACAAGATCTCATATGTCTAATTTATCTAATAAATAAAAAAAGATAGGTTTTGAATAGTGACAAATTCAAACTGTTTCAGTTACCAAAAAAAAAAGCTAAAACAAAATTAGTCATTCAATATGGTTATATATAATATAGATGGGTAAAACTTAAAGCGAGGTCGAAAAAGTGAGGTGAGCGAGGATGGGGCGGGACAGATGGAGATGAGGCGGCTATGGCGTGTGTGCACGAATTCTTATGTCCTTGATGTTTCGCCGAAAGTGATTTGGGGCGTTAATGTTTTCCCAAAATTTAAAGACTCTTCTTATGGTGTGTGCGCACGAATGCTTTTGAAGAAGCGTCATTTAATTGCCATGCGAAGTGCCCTTGGTGCGGCGATGAAGAAATAATAGAGCATTCCTTATTTGATTGTATTTGGGCGAAGGAATTGAGGGAGTTGAATGTTTCTCTTTGGTGCGAAATAAAAGCAACATCATGTGATTTGTTGGGTTTTTGGGCACGCTGGATAAGCGTCTAAGCGAGTTAGTACACTTGATTGGTGTATATGGAGTGAATGCAACCAAAAGGTGTTTAGGAGAAGCACATCCAAAATATGGTGCTCTCGACACTAGTTCTCGAGGCTAGCTAAGGAGCAAGGGTCATACGCCAAACACATTTATGGTCCAACCCACTATGTCGCAAGGGTCGTATGCCAAAAATATTTATTGCCCAGCCACTATGTAGCAAAGTTGTAAGCCAAACGCATGTATGGCCCAACCATTATAGGCTCCCTAGCCTACGCTATTGGACCGCCCCCCGCTTGAAGGAGTTGTTAAAATTAATGTTGATGTGTCTGTTTGGGTCTGGGTGACCCGGACTGGACGGGTGCTAGCCTGGTTGACTAGACTTTCATAGGCAAGAGTGAAGGCATGTTGGTCCCTTGAGGTTGCTGACTGCAAACCTCTATTGTTGGCAACAAAGCTTAGTCGAAGGTTTGGTTTGGAACATGTGACACTCAAATCAGATCGTCAAATGTTATGGTTTTCTCGCCTCTTGAAAGTGGTCTTCTATTTACTGGAGTTGGGTGCAATTCTAGAGGATGTTTTTTTACCCTCTTCTTTTCTTTTGATTCCTTTAGTGGTTGCTTGGTTGACATGAAAAAACATGGAAAACAAAAACTCCTATGATATGGATAATGGGTGACTTAGTTGGTTAACAATATAATGACAAAATAAGGAGTTAGAAATTCTTAGGATTAAATGGAAAAAATTACTTACCTAGCCCCCCAGATAAATAGCATACCCTACCCAACTCGAAAATTGACCATAAACCTGCTAGCTCCTTTTAATATTTTTCTTTGTTTTTAAGAGTAGGCAGGCTCCCGACCCGCAATTGCATCCTTTTTCCTACGTCCTCAAGATCGAGAGGGGGCAGATGCTCCCAGAACAGACCAAAGACTGAAAGCTTAATAGGAGAAGGGAGTTGACCGGCCGAAGAGGCTTTCCCGTTATGGGCGCCTTTCAAGGGCTCCCTCACTTGTTGGAAAGCGGTACCTGAGATCCGATGCGAACAATCAGTCGAAGGAGCGGAGCTTAGAGCCTTTACTTTTGATTCTATTAGTCAAGCGCAATCACTCTAACGACGTACCTTTTGCATGATGGGTCAGCGAGAAAATGGGAGACAGGCACGAGAAATAGGTTCGTGAGGAAGGCAAGAAGGAATATCTTGGCATCTTAGGGGAAAATGCCACTGAAGTAGCTATTTTCGCGTTTCGAGTTGTTGTCTCAATTGAATCACCATAGGTATACCCCGTAGCAGACCCAAACTCGTTTAGACCAACCCGACTCGAACCTTGACTCGAAATCAGCCTGACCCGAACTGAGCTGATCCAAACGACCAGATTGCCACCTCTAGGTAAAGTAAAGATAGGAAAGATAAACTTGTATTTACGCCCAGACGATGCCAGGGTTTACTGTACTATATTTTTGTATAGTACTTTAAGACAACTAAATTTGGTGTAAAAAGATGTTTGCAAAAAATTAAAAATTTGTAGTTTTATTCATAAATATAATTAAAATATTGTGACTTAATTATTGTTTTTCATTGGAAATCCATTGTATTAATATTAGTATTGATAAAAGAAGCAACAATAGTGTAGTGGAGTAATGGTTAGAACATTTAGCTTCCATACATGAGGTCGCGGGTTCAAAAAACTTCTCATTGACAATTTGCACTTCTTATGAGAATACCGTAGATTAAATCTTATTGAAAAAAGGGAGAGTGATACAAAAGAACAGAGCCTAATTAAGTGGCTGTTTGATTAAAATGAGAAAACATGGAAAATAGAAGTTCGCGAAAATTGAAAAATGGGTGAGTTGTTTAGTTGACAAAAAATATCAAAAATTGAGGAATTAGAAATCCCTAGGAATTTTAACTTCCTACAAAATAAAGGAAGTTATTTATCCCAATCCCGTTCCCCATTTTCAACCAAATAATTTAACCAAATTCACATGAATTTGATTAAGAAATCTATTTCTAAATAATTGAAATTTCATGAAAATTTTGACTAACTACATATATCCAACGACCACTAAGAATAGTCTTACCATTGTGGGAAAGAAAAGTAACTTGGTGGAGAATTAGTGGAATCATGTGTAAGCTAGAGAAGAGAAAAAAAAAGAAAAAAGAAAACTAAAATGTAACTCAAACATTGCACATTTACACATGCTTTTTAGGCCCATTTAGTTCACCTTAATAATTGAACTTAGGCTTGTTCTTTTAGCCCGCAAAGAACCTAAATTAATTTCAGTTTAGTTCTTACTGAGTCAGGAGTTGCACTTAACTTCAGTTTAGTTCTTTACAGGATAAAAGGACCGGGCCTTATATATACTAATTCATGATTCATGTTGTTTCTTCTTTACCCTATCGATTCTTACTAAATTAAACTAGTATAGGATAATCCCCGACCTTCAACAGTGTACAAATTTGTCACTCAGGAAACAATTTTGTTGTACATGAAAGTGTTCAGACTACAAAAAGATTACATACAATAGAATCTATCCACGGCAAAAGGCACGACATCTACTAAGCTAGGCTAGCTAGCTCCTACTTGAGATCTCTGATGCAACTGCAGCTGCTACTCAGAGAAATGGAAGTGCGCTCATATTGCTTTTCCTTGCTTCACAATTACTGTATGTTGCTAGTTTGCTACTGCCTTTCTTAGCATTTACCAACAATTTCTCAGTTCTTCAGAAGTACTCTAAAACTACAAATGCATAATAATCCAAGAAAACTGCGAAATGCATTACTAGAAAACACAAATATGGAGGCTTTGATCAAGAAAAATGTCAATGGTATGACTACGAATTATTTCTACTAAAGAATAAGTAAGCATAACAAGAAAAATGACACAACTAAATTTACATAGCTTTTGGTCTAGTATCAATCAAAGCAAAGCATAAGTGCCCTGTGAAATAGCATTGATATAAGGACTATCAGCAAAGGTTATAAAACATGATGCTAGTAATCTCACATCAACTTAAGAAGAAAAATCGAAGTAGAAACCTAAAATGGGAAGCCAAAGATCATAAAACACGTGAAGCAGAAATCTAAATAATCAAAAATCCCAAAACTCCACAAGGTTTGCAATCACCTTATTTCAATTCATTTAAAAAACTTCTGAAGTAGATCCTTTGACGAGCAACTTAAATTACCAGAAGACTTGAGGCGAACAATTAACTCAAAAGTGTGGGCGTCAGCTTCAAATCCCTTGCTAACCATAAGATCACAATAGTATAATGCACTTGTTAAGTCTTTATTGTCAATATATCCTCTAATAATTGTATTATAAGTAGCATCATTGGGGCAGTATCCATCTACCTCCATTTTCCGCAAGAACTTCACAGCTTCGCTCATGAGCCCCTGCTTGCAGAAGCCTTTGATCATTATATTGTATGTTTTCACGCAAGACTGCAAACCCTTCAACACAAGATCAAAGAAGATATTTTCAGCCTCTTTAACTTGTCCAGCCTCACACAAGTTGTCTATTAGGACATTGTAGATGACAGTATCAGGCTTAACACCATTGCCCTCCATATCTTCGAGGATTGCCACTGCCTCATCGAGTCGTGCATTCTTCAATAAGCCGTCAATTAATGAAGCATACGTGACAACATCCGGAGAAATTCCATGAGCTTGCATCTGATTAAACAACTTACGTGCAAGTTGGAGTCTATTATCTTTACACAGTCCGTCAACAAGAGTGGTATAGGTTACAACGTTTGGTGCGATTCTCTTATGACACATTTCTTGATACTTGTTGAGGGCTTTGTCAATGTTTTGAACTTTGACATAGCCATTGATTATAGTACTGAAACTTACAACATTAGGCTCACAACCATTTTGAGCCATGACATCGAGTAACTTTTCCGCATCTTTCATCTGACCACGCAAACAATAACCATCGAGTAATGCACTGTAAGTAATGATGTCCGGAGTCTCACCTTTCTCAATCATGAATTGTAGAGTAGCCAACGCTTCGTCAATATTCCCATCCTTACAAAACATGTCAATGAGCATGCTGAAGTGGGACCATCTAGTGTTATGTTGCTCTCTAACATCTCAGCTAACATATTTCTTGCCTCCACCTGACGACCGGAATTGCAGAAACCTCTAATCAACGAGTTATAGGTGACAACATCAGGTTTGATTCCCTCGTTTTTCATAGTAAAGAACAGATCCAAGGCCTCTTTTAACAACCTGTCCTTACAAAGACTATCAATAATTGTGCTATATATGATAAGGTTAGGCTTACAAGAACCAACCTCTATCTTCCTAAGCAAGTTGAGGGCCGCAACATTGTCACCAATCCTACAAAGCCCTTTGAACATAGCACCGTAGGTAACAATGTCAGGTTGGAAACCTAGGTTGACAGTTTTATCCAACAATCGGATAGCTTCAGAGAGCTTATCATTGTGGACGAATCCATTAATTAAGGTGTTAAAGGTATAACAATTAGGGGGATAACCAAGCTTAAGGCACTTCCCCAAAAGAGAGAATCCAAAATCAACGCGGCCCAAATGACAGTAACAATTGGCGAGAATACCAATTGAATGCAAATCGGGTCGAATACCCGACAACTCAAGCTGCCTAGAAAGAGAGACGATTGTGGAGTGAGGTTGCAGGCGTTTCAATTTGGAAACGGCGGTGAATAGCTGATTGAAATCTATTATAGAAGGAAGAGGACGCAAAGTGAACATATGATGGAAGAGAGAAAGGGGAAGATTGAGATTGGTAAACCCTAATTTACATTGTTCTCTCACTGATTTCAGAAATAAGTGACGATCATCAATAACAGCGTCATTTCCATTAGCGGTAAGATAAGAATAATGTTATGAATGAAATTGAAAGTGCGTAAAAGAAGGAAGAAGAGTATTACCGCCGCCATGGAAGAATGCAGAAGATGAAGCTTTAGGAGAAATCATAATCCTTGATTTCTCGCTTTCTTCTCAAATGTTGCAGATTGTAAATGTTGATCGAACTTTGAATTCATGAACTCAATTTGCACGAAGGTGGTATAGCTATGGAGGATTGATGTAGAGGGTGAATGTGAAGGAGAAGATAAAGTAGAACGGTGAAAGAACCAGGAAGAAATAAAATAGGGTTGAAACTTGGTTAAACTATATAAGAAGGGCAACTACGGTCTACGGGAGCGAGACAGCTCGTGAGCTACTCGATCAATGTTCGACTTGAGTTAGCTCGGATTGAAGTCGAGCTCGACTTGAGACGTTAATGAGACCGAATTGAGATATGCAAAACTCGATTCGAAGACTCGCGAGAAACTCGAATGATATAATAAAGGGTTTAAATATTCAATTATTATATACAATCTATCTTATTAGTGTAAAGCCGATTGGAAAGCTCGCAAATAACTCGAGATTGACTCGAGTCAAACTCGACTCGAGCTCGTTCAAGTTGGTCAAAGCTCGATCGAAATTTGACTCGATTTTGACTGACTCGACTCGAGTTCGACTCGAAATCTTAACGAGTCGAGTCGAGCTATGCAAAACTCGACCCGACTAAACTCGTTATCACCCCCAAGGGAAACAAGTTTCATTATTTTTTTGATTTGTCATAGAAGTATATGATTGGGGTATAGAGCAAATGAGCAATGCCAGGTTGTTATCGGACATAGGCCAACAGTATATATATTTGTTGTCTTGTAGTATATTTAATTAAAAAAATAGTTTCCCTCCGTTCCCTTTTGATGTTTCCATTTTCCGTTTTAGGTCGTTTCTAAAAGTTGTTCCCATATTGAATCTTTTCCATTTTAAGAACATTTATTTCTCCATCTTACCCTTCAACAACCAAATATTTACAACACTTTTTACTTTTTGTCTTACACATGGGCCCACTTTAGAATAATTTCTTTCTCAATCATTCACTTTTCTTTCACTCTCTCTTACTTTTTCAAAAGCAAAAGGTACCAAAGTACACTTTATACAATATAAAATTCAAAAGATTCTCATCCACATCAATTTGCATTGGTTTTCCTCATATTTCATATGGGAACATCAAAAGGGAACGGAGGGAGTATATTCCTCTACAAGGGTAGTATATTCGTTATAAAAAGTAGTATATAAAAATCGGTATTTTTACATCTATATAGCTAAATCAAAGTCTAATACTTTTGTATTTAGCATATAATTTTTAAAATTAATATACTTTTTTGCTTAATAAATATACTTGTACTTCTTCCATTTCGCAATACTCGCAATATTTCTTGTTTGCACATTTGATAAGTAAAAATTATAAAAAGTTGATATTATGATAATATGCATTAAGACAAATCAAATAAGACCCCACTTGACTATATTTTTCTTATAAATTTAGGCAAAAAATATAATATAAAATTAATAAATGCATAGTGGTCAATATACTAATGTTACAAGTATTGCGAAATGAATGAACTAAGTATTATTTTTTTTCATTGAATTTACCGCAAAAGTTCGATACAACTTGACATTTCTCTTGGGCTTATCATAGTCATATGATCATTGTTCTGATAAAGTTTATTCTTTTCTACTGCAATATACAAATAAATAAAAAGTTTGGTAGTATGATTGTATGAAGATGAAAGAGTGCGCAAATAAGAACAATTTTGTATAGGTAAGGCATTTAAAGATAATAATAGAGCTGATAGAGTGATGTGGAAAGGATAATGTAGTGTTAGTGGAAAGGAAATGAAAGAAAGAGAGAAACGTTACCCCTAGATAACTATTACCCTCACTTGAAAGATAATAGTTTCCCTCTTTCTTTCTACCTACAATCACTTGGGGGTAACCGACCAAAGCTCGGTCTTGAAGATCTTTTGAACATCTTAGTACTTGTATGTTGAATCATAATGTTAGACATTTGATTTTATAAACATTTAAGTGGTTGAGAATATAATGAGTTAGGAATTCCTACAAATTCAGATCCCACAAAATGGAAGGATTTATTTATGAAAATTTAATTTACTAGTTGTCAATCAAACACTCTAACCATATTCTCATGAATTTGATTAAGAAATTTACTTCACATGTATTGGAATTTCATGAAAATTTCGACTTTCCACGTCAACCAAACAATCATTTGGTTTTTTCATGTTCGACAAGATAAGATTCATGTTGCCCATCACTTTGCTAAGCTAGTTCCTTTTGGTGTTGAACCTTATTAAGAGAACCATTGCCAAACTGAGGTTTCTAGGTTCCTCTGTCTGTACTGATGGACCCTCTATCTTCATTTTAATACAGCTAGTCGTTCTTCTCAAAAAAATTGTAATGTTGTAAAAGATCATGTGATGGTACAGTAAATGCTTAATAACTTTCAATGTGAGGACCAAAAATCAACTAACAAACTTTAACTAAAACTAGAAAGAAGCCCTACATGTATGGTGGATCGAGGCACCACTTTCGGGGCTCTCATGCTATCTCGATTCTCAAAAGAGTTCTGCTGTTCGGTAACTATAGTCTACAGATATGAGAACAAAAATGAAGCGAAAAGTCGAAAAACTTTTGCTTGTATAAAGTAAACTTGGCTGTAAGTTTTTCAGGAATCGCACTTAGATGTTGCAATGACGTTGGTATTCCGATATATTAAGATGGCAGCTCTGGCCGACACTTGACACTGTAGGAATTGCAGTTAGATGTTGCATTGACTCCGGGACAACTGCTTGTACAGCTTCTCAATTCAAATATCCGTCTTCTAAAATGATAACTCTGATATACTATTTCATATGCAAATCTGAAAAAAGGAATGTAACAATCAGCCAGATATATAGAGAGGAAAGAAATCAAGTAAATATCCACCTCCCCACCCGAAATGGACTCCTTCTAGTGTAACTGGAAAAAAGGGTAAGGCGACAATATTGTTACAGCAGCAGTCAGCAGGTACCGAAACCAGGAAACTAAGCCATCAACCAGTGTGTTCGATTGATCGGACAGTGTTTACTCAGAAAAGTGGTTTCACATTTTCAAATGTCTAGTTTGTGAAAAGAAGTTTTTGAGAGTGCAAATTAGTTTTCCTAAGGAAGAAAAAATCTAAGGAAGGCTTCATGTCAAACCTACTCAAGAAATAAAACTACTAGACAATTATGTTCAACGCTGGGAAAATGTTTTACATGGAGATTCATCTTTTGTTAAAGATAAAATTATTTCCGTTCAAACAAACTATGCATTTAAACTAAGAGGAAGCCTAAAGAAACAAGAGGCTGGGATGATCTACCTTATTGCTGATATAGTCGCAGGAGGCCAGAGAGATATTCAAGACTCAAAAGTTCCTGTAACATGGTTGTATAATGAAGATGAAGCCTTTGTGCGGTCAATATTGTGGATGTCTGTCTCCAAGAATAACTCATCCCTCCGCTCCTGCTTAGGCCTCAAAAGTGAGATGTCACTTTGCTCCACTTGAGGACCAGCGTTGGCAGCATACATGGGTTGAACTGAAGGATGCAATATATCAGGTTTGCGATAACTGGAAACCGAATGGGGAAACCCCAGTGGAGGCGGGAAGGGAAGATTTGGGAGAGCTGGCATCATATTACTGGCATAAGCTGGATGCTGAGTACTAAAATCAAAAGAGCCATATGGAGTGCTATTTGGCAAGGAAGGGAATTTCATTGGGTAGAATGGACTTCCTAGATTGCCTAGGAAATTTGGTCTCAAGTAGTTATTACTACAATCCATTTTTGTATCAAAATGAAGTGGAAGATCTTGACCATGAGGTTCAGGCTTTGGGAGATGAGAATTTCTTGGTAATGTTAGGGCTGTCTGGGTATTAGTTGCAGCTACAGGCAAACTTCCACAGCCTGAATTTGCATGACCACTATTTCTAGCAGCTGGCACCTCATGATTGTGCTTCCCTTCGTAGGTCGTTATCACATACTTCTTACTCTGCGAGGACCTCTCCACGTGTTTCCTGACGGTACATCCAGTAGCTGTACATTTGTAGTAGCTCCTGCACATTTTTACCAACACTTAATATTCTCTTTGCATATATATTCGGTAAAATTACAAGTCATCCTCCAACTCCAAATAGATAATTTGATGACAGAACACAGAAGTAGAGGATACTAATAGTTCAAAGAGGGGGTAAAAAAGGGTCAAAAACTCTAAGCATACCTGGGATTTGGATTTCCCTTGACAACCTTTTGCCCATACTTGCGCCAACGATACCCATCATCAAGTATATCTACCTCACTCTCTATCTGGAGGACAACTCTTGGTTCACGGACAGCCCTCGAACCCAAATTTGTCTCGACAAAACAAGCATCTTTCTTCCTGTACAAGATGCAATGAAAAAATTAAAAATTTATAATATACAATTTTCTTGAGTAATGGTGCAAAGCCAAAGTGGTCATTGAGGTACCTCCTTTTCAAGTCTGGTTCGTTTCCATCATCACGTGCCAAATAGCTTCCTTGTGTGGCAGCATCTTCATCATCCTCATGACTAGCCATCGCTGATGAATATTCTGGTGTTCCAGCTGACTCCAGCAGCCCCATCGGTTTCCCTTGTGTGGTTGAAAGTGGATCAGGGACTGCAGTCACAACAGATGTTGTTGGTGTCTGCTCCAAACCATCGATTCTACAGCCAGGCGCAACGTCTGATACAGGTCGTATATTTTTCCAGACTGAGCCACTGTCAGCTTTAATACAAGAGCCATTACCATCACCTATATCTGATATCTCATTGAGTGGTAACGATGAGCCCAATGTTGACTTCCGAGAAGGCTGTGGTTTTGAATGATTATGTGCACCTTTATAAATGATTTCTGTAATCTGGCCATCATGAGAACGCTCGACTTTTTTCTTCACTAGACAGTTTGGATGGGTACATTTATAGTAACTACGAGGATATTCACTACCTTTCACCTGTTTCTGACCATATTTTCGCCAATTGTAGCCATCTTCTGTTGTTCTTGCAGTTCCAGTGTGAGGATAAATTTCATTCTGGTCCCCTTCCAAAGAATCATGAATCCTTGAAACATCTCCCATAGAAGGCCCATTTTCATGCGGCCTTTGAGGACAGGCTACAACAATTGAGTCACATGGTTGAAAGGTAGATGAGTTTGAGTTTACAGTCGGGCGATCTAAAATTTTTCTGTCAGGTGGTGAGCCTTCATGATTTTCCACGCCAACTTCCTTACAAAACCGCACAGGAAATTCAAAGCCCAGTGAGGAATGCACAGAAGTTAGAGATTCAGAGTTAAAATTAGGTACCAACCTCTTAGCCAAACCACCAGTGGAGGAAACCTATTTATTAAACCAAAACATCATATAAACCGATTAATGCACGAAACTGATGCTTCATATAAACAAAAAACAGGTGAGACGGAAATACCGTCGAGGAAAAGGTCAGTTAAGATCATAACTCGTTACTCCTCAATTAATTATCGACATGATAGTCACATAGAGTACCACAACCAACAACCATGCTACCACAATACTTAGGCTAGATGTGAGCTGCCTAAGTAACCTTTACAATAACAGAATCTACTCATAATCTTAAGGACAAAGAACAATGTACTAATGACTCCATATATATAACAACACTCTAGCAAGTAACACAACAAGACTTCCAAGACTCACAAAATTCTTCTTGAATTCTGACACTTCCAGTTAGACTATTATGCAGTAAAATTGTATACCAAATGAAATGGTTCGTTGTTTATTTGCAGTTGCAATCATGTGCTCTGCTACATTATTACCATACTCCTACTTAGAAGTAGTGATAAGTTAATCAGGATGTCAGATGCTTAATGCTTTCTCCTCTCACTTCCCTTCCCCCCAAGAAAAAAGTCAAATAAAAAACTCAAGGGAACTGAACAGACTTCTGAACAGACTTCTACAAGATAATGGCAGCTTAAACAACAAGGGATAAATTAAGAATTGCACTACGTATATCAAAAAAGAATGGAAACTATGGAACTGAATGAGCTAGTGTAAGCATTACAAAAGTACCTGATTTTTCACATCATGGGTACATGCCACTGAAGTGGCTTCAGTATGACGCTTGAACATGGCAGTACCAGCAGCATTTCCCTTGTCTGTATCCACAGGTGCCGATGCAAAAACCGATCTTTGACTGTCTCTATCAAGAGGACGTGATGCAAAAGTTCCTGTGGTTGGAGATAACTACAGCATAAAAGAAAGAAAAGAGTGACTTGACATTGTTGATTGTATGTAAAATAGGAGAGAGGATAATAAGTCTCACTCTATTAAAGTTGCTCCTGACAGTTGTCACCCTAAGCACATCAAAGCAGGGAAGAAAATCGCGGATATGGTCGCGTTCGCGGTAACGGTCGCGATGACGCGGGAGCGGCTTGTAACGGTCGAAAAGGGACAAATCGCGGTTGACGCGGCGTGAATTTTTTTCAAAAAAATCACACAATTAGAATTTTAACCTCAAATGACATTTTTGAAGTTTTATAAGTATTCTTATAACTTAATTTGACCAAAACAATCATATGGGTGGGTTACACATATGGTGAATTAAAAATTACTTTAAACATAAGATTCATATCATATTATATATAAAAATTGATACTAAATCATATATATTACTCAACTTGGAAGCCTATGGCAAGTCTTTCTCCTTTCGTTGGTGTGTCCCTATTGTTTTTGTGCTACTATGCGTATATTCCCTTTCTTTTTTTGACCAAATTTTCATATAGTAACGGATGTAACGGGTAAAAAAACGCTCTAATGCGGCGAGTCACCGCTACGTAACGGACAACGCGGCGAGTTGGACGTGAATTTCATCGCGGCGTTACGTAACGGCATTTCGCGTAACGGCAAGTTCAAAATCCGTTACATAACGTTCGTTACGTAACGTAACGGCCGAGTTTTGTTTCCCTGCATCAAAGCCTTCGCAATCGTAATCAATTTGATGAGTTGCTATGTTTTATAATGTCGCTTACATTATCATCACTTGGCTCGTTTAGACTACTTCAAAGTACATAGATCAACATCACATAGAACAACATTTAAAAGTAACAGCTCCCCTTCATGTTTGCCCAGCATTAGACGATGCTATTCGATAGCATATTATCTACTAGAGCTCAGGGGCGGAGACAAGGGGGCTGGCGGAGGCCACGGTCTCCCCCTTGGTCCAAGTCAAAAATTGTTTTTGCATTAAATATACTTACAGATTTACAACTTGGTTTTCTTGTGGAATTGATAACAAGTGACAGCCCTATACCAACGGTTTAATCCCCATGACAAACCTTTTTTCCTCCTTTATTTTAAACTCTCCACTTCCTCATTTCTTACGAAACATAAAAACTAATTTATTTATTTTCGGCCCCCCTCAAATTAAAATTTTGGCTCCGCCACTGCTAGAGCCTACGGACTCAAACCGTAGACCATCTCGGTAAAACAAATCAAGCTCCCCCTCAAATTAAAATTTTGGCTCCGCCACTGTTAGAGCGATACGGACTCAAACCGTAGACCTTTTCAGTAAAACAAATCAAGCTTATTATTCTCAAATGATTCGAGTTGTTACAAACCCAACATGCATTACCTATTGGGCTCTTTTATAAATTAATATAATTACCAGCTAGTCCACCATAATCTTCTTTACACTATTGCCTATGCAAATTTTTTCAAACCATATGCACTTCTACACATGCAAGTAAGCATAGCATAGCATTTCAAATCATTGTCTCTGCACTTTCCTTATGCACTTCTACACATGCAAGTAAGCATAGCATAGCATTTCGCATCATAGCATGCCTTTCACTATCAATCAAAGCTAAATAAATTTCATTATGCAATCAACAACGCAGTCATGACAGCATATCTAGATACAAAACAGGCCAAAGAGAAACACCTGTGAATTTTGTAGCAGCGTTGGAGAGTCAAGCTTTGTTTGTGGACTAATACCGGGCGATAAAGAATCACCAGGAGAAAGCAACATGCTACCGCACCTATATTGAGGGTAACAAATTTTGGAAGCATTGAACCCACACTTAACAGCCCTCCTCACTGCTATACTCGCACCAGTCCTACTAAAATCCGCATGATCCATATTCGAGGAATTGAATTCATTATAACCACTATTCGAAGATGTCCCCTCCCAATCAAACCTCGACAAATACTCGACTCCATTACACCCAGGACTACCATTCTCACTAAAAATCCCATCGATTGAATCGTCTCCACAATTCTGAGGTCTAAAACCTAAAAGTAACCCGCTCGAAGTCATCAACAAATCTCTCCATTCTTCTTGTTCTTCCTCACAATATTCCATAAATTTACTCAAATAACACCAATCTCTACATTTCAAGTATCCAAAATCAAAATCCTAAACTCTAATATTTCACAAATTCACCCCCTTTAATCAGGCATTTCCAGCTCTTGTTCTGAAAACAATCAAAAGTAACGTTCCACCAATTTTATAAGTTAAGCAATTTTCTTCAGATTTGTTCTCTATCTCCTCAAATAATTCCTCAAAAACTCCATAAATCTCACTCGCTAGCTCGATCACTGCGATCAACCTCTATATGATTCTTCCGCTTCGCTGATTTCTATGAACAGCAAAGATTAATCAACAGTGATTTTCAGAATTACACTCCTCAATTTTGTTCTCCCACGTTTAAATTTCATCCAAAATCCGAGTTACAACAAATTTTCAGAGCGATCAAACAAAGAAAATGTTGTATCTCCTCAAATAATTCCTCAAAAACTCCAGAAATCTCACTCACTAGCTCGATCACTGCGATCAACCTCTATATGATTCTTCCGCTTCGCCGATTTCTATGAACAGCGAAGATTAATCAACAGTGATTTTCAGAATTACACTCCTCAATTTTGTTCTCCCACACCTAACTTTTTTAGTTCAATTTTTTGAGTTACAACACATTTTCAAAGCGATCATACTAAGAAAATGATGTATCTCTTCAAATTATTTCTCAAATCCCCTAGAAATCTCACTCGTTAGTACCTCACTCAAGATCGAACACAGCGATCAACCTCACAATGTTTTTTTCCTCTTCGCTGATTTATCTCAACAATGAAACTACTCAACAGTGATTTTCAGTCGAAATTGTTCTCAAACACTTAAATTTCGTTTAATTTATGAATTACAACAAATTTTCAGAGCAATCAAACTAAGAAAATGTTGTGCAATTCTCAAAAACACTAAAAATCTCTGTTGTTCGTACCTCACTGAAGCTTGAACACTGCGATTCAACTCTGAATACTTCCTCCTCTTCGCTGATTTCTATGAATAGCGAA
The DNA here is from genome assembly GCA_947645195.1 of Patellifolia procumbens. Taxonomy (NCBI): domain Eukaryota; kingdom Viridiplantae; phylum Streptophyta; class Magnoliopsida; order Caryophyllales; family Amaranthaceae; genus Patellifolia; species Patellifolia procumbens. The sequence goes on from CANSGD010000335.1 coordinate 94,405, forward strand.
GATTTGAGTTGATCACAATGATTTTCTCAATAATCAATTGTGTTCATTCAGATTTCAGCAAATCAAAAATCGCAGTTTAACAAAGTGTATCAAAATCAATCAGATAGAAAAAAACTGTACTAACGATAATTACAAAATTTTGAACTATCAATCAATTCATCAGTTAATTAATCGATTAATGATAGAGCGAAAATCGAAATTGATTTTTCGATTTTTCGATTTAGGAAAATTTACAGGGGATTGGATAGAGAAGAAAGTAATACTACTCCCTAGATAGAAAAAAAAAACCAAAGTAAAATCAATGGTTTTCACGGCGTGCGTCCAGGATAGTGTAGTGTTTTTACTTCTAGGCAACTTGCTGAATTTGCAAAATCCTGCTCTGTAGAGGACTCTATTAAATAACAACTAAGTGGGCCCTAGGTAGTACTGCTAGGGCTTATATACAGTGGCGGATCTTGAAACTTTTTGCTTAAAGAAAATAAATTAACAGGGTGTATAATATTTTTATTGATTATCATAGTTATCTAAAATAACTGATTTATAATTCAGGACTTGTTTGGTTGCAACTTAAATTTTTAGGAAGTGAAATTTCCTATGAAGTGTAAAAATAAAAGTTGTTTGGTTGCTCCAAATGTGGGAAGTAGAACTTTCTAGTTCTTAGGAAGTTATAATTCCTACAAAATGGAGGAAGTTGCTTACCTGGGGAAACCTAAATAAGTAGGACTTCTCATGGGAAATGGAACTTCCCATATTTAACCAAACAAAAAAAAGTACTTCCCATGATTTCAATATTTCTAGGAATATTAATTAATGAGAACTTTAACTTCCCATGTATAATCAAACAAGCCCTCGATATGTTTTCAATGATATATTTCCGTGGTTTTACGTTTTCTAAGTTGTACCCTACGATTTTGAAAAGTCTCTATTATACTCTTGGTCTTATATTTTTTAATCAGTTGTACTCAAATCCAGTTTGATGAGAATTTAATTTTCGGCGTTCCAGTTCTCAGTTTGATGAGCGTTTATTTTCAATATAATGATTTAAGGGCTTTTAAGGGCTTTTGACATGTTTAACCACTGAAAAAGTGCGTCTTTACCTCATCTTTACATATTGGAGATTTTTGCTTTGGGTACAACTGATTAAAAATATATATCCAAGGGTATGATAGAAAGATTTCAAAATCATGGGATACAACTTAAAAAACGTAAAACCACAGGAGTATATTATAGAAAAATCCTTAAAGATATTATAAAATTAATTATAAATGGGCTATTAAATTGTCAAACTCTCTTCTACTAATGATCAAGTCTCAAACCCTATTAACCATTTATAAACTTAATAGGGTCAAATAACCCAATACATTTATTTGAGAAACTAAGGTGAATAATACCCATAAACATAGGGATTAATAAACATAGGGATTAATTAAAGTTAACTTTAGATGAAGGTGCATAAGGTCATATGGAAAAAGAAAAAAACGCTTCTACAATCATACCCCACAAAAATAGTATAACATTGACATAATTATAAGTTACATTTAAATTTTAGCTTCCAAAATAATATTCTATACATAGTACTCCATCAATGTCTTATCCACCACATAAAAAAGACTTTTTTTCAAGTGCATAAAAATACTATTTAAAGAATAATTAAAGAATATCTTAAGAAATTGACAATAAGACGATAAAGTGCATATCTCCATTTGCATAGGATAAACAGTTTTAACAAATTTCCCTCAATTTTAGGTGGTCTTAGTGATGCAATGCCGCAAAATTACAACATAACACCTGAGTCCTGAATCAATGTATCTTGTACTATTGTAGTAGGTACATCCAAATAGCACTGCACTATATTTTTCGCATGCCAAAACTATCACAAAAAGAAAAATTGGCGCAGAGGTAGCAGCGATGTGTGTGCCTTCTACATTTTGCATAGGGGGTAAGTTAGGCCAGGGGTTCGACTCTCTACTTCTACCAAAACTAGCTCTTTTTAGTTTTTATTCAATTTTTGATATATAATTCTACATTTTCATCAACATAATTAATTACCCTAGTGCTTATTTCATAAATGATCGGATCAGATAAAAAAAATTCAATTTGGATCAGATCAGAAAAAATCAGATCAGACCAGAAAAGTTCAGTTCAATACTTCAGATCAGAATCAAATATGTTCATATCAGATCAGAAATAATAAGAGCAAAAAACAACTATAATAAATTCAAATCCAATTAGAAAAATACATATCATATTAGATAAGAAAAATTCGCATCAGATCGGAAAAATTCGGATCAGACCAGACGAAAAGAACAGGCTCATTTGGACATTTTCATACCTATTTATAAGGATTCAAGTATGTTTAATCAATGACTATATAGAACTCAAATAGCTATGCCTATCTTATAAATCAAGAAATGTCATAATTAAAAAATATCCAACCGATATTCATTGAGACAAACTCATACTCATTTGACAGACACATACTCATTTGAAAAACTTATATTCATTTGGAGACTCGCTCATTTGGCTTCATATTAATTTGGAAAACTCATACTCATTTGAAAATCTCATACTCATTTGGCTCCATACTCATTTGACTAAAATATTTTGGGAGTACGTAGAGCTACACACACCAAAGTGCAGTGGCGGATACACATATACTTGAGTCGGTATAGAATTGTATAATGTTCCTTCAAAATTTTCGATTTTTTTGAAAATCTCGAAAAATTGATTATTTGATCCCGATAAAATTTAACAATTACGTTTTGATCCCACTGAATATTTTTTCTGGATCCGCCACTGCCAAAGTGTACCTTTTACCTTCTGGTGTAATGCTACTTATGCCTCCAAAGTGACCACAAGTACATTATTACATGGTACATTGGTACAATAATCACATTTGCTTCAAGCACAAAAATAATGCACCCCCAACATAGTACTTATTGGCCCCATTATACTGTCATCATCTAATCCCCCATACAAATCGATTCTGAGTCACCAGTTTCTTCTTCCATATAAGGACCAATATCATCTTTGGTTATGGTATAACTCGAGGCGGATGTTGATCCAACATTGTCCGTAAAAGTGCTCATACTCAAAAGCGCGGCTTTCCTCTTCCTTCTATATTGTTGCCATTTCCTTAGTGTTTCCGAGAACTCCCTTCCTTCCGATACTCTCACATGCGGTCTCTCTTCTCCTACAAGAGTATCGGCTTCTCTTCCCTCGTAACGATCACTTGTCTTTGGTACCGGGAAAACCAATAGGGTTCTAAAGAAGCAAAGAAGGAGCATAAGAAGCACGGCATAGACATACAACGAAGTCCAAACATAAAAAGTCCATTTCCAATTATAGACCAACTCTTTCACCCTAGGTAACTTGGAGTGCATTAGGATCTCGGCCTCGTAGATTTGAGGTAGGTAAGGGGTCCCCGCTTGAGGCATAAGTTTAATCTTGACTGCTTCGGTCCTCATAAGGTTGTCCTCCTTGTAATGGAGCATTTGTACCTTGATCGTCTGAGTCTCACGAGAGATTCCGAGTAGTATAGGGAAGCCCAATATGAAGGTGCGCATTAGTCGTATAGGATAGCTATGGAATTGTAGCATCGACGGTTGGCTTGACCGTGCTATTAGTCTCCCGTTAGTTGATACAACTTCTGCTTTTAGCTGTTTACAAAGATGTAAATCGATCAAGCAAATCGAGTAACTAGTAACATCTCATATGGTTCCTAAATGCTAATAGACAATGCGTTAAACACCCTCGCTCCTTTTAACTAAATTGGAAAAGCATTCTCACTTCGACCATGCACAAACTCTCAATTGCAAGAACCTAACAAAAAGTTGTGGGAAAACCTCGCTCCTTTTAACTAAATTGGAAAAGCATTCTCACTTCGACCATGCACAAACTCTCAATTGCAAGAATCTAACAAAAAGTTGCACCAAATTCCCACACATAAAAAGTCGGGTAGATCGACGAGAATCAAAACCCCACTTTTATGTTGCATGCTAGTAGTTAACTATAGCACCATTTATTTGTTACTATGTTGAATCTATGCATATTCTTCATACCCCCAATAGTTTAACTAAGATGTGATATTTCCAAGCAAACACTACAAATTGACAATGGAAGAAAAAATTATGTACTTCGTATTAGGGTGTTTGGCAACTAGCTGAAGGTTGTTTTGTTAAATTTGATAAGCTGTTTGTATCGATAGTTTATGTTTATTGTTTAACCGTTAAACGTTAATGAAAAAAATATACTTTATAAGATAGAATCAAAACCCAACGTCAACCGAACATTTTTCTCCTTTTTGAATGGAAAGGTCTTTTTTTAAGTTGTCTGCAAATCATTTCACCAAAAACCATTTACCAAACACGTCCATCAAATATCGAAAAACAAAGTAAGTAATCAAGTATGACTCTATGACTTAGATCTTGTTCTTTTGGACCGAATTATACAATAAATTTCAGTTCAGTTCAACTCTATTAATTTCAGTTCAATTCAGCTTCATTCAGCTAAGAAATTTTCGTTCATTTCAACTCCATTTAATTTCATCATTCCAGTTCAGTTCAAAAGAACAAAGCTGTAAATTTACCTGGAAAACACCAATATCACGATTATAATCAGAATCAGGAACCAGCAACTCAACAGAAACATAAAAAGTATGACCAACCGGAACTCCACCACCACCACCACCACCACCACCGTGTTTACTACTCTTTCTATCACCAAACACAAACACAGCTTCAGGATTCACATCAGTATAATCAAAATGCAACTTCTCCCTAACAAACACAGGTTCCTCCACCCAATAATTAACCAACACAACACCAACCACCACAGATACCACCATCACCATAGTCAACACAACCGCAGCATACACCGCACCTAGTATCCCATACCCTACTTTCCTAACCACCTTCTGAGCTTGTGTTTCACCTTGATCACTTATCCCTGTGTCGCCGCTGCCGATAGCGGAAACATCGTCTGCATGATGGTGTTTGGAGATGGTAGTGGAGGAAAGAGGGAAGGTTGGTGTAGGGAAAGTTGTAAGGAGTGAAGTGAGTGAAGTGGATATTAAGTCTACTTGGGTTTCTACTAGGTTTGGGAACCAGTTTGTTATTGTTGTCATTTTTTGTAGGACTGTTTGATCTTGTTGTTCTTGAGTATTATTATCTGCCATTTTTGTTGCAGGTTTGAGCTTGAAGAGAGGAAGAAAGAGAAGAGTGTGTGTATGTGAGTTGAGATAAGAGCGGTGAGGATGGAGCAGTGGTGTAGCTGAGAGTGAAAGAGGAGTGGAGCTTTGACATGTGTCTTACACATGCGGGGACGTTAGGAATTAGGTGTTATGCATGCTCCCATTTTTTATTTTTTTTTATTTTTTTTTAAAAAAAGTTTTTTTCTTCTTTTAAATGTACGAGGTTTTGGGCTCCGTTTGATTTGTAGGAAAACTTTTTCTGGAAAATTAGCTTCTTTTTTTTTCTTTACTAGGTTTATAAGAGAAAAACATAATTTTAAAAAAAAATTGAAACTAGCATTAAAGATTCGTATGATGCAAGGGCTAAAAAATGAAAATATAATTATGATATGATAAATCAATATGTATATAAAAAAATAGTCTTAATATTCATGATTTTCAACTCCGCAGTGTCCATAAAGGGCGTATGGTGGTGTCACTTTTTTGAAAAAACATCGTCTTTATTTCGAAAAACGCGATTAAGTTTCGTCTTGAAATACGTACCTATTACCATGTCATATATCAAAAACATATATTTTAAAAATATGTAAAGTTAAATATATTTTTTTAAAATCTTAAATATGATTTGCCAGGTCAAATTATAGACTAGTAGTATAATTAGTGAAAACGGCAATAAGTTACTAAGAGATTAATGTTTCTAGGCAGTAATTCGTAAGAAAAAAAAGTACATGGCTATAATTAACAAAATAGGTATTTCAATAGACAGTTTTTTGGCAAAAAATTCAATTAGAAAATATATTATTCGCATGAAGTCTCTAATTCTTTTCTCGAAAGTAATTTTAGTTTAGAGTAATTTGGTTCATAAGTTCAAGTCTCTAATTCGTTTTTCGTCAAATTTTAAGAAATACTTTAAATAATAAATTTATATAATTTTATAAAATTAGAAGTTGATATATTTATTAAATTTTGTAAAAGAATAGTTTGTTAACTAAAATATAATGCATATAAGTTTAATTTTTTGTTAATTACTTAATTGAGGTATGATTAGAATATATAGTATTGGATACTATTATGGGATAAATTGTATAGCAACAATATTCACCCAAATGCCAAAGTAATAGGGCTACCAAAACAACTTTTCCCATGTTTTTTGAGTTAAAGACTTATAATTTTATATTACTAGTCATATATACACGTGATGCGTGCCTCATGCAAAAGATTAATGTGTAAGAATTGAAGTGCATACATATTTTTCATACTTTTAAAAATAATCGTTATTTTTTAGTTATGTTGTTTTTTAGAGGGTGTAATTGTTATCTCCCATGACTATGTTTTTTTCTCATGTATATTTGAGTGTATATAAGATTGTATAAATTATGTTTATAAAATTAAACGAGCTAATTACACCATTGAAGATTGTATATTTTAAATATTGTATATTAAGAAATTTTCCTTTTTTTTGATGTGAAATTTTCCATTAATTGAACATTTTTATAAAGTTATCTGGTCTTAAAAGTGCATAAATTATATTATATAAAATTAAACGAGCTAGTTTTTAAAGTATTAATGTTTAGTTAGAAAGTTTCAGGTCTTCATGACTGGTCGGGTTGAAATCTGGTCGAGTTGAGAGCGGGTCGGGTTGAGATTAGGTCGGGTCATGATCTTGTTGTGTTGAAATCGGATCAGGATGCATGAGAATGGGCTAAATCGGGTCAATTAGATACAAGTTGAGTTCGAATTAACAATTGTTGGCCAGTTACATATTGAGTTCAATCTGGTGGAGGTCGGCTCCTGATCATGAATTATCGGGTTCCATTCAGTTATGGGTTGACTTCCGGTTGATTCAAGTGTTCCATTTATCAGGTCGGTTCTAGTTTCTACCACTTCAACTACTGAATTGTTGATGCACTTGGATTTAGGAGCTGTCTTTGAGCATAGGGTATCCTAATGTTTATCCTAGGATGGCAAAATGGGTGGACGGGTGCGGAAACCCCCTCTCCTATACCCACTAAAATTCTCATACCCACCACCTACCCACCACCCATTGCAGGTACAAATCTCATACCCACATCAGCCCGCCTGGGTATGTCCCTAAATCATCCCAATTGCCCAACTTAGTATACCCACTTGCTCATACCAATCTTCTACCCACCTACACTCGCCTACCCATTATCTTTATATTAACTAAACTATGAAAAATCACTTCCTACTACTTGATTGAAGTAACAATTTCTCCATTGACATCTTCTAATGAGCCACTTGGCTCAATTAACTAATATCATATAGACTTGTGTTAATATATTTAAAGGTCTAGTGGGTATTGGACGGGTGGAATGCTTGGCGGGTGGATTTGTGACGGGTAAGTTTCATATCATATCCACTACCTACCCACTACCCATGGCGGTATATCACTTTTTATACCCATACACATCCACCACCCACCAATCTCATACTCATCACCCGAATTGGGACGAGTACATGCAAAATCCACTAAATTTTACCCGTTTACCATCTCTATTTCTCCATTTTCCTTACCTTATCAAACTAAATGAAAATTGTTTTGTAATAAGATAAAAAACACTGTACCACTTTAAGAAATAGATACCCAGAAAAATATTCTCATTAACATAAATAGTGAATAATTTGGGGAATAGCACCAAAACCAAAAGTTCCCTCAAAGGTTAAAACCCAACGCAACTACAGAAATTAAAGAACCCAAAAAAAAGCTCCATCGATCAATAGCGTAGAAATCAGCAGCAGTTGCAGACTGAGAAGGGTTTTTCAACTGTGGAGGTTTAACAAACAAAGAAGAAGATGGTGGTGAGAAAAGCGAGCAGGGCTTCAGAAGATGCTGAAGAGCTAACTCATGTTCCTTTACAAGCCATTCTCTTAGCTGATAGTTTCGCCACCAAATTCCGCCCTATTACACTCGAACGCCCTAAGGTTGTTTATCTTATTTTTTATGTTAAATTCGTTAGCTGATTGATTTAATTAAGTGCATTTTTCATGTGGGTTTGATTGCTGTTTGTGCGGTATTGACTGATGAGAAATACCCATAAATTATAATTTGGATTTGGTGATGTTTGAGGGTTTTATGAATCTTTTATTTATTTATGTGATTAAGGGTTTGTTCTTCTCGGCTGAACTGAACGAAAAAACTGAACTGAAAGGAAGAGTGAAATGTGACTATGTGAGAGTAAAAGTAGAGTGAAGAGTAAATGTGACTATGTTCCTTTACAAGCCATTCTCTTGGCTGTTAGTTTTGCCACCAAATTCGTGATTGACTGTATTAAGTGCATTTTTCATGTGGGTTTGATTTCTGTTTGTGCGGCATTGATTGATGAGAAATACTCATAAATTATAATCTGGATTTGGTGATGTTTGAGGGTTTTAGAATTTGTTTGTTTGGTGTTGTGTATTACTGTTTTAATGTCATTTATGTGATTAAGGGTCTGTTCTCCTACGAAAAACTGAACTGAAAGGAAGAGTAAAATGTGAGTAAAAGTATTGTTAAGAGCTGAACTGAAATGAATTGAAAATAACTGAACTAAATATAAGCGGAAGAGAACAGGCCATATGGGCTTGTTTTTTCATCTGGGATGGTCATTAGGTATTGAGTTTTTTTGGAAGTTAGTGTGTTGAAATCAGACATTTGATAGCTCGTAGTATGTGACCCTATGTCTATGACTTGTGCATTCTTTATGATTTCATCGGTTTGGATCACCTGTCCAAGTTGAGGGTGGAGCGGATGTTGAAAGAGCTAGGGTATAGCAATTTGTCAAGTGACTTCGCTTACTGAAGGGATGTAAGGTTGACATGAGTAAGTAACATTGGGGACCGAATGCAGTTGTCGCCCAGGAGGTGATTAAGGGCATGTTCTTCCCAGCTTATTTTCAGTTCAGTCCAGTTCAGCTCTAGACACTACTTTTACTCTCACATGTCACTACTCATTTCATTTCAGTTCAACTCAGCTTTTTTATGCCGAAGAGAACGGGCCCTAAGGGCATTTATTTTGCATCTGGGATTGTCATTAGGTATTAAATTGTTTATGGAAGTCAATGTGATGAAATCAAACATTAGAGAGCTCTGTAGCATGTGACCCCATGTCTATGAATTGCGAGGAATAGGCTGTGTCTATTTATTTATCTCTTGGCTCGAAATGGGAGTTGGTTTGAATAAGGACCGTAAAGTGTCTAGGGGCAGCTGGGGTTTGATATAATGGCTTGCTGTAACAAAATCTGTAAAATGTTTTTTTTTTTGTGCCAGGAAATAGGGGCTTATTGGATTGAGTATTTGAGTTCATTTAAGAATAGACCTGGGTGATAGTAGTGTACTCAGATAGTAGAATTTTTCTTAGTGATGATTTTTCGTTGCTGTGATGAGGCTTATTTACATTATTGCTTTAACTAGGGGTAAGTGGATATTGTCAGTTTATTATGGTTTTGTGGGAAATTATTGGAATTATTACTTTTTCTACAAATCCTGTTCTTAAGAGCTTTGCTGCTGTTAAAGGTACTCCTACCCTTGGTTGGCATTCCGATGATAGATTGCTCCTTGGCATGGCTTGAATCAGCTGGGGTGGAAGAAGTGTTCGTTTTCTGTTGTGCTCATTCAAAGCAAGTGATTCATTACTTGGAGAAGTCTCAGTGGTTTAAGCATCCAAACATAGCAGTGACGACTATCGAGTCCCACAATTCGATCAGTGCTGGAGATGCCTTGCGCTTGATTTATGAACGCAATGTGGTAAGTACAGATCTTTTATTCTTTATGCTACCCACTTATTTAGTGTACGTGTGATTTGTATGTCCTGTTACAGTCAACTAGATAAGATGTGGATGTTGTCTGCTGTTCCTCTTTTTCTAGTTATTGAAGAAGATAATTGCTAATTTCTCTGGGTAATATTATGTGCTTTTCCGCTTTCCCTGCCCTAATTAAAGCACAAAAGGTTGCTTGATTAAAAGTCTGCTTCTTTTATCTGAATGTCTAGCAAATCATCTGTTTGTTGCTTGTTCTTTGTGCGTGCTTTAGCTGTTGGTGTCTGAACTCTCACTGAGCTGTATCTGATTGGATGCAGGTTTGCTTCCATGTTTGGTTGAGCTTCCACTGCTTTGTTTTGTTTGTATATAATGTAATAGAGAATTTGCCTTTCTACCTGTTCCATAAACTTGTAGTAACTTTATTTTTCATGCCTCTTCTTAGATACATGGAGATTTTGTTCTCATTACTGGGGACACAGTAAGCAACATGTCCCTTTCAGAGGCACTTCAGGAACACAGAGAGAGGAAGAAGAAAGATAATAACGCTGTAATGACTATGGTTATTAAAAAATCAAAGCCCTCGGCAATTACTCACCAATCAAGACTTGGCACGGATGAGCTGTTCATGGCAATCAATCCAGATTCAAAACAGCTATTGTATTACGAGGATAGAGCAGACCCTTTTCGAGGAACCATAACTCTTGAGAAGTCATTGCTAGCTGATAACTCCTCAGTTTCTTTGCACAATGACATGCAGGTCTGTTCATTAAACTTAAATCTTGAATATTTTTTAAACCTTTATGCAGTTTGTTATATGGGCCTTCCATGGAGAATCAATTTGTGCTTATTTAGGGCATCATATCAATTTAGCATTTTGTGACTTGTTTAACTCCTTGATTTTCTCTTAATACATTTCTTCAAATAACCCGGCAACTCGGCAAGTAATACTGTCTCCTGTTTTTATTTCTATCTTTGTGGACTTTATTCACTTGTCCACTTAACTATCTCCATGGTTTGCCTTCCAACAAACTATGTGGGGTTGATGAGGGATTTTGAATCTGTCGCTTTGGTTTTTCAGGGGGCAATACCATGGGTGTTTTGAGATTAAGCAGTGGTCTTGTCCACATGTAGCATGTTGAGCATGTAAACGCTTTTTTATATGATTTTGATGTGTGGGATCAGACGTGATCTAAATCATAATTTTAAGGCCTCCATTTGCAATTTTTGAAGATATCAATTATAGAAAAGGGAGATGGTTTGTTTGTTAGGATTTTATGTTTGTTTTTTTGGCTCACTCTAAAGGTATATATCCAGCATGGAGAATCATTGCATTATTTGGATTCTTAGTGTATCTATCCGATTTCCTAGCTCTTGTTGCTTAAGTTTGTTTATGTCGGTGGCAAGATTAAGTTAACGAAGACATAGTTATAATATCTTTATTAATGCTTTGGAAGTCTTGTCATAACAAACAATCCTTTCTTTGCAGGACTGTTACATTGACATATGTTCTCCAGAAGTGCTTAGTCTTTTCACAGATAATTTTGATTATCAGCTTCTTCGTCGTGATTTTCTCAAGGGACTTCTTGTTGATGAAGTAAGTTGATCCTTTTTATGTATCATCTTCCAGCTAATTGAAATGTAATAATATGATGCCAAGATCAGAGCTCATTTTTTGGGTGTTTTCATGTTAATTCTTCGTCTATGTTTAACTGGTTCTTTCTCATTTTCTGGACTTCTTTTACTCTAATATTGTTTTGTGGAATAACGAAAATGAAGGAAGTAATTAGGAATTTGCCTTCTGATGAGACCTGTCAATCAAAGTCAGGGAGCAGTGGGATTGGTCAAAATGCTTAATTCTTAGTGTCAACTCTTTTCGGTTAAGTTCATGGCTTAAAAACATTTTGCCTTTCTTTCTATTGCTTGGTCATTGATAGTAGCTAAACAACCTAAGATATAGTAGGCAAAGTTTTAAGTATTATGAGTCTGGAGAAAGTGTTTTGAAAATATCTAATAATTAGATGCATACCCTTATATCTGAGCACATCAGTTTTAGTTTCTATTACTAACTCCGTTAACTCTATAACAACTTCCTTCCAATTTTGTGTGGAATGTGAAAAGAACAACATGCCCATGTGCTTTAAAACCCTAAGAATGAATTTCATTAATGTTGCACTTATTTGAGACGATTTGGAGTGGTAGTTTGGAAATTCATGGCGGAAGGGGTTGCGCACATTGAGAAAGAAGGAGATTAATCCAAAAGGAAAATAAACCCTAATTTTACTTGTGCGAAATTAAAATAAATAAGGAGCAATTACCTTGGATTGGATACACAAATGGCAGAAGTGGAACCCAAATTTAAGTGCTATGAATCTTAATTGAAGGATTGATGAAGAAAACCAAGAATTCGGGTGAATTTAAAAGGAAAGTGATGAGGAGGTATAAGAGGGGGAAATTTTGGTGGGAAAACTAGATTGAAAGAGGAGGGAAATACATAAATTGGATCCCACTTGGTTGAATAGTTGACGGAGTTAGTACTCGTCCGTTAAGTGGTGGTGTTTTTGAAAAAAAGTGTTGTAATAGGTGGTGTTTTTGAATAAAACGTTTATCAGGTGGTTTTCTAAAAAAAAAATTGTCCTTATTAGATGGTTTTTGACAATTTTTCCTAAAAGTTATATTGGTTTTTTTTCCACAAAACCACCCTTAAGTAATTGATTCGTTTTATAAACCACCCGCTACAAAATTGAAATAGACCACCCCTTTTTATATTATACTAGCCTTATATGTACGCGATGCGTGCCTCGTGCGAAAAAGTAATATATAAGGATTTGAGAGAAATTACATTCGGTGAAGTGTATGCATATTTTTCATACTTTTAAAATAACCGTTAAGTTTTAGTTATTTTGTTTTTTAGAAGGTGTAATTGTAATTTCATAAGAGTTTAAATAGTGAAATAATAGAAATGCATAGAAAAAGAGATAATATTAAAGAGTAGATTAGCAATAGTGATTTAAAAATAAAATGCCAAAAAAGACATTTTTTTTTTACCAAAGATTAATGGAAGATGTGATTTAAAGCATCATTACTCAACTCATGAGTAAAAAAAATATATCATCCCTCTCTCTACCATTTTCATTCATCCTGAAATACTCTATCATGTTTCATGATCAATTTGATTAATGATCCCCATTCATGAGTAATCAATTACTCATGTATTTGAAAAATAAATAAAAAATTATAAAGTACTCCCTCCGTAACACAATAATTGCAACAAATGGACTAGGGAGAATTCCTTGGCAAAATTTATTGATGATAGATAAAAGTGTAATTTGGTAAAAGTAGGAGAGATAAATGACATGTGATTAAGAAAAAAAGAGGGAAAGAGAGAAAAAAAACAAAAACAAGTACACATGGGGTGGGGACCATATGTATTTTAATGTTGAAAACTTTACCATAAAAAAGTAGAGAAATTGTTGCAAGAATTATGTTACACCTATTTTTGGAAAATGTTGCAAGTAATGTGTTACGGAGGGAGTATATAAAAATATAGCAAAGTGGGTGTCTGTTTATAGATTTCAAGAAAATATGACCATTGATTTTTTAAAACTGTTTTTACTTTGTAGATTTTCATATTTTTTAGTCTGAAGTTTTAAACATTTTTTGTTAAAAATCTGATGTTTAAGATTGGAAATAAAACTTAACTCCTTAGTTATTGGATTTCTTCCTTGATTTATCTTATTTGTTTTTTGTTTTCTTATTTTTGGTGTCCACTCCTTTCTTCCTTTATAGTATAGAGATATTCAAGCCAACCACCGTAGTGCGGAAACGTGGTAGAGGGCCAGTTAGTCTCTCTCTCGGCTTTGAGCGACGGATTTCAGTGATGGCAATGAGTACCGATCCTTGGTTTTTCTTGGAAATGGGTGAGAGAGGAGAAAGAGAAAAAGTGATACACTGGATCTGGATAGGAAGGGGGAGGATTTAGGTTGACTAAAATTGTTGGAGGTATTGAAGTGGTATCAAAGTCGGTGTTAGACTTAAAACTAGTGGGGGCTTGAGGCTAGTGGTGGCATGAAAGAGATACAAAGGCAATTGACTCTGTAATTTTTACTCTGACCAAGCTTTGTTCCTTTGGTAATTGGCCTTGGGCATCATATTCCCAGATCAAAACCTTTGGCCATGTGCAACCGTCAAAGATTATAATTAACCCATGATTGTCACAGCAGCCGCGAGTGGCGAGATGGAACTAATGCTTGTTGGAAATCACGAGGGTGGTGTGGGGTGGGGATGGAGTTAGGAATGAGATTTTTCAGAGTGGGGAATAGTTAAGTCGGGTTTAGGGGTTAATTAGAGCTATTGGGTTTTGCCTTTGAGTGTGTATTTAAAGATTCAAGGGTAGTGTGTAATAATTGGTTGTTTGGTTGAACACAGAAAGTTATCTCCTAAAATGTTAATAATTTAATTGCGTTTTGCAGGAAGTACAAAATTTTGTTTTTGGCTGGTCATTGGAAGTTTTACTTATCTAGTGGGTCTGGGCTAGTTACTTCCTCCAAGCTAGAACTTCCTAAGAAGTACTACAATTTCCTATGTTTTTTTCAACCAAACAACTTCACGTTCATCCACATACTAGAAACTTCTACTTCTAAGATTTCATTTCAACCAAAAAACAATTTTTTTTGTCAATCGGGGCCGGGGGGGGGGGGTTGAGATTGATGGCATCGGTTAGAGTTGGTTCTCTGTTAAGAAATCCCATGCTTAATGCACTTTTGCAACTAAGTTTGCACCTTTCAGTAGTTCTTTGAATAAAAGGATATGTAAGGGTGTTTATTTATGCAAGATACTCTTGAGTGTACAGTCAAATTCAAAGTGCTACTTAAGAGTGGTCTTCTGATTACAAAATAAAACTGCTAGGTAATAGTTCGAGTGCAATGTGACACACAATTTTCAAAATGTTATTATGATACTTAAAGATGGTTATATATAGTATTCATTGTCAAATATGATCTGTGATTGAATATCCTTGCCGGATCGCAGTTGGGGGAAGGGGTATACGAATTTGGTTATGCTGACCATAACTTATTCCTGGCATTATGCATCTAAAAGATGCTATGGCTCACGGCTCAGCACTCATGTAATTTTATTCATGAGATGATCTAGGCCCTCTTTTACTCTGATTATCATGGCAGGCAATGTATAGACAACAAACAAAATGTTGGTATTAAATATTAATAAGTTGGAGTTTTGGAACTTACTGAAATTTCTAATTTTGAACCACTTTAGTATTTCATTGACGGAGATTTCCATACGCTTTGATACTGTTTATAGAAGTTCGCAAGCAGTCAACTTTTGATTGTGTCTTATTTGTTTAAGAAAAATGGAACTAGAGCATATTCTCGCTCACGTTTCTTCAGGTCTTGGTATGCTAATATATTATGAGTTATGAGAAGTGTTTTTATTGGTCATATTTTTTAGCATCTCATCTGATTTTACACAGAGTTTTTGAGTTTTTGGATCATTTCTTGTCTTCAGATTATGGATTACAAAATTTACACTCATGAAATTTGTTCAAATTATGCGGCTAAAGTTGAGAATTTTAGAAGCTATGATACCATCAGCAAAGATATTATTCAAAGATGGACTTACCCCCTGGTACCCGACATCCAATCTTTTGGAAGTTCTGTGATGAAACTCGGAAGACAAGGAGTGTACAGCGCATCAGGTGAGGATGAGAAGCAACTGATAACTTCTAGAATTTACTTTGTTTAAATATTGTGTTATATCGCTCAATGCTCTTTTTTCAAGAATGTTGTTATTTGATCCCATATGATGATTATCTCTCTTTTACCCTTGAGTTTCATCTTAATTGTAGTGTTGTCGTGGATTTGTCACCACTTTACCTTCTTTCTTATCTTGCTAATGTTTTGGGCATTATCCTGACCTTTTTCCCCCTTAATGTATTCTTAATTACATTTCCATCTTTTGGTTTGTCTTGTGCCTTCTTTTGGTTAGTATGGTCCCTTTTAGGTATGCCTTCTATGATGATATGATCAAGCAGGGTTTAAACTTTAAAGTTCCTGTGTGATGGAAGTAAATTTTATTATGAAATTTGGTAAAGTATAGCCAAAAGAATAGAATTTTTGATTGATTGACATCCTATCAAGCAAAAATTGGAACTTATTGTGAATTCTCCCCTGATTTTGCTTTGAAATGACCCATTTTTGCTATTAGATGTTGTGCAGTTAATCTAAGGTTTATGTCTCATGATTGCTTATTAGTTTCTTTTGTAAATCATATGAATCATTAATTGACTACTCAGACTTCTATCTCTTTTTCTTGTTTTTTTTGCTGTACTTCTTGTTCCTTGTTTGTTTAGGCTACAGGGATATATTTGCTTTCATTAAAGTTGTTTTGCATTCTGGAGTTATTTGTATGTTCATCCAGATATAGGTTTATCGGGCAATGCCCAAATTGGTCCTTTTACCCTTATTGGTAAAGGAACCACTATCGGTAGCAACAGTAAAGTTTCAAACTCGGTCATTGGAGAAGGATGCTTGATCGGCTCGGATGTTACAATAGAAGGTTCATATATCTGGAATAATGTGACACTTGAAGATGGCTGTAAATTGAAACATGCAATTGTATGTGATGGGGTGGTGATGAAAGCAGGAGCAATTCTTGAACCTGGTGTCATCCTGTCATTTAAGGTATGAAGTATGTTATATATATGTGTGGTTGATGTGATATCATGGCATGAAATGGTAGTGATTGGATTTTCAAGATAAACGGGTTTGATTTGGTAACTTTAGAATATCTTTGTACTTCTATATATATTTGCTCTATTTCAAAGGGTTTTAGGGGGTATCTGCCAGGCTAGTATATCCTAAAATATCTTAAATTATTTTAGTAAAGAAGTATCTTAAAATATTTTATTTGAAGGGTATTAGGGGGGCATTCTGTCAGGCTAGTATATACTGTGATTATTACAGTCTTCAGTGTGATACTGTGATGTCGCAATTTTATGTTATTCATCCATTTGTGTCTGGATTTTATTTCAGGTTGTTATTGGGGAAGACTTTGTAGTTCCTGCTTATTCAAAGGTTTCTTTGTATGAAGAGCCGACTTCTCAAGATAGCGACGAAGAGTTGGAATATGCAGACAGAACTAGTCCGGCAGAAATAACTTGTATGTTTCTTCTAGTCAGCACAGGCACATACTCTAAACACTCACAAGAGGGAGGAGAGGGGGGGGGAACATCATTAGAGCTCCACGTTTTTTAACTCAAGTGACCATTCCATCAGTGAGCTACATGGGTTGGGTCCTGTGTGCTATTTTTGTCATTTCATCTTGACAAAGAACTCCATCTTATATTCAACGTTTCACGCAAACTTCGATCTTGTTTCCTTGAGATTTTTACTCTCTTGTGCATGTGGTCTTAATTCTGCTATTCTTCTCTGCAGCAATCAGTGCCTCACCGGGGAAGTCAGATGGGGAGTTGGCATCTGGAGCAGCGGAAGCTTCTAAGGTAGTTTCTGTATTTTTCAGATTGCATTGATGTAATACAACCCGTATTTTCAATTTTGACTGTGTTACCCTTATTGTTCATATAGCTCAGTTGCGTCCCTCGGTTCATGATTTCGGATAACTGTATTGCGAGTAGTTGAAAACTGTGGTTCCAATAACTGGGGAAAGTATATGTCTCCAGAACTCAAACGTTCCAATTATTCTTGATATTTGTTTGTCTAAGAGTTGGTTTTTTTAAATATATGTAATTCCCAATCTGCCATGCCATTTATATCTTTATATTTGTTCATGTCCATCTTGGTTAACTTATGGTTTACGTGCGTGCTGCTGTCATTGTTGTGTGTGAGGGTACGCTTGTGTGTGTGTGTGGCTTTAGGTGCATGCACATGCTTGTATGTGTTTTTTTGGTGGTGGTGGTGGTGGTGTTGTAATCTCAATCAAAATGTAGCAGCCATGTTGACATCCTTTCTTTCTACGTACAAGGTTGGTGCCAATGGTGCTGGCTACATCTGGTCAGTTTATAAAGGACGAGAGGAAGAAGAATGGAGGCATTCAGTTGCACCTATTTCTGAAGACAAGCTTGCTGAGATCTTGCAAGCTGCTCCTATAGTCGTGGATGGGCCTCATGTTGGCAGTGGCACCCCTACAAACTCTGGAGAATTGGTGCGAGAAAGTAATCAATCTGAAAATTTTGATAATGAGGATAACATGATGGACTACTTTGAGAAAGAGGTAAGAGTTGAGGCTTATTTCGAGTTTAGGTTACTATATTTTTAATTCTTCTTGCTTCAATCTTCTCCAATTTCTTGAAGGTGGAAGCAACTTTCCAAAGAGCTGTGCAATTAAATATCAAGGATGACAATGTGGTATTGGAAGTAAATTCACTGCGGTAAATTCTTCTTTCATTACTTCCTGAAAATGTATCATGTACAAGTCATTCGTAAGCTCTTTGGTTGGGTCCTAAAATATTTGGTTGCAAGTTAACCCTCATGTCAACACTCTATATCTTACGCAAGGGAAAGTGCTTGGGCTATCATTGAGGTTGATTTTCTTGTATTCGCAGCTTGACCTACAATATGAGTGCTGCAGACTGTGCCGGAGCTTTATTTTATTCAGTGATGAGATTGGCTTTAGAAACACCACATAGTTCCAATGGTGAGTTTTCTGAAGTATTTCTACTTGCATGTACATTAGTTTGGCTTCTTTTTTTGGTATCTTGCTTCGATCCTTGCATATAGGACAAATATAGAGTAATTAGTGTAAGAGATGTGCTGCTGCATTTCTCTTCTGACTTGTACTTGATTTAGCCATCCGTCATGTATGTACGGAAGTTTCTGAAATTACCCTCGCTTGAACTGCCTCCGGGAAGTTCATTTTGCTTTACTTAATGATTTCAATGTTATTTTAAATCTTTTGTTTAATTTCTTCCAAATTAACTGAAATGAGTCTGGTAATGCTAGCAAGTTGCAACATGCAATCCCTTTAATTATAGTGCACTGTGAGGGCTAGGTCTTGTTTGTGTAGCCACTCAGCTTAGTGCCTCCTTTTTTTTCAAGCCTGAGTGTCTCCTTTTTTCCCCTCTAGCCAGGAATAAGGACCCACTGCCTCTATAGTAATTGGAAGTTCGGAACAATCTAGTGTAAAAAAGACACCAAGGGCTTGCCACCCCTATAAAGGAGGGATAAACCAAAAATCTCAGCCCTCAGGCAGTCGCGTGACAGTTTATCTACAAAAGCAGTAAAAGTCGAGTGCTACTTAGAATTCAATACTTTTTCCAGCTACACACTAGTCGCAAATAAAGGAACTTGAACTTTTGATGCTAGCAAGTTTTCTCTTAATAACCGTTGGTTTCTTCCTTCCAAGTGCTCCCAGGATGGCTAACTTATCTGTTTGCTAAGCTTGTCTGTGAATTACTTGCAAGCAGAAGCAGTTATGCAGATCAACTATAGCTTGATTTGGTTTAACTGACCGTTTGCAATTGCTTATATTATCTGGTAGTAATCTGTCTTCAATCTTTTTTTCTCAGGCGAACTCTACAAAAATTTGGCCAAAATAGTCACAACATGGAAGAAGATATTAAAGTACTACCTTTCATCCATAGATGAAGAGGTGATTATCAATATCTTCTGATAGTTAGGTCAAAATATCATCTATTTCCTTGGTTTGATTTGATATTACTGGATTGTTGTTTTCTATAATCTGCCCTAAAGTTGGAATTGAAATTTTTACTCAATTCTCTTTTTAGTTGTATTTCTTATTGGTTGACCTGTGGTCATCAGATGTTTGTTCATAGTAGAACCTCTGCACCATAAAACTGTCCACCTAAAAACATTTGACTTGGACAGTGATGTGAGTCACACGAGCCTAGTCGGACATTCTTGGTGAAATAGAGTGATCCATTTTTCTTTTTGATTTTTTACCCGATGACGTAAAATATTGCAGATTGAAGTGATACTGAAGTTTGAAGAAATGTGCAGTGAGTCTGCAAAAGAATTGTCCCCTTTATTTTCTCAGGTATATCAAATTCTAAACCATCATTTCTGATGTACTAGAAAACACTAGAAAAGGCGTGCTACTATGCAATTTTCGTTTTTTTCTTGATCTCTTGCACAAAGTATCCCGATCCTCTTTGTTGATTATTATCTGCAGATCTTACATCTTCTATATTCACTTGATATCATCCAAGAAGAGGCAATACTATCTTGGGAGTCCGAAAAACAAGGAGCAGATGAAGCAGACAGAGTGTTCTTAAAGCAAGCTGAATCATTTATTGAAGTAAGAATTTATGTGCTTTACCTTTTACTTGTCAGAATAAGCCATACTTGAACATTTTATTTATGTTCCATGGCTCAATGCAGTGGCTAAAAAATGCATCGGAAGAGGAATCCGAGGAAGAGGAATGAATGATGCAAAATTGCCGATAGTGTGACATGGATAGATCAGTGCACAGTCAATAATCAATACCTCAAATGTGTTTTCCTGATCTGCATTGATTTCTGATGAATACTCTGAAGTTGATCAGTACAGATGAACCACGAAGCTGCCCCTATGCTAGGATTTTGTTCAGATCATTGCGCTAACTTAGAGATGGAGTCTGTTTGATAGTCTTGTTACTCCATATTGCACTGAGTTTCTCATACAAATGATTTCATGGCTTATGGTTTGATCACAAGTCATGTTTTTGTAACCCTACCATAGTTACCATGATGATGATCTAAATCTATCTTGCAAATTAGCATGTTAGAATTTTGAAGTGAATAATTGAGCCCATTTGTAATGTAATTTGCAAGTTGCAACCAGCGATTCTTCTTGAAATCAAAAAGCTTTTTTACATTTCAATTAATATCCTTGCTTCATGATACTGTATTTTTTTTAGGGTTATTTTATACGTAGCCCTAAGGATTCGACAGTCTGGGATATCAATCCTTATTTAATGTGCAATGTTTGCTCTCTTGGTTTCCTCTTCTATACGTGAACAATCCTTATTAATTTTGCAGAGCAAATTTTTGAAGAGAATTTACAAAGCCGATTCAATTAAAAAATGCTGTTGTAAAATTTCTGTGCCAATTGGTTGTTTTGATGGTACAAGTTCAAGACCTAACAAAGGTGACTCATATTGAATCTAAATTATTCGATCCAAACATTAATCGAACATTACATGATGTGACCCGAAACGAAATTTAGGAGTAACAAATTATATACTATAGGTGCAACTTAATTGACCCATATTGAAAACTAATACTCCCTTGATTTTGCAAATACAGATGTGAAGGCATAACAAGTTTAAGATACACAAAATACATTTCATTATTGCAGACTCAGAGAAAATGGTACATTGTGAGCTATCTATAGATCCCAAATAAATAATATATTTTGACGTAACTCACACAGTTAACAAACATATTTCTATGACATTAGAATGATATAACAATTTGAAACACCAACCATATGATCAGACACAAAGTTCAGACTGCGAAACCAGAATTCCATCGGTGTCAGCATAAAGCCAATCATCATCGCAGATTCTAGTCCCGGCGATAGTTATTGGTACATGCTTCTCTCCTACACCTTTCTTGTTAGCCTTCATAGGATGAGAAGCCAAAGCTCTGACCCCAATATCACAGCCGTTGATCTCATCAACATCTCTGATGCACCCGTTCACCACTATTCCTGACCACCCATTATTCTGAGCTTGCTGTACTGGATTGCCTCCCAATATGGCACATCGCAAACTCCCTCCACCATCGACAACGAGAACTCTACCATTGCCTTTCTCCTCAAGGAACTCACGGATCAACACGTTGTCCTCGAATACCTTGAGGGTGACTACTGGTCCGCTGAACACCTGGCGTCGCCCATATATCTGGAAGATGGGTTGTAGGGCCCGCAATTCGCCACTTTGAATTAGCTGTGAGTTGGCATCACAAACTTCAGCAGTTGCCACCAAAGCCATCTATGTTATTCAAGGACCTGCAGGAGCAAATCATATGCAAGGATAATTTTTGCCAAGTATCAGTTGCTTTCTGTGATAGGAAAAAGGTGACCAGGTGGATTTTGGACCTAAACCACAAGCTAGCACATACTGTGCCATCAAGATCACGGCTGACTGTATGCAGCATTTTGGTACCTTTCGAAACTTAAGACCATATTAGGCAACACTATACCATCACCATTTTAGCTGGCGATCTCTCAGACAACAAGATGATACTGACTCAACACAACATGAACATGAACAAAAACATGAAGATACTGAGAGGAACCTGAACGCGACACAAGCACGAATGTAACCTGAACCCAACCAGATTTCATCAATTTGATACTATCCATTTTCGTGCATTTCATCTAGTTTTTGATGTAATTGTGAGCTATGTGACATTGACACGAGGCCAAACACAAAGACAACTTGTTTACCCACCTTGCCAGCTCAAATCATCACTACTTTGAATGACTTAAATAAGGCTCTCACCTCGAGCAGGTTATAAGGAATCAAATACATGCAGTCATACAAACAATGTTTCTACGTGACTAATGGTGTGTTCTCTTCACATGGATTTGCTGAGCTTATCTTTTTAACTTATTGGAACTTCACTGAATGCACCCTACATCGGACTACACTAGCAGAAACAAAGACGGGCAAGGGAGAATCAAATGGGGCACGAACACTGATCTGAAATGTGCTTCAATATGCAAGTATTTTGCTATAAAACATCTCAATATTGACCAAATTAAACTGATCAACAATATGAGGCCCTATTTACTCACTAGCATTTTTGTCACAAGGGAGTACCGACTTTTACTGATTAAAATTGATCACAGTCCTCATGCCTAACTACAGTTTATCTATATTAATCAAAAACCGATCTTTATTAGTCGAAGAGAACAGGGCCTAATAAGCGAAAATTCACAATAGCACGAAAAGTCGAAAACCTCTAATTCTAGCACTAATCACCATAATTTAGACAATAATCTACCTTAACATAATTTATTTATCCATCCAAGGAAGACTTAGTCTTCCTACAAGCCAAAATCTTCACAGATGATCCAACATCAATCGGAAATTCCATCATATGAAAATTTAGAATGTGACCATAAAAAATTAGCAAAAAGATCAGAAATTAACGCCCATAAATATCAAATCTTTAAGAACAGAAACAACAACCCAATACAGATTAGATTCAAATACCAAAAATTCTTAGAGAAAAATAGTAAGCCAATCAGCTACTCAATCACTAAACACTTATCAACATCAAATTGGGATTAACAAAAAGAACCCAAATTACAACATAATCACTGAAAAATTATTAACCCAAATTGGGATTCATGGCAAAGAAACTGAAAATGGAAAAAAAAAAAACATACTTTTTCTAATTTTGATGATCGAAAAGAAATGAAAATTAAAACTGAAAAGAATGGGATTGAAATACAATAAAGAAAACAAAGGGGGAAAAATGGAGATTGAGAATAAAAGATAAATACCTTGCAGGTGAAAGCTCAAAGATGGAAGCTTTAATGGTGGAAATGGAGAGAGAAAGATGGAGAAGAAAGAAAGAGAGAGAGAGAGTGTGTGTGTGTGAATAATTTGAGGCGTCTGTAATCAATCAATCTATGACATAATAACTTTTTATTTTTTATTTTATTTTTGTTGATTAAATAAAGTCCATATCTTGATTTCAAGAAAGGAATATCAATAATAATGGAGTGTCGGCTTTAGTTACTACTACTAGTGAATAGTGATGATAAAAATGGTGGTACGAGGATGAACAGTCATTTTCTCAACATTAATATGCATTTGGAGTTTTTGGACCATTTACATTTTGGATTTCTCCATTGGAATCAAGTACATTGGCAAAACTTGTAAGATTTTATTAATTGGATTTTAGTATAAAGTCCTACTAGTATTTTTACAAAAATAAATTGTTAGAACGATAACTTTTTAGAATGCTTTGATATTCTTTATTCTAATTAAGGAAAATAGCTCATTCTTGATAAGAAATTATGAGATCTCAACAATAAACTTCAGCAGAATTGAACTCAAGTCGTACACCTTTTGCCAACTGACAATTGCCAAGTGCTTCCTAAAAGTATGTTGATAGTTAGAGGGACGACTTTTATAAGTGGATGGATTCAAATAGTTTGAACATTTTTGAGTGGAAACTAAATAAAAATCATTTGATTTGAAATAATTCTTTATATAAAATGAAAGGTAAGATAAGATGTTATAGATTGTAAATTAGGTTTTATGTTGTTTGACCTTGTATTGGCTGGTTAGATCGACTTAATTATAAAATATTTATAAAAGTGGTTGGTAAAACAGATGTTAATGTAGGCGTTTAATACGAACAAAAGCCTAAAAATTAGTACAAAAAGTTGGTAAAAGTATCTTTTGAATGAAATAACAAGGTTGAAAAGTTTTCTTTTCAACTAGTCCAAAAGCGATCGACCAACACTTTATTGGTTCTTTAACCACAAAAAAGACCTAAAGCCGTAAAACTAGTACATAACTATACATTACTTGCTAGATAGTAGAATATTTGAGAACAAAAGCAAAGTGATTTAATGTGTAAAGCTCTAAATTAGATTACCTTCAAAGCTCAAAGTGAAAGCATACATTCCCAAGTTGTCAAAGAATATAATCTTTAATACTACAATGATTGAGGCATATTTAGTCAACTAATATGCGTATCACCTAGGCTACCACTACTTTTTCATTTTTCGTGTGACTGCTGTTTGCAACATTGCCTTTATGAGATTGGGCTTACTCATGCTATATCGGTTTTTAAGATGAACATCTTACCTCCAAGATTAATTGGTTTCTTACAATTTAAAAAAAAGGGTTTCTTATTAAAGAGTAGGGAAGAGTTCAGCTGATTAGAACATCCCCTCCTTATTTCAAGAGGTATTAAATTCGATTCCCATTCGCCTTCGTGGCTCTTTATACAACAAAAAATAATCTTAGCCGCGTAAATCCGTCTTACAAATTAGAGGGAAAAGGAGCATTTGGATTAACCTATTCAATCTCATAATATAATCATACCACAAAAGCAGCTGCCTAACAACAAAAACCCACTATGAAAAAGAGAGATTGAAATCTAATTCTCAACCAAAATTAAGTCCACTCCCAAATTACAATTCGAGCAAGTTCTGGTAAAATTTAAGTACAAATGCAGAAACAAGCTTTTTTTCCAGCTACTAGACAGAACAACTGTGGGCCAAACAAGGCATTGCAACAACATAAATGCTATTTTTTTCAGTTCGTTTGTGTTTTGTTTAGACACTGTCTAACAAAAAAAACAGAAATAATCTTAGAAGGTGATAAATCACTTTAAAGCTTGTGAATAGTTTGCATATCAGCAGCTTCCTTGATGGTGCCATTCTCAACGTGATCCCACCATTTGTACAAGAAGTTGTCAACGACGAGTCTGAACCAGGGAGAGAGCTTCACACCTTCCTCACCTGCATCAGCTTTCCGGCAAATCTCCTTGAGATCGTCTCGGCTCACGTACTTGGCCTCAGCCACTTCATCAGGGTTTGGCTTCACTGAGACATCTCTTACGATGAACAGCAGGTAATCAACTGCACGCAATGCGAGCAAGAGTCAGTGTAAGAACTTATGTCAAAAAGAAAGATAAAATGGAAGTACTACATTATTATTAGGTAGTCCACTCAGAAATAACAGTCAGTTAGTCACATTCGGATACAAATTAGGATGTCCGGCAAAAGATGTCACCTTTCTCATGTAACAATGATTAGTGATTAGACTATGAAATATGCCACTGCTTACGGGCATGGGCAATGTCAAGGTTTGGTGGATGAATAGCTATGACTTTATGGCCTTGTATGTAAAACGGCCTGAAAAAATGAAAATTGATGTTATGTACCTTTGTTTCTAGTTCCTTCTTATATTGCCATTTTTGATATTTTGTTTTAGTGGCTAAATCATTGATATTCACACTTGAGCTCACAGTTGCAAGAGTTTTAAACACGACCATGTCTTATTGTTCCTTTCCTTCATGTATGAGAATGACATGGAGTAAAACCCATTGAATGGGGGAGCGCTTAAGATAGACTGACTTGATAATGCCTAGACTGACTTGATAATGCCTTTTAGTACCAACTATAGATAATTAATGAAGAGTAGTTAGAAATGACTCATTATTACAAGGTTTCTTCTGTATTTTTTTTTTTTGACGGATTCTTCTGTATTTTTAAGTACTCTTATATCCTTAACTATGAGGGGTGTAGCAAGTAGAAGAGACGAAAAATAGAGGAGGGAGTCAAAGAATTACGCTCGTGCTCTCCCCATTTTCCATCTGATGGAGCCTTGTACAACATGCGTCCAAGAGGAGTAAACTGATCAACTGGTACATCTTCAGCTGGAATGCCCAGCTCATCTAGAAGCTTCCTCTGTGCGGCATTTCTCACACCTAACATCAGAAAGAAGTTGGTTCAAAAATTTAGAACCCAAATATTTAGAAAAGTAATCAATTGCATGCATTAGGATAAATTTTAAGTACCAAGAACTTCCTCTGGGATGAGCTCCGATTCACGATACAAAGGATGACTACAGCAAGTATTGGTCCACACAAGTGGGAAAGTAACCTTTGTGGAAGAACGTTGCTGTACATAAAATGAAAAACCATGAAGCTTGTTTTTCACATAATCTCAAAATATACTTATAATCCCTAAATACATCTTCTCTCACATAATACTCTGTCAGAATCATGTCAGACTGTATGTCTCACAGCCCACCTAGTTAGACCTATGTTACTTTGACTCTTCATTTATTCCTCAATATTCAGATACCCGTGTTAGATCCTACATTTCGGCAGTGATATGGACACTTCAAAACATCATTCTAGACCAAAATCATGAAAACCTTCCATAAAATAGCCGAGAAGGACACTAGGAGACCTGGAGCACATTCTTGATTCTAACAGGATACCCACAAAATCTATGACTTGGAGTGCCTAAAGGCCAAGGGAAAGGGTAAGAAGGATAGGGGATGCTTACAAGAAAAAACTACAGCTGCATCATATAGCTAGATTGCCAATTCAACACAACTTGATTGGATATAAATTCTCATGAACTCAAATTTTGATGAATGCTTAGAAAGAGTAAAGGTTATTATATAATCCATCCCTCACAAAGCGACTCATGTGTTATTATACCTTCCAAAACCAAAAGGTCACAATGCATAATTATACTACTGATCACAAATTTGGCAGTGATCGATAAGCAACCAAGTTACAACTTGCATAACTTAGAGCCCTGTAGTGCAAAAAGAGTTAAACTATCTACAATAGTTGCATCTGACACTGACAAGAAAAAACGGAACCAGATTCAATGCCACATTCTAGTCTGTTACTGCAAGGAGCATCATTTCCTTGAAAATAAAATAGCAGAAATTACATAAAGGGGAAAACGAGAAAGAAATACTCCAAATTTCAAAGCTACTACATATAATTAGGACTCTATTGATGCAAAAGATTCAGGCTCAGCTAGATCACACAAACATATGTGGCGAGGTAATAAGACGGTGAATAGAAGATCATCTAAGAGATTAGCAACGAAAAGACTGCTAGTTAGTTCATTACTCATCATATACACGCCCTCTTTATTTCTTTCTAGGTCAAGGCAAATAACCTGATCAAAGCCAACTGATTTAAATGATGCAACTATACACTTAATCACAACAGCCATAAGGCTCCTTTCAAATTTTCAACAGTGAAGCAGGTGGATTACCTGAAGAAGCAGCTCATATTTTGAATTGAACAAAAACACACTGAAAGCTCTGTGAAGCGCCTTCCCTGCATTGATGTTCTCCATCAAGTGACCTGTAAAGTGTGAAGCGCAAAGAGTAAGCAAAACAAGCCAATAAATCCAAGGAAAACCCAAATAAAAAGGTAAATATAAAACGCAATACCAATATAAGTAATATGATAGAATCCCAGATAACATTGGGGAAATATCTAACGCAATGGTCTGTTTCATCTCAGCATGCAGCTAATGAGAACATATAATAATGACCACTGTCAGGTTTCACCCACAACTGACAAGCTATGTTTCACAATGATGAAACACGGGACACAAAAGCATGTGCACAAACAGAAATAGTTAGGAAACTATGAAAATGAAACACTACTTCTATTAGTTAGCTAGCGTCAGTTATGTAGATAATAATATTAGCGAATAGTTCAAGTTCAACGATATTTATAATAACCTATAGAGAGGAACTGATGGACATCAAAGGTGACTATGTGTATCTAGAGTCCGAAAACCCAAAGAACCCGGAGGTATTAGTCCATAGTTACAATGCTTCTGTTTTTATGCTAAGTTTCTTAGAAGCTGAAGGTCTGGAACAATATGATTCCGATTCCGGAAACATAACCTTTGCTATGTTCCATGAAACAAATTTTTAGAAGTATTAACAAGAGTTATATGGCTAGTTTGTAAAAAGGCATCAGTCATCAATTACTTGTCAAAGTTTGGTTTATGCCAAAGATACCACTTCCCATTCCACAATCCCAGAATTTTACTAGCAAAACAGGATGCAGTACTTGTTCTGACTTTCATGATTATGAGAATTCGAGTTGATTAATGTCAAGCAGAAAAAATGCGAACACATGAGTAGACACCTAGATGTATATCTAATAATACGAGACGCTTGTCATGCGCTCATGCCCAATGAGAAATCCAGATCCCCCGACATTCCAAAGACTGTTAGTTTGTTAATTAGGAGATGAGGTCAATTGGACAGGAACATATCAGACCACAGTGGCTGGGGTATTCCTAAACTTATTTGTACTAACAACTAACAAGAAGATAACAAGGATGTATAATTCTTCAATCAACAATATTTTAAAACTAGAACTATCAGGGGTTGCAGAAAAACTCACAGTTGTACTTGGTATCATGACCAATAACATTATCACTCTCATCCACCAAGATACATCTGCAAAACAGTTAAACATGGTATTATAAAACAGGTTCAAATGTAAAAAACTTTTGTACTTAAAGAGTCTTTGATAATTAGCACTCTGGACTAAAACTGTAGGAAGATGAACAGAGATTTGATACATGTAAACAGCCAACCCTATATATTAAGGAATAAGCAAACATGAAGGCAACTGGGCAAGTGAACCTTTAATTCCTAAAGCACTTCAAAAGTTGGTCAATTTAATCACAAAGTACATATCCACCATTAAGGTCCATGGACTACACTGTGAATGTATAGGTAAGTTAAGCATTTCTAATATAGGTAAGTCATCTTGGTAAGAGTTAATGACAAAAGCACAGAGGCTCGTACACTTCATAAATCAATGAAATAATGTCAAAACCGTCACCTGGGGATCCTCGTTTATAGCAAAGTTCATATAAGAACTCTGAGATGCAGCAAGTAGATTTTTACCAGCGAAACCAACAAGGCAACAAAGGCACAAAAGGCGGATTCATAGCTCAGTTGTAAGCAGACACTTACCATAAAATAAAACATGTGGGATTTGTTCAATTGCAAGCAAAATTAACAAAAGTCACAAGTCTACGATTTGGCAACTGGTCTCAGAAGCGAGAAGCACAAAGATAACAATTTCCCAGATCATTCAGCAATTGTTGTAACCGATGGCGGATCTTGGACAAAAAAACATAAAGGGACAAATATTGAATCTTCAATCTCTTATCGAAACAAGTATCCTCAATCACCATGACACAAACTTTTATACTACGCATCGGACAATATAAAATTGATGATTAGTCACTCGACAAAAACTACCCAGGGCCATGCCCCGACACGCCCGTTAAAAGATCCTTCCTTGATTGTAAGTTGTAACACCCATTTCTCAACTAGCATCAATGATTATACAAACCTCCACCACCCCCCGAATAATACAACTTTTATTATACACCAGGGTTATTTTCTTTTGCTCATTTCGACATCTATTTTTTGCTCATTTGAAGACCCAAATGAGCAATGAACCATAAAATGGCCTTGGGTGTGCACCCGGGTGTATGATGAATACTCTCCCGACAACAAACAAAAGAACAAATCCAACAAGATAAAAAACAACCTAGAAAAGACTAGCATGAAGAATAACTATTTTCAGCAGAATCAACTCAAAGCTATCATAACCCAGATCACCATTAAGCATAAACTCTCATCCAACACTACAAAAACAATCAAGAAACAAAATTTCCCACCTCAACCCATCAAATAACTCAATATAATCAAAAAGTAAACATAACCCATATACAATTTCATCAACATACATTAATTAAACTAATCACTATAAACTTTACATAACCCAGAAACAATTTCATCCACGGGCATTAATTCAACTAATCAATATGAACTTTACATAACCCAGAAAAAATTTCATCAGCAGGCATCAATTCAACTAATCAGTAAGAACTTTACATAACCCAGATACAATTTCATCAACAGGCATTAATTCAACTAATCAGTATGAACTTTACATAACCCATAAACAATTTTCATCAATTAAACTAATAAGTATGAACTTTAAACAAAGTAGATTATAAACTCACTCGTCCTCAAACATGAGTCGTCTTTGAGTAGCATCCATGGTAGAATCAGCAAGAATGTCACCCATGGTAGAGGTTGCAAAAGATCGAGCAAATGAAGAAGAAGAAGAAGAAGAAGAAGAAAGAGAGAGGAGAGAGAAAGACAGAGATTTGGGTTTGTTAAGAGTGAAAGAGAGAATCAAGGAAGGCTTTTTCAAGAGAGAGAAAGATGGTTGATTAATTTTATAGACAGTGGTGGTGATAAACTTGAGATGCGATGCCATTACTATATGCTATTATACCATTGATAGAATGGTGATGACAATCAACCTTTATTTTTGGAGATTTTGTAATTTGCTGGTTTTGGGTTGTTAAAAATGTACTTTTTTGAGTTGGGTGTTTTTTTTTTTTTTTCATCTAGTTTATCGGGGCTTAGCAAGTGACTACATGTTTACATTCACAATGAATCTAAGTTACGCACCTGGTTATGGTAGGTAGGTTCGTAGGTCCTGAACTCACGAACCTTGTTAAGCTATGTGATGTCGTTTACCACTTGAACCAACCCTATGTTAGCTGAAGCGAGGGTTTGAGCTATGATGTCAAGTGGTAAGCTAGTTGATTGGAGTTTTACATAATTTATAAGCTAGTCTTTTTTAGCACCATTTGTGGATGCTCTAATGCAATCATGTTCATTTTGGTAAGATATTTTTATTAGGAGTATGTCTCGAATATCACACATGATACATCACAATTTCACATGCATAATATTTGGTAAAAGCATTTTTAAAACAATGCATATTTTTAAAGATTACATGTCCATTATCAAGGGAAAAACAGATTTTCTTTGTGATTAGTTAATTTGGATCAAGTCCACTTATATATAAATCTCAATCTAGTTACATAGGCCATGTTCTTGAAAGCGGGGGTTAGGATAAGGAAGTGACCACCTCTAGACAACAACCGACCCAATCGTAGTGAAAGTCATACCAGTTGTCATAATAATTTCAAAATTGTAGGAAGTACTTGTATCTTGTTCCAAATTAGCTCCAAATTGGGTGGGCCATGTGAAAGTACCAGTATTAATTATATATAGGAAAAATTGATGTCATCGGTCCCAACTATGTGAAATTTTAAAAAACAGTCTCAACTTTTGATTAACCAACTATAGTTCCATCTACGGGGAAGTGCTTCTCAAAATAATTCAAACTATTAGTATTATATTGCATGTAGCAGGCCTAAAAATGACCTAATAAAACATCAAAATAATAGTTTGAACTGTTTTGAAAAGTAGCCTCATATATTTGGGACGAATTTTGTTAATCAATATTTGGGGCTGTTTTAAGAAGATCACAGATAGTTCGGACCAATGACATCAAATTTTCTCATATATTTAGGTAAATGCATCATTATTGAATCAATCGAACTTATTTGTGTTGTTTTCTAGTTGATTGATTAAAAGTTAAACATAAATGTATTTCAATTGAAATGGCATTTTTTAGGTGTCATTCATGTGTCATCCTATTGTAATTATCATCTTATCCACCTAACATGTAAACAAGATCAAGTAACTAACATTGTTTGGGCAAAAAATAACAAAGCTAGCCAATAGAATCACATGATGATTCGTAAATAATGAAGTATTTTATATGCTCAACCTGATCATACATTAAGAAGAACATGATCAATAGGCTACAATAGTTACAAAAACATTTCAAAATTGATGATTTTATACAAGATTTTGTCAACCTTTTTATATTAGGCAACTTGTGGGCTCTAAGAAAACAAGATCAACTTGATTTTGAGATCATGTGCCTTGATTTTTTAGATCTCAAAATCTTAGTAATAGAAAAAAAAAACTTTACTCTAGTCATCACAATAGATCCTATTTTTTTGTGTAGCTGGAGCTTTGGAGGTCAACAAATGTCATTTTTTTTGTCAACATATAAAAC
This sequence comes from Patellifolia procumbens, assembly GCA_947645195.1. Taxonomy (NCBI): domain Eukaryota; kingdom Viridiplantae; phylum Streptophyta; class Magnoliopsida; order Caryophyllales; family Amaranthaceae; genus Patellifolia; species Patellifolia procumbens. Next base: position 126,834 of record CANSGD010000335.1, read on the forward strand.
CTCATATAGATGCGTTATCTTCATATCGACGAATCTCATTGGAGCAAAACTTCATTTGTAGTGAAAAAAACAAAATGGGCATATCAATACATAGGTGTTTGAATGGGAAGTTGTAATAGTCAGCGTACTATTATTCGCATGCTCAATGTTTTCCCCCGTACTTTAGTATTTTTTGTTACTTTCAATTCCTGAATAATCTCCTATTGCTCTAATCGTTGATTTTTTTTCCCCCTCTTTCACTTCATTTCCTTTTTTTAGCATTGTAGATCCAATACTATTTTCAATTTCACGAGCTAAAGCAATACACAAATCAAAGAAAAACCATACCGTTGGAAGCTCTTTCAAATTTTCTAGATACAGAGGCCCATGCACAAAGCCCACTTTTCGAGTCAGACCACCCAAGCCCTTGCAATAATTTCACGTTAGAAAAGTGAAAGATTTCCACATCATGTTCGTGTCAAGCTCGTGCCAATCTCCGTAAAATAACATCCATACGCATCACACCACATCGCCTCTCGTATCAAAACCGGACCAATATCGGGCTCTCGGGCGGTCCGGCAATGCCTAGGAAGTAGGAACCTACTAGAAATGCCCAATAGGGGTATTCAACTATTCATTCCCAATTATCTTCAACAACTTGAAGAAGAGAAAACAAAAATGTGGAAAGACAAACCAACTGGAATTAAGATCCTCTGGGTTTGGACTATCGGAACTGCTGCTGGTAATCACTCTCTCTCTCTCTTCCATCACCATTTTTGTTCTCACTTTTTACTCACTAACTTCAATTTCTCTTTCTCTCTCCTCCATTGCAGTTCTTCTTACTACCGTTTCGAGAACCAGAGTACGTGACATGGAGAAGATCATGGATCAGAAACAGCAACAACAACAACAAGGGATTTCTTCAGTTGATTCTGTTATGGTAGATAGTTCTTTACCTTCTAATGAGAGCATCATTAGAGAAGATAAATGATCATACGAACAACAAAAGCTTTGATCTTTCCCTTTTTTGTTGCATTCTTGGATATGGGTTTGTCTTGATTTCTGGAAATGAATTATGGAATAGAATATATGAAGTTTATCAAGATGATTCCTTTTGTTATATTATGTTGAAGTTTTACAGGGGAATTAGGGTTGGGTTTTGTGTGATAATGCATCCCAACTGTTTGTTGTATTGTCTGAATGAAAATTCGCACTAAGCCACTACTTGCTGTTAACGAAGCGAAAAAAACGCACATAGTTTATGTGGTAATGTGGTTCGCTAACAATGTGTTAGTTGTAATGTGTGTTCGGTCAATCGAACACTCGAAGCCTAAGGTTGATGGGTGTGGGAACCTTCTTTGAGTGCTATCTTTTTTAGCTTAGTTAACAAATTTCATTAGGCTATTTTGGTATTTATCTCTAGTGAATACAACTAGTTGTGAAGCTCTTTGAAGCTACTCTTACATTAGCTTAGAGGAGTTTTTCTACTTTTCTCTTTCTAGAGAGAAACATTTATGAGCTTATTATGGAGCTAAATTGTTTTGGTCTACGTTTCTTGGACTCTTCGTTTTTCTCAAGTACCCGTGTCGAACCCTAGACACTCGGACACGGGTACGGACACTGGACACTTCATTTTAGTTGAAAAATATCACTTTCTTTGGGAAATAGTCGAGTTCGACACTCGGACACATACCCATGTCGGATACTTGTAGCCGAGTCTGAGCAACATAGGTTTTGGTTGTGTTATCTTCCTTGGTCTACACTTGCGCTTCCAACTTATGGAGCTAGCACGGGAATGGGGTAGTGGGTTTGTTTTTGAAATGGGACATCCTCACTTGGGTTACAACCATATCTAGCCTTACTTAGCATGGAAATCAGGAAATGGTTCGGGAAATGTCAGGTCCCAACTGTTTCCGTGCTTCATAGCTTCCAACTAAGGACATTCCATTCCCTTACTAGTTTCTATTATTTCGTTGTCTTGTTATTTTAAGCAGTGGTTCGAAGTTTCTATAAATGTATGCCCAGTATTCAGCGTTTTTAGCCAAATGAAATGGTGGAATTAATACATGTCTGTAGGAGTTTCATGAATGTTTCAATGAGATATGATTAGTTGAATCCGTTGTTAAAATGAAACCTGTTGTATTTGATCATTTAAGGGGAAAATTAGACCTACTTTGGCTCCAGTTTACAGCAGGGTGAATGCTTTGAGTAATAGGAATTGCATGTCCAAGTGAGTGAATCTATTGCAAGTATCTTTTCCATCCTTATTCATTTAGTATCGTACTGAACCAAAGCATGAGTTAAGTTAGGAAGGGTTGAGTTAAGACTCATATCAATGACCATGGCAATTAAAGTTCATCCCCAAACATGTGATTTCTTCACAAATTTCAATTATCACTCCACACAGCTTCTAAAGTGGTAAACTGGTATTGGATGGTAATTGAAATCTATGTAAAAAAGAGATATTCGAAGATGGAAAAAACAATTATGGACATCGATTCGACTTATTTTTATAAATTTACAGATAAAATCATTACCATAATGACCAGTCATTATCGCTCATCAAACATGCCTTTACCATCCTATTCAGGAATTCAGTCTTGCAAAACCCGAGGAGAGAGGTCTAGGGAGGAAGTAACTTCCAATAACTGTAAGGTCTCTAAGAGTGGAGCAGCTAGTTCAGTGGAAGTATTCACAAGAAAATTTATCTTTCGGTTAAGAGGACTCATCCAGACCCCTTCTTAGCCAGTGGAGTGCTAGGATCAGGGTTTAAGAAATTAGCTCTTTCTAGTTCAATATAGTATAGTAAACATTAGTACAGCATCACTTTTGTTTTTTTTCTTATGATTGAGCATAACTGCATAAGTCATATTCAACACTTCATCAATTGAGAGAGGTGCATAAATTAATATGGAATCTTGCATAAATTAATTTATGGAATCTTAATTCTTACATCAAGTGAGCAATCTGGATGCTGGGTAGGAAGTGTTGGTACAATGCTTTGGAACAATTTCAAGAACCTTTGATGCCGCGTTTCGATCTGTGTATGTAGTGGAAGTCTGTATGTGATTCTGTCGAAATCTGCAATCTGAATGCGGTATATAAGTCCGCTGCTGTGATCATCAAATTCTGTGTTACTTGTCTTGTATCATAAATCTGATAATTTTCAGTTGGGAGCATAAATCAAACACGTGAACTTTGTCAAAAAGAAGTGGATGCAAACACTTGATGAATTGAATTGGGTTACCTCAAGTGTGCCTTTGTCTCTTTTTCTGTCTCTATCTCTCTTTTGCTGTGTGTCTGTTTTAACTGTTAGTGTTTTAGAAGTGGAAGCATTGCATGAGCTTCGCTGGTTGGGAGTTGATAGGTTTCTTTCTTGTACTTTGATTCCAAACTTTCTTTTGAACTGTTTTCCACATATGAGCCAGTAGTATTTGACATTGTAGTGTTTATTACTTACCTTTGAAAGGGTATATATATACATGTAAAATGTATATTGTTTCAGAAATGTTTGTTTGTGAGTGTATTTTGGGAATTCCTTTCAACTATTCGCTTGTAATAGGAGATCCAAGGGCTATCTTTAAAAGGAAGTCCGAATGCCTGCAAAAAAAGTAAAGGTAAACAACCTAGGGAAGTACTTTTTAGGAAGAGAAAGTAGAGAGAAGGGTTTCACTGAATTTGTGCCGTAAATTCGGTATTTATAGGGTATTATGATAATATAATCTTCACCAGTGGGTTACTCAAGGGTATTTTCCCAATTAACAAAACTATCGAGCAAAATCGAAGCAATATAAACTAAATCATAAAAACAACATTGTGGGAGATCAATATAATTGTTATGTTGCCAAGAGAATTTGTAGAATGTCGCACCGTAGATGGTGAAAGTCAACAGTCGAAAAGATCACTTATCTAATGGTTGATCTTACCCTTTAAAGATTAATACTCTCACCTGAGTAGCATAGGGCATGGGTCATGTGAAATCCCGTGTGAATTAACAAGGATCACCTTACAGGTGGTCTAAATACTCTACGATGGATATTTTGGTGAGAGAAAAAAAACTTGTATTCAATTTATAACTAAAAATTTGACCGACATATCCTTAATGAAAAAGTTTGAGGAATGTTGTTTAAAAATGACGTTGAAATGATTTCAAGTTTCTCCCATCTTTCTAAACTAATCGGAGCTTTTGTTATTCTTGAACAGTTTTTCTTTTTCCTTTTCCAAATTTCACATTTGGAAGCTTGTGTTGATATAAAAAATGCTCTTCAAAACAACACATTCTATGGAAAACAGTTTAGGACAAAAGGAGGAGAAAACAACAAGCAAATGGATTGATGTCAATGAAAGCAAAATTAATAAGTGTTTCTCACATTATATGTTTTCCAAATAGCCAACTTTTATGATATTGACATGTACATCAATAATTCATCATTCCTCCAATTATATAGCTTCATAAATACTTAATTTTATATCTTGTATCTAATCATGCCCACTTTCGTGTTGATCTTTTCTCTTCTCTTCGTGTTAACTATTGAAAGAAGCTAAGCTCACTCTCAAGTCTCAATCAACATGGATGGACATTCGTGATAAGCTGAGATTTTGGAACACTTGAGTTTTGGTATTCATCCTTGCTTTTACATGATGTATACAGTATACTATATGCTATGTTATCCTACTCCTATCACCAAGATGTCAATTAAACATGCACCTATAATCATATTGTTATCTACCATCTAAAGGACGTCTCACTTGCAGTTAAAGTCTCAACGCATTCGCTATATATTCGAGTATATTGTGAACATGGTACAATGTTATTTTCTATGAAGTTGCAAATATGGAGATCTTATACTTTACTTTTTTTTCCTCGTTTAGAACTTTCAAACTATTTGACTTTTATATATTTATTTGGAGCCCTCCTATATTCCTAGTGAACAAGTGACTACAAAAATTACCTTAGCTCTATTAACCAACATGTCTGATGTACTCCCTCTGTCCTATACTTCAATTTCTCACTTTTCACGAGAATTAAGAAAAATGGAACATCTTTTGATTTGTATTTAGTGGTATAATTGTATATGAGAATATATGGGTTTTTTCTTTTAATTTTTTTTAAAATATCATTAATTAGAGTTCTTGGTAACCTGTAGTCCATTCTCCAATAATATAAACTTAAATGGACAAAATAAGTGATAAATTACAATACTCCCTCCGTAACATAATAGTTGTAACAATTTCCTAATATGGGTGTAACATATTACTTGCAACAATTTTCCATCTTTCTTATTTTGGTAAATTTTAGCACATGAGGTGATGATGTGTTTTTTTTGTCCCCACCACTTTTGTACTCTTTTTTTTTGTTATTTTCTTTCTTTCCTTCCTTTTTTCTCTTTAACACTCATGTGATTTCTCTCTCTTACTTTTATTAATCAACCTCCTTTATCCATACTTAACATATTTTGCCTAGGAATTCCCCCTAGTTCAATCATTGCAACTATTATGTTACGGAGGGAGTAATAAAAGTTGAAATATTAGAAATGAGAAATTTTAATTGATCTCGTAACCTCCTAAAGCTGAAAGAGATGATCTAACCAACTGAGCTATCCCTCGCTCTCGAAGAATAGAAACTATACAATGGGGCCTATGGAGTATATTAGTATACGTTGTCATTTTGGGCTTTGATGCTTTGAGGGTGCAGCTAGTGTCAACGCGTGTTTAGTACCTCCCATTTTCTGTTGGGAGATTACATGAGGTGGGCCTCTGTAGGGCGAGCCACCACGACACAAAAGCAGATATTTTCAAGGTGCTTATGCTCATACTACTACTCCCTTCCACTTTTTTAATCACCTTGATAAAGTGAGGTTGATTAAAAATTTACTGTAAAAATGAAAATATAAATTGAACTCACGTTAAATTATAGTACCAGAATTATAAAAGTGTTGTAAATTTGTAACTAGTAAATTATTTGCAGCTTATTTTTGGTGCAATTTGTAAACAATTATTAAAGTGTTCTAAATTAGTTAATCATATTTTTCCTCTTAAATGTGGTCAAATGCAAACAAAAAATAATTTCACAGAGATGCTCTTAAAACAATGGGTCGACTTTTCCAATTAATGTACTATGTGCGAATATTTTAGCATGGTATAATAAAAATAGAAAGTCTAATCTTCAACGTGATTACTCTAATAACCATATAAATCAATGTCCTCTGTACCTCGATGGCTCGATCTATATATATTTCAAAGACAACAATTTATCGAATTTCTATACTATTAAGCCTATAGGAGTGAAGTTTAGAAGGCTAAACTTACTTCACTTGTTTTCGTTTTCTTATATAGTAAAAAATATGTTTCCAAGGAGTTACATTCGTAAAATGAAGCTTATATGCATGTAAAGCATCATTTCAGTCATGTTTCGCTTTTAGTCTATATTATAGTTCTCATGTGTGACGACCAAATGAGCTTTTGACTCAACGTCCATGCACTCTCTTTTTCTATGGGAGTCCAATGTCCAATCCTTGGCATGAGCAATATCATGGAGTTTATGGGTGCAAGGTGAGAATATCAACTTAAGACCTAAATTAAGCGTCTAAGATAAAACAAACTTAGATAATCCTTATATCTTTTTAAGAAAATATACGACGGTATGAAACTAGTATAACATAAAACAAACTTACATAAAACATAATATTTTATCGAGTCATTATAAAAAAAGTTTGACATATGAAATTGACTTAATATTTGAAGCAGTACTTAAACTGATGTCAATTTATATTAATGATAACAAATTATATACTACTTCTTTTTTCATATTTATATTTATTAATATAAATAACCTTACATACTTCATTTTCATTTTTGATGCATTTTTTTTGAAGCTTATAAGTATGGGTGTCTAAAGTTTCCCAAATTATATCATCTCCCATTCTCCCTCTCTCTAAATATTCAGTCCGCCTCCTTCTTCTTCTCTCATTCCAATTCTCTCTCCGCAGCTCCGCCAGTAACCAGAAACTCGCTCACTCCTTTTCGATCCGACTCGGCCTTGTTTATGAGGTTAGGTTTTCTTCATCTCTCTCTCTCCTCATTTCCCCCTTTTTTTCTCCCATTTTTCTTTTTTTTTCTAGATCTGTTTTTTCTACTTTAATCACAGAATTTTTCGCTTTTTTTAAAATAATTTTTCATTCACTCTAAGATCGAGCATGGTCTGGTAATTTCATCGCGTTTCTCAATTGAATTCCTTTATTGTTTTTACTTTCTGCGAAAAATCGATTAATTTTTCCTTTTTTTGTTAGTTAGGGTTTCGTATGAATTGCGAATTTAGGGTTTTATATGTATATTCATCGATTCAGCCAATTCATATTTGTTTGACAGATATTTATTAGCCTATTCAATTATCTATTTGATTTTGCTTGATATTTCGTCGATTCAATTGATTCATTTTTTTTTGTTGTTTTGATTGATGCAGCTCGAAGGAGAGACCCACTCTAGGGTGAGTTTCATTTTCTCTCTCTTCCTTTGTTTCATTTGATTAGATAATTGTTAAAAACCTGAGGTTTTGATTTGATAGGTAACTGGTTTGATATTTGATGGGTCACTGTCAAATTTACAGTGTTGTAATGGATTGTAACTGCAGGGGGTTGTTTTGGTTTATGATTTGTAGCAAGGGTTAGGTAGCATTGGTTCAATAAATTAAATTTATGATTTTGTGGCCGTTTGTGTCGCGCTATGTTTTTTCGTTAGTTAGGGTACAATTTGAATTGCGGGTGGATTGTATATAATTAGGGTATGTTCGCTTCACCTTATTTTTCCTGATCGGAGATATATGAACTTATTAAAGGTCATTTTATAAGGTGTTTGGACTTATTTGAATGTGGAACTTATTCATTAAGGTGAAGAGAATGCGCCCTACCTTTGCTCACTGTGTATGATTGGATGGTTCTTTGAATATTGGCACTTTACTTTGTGTAAGGTTTACTGTTAGTGTAGTTTTTTGTTTACAATAGGGTTTATGTTGGTGGTAAGCTTTTGGGGGTGTTTGGCTGGTGGGTGTTTGGACTTATCTGAATGTGGAACTTATTCTTTAAGGTGAAGAGAATGCGTCCTAACTTTGCTCACTGTGTATGATTGGATGGTTCTTGAATATTGGCACTTTACTTTGTGTAAGGTTTACTGTTAGTGTAGTTTTTTGTTTACAATAGGGTTTATGTTGGTGGTAAGCTTTTGGGGGTGTTTGGCTGGTGGCTGTTGGCTTTATATACTTGCTTGTTTGACCGGCTGTTTTTAGTGGCTGTATGATTATTGATTGTTAAAAAAAGTGTTTGGTAAAATTGGCTGTTATTGCTGGCTGTATAATACAAAATGGAAGCAAAAGTACCAGGAGATGCGGAAAATAGGAAATTTTATTGATAGAGAGATTTTATATGAAAGATAGGGGGATGTTTTCTGGATGCCTTGAACAAACCTCAAGGTCATCTATTTATAGCTGGAGAATTCTAACTCTAGTTTACAAAATTAACTTCAGTTTGCTAAAAGTAACTTGAGTTAACTAAAAATAACTAAGGTTACATAGTGTTTTTACAGCTGTGTGGTACTGGTTGTTTGCTTAACTTGTTTGTCTTCCTTGCTGGGACCAGCAACGTCTTTTTCATTATCTTAAAAGGCAATTAAATCAATGTGGGGACAACGTTGTCGGTTGTTCCACAATAATTGCACTGATGGTTCTCATGCTTAGTCATTAATTTGCATAATATCTTCTGAGTGTCTTTCTTCATTAAATTACTGGATAGTAACTTGGTTGAATAATCCTCAGGCCTCATTATGGCAAAGTATAGCTGCTGTAGGATTTCAATAGCTTCATTAGATTCCTTCGTTGCATTAGTCAGGATGACTGTATTTAACTCTTGTGGTTTAACCAAAATGGAGTAGTAATGATAGACTCCATAGCTTCAATAATAGTTTTAACTTGCCATGCCCTTCTTTTGGACAATAAATCTGGAATATCTTCGAAACATAACTCTGGTTGTTGATCACAATCCATAATTATGAAGTCTTTAGTAACTCCAATCTTGATGATACGGATAACTGGGTAAATATCCTTGAAAGTAACTTCAGCATTGGCTGTATAGAATCTGATATAAAATAACTGTGCCTTGGTAATTTTAGCATAAAGCTTAATTACCTTGTGTAACTCAGGAATGAGGGATACTTCATCACCTGTTTTAGTGTAAATGGTATGGAGTAATCCATAGTCGTAACTTGCTTTAATCAGTTGTTTGTTACATTCTGGCAATGCAACTAACATGTTAATATTCTTTTGTTTAGCTGTGATATATCCTGAAATAGGATTACCTTCTTTGTCAAGGGTGACTTGATGTGGTTTTGTGTTTAGATGGTCAAATATCTTTTTAAAATTCTTCAAATATTGTTTTGTGGTGTAGTCATAATCTTCTTTTTCTGACTGTAGTTTGTTTTTGTAGCTAGTATTGAAGAGAGGAATTTCTGGGAATTCATCTTTATTTTGAAGGTTGATAGATTTTTTGGGGTAGGCTAATAGACCTTTGTCTTTTTTGGCTGCTTTTTGGTATTGGATAATTCGATCATTTTTGATGTTTTCGTTCTTCTCAGAACTAACTCGATTATATTTAGTCTCCTTCGCAGGAGTTAACTCAGTAGATGAAGCCTGAACTTCCTTCATAGCTTTCATCTCTGTTTTGATAGCTTTGTTGTCTTCCAACAACTGTTTAACTAGCTCAGTGAGCTGTGTTAATTGTTGTTCTTGACAACTTATCTGCATAGAAATTTGCATTAGATTTGAGTAACTCAACATCAAATTGGTAACATTGGATATCTCCAATAATATTATTGATATCTTTTCTAATAATACTGTTTTTGAGCTTCTGGGTTACCCATGCTTTAACAGTACTATTATCTATTTTTAAAATAAATTTTTGAAAACAAATATATGGCTCAAACTTAATTAAACCATATCTGACTGCTGCTAACTCTTTTTTGTTAATATCCCAATTAACTTCGTTATTTTTGAAAGTTCCAGAATGATATCTGCAAAGATATTCATCTTTCTTGTTGGGATACTTGTATTTTAAAACTGCTCCAAAGGCTAAATTGGAAGCATCAGTTTCAACTATCCAATGAAATGTCAAAGTTTCATCTGGGTAATTGAGTTTAGGTAAGCTTTTGCAAATAGTTTTGATATGACGAATAATTTTCTCATCATCAGTGGACCAAGTCCATTGAATATTCTTTTTTAATTTCTTTTGCAAGGGAACAATAATTTTTGAAAGATTAGGAATAAAATCCCTAATTTGATTAATAATACCAAGAAAAGCTTGCAACTCTTTCCTTGTATTAAGAACTTCAGTATTTGAAATAATTTTTTCTGCAATATGAGATTGCATTTTAACTCCTCCAACATCTATTTCATGTCCAAGGAATTCTATCTGGTTTTTCATAATCTCCATCTTTTTTAGGGATAGGATTATTCCAGTAGTTTGAACAATTTGGTAAAAGTTTTGTAATAACTTAATATGATCTTCCTGTGTTTTGCTGAATAACAAGGAGTTGGTAACATTGGATATCTCCAATAATATTATTGGTATCAGAGCTGAGTAAGTTAATCATATAGCTAAGCATATTCAGAGCTATGGATTCCACAGATAAGGTACGTTTCTTTATGAGTAGCTAAACTTAGATTCTGCTTTCTAAGTTTGTTAGGAAAGATCATGCTAAACTTATACTAATGGTTTGTGATAAGATCATGCTATTACTATCTTTACTCATTATGTCTGTAAATTAAGGTGCTAGTACGGTATGTACAGTATTCCAACGAATCCAAGGATGTAAAACCTAAACGAGTCCTGAAAAGAGTACCGAGGAGAGGGAAGAAGTAGGGTAAAATACGGTTGAAATCAAAGGATTTAAAGGAATATTAAGAACTGGAAAGCATGCTTATAAGGACTAAATGATAATGATATGAATATTATGTCTTCTTATAAGAACTTATAAGGGAAGCATAGTCTTATATTAACAGCTTAGATATAGAATTCTTCTCAAAAGTTTACTCAGAAACACATTTATCATACAATGGTTGGAACCATATATGAAAATAAAATTGTAGCTATGATTTACTTTCATGATAGCTATTATAACATTGAAAAAAGATTGATTGATTTATATTTTGAATTTAGTAATTTGGAACATAATTATAATTGCTCAGTTAAAGCTAGAAGGCTTATTCAAAAAATTATGAAAGATATTTCAAATGATAAAAATAAACTAACTGATTGGTATGAAAATTATGTCTATACCAACACAGATCTTATTTAAGATGGATAGAAATAAGAGTGTAAATTTTATTCAACCATCCCAGTTAAAACAAGTAAATCTAACCAGTTATGATTACAGAACTGATGATTTACCTGTCAACAGTTATAAAAAATATACAGGAGATAAGTTTGGTCAATTTATCCCCTTTATTATAGCAGGCTATGGTGGTCTTGCTGAACATAAACAACTAAACTGGCTAAACTTATTTGTTTAGAAGAAGTTTGGTAGTTGGGAATCAGATAACAAGAAATTATTAGATGCCATTAGAAATAATTACTCTAATAAAATACAGCAACAATTAGAAAAATTACCAGCTGATTTAAGTGAAATTATTAAACCTAACCCTCAGATAGTATTTGATACTACACCTGAGAAAATTAGATTTGAAGGTCTAAGAATTAATTTAGATAACCTAAATAAGAAAGTTAATAAGATTGAAACCATGCTTGAGTCTATTTCCAAAACTATGGGTAGTCCATACCCAGAAAATAACAAAACCTATACTCCATGAGTAGTTTTAAGGAAATTAATGACCAAGATACAATGATTGATTGGTTCAAGACTATTAACCATAATATCAAGCTAACCTTAGAAATTAAGGTTATTCCAAAAGAAACACATATAGACGAAGTTACTAAACTAGATGATAACATTAAAATTAAAAGTCAAACTGAGGAAATTACCTATTTCAGTGTAATACCAGGTTTAAAACTTAGTAGAATTATCAAACAAGATTTTACTTATGTTCATAAACAAGATGAGTCATAAGAGTCATAAGAGTTATCATAGTAATAATTATGAAAGAACTATTTCCAGTGAGAAAATTAAGTACAATAAAGGTATGATGGAAATCATCACTACCAATAAAAACAGAAAATTTGCTGTCATTGGCAAAGAAAGATTCTTAGTTCTTAATGAACGAGAATGGATTCTTGAAAATGAATTGCAAAGGTATAAAAGAAGAGTTGACGAAGGTCAAATCAAGTTATCTATAGATACTTACACTGTTGAAAAGAAAACAGAGGCTAAGACTATAAAAGACATTTATATTTTGATTCAAAAGAATCAAGATAAAAATGAAAAGGAGTTTAAAAAGATAAATGAAAATATCACTATTTTAGATAAAAATATTAAACTTATTTCCAAAAAAGTCAAGTGCTTTGAAAAGGATCTTGACACTAAAATTAATTATTTAGAAGAAAAAATTATTTATGATTTCGAAAAAATCAATGAACGTCTTACTTATATGGAGCAGTCTATTCCTCTTGAACAAAAGGATGATAGTATCCATAGTAATGACAAAGAAGATTTAGCTAACCTAGCTAATAATTCTGTTTATAATGATATCAGATCAGAACCTAGTTCTGATAAACAAGAGCTTTATAACATTGAAGATGATGGTAAACTAAGTAATTCTGAAGAAGAATTTAGATTTACCAATCACAGTGAAAAAGAGTTATACTCTAACCAAGATAATATAGAAGTTAATATGAATACCCAAGATATTAAACCTTCTACTTCCAGGACTCCAGGTCCTTATAGAACTTATTCACAATCACAGGAATTTACTTCTAACAGAAGAAGTAGAATGAGTGATAACCAGTCTGGAAACAGACAAAACAACTTAATGAATAGAAGATATGATTCTCATATCTCAGTTAAAGACACTAACCCTGAAATTCTGAATTTAGATTGTTCTGAGAACACTGAATTAGAAATTCAAAATTGGGTAAGTAAAATTAATGCTAAGTTAATCGAAAATAAGATTACTTTAGATATTGCTTATTATTATATCTACGGTACTATTACTGGATGTGCCAAAGATTTTCATATATGGTTCCAACCATTGTATGATAAATGTGTTTCTGAGTAAACTTTTGAGAAGAGTTCTACTATCTAAGCTGTTAGTATAAGACTATGCTTCCCTTATAAGTTCTTATAAGAAGACATGATATTCATATTATTATCATTTAGTCCTTATAAGCATGCTTTTCAGTTCTTAATATTCCTTTGAATCCTTTGATTTCAACCGTATTTTACCCTACTTCTTCCCTCTCCTCGGTACTCTTTTCAGGACTCGTTTAGGTTTTACATCCTTGGATTCGTTGGAATACTGTACATACCGTACTAGCACCTTAATTTACAGACATAATGAGTAAAGATAGTAATAGCATGATCTTATCACAAACCATTAGTATAAGTTTAGCATGATCTTTCCTAACAAACTTAGAAAGCAGAATCTAAGTTTAGCTACTCATAAAGAAACGTACCTTATCTGTGGAATCCATAGCTCTGAATATGCTTAGCTATATGATTAACTTACTCAGCTCTGATACCAATAATATTATTGGAGATATCCAATGTTACCAACTCCTTGTTATTCAGCAAAACACAGGAAGATCATATTAAGTTATTACAAAACTTTTACTAAATTGTTCAAACTACTGGAATAATCCTATCCCTAAAAAAGATGGAGATTATGAAAAACCAGATAGAATTCCTTGGACATGAAATAGATGTTGGAGGAGTTAAAATGCAATCTCATATTGCAGAAAAAATTATTTCAAATACTGAAGTTCTTAATACAAGGAAAGAGTTGCAAGCTTTTCTTGGTATTATTAATCAAATTAGGGATTTTATTCCTAATCTTTCAAAAATTATTGTTCCCTTGCAAAAGAAATTAAAAAGGATATTCAATGGACTTGGTCCACTGATGATGAGAAAATTATTCGTCATATCAAAACTATTTGCAAAAGCTTACCTAAACTCAATTACCCAGATGAAACTTTGACATTTCATTGGATAGTTGAAACTGATGCTTCCAATTTAGCCTTTGGAGCAGTTTTAAAATACAAGTATCCCAACAAGAAAGATGAATATCTTTGCAGATATCATTCTGGAACTTTCAAAAATAACGAAGTTAATTGGGATATTAACAAAAAAGAGTTAGCAGCAGTCAGATATGGTTTAATTAAGTTTGAGCCATATATTTGTTTTCAAAAATTTATTTTAAAAATAGATAATAGTACTGTTAAAGCATGGGTAACCCAGAAGCTCAAAAACAGTATTATTAGAAAAGATATCAATAATATTATTGGAGATATCCAATGTTACCAATTTGATGTTGAGTTACTCAAATCTAATGCAAATTTCTATGCAGATAAGTTGTCAAGAACAACAATTAACACAGCTCACTGAGCTAGTTAAACAGTTGTTGGAAGACAACAAAGCTATCAAAACAGAGATGAAAGCTATGAAGGAAGTTCAGGCTTCATCTACTGAGTTAACTCCTGCGAAGGAGACTAAATATAATCGAGTTAGTTCTGAGAAGAACGAAAACATCAAAAATGATCGAATTATCCAATACCAAAAAGCAGCCAAAAAAGACAAAGGTCTATTAGCCTACCCCAAAAAATCTATCAACCTTCAAAATAAAGATGAATTCCCAGAAATTCCTCTCTTCAATACTAGCTACAAAAACAAACTACAGTCAGAAAAAGAAGATTATGACTACACCACAAAACAATATTTGAAGAATTTTAAAAAGATATTTGACCATCTAAACACAAAACCACATCAAGTCACCCTTGACAAAGAAGGTAATCCTATTTCAGGATATATCACAGCTAAACAAAAGAATATTAACATGTTAGTTGCATTGCCAGAATGTAACAAACAACTGATTAAAGCAAGTTACGACTATGGATTACTCCATACCATTTACACTAAAACAGGTGATGAAGTATCCCTCATTCCTGAGTTACACAAGGTAATTAAGCTTTATGCTAAAATTACCAAGGCACAGTTATTTTATATCAGATTCTATACAGCCAATGCTGAAGTTACTTTCAAGGATATTTACCCAGTTATCCGTATCATCAAGATTGGAGTTACTAAAGACTTCATAATTATGGATTGTGATCAACAACCAGAGTTATGTTTCGAAGATATTCCAGATTTATTGTCCAAAAGAAGGGCATGGCAAGTTAAAACTATTATTGAAGCTATGGAGTCTATCATTACTACTCCATTTTGGTTAAACCACAAGAGTTAAATACAGTCATCCTGACTAATGCAACGAAGGAATCTAATGAAGCTATTGAAATCCTACAGCAGCTATACTTTGCCATAATGAGGCCTGAGGATTATTCAACCAAGTTACTATCCAGTAATTTAATGAAGAAAGACACTCAGAAGATATTATGCAAATTAATGACTAAGCATGAGAACCATCAGTGCAATTATTGTGGAACAACCGACAACGTTGTCCCCACATTGATTTAATTGCCTTTTAAGATAATGAAAAAGACGTTGCTGGTCCCAGCAAGGAAGACAAACAAGTTAAGCAAACAACCAGTACCACACAGCTGTAAAAACACTATGTAACCTTAGTTATTTTTAGTTAACTCAAGTTACTTTTAGCAAACTGAAGTTAATTTTGTAAACTAGAGTTAGAATTCTCCAGCTATAAATAGATGACCTTGAGGTTTGTTCAAGGCATCCAGAAAACATCCCCCTATCTTTCATATAAAATCTCTCTATCAATAAAATTTCCTATTTTCCGCATCTCCTGGTACTTTTGCTTCCATTTTGTATTATACAGCCAGCAATAACAGCCAATTTTACCAAACACTTTTTTTAACAACCAATAATCATACAGCCACTAAAAACAGCCGGTCAAACAAGCCAGTATATAAAGCCAACAGCCACCAGCCAAACACCCCCAAAAGCTTACCACCAACATAAACCCTATTGTAAACAAAAAACTACACTAACAGTAAACCTTACACAAAGTAAAGTGCCAATATTCAAGAACCATCCAATCATACACAGTGAGCAAAGTTAGGACGCATTCTCTTCACCTTAAAGAATAAGTTCCACATTCAGATAAGTCCAAACACCCACCAGCCAAACACCCCCAAAAGCTTACCACCAACATAAACCCTATTGTAAAAAAAAAACTACACTAACAGTAAACCTTACACAAAGTAAAGTGCCAATATTCAAGAACCATCCAATCATACACAGTGAGCAAAGTTAGGGCGCATTCTCTTCACCTTAAAGAATAAGTTCCACATTCAAATAAGTCCAAACACCTTATAAAATGACCTTTAATAAGTTCATATATCTCCGATCAGGAAAAATAAGGTGAAGCGAACATACCCTAATTATATATAATCCACCCGCAATTCAAATTGTACCCTAACTAACGAAAAAACATAGCGCGACACAAACGGCCACAAAATCATAAATTTAATTTATTGAACCAATACTACCTAACCCTTGCTACAAATCATAAACCAAAACAACCCCCTGCAGTTACAATCTATTACAACAGTGTAAATTTGACAGTGACCCATCAAATATCAAACCAGTTACGTATCAAATCAAAACCTCAGGTTTTTAACAACTATCTAATCAAATGAAACAAAGGAAGAGAGAGAAAATGAAACTCACCCTAGAGTGGGTCTCTCCTTCGAGCTGCATCAATCAAAACAACAAAAAAAAATGAATCAATTGAATCGACGAAATATCAAGCAAAATCAAATAGATAATTCAACAGGCTAATAAATATCTGTCAAACAAATATGAATTGGCTGAATCGATGAATATACATATAAAACCCTAAATTCACTTGTTGTGATATCTTCTTCACATAATTCATAAATATGTATATCTAGTTACTCCAGATTTCAAGTTGTCACTGAATCTAGTTATGACCAGTGAGGTTCAAATCCAAGAACCTAATTACAAAGAAGTTAAAAGCAGTGAAGAGGATGAATCCCATAAACAGCTTTTTGACTTAGAAAAGTATGGGAAGATTAAAAGAGAATCTTTTACTCTTCAAGATAGAAATGCTTTCAAATCAGGTATTTGGCAAAACCTGAAAAGAAAGAAAGATGAAATCTTAGTTATTTCTAGAAAAGAGAAAGCTATGGATATTAGGGAAACCAATGGAACCACAGTTCTACCCCTATTAAGCAAACAGATTATTAATGAAGAGATACAACATCTATCTAAAAGTGAAAGAAAAGTCACTTATAGATATGTTGAATTAGCAGCTACTGAAATCATCATCAAAGCAGCATTTCAAAAGGGTATTGATACTCCTATTGAATTAGCTATGGTTGATGAAAGGATTAAATATCCTATACATAAGGCAGTTATTGCTAGACTAAAAGGAAATTTAGTTTATCAAAAAGTTAGATTCATTATTAACCCAGACTACTCTGTTAGTCTTAATGATGAAAACCTAGCCAAGAGTTATGTCCTTTATTATAAAATATCAGGTATTGATCTTGAACCAGGATCAAAAGTTATGACTATTCAGTACAAGAATGCTTATATCATTAGTACTAAGCATAATGTTAAAATGAAGAACAAGTTAGAACCTATTACTATTGATAGGCCTTATCAAGACTTCCTTACTCAGATAGATAATGATGAAAGGAGATATTTAGAACCAGATAATACTGAATTAAGTATTGTTTCTAAGAGACATGAGATGATCTCTCAGATAAACCAAGTTAGCCAATTCCATATTTTGGGAAAAATTAAGGAAAAGAACTTAGAAATTCCTATCCTCATTGACACTGGATCATCACTCAATATTATTAATATTGATCTAGTTCAACAAGAAAAGATACAAAGTTCTTCAACCAAATATTTAGGATTAGATGGTAATTCCATCAATAGCCATGGAATTATTTCTATGATCATTATAATAGAATCACAAGAGATAACCATTGAGTTTGAAGTTTCACGGAATATTCCTAATAAGTGTATTCTTGGAACTAGTTGGCTTAATACAGTTATTCCTTGGAAAATTACACATAACAAGTTCATTTTCACCCACAAGAACTGTAAGTTCGAGGTAAATAGAAATATGCATAACCCACAGTTATGATTCATATTCTTTTTAAAATCATCTATGATGGTTATTTAAACAGATATTATTCAGGTCTACTTGACACTGGTGCAAGTGTAACTATTTTCTCGGAAAATTGTTTACCTGAATGGAAGAAGCTAAAAACCCCTATGAATCTTAGAGGTTTTAATAACGAAGGTAATAGAATTGAGAAGTATAATGAGAATATCAAGATTCAAATCTTTGACAAAATCCTTGTTATTCCAAAAGTTTATTGCTTTGATTTATTCAACAAAGATATTTTAATAGGTAATGATTTTATTCAAAACTATCTTCCTATTACTATTAATGTAAACTATGTTGAGTTTTCCACCCCTTGTAAGCATAAGGTTAGAAGTCCCATAGTTAAGAGACAAAAAGAACTACCCTTGATTGGATCAAAGGAGATTCCAAACTAACCCAAAAGGTACCTTACCAATTAATTAATTCTGCTGAAATCTCAGTTGTTAGCTACAACTTTGATGAACAAATACAGCTTATTATTAAGAAGTTAGAGGAATGTTGTGGAGAAAACCCCTTGGAAAGGTGGAATATCCATAAGCATGAAGTTAAAATTGAGCTTATTGATGATAATTCAATTATCTCCCAAAAACCCTTTAACAATACTGACAAAGATCTTGATGATTTCAAGTTACATATTAATGAGCTTTTATCTCAAGATTTAATCAGACCAAGTAACAGTAAACACTCTAGTAGTGCATTTATTGTTAACAAACACTCTGAACAAAAAAGAGGTAAATCTAGAATGGTCATAGACTACAGGATACTGAATGCCAAGGCCAAGACATTTCAGTACCCCATACCAAACAAGATTCTTAAAATCAAATAAATTCAAGGTTATAAATGGTTTTCAAAGTTTGATTGTAAATCAGGCTTTCACCAACTTAACTTAACAGAGGATAGTAAATGTTTAACAGCATTTACCGTACCTAATGGATTTTATGAATGAAATGAATTATGGAATAGAATATATGAAGTTTATCAAGATGATTCCTTTTGTTATATTATGTTGAAGTTCTACAGGGGAATTAGGGTTGGGTTTTGTGTGATAATGCATCCCAACTGTTTGTTGTATTGTCTGAATGAAAATTCGCACTAAGCCACTACTTGCTGTTAACGAAGCGAAAAAAACGCAACATAGTTTATGTGGTAATGTGGTTCGCTAACAATGTGTTAGTTGTAATGTGTGTTCGGTCAATCGAACACTCGAAGCCTAAGGTTGATGGGTGTTGGAACCTTCTTTGAGTGCTATCTTTTTTAGCTTAGTTAACAAATTTCATTAGGCTATTTTGGTATTTATCTCTAGTGAAGATAACTAGTTGTGAAGCTCTTTGAAGCTACTCTACATTAGCTTAGAGGAGTTTTTCTACTTTTCCTTTCTAGAGAGAAACATTTATGAGCTTATTATGGAGCTAAATTGTTTTGGTCTACGTTTCTTGGACTCTTCGTTTTTTCTCAAGTACCCGTGTCGGACCCTAGACACTCAGACACGGGTACGGACACTGAACACTTCATTTTAGTTGAAAAATATCACTTCCGACACTCGGACACATACCCATGTCGGATACTTGTAGCCGAGTGTGAGCAACATAGGTTTTGGTTGTGTTATCTTCCTTGGTCTACACTTGCGCTTCCAACTTATGTAGCTAGCACGGAAATGGGGTAGTGGGTTTGTTTCTGAAATGGGAAATCCTCACTTGGGTTACAACCATATCTAGCCTTACTTAGCATGGAAATGGTTCGGGAAATGTCAGGTCCCAACTGTTTCCGTGCTTCATAGCTTCCAACTAAGGACATTCCATTCCCTTACTAGTTTCTATTATTTCGTTGTCTTGTTATTTTAAGCAGTGGTTCGAAGTTTCTATAAATGTATGTCCAGTATTCAGCGTTTTTAGCCAAATGAAATGGTGGAATTAATACATGTCTGTAGGAGTTTCATGAATGTTTCAATGAGATATGATTAGTTGAATCCGTTGTTAAAATGAAACCTGTTGTATTTGATCATTTAAGGGGAAAACTAGACCTACTTTGGCTCCAGTTTACAGCAGGGTGAATGCTTTGAGTAATAGGAATTGCATGTCCAAGTGAGTGAATCTATTGCAAGTATCTTTTCCATCCTTATTCATTTAGTATCGTACTGAACCAAAGCATGAGTTAAGTTAGGAAGGGTTGAGTTAAGACTCATATCAATGACCATGGCAATTAAAGTTCATCCCCAAACATGTGATTTCTTCACAAATTTCAATTATCACTCCACACAGCTTCTAAAGTGGTAAACTGGTATTGGATGGTAATTGAAATCTATGTAAAAAAGAGATATTCGAAGATGGAAAAAACAATTATGGACATCGATTCGACTTATTTTTATAAATTTACAGATAAAATCATTACCATAATGACCAGTCATTATCGCTCATCAAACATGCCTTTACCATCCTATTCAGGAATTCAGTCTTGCAAAACCCGAGGAGAGAGGTCTAGGGAGGAAGTAACTTCCAATAACTGTAAGGTCTCTAAGAGTAGAGCAGCTAGTTCAGTGGAAGTATTCACAAGAAAATTTATCTTTCGGTTAAGAGGACTCATCTAGACCCCTTCGTAGCCAGTGGAGTGCTAGGATCAGGGTTTAAGAAATTAGCTCTTTCTAGTTCAATATAGTATAGTAAACATTAGTACAGCATCACTTTTGTTTTTTTTTCTTTTGATTGAGCATAACTGCATAAGTCATATTCAACACTTCATCAATTGAGAGAGGTGCATAAATTAATATGGAATCTTGCATAAATTAATTTATGGAATCTTAATTCTACATCAAGTGAGCAATCTGGATGCTGGGTAGGAAGTGTTGGTACAATGCTTTGGAACAATTTCAAGAACCTTTGATGCCGCGTTTCGATCTGTGTATGTAGTGGAACTCTGTATGTGATTCTGTCGAAATCTGCAATCTGAATGCGGTATATAAGTCCGCTGCTGTGATCATCAAATTCTGTGTTACTTGTCTTGTATCATAAATCTGATAATTTTCAGTTGGGAGCATAAATCAAACACGTGAACTTTGTCAAAAAGAAGTGGATGCAAACACTTGATGAATTGAATTGGGTTACCTCAAGTGTGCCTTTGTCTCTTTTTCTGTCTCTATCTCTCTTTTGCTGTGTGTCTGTTTTAACTGTTAGTGTTTTAGAAGTGGAAGCATTGCATGAGCTTCGCTGGTTGGGAGTTGATAGGTTTCTTTCTTGTACTTTGATTCCAAACTTTCTTTTGAACTGTTTTCCACATATGAGCCAGTAGTATTTGACATTGTAGTGTTTATTACTTACCTTTGAAAGGGTATATATATACATGTAAAATGTATATCGTTTCAGAAATGTTTGTTTGTGAGTGTATTTTGGGAATTCCTTTTAACTATTCGCTTGTAATAGGAGATCCAAGGGCTATCTTTAAAAGGAAGTCCGAATGCCTGCAAAAAAAGTAAAGGTAAACAACCTAGGGAAGTACTTTTTAGGAAGAGAAAGTAGAGAGAAGGGTTTCACTGAATTTGTGCCGTAAATTCGGTATTTATAGGGTATTATGATAATATAATCTTCACCAGTGGGTTACTCAAGGGTATTTTCCCAATTAACAAAACTATCGAGCAAAATTGAAGCAATATAAACTAAATCATAAAAACAACATTGTGGGAGAGCAATATAATTGTTATGTTGCCAAGAGAATTTGTAGAATGTCGCACCGTAGATGGTGAAAGTCAACAGTCGAAAGGATCACTTATCTAATGGTTGATCTTACCCTTTAAAGATTAATACTCTCACCTGAGTAGCATAGGGCATGGGTCATGTGAAATCCCGTGTGAATTAACAAGGATCACCTTACAGGTGGTCTAAATACTCTACGATGGATATTTTGGTGAGAGAAAAAAAACTTGTATTCAATTTATAACTAAAAATTTGACCGACATATCCTTAATGAAAAAGTTTGAGGAATGCTGTTTAAAAATGACGTTGAAATGATTTCAAGTTTCTCCCATCTTTCTAAAATAATCGGAGCTTTTGTTATTCTTGAACAGTTTTTCTTTTTCCTTTTCCAAATTTCACATTTGGAAGCTTGTGTTGATATAAAAAATGCTCTTCAAAACAACACATTCTATGGAAAACAGTTTAGGACAAAAGGAGGAGAAAACAACAAGCAAATGGATTGATGTCAATGAAAGCAAAATTAAGTGTTTCTCACATTATATGTTTTCCAAATAGTCAACTTTTATGATATTGACATGTACATCAATAATTCATCATTCCTCCAATTATATAGCTTCATAAATACTTAATTTTATATCTTGTATCTAATCATGCCCACTTCCGTGTTGATCTTTTCTCTTCTCTTCGTGTTAACTATTGAAAGAAGCTAAGCTCACTCTCAAGTCTCAATCAACATGGATGGACATTCGTGATAAGCTGAGATTTTGGAACACTTGAGTTTTGGTATTCATCCTTGCTTTTACATGATGTATACAGTATACTATATGCTATGTTATCCTACTCCTATCACCAAGATGTCAATTAAACATGCACCTATAATCATATTGTTAGCTACCTCTACCAATGATCTACCATCTAAAAGACGTCTCACTTGCAGTTAAAGTCTCAACGCATTCGCTATATATTCGAGTATATTGTGAACATGGTACAATGTTATTTTCTATGAAGTTGCAAATATGGAGATCTTATACTTTACTTTTTTTTCCTCGTTTAGAACTTTCAAACTATTTGACTTTTATATATTTATTTGGAGCCCTCCTATATTCCTAGTGAACAAGTGACTACAAAAATTACCTTAGCTCTATTAACCAACGTGTCTGATGTACTCCCTCTGTCCTATACTTCAATTTCTCACTTTTCACGAGAATTAAGAAAAATGGAACATCTTTTGATTTGTATTTAGTGGTATAATTGTATATGAGAATATATGGGTTTTTTCTTTTAATTTTTTTTAAAATATCATTAATTAGAGTTCTTAGTAACCTGTAGTCCATTCTCCAATAATATAAACTTAAATGGACAAAATAAGTGATAAATTACAATACTCCCTCCGTAACATAATAGTTGTAACAATTTCCTAATATGGGTGTAACATATTACTTGCAATAATTTTCCATCTTTCTTATTTTGGTAAATTTTAGCACATGAGGTGATGATGTGTTTTATTTGTCCCCACCACTTTTGTACTCTTTTTTTGTTATTTTCTTTCTTTCCCTCCTTTTTTCTCTTTAACACTCATGTGATTTCTCTTTCTTATTTTTATTAATCAACCTCCTTGATATACTTAACATATTTTGCCTAGGAATTTCCCCTAGTTCAATTGTTGCAACTATTATGTTACGGATGGAGTAATAAAAGTTGAAATATTAGAAATGAGAAATTGTAATTGATCTCGTAACCTCCTAAAGCTGAAAGAGATGATCTAACCAACTGAGCTATCCCTCGCTATCGAAGAATAGAAACTATACAATGGGGCCTATGGAGTATATTAGTATACGTTGTCATTTTGGGCTTTGATGCTTTGAGGGTGCAGCTAGTGTCAACGCGTGTTTAGTACCTCCCATTTTCTGTTGGGAGATTACATGAGGTGGGCCTCTGTAGGGCGAGCCACCACGACACAAAAGCAGATATTTTCAAGGTGCTTATGCTCATACTACTACTCCCTTCCACTTTTTTAATCACCTTGATAAAGTGAGGTTAATTAAAAATTTACTGTAAAAATGAAAATATAAATTGAACTCACGTTAAATTATAGTACCAGAATTATAAAAGTGTTGTAAATTTGTAACTAGTAAATTATTTGCAGCTTATTTTTGGTGCAATTTGTAAACAATTATTAAAGTGTTCTAAATTAGTTAATCATATTTTTCCTCTTAAATATGGTCAAATGCAAACAAAAAATAATTTCACAGAGATGCTCTTAAAACAATGGCTCGAGTTTTCCAATTAATGTACTATGTGCTAATATTTTAGCATGGTATAATAAAAAATAGAAAGTCTAATCTTCAACGTGATTACTCTAATAACCATATAAATCAATGTCCTCTGTACCTCGATGGCTTGATCTATATATATTTCAAAGACAACAATTTATCGAATTTCTATACTATTAAGCCTATAGGAGTGAAGTTTAGAAGGCTAAACTTACTTCACTTGTTTTCGTTTTCTTATATAGTAAAAAATATGTTTCCAAGGAGTTACATTCGTAAAATGAAGCTTATATGCATGTAAAGCATCATTTCAGTCATGTTTCGCTTTTAGTCTATATTATAGTTCTCATGTGTGACGACCAAATGAGCTTTTGACTCAACGTCCATGCACTCTCTTTTTCTATGGGAGTCCAATGTCCAATCCTTGGCATGAGCAATATCATGGAGTTTATGGGTGCAAGGTGAGAATATCAACTTAAGACCTAAATTAAGCGTCTAAGATAAAGCAAACTTAGGTAATCCTTGTACCTTTTTAAGAAAATATACGACAGTATGAAACTAGTATAACATAAAACAAACTTACATAAAACATAATATTTTATCGAGTCATTATAAAAAAAGTTTGACATATGAAATTGACTTAATATTTGAAGCAGTACTTAAACTGATGTCAATTTATATTAATGATAACAAATTATATACTACTTCTTTTTTCATATTTATATTTATTAATATAAATAACCTTACATACTTCATTTTCATTTTTGATGCATTTTTTTTGAAGCTTATAAGTATGGGTGTCTAAAGTTTCCCAAATTATATCATCTCCCATTCTCCCTCTCTCTAAATATTCAGTCCGCCTCCTTCTTCTTCTCTCATTCCAATTCTCTCTCCGCAGCTCCGCCAGTAACCAGAAACTCGCTCACTCCTTTTCGATCCGACTCGGCCTTGTTTATGAGGTTAGGTTTTCTTCATCTCTCTCTCTCTCTCCTCATTTCCCCCTTTTTTTCTCCCATTTTTCATTTTTTTTCTAGATCTGTTTTTTCTACTTTAATCACAGAATTTTTCGCTTTTTTTAAAATAATTTTTCATTCACTCTAAGATCGAGCATGGTCTGGTAATTTCATCGCGTTTCTCAACTGAATTCCTTTATTGTTTTTACTTTCTGCGAAAAATCGATTAATTTTTCCTTTTTTTTGTTAGTTAGGGTTTCGTATGAATTCCGAATTTAGGGTTTTATATGTATATTCATCGATTCAGCCAATTCATATTTGTTTGACAGATATTTATTAGCCTGTTGAATTATCTATTTGATTTTGCTTGATATTTCGTCGATTCAATTGATTGATTATTTGTTTTTGTTTTGATTGATGCAGCTCGAAGGAGAGACCCACTCTAGGGTGAGTTTCATTTTCTCTCTCTTCCTTTGTTTCATTTGATTAGATAGTTGTTAAAAACCTGAGGTTTTGATTTGATATGTAACTAGTTTGATATTTGATGGGTCACTGTCAAATTTACAGTGTTGTAATGGATTGTAACTGCAGGGGGTTGTTTTGGTTTATGATTTGTAGCAAGGGTTAGGTAGTATTGGTTCAATAAATTAAATTTATGATTTTTCGTTAGTTAGGGTACAATTTGAATTGCGGGTGGATTGTATATAATTAGGGTATGTTCGCTTCACCTTATTTTTCCTGATCGGAGATATATGAACTTATTAAAGGTCATTTTATAAGGTGTTTGGACTTATTTGAATGTGGAACTTATTCTTTAAGGGGAAGAGAATGCGCCCTAACTTTGCTCACTGTGTATGATTGGATGGTTCTTGAATATTGGCACTTTACTTTGTGTAAGGTTTACTGTTAGTGTAGTTTTTTGTTTATTTGAATGTGGAACTTATTCTTTAAGGTGAAGAGAATGCGCCCTAACTTTGCTCACTGTGTATGATTGGATGGTTCTTGAATATTGGCACTTTACTTTGTGTAAGGTTTACTGTTAGTGTAGTTTTTTGTTTACAATAGGGTTTATGTTGGTGGTAAGCTTTTATTTGAGGTTTGTACTATGGTTCTTGTGTGTAAAGTTGATGCTGATTTTGAATAATTTGTTATGGGGACAGTGGTACGCGGATCAAGACCCGCAAACGGAATATTGCAGCTCCTTTGGACCCTGCAGCATTTTCTGATGCAGTGGTCCAGATTTATTTGGATAATGCTGGTGATCTGGTAATTCTTTTCCAAGTTTGCTTGTGATTTGTATTTAATCTTCTGGCTAGATATATCTTCTATCATAACATAATGATCTGATAAACTAAATTTGCTATGTATAGGAACTTATCGCAAAGAGCATTGAATCTTCCGAACTCGACTTTTCAAGATACGGTGATACTTTCTTTGAGGCAAGTTATCTGCACTATACCCCCCTTAGAAAGTGTTATTGGAATATTATCTTATATGTATTTGTGTGGTTCAGTGGTATCTTATCCTTTGTATAAGATGCATGCTTATTTGCTTACTGTCTGGTTGGTACTTGGTGGCTTGTACTCATTGTTCTTTAAACTAATTTATGCTGCTATCTTCACTATGGTGCGATGAGTAACATGATCTTTCGAGTTTTACATCTGGAAACTTCAGCACCTATCTGATCCACTATGCCATAATATTCTAACGGAAATGAGTCATCAACTTGTATTAGTGGAATTCACCTCATAAACAAAAGGGTGCTTGTTGGGATTACATGGTCCGATACATTCATGGTAATTGGTAAAACATGGAGTATTAAGCAACTAGGAAACTAAAAGCAGATGATATTCATGTGTTACCTCTTTGCAGATATAACCCTTGGTTGGTAATTATCTATATTCCAATTGTAATGTAAAGTATCTTAGCTAGATCACTAAATTTGGACATTGTGCACACAATCATTTGAGTACTGTTTATATTTTAATAGTACACAGTTTTATAAAGAGAATGGTTGACTGAGTACTGTTTACGTTATGTGGGAGATGCTAACTCCTTCCAATGCAGGTTGTCTTCACTGGAGGCCGCACACAACCTGGAACAACCAAACCTGATGAGGGGGAGCGCCACACTTACTCTGTAATTCATTGTGAACCAACACGCGAAGATATTTTGCCATCTGTATTTTTTATACAGAAGATTTTACGCCGGAGGCCTTTCCTTATAAAGTATCTTGAAAATGTCATGCGAAGATTCCTACAGTCTTTGGAGCTATTTGAAGACAATGAAAGGAAAAAGTTGGCAATCTTCACTGCTCTTGCTTTCTCCCAGAAGCTGTCGGGTCTGCCGCCAGAAACAGTGCTCCAGCCCCTCCTCAAGGATAATCTTGTGGCAAAGGGGCTAGTTCTTACATTTTTAACTGACTTCTTTAAGGAGTATCTTGTTGAGAACAACCTGGATGACTTGATTGCACTCTTGAAGCGTGGTAAAGTTGAGGACAGACTACTTGACTTCTTTCCATCTTCTAAGAGATCTCCCGAGGCATTTTCTGAGCATTTCACGTCAGTATTTCCTTCCTCTGATTTTACTTGTTTTGCTCCGTTGAATGATGTTTCTTTTCAAGTCTATGTACAAGTATCTGTCACCTCTCCCACGTGTTATTGAGTATTGTAAAATGCTGTTTGTTCAGGAAAGAAGGTCTTGTCCCATTGGTCCAGTACAATGAGAAAAGGATGTTTGAGGTGAAGCTGGCAGAAATGAAGTCCGCATTAACAACTCAGATAGCAGAGGAAGCTGACGTGGAAGAAGTGATTGAAACCGTGAAGCATCACGTGAAAGAGGCTAGGCTTCCTGATATTGAGGTTGTGCGCCTTCTATGGGATGTTATCATGGATGCTGTGCAGTGGTCTGGAAAAAACCAGCAGCAGAATGCTAATTCTGCACTGCGCCAGGTACACTTGTAGAGTTTAGATTTTAGACATGTGCTCACTAATAAATTGTATTATCAGTTATTTTGACAGGATACATTCAAAATGGGTAGTGATTTAAGCACTCAAAAATTGATTTAGGCACTCCTTTTGTGAGATTACAATTTTTCATGCTTACTCACAAGCAGGAGTGTGTAGATAAATTTTCAGAGTGCCTAAATCAGTACCCGTTTAAAATGTACACTCCTTCTGCATAACATAGCTGACCATGTATGATGATGAGGGTGAAGTGGTACTTTTATCTGATGCAAGTCTTTGACTCACATATGATAGGTCAAAACCTGGGCAAAGCTTCTAAATACCTACTGTACCAGTGGAAAGCTTGAATTAGAGCTCATATACAAAGTTCAGATCCAATGCTATGAGGATGCTAAATTGATGAAATTGTTCCCAGAAATAGTAAGGTCCCTATATGACCTGGATGTGCTTGCTGAAGACACGATCCTTCACTGGTTCCGTAAAGGAACAAATCCCAAGGGAAGGTAAAGTTTCCAAATCCGCCTTCTTTTATTTGTTTGACTTTCAATTTTGCTTTTATGATTCTTAATGATCAATCATGACCATTAACATCTCCAATAATCTTTTAGTTGAAAATGTTAAGTAGAAGGTTGTTTGAACATATAGTGGACAATCCTATAACAGTTTATACCATTTGTTTTTATATTTTAGTGATGAGAATATGATTTAATTGGGGGATGTGAATAGTGGAAATGGCAAGAATGAACAATTAAAAGAGATGGAATTTTGAAAATTCATTTCTGGCATCTGTTTTATTCTGATTTCTTTTGAGGACTAAACAACTGTTGACAAATTCATCTGTTTTATTCCAGGCAAACTTTCGTTAAG
Organism: Patellifolia procumbens; assembly: GCA_947645195.1. NCBI lineage: Eukaryota > Viridiplantae > Streptophyta > Magnoliopsida > Caryophyllales > Amaranthaceae > Patellifolia > Patellifolia procumbens. The sequence continues at coordinate 155,823 of CANSGD010000335.1, forward strand.
TCGCTTGAGCCCTTTGTGAAGTGGCTGGAAGAGGCAGAGGAGGAAGAATGAACTCTTGGTTGTTACCTGCAGGAGTTCCCCTACCTGTCCTTCAAGTACCCTTTGTCCTCTAAGCTTCGAACGCTTGCCAAAGACCATGACAAATATATGTTTCTTAGTTTCTGAAAATACGATGAGTATTCGCAATTATCTTTTGCTTCTGTATTCCTTCAGGTTGCTTCCCCATTGATGATTTGATCTAGTTCTGTATCATGAAATGGTTTTAATAGCTGTTATCGTAAACTTCTGAAGTTAGTGTGTATTTTTGTTTGATTTTGATTTCCTTTTTTGCAATCCTGGGTTCTAAACCTGTGACGTAATGAGCTTTGTTTTTTTTTCACAGTACCTGAATTATAGTGTTCTTTTTACGAAAGGAAGGTCCTCGTTTGTAGTTTTAGACTTGGCATATTGTTTTATGTCCCCCAACATATTTCTAATCATTCAACTTATTCTTGTTTATTTAAACTTATTACTCTCTCCGTCCCATAATATATGTATCTTACTATTTTAGGAGTCAAACTTTAAAAATTTTGACCATATATTCTTATTAATATATACAAGAAAACATATATATTTGGGATCTTGTTAGGTTCGTCATAATATGCAGCTTTATATTATTAAAGTTTTATATTTTTTACTAATACAAAACTGAATTTATAGAAGGTCAAAGGTGCGCTTTAAAGACCGTGTAAAAGAAAACAGGATTTATATTTTAGGACGGACGGAGTATATATTATTAGACATTATTAAACCTTATATGAACTCAAAATAAGTTCAGACTCTTAGTCTCTTAAACCCTTATCATTAAATGGAGACTTAAATCTGATTGAGGATTATGTTCAAAAGATTGATGTAGTAGTAAACTTGGACATATGGTCGCAGTCATAAAAATTGTAGCCCTCTTCTGAAATTTGAAGATTTGGTACGAATGATCCTTTTGATTTCTGGTCCTCAATAATTTAAGCTAAATTTTGGGATCTAGGATGGTAGATATAGAATTGTCGCCTAATAGAGCGAGAACGGAATTTTGCAAAATTTTGGGTTGTAGGATGGTTTATGAGGAAAATGTGGCTTATTTGAGATAAACTTGAATTATGATGATCAATGATATAACGTGATATAGGGATAAATTTCTCTCCGTTTTTTGTTGCTATCACTTCCCAAAAAAAAAAGTAGTACTCCTTCTGTTCCCATTTAATGATCCAATTTTTCTTTTTGGGGTGTTTTAAAAAGTTCTTTTTGTTGTTCTTTTTGTTGCTTTTTGGTTGTTCTTTTTGTTGTTTCCGTTGTTGCTTGATGTGTTTTAAATGTATACCGAAGTGCACGGTCTCTATTGTTAGCAGAGCCTTGCCAGTAGGGGTCGCATTCACAGGGAGACATGTTTTGATAGTCAATATTCAATTAAACAGATACTTCAGACAAAATCAGGGGATAAAACAGCTGAGATACTACTCAACTAATGGAAGCATAAATTAATAATTAAGGATTTATCAAATAATAAAAAGTCTAGGGCATTAGTTTGGTCCAACATGTTTATACCAATCAAAGGGGTTCAAGTGATTAATACTACCTAGGTCGAGAGTCGAACAACTAGAGCAAATGTTAAGTCTATGCTTTGGTCATAAAGTTCATAATTCAACATATACAATACGATCACTCACATAATCAGAATTAATAGTGTGTTCTAAGCCTCTAAAAGTAAGCTTACGATCGGGTCAAACTAATATTGTCAGACGTAATTTATGAAACTGCGGAATAACATAAACCACAGAATTAGAACGAATCACGCTATATTGCTCTAAGCACACCCTAAGTACTATAGAGACATTCAAATTATATCAAGGTATAAGCATGGCTTCTCTCCCTAAAACCCTAGAATAAAAATCTACTCACTCATGACTAAAGTAACAAAGCAATAACTGATAGGGGTGTTCACAAAACGATTGGTCCTCGATCCGGTCCGAAATATAGTGTTACAAATAATTCGGAGCGGATTCGGATCACCCTTTTGGCTTTTTCGGATATCCGACATATTCGAAAAATGTTAAAAATTTCGAATTTTTTTCCGATATCCGGATAAATCTCCGATCCGAAAAATCCGTAATTTTTTTCATTAAATAAAATTGTTTATAAACTTTTTTCGGATCGGATCGCACTTCTCCTGATCCGAAAATTTCGGATCGGATAATCCTAAATGAACACCCCTAATAACTAATGAAATATTCATACTTTTGAAGCATCTAATAATAAATAGAGCAAATACTTGAAAGCAATAAAGAACAATGGAAGAAACAATAAAATGAAAGGAAAAGCAAGAACTTGAATTAAACTTGAAATAACCTCCAAAGTATGTAAATTAGATTTAGAGAGAAAACTAAGAGTTTAATGAAACTAAGAGTTTAATGAAACTAAGATAAGTTAAAAGTTCTATTCAATCCAAAATTACATCTTATTTATAGACATAAGCTTAAACCTAGTTAACGGATGCATTGTGATCCTTGTGCAAGCTACATTAATGTTCAATGATTAATACGCTAGATCCTTGATAATCATGATCAAATGAATCAAAATAATTTGAAAATCATCGAAACACACATACGGGAAGTAGTAGAGCACAACTTTGTAATTCATGCACCCAAATGGTCTAAAAGGAGTTCTAAATTCAATTTAAATGCATCTAAAAACTATATATAAATGTGATACATCATTGCTCATTGCTTTTTTGTGCCACAACTCCTTCATTTTGTGCTGCTTCTGTGAGGCGTTGCCACTTTGGTTCAATTCTTGTCATGTGTTGGAATGGAATTTGCGGCAAGATTTTTCCCTCTCCGAAATGCTTTTTTTCCAATTTAAGCCTTTCAGTGAGCATCTTAGATCCCCATGTACTAATTAGGGGTATATCCCTCTTCTGTGTCATTGACCCTATCCTTGTTCTGTCGAAGTACAGTATCTGCAAATCAGAAGAACAAGCTGTCAGATTTCAAAGAACATAATATAAAATTTCAAAGAACAAACTGGAAATATATACTGAACATGTAGTATTTATATATACATTAAGAACACCTACCATTAAAAAATGGAAAGGGCCGTAAAAGTATCTTCCAGCCTTTTGCTTCCAAAAAGTGGTACTATCATCAAAACATTTAACTGCAAAAGAACACCAATCAAGTTCTTTTATCTTCTTGATTTCCATACATGATCTCAAAAAGTCAAACTTTAATTGAGTACTTGATGTTGAAGTTAGTAGAGTATTCACAGCAACCAACAAAAAATCCCATATCCAATATCTATCAGACCTCCTTACTTCCAAATCTTTGCATATGGCTTTGTTGTTTAAGTTGTTTTTCAAATGATTTGTTTTCCATTCCACTTCAAACTCCTTCCATTTTTCATAGCTTGAAAGATCATTCTCTTCATTCTCATCCTCCCATTCCTTCTTGAAATACACCGGCTGACCACCATATGGAAGACCTAACACTAAATGGATGTCCTTCCCATCGACCTCAATTTTCCCATTTTGTAGAGTAATTGTCATGCTTTTGTTGTCGAAAGAGTGTAGAAGCTTAGCAGCGAACTTGCTATCGTGTCTGGCCACATTCTCCACATCCAAAGCGGCACCAAAGCCTATATCGATCACTGCTTTGAGTTTTCTGTTGTCTCTACTGCAATAAAACTATTGATTGGAATTCGTGTCAACAACGAATTCCAATCACTGTTCCAGATCTTTTTTTGGTCCGTTTGTGAGACTAATGTAAACAAAGGAGGCTTCTCCTCTACTTCATCTTCTTCTTTGTGGACTATGATGTTAGCTTCTTTCTTCTTCTGTTTTACAGGTTGTTGTTTTTAGTAATAGTTGCCTTGTGTTTCTTGGAGGCAGGTTTTTTCGTTTGTAGTTCTTTTTCACTCTCATCAGTTGAAGTATCTTCATCATCCAAGCTAGATACTTCTGGTTTATTTCTTTTGTTCTTTCTTTCGCGGGCAACAGTCTTGTACTTGCGCCTGTAATTGAATATGAATCAGCATATGTTGTATGTAAATGAGATGAATAATATTTTTAGAACATTAAATCTATTTTGAAAGACCAAAAATGTTCATGATGGAGAACATGTAATGATAGGTAAAAGAACAATAGAATTACAGATAGATCGTTTCAGCAGGCATGAAGAACATATAAATTGTACAGGAAGAACATATAACTTTTTTTAAAAGAGCATCTAAATATTTAGTAAAGAACATATAAGCAGTATTAAAGAAACTTGTAACGATGATAAAGAACATATAAGTATTTTTTTTTTTTTTTTGAAGCAACATATAAGTATTTAGGAAGAACATATTACTCTTATAAACAAAGCATCGGACAATCTAAATCAGAACATATACGTATACTAAATAGATCATGTGACTAGTTTAGAAAGAACACATAATTATTGTAAAAAAGAACATGTAATCATATGTTCATGAAACTTTGTTAATGAGAACATATTTCTATTTCAAAAAGTAAATATAAGTATTTATGAAAGAACATATAGCTGTTATAAACATAACATTTTACTATGTAAAACAGAATATATTAGTATACTAAACGGATCATTTAACTATTTGTAAAAGGAACATATAACTATATACAAAAGGACATGTTATTACTGAACATATATACTACATATATTTTTAACTGAACATAATTGCCAAAACAAACATATTATCAGGAGGGAATTTGTTTTTGTTTCAAAGAACATAAAGTGATGATCAATTATCATTCTAGTTTTTAGTGAAAGAATAATAGTTCAAAACATAATATTGTTGCTGAAAGATCATGCTAACTATTTGAAAGAACATATTGTGATGAGTGGAAGATCATGTTAAAATGTAAAAGACAAAATGTGATTAAAAGTTGTATTGTGAAGTATGGTACCTAATTTAAATCCTTCATGTTCTATACCATCAATAATCAAGTGTTCTTTATTGTTACTTATACGTTCATTCACTTCATAAGACCAAAGAACCATGTTTTTGATAAGCATGTGTGTGTGTGTGTGTGTGTGTGTGTGTTTCTGAGAACACAAAGCTTTAGGTAGAAGAACATTAAAATAAATTGGTTATTTGATACAATAAAAACACAAAATAACAATTTATAAGATTAAATTTACTATAAGCTACATCTGAAATTTGAAATATTTCATAATTGTGAACAATGGTAGATTAAGTCATTAGATTATGTTTAAGAACATTGAAGCAATTTTAATAAAACATATGCTTTCATTTCGTAGAACACTACTTAACGTCTCAGAGAATATGATTCACATAATTTGGATATATATGAACATTGAGAAAGAATTTCATTTGAAATAATTTCGTTTTATTGCTTAGAAATTACTCACCTAGGTTTTCCTCCTTGAGACTTTGATTTATCAACATGCATATCATCTTTCTGAGAAACATTTTGCTTCTCATTTTTTAATTTGAATGATTTTGATTGCGTTTTTTATTACGTTTTTTTGGTGGAAGTTGAACAATTTGTGAGGTTTTATGGTTTTTTGATAGAAATGGTGGAGAAACTATTTTCTCTCTTCTCAAATGATGATGATAGTAAAAAATTTGAGTGAAAATGTTATGTTTTAAAGAGTTAAAAAAAGTAACTTCTATTTCGTAAAAGTAACCGTAAATTTTAAATGTTCTTTTTATTACAGCTTTATATTCTTTCAAAGTGTCACATATAATTCAATTTTCAATGTTATTCTAAATAACACATAATGTTCTTTTAAGGTTAATTATGACCATTTTTAAAATTTCTTCTTTTCCGTATTTTTGTTCTCTAAGAAATTTCCAGCTTTATGTTATTAGTTATGTTCTTTGAATTTAAACTTTTTATTCTTTAAGGCATGTGTATTGTTAATAGTCAATATCTTCTTTTTTATTTTTTTTTTATGGATAATACCTTCTGTAGTTATCATTTTTTATGTAAATGATTGTTTTTTTTTACTTTTTAAATTATTTTGTTTTTGAATCATGACTTTGTACCACTTTTATTCGTTTTCTTTCGAGTTAATGTTCCTTTCACAACAATGTTCTTTCCATGTTTACTATATGTTCTTTGCGGTGTTGTTAAGGTTTGACTTTATGCTTTCTTTTTGGTGCTCCGTGCTGGTGCTCCGGGGATGACGTCAGGCTGGTGATAACGACGTCATCCCGGAGCGCGGTGTTCCGTGCTCCTTAGAGCACCAAAAACGGACTAGTAGATTGCCAAACAAAAAAGGAGAAAAAGAAATAACATGAAGGTAAGATGTGTAATGAAAAAAAAAAAAAAAATCGGGAGCCAGCATAATGTGCATCATGCTCGATCCTAAGTATATGATTTAATGTGCATTCCCATGGGTCTAAGATCTCAATTCTGAGCAATGATAGAACACAATCTTATACTTCTGCACTTCTGCTTGAAGAGAGGAAACAATGAAGACACCTAAAGTCTGCTTCAACCTCTCATTTGTTTCTCGGGTGCAATCGAACGTTGCATCAAACACAGTACATACATTGATCCTCTTAAATTAAACACAATACATTGATCCTCTTAGCCACTTTACTAGGGAAGTACTTTCCAACCAAGTTATACAAGTTTATATGAATAATCATTCACTTCGACATTCCTGTAACACTTTTTTTTCAAATAAAATGCTGTAACACACTTATTTTAAATACATATAAACTACCGTAACACACTTAAAATACAAGCTGAAAAATACAGGGAGGCAATGAACATTCACACTTAAAAGACATAAGAAAACGTTGCAGGTAGAAGATGACATTCCCATGCACGAGTAACCAATGAATGAATAATGGAAATTTTGGTTCAGGATTCAATTAAGAGCAACTTGCAATTGACAATGAGAAATTTGAGGGGCAAAAGGTTGTTTAGTTGTTACTGAGTCCTTCCAGCATGGGAAAATTAGTCCGTGTATTTAGTAATAGTTTCGTTCTTGTATATATACATTCAAATACAAGTCAACGTACCAAAAAAAGGCTCCTTGACGTTTCTGAAACTAAAACTCCTGCAACGCAGATCAGATGGCAAAAAAGGAAATAAAATGACCACTTCCTAAGACGACTTACTTGTACTGCAGATCAGTTGACAAGGGAGAAAAAAGAGGATCCGATCTCTTTCTATAGACGTCGATTAATTGTCTTGAATACTTTTTAGCAAGTCGTCTGCAATCATCACGATCAGCCTGCTGTAATTCATCCACTGATTTCTTCATTTTGCCACTTGAATCCCCATCGATCAGAAATTTGGCCAGAGTACCAATCCTGGAAGCAAAGTACATGCTTTAGACAAACTATCAACTAGTGTAGTTCTTTTGTCTAATTCATGTTGTCAGTATCATGAAACAAGTTAAAATGGTGTCATTTACATCCAAAATTTATATGCAACTAACGTCCAAACATACAAGATAACAATTAGAATAGTTCTGGTTCTAATATGTTAAAATTGTAACTATGATTCACTGCTCAGTGCATATGCTATAATCTTTTGCAAGACAGCATAGACTGATTATTGATTGATTAACACTAACAAGGAACTACTCTAAAGAAGGAGTTTAAGTTCTTCCTAAAAAGAGCATAATTTTTTTTGATGATATGACAACAATGGCAATTAATATTAAAATCCAATTAATCTCCAAACATTCCTATCACAGCACTACTAATCTGCCGTTCAACCACTGTATGCCCAAGTTTACAGTATGCTATTCAGTCTTCGAGTAAGGTAACAACAAGCATTAGGTCTATGTATGAAGATTTAGTTCCAATTAATATTAAGCTATCTCATTCTAACTCTCAGGTCAGAACGATTGTGTTGTAAGGAGGTTCACCCTCATTTAATCAGTTATCATAAAGAGTTTATACCCAAAAAGGCTGTTACCTTTGCGAATCACACTCCTCAAGTCCTTTGCTTCCCGAGAACCCGTTCATCCCAGCAAACCCAGACTTTTGCTGCCTATACAGTGCACATACAGCCTTGGCACAGAAATCAAAGTCCTTATCAAAAGCACAAACCATGTCAGCTACACATTCCAACTTTTTGTTTTGCTGCTTTTGCCGATGAATGGTCATGTACTCTTCGACCTGAGGGGTCCGGATTTTATCATCTTTGGGAGTTCCATATTTATATGGTTTGTCATTATCTTTTGAAAAACTACCTGTTTGCTCTCCACTCTTGAACTTTTCTTCACATCTTTTTATAGCTGCCAGCGGTTGCCTTTGGAGAGTGTTACATTTATAGGCACTTCTAGTATCTGACAAGGCGGCAAGTGACGGTTCCTGCTTGACTTGTTGCATATATTCGAGTTTCTGTTTGACCTGTTGCACATATTCGAGTTTCTTGGTCTCAAGTTTCGGTTTCAGGCTATCATCACCGGAGCCACCATGTTTGTGAATCTCGCTCGCACTTCCATGGCATTGTCGTTTATTCTTTAAACCATTGACATGTTGGGGATTTTCATCATCATCATCAGAGTCAAGGTTGATCAAGTCAATGACAGTCCTCTTGTTGCCAGTACTACCATTTTCCCTTGAATTTTCTGCCTCAAAATCCAATGCCCTTTGGACATCTTCTACAGATTTTTTGTCAGACTTCAAAGAGCATTTTGATTTATTGACGTGAGAAGCAAAAGCTGAATCTGGAGTAAAAGGAAAGAATATCAAAAGGGCCTAACGCTAACAGTATAGCTCATAAGATAGGCAGATAAAAAAAAAAGGCAACACTCTCGCAATGGTTTATCAAGAAAAAAAAAGGCCAAGAGGTTAAGCATATTTGAAGAGTTCAACATTTCCAAAAGAGCCACTTAACTTGATCAAACCAAACACTTATGCTACATACGTAAGAAGCTTACATGCCATTATAAATGCAAATATGAATCTTAAGTCTATAATCTTCCATCTTCAGATCATGCGCAGCCCTATTTTACCAAGCAGGTGAGCACTTACATCCGTGTAAAACTTTTCTCTCTCTTTTGCACTCCAAAAAATTGTTTGAAAAAGCTAAAAAGATTATAAAGACAAAGGTAAAGAAAACCAACTTAATGCTAATTGCATCTCATATTAATTTTTCTCAATCCGCCACTACTTCACAGTTCACATTGCCTATGCACTTACGAGCAGTACAAGTTCAATAATGAATAATCTATGCTACCTCTCTTAAAAATAAACAATCAATGAACAACAAATTTTCCCAAGCAGACTGTAAACATTTAAACTTCAATATGTGAAATTTCTTCACTTCAAAATATCTTATTTCATAATTAAACTGCATGTAAGCAGTAAATGGAAACTTTCACATAGATTCTGTGAGTTGACTGCGTAGCAATAATACATAAACGTGTTTGTTGTTTTAAATCTCAGAGCTAAATCCTTGCAACAAACTATGCTACATGTACAAGAGGAAGCAAGTAAAATTAGCAAAATAAGTAAATATGAAAAATTACACTACAAGAAGAAAAAAAAAGGACATGCACTTTTCTTTTACCTGGATTCTCAGCATTATTTGGGTGGACATAACAGCCCTAATTTCGCAAGATTCATGTCAAAGGAAAAAAATCTAAGAATAACTTGACATCATTACTAATGAGTAAACTATTGAAACCTCTTGCGTGATACTAAGAAGAAAAAGTTCCAGAAAGATGACACAACAGCAGTCTCAGCAGAGGTGATCTATTAGGGAGGTCTCCATAGTTCCGCTGACTGTAGAAACTAGTATGCCTAGTCCTTCACATTCATCATGAAGCAGTAATTAAATGAGAGGGGAAAAAACAGAGAGCATTCATATCCCATGTAACTACTTAAGTACATGCAAAACGACATGCTCATGTCAATATGTCAAGCATTAAAGATAATAGTTCAATAACAAAGGCAGCAATGCCAACAAGGCAGTCACATCCACCACATTCTAAAAGCTAAGATCCTCCTCAAGCAAGCACTATAGAATTAGTATCAAATAAAAAGATTCTTAAAAATAGAAGGGTGAGAAGGATTTTATATCCATATTTTTTGAACTAAATGTGCATATATGTGCAACTTTTTTATGATGTGCATTTTGTTTGAACTGAATGTGCACTTTACCATTTAAGATCATATATGTACCAATGAAAAAAGTGCAATATGCATATGCACATTCAGTTCAAAAAATATGCACGTCGATCCTTCTCACCCTTCTCATTTTAAGATCCTTTTCACTGAATCCCAACCCTATATATATATATATTGCATCTGATGTTGTATGCACTAGCAATATAATGCAGTGGGAACCGAAGTGGCTTGATTTGTCAAATATGGAAAAATGGCTTTCCGTTTACACTATAAAGGTTAATCCTTAAGTATCAACCTCAAAGTAAAATGATCAAAGCACTAATGCATGCCACATTAAAGTTGAGTAGTTGACCCCTTTCACCAGATGTATAGTTATGAAATACATTCTTTCATGAGTTTCATCCACTCTAAAGTCTAAACCCCTTGATAATTGACATATTCTTTAGTAAATTTACCTTCCTTGTACCTCTAGTATCAAATACCGGCAAGCTCTATATAACAAAGCAAGTGATGAGCATTTGCTAAAACAACAGGCGGTGAATGAATTTGAAAGCAACAGCGGTCAAATTTCTTCAAGTTACAAAGATGAACCCAGTGAAAGGCATCACAGATCGTATACAAGTAATAAAAGTTAATGCTTTGCTTCCATTTTCATTGACGACAGTTGATGAGTTTCAACAGAACCTCACCAAGAATAAATCTTCAACAGCACAATTCAGCAAATATTCACTATGAAACAGAATAAAAGCAAAAACATATTGATCATATACAAACGTCATTACCAAAAAGCGCACATACTGACATACCTGCTTCCTGAGGATTTCCATCTTTAACCACTTCAGCATTGCAAGTGATACCATTTCCTTCAGAATCAAGAGCCTTCATGATTCCGGATATAATTTTCCCAATATGGCTACTTGCAAATCTTTTATCTCTCCCCAAATCCAAGCACATACATGTGATCACATCTTCCTCAAGCTTCAAAAACTTCTCTTCCACCTGCCTTAACTTCGCTGCAAATTCCTTTTTCACCAAAACTAAACCCTCTTTCTCCTTTTCAACTTTCTCAATTTGCTTATCATTCTCTTTCACAATTTCTTTTTTCTCCCTCTCTAAAAACTCAACATCCTCCAAGAGCTTCTTAATTCTCTCATCTTTATCTCCATTACTTTTCCGTAATTCCTCAACACGAGCATCAGTGGCTGCCCTTTGCTCCTCCAAAGACGCATTTTCCCTCCGCATACCCTCTAGCTCTTTCTGACAAGCCCTAACTTTGGCCTCAACTTGCCTCTTCTCAACCTCATTTTTCTCCAACACTTCCTTAATCCTCTCATCTTTCTCTCTCTTAAGTTCTTCCAAACCGGCATCATATTTCACCTTTTCCTCCTCCAAAAACGCATTCTTCTTCCGAACCTCCTCCAATTCTTCCTCTAGAGTGTCTCTCTTCCTTACAATCTCATCAATCACTCCCTCTTTTTCCCTCAAGCTTTTCTTCAGTTTCTCCACCATATCAGTCAAATACGCCAAATTCCCAATAAAAACATCCTTCTCACCATCCATCTCCTTAACCTCAACAAGCAAACGATCATACCTTTTAATACCCTCCAACTCTTTCTCCTTCATTAAACTCAACTCCCTAGCTAAATCCTTCAACTTATCCTCACTAACATCATAATGCCTCCTCAATCGACGACGTTCCTCCTCCCATGCACACTTCTGCACCTTCAATTCTCCAACCTCAGCCTCCAAAACATCACATTTCTCCATCAAACTAGCCACTTTTTCCTCCTTCTCCCTCCTCAAAACCTCCTCCCTCCCCATCAATTCTCTCACTGCTGCCCTAGAATCACTCTCTAAAAATGAGGTTTTCACAGACTCAATTATATCCGAAATCGACCGATACCCAGAACAATTGGAACTCATTCGTTACTACCCACAACACCAAATCACAATTTTTCACTATATTACTACCAATTAGCAACGCAACTGACTGATTTAATGGTCACTGCATGAACAAGATAACATTTTTACTATTCCATGTTCAAGTATCCATAAATGCAACTACTATAATAGACAATTTACAGAAAAAAGAGTGTGAATTTACCTTATGGGTCTAGATGATTTCGATTTTTGCGCAAGAAAATGCTCAGGATGAGGAACTGATATAGGAAATGAAGAGTAGTAATGTAATGAATGTGAAGTTGTGAACTTTTTATTTGAGGTAGCACATGAATTTGGTTGTTGTAGGAGAATGGAGAGAAATAATAGTGCAAATTTGAAGAAGTGGAAATGGTAGGAGAGTAGGATAGAACCTTGAAATGTGCTTTTTTGTTCGTGTTGGGTGAAATGCAGAAAGATGTTTGATGTGGGTGGAAGTGGAATAGTACTAGTTTTCTTACTTCCCTTGTTTAGTATTCCGATGGTGCCATGTTGGAAAATATTAGCATTTTGATTATAGAAAGTAATCTAGATTAGGGGTGAGTAAATAAATTGGATGTTTTTTGGTTTCAAAATTCGAAATTGATTAGATTGTCGGGTTTGGAATTGGAACTAGTCATATATTGAAACCGGTTTTACAAAATCAAATGAAAGAAAATGAAATTTTTTTGTAATTGGAAGACATTTTCTGATAGGTCAAGTGCACTTTTTGTTCTCGATATTTTCAATTAGATATTTTTTAACACTTGAAGAATTTTGAAATCCCTCCATGACTTTAAAGTTCATAGTAGTTATAAATTGTTAGGAAATAAGATTCTCTAAAAATCCATGCAATGCCCTCTTGCCCTTGGCCTGCAACAAGAAGAAATTACGATATGAAGTTTCATCCTCTTGCATACATGCATGTTAGCTTCATTGTTGGTTAAACATTCGTATCAATTCCTTTTAAATGATTTTGTTTCACATTTATATATAATTTGCCAATTACTAATTAGTTTACTATGTATAATTGTTATTGTCAAGAGATGTAACAAGAAAGTGGAAACGACTCAGGATTTGGCGCACGATAAAGCCTTGTCTTTTGCTTGGAGACGCTACGGGTTTTGGCTAGGGGTTAGTCAGAGAGACCAATGGCGATTTTTTGCCACTTTATACCGGAGTTATCTACAGGTGGTCGTCCACTTTGCCTCCTCGGCGTGGTTGTGGACACAACACATTATCCCTTGCTTTTCCACTACCATATTCCCCACATACCGGTTACACATTCACCTCCGCCTATGTCGCCCCTCCTCTCCCCATGCACCTCCGACGCCTCTCACTTTGGCTCTCATTGCTCCTACTTCTCTTACTACTCTATCGTCCCTTTTGCATCTGGTACCTTTACATATCATCGCGGCTCAAAGATTGTGAACAATCTGCTTGAGTAAAAACATCTAATTTAAGTCTTTTATTAGTAGATAATTAGTTTTCCTGTAAATGTATAAACTATTTGTTTGTGTTGTTTTGTGCATCCATCATATAAAGTTTGTGTTGTAGACTGCACTTTCTTTAGTTCGTGTTATTTTGTGCACCAAAAGAATAGTTGGCGCCAAATTTCCGTTGTTAATTTAATATTAACACTTTTAGCTACCTTATCCAACGTCCTAGAGACATTCTTTAGCTTTTGCCTTATAATTTATTATTATTTAATTATTAAAAACAAATGAGTTTAGTTCAATTTAGTTAGTCCACTTTCGTTCCATTAAATTCAGTTCATCTATACCGAAGAGAACCTTTGAGTCATTGACTAAGGGCTAAGGCTCGGTTTGGTTGGACACAATATCATTTTTTACGGCAAGCAATTATCCATGGAAACTGTTTTTGAAGGGAAACTAAATTATAGATTAAGCGTTATAGAAGATGCGAGGTGAAGGGAGGAAATGCGTTTTCCCTTCATGTATAAAGGAAGACGTTCTCAATTCAATAGAAAACTATTTTTTTTACGAGAATAGAAAACTATTTTCAGTAATGAGGACAAACTATTTTCCACATTTTACAAATCAAACAAAGAAAAGCAAAGAAACGTTTATGGGAAAGTATTTGCTTTCCGACGAAACGAAGCCTAATCTATAATCTTACTATTGACTTCCGCCACCAGCCACCAAACTCTCCCCTCTGCCTCGCCTACTCCCCCAACCCCTTGCCAAGTTGTCACTCTTCCTTCCACCACCACTTCACCTCCATGTGATCCGCCGCGTCTAGGAGGCTTTAATGCCGTCCATATTTCATTATCTATTTTCTCGTTAGTGCTTTAAATTATTTTAATAATAAAAGAAAAATGATAAATACAACCCTTAGGGATGTATATAAGAACCTAAATAAGGAAATTTAAATAACTTTCAAACATTGATAGCACCGATTCACGCGTGATTGTGGCATAAATTCCCAACATAAAACTATTTTAGGTAATGTATTTAGCGCTTATATACAACCCTTAGGGCTGAATATATCATTCACTTAGGGTTGTATATAAAAGCCTAAGGGCCTGTTCTGTTCAGCTTATTCGTTCAGTTCAGTTCAGTTCAGCTCTAATAAGTTCAGTTCAGTTCAGTTCAGTTCATTTCAGCTCTAATAAGTTAAGTTCAGTTCAGTTCAGTTCAGCTCTAATAAGTTCAGTTCAGTTCAACTCCAATAGAGTTCAGTTCAGTTCAGTTCAGCTCCAATAAATTCAGTTCAGTTCAGTTCAGCTCCATTCATTATTTAACCATTTGTATAATATTATTATTGTTGGTCTAATTTATTTTACTTATTATTATTGTTATTAAATAATAATAATTATTATTATTTATATGTATTATTTTTTATTATATCTTTACTCATTTTTATTACTATTATTATTATTATGGCTGAGCAAAGTTTGGGTTGGTGCACGGTTTAACCAAATTTGATGTCAATACGAGTATTCTAATTTGCAATTGTTGTTTTATTTTACTGAATAAAAAACACTATTACATCATACAAATAAGCTACAAAAAGCTAGAAGATATGAATAAATTACAAAGTTGCTAATAATACTGCAGTACTATTTAAAATACAACATTGTCGTTACGTTGTATATTAAATATACTTTGGCGGTTTGGTGTATTTCTATCATCGACCAACCCACCACAAATCGTGGTTTGGTTAGAAGCACACATCAACCCATGTTTTAAGCTAATTATTATTATAATGGTAATACTATTAATTTACTTCTTAGACATTATATTATATCATCATCATCAAGAATTAATATATTAATACTAATAATTATAATTACTCATTATTAATTATTATTATTATTATCAATAATTATTATTTTTAAAATTCATTTATTATTATTATTTATTTATTTATAACTATCATAATAACATCAAAAATAATATTATCATTATTCATTTGATATTATTCTAAATTATTAATTTAATTATTATTAATTTAATTATTATTACTTATTATTTAATATTCATAATAATTATTATTTACTTATTATTCATATACTTATTATAATTTAATTCAGTTCAGTTCAGTTCAGCCCAATAAGTTCAGTTCAGTTCAGTTCAGCTCCAATAAGTTCAGTTCAGTTCAGTTCAGCTCCAATAAGTTCAGTTCAGTTCAGTTCAGTTCAGTTCAGTTCAGTTCAGTTCAGCTCCAATAAGTTCAGTTCAGCTAGAATTAGCCGAAGAGAACATGCCCTAAATAAGAAAATTTAAGTAACTTATAAACATTAATAATACCGATTCACGCGTGATTGTGAATTATCCATTATAAAATTATCCATGTCATTAGCATAATCCAACAACCAAAATATGGAAGTGGCAAAATCAGCGTGGGAAAAACAGTTGACTCTCTCCCAAAAGCGGACATTTCCACACCATTCGAAACAACAAAACCTACTCTCACTACTATTTCTACTCAACACCAATTACTCAACACCATAACAAAAAAAATGGCTACCTTCATTACCAGAGCTTGCATTCTCCCAACAATGTCCATCGCTAACCCTAACCCTAAAAACACTCGCTCACACGCAGTTGACGCATACTACATCAAACGCGCCGTCGAATTAGCCGATAAATCCGCCGGATTCTCATCACCTCACCCTAATTTCGGTTGCGTAATTGAATCCGGTAGAGTTGTCGGAGAAGGTTATTTATACGCTCAGGGAACTAAATCGGCGGAAGTTCTGGCTGTTGAAGCTGCTGGAGAATGGTGTCGTGGTGCTACTGCTTATGTGAATATGGAGCCTGGTGATTGTCATGGTGAACATACTGCTGTTTCTGCTATTGTTCAGGTAAGTGTGAAATTCGATTTCGAATTATTATGTTAGTTCGTTCTTTTGTTTGTTGTGATTTGCTGTGTTTAATTTGGAGAAATGCCATGTTGATATTGGATTTATGTCTACGATACATTTATCCATTGTTTTGTGGTAAAATCAACAAAAAAGGTAGCATCAAAGTATTGAAGTTTGACTGACACGTAGTTTTAAGAGTGTTATTTGACTTTTTTAGTTTATTGTGAGCAGTTGGTTGTTGGTATTTGTTTAAGTATGGGTCTGTTCTCCCTAGCTTACTTGTTTAATTTAATTTAGTTCAATTCTAAACAATACTTTTACTCTCACATATCATTCTTCATTTCTGTCATAAAATAGGCGCTATATAAAGTACATGGCGGGGGTATTGATAAAAGTGAATTAAAAATGGGTTGGGGTGGGTAGGTGGGACCCATTCATAATAAAAAATTATAATTCTATTGTAGGGTCACACCATTTATAGAAGTGTATCATCTAATGTAAGACGGACGAATATCTAATATGGGACGAAGGGAGTATTCATTTGGAAAAGTAGTATACTGAATTCTTAAAACTATATGCTATATACAAAACTATCAGGCTTTGTATAGCTATATAAATGTGAAAACAACGATTCTTATATACTACCTTTCTTAATGAATATATTACTTTTGTCGTCAAATATGCCACCAAAAAAACGTAAGGAAGCGGATATATGTACTGTAGACGTATATCTGTTAGCAACTTGGCATTGCTAGCAACTTGGCATTGCTCTTTAATTTGAAGGAAAATTTGCGCGAAACAATCTTTTATAAGCACTAACAAAGGCTTTTTTGTGGCGTTGAATTTTAATTACAAGCGTTGGTCAAGGCATTAAACACCGCAAGATAAGACAATCAAGGCCGGAAAATAGCTTTGAGTTCTGATCTTGCAGAACAATTTGGTTAAGGTTGTGAATGCCAAAAAAAAAATTAAAAGGTCGTTTCTCACAAAACAATGTAACATGCTTATATAAAAGGTTGTTTCTTGCAATAAGGTGCTTTATAGAAGGTTGTTTTTGGCAATTTTTTCGTAATTTGAATGAAATGTGATTATGTTTATGAAATTTGTTTGTGTGAATTGATGTGAGTAGGCAGGAGTGAAGAGAGTGGTGGTTGGAATAAGACATCCGACGAAGCATTTGAGAGGAAGTGCGATTCAAGCGTTGCGAAGTGAAGGAGTTCAAGTTGATGTGCTTGGTGAGGATTTGCAAAGCGATGTTGTTGAGGTCCTTGTTTTTATTAATCTTTACTTTATTTTTATCCTCTTTTGATACATTTTTTTAATGTATGCTTTAACGACGATTGATGAATGAAATTGCTAAGTGTTGTTTGGAAGATTGTAAGTTTGAAACTGTATATGGAAGGAACCAAAGCTCGATCATAGATATCTTATGTTGGCGTAATGGAAAATAAGATATCTGCACATACCGTTGTTCTAGCTCTTAGCCTCTCTACAAAATCATAATACCAACGATGCGTTGAATTAGCCGGTTTTCTTATCTTTTTCCCTTGAAATAAGGAGTTTAACTTTTAAGATGGTGAGCTAATTTCATGTCAGATGAAATTGCTAACAGTAGATTAGAGGTGCTAGCCGCGGATTAGTTTAGAAAGACAATAAGTGTGGGATGAAATGAGATGGAATAAAAGTTGGGTTATGCAAATTGCAAGGGCCTGGGATGAGATAAGAATATAAGATGAATACAGGGGTTTTGTAATTTGTAACATCGTCAATGAAAGCATATTGACTCATTGCCGTGATGCGGATTTAGTCATATGATGATGATAATTTTTGAAAGATAGAAAGGGAATGGTCGAGCTCAAATAGATGACCCTTTTGTTACCAGGTCACAAATCAAGTATAGGATTGAGTTTTTGTGTACTTTGGCGTGGAATTTCTCACATGAATCTACCTCATGTATGTTTTTGACTTCCAAATATATACTATATTTCTTGTTGGTTTTTTTACACCCCTTTCTGGAACTTTAGGAGGGAAAAGTGGTTTAAAAAAAGCAATGAAGATAAATCTAGAATTTCTAGTAGATAAAAGCCACCAAGGACTTTTTATATGACAGAAACTACAGTTGAAGTCACTTGCCATACTTGTATAAATCTATGCTCTTGTGTCAAAGGAGTTCAAGTTGATGTGCTTGGTGAGGATTTGCAAAGCGATGTTGTTGAGGTCTTTTTTTGTTAATCTTTACTTCCTTTTCATCTTTTTTGAATACATTTTATATGTGTGCTTTAACGAGAATAGATGAATGAAATTTCCATAGTGTTGCTTGAAAGATTGTAAGTTTGAAACTGTATATGGAAGGAACCATTTGACCATAAATATCTTATGTTGGCATAGTGCAACAGAAGATATCTCCACATACTTCTGTTCTAGCTCTTGGTCTCTCTACAGGGCCGTTCCTGACATATTATGGGCCCGGGGCGAAATAAGAAATTAGGGCTCTTTTAAAATTTAATATTTGTATAACTGTAGGTATGAAATTCTACATTTCATATAATGTACAAATTATATAACCTTACAATATAAAACCTAATTTGCACCTCGTTTTTAAATCTCTACTGTAAAAAGAAAAGAGGAAGTAATACAAGTCAACGAAAATTTACAATAGCTAATAGCATG
The DNA here is from genome assembly GCA_947645195.1 of Patellifolia procumbens. NCBI lineage: Eukaryota > Viridiplantae > Streptophyta > Magnoliopsida > Caryophyllales > Amaranthaceae > Patellifolia > Patellifolia procumbens. Next base: position 174,853 of record CANSGD010000335.1, read on the forward strand.
GAATAATTAAAATATTAAGAAAAGTTATGCTTTCTTTCATTAAATGACTAGAACAAACAAACTAGGTGAAATAAAATAAGAACAACAAAAACGAAGTAAGAAAAGCTAATTAAAAAAATCTTTCATTAAATGACTAGAACAAACAAACTAGGTGAAATAAAATAAGAACAACAAAAACAAAGTAAGAAAAGCTGATTAAGAAAAACAAGTCATTAAATGACTAGAACAAACAAAGTAGGTGAAGTAAATAAGAATAACAAAAACAAAAACAAAATAAGAATAACAAAAAAAAAGTAGGTGAAGTAAATAAGAATAACAAAAACAAAAACAAAATAAGAATAACATAAACAAAATAAGAATAACAAAATAAGAATAACAAAAACAAAAAGAAAAAGATATGAGAAGGCTGCTTTACAAGATTCGAACCCAGCATCTTAACTGCAATTTGGAAATTTAGTGCATGCTCAACAAACCATTAGACTACCTTATTTCATTTACTAAGTTGTGCGACTAAATTGTATATATCTGTGTAGGCCTGTATGCAACTGAAGCTAAACCTCCCTCCCATGGGCCCTGGGCGGCCGCCTCGCCTGCCCTGCCCCATGGACGGGCCTGCTCTCTACTGTGATGAAATGGCCTAGGGGAGAGGGCTACAATTGGTAGTGCATTATTAGTAAGCTAGAGATTAGCTTGGGAGATAAGGTAGAGAGGCAAGTAGAGTAGAAATCTTATAAAGACAGGAAAATTAGGGAGAGGGAAAGCATGAAGAAAATTGATCAAAGTTTGTCTTAATTTCATTTAGCTTTTGGGAGTATGACCAAGTCACTCGATTACTTGGCAATCTACCTTTATAATTTCAGTATTTTCAATTTTATTAATCACAAACTCTATTTTCATTTCATTCATCTCCATTATATCAGTTCATTACATCTACAAAATCATAATACCAATGATGCATCCAATTAGCTGTTGTTTTATATTTCTACCTTGAAAATAGGATTTTAACTTTAAAGGCGCTGAACTAATTGCACGTCAGAGGAAATTAATAACAATAGATTAGAAGAGCTAGTCTTAAGAGTCGTGTAATAAGTGTGTGGAATGGTCTTGTGGTCCCCTCCCCCCCCCCCCTCAAGTAATTAGGCTTTTAACGAGTTCCTGGCTCCTGCAGGAAGCATTGAAATCATGCCTTCTCGTGAATGCTCCTTTGCTTGTCAGGGCTGCTTCCCAAGTCCCATACTCGGTTCTCAAATATGCTATGACCCTTGATGGTATACATCACAGGTTTATCTTTACAGAATACTTTCCCAACATTCTCACCTACTAAATTATCATACATGGAAAAAATCTGAATTGTGTATTTGATGCTGTCACTTCTCAGGGAAGATAGCTACTAACAGGGGACATTCAGTATGGATAAGTAGCAATCTATCAAGGTCCCGGGTTCTTGAACTGAGGGGTCGAAGTGATGCTATTATTGTGGGAGGAAATACCGTACGAAATGATAGTATGGATATGAGCTGTTAGTTGCATTAAGTGTGCTCACGATATTCTCACCTATTTGTCTAATAATTCTCTTTTTTTCCTGTTTTGAACATGTGGAACTAAGATCCTCGGTTAACTGCGAGGCAACAAGGAGGGCACTCACCCGTGCGGATTGTTGTGTCACAGTCTCTGGACCTTCCTGAGATAGCACATCTTTGGGATACATCCGAAGTGCATACCATTGTGGCAACACAAAAAGGTGCTAGAAGGAGCTTTCAAAAGTATCTTGCTTCCAAAGGCGTTGAAGTGGTTGAATTTGATATTCTAAATCCTAGAGATGTTATGGAGTACTTCTATGAGTGCGGTTATCTTTCGGTTCTATGGGAGTGTGGTGGAACATTGGCTGCTTCCGCTATTTCTGCTGGTGTTATACATAAAGTATGCTTGTGTTTTTCTCCGTCTTCCTGTATTTGGCCAACTTTTCTTTCCAAAGCTTATAGAAGTTTTTATAGGCACCTTATAGAGTTGCTGATTATCATTATCAGTAGGGTTATTTATTTGATTTCTTTTGTGTTGCCCCTCAATCCTCATTACGTGTTTGAGTCAGATAATTTGATTGAAAAGATGCCTCTATTATTTCTATTATTAACAGGTAAACTTTTAGAGGGCCTCCTTGAGATTTCAAAATAATTAAATGGTTATTCTAGTTTTTTTAGTATTAGCAAAAATTAAGCGTGGTTATTAGATTTGCGTACACTTTGCGGATGCGCTTGCTTGAAATTACCACCCGTCCCCTAATAAGACGTGAGCGTAGCTTGTCGTAAATTCCTTTACCTCAACATATGTGGGTCTTACATTGTTGGTGAATACTTTGAAGTCCCTGGTCTTGTAGGTGATCTGCTTATGGTTGTTATGTTGTTTGTTCACCCCTAGACTTTTGATTTCCTCTTTTCTCTTTGTCTTTACCTTCCCCTCTAAATAATAGCCTTGCATCTTCTGGTGTTAGGGAGTTTTTTTCGTGGCTGGCCTATATTATCTAGTCAGTAGTCACTACTGTCCCTCCCCCCAACTTGTCTCTCTTCTGCTCTCTCTTCTCTCTTTCAGGTCTTCGTGCAATCGTGCTTACTGAAGTGCCGCCAAGGAGCTGGTTATCAGCAGTAATGCAGTCCTTAAAAAAAAGGCTTGGGAAAACCATGAGTAAATCCATTTCCTTTTGGAATTTCCGTGAATCGTCTCTCTTTTATTCTTCACCATGACGAAGTCTTCCTCTCTTTCATGACCAGCTTGGGTTTCATGTAGTTATGTTACTTGTAAATACTTGGGAGTCCATGGCCTTGTAGGTGATCCTTCTGATGAGGGCTTCCTTCCCCTTATAACTGTTTTACTCTTCTTTTCCGCCCCATTATCGTTACCCCTTGTATATTTTACCAAGCTTCTGGCAAACATTATAGTCGTTGGCATACACTGATGAAGCACTGTCGCCCCTCTCGCTAACCCGCCTCTCCGCTGGTACATCCTTCCAGCCGGACCCCCAATGCTTACTGAAGTGCTGCTAAGGAGTTGCTTGTCAGCAGAGATTCTGACTTTGTGGGTAGGCAAGGGCCTTAACGAAACTTGGTGCCTACTTTGTCCATTCTGTTTATCTGCCCTCTTCCTATCTCTCTCTCTCTCTACATCTCCGTGTGTGCTTGAACTATCTTTTCAGTACCCAAGATATCTACATATTTTGGTGTCTTTGGTGGCGGTTAGCATGGATAGCTGCATGGTGAGAGGAAAGAAGGTGTTGGGTGAAAATTTTGGTATTCATTGGGGGTGAAAAGGCCAAGTTTGAGAGGTTATTTCTTTTGATTAGGTCATTTATCAATATTATTAGAGATGCCTAACTGGGCTCTAATTATCTCATTTGAATTAGTTTTGCCAAAGAGATTCTACTGACTGAAAGGTATTTATGTTTTGGTACTTGGTGAACTCGGAAAAATTTAGTATTTTAGACCTTTGACAATGCACGATACAGAGTACACCAAATTCAGAAACATATTAAAATGAGGATGTGTCTCATACGCTAAAAACATTGCCCGATATATAAGACCTTGTTTTGAAATGTTTATGCTTCATCGTCTGCCTTCCCCCCCAAAAGACTGTCTGAATTTTGCTGCTAGAATTCATTGTGCAGACATTCGTCTGTTCTTCTCTAAGCTTGTCGTTTTATTTTAACAGGTGTATGCTTTTATTGCTCCAAAAATTATTGGTGGAAAGGGGGCCCCATCTCCTGTTGGTGAACTTGGCATGGTTGAGATGAATCAAGCTCTTAATTTACATGATGTCAGTTATGAACAGGTTGGTTGTGAACTTGTGATTCTAATTCCTTCTGCTTATGGTCCTTTGTTGTAGTAGTTAGTGTGCTGTTGATTTGTCCGCTGGCAATCTTTCTCAATTCTTTTTTGATTTTATTCTTTTACCTCAAACTTAATGTGGACAAGGTGGTCATAGTGCATGGGGTTTCGCCTTGAATTCAGTGGAAAGTTGTAAATGATGCTTGTGTTCATAATAATTCTTATAGCTTGTGTCAACATGTTTTGACTGAATTGAACGTTGGGAATGGATGATGCTTGTTGTATGGATAAAAAAGACTCACCGCATGTGTTCAGATGCAGAGGTCACTACTAATACTCACTGGCAAATCTTTTTGTTTCCTGTAAGAAAAGTCTGACACTTGAGGTTAGGTACCATTTCATTGATTGTTGGTGAGATCATCTTTAATATCATGTACCTCCTTTTAATATAAATGGGGGAGCATGTAGTCCGCCTACTAGCGCACTCCAGTAGTTGAACATGAGTCATGCCCCCATGTTCTGACGTTGATGCGCCTATTTATTTATGCAAGAATTCTAGCATTGAGGCACCGATTTATTATGCAAGGATTCTAGGATTGATGATTCAACCAACTTTGAGGGTTGGTTGGTACAAAAGACTTGAAAGCTAACCAGATGTGCTTCTTAGGATAACACTTTTACGCATGTTTCCTGATGCAGAATGGTTTCTTGTATATTTACCACAGGTTGGACCTGACATGCTTGTTAGCGGATTTCTTCAGCCCATTCCTGATCTGACACCTACCATTCCGTCTTTGTCTGAATTGCCGAAAATTGATCCATCAATTAACCCATATGAATCAAGCATCATATCCTTCTTCAAGACTTGGGATCCTTACGGTTCTTTCTCCAATTTCTCACCTCATCCTATCCAGATGCCAGATGAGGGTGGGAACTATTCAACCTGGTCGAGTGTTGAGCATTTTTACCAGGTATGTATTATATGTGGTGTTTAAGGGAAAAAATGTATACTCAGTCTGTACTCTGTCGTCTGTATTACACCCTCTGTTACACTTCTATGTACACAGTTTGTACTTCTGCATTATTCACGTAGTACACAGTTTGTACTTCTGCATTATTCACGTGCATCAGTTTAACCATCTTCGTTGATTTATACATAAAAGAAATCATTGTCATGTTAGATCACATTAGATTTTCAAAATGAAGATTTAATGGTAAAGATTTTGCGTTAGCAAACGTGAAAATTAAACATAATTTGAAAAGAGGTAGAGGTGGTATGGAAAACACTATACTCAATGATTGCATTGCGTCTTTTCATTGATTGTTTTCACAATCCCATCATCAAGAGCCGTTGGCTTGTTTGATACCATCCTGTTTTAATCACCTCAAGGTATCCATGGGCAGTAAAGTTTTATTTACTTTGTAGAAATCCACAAGAGAAAAAGAGAGGACTTTTAAATGAAAGCTCGAAAACAAGTGGCATATTATTGCTAAAGACAATGATACGTTGGAAAAATTGTTTTCATTGAACTGCTACTAATAAAAATGTTTGATGGGGATTTTTGAGTTCCTCTTGACAATTGTTCTCGAATACAAGGTTTATCCTCTCAACGTTCTCTTTTCCATATCCACCTGAAGTGCGGTAAAAATTATGGTCATCATAAAATTGCCATTGCATAGGTTGCTTTTCAATAAAAAACGTTGTCAATAACTACCTTCAAAGGGTTCACATTTGCTATTGATACCTCTTGCTGGATTCCGATGGATTTTTTTTCGGGTCAAAATCATGGGAATGACTTTAGGTATTCACATAAGTATATCATGGCAGTCATTTTAGGGCCAAAAACATCCTGCAAGAGGCAGCAATAGCAAATAGAAGCATGTGAAAATGTAATTTAGAACAGAAACAGGTGTAACTGTATAAGTCTCTGAGTAATCTGTTCAATAGGCAGTAATGGTTTAATCTTTTGTTCAAGTTGGAGGAAGTGCACAATAAAAACTCTTTTTTTATAGAAATTTCTCGTTTTGATTGGCTGTAGCCTGTAGATGCATTATATGTATGTTTTATGTATCTCTTCTACAGGCACACAAGTTCTATGGTGTACAAGATCCTGTGGCGCAAGACTATTTTGAGGCCATTAAACATGCAAAAAGTCCTGAGGAAGCTGCCCGGATAGGTAGGAAAATGCAGAGGCGAAGACCTGATCTGGTACGTTTTCATGTAATTTTTTTTCCCGATATAAAGAAGAAACTTGGGGTATCCTTATCTCAAGGGTGTACGTTTTCATGTAATTAGAGTCCAAGGGAACCATAATTACTGCTTCTATAATTGAGCTGCTTTTATAATCTCCAAATTGTTATAGAAAATGTCAAATCTCATCCTGTCCATGTCGGAATATCTAAGGATCATATATTATATCCTTCTTAGGGGACCACTGCCAGCAGTAGCTAGATTTTTACACATTCATCTTAGGACCATATCCTCAGTTGTTCGCCTAAATCTTCATTCTCTTTATTTTAGTAAACCAATAATATTCTTGGTAGCGTCTTCTTTGCCTCAACATATCTGAAGTCAACTTATTAGACCCGATTTGAACTGACCGCCTTTGATTTCCCTTGTTTTGACACCTGATTGGACATGATCATACATGAAACTTTTTTTTTTAAGGTGAAGAGAACACACCCTAAGTTTATCCTTTAATTAGAGAAGTAAACATGGTCATCCAATTATCATCACATCATGTATGTAGTTTTCTACCTATTATGCTTATTATTTTCTAAATATCAACTCTTTTTTCTTCTTCTATTGCCGTGAATGAATATGATATATATGATGTGTAGACTGTAGTGGAACACATGCATACATGATTTGCTTTTTTCTATTATTGAATTAATTGAGATCAAAACACGCGATTTGCTTGATCTCGGACTTTTATTCTCATTCTAGTCTCATTAATATGATCATCTTTCTTTATCTCTATGTTGTTCAGATAAGACCCGATTGGGAGAGTGCGAAAGTTGATGTTATGTACAGAGCATTGAAATGTAAGTTCTCGATCTACCCACACTTAAATTCCATGCTACTGTCTACTGCTGGATCTATTCTTGTCGAAGGTTCACCACACGATCTCTTTTGGGGTGGTGGACGTGAGGGAGAAGGCCTCAACTATTTAGGGAGGTTGTTGATGCAGTTGAGATCTGAGTTTGCGGGCGAGTCTTCTGCATAAGTTGAGAACCCTTATAAAATCTAGGGTGTAGATTTTTTGGGGAAAGCATAAGATTGCACATTATTTTTATTAATAACATATAAAAGGGTTAAAAGGAACATAGAGAAGGGCAAATCTTGTACTATAGTTTCTCTCCCCAAATGAACAAGGATACAAGGGAGGTAAAATTTTGTATCATAATCCACGACATTATCGTTGTTTTTACGAATGTTTCAACAGTGAACATTCTGTAATTTTGTAAGGGTAGCTCATGCTTGATCCAAATAAAATAACGCGATGATTTTTTCTTCTGAAGAATAGACTGATAACAGTGATAGATCTTAAACTCGATTAGGTTTAAGCAATCGAGCGAGTATTGTAAACTTTCAGGTCTTTTATCTGGTGGTGCTCCAAGTTTCTGAACTAGCGTGGAATTTGGATCTAGGCTAACACTTTTAGACACATTATTCGTGTTTCTGAATATCTGTATATCTGATATTGATATCTGTAGTGGTACTACTTTTAAGGCCAACGTGAATTTCTCGGATAGTTCTTGCGTGGTGGGAGAGTTTCTATCGCTACAATTTGCCACTGCTACCAAGAATCTATATGACTCTTGGATACATGCATCATATCTCTGTTCATATTAAGTTATGCATCCGTTTGAAAATGCACAACTTTGACCATATAAATCTCTAATAATCAATGTAGTAGAAGTTATGAAAACTTGATAAGTTGAACATATACATTGAAATACAAAATTTTAGAAGTATTACTCAAAACTTATGGTCAAAGTAAGACATGAATAATGTAGTTAAATTATTGCAACCAATATGGAACACAGTGTATAGTACTACAAATTTTCGTAACGCATCTGTTTAAAAATTACCGTATAAATTGACATTTGAAATTAGAATTACTAACTTGAGGCTTTTCAATGTGGTCCAAAAATTAGAGCCAATTAATATTGGCCTATCTCTTTGCCCGGCCTAGCCCTTAGATAGTCCGCTCACCCGAATCAAAAAGGTCTAGGGGGGTGGTGTTCAATAATTGGCCCAAAGCATGGCTCGACCGTATCATGTTGGCACGAAAAACCCGGTTTCGGGCTTGGGCTTGAACTTGACCCCTTATCTTTTGAACAACTCCGAGGAACGAATAATAGCAATCTTTCTAATTAGTGAAAATGATTATGAGAATAGACCGTTTAATTTTTAGGATATTTCAAATATAAGGACACTTGAAAAAGAAGCAACCCTTTTTATCTTTGCTATACGTGAGGACTGAGGTCGAAAAAGTCAAAGATGTAGGTCACTAGGTCAATATGTTGGGTATAAATGTATCTTGAAAACCCTCTTATTAAAGATTGTATGAGCTATGCTAATCAGCATATACAATAATCTAACATTAATGTATAACTTAAGATCAGGAGATGATTAGCAACGTGTAGTAGATCTTAATTGTAAACTTGTAATACATTGTTGATTAATACTGATATGCAAAGCTGGCTATAAATCTCAATATAACGATAGATGATTATCAATCAAGAGACTTTAGATAATACCCAAGAACATGCAAACTGCAATTAAATTTGGGTAGAACATGATTCTTACTTAATTAAAGCTTCCAATCACTTACCTTCATCATAATGTTGGTACTTTTTTGCATAAAAAAACATACTACATGAATAGGAGATGACTCATGCTACAAGGTAGGGACACGTGGGAGACAACTCCAATTCAAGGTTTTTTACATCTGGATATATAAATTTTTTTTGGACAACAAGTGGAGACAGGATATATACTTCTGTTACTAGGATTATCACTAAAAAAAACTTTCAAAAATTCCAGTTATAACTTATTGTAGTATATCACAATAATTAGTAAAATCACACTCTAATAATGTCTTGACAATCAACAACAGTTGTTAAACTTTCGATTCAAATCGTATAATCTTACGATTTTACGATTCAATTATGATCATATGATCTGATTCACGATTCTACAAGATTTTATGCATTCTTGTGAAAACCTTATACATCTAAGTTATGTTTATTCTACCAAAGCTATTAATAGACATATATGGCCAATATCACCTATTTAATAGCTAAACAACTATTTTTTCAATTATTAGTCATTCTAAACTTACAAAATGAGCAATATCTGGATTATAGATGTCCATAGAATCTTATGATTCTACTATCCGATTTTACGATCCGATTCTAAACCTTACGATTTAAAATTGAATCCTAATTGTAACAACCTTGGTTGTATATTCTTTTTTTAGATAGTTTGAGATACATTTTGAAGAGTCTCATAAGCTTTTTCAGTATCTTATTCAAAAAAAAAAAATATCACAATAAATAGTATACTTATTTTTGCTGAATCTATCTTGTCTGAAATGAACTTATATTTATTGAGTCATGTTGTTTTTCTTTTTAGCACTACTAATTTAGACTAATTGAACTTAATTTTAGTAAATTGAACTCATTATTTTAAGGCGAATTGAACAAAACTATATTTGTTTGACATGAACAAATATGATAATTGCTAAAATTTGTGGAAAGTAGAAAACTCCAAACTTGTTTATTTGGCAACGACTAGTCTTGAGTTAGAGAGATGGAATGAGCTTGTTAGTATAATTTGTAGACTTAGGATGATTTAATTGTAGGTTAAAATTAGACAACGGAACAATTGTTACCTTTATAGTATTAAATTTGACATTTTTTAAACTTTCCAAGAACTTACACTCTTTGTTAGTTAAAACGCGTTTAAAACGGGTTTAAAACCGTTTAAAGTCGTTTTCCGTCGTTTTTTGAAAAAGCCAAAAAGGGGGCCAAAAAAAGTTTTTTGTGGAGCCCCCAGTCTTATTAAAAAAAAAAACTCTCTTACATTTTGTATTATTAAAAAAAAAAAAACCCCTAAACACAAAAAATCTCTAATTTTGTAAAACGCTTTTATGCGGGGCGGCGGCGTTTTTTTTTTAAATAAATTTAATTTAGAAAAAAAGAGTACTTGTTTTTTTTTTTTTTTCTTTTCTTATTTATTCGTTTGTTTTTTGTGTTTTATTATTTTTTTTTTTTTTTTAGTTTTTGTTTTTCTTTATTGTTGAGGCCTTTTTATGATGATTGGGTATAGGAGTTGATTTTTTTTGGTGTGGGTGGCGTTTTAAAACGGGGCGAATGGGTTTTAATCAAAGTGTGAAAAAAATCTTTTTTAAGGTTTTAAGTTACTACGGGTTTTAATTTTATTTTTTTTGTATTTTTATGAGCTTTTTTAGTGTTGCGTTTTTTTTTTTTTTTGTTTTTTTTTTTATTTTTTTTTTTGGTTTTTTTTATTCTTATTTTTGTTATGTTTATATATTTTTTTTTTTTTTTGATTGAAGGTTATATAGGTATTCCGTAGCCGTTTAAATAGTCCGGGTATATTTCCGTTTTCCGTCGAATATTTATAAAAAAGTCAACGTTTAGAAAAATATTTGGTTGTTGGAAATTTAACGACCGTGATTTTCAAATAAATTTTGGTTTAAACTCGGCGAATTGAATTGTGTTTAATTTCCGTCCGTTAAAGCTTGACACTTACTACATCTCGGCAAACGACCCCTTAATGAAATGGAAATATAAAGCAAAAGAGGACAATAATGTCCAAGGTTCGGCAGGCAAAGAACATGACAATAGCACCGACACCTTCAATTAAATGGATGAGATTTGTTCTAAAGAAAATTAAAAGCATCTATATAATTTTATAGGCAACAATTTTTTAGTGTAAAAAACACACTTTTGAGTGATCGAGAATTTAGGAACTCTCAGAATGTTTGAGAAACTCTTAAAGTTTAGAGGGTAAAGACAAGAAAGCTCACATGATACGCAAAAGAACCTTTCTGATAATTATTCCACTCTTTTGTATGTTTTGCATGTTCTTTAGTCTTTACTTAGGGCGTGTTCGGCAAGTAGTGGTAGAGGTAGAGATAGGGGTTAAAGTAGGGGTTAATTTGTTAATTTATTAATTTAAGTATTTGACAAGGTAGTGGTAGAGGTAGCTGTTAGAGGTAGAGGTAGAGTTTAGGTAGTGTTTGTGGAAAGCTAAAAAAAGTAGTGGTTGAAGGCAGAGGTAGAGGTTGGAAAATATACAATAAAGTTTTTAATAAATAATAAAGAAAATATTTATAAACAGCTACTCCAACCGCTAGTTTTACCGAACACTAATATTTTACGCAGTTACTTTGACAGCTAACAACTCACAACTACTACTACAGCTGACAGCTACCTCCACAGCTATTAAGCGGCTAAAGGTCGATAAGGCCTATATTTTTATTCATGTACTTTGTAGTAGAGTTGATCAAAGATCTAATGAATGAGTTTAACACCAAGAACATCAAATAGTGGATATCCTCACGCTCATATCTGTCGAACTAGTTTAACATATTGTTGAATATAGGGTTATACTTGTAATCGAAGTCGATTCGCATAATCCAACTCATAATTTCGACCTAATCTTGTGGACTTGTCCAATTCTAGTTTAAAAAGTTTTCTTAACTTGAAAATGTCTGAAGGACACAAAATTTTGAATTGATGGCCTAAATTTTGTATGAAATCGAGGCGAAAGTCCAAAAAGTACAATCTAAAACTCATATTAGCATTGTCTCTTTAATCCACATGACCCTTTTTTGAGCCTTGGAAAATTATGTTGATGATTGATAGGTTTTAATGCTAAAGTCGTTCACCAACAAACCTCCCATGGGCGTTTGATATGTGAAAATGGAAGTTTGGTGAATATAAGGAGGGGTGGAGATCGGGAATTAATGGGTGGGATAAGGATAAAATAAAGACTATCCCTTATTTGGTATGAGTTGGGAATTGATTGTGATTAAATTATGATTTTACTTCAATACTCTTACTAGTCTTTTACTTCTTTCTTTTCCTTACTTTTCATTAAGGGTAAATGAGTCATTTCATTCTAAAATTTTAATCCCACCCCTAATACCTGCTTCCCTTCATGTTTTATTTTGGTGGAATTAGAGGGTATTTAATCCCACTTTCAATCCCCCTCAAAACTCCCAATCCCCCCAAACAAACATGGAAATTCTATACATTGGGATATATAATCTCAATCCCTCCCTCTAATCCCCCTAAACAAACACCCCCTCCAGGTTTATGTTCAGCAATAGTTTTGAGTAGCTTAGAATATTACTACAATTTGAATAACAGTTTTTGGCGAAGTAGTTCTGCATAGATGGTAGCTTAATGAGTACAATTGAAATAATGTTCCGCAAAATCTAAGAAGATTAACTTTTGGAGTAGTGTTTGTAAAACATTGCAAAATTAACATTAAATACCATTTGTTTGGGCTAACACGGATTTTAGCCTAATTCGGGTTAAAATGACTAAATTACCCTTGCTAACACCGAGCTTTCCTAAGCTAGACCCATTACTCTTAACAAAGTCCGTAATACTCCTTATTACGGAAATACCCTCAATTAACTTGATAATTACGGTTTTGTCATCACAATGCCCTATAAATACCTGATTTGCAGCATAATTTCGGGTAAATGTTTTATGATACTCTGAACCCCCTTTTTTTCTTACTTTCTCTCTATAGAAAAGTAATTTGACTTGAGCCTCGGAGGGGCGTTCCCGGTCTATTTTGCAGGTTCTCGGATCTCATATTGCGGGCAAGCGGTAAGACAATTCCCAAAATACCCTCATATACAAACAAATATTTCTATTCCGGAAACAGTTGAACCTACACCATTTTTATTATTTAATTTATTAGTATTCAAAAGATAGTTTGTGCCGAACACCTATAGCAGATACTATTTTAGAATTTATACTATCATTATGTGACTTTATATTTATAGTATGTAAGGGATAGAATTAAGAAAAGGACTTTAGGTTATAATCTTAGTTGGCTCCATGCAAGATGTTACGATCAGTACCATCCAAAGTCACATAAGCATGCACCATACCTAGCTAACAAGCTTTTTGACATATGGGATTTGATTAGTGGAGAGTGCTAGTTCATTTCTCACCGTTTATTCCTTTTCAACTTGTCAAACGAAATTGCAGGGTGAAAAATGGACCACTAATCCACTCCAATCTAAACCCCCACCTTAAGTTTTCATGGATTAATAAATACTACAACATTTTTCACACTATGTAACTTTTTAATTAACTATTTCATCGAAAATTTTCCTCAATACTTGTATCTCCATGATCAAGCTTCCTCTTAAAATTCAGTTTGTAATGTTCCATTCATTAATAATTACAACACTTACCAGCTAAAGGTAATCACCAAATGTACACCTTAGAAAACTTCCTAAAAGGTCGCTCATCCCCGAGACTACTCGCAACTAAGTATGCTTAGTATTTTAGCGTATGAGCTTCTTGAAAAGAAGATGTATTCTATTGATATGAGTTCTGTAATTAAATCCTTCAAAGTAACAAGATTTATTACATGAAACGGCTTGCAGTATAGTAGATTATTTACGACTTTACGAGATTACGGTGTTCCCTCTTCACTTAGCCTTGCTAAAGCGCATGCTTCAACCTTCATTCGTGACATTTAGGAATAGTGGCTTCCTCCATTTGTTGATGTTTTCGCACTAAATCGTTCGTAGTCTAATGCATCAGCAACGGTCATTCGTGCCTCTTTTGTCAAAATCTACAATATACTACCTCAGGATCTACTTGATTTCTAATTGTTGAAGCTATAAGTAAAAAGGGCTCAATTAGCCCATTCGTTGGGTTAGCAAAATGTTGAAATTGAAAGTGACAACTTCATAGTTATTACTTAGTAATTCAATGAAAGGAACATTTCAAACTCCGTAGAAAATTGCAACACAAGATATAGTCGAAAGCTTATGGCTCATATATGTCAAGTCCATATCAAGCATATGTTTTCCCAAGCAATGAGCGGATTCCTCTAATTTTAAATGATAAAACTTGTTGCGTTCGTAAGTGTTAAAGATAATGTATTGGGGGTTTCCCTCGTAAACAAGGCTTTATAATAGTTATGAACTTATATTTCTCATTCTCATTGTTTCTTTTCTTACTCTTTGAATTGCATTTTTCTATTACTAACTATCTTTTGCAGGCCTTCGACATCATTAGTCAAATTAACATATTTTATCCCAAAATAACAAGTACAGACAATAATTGAGGAAGTAAAATAGTAATTGTGGAAAAAACTTGACCAATTGGCAATTCATTAATTTGGCAAAATTGTACTTGATGAAAATCTAATATTAGTATAATGTTTATACTAATACTATAATACTTTATGAGTTTGCAAGAACTAGGGATGATGAAGGTGTGAAAGTTACACAAATGTTGAATGATGATGTCTAATCTTGCAAGTAGAAAATGATCCATTTTTAGTCAAACATCATAAGCTTAATTTAAGCCAAATATATACGAGTGTTTCATAAATCATAAGAAGATGAGATTCACGAGTTTAGAATGAGGACAAAACTCTCCCTACTATGAAATTTCTCGTCCTTTACGGATTACACATTGAATTGACGCGGGACATGATTGTCACCAACTTGTTTGGTTTTGTTAGATGCTAGTATTTTCGGCCTGTTCATACTGCTAATTTCAATCCACCAATCCACTGTATTATCAAGTAGTATTTGGTATACTGAAAAGGATTGTACCCTTCCAACCTCTCCAACCTCAAGGTTGAGGGTTCAATTTTCACTATGGCACTTTAAGGGTAGGGTTTCCCTTACCCTTCCCCCTTACTCCCAAGTGTCTGGCCCAATAGAACCCGAGCAGGGTCCGGTCCACTTCTCCTTACCAAAAAAAAAAACGTCTATTGTATTTGTTTGTGAAAAATGTTAGAGCGACACCTAGGAATGGCAATGGGTAGGGTCTGGGTCTAGACCCAGACCCATTAACTTCTTCAAGACCCAGACCCGATCCATACCTATTGGGTCTGGAATTTTCGGACCCAGACCCAGATCCTTTGGGTCTGATGGGTCTAGGGTCCTTTCAAATTTCAAGTTTAATTGTATTTTTTAATCTAATAAATTTATTTTGCGTATTTTATAGGTTTGTATAACCATGTTTAAGGTTTGTATCGAAACAATTAACATAATATAGCTCATAAAATCTTAAAAATGTTTAAAATAATATTACATGTCTTAAAATGGAGCCATAAATTACAACTTGATTTTTATTTTTTTGAATTTTTTAATGTAAATGGGCCTGTGGGTAGGGTCTGATATAGTTGGACCCAGACTCGGACTCGCCTGATAACTAGGGGATGTCAATGGGGCGGGGGTGGGGCGGATGTTGGCAATCCTATTCCCATCCCCGCCTAAAAAACTCATCCCCATCCCCGCCTCATCACCCATGGCGGGGGAAAATCTTGTCCCCATCCCCGCCCCATCCCCGCGCGAATCCCCCTCCCCGCCCCATCCCCGCGCGAATCCCCGCCCCGCCCCATCCCCGAGCGAATCCCCGCACTCGCTCCATCCCCGCCCCAATCTATTAGGGTTAAGAGAGAGGAAAAACAAAAGTTTAAAAGTAATTTTGGATTTTAGCCTTTGGAAAATAAAAGTATCAAATGAAAGTAGTAGTAAACAACTAATAACATTTAGAATTTTAAGCCTTTGGAGAATACCATGGCAGGGCTTAGACGGGGCCGGTTGGGATGGGGCGGGGCGGGCGGGTATGGGGCGGGTATGGACTAACATCCACCCCCGCCCCATTACCCATGGCGGGGATGGTTTTCATCCCCATCCCCGCCCCATCCCCCTCGAAACCTTCTCCCATCCCCATCTAACTGGGGCGGGTGTGGGGCGGGTCTCCACAAAACCCGCCCCACTGACATCCCTACTGATAACCTCTGGACCCAGACCCGACCCAGACCCATTGGGTCTAAAAACGTTGGACTCAGACCCTTATAAATGGGTCTATTAGTCTGGGTCTGGGTTGGGTCCAAGACCCATTACCATCCCTAGCGACGCCTAAATTATATAAACCAGGGAATTGTTCAGCTGTTTTTGATCTATTACAACTTATTGTGTGAGTAAGCTAATTTTATTGCATGTGTTTCTATTTAATGGTTAATATTTTAATGCGTTTGATAAAAGACTTTTAGATAAGTTTTTTTATTGACTTTTGGCTTTTACATGTGGTAAAATAGCCAAAAAAAAGTGTTTGATGCATAGCTTTTGGAATGACTAAAAATCCGGCTTTTAGCTAAAAGACAAAAGGTGTTTTAGTTTTTCTGATGGCTTTTGGTTTTTTCTTCCAATTTGTACTAAACAGTCAATACTAGTATACTAGGAACATCACTTTTTATCAATCCCCTTTTATAAACAACGAATAAATACATAGTCGGCTAAACAAGGCACTAAAAACAGTCAACCAATCAGTACAAAAAACCATCAGCCACCAACCAATTGTCAAATACCATTGTATCTTTTCAAGCTTGTAGATGTAAAAGTTTGAACATTAATATTACTAGTTGTGTATCTTTAAAAAATTATATTTCAAAAGTACATATCGAAACAAATCAAACAAAGCTCACATGTATATATTTACCTTTATATAAATCACAATGATAGTCAACTTAAAATTGGTGATTAATGTTAAAAGTCAAAGTGTAAACATTCTATTGAAAGGAATATAGTATATGTTAGGGGACTTTTTGCGTTAAAAAGTGTCATTTTTGGATTTGAAAAGATCACTTTAGACAAGGGGTCACCTTTTATCTTAAAGAGGTCATTTTTAATGAAGATGTGGTAAGGTAGTCCTATATAGGAATTGGTCTTTGTGTTTTGCATTCATGTCAAAACATATTATTCTTTTATTATTTTTTTAATAAGATACAAGAAAAGTATTAGGAGACCCTCTTTCAAAGGTTAATCTTAAACTATATAAAATAACTAATAGAGTAAGTAGCGATTATATTTTAGCTGATAGACTAATATTTATATAGTATAATTTTCTCTACTCTATGACTTTTGGCAAAAGAAAAAAGTAATAGATACTCAGTTAGAAAACGACTAATATTTTTTTAAAGGGCGACATAAATAACACTACTTTTTATAAATTAAAGTCATATGACATCTACAATAAATTTTAAGCAATAATGAAAGCAAATCTAACAATATCAAACATAAATTTTAGTGATAGAATTACGTAATTCAAAAATCTAAATATGATAATATGACACATTCTAGAATCATTGTCTCAATATGACTTTTATAAGTAGATTTGGTGCTCCATCATATAACTTTGAAAAGGGAACTCTTATATTGACTTACAAGTTATAAGAATGCAAAGAAATGTCTGATAACTATTGTAGTAGACTCACATGAGAAACCGTGGAGTGTAACCAAAAAAAACCGTACGAGAAAAAGCATATCCATCGTTTAATACTAAGCTTGGCTTGGTCTAGTGATAAGCGTTTGACCCCATGACTTCAAGGTCATGGGATCAAATCCCACTAGGGGCATTTGGGGATGGGGATTCCTTACCATTCCCCCCTACTCTTAAGTGTCTGGCCCAATAGGACCCGATCGGGGTCCGAGCCACTTCTCCTTACCAAAAAAAATATATAAAAAAAGAATATACATCGTTTAATGAAAATTTAAAATTAAACAAGAAATTAAGGTTCCCCCTTCTCTATGTAGTATATTCAATAACTAACAGCATAAAACTTGTATTTATTCGTTTCAAAACCGATGATAAACTATTTATAATGGAGTGTTTTAAAATAGATGATACACCTTTTCTCTCCTTCTTTAGTAAGTTTTGGTGTGTGATTTGATAATTTTACCCTTACTCAAAATACTAAACCATGTTTAATTAGTACTAATTTAATTTTACCCACCCCCCTCTCTCTCTCCTCAACCCACAACGCTTGATCTACCACCAACACCCAACCTAGCATCACCTACCACCATCACCTGATAAGCCCCATCACCGCCCTCCCCTAATCCCCTCCCCCAAGAACCCAATCCCAACTACCTTCAAATTTGCCAGCCCCATCAATAATAATATAATGGCATAGTGGATGGAGCTCTTTGTTCTATACTTGAGGTTGGGAGTTCAATTTTCACATTAGACAATTTATTTTTAATATGAGAATGATGTTGGTAAAATACTATTAAAAGCGGGATAGTGACACATGGTGCATATCAACCATTGATTACGCTTTTTAATATATATATATATAGATTTTATTGTAGCAACTACTTACTTGAACAAGTGGTGGGCATATTAATTGGAATTGACGGGACTAATGGTAATTCCATGTTTCGTAAGTTAGGATCAAACAGATTGATTAATACCATGGAAATATTAAGGGACGAGGCTATAATTCTTTGTACCTAACCTTTTAAAATTAGAACGATAATGATGATAGTGAAGACTTTGTGAACTCGTTTTTCATGTGGTGACATTATTCTACAATTTACAAAAATAAAGAAAAGAAAAGATTTTTACTGTGGTTGATATAAAGTTGAACTTTGTAAAAGCTGAGCCAGCAAACATATAAGTATTTATATATCAAAAGGTCACTTTGAGAAAGACTCGTGTTAATTAGATCAATGCTCACGTTATCTACGTAAATGCAAGTCAATATGGAGAATTTGATAGTTATTGGCTCATCTATACTTGATTAGTTGATTAGAGTAATACATGACCAATCTTATTATTCGAGCAAAATTGACACTAAATAATGGATTATGATTGATATATCTTCTTTTCCCTCTTTCTTTTAGTGTTCATTCAAATTTGCAGGAAAAAAAGTTGATAGTAACACATACAAAAATACTTCTCTTGGAAATGAATTACATGAAAGATATTAGCGAACATTAAGCTAAATCTTGGTTGGCAAGTATCATCTCTTTTTATTTTTAGCGAGAGATCTTATATTCTTATTAAAGGGGGGAACGAGAAAAGTCAACCCTTGTACAAGAGGATTGAATTTGGTCTGCTTTATCTCGTTACCAAATCCATATAAACTAATCAATTAAAACCCCAATACAAAACTTTTCATTGCACCACATTGATGTAAAAAGTAAACCGCCACCCTTCAAGAGTAGTAAAAATGAAACCCTAATATCGGAGATGAGTTAAGTGCGTGATAATTATAGGCAGATCTATAGTAAAATTTGACAAGTTGTCTATTGTCTATCATTAGGGGCTTCAAATAAAAACAAAATTTAATAGTACATGACAACTATATTATTGATCATTATCGTATGACAACTACACTAGTTTTGTTAATTCATGATCGCAACTATGTTAGAGTTGCTTTTTTCACTTTTTTCCCTATAATTTATCCCATACATATAAACATTTAAATATTGATAATTTCGACTGACATTTAATTTTGATATAAAATTTCAACATAATATTGTTTTAAAAAATAGACTTAATACTTGTATAGTGTATCCCTAGAAGCTCATATACTAGATCATTAAAAACTCTGAATAGTTTTTTTTTGAAAGGGAAAAAACCCTAATACTACTCCAGTTACCCACAACTTGTTGTCCCCACATTACATTAAACATGAATTGATCAGTAACCAATTCATCATTTAATTAAGGGGACATCAAGATATGTTCCCACGCGGCATATTAATATCCTTCAGATATTTGATTCTTAATAACACCATTAAGATTCTTGCTTTCTTATTGAATCTCTAGCTCGACGACACATATGTCTAGAAATTAATAGCTTCATATACAGTTGGAAAAAATAAATTTCAACCCCCTTGACCAAAGTCAAATTCTCCATTATGGTAGACATAAAAGTCTTGTAATTCCATGGAAAAGTCATCTCCCTTTTAAAGCCATTTTAAAATGTGCTTGACTAGGAATGTAGATTATTAACTAACTAACTAACTTAATTAACTAATTATAATCACTTATAGACAATTTAATTCCTTTCAAAAAAAAAAAGACAATTTAATTAAACTAAACGCCTGTTTTCCCCAACTTATTTCAGTTAATTCAGTTCAGTTCACTCTGGACAATACTTTTACTCTCACATATCACTAATTATTTCAGTTCACACAAAAGTATTATGAAATGACCTTTAAGCACATCTACTTTCCCCTAGCTCATTGTAGAAAATCGTAGATAGTCTCTCTAAATCGGACCATCATAAATCTCAAGTCTTTACCGAATTCTACTTGAAACCGACTCTTTTACATATAGAGATAGCTTAGAATTCACTCTTAAAAAGGAATTTCTAAACATTTTATGTACTTTGAGAAAGAAAAGAGACTAAGCTATTCGCCACTTCACTCAAAAGCAATGTTCAAATGGGCCAGATATATGGCTAACATTTAAAAAAGTCATTGGATCCCAATTGATGATTTGTGTTTATTTTATTAGTGATTGGTCGATAATATCTCAATGTTCCAAACTCATTTAGTTAACACGTTATATAATCACTTGATCATTTCTCTTACTAATTATAGAAGTAATTTGGCAATTGTAACGACTTCGTTAGATGTGACCACAAATTACAATACTTGTTACTATTATTATTTAGTATCTCCTTAATTTCCCATATTCATATCATATTTCATCCTTTTTTTTGTTGCAATAGTTTGTTTTTTTTTAGAAATTTTAGTTTAAAGTAGTTGATACATTACCTTTTGGCTCATAGTTATTCGATTTCACCAATACATGAGCATATTTTCCATCTCTTTATTTCTAGCTATCTTTACGCACAAGATCGTCTTCAAATTAGAAGATTGCAAGTTCCCTTCACCGCAACTTGAAAAATACACGAAATAGATGCAACAATACTTCTTAACAACACATGTACCTCCTAAAATATCATTTTAATTCTTTGCATCTAAGAAGATTACATAGTATCTATTTTATCGAATTTTTTCTCCAAAATACCATTTGAGGAATATTGCAATTATATATGTAAATCATATGTGGAAATTTTCCTCCGAATTGTTGTAACTCCATGTAGAATCTGTCCAATAATCACGACTCATAAGTTGTGACCGAATGACGGAATTAAAGAGACTGACATAAGTCATGGGTTCTCATTCGTTTTGAATATGTATTAAAACTTGATGGTCAAAGCACTAGTAATAATACTCCATCTGTTTCTTAAAAATTGTTACACTTTCCTTTTTAATACGTTTTATTAAATTGTTACACTTCTACTTTTTCTATTTTGGGATATATGGCCCACTAGTTTTTTTATTCAACTATATGTTAGTGGTCCTACACTTTTACCCTTTTGTCATGCTTTTTATTATTTTATTCTTTATTCTCTCTCCTAAACTTACTTTTCATGTCATTGCCATGCTTTTCATACCCATCTCCTTGGTTATTGAATTTTTGAAAGTGTAACAATTTTTAGGAAACGGAGGGAGTATATCTTTTGGTGAAATATTATATATATTCGGCTTCTCTGATGGAGAGGCTTAGTTCCATTTTACATAAAAATATTTGCAATAATGTGGATTTGTTTGTATAAATTAAAGGGGCTACGTATTTTCAGGAAAAAAACCTAGTGTTCAGGAAAAACGTTAGTACTAGCTACTTGAGAGAAACTATTAGATAAAAATGTTTCATGGATTTGTTTGTACGATATGAACTTTTAAACATATGACCTACGTTATATCATTATATGTCGTAAATTCTATGTTGCACACGGACTCATCGTGACTTGGTGAGTACCATGCGCACAATGAACATCAATCAGTGAACAATGAACATCACCCAATGAACATCACCCAATGAACATCACCCAATGAACAATGAACATCACCCAATGAACATCAGTTGGACATCACCTAATGAACATCACCTAATGATCCACCCAATGAACAATGAACATCACCCAATGAACATCAATTGCACATCACTTAATGAACACCAGTTGGTTCTTTTGATTTACTTTATTGTTCATTTGAGTGAACTTTATGTTCTTTTAACATAAACTGATGTTCATTGGTTGACATTTTTAAATTTTCAAAAATTTGAAAATTTTCATGTCAAATCAATTTTGGAGTCTTGTTCATTGGAGAACTGATTATTGTTCTTTGTGTGTGAACTTAGTGTTCTTTTAACACAAACTGATGTTCATTGGGTGACGTTCATTGAATGATGTGCAACTGATGTTCATTGGGTGATGTTTATTGATGTTCATTGGGTGATGTCAAACTGATGTTCATTTGGTAACGTTCATTGTTCATTGGTTGATGTTCATTAGGTGTGTTCATTGAGTGATGTTCATTGGATAGTGGGTAATATTCATTGTGCGCATGATGCTCATCATAAATCCGTGTGCAAGATCAAACTATTGATTATATGTAGATACATCATCGCGTGCGTTAGGTGAAAAATATTGCGGGAGGCAGAAAGGCACGCTTTACAAAAACTATCCTTTCATTCACCATAAAGAGGAAAAGGCATTATTTTAAAAAAGTCCTACAAAAACAAACAACAATCACATGAAACATGGGAGTATATGACATGTAGATGACATGTTAATCTCTCTTAATTTTCTATACACACATACCATGATACCAACTACTTTTCAAAAAATGTACTATACACCAAAAGTTTTCGCACTTTTTGATTAAAGAAAAAAAAATCAACAACTAAAGTCATTTTAGATTAGAAGAAGTGAAAAAAACGTAAGCTCTAATTACTCCTCTAAAGGATCACATTAATACTAATAGGTGTTACTTACCAACAAGGTGGTGAATATTAAACCAGATGCAACTTGATAGTTACTAAATATGCCTAATTTTACTTAGTGATATTTATTAATGAATTTATCGACTAAATCACGTTATTAATTAAAATTATAACGGCAACTATTTGAGATTACGTGTATTTTTCAGTCCCACGATCTGTAGTTTATGAATGGACTTGTGAAAATTGAATCTTTTAGTTAACATTGTATTTCGAATTCATATAATGGAATATTACTTTTAAAAATTAACATTTCTAACATGATTCAAACATCTTTGAGTATAATTAAAAAAAACTAACAAATACTTATACTTACAATCTTATTAAAATTAGTTGATCTCATCGTGTCTGTTAAATTACAAAACGTGCCTATTATCTTAAGAAAATGCATTAATTTAACATTATATCTTGTACTGTTTCAAAATGTTCCAACCACAATTTTTACTATGTACCTGATCATGCACCATACACACTCTCATCATGACGCATTAAAGTATTAGTGAATATATCTTATACAATAATCATATCATATTAAAAAAAATTATCTCACATATATTTTTATAGTTGGTTGAGATTGCACCTATTGTACACCTTTTATATGTAACGTTTAAAAAGTCTGTTTTGACATTTTATTGCATTTTTAAAAAAATCTTCCTTTTGTACCCTTGAATTTGATGTAATAGCATTAAGCTTTTATTTTCTTAATTCATAATTCAGGTACTCCTTTATCAAAATAAGATAAAATAGGTTTGTTGAGTGGGGATAAATTAACAAGAAAATATAGGAGAGAGGTAGCAACAATGGCATTGTGTAGGGAAAAATATATAGTGATATGTTCATCTAGTAAAAGAGGGGAATGTAAGATAAATTGATGTAGGTAGGAGTAAAATAATAAAACATGTTGAAAAATAAAAAAGCTAAAGTATAGCCATAATATAAGAAGAAAAAAACTTCAATTCAAGATGTAATCATAAAAGACAATAATAAAGACAATATGTGAATAAAGACAATACTTTTTTTAAAAAAAATCTATGAATCAAAATACTACCATATGAGTGAAATTACCAACAAACTATAATAGTAAAAGAAAACACATGGTACAAAATCGTCGAAATTCTCGAAATTTTCTTGCCAACAAAGTATTTTATTTATTAAAAATTTAGCTCATATATACACTTTTATTCAAATATCTACAAAATATATTTTATAAGTCTAAATTAAATATTTTTATATTTTATAGTTGCAATCGAGTAATTTTTACTTATCTATCTAAACTTATATAAACTTACTGAGTTAAATTAAAATTATTATTATATTAATTTTATAATTTTTTAAAAGTTAGTAAAACTTAATTATACTATGTTATTTTTAATAATATTAGATTGGCTTTATAGTCATCAAAATAGATATTAAAAAATGTAAATATGTGAATGTTTAACATTGTTGCAATGTTGTCTATATTAGTAATAGTGATAATGATTTTTTTTCTTTGGATTTATGCTAATCTCTACACATGTCTTCATTAGTTTGAACTTATCCAATTGTTTTCACGAAATATATCAAAATTGGTTGAGTAAAACAATACCTTAAAAAAAATCCATTTTTTGCTCTCATATGTTAGAACTACATGTCGCATTCTAAATGGTCAATATTACTTTATTTTAAAAAACCATTTTATAGGTCTACAAAATGAGGTTTTTGCTCCCTCTTCTATGAGACTTTAAGGGATTCAATATTGTTTAATTCAATTTATTTTAACCTCATTCAATCAAATAAATTTTAACAGATTTTAATGGGTTTCAAATAATTCTATTTTTAACTACAATAAGTTTCGACAAATTTAATAAATAACAATGTCTTAGATAAATTAAGATGATCCAAGAATAAATCTAGTTCAAGTTTATATTCTAGTTAACCTTATAACTAGTGATAATAAGTTCACATAAGTCAAATTTAACCTACCACCAGTTACACCAACATCTTATATTCATGGATATTTATCCAAATAATAGTGTATACATAAGATAGATATTGACGAAATTTTCAATAAAAATCTCAAAAAAGATATTTGCTTCCCAATTATCCACTTTTATTAATTTGTAAAAGTATTATTATCATCCATCCACCTATTCTTCACTACCATAAAAATTAATCTTGAAAAAGATTTGGATAATCATTTAATCAAATGTTCATACAAGTAGTCTCCTATAATATTATAAAAAACAACATATTAAAAAAATATTTATACAACTATATATTTTAAATGGTGGTGGAGCTTGAAAGATTGCAAAAAAAATATTTAAGAGAGAGAAAACTCCATTTTTTCTTCCTTCTTCTTCCTTCTTCTTCCCCCCTTCTAAAATTGCGTTCTCTGCTAATCACTGTTTTTCGGGGTTGTTGCTATTCTCTCTCTCTCCTTTATCTTTCTCTCTCCATTTTTCCATTGAATTTTTCAACAATTATTTCTTTGAAATTATCCAATTTCTCTTTCTATTTTGTAATTGAAGCTCTGAGCTCTGAAAATCTTAAAATTTCCGCTTGATCACGAAATTCGCGACTTGAATTATTCTCTTTCTTCAGCATTTAATCTCGCAATTGATTTTCGATCTGTTACTAAAGAGGATTAATTAATTGGAGAAGTTTTGTGATTGTTTAATTGTTGTTTTGTTGGCGATTTTCGGAAGTTAGGGTTTCGAATTTGATTCGAAAAGTTGAAAACTTGAAGACGAGGAGAATTTGGTTTAATGGTGGAGTTTCTGATAAAGTAGGAGAAAAAAATTTAGCAAAAAAAAAAAAAGAAAAGAAAAGAAAAAAGTTGCATTTTTAAAAATTGTGTATCTCATTTAGATCTGTCACTTTATACACAATCTTTCTGTGTTGTGGAGTAAATAAAGGAAAAGAGAAGAAAGGATTCTTATCTTTATTCTTCTCTTTTGTTGGAAGTTTATTCTCTTATTATTATTAATTCAGAGTATAAATTCGATTTCGAGCTCGAATTCATTTATGCATTGAAGAAGAATCAAGCATATATAATAAAGTTTATATCTTGCTTTGATTGTGTTGATTCTGTTGATTGTGTATATGTTGTTGTTTGTTAGAGATTTGATTGAAATTTGAAGGTTGAATTGTGTTGGATTGTGTTGAATTGGTGGTGATTGTGTTGAATTGTGTTGGATTGTGTTGAATTGGTGGTGATTGGTGAAAAGAAAGGGTGGCTTTTGTAAAGATAGGAGTGACGGATCCTTCAATTGAATATAGGAGGGGGTGTGATTGTGTAGCTGGTCTGGAGTGCTTAGTTAATATTGTCAGGGCCCTGAGAATGGGGTCCTGCTTATCTGCGGAAAGCAGGAGCCCTCTCCCTGGTTCTCCGTCCGCGGCGTTAGGGGTTAGGAAAAGGAAGAACTCCAAGAAACGATTCGGTTCTAGGAGTTCTTCCTTTGATTTTAAGAAGGATGATCAGCTTTGTAAGACCCCTGGTCGGTTGTTTTTCAATGGGGCGACTGAGGTCGCCTCGTTGTTTACACAGCAAGGGAGAAAGGGTACTAATCAGGATGCTATGGTTGTTTGGGAGGTTAGCTCTTTTCCCTGTTTTATGCATCTTTGTTGTGTTACATTTCATTTGTTACTTGTCTTGCTAATGTTTCGAAGTTTGTGATCGCGGCTACTGTTGATTGAGTTTTCCTGTTTCATGTAAATATTAGATGCAGATGTTTTTTTGTAGTTTGATTTGGGTTATTGCATGATTATCCTCTGAACCTTAACAATGTGTACAAGCTGATTTCGATGTGTGAAAACTGTAGGCGGGTTTATGATCCAATAAGAAAGAAATCGAAAAAAATGTATGATTTGATTGGTTAAAATGAGTCTGAGCTATAAAAATCTGGAATGAGATTAACTAATTACATTTGACTTTGGATAATTTGCTCATTAGATTTGCTCTTTGCTGAGGCCCACCCTCTTATTCAAAAAATGTATGATTGATTATTATCAATGTATATATCATCTTTTTGGTGGAAACATTTTTAAAATCTATTATCCAATATCCATTACCTTCTTTATTTGAGCTTTTTGTTGCGTTTGAGTAATGATTTCATCATTATCTACAGTTTAGTAGGTGTTTCTTTTTGTATTTATTCAGTATTTGCTGTGTTCCTACAATTCCTTATCTAGGATTTTGTTTCTCTTAACTTATCCTTAATAATAGATAACAAAACTACTGTTTTTCATCCTTATCCAACATCTTAGTTGAGTTATGTGAACTGTCTTTTATCCTTATCCAACATCCTAGTTCAGTTATGTGATCTACTATATCCGTTACTTAGTGGAACTCTAGTACATGATTGTCATATATGAGAATGATTAGTAACTTTAATAAGTACATTTGACTTGCATGATTGTTGGTTTGACCGAGACTAGACACTTTGACATGAACTGCTTCTGGTTGGATGCCTGGATCGAACCTGTGTCTAAAAGAATAACTAATTGACGTAGAATTTCGGAATACACCCCTATCTTTATGTAAATAAGTTTCAAGATGTGCTCAAGTGTTTATATTCAATCAATCCATTACCATACATAGTATATTTCACTTTAAGCTTTTCTATAAGCATCCCATAGCAGATATTGTCATTATATAATTACTCTAGATGGTTAACAATTATTAGTATTGAAGGATCTATGTTTTGTCCCCTGTTCTTTTTAGATCGGTTTGAAGTTGTTGCATGTTGCTCGTTGCTATGTAGACTGTCCGTTTCCGTCCATCTCTTATTGAATATTCTTCTGTTTTGTCTCTTGTTCACTGGGACTCAGAGCTCTTTGTTCATGTGTTTGAGAATTGAGGATGTCCATATTGGTTTGACAGGCTATCCTGACTTACTACTGATTATTGTCTTGATTTGCAGAACTTCTGCTCAAGAAATGACACAATCTTTTGTGGAGTTTTTGACGGTCATGGGCCATATGGCCATATGGTTGCCAAGAAAGTTAGGGACTCCCTTCCTCAGAAACTACACGCTCAGTGGGAAGTGAATACTAAAAGCGAAGAAGTTCTCCGGGAAATCAGCCTGAATGGCAGCAGCATGAATTCTGAAGATACTTCTTTCATATCTGCTGATGAAGAATGCAGGGTCTCTGTTGATCTCGATGAAACAGATAAGGAGCCAGAAATATTTCAAATTCTGAAAGAATCTTTTCTAAAAGCTTTCAGAATCATGGATCGGGAATTGAGAGTACATACAGGTGTTGATTGCTTTTGCAGTGGAACCACAGCAGTGACACTTATTAAGCAGGTTGCTGAACCAATTTCTAGTAGTTTTTGAAGGTTTCTTTTCTTAATATCATTTATTAAGCAAATACTTTCATGTGTACAGGGGCAAGACCTTGTTATTGGAAACGTTGGTGACTCAAGAGCTGTGCTTGGAACCAGAGATGATGACAACACTCTATTTGCTGTGCAGTTAACTGTAGATCTTAAACCAAATCTGCCAGGTTTTTCTCGCCTCCTGCTCAAACAAATTTGTAATTTTGGTGCTTGGTGTTTTATGTATTGATATCTGGTGATAAACTTGGAGCAGTTGGATCAATTTTCATCTGCTTGGGAGCTGTTGCATTCTCAAGATGCAAATTTTGTTTCAATCTTCTTGTCATATTGTTTCCTTACATTCCCCCTTATTTTTCGTTACCTTTTCTGGCTTTGTTGCAAAAAAAAGGGGGTTGGGGTTGGGGGTGGGGTGAAGCGCACCCGGGGGGGGGGGGGATTGAGGAGGCTACTCGCGGGTGTCTCGTTTTTTTAGAAGTTGAGTCTTATTTATTTGGGAAGAATGTGGTTCCCTCTTAAAGTAATATCCCATATCCATTTAAATTTTAGTATGGGTTGTTAAGGGAAGATATGTTGTGATTGTCGAGGGGCTGACTGTCGTCAATGTCATGTTAATGGCTCAAAGTGGACTAGTTGAATATTCAGATAATACTATATAGATTTTCTTTAGGTTGGGAAGTAGAAGTTCCCTACTGGACCGAAATCCCCCACTAGTCAACCCGGTCTGCCAAAGCTCCTTCGGAGTATGGGGGAAGGGTAAGGGGGATCTCGTCCCCCAAAGTGCCTCTAGTGGGGGTTTGATTCCACAACCTCAAGGTTTTGAGACAGATGCTTTACCTCTAGACCAAGTACCACTTGGTAATAAATCATGTAGACAGCATGTAGGCATTATAACATAGTGCACTGGGCTCTTGTGGTGGATTTGGCTAGTCAGCTAGATATACATGTAGTGATGTAATGACTATTTTTGATCCAAAAATCTAAATCTTGTTTCTTAGTTTATTTTATTATGTTCTCATGATGATGCTTTACTTTGATATCATCTACCCTTGAAACAATTCTTTTGGTTTTTTTGTTGAGATTAGTACAAAATCATATTAGAACTCTCATTATTAGCCCAAAATCATATTTGATCTACAACAACCACCCGTGGAGCCACTGGCACTTGTCTTCTTAATCTTATCATGCGACAATGAGCTGATTTAAAAGATATGATAATGAAGAAATTTTGCAAGTAAACAATGAAATTTAGATTGACAAGATGTGAAACCCATTATGCAGACTTAACCTGTTGTAGAACACAGACAGCATTGATGTCGATGGTTCTTTGGCCATTTTGAAATAATGTTATAGGTTAAGACGTCTAGTGTAGTAAGCTACTTGTGTGCACGAGACGCTATTAATGATGCACTTGTTCGACGAGCAAGAACTTAAACCTTGTAAAGAGAGATCTAGATAGAAGCTACTAAACCTTAATTTTATCAGACGAAACATGGTGGAGACTCTTCTACATGTATCTAATGATGATAGGGATCATCTGGTGATTAATAGTCTCAGTAGCCATCTTCTCACATGCCTTTTATGGCTTCAGAAAAGTCTATTGACCCAGGTGTGTGTCTGTGAGTGTGCATGCAGTACGTGTGTGCTATGATTACCAAGCTGGTGATGCCCGAAACTATGACTTGTTCTCTTCACCTGATTTAAGCTGAACTGATTTTCTCCTGATTAAACTGTTTTTTTATTTATTATTGAAGCTTATTTTAACTGAATTTAATCTCTGTTAAACAAAAAAAACCTGATTGAATCTAAATATTACCAATTAATAGCTGAAACTGATTTTATAGTTTAATCTCTGTCAAAAAAAACACAAGGTAAGGTTGCGTACATCCCCCTCCCCCCTAACCTCGCCTTATGGCGGGAGCCTTTGAGCACTGGGTTAATGTTGTTGTTGTTGTTAAAACTTATTTTTAGCGATCAAAGCTGATTTTTTTTGTTTTGTTCAAAACTGAGGTTACTGTTCAAAACTCCTTTTGTGCAGATCAAAACTCATTTTTACTGCTGAAAACTGATTCAAACTTGTCGAAACTGATTTTTGCTGATGGAAACCGATTTCTATCAATACTATCATATAAGTACGGAAAATTGCATATTACCACCTTTTGTGTACCACTTTTTGTAAATTACCACCTTGATTTTTTTTTTTTTAAATTACCACCTTTTGGTTACGAAAATTCATAAATTCCCACCACATAACGGATTCCGTCATGTTTACCGTTATGTGGGGCCCACATTTCTCTCTCCTAATTTTCCACCACCCTCTCACCCAACAAACCAGCCCTAACCACCAGATACACCACCCTCACCGGCCACCGCACACCCAGATACTTCACCCACCACAACACCAACCTCATATTTCGTTAGCCACCACAACAACAACCCACTCCGGTAACACCAACCGAGCATCATAGCTACTCCTCTGTCTCTTACTCCCCTCTCTCTACTCTACTTCCCCTTTTTCCCCACCACATACACTGCCAAACCACCATCACAACAACCACCAAAACTCTGTGGAGAGAGATGGTCTTAATGGTGGTGGTTTGCGTGGCCATGGTGGGGCTAGATGCATTGGGCGACTACGGGTGCTGGTGGCCCGCACCACCATGGTGCAGTGGTAGGAAAAAGGGGAAGCAGAGCAACGAGAGGGGGAGTGAGAGAAAGAGGAGCAGCCATGGGTGTCGGGTTGGAGTTACCGGAGGGGTATTGTGGTGGGTGGCTGACGAAATCGAAGGTTGGTGTTGTGGTGGCTGAAGAATCTGGGTGTGCGGTGGCCGTTGAGGGTGGTATTTCTGGTGGTTAGAGCTGGTTTGTTAGGGGAGAGGATGGTGGAAAACTAGGAGAGAGAAATATGGGCCCCACATAACGGTAAACCTGCCGGAATCCGTTATGTGGTGGGAGTTTATGAATTTTTGTAACCAAAAGGTGGTAATTTTAAAATAAAAAAATTAAGGTGGTAATTTACAAAAAGAGGTACATAAAAGGTGGTAATATACAATTTTTTTTTAATCTAAATGTGAAGCGAACAAGGCCTAAGATAAGAATTATCTTTTTCATTGTCGATGGTCAAGGAATAACTGATGCTCAATTATTTTTTGCTACTATGTGTAAAACTTTTCTGGTTTTGCTCCTGGAAGTCCTTGCTTACAACCAACAATTTCATAGTTAGATAAGTGTATTCTTGAAGCAAAGAATGAGAAAACACTAAATTTCGAATATAATTTGACCTACTGTACTTTGCTAGTTAGCTTTTCTGCACTTTTTCCTGAAATCTTCATTGTTGCTTATTCATTTTATTTGCCCTCTTAACAGCGGAAGCAGAGAGAATCAAGAAGTGCAGAGGTCGTGTGTTTGCACTTCAAGATGAACCTGATGTTGCTCGGGTTTGGCTACCCAATAACGATTCACCTGGCCTTGCAATGGCAAGAGCATTTGGAGACTTTTGCCTTAAGGATTTTGGCCTCATAGCAGTGCCTGACATATCTTATAGGCGCCTCACTGAGAAAGATGAATTTATTGTTTTGGCAACAGATGGGGTAAGACCCGTATCCATTCTACCAAAACCCATTCTCCAACCTATTCCTTCTCATCTTTCACCTTGATTATCTAATACTCGAATGGAAAATTCTGACAGATTTGGGATGTCCTCTCGAACAAAGAAGTGGTCAACATAGTGGCTGCAGCCCCAACACGGTCTACTGCTGCTAGAGCTGTGGTTGAAACAGCTGTCCGAGCTTGGAAAATGAAATACCCAACCTCTAAAATTGATGATTGTGCTGTGATCTGTCTCTTTCTTGACTCGGACACAAATGACGTGTCTTCGGCTTCGGCTACCAAAGAAAAAGAGCAGGCCGCTTCTACAGAACAAGCTCAAGCAAAGGCCATGAAAGAGAATGCCAATGGCCCAACCTCTCTTGATCAGTCTTCAACTGGTAGAACAGACCAAGCCATGGTTCAGGAAACTAGCGAAGATGATGCTGGAGAGGATGATATGCTTTTGGATGACTACTCAGCCTCGGCCTTAGAAGGTGTTACTCGGGTGAATACCCTGTTAAATCTACCAAGGTTCACACCCGGAAAAATAGCATAAGAAAGCTTATGGAGAGTCGAAGGTTATAATGCCTTACTCGGGTGAATACCCTGTTCAATTTTCCATGTTGACGCCCGGGAAAATAGGATAAGAAAGCTTCCGGAGAGACGAAGGCCGTGGTTGATTTATTGAAAGAGCTTGTCCGTTGTTCATCTCGTTTCTATGTTCATTATATAGTTGTCTTTTTTGGTTTTCATAGTTTTTCTGTCTACAGAATATGTTATGGGGACAAGAGTGATTTGCCCAGCTATATTAGGGTCCTGGGATGTAATCCTCTCCAGCTGTACTTCGGTTAGCCCTGAATTTTGTAAAACCAAAAAAAAGAAAAAAAGAAAATTTAGTTCGTTAGAATTTGCCCCCTTTGATAAATGTATTGCTTGCATATTCTACACTTTGAGTTTATCTTAGAAGAAATGGTTTGATCCTCGTAATTTTCTTTTGGTTACAGAAAGTCTTGGGTGGACCTGGTCCACATCAAAAATAGTATGGACTCAATGTCTCCATCATTCTCACAACAACAATTTGTAATTTATCCTATTTCCGGTGAAGATGCCGGCACCGGCATCAAATTCCGACGATCGATTCTCTCTCATCCAAATACCTCCATCTTCCTCTTCAATACAACAACAACAACCTGTAATTAACCCTATTCACCATACAAATGGCGAAATTGGCAATTACGGCTTCTTCTCCAACTCCAACTCTTCCTGTCAACAATTCTTTAATTTCCAACTGTAGTTGCACAATTTCATCTTTGCTAGCAATAATTTTCTCTGTTTCCAAACTCTTCCTCTCCAAAATTAGTTCAACTCCTTCACCTGAAGAACTCCAAAAGTTGAACTCTTTGAAGGGGAATGAACTGTGTTCAGTTGGGCCTTTGTTTTTCGCAGCCTTAAAGGACTGTCCAAGTGGTTTCTTTGAATTAACAATGGTTGCTGCTGGAATGGTAGTATGGCTTGATATTTATAGTGGTGTTCTAATGGTTTGGGTTTTACTCAGTTGGCTCCCTAATATTCCATGGGACAGGCAACCATTGTCATTTGCAAGTTAGCTCGCTACCCAAAATGGCGGAAATGAAGATGATGCACAATGGCGAAAATGGTGGCATTTACATTGTTGGATAGACAAGGCAACCATTGTCATTGTTAAACCTTAACTTTTACAGTGTGTTTGGTAATTTTTTTAGTAAAGGAAAGGAAAGGAAGAGAAGGGAAGGGAAAGGAAGGGAAAAGGAGGGAACTAACCTTTCTAATGTTTGGTTGATAGGAAGGAAGAGAAAAGAAAGGAAAATAAAATCTACATCAAGTTTAAGAAAAGAGGAGAGTTTTCTCTTTCCTCCCAAATTCCCCCAATTTTGGGAGGAAAGGAAAGAAGAGATTTTTTAAGTTTTCTTTCCAGCCATTTCCTTTCTTTTCCTATCAAATCCTTTATAATTTATTTTACCAAACAAGGGAAAACCTCTTTTTTCCTTTCCTTTCCATCCAATTCCTCCATACCAAACACACTGTTAATTACAAAATCTTAACTTTTGTTAAAGAAACCTTA
The DNA here is from genome assembly GCA_947645195.1 of Patellifolia procumbens. NCBI lineage: Eukaryota > Viridiplantae > Streptophyta > Magnoliopsida > Caryophyllales > Amaranthaceae > Patellifolia > Patellifolia procumbens. The sequence continues at coordinate 208,573 of CANSGD010000335.1, forward strand.
ACTTTTCATTCATAACACTTAACTTTTGATTACAAAACCTTAACTTTTGATTACTAAACCTTAACTTTTGATAACAAAATCCTAACTTTTACTAAAGAAACCTTAACTTTTAATTCATAACACTTGACTTTTGATTGCAAATCTTAACTTTTGATTGTTAAACCTTAACTTTTACAAAATCTTAACTTTTGATTGCTAAACCTTAACTTTTGTTAAAGAAGCCTTAACGTTTCATTGATAACACTTAACGTTTAACTACAAAACCTTAACTTTTGATTGCTAAACCTTAACTTTTCATTACAAAATAAAAAAAAACCTTAAATTTTGGTAAGCTGCATTTAACTTTTCAGCTTCGTCCTACGTCTACAACAAATTTAGTGTAGACCGGGTCTATATTAGACTTGGTAATTTGGTTAACGTCATTCGCACATCTGAAATTAATTGTCACCTTATGTTGATCCTTCTTAATTAGGAATACACGGAAACATACTATTTCTTTTAGAGAAGGTATTGGGTCAGACGCGTCCGACCATAACATTTGGTCGGACGACTTTCAGTTGGTTTCATTTTTGTTTCAGTTGGTTTCATTTTTGTTTCAGTTGGTCTCAATTTTTGTTAAGTTGGTTTCAATTTTTATTCGGTTAGTTTCAAAAAAATTTCAGTTGATTTTTTTATTTCAGTTGGATGTCTTATAAGTTCAGTTACTTATCTTATTGTTTCATTTACGTGTTTTAGTCTAAATGAAAAACAAGTTAGAAGCAAATGGAAAAAAAGGGGGAGTAAATGAAAGCAAGTTAGAAGCAAATGAAAAAAAAAAGAGGAGTAAATGAAATAAAATAAGTTCTAAATGAAAACAAAATCAGTTTTCAGTTACTTATGTTATTGTTTCATTTAGTTTTCTTATTCTTTCATTTAGTTTCTAACTAAACTAAAAAAATAAAAAATAAAACTAACTGAAAACTAAACCTACCTATCTCCTTCTGCTTCGCTTCCCCTCTTTCCCTTCCCCCTGATTTGTCAATCTTCTCAACATCAGCGCTAATAGCTTCAAGAGTACCGTTCGAATTCGCAACATCAGCAAGAGCATTAGCATACCAGTACAAGAGAAATGAAAAGGACGCTCACAAGCGTCGCAAACAAGTCTATCAGGAAACTCCAGCGAAGAAGCACCGCAAGCAGCGCAAAGAGAAGCATCGTCGGGGATCTCAGCGGGAAGGTAGGGTTGTCGTGAATAGAGCAGACGAGAGAAGTTGGAGAGAGAATGAAGGAGGAAGAAGATATGGGCTTAGCCCGTCTGACCATAAAAATTGGGTCAGACGGTCTGACCCAATAGTTTCACTTTCTTTTATAATAGATGTCCCCTTTCTGTTTTCTTATTTTTTTTTGGAAAAATTGATAAGAATAATCCGACCTTGGCCGGTCTTCCACCAATGGTACCACCTTCATTTAATCCAGCAATAATCCCACCTTTGACACCCATATTCTCTCAATGGTACAGGATAATGGCAACCTGTTTGACCGCAAGAATTACCGTTGACTTTTTTTTAAAAAAACCCACCCCCTTCCCCCATTACTGTTGCCCCTCCCCTTCCCCTACCACCTTCCCCCTTCCCCCATACTGTTGCCCCTCCCCTTCCCCTGCCACCCTCCCCTCCCCCATTACACAGCTTCCCTCCCTCCCCTTCCCCTGCCACCCTCCCCTCCCCCTCCCTTTCCCCTGCCACCCTCCCCCTCCCCCATTACACAGCTGCCCCTCCCCTAAAACCGACACCCCACACCTTGGAAACTACCCCTCCCTTCCCCTCCCCTGCCACCATTTCTCATCCACCACCACCGCATCTCCTCCTCTCCTCCTCTCTCTCCCTCCTCTCCATCATCTCCACCACCGCATCTTCTCCTCTCTCTCTCTCTCCGCCTTCTCCACCGCCTCCTCGCACCGTCAACCTAAAAAGATCGACATCCGAGCTCGTGCGCGACAACTCGAAAATTGCCATTTGGATTACGCTCTTACCTGTAATTCCGGGGAGGGGAAGGGGAAGGGTGGCAGAGGCGGGAAAGGGGGAGGAGAAGGGTGGCAGAGGCGGGGGAGGTGAAGGGGAAGGGTGGCAAAGGCGGCGGTTGTGGGAGGGGTGGTGGTTGAGGTGAGGGAGATTGGGTGGCGGGGGGGGGGGGGGGAGTTTTTTTTTTTTTTTTTTAAAAATTAATTTATAAATTAATTAGTGGTTAATTAAGAATTTAGGTTTAAATTATATGTAATTAGTGGTTAATCACGTAATTAAGAGAGTTTACCTGTGATTGTAGGTCACCAACAGGTGAGGGACCATTGAGAGAATATGGGTGTCAAAGGTGAGATTATTGCTGGATTAAATGAAGGTGGTACCATCGGTGGAAGACCGGCCAAAGGTCGGATTATTCTTATCAATTTTTCCTTTTTTTTTATCATCAACCTATCAAGATAATATAATTGTATTCTACACGATATGAATTTATCGTCGTGACATTTATACTTGACCATTTGTCCTAAAACACATGGTCTCGTCGTACTCACTCATCTTTCTTCCTTAATGAATGCGATAGTGGAAATCTAAACAACAGTGATATAATTTTCATTCAATTTCAAAAAATTTAATCATCAAACAAACCAAACAAAAGCTTTCTCTTTGTAACTCTCATCAATCAAATCATCAATTAGTGAAGATTAGCAATCTCTATAGCTTTGATAGGGCAAAAATATGATTTGCAATCAGCAAGAAATAGATTTGAAATGCTTCCTTTTGGCACAACATACAGATTTATATCTTTGTATTTTTATACAAAGTGGAATTTTCAGCCATATTTCTTAGCCAAAATCCTAAATCTTTGTTTCACTTTTTTTTTTCAAATTTAAAACCTATAGTTTTTCAATGGTTTCCATCAAATAGGCTTTCCTTCTAACCAACGGCTAAAAAAATCTAATGCCTCCATTGGCTTGTACTCTGGAACTGTATGTCCTGCTCCCTGCACCATGCAATTTTTTTGGACATAAGTAAAAACATTGTTAATTTGTATTAAATTTCGAAAATTCAATAAATATAATACTTTAAGACATTTAGCATCAATTCTTTGATTAAGTTTAAGCCATAAGTTCACGTCATCATGACTAACCTTGACAGTGAGAAATGTTAGATTGTGTTCATATCCTTGTATGTACCTGTAAATAAAATTATAAAACAATAGAATATGAAGAAAACGATATATATATATAAATGGTCCTTGGAAATAAATTTTATTACTTCAACTTCTTAAATGTAGGGTTATAAAAATGTAAATTGTGAATATTTACCCTGCTATTTGATTGTTAGACATCCAAGGTCTCCATTCATCCAAAACTTGATACCCTAGTGAGCTAGTCCATGCTTGTGTACCAGTGTAAGGAACACATAAGTCATGATCTCCACTGCATAAGATCAAAGAATAAGCTCTTCGCACTACAAGAAACACGGTTTTAAACAACCGATATAGGCAACCCGTGTGTTATCAGTTTAAAAATTACGACTGCCCTGTCCTTACTCGGAATTCACCAATCGGGCTGTCAAAGGAAAGTCGATTAGCAACCGCCAATTTTAATTGGCAGTTGCAAGTCCGATTTGCGACTACATCGGAAATGAGGTTGCTCTCAACGAGCTACCTCAACTTTAATAGAGGTCGCCAAATGCTAATATTACATTATTACTAGTGGTAATTTGCGTTATACCTATGTAAAAGAGTTACCTGTATATCAGTGCTCTGTAACCTTGAGCGGTCAGGTTCCTATGATACTTAATCATGCTTCCAGCATCATGATTAAACACTAATGACATACATAATGACCAATCACCTATCACATTTACCTATACACAATCATAAGATTTCATTAACAAATATATTAGCTGAGTAAAAAACATTAATAAAGAAAAGAAACATATGTATTGTCATACCGGTTTTGCATGAAGAGCCTTCCTAACTGATTCATGGTTTAACCAAGCAGAGGCAACTTCTTCACTCTGCATTGTTTATGAATAGTGCAAAAGTTGAGATGAAAAAGGAATTTCATGTTGCACGGAAACAAAAAACGAGAAGTGGACACAAGAAACAGGCTTTCATAATGATATTAAGTCATGTCCGAAACGCGTTAACGTACATTCAAAACAGACACACGACTTACACAAAGTTTTCGCGCAATATAGAGAGTTTAGATACATTATACTCAAACAAATATATTGTATGATTTTCAAAATCTCAACTAAAGCTGAAAACCACCAATGAACCGAACGAGTTCTAAAGGGTTGTATTAAAAAAAAACCAAGAAAATATATTTTACGTAATAAGTTGAGATATGTTTAGACGACGACAACAACAACAACAACTAAGCCTTATTCCCAAAGTAATTTGGAATCGGCTAACATGAATTGTCAACTGAAACTGTTGCCAAAGGAGATGGCATCGACAAGAGTGACAATATATTTGAGATATGTTTAGACAAGTTCAAAAAATCGCAAGAACGAACAACTAATCAGGTGAAGAGAACAGGGTCTTACAGTACAAGGAACGGAAACACGACGATCATTTGGTAAGGAGTTAAGCTCAGGCCATGAAGGAACAAGACCATCCTTAACAACCATTTGATAAGGCCAAGCACGACCAAACATCCTTTTCCTAACAGGAAGAGGCCTTTCTGTAACCCCTAATTGTTTGAAGCTTTCAGGTAAACTCAAGTTCTTTATGTTCTCATTATCTGGTTTATGGTAACATGGTTCAAGAATGTCATATATATTCAAACCCTCAATTGCCTGCCAATAAAAAAAGAAATGAAAATAACTGTTATATTTTTTAAGAAATTCAATATAAATTTTGCGAAAAGAATTAATTTAGGGTATTACATTATATAGTTTATCTCTGTAACCCCTGCACTCAGCAACACCATCATTTTCTGAGTCCAATCCACAACTGTTTGTAAATTCCTGCATAGCATGTACATAAAAAATTAAAAATGTTCATTACTCACTAAGTCACTTTGTCTTAAAAAGACGGCTATTTTTTCTTTGAAGTTGGGCTCTATATTCACACACTCGCTTTTTCATTTGCTTTTTTACTACCCTAATGAATTGTATTGAATGCTAATATAGCACTTACGTGTCCGTTCTTAAATAATATATACACCTCGTACTTAATACATAGTTACATCAACATACATATACATTAGATAGTAGAGTAGGCAACATTCGGAATCAAAAGTCGCGACTCTTCACTTTACTTTGTTTTCTCCGTGTTCTATCCTGATGTTCTTATCGTCTTTTCATTTTTCAAAGTTTTTTATGTACATATTACACCACTAACATCCTTTCTTATGCATTGATATGCATTAATAAAATAATTTAGAAATAATTAACATTTTAAGTTAATAACTAATCTCAGGTCGTTTTAGAAAAAGGAAAAAAAAAACCTAGGTCTAGACTAACCTTGACTAAAGTGTTATTTTAGCTCCATTCTTTGCAAATGGTGTTTTAAGATATGAAAAACAAAAAAAACTCACTTGATTATGATTATAATGTATTATACTTTTAATTAGTTTTCTAATATATAAAAAATATACTTCGCTTTTGCTCGTCAAGTAATTCCTAGGTACGAGGTTACAACGATCCGCGATCGTAGTTACTACATAAATGTTATTATTCAATTAATATAAGTGACACACAATTGACAAATGAAGTATTATAGAATTAAAATTCTATGTACTTTTCACTAGTTTTACTACTTCTACCTTATTTATTCGTCCTATAACTTTATTAGGATATTATACATCATGCATCCGGGTGTAACATGAGCATGGTATACCCAATGCTATTTGAGCAAGAAAGTAGTTTTAGGTCTTCCATGCTCATAGTACACCTAACACTATTTGAGCAAACAATTAACTATAAACGTAACATACTCATAATATATCCGAATATATAGTAAAAAAATTACTACTACTTCGTACTTTATTAGTTTTTCTTGATCAACTGCAAAATCTTTTTTCTGTACCAGCTAAAAGAGGAGTCGATTTCAGGAATTTAAAGGCTTATCAACTATTGTTGGACTTCTTTTCAAAAAAAAAAAAAATATTGTTGGACTTTTATAGCAACTTGGTTGTGGGCCCATCACCTTTGCATATGAGTCCAAAGTCGTTACATAAAGCTTAAAAAACTGACCCAAATTTTGAGGCCAGTACGAAAGTGTAGTATATGTTGTCAGCAATTGTAATACGAGAATTTTTGGGGGTTTGTAGCATTCTTTCAGTCAAACTTCAACAACACTCGTGGTCTATTATGCCTAATCAGCATACTTCATTATCCTGAATTTTTTCCCAAAATTATGTTCCTTAGCAAAATAATTCCCACTTTACAGTCATCTTGGAAATAATTCCCACAATACCGTCCACATAAACAAAGTCAACGTTTCAATTTTTTTGGTTTGCGGAGTAATTTCGCTACCGAAGTAGCGAAATAAGACAAATTCGCTACTTGAAGTAGCGGAAATTAGTCAACAATTTCGCTACTTCAGATAGCGAATTTGTCTTCCAATTTTCTTACAGCAATTTTGCTTCTGTTGCAAGTAGTCAAACAATTTCGCTATCTGAATCAGCGAATTCATATGTAATTCGCTCTTTCAGATAGCAAATTAGCTGCGTGAAAAAACAAAAAAAATTCTTATGCTGACTTGCTTACGTGGACGGTATTGTGGGAATTATTTTCAAAGTGACGGTAAAGTGGGAATTATTATGCTGAGGAGCATTATGTTGGGAAAAAATTCCATTATTCTCTATAAATTAGATTACGTTACTTCCTCCGTCTCATTTTATAGTAAAAATACTTTTTGCACGAGTTGAAATAAGTTTGGTAGATAAAAAGGGAAACTGGTAAGGAGAAAAACATTACTGAAAAAGAAAATCTCGTCTAAGGTGATGGTTGAAGGTTCGGAAATAGTTCCATACTCTATTACGCCCCCTTACATAAGACTATAAGAGTCCATTGACCTTGAAGTGTGGATGCAACTCGAGCCTTCGCACATTTCGCTAAATATTTCACTTAAAAATAAAGGGTGGATGAAATTAAAACTCATGAACTTCTGGTCACAATAATTCTTGATAGTTGAAGACTCGCAAATAGGTTTATATGCTACCAAAATGAAATCGAGAGAGTTTAATTTATACTTCCTCCATTCAAAGTTGTAACAACATCATATACTACCTCTGTTTTTTTAGTTGCAATATTTTGACCAAAACTGTGAAAGCTTTTTGGTCAAAATATTACAACTAACAAAAACGGAGGTAGTATTAAAATTTCTAATCGAGTCGAAACAGACTAGACTTGAACTCACTTGATCCAAAATTAGCATGCCTAAAAGTAGGCTTGAATATGACTGCAATCAAACTAAGTTACTATTCATCCAAATGCAACTAGAACCAAATCTGGTCCAAATTCTCATAATATTAGCTATAATTAATATAAGATGTAGATTATATGAACTTGCATATTTAACATTAATTAATTACTTATCTTAATAATTAAAGTCTACAAATTTGACTACATGTCTATATCACTCTCAAGTTTGAATGAAGAAAGCATAAAATTGTCAAGACTAGTCTTTTAAAAGTCGAAAAGGCTTTAATTATCCCATTAAATCTATTCATATTAAATGAAAATGACATAATGCTGAAATAAAATTGGAGTTTAGTAATTTAAAAGGAATAGGTAGAGCTTACTCTGTAAAGATCATCTGATATCAACGCCATCCCATGTGCAAAAGGCAACAAAGCATTGCCATCATATTTCTGTTCTGCTGTTACTCCATTTCCTATAATATATCCCTGCATTTTGTTTTAATTTTTATTAATTTTTGCTATATAATTTATACAAAGAAAATTAGATAACTTAGGAGCTGTTCAATAATATCCGTGACAATTTCTTAGTATTTTTTCTAGAATTATAAAATCATATGATATAAATTGTTAGAAAACTTTAATTAGTCATACAAATAGTACTCCCTCCTTCCCACAATATAAATCCTATTACTCTATTTTAGGAGTCAAACTTTAAAAATCTTTGACCATCTTGTTAATATATACGTTAAAACATATTCATGGGTGATCGAGTTAGATTTGTCTTGATATGTACTTTTATAATATCAACTTTTTATATTTTTTGTTAATACATAATTAAAGATATTGAAGGTCAAAAGTACGTATTGAAGACTGTACAAAAGTAAACACAACTTATACTTCCTCCGTTTCAAAAAAATAGTTACACTTCTTTTATTGCGGACTCCTAGGCACTTTTTGTTTGTGTGAGAGATTGTGGGGTAAGATATGTGGTAGGAGAGAGGTAGAAAGAAAAAGTTACCAAAAAAAGAAAAAGGAGAAGTGTAGTCATTAATTTGAAACTTTTTTAAATGAAAAGTGTAGCTATTTTTTTGAAACGGAGGAAGTATTATGGAAAGAAGGGAGTAATAATATTTATTTTGAAGATTAAGAATAAAAAATTAAAAATTAATCTTTCGAGTTATATATATATATATATATATATATATATATATATATTAAGAAAAACTGAAAACAAATAAGATAGCGAAGAGGCCTTAATAATCGATCACTTCTTTGTGATGATAATCATGATTAAGGTCATATTTCAACCATTTGGAAGTGGTGTTAGTCACATAATGATGATATTACAACTTTACCTTGAAATTGATAGTGGGGGTAACTTTAGCTTTAATACCTGCAATAATAACAAGAAAGAAAGCTTAATCATTGAGGATAATTGATATAATAGTGGACTTAACATGAATACAATTGTCTCTCAAAACCTAACATGAATTATGTATGTGTACCTAATCAAAGTACTCCTATTTCTTTAGCTTATCTTTTATGACAAGGTCTGACCTAATTACTTTTTTTCTTCTAGATTTCTAATTATAATTTTTCATCAATTAATTTCTTGTAGCTTTATTAATTTTTTGAAGTAATTATTATTTTCTAGTGGAGATTTATTGTACCTTACTCTCTATTTTCATGGGGTACGCCTTATTATTCCTCACCGATCATATATTTGTGAAAACAAAAAAAACTACAATGAATTAAAAAAATTGGCACCATTGAAAAACATGAGGAATTGAAGTTCCTAAGTAGGACACTCGAATCACTCTTTTTTATTTATTTTGGTAGATCAAATACACGACCGAATATGAGGATCCTGATGCGCACACATTACTATATTTCATGGAAAATGGAAAAGGACATAATTTGACTTACCTTTTACGATTTCGGTAGCAAGGGTTGGAACATAGATCCCACCATATGATTCCCCTGCGACGTAAAAAGGGTTTTTGCTGAATTCTGGATATTGCCTGAACCACTGTGATTAACGTATAAATGAGTTTCAATTAAATAAAAAAAATCGTGTATCGCATGAGTATGATCTATCACAATTAGACCACTATTAATTTTAAAAAAAGTTTTAAATTACAAAAATAAAGCATAAAAAATACAATATATGTCTATGTAAAAGTTATAGACTAACTTTACATCTTTGTGACACCTAAAAATTCATTAGTATACAAAGTTATATACATTGTATCATAATACTCCGATAACTATTGTGAAACAGAGAGAATTATTTTTAAGTATAAATAATCCGCTTCAAAAAAATTAATTGTACATATGATCATAATTCATATGAACAATGATTTAATTTAAACAATTTACCTTTAAGAGAAATGCATGGGTATCACGGGCTGTTTGTATGTCACCAGTTTGATACTTGGTTTGATTTTCTGAGTAAGACAACCCAACTCCCGTGGGGGAATCCAAATAAATAATATTTGATACCTTTGAAAAAACATTTTGTAAATAAATAATAAAATAAGGAAGTAAAGATCTAGATGTTATAAATTAATTTATTTACTTTATAATGAAAGGTAATACCTTGGACCAACTATATGGATTGAGATGCAACAAAGGAAGGCCGTTCTTGGTCTTCCCAGCCTGAAAATTAAATGGTCCTGCAAGATTTTTTCAGAATAGAAAAGGACTTTACTATGCAATATCTATACACAATTAACTCCCTAAAGTAAATAACTAAACTATCTAATTAATTTTAAAAAATGTATCTCTCGTTTCTTTTAGACAAAATATTGACCGTTAATATATTTGATTATATATCAATCAAAGTTCATTAATTATGAAATATATAAGAAGAATTTAATAAAATCACGTGTAATAATGTTTGCGAATACTAGGTCTTATTTGCAAATATTATTAGGTTAAAAGGACAAAGGGCCTGTTCTGTTCAGCTTATTTTCAGTTCAGTTTAGCTCTAATAAGTTCAGTTCAGTTCAACTCTAATAAATTCAGTTCAGTTCATTTCATTATTTTTTCTACTGGACTTATTTGTATAAAATTAAACTTATTTTTACTAATATTTTATCGTTTTTCTTCTATGTATTTAATGAATTTTACTGATTAAAGTTTATTTGTACTGATCTGCATTTACTTATACTATACTAGCCTTATACGCACGCTATGCATGCGAAATAATATATTAAAGGAATTCGAAGAAATTAAAAAATACGACTAAAAGACTGAATTTTTTTTTAAAAAGAAAAACTAAAAACTTACCTTCCTTTATTACAACAGTTAAACTTCCTTGATTTATTTTATTTTATTTTATTTTGTTATCTATCCCTCTTCCCTTATAGTATAGTGATATTATTTAAAGTGAAATTAACACATTCTAATCATGAAAAGGTTGGTATAAGTTTACTTAAAAGAAGAATATAAGACCCGAGGAAATAGTATATAGTAAAAAGAAAGTGAAAACAAAGAAAAAGAACTTACCATGTTCGTAAATAAAGCCATCAAAGCTAGAACATCCAGGACCACCATTCAACCATAATACGACAGCATCCTTTTTCGGATTTCTTTCTGATTCCACGAAATAATAGAATAGATTCTTTGGAGGTGATTGATTGTTACTTGGATGTCCATTTAATGAGATGTACCTTAATGTACATATTGGAGGAAATTACATTAGAAAATTGTTTTTAATTTCATATACTTCCCCCTACTTCAAACTTAATTACTTATAACACAAGAAAAATGTACAAGTTGTAAACAGTTCGTGTGAAGTAGACAATGATAAAGTGAAATAAAAAGAGAGACTAGTGAAACGATGAGGTAGATAGAAAGAACACGTTACAAAATAAAGTATTGTTGCAATAATTTGAAAGTTCTACAAAAGTATTGCATAGTAGTGTTTGGATGTTGCCTATTGCCTAGTTCAATTAGCTTGTTTAACCGACTGTTAATATTGGTTGTCTACAGTGGTTTTCTAAGTTATTTGTATTGATAGGATGTTCATAACAATGTTTGGTATTTAGGTGATTGATTATTGGTTGCTTATTAGACAAACTATGGATCAAGGCAAAAGCCACCCAAAACAACCTTTTCATTTTAGTTTAAAAGCGAGCTTTCTACATCCAAGTATGAATGTGCTCCTTGAAAGCCATTTGCCAAACAAGCATCTTTTCAATGTTTAGCCATAATTATGTATAAAAAACCCAAGCAAATCAAAGAATACGCCACAAGTCATTTTCCAAAAACTCACAATTATATATCTACTGTATATGTGTAGACACCAAAACAAGAGGTTAAATTTTATACATGCTAAAATTGGCAGTAAAGTTATACACTATTGGGAATAGAGAGTTTACACATTTTTTTTTGAACTCTTTTATTATAATCAACACCTTTTAAATCACTATATTATTTCATACACATCACGTATATATAGCACCAAAGAAAAAAATCAAATATACAAATAGACCGTATATACCAAAGTTTGTTGGATGTCAAAGTCACCACCTAGTCTATTATGTTCTTAGTCACATGATTTTTTATGCAAATAAACATGGTATTTTCAAATAACACCTAAAAGGATTGCACAAAATCACTAGCTTTAACTATACTCATAATTGTACTTGGACATGACAAAAAAGTGTTTCATGGGAAAGTGGAAGCTATCGACATGGAGTTGTACTTGAGTAGTTGAATATGAATTTATAAAGTTGTTTTATATGCAAATGCCTGTATACTTCCTCTTGTTTCTCCTACACTAGCTAACTTATCATAATATTTAATCTTTTGACATTTGGTTCACATATTATCTTTCTATAACTATTTACTATTATTGTTTTAAACAAGTATTAATTCCACCTATTTCACATTTGCTTTTGTCATCAACTAATAAACTTATTATAGTCTCCAACTTTTCATATGTAATACATTTCCTAAATTCTTATACTAAAGCCAAGTCTAACAAAGTATTAAAAAAAAAAACACTAAGAGAGTATAACGTTTGAATTTTCTCCCTCCGTTCCTCAAACTTATTCCTACTTTTACTTCATTCTTCGTTTCTTCACTTATTCCTCACTTTCTCAAAATTTCATTTATAACCTAACTATAAATTTTTATTTTTTCTCGTCTTATTAAAAAAGCTTTCTAAATAATAAATGAAGTATATGTAAAATTTTCATTTGGAAGTGTGATAATTTTTTAATTTTTGAAAAAAAAAAGTAACAAAAAGTCATTTTTTTTTACTTTGACATGACAGGCATGTGATAAGTTGGTAACTTAACTTAACTTCTACATCTAATTAATTATATTATTGACAATTTAGATCGAGACGAGTGTTTGACGCACACTTGTCTACAAGCATGTATTTTAACCCATTAAACATAAGACATTGAGTAATAGAGTAGGTAGTTACTAAAAATTTACGGTAGTTTTTCCAATCTAACAACAACAAACACTAATTACCATATTAGAGAAACACATAGTACCACTTTTTTTTTTTGAAAGGTATGTATAGACTATAGTACTACTTATCCATATGTTGAATTAATCAACTACTAATGATAATCATAATCATAACAATACACTAGTGTTTTTCAATAATGCTCAAAATTTTGGCTTTTCTACCTAATAGAAGTTGGTTATGTAGCACGGAAACGGTTGAGAATTTCCTGTCATTTCCGGGCTTTATTAGCTCGGAAATGGCAAGGGTTTCGGAAACGGAAAAACCTCAAGTTACTAAATTTTCCTTGCTATGCTACGTAGTGGTACATGAATTTAACATAATAATGAACCATATAATACGACGGTTTTATAATAAGATGAAAAGATAATTAAATAACCTTAAAACACCAAAAAGAATTAGAAAAATTATAGAATTATGAACAAAAATGAAAGAAAGACATACCCAGAGTAATGTTTTGAAGGGAAAGTGGCGGTAAATCCAGGAAGTTGAGTGATGAGTGAATTTGCAGGAGCAGCTTCAGTAATAATATTATTATTACCATAGTTTGTAACCAATATTAATACTAATAAAACTATATGATAAAATAATTTCTTGAATTTCATTTTAATGGCTTCCAATAGAGGAAGAGAGAGAAAGTAGAGAGAGAATGAGAAGTTCGACGAAAACGAGGAGTTATAACGAAGGAGAAGACGGATGAGCTAGTTAGAAAATGTAAGTTAATAAATAAGGTTGCACAAAATACTGACAAAAAGAGAAAGGGTGTGAAGATTTGGATTAAAGTTGGCAAGAATAAAGTTTTCTTTTATGTCTTTATTAATCCTACTTTTTTTTTTCTTTTGAAAATAATAATAATAATAATAACTGCCCATTTATAAGGAGGAATATTTTATGAAAACCTATCGAATGAGGAAATGTGCATGGAAAGCACACATTTCTTGACCCTTGATTTGTCTTTGTGTACATAATTAGCTTCACCTCTAATTTCAATCCAACGGTTCAAAATCCATAATTTCAATTAGGGCTCCTTCAACTATTAATTAGGGTTGGCAATTGGTGTTGATAGGCTGGTTTAGATTTGGTTTCGACTAATTTTCGGGCATAAAAAACCATAGAAAGTTATGCTACGCTTAACATAATAGCGGCATAAGTATTATAATGAACGGGTCAAAATTAAGGGTGAAGTTGGGTGATCAAATTTCGTTTAAAGTTGAATTCTTGTTTCTCTAATAGGTTCCAATTGAGTTGAGATAAGTTAAAGATTCTCCTCCTCGAGATTTAAGAACTAATATATGTGCTACTATCATAACTCAAATATATGCTTGTAAGAAACCAGGTGGTAAAAAGAAAGTGTGTAGTAGTGGTCCTTTTATTTTTGATGAACTATCATAAAGGCTTGTTAGGCCACACAAATGGTACATTTTGTTTTAGGTTACCCAAGTGATTTTTAGACCACTGGAACGGGAAGCAAAAACTTATTATACGGCGTTTTGAGAGAGAGTGTGGTGCATTGATTTTTATGGTGCATCGACTTAGGGTTCTGACATTAGATATCATAAAAATTATACTTGTCATGGGTGATGGGAGCAGATGTGGATGTTAAGTAGTACCTGCACCATCTCGGCATGTCTCGCCCATCTCCACCGACCTGACCCCGTCTTCGCCCACCCCACTTCTGGTCTATATTAAATAAAGAAATATCCTTTTACATAAGTAACCATATTAACTAATAAGTAGTATCAAAAATATATAGGACGGATTTGGTAGGTGTTAGGGAAGGTATAATTAACACGTGTGAGGCGATGTTGGATACCCTTTGAGGGGTGTGTGATGGAATCATGAAAATAGTTTTAATTGTGAATCAATGGGGCGACATTGGGATTTGATATTCCTCTCCCATGGTTGATGGGTCGGGATTGAAAAAGAGATATTCAGGTGGGTCTGGATATGAAGGGACCACACTCTGCATTCGCCCCGCCTCATCGACATTCGTGCTCCTTTTCAATTGAGAAGAAACGATGAAATCTCATGTGATTTAAAAGTTATCAAATACTTACTCCTACTCGATCTTAGCTTGACATCCATAATTCTTAAGGTTGCATCTATTACAGACTTAGGTGTGTACACCAATCTATATATATAGTGTATATTAAAAAGCGTGAGCTTGTATTGTATGTCATCACGTATCCACTGACAGGATAAAGTCGTATCACCCAATCAAAGATAAATCCTAAGTCCTCTAACAATAGTAGTTAAGGGAAGTAGGGTCGAATCCACAGAGAGACAGAGTTTCTAAGCTAATATTCAGCCAAACAGCTACTTCAGACAAGATCAGATAGAAATCAACTGAACTACTATTTAGACTAAAGAAAGCAATATAAATATGGGAATTAAACTATGAATTAAAGGTATAGGGCATTAGTTCGGTCCACCATGCTTATACCAATCAAAGGATCAAACAACTATCAGAATCTAGGTCAAGAATCGATAGATTAGAGCACGTGTCAAACTATGGTTAAGTCTCAATGCCATAGTTCAACATATACAGTATATTCACTAACATAATCAGAATTACTAATGTGTACTAAGGCCTCTAAAAGGTAAGACAGATCTGTGCAAACAATTATTAACCTCAAGGAATCAATGAAACTGCACAATAACATTAATTACTCAATAGAACAAATCACACCATAACCAATCTAATCAAGCCTAGAAATCAATAGCAATTCAAAGTAATTAATGGTACAAACATGGCTTTCCTCCCTAAATCCCTAGAAATAAGATTACTCACTCATAATCGAATCAACAACGAAGAATCTAACATGAAACTCTAACAATTGCATCATTGAATGAATGAAATATTAAACTAAGCAATCAAAAAATAATTAAAGAGATTAAAGGAAAAGAATAATACCAATTGACGGAAAGCAATAACCTTTATTGAAATGAAACCAAGGTTCAATATCCTCTTGAATTAATCTAAGTGTTTAAACTAATAAAAACTCTCTAAAACTAAACTAAGAATAATGGAAATAAATAGAATAAAAGATGTCTCTAAAATAATGAAGTTTCGATATTTATAATAGCCCCTAAAAACTAACTAAAAACATAATAAAAGATAGAATTTCGGCTCCGCGGACTCGCAATGCAATCGGGCAACCATTGACCTATGACATCTGGTTGGTACAAATTTGGCCCATGTTGCTTTCCTTCACAAAATAAAAGCAGCACATGTTCTGGGCTTCACCCGATGTGGTCGGGCGAAGCCACCCGATCGGGGCCGAAACCCTGATACCCGATCGGGCAACCATTGCCCTATGGCATCGGGTTGGTACAAAATGACCCAACTTCAAATCTCTTCTTTCATTGTAATAAAGCAGCAGCCGCATTAAGAAGGCCCAACCCGATTGGATCAGGTCCTCTTTGCCCGATCGGGCTGAGCCAATTTATGGCGATTTTGCGTCAACTTGCGAAGACCATATCTCTCAAACCAGAAGTCCGTTTGGGGCGTGTGACATATCATTGGAAAGCTCTTGAAGTCTAGAATCCAACCCAATATGAATTTCTTGTTTATCAATTTTATATGAAAAGTTATGTTAAAAATAGTGAATGTGTGTCAGTTTTGGCACTTCTTTCACTAACTCTTTGCTTCATTCCAACTCAAAATTGTCTTAAACGGATGCATTGTAATCTTTGTGCAAACTACCTTCATCTTTAATGATTAATAGGCTAGATCTTTGATACTCATGATCAATTTGTATCAAAATAATCGGAAAATCATCGAAACACACAAACGGGGAGTAGTAGAGCACAACTTAATTAATTCATGTCATTATGCACCTAAATGCTCAAAAATGAGTTCTAAATGCAATCTAAATGCATCTAATAACTATATATAAATGTGATACATCAAACTCCACCCATGTGACCTGCTGACATGGAGTTATCGTACTTATGACATGTGTCTTCTTTTTGCATTCTTATTAAAAAAATATCTAAGATAGTAGTTTGATTCTCACCAGACTCTCACTTCGGGATATTTTTATATAACCCTCTTGAGGAGGAGGCCTTTTTTCTTACAAAAAAAGCCATCTTTTTCTTTTTGCTTTAATTTCTAGTTATTTAACCTTTTCTTATTATTGGGTTTCTCCTCCCTTCCCCTAGTATATTACTAATGAGTAAAGAGGGTACTGGGTAAATTCTGATCCAAGGACCACATTTTTTCTTTTTTATGGATGGTCAATGAGTTCTTGAAAGAAGTATAAATCCATTTATTGATTCATCATCGATAAAATAGAATGGTCCTTTATCATGGTCGCTTTTTATAATGAAAGTTAAGATTATGATATTGGAAATCACTTTATTTTTATTTGAGCTATTTTTTACATAAATCATGCCTCTTCTTTATTCCTTTGGACACTACAATAACATTTTTACATTTTCTTTTTTCCTTTAAAAAAGCTGAATAAGTGAGAGTGATACCAAACAAACTTTAACCTTTTAGTTTGTATGAGTATGCTTAAATATGTTCAAAACAATTTTATAGTATACGAAACAAAATAAGGTAATTTTGACAAATATGTTTGAATATGTAGCTTGATCGAACTAATTAGTTGGACCAACTTTCCATTTTGGGAAAAGGTAGAAGTGTACCAATTTAAAAAAAACACTCCAAAATGAAAAAGTGTACATATTAAAAAAACGAAGGGAGTATATATCATTACCTTTGATACAGTAAATAGTCCCTCAAGTAGAGTTTGTTACTCCCAGTTACAGTTGTTCATGTCCTTTTCCAATATGACCAACTTACAATATTATGGTTTACTTAATTTAGTGACAATATTAGGTGAACTCTAGAGTTGAGAAATTAAACCAACCAACAACCAAATTAGAGAAGATTTCCTAATCGATCTTGGAATAGTAGTAATAAAGAAAAAATTAGGAAAACTGAAAGAAGCAAAAGCATAGAAACAAACAAAGCATGCATATATTTAAGCTATGATTGGATATACAACACCATGCATGCATGAATATATTACACAAAGTACAAAAAGGTTTCATCACACAGTTACTTGTTATTTTATATTTTCAAATAGTTTGACTCTTACTTTTGTTAACTAGTAAATGGTACGTGCGTTGCACGTGGTTTCTATGTAGTTCAATATTATAAAATGAGTTTAAACACTTATGCTTTTAAAAAAGGTATTGGAAATATGACATAAGAAATAGAAAAAATATAGACGTTATTGACATTCAATCTATGTATATACAAGCAAAGGAAAAAGAGAATTCTATGAGATAGAAGCCTATGATTCTATGTACATACAGGGAAAGGAAAAAGAGGACAATAACGTTATAACACCATCAATCACAATTTATTGAATCATAAGCTTCCGTAAACGTAGCCTAATTAATATAAGTTGTTAACAAAAAATTCCCTCTCTCTGATAAAGTTAAGTTAGCAACTCAATGAAACAACGACACAAATAAAAGCAAACAATGTATATAAGGCCAGTACTCCGAACTAATATTACTATAAGGAATAATATGGGAATTATAAAAAGGGAATTATATGAGGTCGCCCTATGTTTCAGTCATATTTCTAATGTAACCATCACGTTTGTATGTCTATCTCAAGTAACCTCTGACTTATAGAACTTTAAAAATCAAAGAACGTGGAGATGAAGTTACATAGGTAAAAATCTGTGCCCCATATTTCCTTTCAAAATTTGCATTTGTATGACCTTGTATTAAAATTAAAAATTTCCCGAAAGAATTGTCATAGACGAAAAGTTTTTTTATGTACATGAAATTTTGAAAAGAAAATGTGGGTTACACAAATCTCTATAAAGTTATCTCTAAATTCGTTAAATTTTTTAAATTTTTACAAAGTTGAGTGTTACTTGAGAGTGGAGATACACCTGCAAACGTAAGGGTATATCTAAAACACAGGTTACCTCATATGATTTCCCTTATAAAAATTACTAATACGAAAAACGCCAACAATCTAAATTAATATTGTAAGAAGGAGTAATATAGGATTTATAAAAATCACTACAAAATGTTATTACTTAACATTTAACCACCTCCTTCTTTTTTTATATGGATATAGGATAATTTTTAATAGGGGGTAAAATAAAAATAGTTAAAATCACTACAATATTAGTTGATACCTAACCACCTTCTAATTGTTATATGGAGGGTAAAATTGGAATAACAAAAAATACTACAAAAAATTGACTTAGTTGACCATTTCCTCCTTTTTTATATAGGTATAGAATATACGATAATTGTTTATAAGTAAAAATTGAAATTATATAAAAAATCATATCTTAAAGACATATTTCCTTCGTTTCTAAATAAGTGACACACTTTTCTAATATGAAAATGTCACAATAAGTGACACTAAGCTCAAAATAGAACATCTTAAATGATAAAATTACATGATTACCCTTACTCAAGCAATATATATTCAATTATTTATTTAGTTAAAGTACCCTTCTCTTTTTAATTGTGGTCCCCAACTTTCTCTCTCGAACCTCCTTGATTTTCCCTCACTTTCTCTATGTTCCACTTATTTAGAAATGGAGGAAGTATCTATTATGACAAATCTGATGAATTACATAATAATATTTAAAAAACGTCTAATACCAAAGTCAAATTTATACAGTTAAAACAATTGGAGGGAGTGTGTTGTAACTAAAACCCAAAAAAGTTATGTTTGTAGTATCTTGTCCACAAACAATATGTTCCCCCCTTCCTAAGACCCCCAACACTAATTAACTCTTTCAAGTAATGAAGTTATGGGACATTATGCATTCCCAAGGACCCTTCATAAAGTTTTATGTTTTCTTACCTAGCTTTTGGTGGTAGCCTCGAGCCTATCCCATGACTAAAATAATGTCAAATTGTTGATTACCTAGAATTAAGATATTGGCAATTCGCCTATGCTAATTGGCTCATATATGAGATTAATTAATGACTAATAAAACTACTTTTGGTACATATATCTACTATTCTAAATGGTAGCTTTTTTTCATGTTGTTTTTTTCTGGTGCGTATGGAGCGATATGTTACAAATTTGATGGATTTTAAATCTTTTCCTAGGTTATAATTGCGTAAAAATGCTTTAGCATGCAAGAGTGTTAGAGTCCTAGGGTTCCTATTAGAGGATATTGGACCGTAGGTCTATATCTATGGGCAGGGCCCATTAGGTTAAATTTATTAGGTTAAGTTTATGTTATGTTCTCTATATAAGTAATGTAATTGTCATTAATCAGAAACACAATAATATATTATAATATCACTTCTCTCTATTCTTAACATGGTATCAGAGCAGTTGGTAGCCGGTAACATTGCTACTTCTCATGTTCGCTCGTCCCACCAACTGGCTGATATTCTTACAAAGGCGTTAGGCCGAGATCAGTTTATGTTCCTATTGGTCAAGTTGGGCGTTCGGAATCCTCATGCTCCCACTTGAGGGGGAGTATTAGGAAATAAATCAAATACATGAAAAAAACTTCTCAATTTAAAGGCAATCAAGTGATTATGTGAATATTTAGTTTTTGTATCATATCTTTTATCTTTGTAAACTCCTGTAATTAAGCCTCAAATCGTGTAAATTAAGCTTATAAATTATAGGCTAATGTTTAATGAGAAAGCAAGTCATTCTCCAAAACTTATTTTGACATGGTATCGGAGCCATCCAAATTCTTGGATTGATTCTACGCTTCCGCATAAAAATTTCATGGCCGGTGGGTGTTAATAAAGAACCCACCGGCCAGATTTACCAAGCCTAAAAATACAATTTTTTTTGAGTTTATATGTTGATATTTCCGCTGTGCGTGGTCTCTTCTTATTGTGTCAGAGGAGAGTTTTGTTCTCTTTGTCCATCTTTCCCTGACGTGCTTTTCTCGGTGAAATTCTTTGGATGGTGGTGGAGATTGTGAGGCTGGTGGTCTCCCGATTTCTTTGTGTTCTTGGAGTTGAAATTAGGTGTTAAGTTTATCCTTCGTGAAGTGATTGGTGTTGTCACCTAATTAGTTATTTTGGTTAATTAGTGGTCAGTTTGGGAATCCACTAAATTTCTGATGAGATGAGTTTGGCGGCTAGTTATGCTTGAGTTTTTTTTTTCTCGGGCAAGTAAAGGCCAATTAACTCATGAGTTTGTTGGTTGAGTTCTACTACTCGATGGGTTGTTGTGCAATTTTCTATATTTGATGTTTGGGTGGTTCGGTATTTTATTCAGATCTGTTTCAAAATAGATCAGTTTCTTCAAATTGTCGATGATGTTCATTCCATCGAAAATTTGTTCTTTTGCTTATGTGATGATGTTCATTCCATCACAAACTTTCATAAAAATTGGTTCTTTGGTCTCAATTTTAGATCTGTTTCAAAACAGATTGTGAGACATGTTTCGGCTCTCCATGTGTCATGAGACATGGATTTTATTTGAAACGGTTCTCCGTGTGTTGTGAGACATGGATTTATGGGTTCTCCTTGTACCTTGAGACGAGGTTTATTCATTGAAGAATTGAAGATTTGAAGAATTGAAGAATTTGAGTTCGGTTTTATTTTTATTGTTGTTTTTATTGTTATTTGTCCAATCGTAACGTTCGTCTTACTGCCGTTACGATTGCGGGGGAGTATTAGAGGATATTGGACCGTAGGTCTATATCTATGGGCAGGGCCCATTAGGTTAAATTTATTAGGTTAAGTTTATGTTATGTTCTCTATATAAGTAATGTAATTGTCATTAATCAGAAACACAATAATATATTATAATATCGCTTCTCTCTATTCTTAACAGTTCCCTTGATTTACATATATAGATGTTAGTCTTGTTACTTGTTAGAAAGATGTCATATACGTAATTTATTAATTTTGTTGCGGGGTAAGGACAATATTCTTCTATTTATAGGAATCGAGATAATAAATACTTCCTTTATTTTAGTTGCCACGTTATGACTTATGTCATTGCATATGTATTGTATATAGAAAAGTTTAGGGCAATCGTCCTCTTACAAGAATGACCAAACTATCAAAAATAATGAGAAAAAAATCTCAATTATTGGACTGCACATCAATTACCGCCCCAATCCTGAAAGAGGAGACCAATTTTAGAAAGCTTGAGTAGAAGTGTTCGGCTTGCACTATATAACAAAAATTATAATAAAAGGAAAAATATCTTTGGATTTATATTAATGCATATTTTGTAGATATTATCAACTTATTATTACGATTTATACCTATAATTAAATATAATAATAGTTAAAATTAGATATGACAAAGGTGTTTTTGGGGAAAAAAACACCCTCCGTTTGTAATTTCTTTGACTAGTCGTCTCTTCTTCTTTTTTTTCTCTTTTTTCTCTCTTCACTTCCACAAAACCCTAATTTTGATCTAGTGGCTACCGCCACCCTTTTGGGCGGTGGTAATTCCCTAGTGGTAAGCCCATTTTTTCTTTTGTTTAATTACTTCAAGGTTATTGTTGCTAATGAACCTCAGTATCTTTCTAATGGAGACTTT
The DNA here is from genome assembly GCA_947645195.1 of Patellifolia procumbens. Classification (NCBI taxonomy): domain Eukaryota; kingdom Viridiplantae; phylum Streptophyta; class Magnoliopsida; order Caryophyllales; family Amaranthaceae; genus Patellifolia; species Patellifolia procumbens. Next base: position 230,970 of record CANSGD010000335.1, read on the forward strand.
TTCTACCCATTTATTGGGTTTTATCTACCCATATATTAGGTTCCATCTCTCTACATGTGAGAGTTTGGGGACTTTATTTTTCGTTATTTGTGTGAGTCTGAAGGTTCCTTTGTTGATCGAATTTTGTGCGAGGTTGCAACAGACGTCAATACTTCTTTTACAATCAGTTGATTTTGAATTCGGTTCTACTTGAAAATTACAACAGATCGATAGACCCCCTTGTAGAAGGCTACAACAGATAATGATATAAGAGACGAGGGTTTTCAGAAGTGTTTGATCTCCTCAACGATTGTGGTTTGCTATGTTAGAATTTTATTTATTTCAGTTTGATATGTATTTGCTAGTTTTAACTTTTATTGTAGATGTCGTATGATAGTTTAAATCAATGAAAGAATTCTTATTTCAAAAAAAAGGTGTTTTTTGGGAAGCGATAAGGTTGTAGAGTGTTAATAGAGGTCACTCGTGTTCATCGCTTACTTACTGTATCATAACTTTTGATTAGATCTTATTATAGTCATATGAAAAGATTAGTTAAGTTGTTTAAGAGATGTTGACGCACCATGCTCTTGTCAAACTCGGACTAATTTTGAAAATGATGCCCTTAAAAGGCCCACGGGCCACTATTGAGCTAATGGGCTTGTGTCATATTAAGGCTATATTCTTTTGGACTAAACTGAACTAATACAAAGAGAGTTAGACCGAACTGAAATTAATTACACTCAATTTAGTCTAAGAGAACAGAGCTCGAGTCAAACTCATATTGGGTCATGTCGACCCGACCCATACCCATAGTACTAAGCGTGTGGTTTAGAAATATGGTCCAATGTGGACTCGTGAGAAACTTGGCGGGAATTTGTATACATATATAGGGCTGTTCAAAATTCGGTCCGGACCGGTAAAGTGGACCGGACCGGACCGGACTTGTCTTGGACCGGACCGGACCTGTCACAACCGGTCCGGTCTTCGGGTCAAAGATTTTAATTTTCCGGTCTTCGGTCCGGTCCGGTCCAAAACCCTGTAAAAATCGGTCTTGGACCAGTCCGGTTTTTCATTCAAAAATATGAATATCGAAGATCAAAAAATATAATTTTCTCCTTTTGTATGTTTTAGATTATATTTTATTAGTAACTAATTTAGATTAAAGTCTCAAAAAAGACCTTGAAAAATTCATTTTGAAGATTTACTTTTATAATATTTCCTTATAATGATCAAAAGTATTAAAAAGAGTGTGGAAAAGTGAAAAACCGGTCTAATTCGGTCCGGTCCAGGGTTTGGACCGGTTTTTCCGGTCCGGTCCGGTCCCGGTCCAATGAAAAATCGGTCCGGTCTTCGGGTTTTATATTTAAGAATTCCGGTCTTCGGTCCGGTCCGGTTTTTTCCGGTCCGGTCCGGGTTTGGACCTGTGAACAGCCCTATACATATATACTTCATATGCTATGATTTTATGAGTCTATGATGACTTGATTTATACGGTCCAACACATCTACAGAGAAGCGAATCAAGCGGCAGACTAGTTAGCAAATGCAGAACATTTAGTTTTAGACTCTATGTATATCAGTATATCACGGATTGGACTCATTCTCAGTTGTCAAACATTCTTTGTAATGATGCCTTAGGTGTTCTCCTCGAGCAGAGGGTCACCAAAGCATCTGTTCCACTCTTTGTCTTACCTTTATAAAAAAAATGATGACTTGATGATTGATGATACTTGACATAGCTTTGCGAATTTAGGGTTTTGAAGATCAGATTAGAAAGACTGAGAAATTCCGGTGAAATCAAACCATTTCCGACGAGATTAGAAATTCGGATGCTCAATAAATATCAACCCATTCCCATGATGCTTCATCAACAACAACCCAAAACCCGAATGATGATACCGATGAATCTTCGCTGCAATTCTTGTGGGAATTTCATCACTAAAGGAACCAAATTCAATTCAAGGAAGGAAAAAGTCAATGGCGAGGTACCTTTTGTTAATTTTTCCCTCTTTTTCCATCAATTCTATATAGTTCTATATGATATAATTTGTTGTCTTTAGTATCTTGATCATGAAGTTATATTGTGGGTTCTTATTGTTTAGTTGAAATTGGCACTTTTTAGGGTTGTATACTTGTTTGGAGTAGGATTCCATGGGACGTGGCGGACTCAGGATTCTAGTATTGGGTTGTCGATTATTTTATTTGAGATTAGTAATTTCGGGAGTTTTGCCTGGTACCTATATATCGAATATATTGTATTGTTTACATATATCCATGACATTTCAATAAATAAAAAGGGTAATTCTGATAAATAATAAAAAAAAAGGGCATTGTCTTGTAGGTTAATATTTTCTTGCGAGATCAGACTTGAAGGCTTTTTCTGACGTCAAATTTTAATTGCAAGCATTGGTCAAGGAATTGAATACCTTTAGGTCAAGAATTGCTCATAAAAATCGCCTTGATCAATCCTCAAAAACCAGAATCAATGTCAGAAAATGGTTTTGAGGTGTGTTCTTACTAAAAAAACTTTTGTTTAAGGTTGTTAAAAATTTAAATCTCGTAAAAAAGTGCTCATAAAAAATTGTTTCTCACAAATTTTCCTAAAACATATATACAAACAACATGTAATACTACATTCTAACCTAATATACTGTTACTACCTTCCAATTATGGTTTAAAGAATTGATATATGTGAACACTAACATCTAGCTGTTAGGTACTAGACATTTCTCGTAATTTGGGACTGCATAATCGAAAATTAATAATACTTTAATCTTATTGGTAGTTCAATGTAGAAAAAAATTATAAGTAATTTAAATTGGAGTGTCGATTGCAACCCCTTGTCTCAATGTCGGTACTTCCTGATGAGTCTGGCTCATGTAAATTGAGGGTTCTTAGTTTTAGGAAAGTTGGGGAAGGTTGCTGATTGTTGACGATTGAGGAATTGTTTTTTTTTGTCATATGTTGAAGTTGTAATAGTTGAAATATGAGTAGAAGATGTGCTTGTCTAACTTGGTTTCCCTTTTGGTTTTCATTGCTCAAACACCATTCAGACATACTTGGGCATTCAGATTTTCAGATTATACTTTAATGCACAAAATGCTCTGCTGAGCTAGTGTTGAAGACAGACCCACAGAATTCAGATTATGTTGTTGAGGCGGGTGCGACACGGATTGTCGAACCTCGGCAGGATCAGGTTGAGGTGAGTTTTTGCTAGATTTTCCTGTTGTTTCACTTTAGCTTCTTTTAAGTGATTGGATTCTTAATTTCTGATTGTTCCAATGAAACCTTAGGAGAACAAAGCCTTAGACTCTAAAAGAGAAATGGATATCATGGCATGCCCCATGCCTTGATGAATTGAAGTCCATGAAGGTACTACTTTAGCATGATTGAACTGATAATTCTATTTGTTCTTTTGGTGATTAAGGGTAATGATATTAAATTAGAAAGTCTTACATCATAAGACATTGTGGCAGATATGTTCCTGGCTACTGTCACTGTAGCTGATAAAATCTAGCATAGAGAAGTTCATGCAAAAAAATGTTTTTTTTGTGTGTTAGGTTGCACGAAAACAAGAAACTGAAACGTGTAAATGTAGAAACTAGGAAATGTTATTTTTTGAAATGAGGAAACGTAGCGAAAGGCGGGGAACTTAATATAAATTATAAAATTGGAAGAATTACATGTTGTTGTAGGAGGAAATAAGAGAATGAGAAGGGATATACATAGAGTATGCCTCTTTTATAAGAGATTTAGGTATTTCGAAGGAAAAGAAATGGATATTTTGTGAGGAAGTTTTTTACATTTAACAAAACACTATCATACGTTTACTAGAGTTTCGGAAACGTTTCGCCAAGTTTCCAAAACGGAAACGTGTCGGAAACGGAAAAGTTGACCCTAAAGAGAGTTTCCGTACTTCGGGGCGTACATTTTGAGTGTATAATTTTCTCCCGCCATCGTTCTTCCTTCCCCTAGCCCGTGCATAAGCAATCCTATTCTGATCTCTGTTTATGTGAACAAGCTCCAGAATCTTGAATTTTTTCTGGAGCTCCCTGCATGTATGTTTAATAGCCAAGAAAAACTCACAATTGAAGTTATGGTCCTGGAGCATGGAAATGACTGATTTGCAGTCTGAGTCCACCAAAATCCGGGAATTTTTTTGTGATCTTGCCATCCTTAGCACCTCTTTAATTGCCATTAGTTCTGCAAATAGTGCCATCCATGCAAAAACCTTCTTTGTGAACTTTTTACCCTTTGCCCTTTCGAATCTCATCTGACTCCGCCTGTACCTGCACTCTGATTGTCATGAGCAAAGGATGCATCAACATGTATCATGTGCCAATCTGTGTTGATTTTAGGAAGGCTGGGGATGGACGCATTTTGATTGATTTGGCTACAGGGTCATGGTCATTGGCTTTCAACAAAGGTTTTGGCTCTAATCACTATAAGAAGAATTGTGCCATAGATGTCAAAGCTTTTGCAAGTACTCCTGCATTCCATTCGGGACTGCCTTTCTTAAAGTAGTGTCTGGGAATGCATCCCAATGTCCCCCACCATTCGCCTAGGTGACGGACCGAAGTGGATCCATAACCGTGTTCATCACACCAACACCATCCTAACCACACCATGGAGTGTTCTTTTCCCCTATTATTTTACAATGACTCTAATTAGAATTATGGCCTATAATTTTAAGGATGGAGGGAGACAGGGAGTATCAGTTCTACTTCTGTCCATAGTCTAGAAATTTAAGTATGTTGCATATTCTTAGTTGTATTAGTGATATCTATATGTAATCAACTTCAAGTTTGTCTATGCAAATCCTTTCCTTTGTTCGTTTCACTCACGGCATGCGACAGTCAGTCTTGATGCAATGCTAGAGACTTTGCAGCGCACGCGTGAGGAAAAGGTAACTCATGTACATGTATACAATCTTACATCCCCCTTTTTTCCTTGTGTTTAGGGGTGGGTTCAGCCAGCAGAAGACTCGATGAAGAGGATGACGCTCTCGTAAAATCAATATTTCATGTTAGTACAGCTTCATTTCTTCTGCTATCAGATCAAACAGTCCTCTATCTTGCCTCTTCTCTGATCTTTTATGCCCCCTTTTGTTCCCCTTTGTGAATCAATTTCCTTAATCTGGTGGAACACATTGTTTTTTGCAGGGGCGCAAACAATATGTGCGAAGAATAGACGATAAAGATGGGGATGACGACGAATGATCAGCTTATTCTGGCAAACTAACAACAGGGAGGATAATGAGTGTCTAGTACATTTTAGATGTAACATAAAGATCTTGTTTGGGTGTACAAATTCCACAAGGAACTCCAAGTTTCTAAGTGTCACAAGTGACTATAAGTAAACTCCTCTGATTAGAATTTTGATCATACAATATACATCTTCCAAAAGCCTTTTTGCCTCATGATATCTAATAATTTAGAAAACGGGAAACCTCGCCACCTAGAACCACATTTTATCAAAATGAAAAAGGAATATCGAGGCAAATTTAGCAAATTTTCTAAGTGGGTGCCCTTGAGATCATTAAGTATCAAAAGCATACTCTAAAACGCTAACTACTAAACCAACTCTAATAAATGTAATTTTTACATGATAGGTTAATAAAATCTTTGTTAATACTCCTCTGTCCCAATTTAACTGCAACATTTGACCAAAAAAAGTAAATGTTGCAGTTAAATTGGGACGGAGAGAGAAACTCAAGTGGGTGCATGTGTCCCTGCGTCGGTGCCTTGGTGCTGGATCCGTCTAAAGGATGGCCTTGATTTTGACCCGCCCTTAAAGAGCCATGGTTTGTCATAGACTTCAAGTGAGAAAGCTGGAACAATTTATGCCACAAAAATTTAGTTATGACGTGGCATATAGCTAAGGTCTTTCCAAATTCGACCACTTAAAATGCAAACCAACACAACTCACCCCACCTTATCCAATAGAGAGAGCCAAAAATCAATAATCACAAAAATTACACACCAAAAAATATAGTTAAGCAAACAAAAAATACACCCCGTCTAATTTTTTGAAGAATGGAGAGGAGAGATGAGCACTCTTGCAACCACCACCACCATCAATACAACCAAAGCCACAATCTCGACCGGTCGTACGCCTTTTCTTGCCGTTCCCGGCCACTGCTCATGCCGAAAAAGTTTTCTCTTGGCTCAACATGTCAATATTAGTCTCCGTTCACTTCGTCCATTACATGGTAAGCTAGTAACACGCATAACTTATTTATTTAAAATTTAGACTATATCAACTACTTTAACTCGTAGAATTGTTTGAAATTTCTATTAATATGATACTAGTACGCTTATTAACTTATGTTACTTAGATCAATTAAGATTATTGATTTGATATTGAATTTTAATCGTGTTATAATTATGGCAGTTACTAGTGATCCTAACAAGACAAAGGTATCATCTGATCCAACGGTTGGAAAATCTGATGTAGATAAATTAATGGATGGGATGGATTTTGGGGAACTTTGTAATGAGTTTGAGTGCATTAGTAGCCCATTGGTTGAATCCACTGCTAGGCAACTTGTACGTGATATTTTACAACTCAGGGAAGGTAACCGTGCACTTGGTACTTTTGCCGTTTCCGTTAAATACAAGGTTAGTTATTCTAGTTTTAAACTATGGTTCCATGATTCTATGATTTCCGTGCTACTATCGGATCTGATCACCTTTCACTTATATTTACACTTGATTGGACCTCACTTATATTTACACTTATGAGCCCTAATACCGACTATCACGGATCAGTCGATACTCGATTAGGTTTAGGTAATTAGGCAAGCTAATCAACAATGCAACCATCTTAAGCTCTTGGTGTAAATTGCAGGATCCCGTTAGAAGCTTTACTGGACGAGAGAAGTACAAAAGGCCACTTTGGGTAACTGATGGACTTGATAATACTAAAGTGGTATAAATGCACTAAATAACCCAAATTGCAATTTTATATTAAGCTTAAAAGTCTTAAACTATGCTGTAATTTTGTTAGTTGATCTTTGTATAGGCAGTGCAAGAAATGGTGATGTTGTCAACAAGTGTGCTAAACATCAAATGGACTCTTAAAGGAAAGCCAAAATCAATTTTAGCTAGTATTGGAGGAGATTTGTTCATTAAGGTGAATTCTAAGTTCACCTTAAACCAAATTAGCGGCCAGGTAATCGAGCACGAGGAATCCTGGGATTTATCTGCATCATCTCCGGTAGCGCAAGCATACTTTTGGGCATCACGCCGCCTCTTTGCCGCAAAAGAAGCCGGAAAGGATGTGGTGGATTCCGTCAAGAATCTTGGTGACAAGGTTTCTACCTCGAAAGAAAACGTAGAGATATACCCTGACCCTTCTGGTGATCCCACAAAGGTAACATTCGCTTCATTCAAGTAACTACCCGTTTTCAAGTTCTCATAATAAGTTCAGTATACAACATATATTGCATAACTTTATGAATCATGAACCCAAAAACTCGAGACTAGCATAGATACAATCAACCTCTACTATTCATATTACTCATTGTTACTGGTTTACTAAAATGTTAGACGTTAGTGATCATAAACTGGTCGTCACTTGTACAAATAAAGCATGTATCGAATGCTAGAAGAATGTAACATGAACCATGACCATGTAACATGAACCAAGTTGGTCTTGGCATAGTGGTAGCTCATTTTGTCCGTTAACCAATAGGGGGGTTGCAAACTTGCATCCCAACCTTTGAAAACAGAAAGAGATTTTTGACCGACCCTTTACCTCAAGTACTCTCGAGGCGAAGGGAATAGCCACTACTACCGGGGGTGCTCGCTCTGGTGGATACCCTTGGTTTCAGGGAAAAAAAAGAGTGGAACACTATTTCAACTTTTGCTCATTATACAAATTGTGAAATCTGACTTGTTCTGTTACTTAATTTTTTGTTACAGTTCTTCCAAGGTGATGACAACTACCAAAGGGACTTGTACCAGATTGCGTTATTCCTTGCCATTGTTTACTTCGTTGTACAGTACTTAAGGACAACTTTGTAAAACCAACTAAACCAACTTGCTTATAATGCTATAATGTCTTCTTTTTCCATCAGTAAAGAAAATATAATATATGTATTTCCATTTTTGTAAAAATCAATAGTCTATTAACACTTTTTTGTAATTATTTTTAGAAAAAAGGTATTAAGCAAATACTGTAATTGCTAATACAGAAAAGTAAAGCCGAAAGCCATAGAATGTGAAGATAACTGGAGCTTCTTGTTTGTCCACTGGGTTCATATGTATGCTTCGCCGTCATGAAAGCATGGAAAATAGAATGTATTAGGAGAACGGTTGATCATTTTATACATGTAAAATTAATCAAATCATAACGAAAAACTCAATGGAAAACAACTCCTTTTATGTATAAAGAAAATTCTATAAATTTAATGATGAATTGTGAAAAAGAGGTTAATTAACATAAACAAAAATAATAAACTACTCCCAGAAATTAAAGAGTTAGCTGATGAGAGATCATGGGCGCCTACAGTATACACAGTTCCTGACGCTTTGTCCTTCACTTTGATGCTCGACGAACCTGAAAATTAGCGCGACATCAGCTTGTCAAAAACTATAGTTGAGACAAAGGTTGGCCTTCAACTTAAAAGTCTTGTATCACAGTTTCTGTTTGAAAGAGTGATTTTACTAGTTTTACAACGGCCTGTTTGATAGCTCATAATTATTTTAGTAATGATAATTAAATTAAATGCAAGTTTGTGGAAAGAAAAATCTTCACATATAAATACCCATGGACCATGGTAATAGAACTTCAACCCTACATAAATTATCATTACAACTCAAATGGAAAATTTTGAAGGAAAATACAGTTGTTTAGGGATGGGTCAAGCAAAACCATAGACTTTGGCGCAAGACTTTCTTCGAAATTACGTTTGAGATCATTGCCAATACCATCACTTACCACATACCAAACAGGCCGTAACAATAATCGAAATGCCAAAATAGAGTGATTGACTGTGAATCTGTGATACTTACAATTGTATTGAGTCCATCCAATAGTTTGCTTTTCTAGGTCATAAAACACCACTTTGCCGGACAGTACAATATCTGCAACCAAAGTTGGATTAGTGAAAACTGGAAAAAAACACCCCTTTTCAAAGGAAGAACTTGTTATTTAATAAAAAACGTGTTGTTACACATAAATTTCTATAAATGTCGTTATACCTCCCAATATCGTGACATCCTTCCCATCTCGAGACTGTAAGCCGCTGTTCATCCAACCAACGCACCACTTGTTTTCCTGGAAAACCATGTTAGCAAGTAAAATTCAATTGTGAAACTACAAAACAATAGATCTAAATTTTCTAGTTTCCACATGTAAGTTTTTCGTGCGTGCTTTGGATGAATGAGATTTGTTCTACTATAAGCCATTCAGAAATTGATTTTGGCGATAAGAAAGGTTAAGAAAAGAAGGTTCCAAAGTACATATACTTACACCATCACTGAGCGGAAAGAAATATTCATGAGGATAAACTTTCAAGTTGAGAGAATTTGCAAAATGGAAGGTAACATGTGGAAATCCATCATCAATCCTGGAAAACAGGTGAAAAAATTAGTTTCCCTGAAGTCAAACCAACATATTATCTTACTCTCTATGAACACCTTAGCCACAACAACACAAGAACCTACAAAGCGTTGGGAAAACAAAAGTAACTGTTTTAACTACAAAATTAACACATTATTTTTTTGAAGGGGACAAAATGAACACAGTATAAGCAGACACTTATTAGAAGTATGAATTAGTAACTTGAGTTCAAAAAACAAAACAAGCGAATGAAGCGATAATGTTAATAATACTATATAGTGCAACTCTTTAATTGTTAATATTGGTTTACCTATGCCTAAGTGATCTCATAAATGACGGCTCCAGAGATCTAGACTTTTACATGATGCAGAAACATAAGATTGTGTTCGGTTTGAGAGGAAAAACTTTAAATTGAGTGATTTTCTGTGGATACAAGTGTGGTAGGATCTTTGATTTCAGTGTTTGACTCTAGGAAATAGATTTCTAATTTTTGGAATTGGCAAGTCATATAAAGAAAAACTCGAAATCAATTTCCCAGATTATAATTTCTGCCTACCAACTACAAAAGATTCAAATGCAAAGTCGTACGTCAACTGGAAAAGTTAGCGCTAAACACCAACAGACTTGACTCCGAAAAAAGTACTTCTATTAAGGGGAAAAGCACACACAAAGAAACTTACTTTCCGGAGTATTCAAAGCATTTGAATTGATCCTCGACAGTGTGTAACTGTATATTGGGCTGGCTGGAGAGAATCTGTTATTCAAAGAAAGTACAAAGAGAAAAGAGGACACATTCAGCTTACACAATATAGAATCGAACTTCCTATAAGATGGACATTAAGATGGAACACATACAGAGTCAACTATCTTGTCATAAACTTCATCTGGAAGATATGCCAAAGTTGTACCACTGTCAATAATTGCTCCTCTGTCACTACCAGTGGAATCTGTCGAGAATTCTACAGCCTTACCAGCCACCTCTATGCTTCTCAAGACAACATTGTAATGTGCCCTAAGAGGGTAGTAGCAGTCTGATTACAACATATATATTAGGCCTTAATAAAGCACTACTTAGACATGCAAACAAATAAATGGTTCTAGCATACAAGTGTACATGAAACACAATTTGAACATGCAAACAACTAAGATAAGTTCTTACAAACAACATGTCACACAATGATTTGACGGTGTGTGGTGTATTTATAACAAGCATAAAGGGAGGTATTGATAATGAATATGTGCTATATGGGTATGAATTACTTAGGTTATAACTGGTTACTATCAATGCATATACGGGGGTAACTCATAAAGCTTTTGTGGGGTTAAGGATAATGTCTTAATGGGGTTACTCATAATGTTGCACCCTAATTTGAGCGGTGACAGGTCAGATGGGAGACGAGCTGAACAAACTTATACTAATTACAACTCATTCAAGTTGCCCCAGAAACACAATCTAACTAGAGCAGATATGGACTGGCCTGACTAAGCTCTATAATATCACAATTTATTAATTCAGCCAATTGTTGCAGGATTTCAATCTAAAAATTTAAATCTCACTTTTCTTTTGCAAAAGTACACTTTGTTCTTCTACCACTTTACGTCATCATCTTCCTTCTATGTCACCATAAAATCTATAGCCAGCACATAGAATTGTTAAATGTGAGACCATGTTGTAAATACACACTTTTCTTCCTTTCAACAAAAGTCTACGATTAAAAAAATCCCCAGAAATTAAAATAGTTTCAGAATAAGGTTATATCCAAAATTTAGGCATCACATTCAAGGGCACCGGATTGCATATCTTCATAAAAAAACAATCAATCAAATAATAGAAGTTATTGGTTATTACTAATGGTTTTGGGACTTTATATGAGTGCTACGGCTTGACAAACTTTCATTAGCTAAAGGGAGTAGTTTACTAATAATTCAGGTTGGCCCTCCTCATCCAACCATCATTCTCGATTTTGCTTCTTATTCATCTCTGCCACAAGCTCTAGCCTTGGGTACCATACTACCACATTCTTTCAATCAACAGAATTGAGACACCAAAACATGAAGATAAGAACCACATATAAGGTTCTAGATGTATAAAACAAGAGGGTACGAACAACAGCAAGGACCTGCGGGCCTGCAGCCTATGGCTTCTTATTTCTATATGAGAGGCAAGCTGGTTGATGGCCTGCATTTTTAGATTCTGACATATTACTAATAACTATCATGCAAAAGAACTATCGATAAAACCATTATACTAATACAATCATCATGCTATTGGGTCCTTCTTCCCACTTTCATGTGCTACCCACTTTCATATGTTGCCCACCTTCAACATGGAAGTGACAACCATTTTCACCTTGATGTATTGCTACTACTAGCACCGGCCCGTTTCCTCTATAATTCTTTTGTATTCCAAAAGAGCCTTCAATACTCTGCTAAATCGAATACTCCCAATAAGTCATAACATTAGCTTTCGTGAGCTTGCAACTTTAAAGAAGCATCACACTGCCTCAAGGACCCTCAACTCACGAACAAAGTTATCAAGCTCATAAGGAAGAATACAAAACAGGCCTCCCTCTCACACCAGGAAAGAGAGATGGAAGGGAGGCAACAGATGAATCTTGAACAAATACGTTGTCGTATACCGTATTTCTACACTTCAAACACATCACCATCCCCCCCCCCCCCCAAAAAAAAAAAGCCAAGTAACCGACAGATCCATCAATTGTAGCACAGAAATAAACAAATGGGTGCTAGTGGTTCAAGAAAAAGTGAAATAAGCATTAAGAATAGTAGATAGAGCGACATACTGGTTCGGAATCAATGGAGTAGTATTCAGCTTTGGCTCGACAAGTTGCCCAATGGAAAAGATTCCACCTCCCTTGTCGTTGTCTAAGCAATGCGAAAACATCTTCTGCGTCTTTCCAGCTGCAGCAAGCTGTGAAAGCACGGATGAGTTTGCTTGTCCGAAACCAATTATACCATCAAGTGCTTCATCAGACGAACTGAGCTGACCAGATTGTTTAGCCCCACATCTGATAGGGACAATTCAATTTTCTTAGAAGAGCATCATTTATATCAGAAAGAGTACACAAGTTACCATGCTCTAAGCAAATCACAATGTCCTAGTGTAATCACAAATCTGTATGCGGTCTAATTCATCTGATCCATCTACATGATATACAGTTATAAGCTAGAGCATCAAATCCCACCGGGGCATACGAACTTCTAGGTCGATCTTTAGAGCATAATAAGTTAATTCACAAAATATAGAACTATTGACATGAATCAGAAACAGTACTATCCTAATGAAAGAGAACTCTCACAATACACCCCCTAATCAGGATCAACATGTAAGATTAATATCAAAAGACACTCAAAGTATCTTCAAGACTTCAACAACAAAATTTAAGCATTATGCTACTTGAGTGAAGATGAATCTGGACCTCAAAATGTTCTAGAAGAAGAGCTCAGAATTGCCTTTATAACAACGGGTAGCGAAGTACAAAACAATCAAGTCTTGAAAGATGATGCAATGCACAAGACAATAACGTCCAACATGCAGGCACAACATTTTAAATTTATGAGTCAAATGTTTCAGTTGTAGCAGAAAAGATACCCCCAAACAAAGGGTGCCAAACTATTTCCTATACCTAAGAAAAACAATGTGCAAGCAAGACAACCTGCTCATGATGTGCAAGTATAGCAACATTAACCACAGAAGATACCATTTATAACAATACTAGGGAGATAGAATGACCTTAACCTAACTAAAAGATAGATAGTCTTGGAACGGCCATTCTGGAGTATACAGCTTATTTATTATCTTATTATTCATTCCATCGTTTACTTTCCTTTGTATGTTACAATTATTGCGCAGAATAGAGAAAATTTATCAGAATGGGCTATTACCCGAAAACTACAGAGGCATTCCCACTTGATGTTTGCGAATTCCCAGAGACTTGATCATAATGAAAAGCATCTTCAACAAAGTATCCAGAAGTTGTGCTCCCATCACCATAAGTGACTTCATATTGACAAAGCATCTGCGGTTGGCAACCAGATAGAGTACCCTGATATATCATGGTACATTGCTTAGCATCACAATTGACTAAGTTAGCCGCAGATGATCCCTTGGGATCATACAGATTCAATTTTACCTGCAAGAACGCAATTAACATTAAGTTCCAGAAGCTGATACGTACAAAAAATGAGGTCAACAATGGGTAAAGAGATTACGCATAACGTACTCCAAGCCCACTTTTCTTGGGGCACTTGTCGCAGCCCTCACAGTTAACCCACAAAAGATCACTTCCTGTATCAACCTGTACATGATAATCCTTAGGAGGCTGTCCAAGCTGAATTTTCGTGAAGTACAACCTGCAAACACACAAGAAATATTCTCTAGATAAATAATCCTTCTCATTGAATACTTTGAGACAAAGGAATATGTAGAGTTGTAGACCAGGAATCTTCATCACTTAAGTATTTCAACTTCTCTACGCCGTACAATATTCGACAATTAAGCAGATCATCAATTGACATACTTTGATCGGCTTAAGATTCAACTAGAGCTTACATACAACGTGAAATGCCAGGTTCAGAACTGTGATAAAAGGTTGGGAACAAAGTCGCTGATAGAGCTTTGAGCAAACCTATGTTACTCGGACTCTTTATTTTACCTCAAGTACCCGTGTCGGATCCTCGATACTCCGACATAAGTATGAACATTTGACACTTCATTTTAGGCTAAAATCATGGAAACCTTTCACAATTTAGTTTACCGAGTCCGACACTTGGACACGTACCCGTGTCCGACACTAGTGTACGAGTCAGAGTAACATAGGAGCAAACTACCCAAAAATTGCATCATAATATTTACACACACCTCAAAAAACCTCTACTTCCCATCGTTCCCGAAAACTCCCTCTTATGAACGCAATTTATTAAATACTGTTGTGAACTAGCAACCCTCTTCGAACAACTAGCTCAAACTGCACCCACACCTTTTGTCTTCTTATTACATAATTCATTAGTGTTGTAAGGACAATATTATGTACTTAAGAACCGCCCTCCCGCAAACAAACATACATGGGAAAAAGAGAATAGGGGTAACAATGAAAGAGGAATTCTTGACCACACTCAAGGAATCAACAGATGATTTTATCAAAATATTTCTTGATTGAATCATTCATACACCTTAGAGTGGGTAAAATCTTATCTATATTAGGTCTAGGCAAAACTCATATTTTCCTCAACTGTTTTCATCTATTTCACTCTTACATTTGATTGAATAAAAGTAAATACGCTATATTCCTAAATGTAAGAAAGCTAGCAATTATTTGCTTAGTGTTTTTCTTCCTAAACCATGACAACAAATTTCATTTTACGTTTAAAATTCCAACCAACAAAATCAATGGATGGTGATAGTATCCCTAACGCGTACTTTGTACACCACATAGCACAATGAGATTTATGCTCCGTCTAAATGTTCTTTTCAAAACCGTACATGTTTTTCCTTATGTCCAGTGGAAATCTTAATACAATATACTTTTCCTTTCTACATAATTTATGTACTTTTCATTATCCATATACCAGATTGCTCTGCAGGGCACAAAATAATTTGCAATAGTATCCTCCCTCCCCTAGTACATGCATACTCATTACCAAGAACAATTATAAAAAAACCTCAACATTCAACATTTTATTCACAATCAATCAATAAAGCCTTAAACAATGTACTACTATTTACCCAATTCAATCAAATCAAAAGCAGTGAAATACATCAATCTAAACACACCTATTCAAAAAACCACAAAATTCCAATCAAACCCAAATAAAAAACATTTTGTTATATTCAAATTATAAAGTTAAAATATGAAAAAAGTAAAGAGAGAATAAAGAACAAACCCAGCATCAGAAGGCTGTCCATTACCACCAAGAGGAAGATCAATGGCATCAAGCATTCTTCCATGGCGACGAGCATCATGTTCTTTAAGCTCTTTCAATGTTCTTTTACCACCTTTAAATTTATGCTCTACCTTAAAATATGCATTACCAGACACCATTGAAAGCTGAAAACATTGCCAAACACAAATACATAAAACTACAAAAACTCGAAGATCCATTGGATACCCAATTTTCTATGCAACAAACCCACAAAAACCCAGATTCAAGATTTGATTTTTCTTTTGATTTTGTTGTTGGATTATTAAAAGATGATTATGAGAGGAAGCTTCTCCTCCATTGACTAAATTCCTTTATTTTGAGGTTGGTGATAGAGAGAGGAAAGAGAAGGAAAAATGGAATGGAATAGAATAGAAATTCAGGGAGGGAAAAGAAGGAGAAATTGAGAGGGAAGGAAGAAGAAAGAGAGAGATCTCGTTTGCGCTTTTACCTACAATGGCGACTATTTTTTGTCTAAAAATATTATTTTTAGGAGGTAAGCAATAAAATCAATTTTTTGTATATCTAACTTTTTTTCTATTTGACCAAATATCCATTTTTTCTTCTTCTAGAAATGTTGTAGATCTTCCCCTTTTTTTTTGGTATTCTCTTATGTTTAAGTACATGTCTAATATCAAGTAGTACTTAGTCTAGTGGAAAGGATTGTACCCTTCCAACTTCAAGGTTGGGAGTTCAATCCCCACTAGAGGCACTTTGAGAATAGGGATTTCCTTACCCTTCCCCCTACTCACAAGTGTCTAGCCCAATAGGACCCGAGAAGGGTCCTGACCACTTCTCCTTACCAAAAAAAGAAAAGTACATGTCTAATAGAAATGGCTACTAGGTCGGATAGCTAGATTTAGGGATGTTTAACTTTCAGTCTTGACCGGAAAAATGGATCGGACCAGACCGAGTCTTTTTCCGGTTCGGTCTTTGGTCCGCAAATTTTAAAATTTTGGTCTTCGGTCTGGTCCAGTCTAAACCTGGATTTTTTCGGTCCGGACCGGTTAGACCTTTTTTATTTAAAGTATATTGAAACTTGAAAGTTAATCTAGAATTTTAGGTCTTCTCACATACTTCCAAATTGTCAAACTTGAAATTATAAAACAGTTTTTTATTTGAAGTAATTGTGAATTTTGAATGGTTTATGGAAGTATATAATAGTTATAGGGAAAAAAACAACTAAAATGAACTTTCGGTCTAACCGGTCCGGTTTCGGTCCGGTCCCTATAATTTCGGTTCGGTCCGGTCTCAAGGCCGGTTTTAATTCGGTGTCTCCATTTTTCACGAATTTCGGTCCCGATCCGGTCCGGTCCGAGACCGAGACCGATGAACACCCCTAACTAGATTCATTTGATATATTGAGTTTTTGTTGTAGCTCAGCCTAGTTCGATCGAGGCTTAATCCAAGTTTCAATCGCTTGTTTTGCCTCGTTATCAACTCATATCAAGTTAGTTTGTTGAATGCGGCCCAACTCGTCCCCTACCTAACTCGTGCCGATTCAAGGTTGGTCTAATCTGGCCTAACTTACTTAGTTGACATCACCACTCTCTACCATAGGAGTATTGCCATAAATGTACGAAAATCAAATTGGATTTTAGCCTTTGATTGTGCCTATGAACTATACTTGATTACACACGTTTCAATTTTTAAGCACTATAGATTATAAAGGTGCTAAAATAGATTTTTAAAATGTCGTAATAAATTGTTATATCTAACAAACAACCCAGATACTAGAAGTATTATTTAAGAATTAATTTCAGTTGATTCGTATATAAATCTATTTTTTTCTTAAATTTCCACCATACATTGATTAATATTAGTTCAAACTTTCAACATAATTATCTAACTAAATAACCGTTAAAACTTGTTAAAATTATAATTGGTATTCAATATTAAAAGACGAAAACAAACATACCACAACTACTTTTTTTTCTAGTTGTCATCAAATTGTCCCTCTTTTTGTTTACTTCACTAGAATTACCGGATAGTTCATTTCACTAGATATTTAATATCATAATTTATGTCTTTGGGTTTAAATCTGGTTTCTAAAAACAACAATTCTTATCACAATTGAGTTTAATTTCAACTTTTTAAAACTAGTTCTAATTGGATTAGAACGGATTTTAAATTTTGACCATACTAGTATTGATTCAAAGATTTTCACTTTATTAGCTCGAGGTAGTTGAATTGGACTAATAGAGTAAACATCCATATTTGCTGCTTTTTTTGGGTAGAAGTGCATTTGTTTGTTTATGGACAACTCTAAACTCTTTTACTTTTATTTGTAGAGTAGCTTCTAGGGGTAGGTTTGTTAGTTTACACTATTCACAATATAAATTCAGAATATAGCATTTTTGTGTTGAACCGCCTCTGACTTCTGACATTGGAATAAAGTCATCAACATGACAGTATGTCACCTTATTTTATTTATTTAAAGTTAATATTAAAAAAATAAAATACAGTAAATAAATATTTTGAAAGTAAAGAGTAAAGAAGAAAGAGAAAAAAAGGAGTCAGAAACATGCATGAAGTTGTAAGTTATCCCCCCCATTAACCACGTGAAGCATCATCATAAATTCATGCTTGTTGAATTGGGTTGTTCATTAACCTTGACTTGACTTGTGATGGTAGTTCAACTAAACCATTAAACTTTGACGCGTTAAATGAGCTACACCAGGAGGCCGGGTCATGGCCTAGGCTAGGCCTTTCGAGCAAGCTTTGTCATGCGTGACCTAGCCCAAATCTAGTCGAATTTGAATCGGACTTGAGTTGGATTTAATCATGAACTAACTTGAACTAATTTCTGTTAATCATAATTCAATCTATTTTAATTATGTCTAGTTTAGTTTAGTACAGTTTATATTGAGTCAGAGATTTCAGTTCTTATTTAGTTCAAAAAAACAAGGTTTTATAATCTATTAACACCTACGACACGAAATATCAACTGGAATGATTTTCCATCTTCAAACTGAATTAGACTGTGATTCTGATGGAATTGTCATCCTTAATTTTAAGCATTAATTTTGTGATTTCCATTATATTTCCTTCATTTTCTTTTATATTGTAATACATTGACTTCTTCATTATTCACACACACTATCAATTTCTCATTGTTCTGGCCAATTTTCACATTTATGCAGGAACCTTAAACTTAATCCCATTTTACTTTATTCGATTTTGTTAAAAAAAATCCTTTTACTCACGTGTTTAAAACTATTTTATCACTCTTCACCAAAAGTCAAAACATACCATTTTCTAAAACTACCTCATTTTTTTTCTAGGTTTCTTGAACAAACCTAACATTGAATACACAACCTCTACTAATATATTTCCATTGTTTCTTAATACTTATAAGGTATAACCGTTTATTTTTTACCGATAAAATTCACTGGGGCCTGTACAACTTATGTCTGTACCGAAAGAGAGTCTGACCACATATAAGCCCAAATGTGGTTCATTCTAAAACCAATTAGTGATATGTGGACTTGTGGAGTAGTGCACTAGACTTGTATGTGTGTCACCTCTCCTTCACCGATTTGGGATGATATCAAAGAGTTTTCAAACATTTCTAGCTCCTTTTATAGGGCTCATACTTGATTTTTTTCTTTAACATAACACTAACACAATTGAAGCTTTGTCGATTATAGATTCAAAATTCAATGATTATATCAAGTAAATAGATGTAAGAAAGCAAACAATAAGAAACACAAATTTGTTATGGAAATTTGAGAAGAATAAAATAACTAGTGGGCGCTATTCAGAAAATTATGCCAAAGTGCGGGCCAACCCAAAATTTTGTGCTTAAAGCCCTTTATTTCGATCTTTTCGTCCTTTCGAATAAACAGGCCTAAAACCCATACCCAAACCTATTCTTTGCCCATAACATTCTGTCCAAAGCCTGTCGTTCTCTAAACGGGCCGGGCTGGTGATGAGCTCTCTTATTTTCATGCAAATGAAAGCCTACTAGAACAGAGGGGGTGACCTAGGCCCGATTCTCTCAAGGGCCACTTTCAAAAATGAGCCATTATGGACAACTTTAGATCAGATTTTTCCCACTGATCATAATGACAGCATAAAAGTTCATGCCAAAATTTGATACAATCACTAATCAAAGACAAATATAGATTGGAAAGAAAAAATGGACAAATCTTTTAATGAACTACAAATGTCCCAAATAGGATTTTGTGGAGGAGATCAATTGGCCTTAAAAAATAAAAATGAATAAAAAGTGTAGCACATTATCCATATATTGAGGAAATCTAGCCTCAACCTGTCACAAGAGGAGCTTTACAAAGGATTATGCTGAAAATGATATAATTTGTTTCTTTTATATCAAACTTGTAATTTTATATTCTCTCACTATGAAATGAAAGGAGGATGAACAGA
Organism: Patellifolia procumbens; assembly: GCA_947645195.1. Taxonomy (NCBI): domain Eukaryota; kingdom Viridiplantae; phylum Streptophyta; class Magnoliopsida; order Caryophyllales; family Amaranthaceae; genus Patellifolia; species Patellifolia procumbens. The sequence goes on from CANSGD010000335.1 coordinate 250,844, forward strand.
GTTTCTATATTATGGAAGTCTGTATTAAATTGTTGATGAGATGAAAATCAAACAACTAATTGGATAATAACTAACACATGAATGGAGTAAATAAAATTGCAATCATATAGAATGTATGCTTAAATATGATTTCCTGTTTCAAATTAGTTGTAACACTTTTCGTTTTAGTAATTTAAAGTAGTTGTGATATTGTTTTAGTTGGTAGAAGACTCTTTCTATCCCTCTCCTCATTACATAGGAACATAAATTGTTTCTCTCTATCTCTCCTTTTCACATACATTCCTTCAAATTTGTATCTCTTTTCTTGTTTAAACTAAATTCAAACGGAGGTTGTACTGTATATAAATACAAGTTGACCCATGCTATTGTTAATAGATAACCTAGGTTACAACTTATCAGTATGAGTTACTTAGTATGAGTTACTTATCGGTGAGAGTTGGGATACTTTATTTTTTTCGGGTAAATTCTCATTGACAAACCCCTTTTTCCAATACTACTTAGGCCTTTGTCGGCCATGTTCAGGGTTCGTGGGACGCTCATCCAAGGCATGCCATTCACAAGATGGTCTGATGCTTAGATGATGAGCTCAGAGTGGTCCCTCTCGTTGTTGCCTACGCTTGTTGCCTACTTAGGCCTATCATTTAGATGACTCTTTGGTTGTGTGAGGGTTGCTCTTTGCAAGATGGTCTAATTAATACCAATATTGAGGAGTGCTACGCCTATCTCGGCCATGTTCGGGGCTTGTAAGATGCTCATTTAAGGATTGCCCTTCATGGGGTAGAACATAACTATATAATGGCCCTTTTCTTTTGGAATGAATTAATGAAATATAATTTCAGTTCACGTCTATTCATTTCAGTTAATTTGGTTCAAATCCCACCGGTAAGAGATTCCAATTATCAAAGTTCCGTTCAGTACAAGTTCATTAATTTTAAAAGAACGGTATAACACAATGATTCGTGCCCAACAACAGCTATATGATGAAATTATAAAAACATAGAAGATAAGATGGAAAAATGGATAAAACCTTGTTTATCCAAAAGATAGACATCTCAATAGACTAGCGTCAAATACACACGATATGTGTGAAAGTAGTTAAATGTTTAATTTGTGACACGGTTAATCGTCGAATTAGTAAAACTAATAAGGATATATTTTTTCTTTTCTAACATCCACATAGGGATGGAAAATGGATGGGAGGGTGCGAGGATCCGTCATTCATACTCATACCCACCTAAAATTTTCATAACCATCACATACCCAACACCCATAGTGGGTACAAATCTCATACTCACGCCTGCCCACATGGGTATGTCTCTAAAAGCCTAAAACCATCCTCATCAGTCATCCCCACTATTCAACTGGGTATACACCCCCTACCCGCTTTATACCCACCTCATATCGGCCCATCCAGTATCTAGTTCATTCAACCAAACCATGACAATTCACCTCATGAGTACTTGGTGGAAGTGGTGGTATTTTCATTGATGTTATTTAATGAGCTTCTTATAGATTGAATAAATATATGTTAGGACTAATAATAGAATAAGATTTTGTAAGACGTTGTCGGGTGGGTTTAGACAAGTGGATATAGGGTTGCTACAGGTGGATATGGGGCGTGTATGCCCTCACATCACCATATATCCACTACACATGACATAAATGACTTTTTAAATCCATATCCACCCACTACCTACGAAACTTATACTCATCTCCGTCCCAACTGGAACATTTCCATTGTGATATCCACCAAATTTCAACCATCTGTCATCCCTACGCCTGATAACGGAGATAATTAATCAAAACTTAATTTAAAATATATTTTGCAATTATTTTTTTAGTAGTGTGTCATTAGTATACAAATGATGGGCCTACCAACAAGCCTATAAGATATTCCAACAGCATATTGCCTCACTACCACAAACTACAAAGTCCAAATAGAACTCCTTCATTTGTCATTCTCCCTTACACACCACACAAACACTTCACTCTTTCAACACTAGTAGTGTCTTTCACTTCCTTCTTTCTCCTCAAACACCAAAAACCACACACACCTTCAAATTCTTCCAAAATAAGCAAAACTTCAATGGCTCTTCACCTCTCTCTTTCTCACCAATCATGGCCATCTCCGGCCAATCCGATCACCTCATCGGATCCCACCCGATGCTCCGTCCCCGGAACCCGGTTCCGGAGACGAGTCGAATTCGGTGGGATTCCTAAGAGTACAGGAGTTGTTGTGAAAAGAAATGATAGAATGAGAGGTCAAGTTAGAGCAAGTTTGGAAGTGGGTACCCAAGTTGAAGCCATTGTTGGGAAAGTTACCCAAGTTAATAAGGATACTTTTTGGCCTATTGTTAAGGCTGCTGGTGATAAAACTGTTGTTCTTGATATGTTCACTCAATGGTAACTACTAATAACTACCCTTTTGTTCTTTGATTACTTTTGCTCAATTTCAGCTGATTATGTGCTTAATTTGGTTGTTTTAACTCCTATTTTTAAGTTGTTAATTACTTGCTAATGTTGTAGTTTACACTTGTTTGGAATGGAATTGATCAAGTTATTAATCTAGGCTGAACTGTCAAAAAATGCTTCCTTGCAAACTGATGATTATACACAGTGGCGAATTCAGATTATAACTATTGGGCAGTCCAAATGCATATATTATATGTATATTAAAAAAAATAATACAATGATTGACAAATTTGTTTAGCTACAGATTATTTAATATATAACAAATTTCTATTGATAGGGCGGGCCATCCGCCCCTGATTATACTTGTTATGCACTTTTCTCTATCTATTGATATAAGCATGTTTTATAAAGTTTTAAGCTTTCAACTCATGTGGTTTCTAAGTTTCTATATTAAAATCTCCTTTCTAATGCTACTAGTTAAAATGAGTGGTAAGGGGTTGAGATATAGAAAACTAGTCATGTATGCACGCGATGCGTGAGAAATCACGTAAAATTCTGCATGAATATGTAACCGTAATTTTGTTTAGGGTGTTTTGATATTTCTTTTTCAAAATTTAAAAATGTGAAAACCGTTAATTACGGAGAAAGTTATTCCATTTAGTTAGGAATTTAAAGAAAAAAAGATAAGTTATTCCATTTAATTAGGAATTAAAAAAAAGATAAATATTGATTTTTGGTGTCCCCTACTCTTCACTTATAGAACAGAGATAAGAGTGTTATTGAGTCTCTTTCGTGAAATCACGGCAGTGCTTAGTTACGAGGGGTTGAAACAATGTGACAACTAATTCCGAACAAGGGCGTAGATCTTCTTGGATGGTACTATATATGAATTGTTAAGGCCTTAAGGGCAAGATGTGCTAAAAAGCTCATATGAATGTACGATTACCCAATTTAGTAAGAAGAAATGCTTCAACTTTCCATATGCCATCTGGAATCTCGAGAATCCTTTAGTTTAGTATAGCTAAAATCAGCTCAATGAGTAGCTAATGGCGATTCTCTGTACGTGGCTTAACTTATAGAAGTATGTGATATGGGAATTTGCCAATCGATTGTGTGTTTGGTCGATTTCTTCTAATCTTGAATGTGCCATTGTGTTTACCGTCCATTAATTAGTACTCCCTCCGTCCCACATTGTTCTTCTCACTTCTTGAATATATGTGAGGTATAAAATAATGAAGTGGGAAGAACATTGTGAGACGGAGGGAGTATTAAATAGCGATGAGTGTCATAAATTTTCATGTAATTTTGTAAGAAGTATCTCATGGCAATGAAACCTTAACCTGAAACATGTGTAATGAGGTGATCCTAAGTAATTGGAGAAAGAGAGCTGAATAACTTTGGGTGAATGAGCCTTGACATACTTGTACATGCATAGCTCAATGTAGGGAATATATGTTTGACCAAGCAAAGCTTTGTCTTAGTGGTGAAGTTGTGCGATCACTTGGGGCACTTTGGTGCTGGGGATTCCCCTACCCTTTCCCCTACTACCAAGGGCTTAAGGGCGTTGTCTTATAATCTTGGCTGGATTAACTTGTGGGACAGTGCGAGGTTTCATTCCGGTAGGGCATTACTCCTTATTAACCTAAATATTTGATTAAAGCATTAGCCGACCGGTAATAAGCCGTTAACTATTAGTTCATTCTAGTCTGTATCCTAGTTTCTAGGATAATATCTCTTATCTCTGCATCCTTAAGTCGGCACTAATTTGTTTTGTTGGGTTTGTTGTCCTTTATTATTAAATATCTTGATTGCAAGCTGCATCATCTAGTACCCCCTCTCTCCCCATACTTGAGAGTAGAATCCTGCTTTCTCATGACATTGGTGGTTAGCAGGCGGGGTGTTCCTTTAATCCAACCAGGGTTTTAGTCGTCCAAGCGGCATACTTTTGGGCTAATTTAACAAAATTAAACAGTGAGCTGCGTCTCAATACCCATTCTCATACTGTGAATTATGTAAACCTGGGCCTCCGATTCATACTGTAACCTCATAATTCCATGATCTTCATGCTGGGTTTTGGGCATTACGTGTGCATACAGAGATGTTTTTGTTACATTGCTAAAAATCTGCTGACATTCACTTTCACATAAACGGTTTTTGCTGGTCTGTTTTCATGATTCTGCGTTACTATTTGCCAACTGACTGCACTTGTTCATGCTGCTTGTCCCTCATAAGATCAGTTAGCTTGAAACATTTTCTATATATGTCGCTCTGACTCGTTGCTCTATAAACACTTGAAGGTGTGGTCCTTGTAAAGCGATGGCTCCCAAATTCGAAAAATTGGCAGAGGACAATCTTGATGTTGTTTTCCTGAAGCTTGATTGTAACCAAGAAAACAAGGTATTATTATATGATCCCATTCTGTCTATGCTTTTTAAGTTTTTTTTGTCTATCACAAAGGAATTTATAAAGATTCACTTAGGGTGTGCTCTCTTTTGCTGAAGTGAAGGTACCGAACTTATTGAAACTTCTTATTACTATATCTTATTGGAGCTTGTATTGTATGAAATCTATTTTGTTAAGGTAAGATAGAATGCACCCTAATTATATACAAATCAATTGTCTGATGTGATTTGGTAAACATGGGCAGTCGTTGGCTAAGGAATTAGGCATCCGAGTAGTTCCTACTTTCAAGATTTTAAAGGATGGCAAGATTGCTGAAGAAGTAACGGGCGCTAAATATGAAGCATTGGTTGCCGCCATTGAAGCTGTTCGGAATAGTTGAACGGTATTCATTTATGTGTGTATATACGCTGTAAGATCTTCCTTGCAACTGACTCAGGAAGTGAAAAAGGTTTCAACCTTGGCAATGTCTCGTACAAAGTTGTAACCACTGTAATTCCTATATGAAGAAGAACTGTAATTGTATATTTTTATGAGGAAAAGATTAAAAAAAAGGGGCATTCTAGATGAATCGGTTCCTACTCTTGGTTATTTTCTTTCCTTTGATTGCATTGGCAGTGTTAGTAGTTGTGCTTGCTCTTGCATAGCTGAAAATTTTGTTTGTCTTGCCAGAAAAAAAAAATACACAAAAATGTCACAAAAAATGAAATTTTCAGAGATTATTATTGTATCTTTCTTTCATTTCTTTGTTTGTAATAAAGTGTTTAGAGTTATATTACTTTGGCACATCCAAGTATTAGGTATTTAGGTGGACACTCCAAGAATCATCACACAAGCCAAGAGTTTCGACTGGTGTATGTTGATGAATAAAGGTATTAAGTCACAAGCGCAGATGGCTCATAACATTGCGAGGAGATGCAGGTGCAGGATTGAAGCTATCACTTTCGAAAATAGCTTAGTTTGGACTTTGGATTTAGTTTAGTGTTTTTTTTAGTGAGCTATTATCCCAAATAAAAAAAGAGTTTAGAGTTGAAATTATAAAGCCCATAGCCTAACAATTCTGGCATTGCTCACAACGGTTCAAATTTTATCTTATTCTACGCCTAGGGCTACTTTCTTGCTCATTTCTTATTTTTTATTAGAAAAACTGGAAGTGAACAAGATTCTTTCTATAAAAAAGTTTCAAATAAGAAAATGAACAAAAATTGGCGTAAAGTCCATCTTTTCAACTTATCTCCGGTCCTTATGAGAAAAACTAAATTCGTAAGGTAAAATAAAGTTTGATAAGGTCTAACAGGGTTTGATAAGGTGTAACAAGGTCAATAAGGTTTGATAAGGTCTTACAAGGTCAAATAAGATTTAATATAGTGAAATGTTTAATAAGATGAAATAAGTTTAATAAAGTCTAATAACGTTTCATCTAATAGGATTTTTTTTGTTGAAAAATGTTTCCCTCTATGCGTCGGAAACAAACTTATTTACATCAATACCGTCCACGTAGGATCGGATAGCAATATGCGCCGTTTTTTCCGTATACTTCAAATAAAAGCCACTACTAGGAGCAGGGGCTTTTGCTGAAAAAATAATTTGAAACAAGTTTTGATGCAAAAGGCACAACAATAATGTAAACCTAGAAACCGCTACTCACTTTGTCAACGAACTTTTCAATCAAGAAAGCCTTTGGGATCAACACAAAATCTGGACCCTTTTCCCTAAAGAGGAAGCAAGAAGCAATTTTTCCACGTACATACCGAAAAAGGTTCTGAATGATGAGATAGTTTGGAAATACTCTCATAATGGTGAATATTCGGTTAGATCGGGATACTGGGCCACTAAGAACAACGAGGAGGGAGCAGGCTCAATTTCGAGTGACTTCTGGAAAAAGTTATGGACATCAAATTTGTTCCCGAAGTGGAAAATGTTCATCTGGAAAATTTGCAATAATGCGCTCCCTACCAAAGCTAATCTGTCTAGAAGAGGCTGGTCGGGAAACACAGGATGCCCGCTTTGTCAAGCTGACATGGAGACCTCTACTCATTTACTCAGGGACTGCTCAGTAACGAAGCATATCTGGCTTGTTGTGATCTAGGGATCAGGCATGATATCTCGCACAATTTGCACGTAAAGGATTGGATTCGTAATTTCTGGCTGTACCTCTTCGCCATCCAAGAGGAGCTAGCTGCCAAGTTCACATCTATCTTGTGGGCAATTTGGCTCCATAGGAACAACATTACTTTCAAAAGGGAAAGTCCGAACCCCACCCTCATCATCCACATTCATAAGGAGAATATGCAGAGATGGATGTAAGGCCAAAGAACAAAACACATGCGTGTAACCCCAGGCAGTTTTCGAGGTATCAATAATAATGAGTCTGCCACATTTGAACACGCCTTCGCAGCTCCGAGGACATCCTCATAGTGCAGGTAGATGGATCTTGGAAATCACTTGGTAAAATTAAAGGTGATCAATGGAGTGCAGCTGTAGGTTGGAGGAGTAAGCACCCCCTTTACTCCTTTAAAGGTGCGAAAAGAGTCCATGCTTGCTCCCCCATCCAAGCTGAGGCCTTGGCTTGTCTCTCAGGTTTGCAGATGGCCCTCTCTTTTTCAAAAAACATCCACATCAAAACGGACAGTATTGGCTTGGTCAATGCACTGAAACGTCCGTTGGCAGCACCACTAGATATCAGAACTATCATCGCTGATTGCAGGGAGTTATTAACTAACTTTTCCTACTTTGTTTGTACAAAGGTAGAGAGACAAGGAGTTGCTACGGCACACGACCTAGCAACTAAGGCCCGCAAAGGGATCTTGCTCTCTACCATTTAGGCTTTTGTCTTACCTTACTTCTGCAAAAAAAAAAAGAAACTGCTACTCACAGTTACGGGTTATCATTGCAATGCACAAAAAAATAATACTTCGTTACTCCGTTCTTACATAAACACTATTCACGTAAATAAGTTTGATTTCAACAAATACGGAAATACTTTTTTGGTTTAACGTTATTCAATCTAATTAAAATAAGATCAAAATAAGGTCCTAGGGAGCAAAAAAAAAAGAAAAACAAAATCCCTGTAGTAGGAAGGGTCTAAAAAACACAATTCTAATTTCCCCTGAAATTGAAATCACCTCCTTTTCCAGCAATTAGGGTTTATCGACAGCCACTTCCAGCACCCCCAAAATTTCAAAAAACCCTAACCAGCACAAATTGAACTTCATCCATCGGAAAATCAAATCAAAAAATCATCTCAAACCATTCAAATTAAAAAATGGGGGTAAAGCTATTCGACGACGACGGTAACGATGACATAGAAGAGATATCAAAAATCGCCATCAACGAGGAGTTCGCAAAGCGGTATGAGCACAACAAGAAGAGAGAAGATTTACAGAAGCTAGAAGAGATGAAGAAGAAAGGGCTAGTTCATAACTCGGATTCCGAGTCCGAGTCCGACTCAGATGAACCCGACGATGTAAAAGACGTGAAATTTTTGGATGCGTTATTGAAGGTAAGAAATAAAGATCCAATTTTGTTGAATAAAGATGCTAAATTGTTTGATAGTAGTAGTGATAATGATGGTAATGAGGTCAAAGGTGAGGTCAAAGGAGAGAGAAAGAAACCTAAGTATTTGAAGGATGTGATAGCAGAACAATTGATGGAGAATGGACCTGAATATGTGTTAGAGGAAGAGGAAGATGAGGAGGAAATGAAGAGAGTGAAGAGTTATGCTGAGGAGGAAGAGGAGTTTAGGAATGAGGTTTTGGGTGCAATGGCGGAAGTCGAGCGAGGAATTGAGGATGGAGATGGAGATGGAGATGGAGATGGAGATGGAGAGTTGTTGAGGGTGAAAGAGAGGGATGAGGATGAGGATGAAGGGGAGGATGAAGAGGTGAAGAAGAAGTTGGATGAGTTTTTTGGGGAGGATGAGAAATTGGATGAGAATGAAGTATTTTTGAAGGATTTTTTTAAGAATAAGATGTGGATTGATAAGGAAAAGGGGAAAAGTAAGGTGATTGATGATGTGGGGTTTTCGGATGATGAGGAGGCGATTGAGAAGCAAGAGGATTATGAGAGGGATTTTAATTTTAGGTTTGAGGAGAATGCGGGTGATCGAGTTTTGGGTCATTCGAGGATTGTGGGGGATTCGGTGAGGAAGGAGACGAATGCGAGGAAGAGTCAGAGGGAGAGGAAGAAGGAAAGGATGGTGGAAGCTGAGATTGAGAGGCAAGAGGAGGTTAAGAGGTTGAAGAATTTGAAGAGGAAGGAGATTCAGGAGAAGATTAATAAGATTAGGGAGATTGCGGGGATTGATAAGGATATTCCGTTGGATGAGGATGATTTGGAGGAAGATTTCGACCCGGAGAAGTTTGATAAGAAGATGAGTGCTGCATTTGGGGAGGATTATTATGAAGCAGAGGATGTTAATCCGGAATTCGCAAATGAGAGTGAGAGTGACGTGGAGAAGCCGGATTTGGAGAAAGAGGACAAGTTGCTTGGATTGCCTGAAGATTGGGATGTGCTTAAATCGAGTGATGGGTTTTTAGCTGAAAGGGAAAGGATGAAGAAAAGTAAATTGGAGAATGGAATTGATGTTGATCAAGTGCAAGGAGGAGATGATGATGAACAGCAAGATGAGGGTAAGAAAAAGAGGAAACGGAAGAAGTCGGCAATTAAGGAAGCTCTTGATAAGGAACTTGAAGAAGAGCTTTACAAGCTTGATTATGAGGATGCTATAGGAGATTTGAAGACCCGGTTTAAATACAGAGAAGTTAGACCAGCAAAATATGGATTGAGTGCTGCTGAGATTCTGATGTTGGATGAGCACGAGTTGAATCAATATGTCTCATTGAAGAAGCTTGCGCCTTATAGAGAGAAGGAGTGGAAGGTGCCTCAAATGCGGAAGCAGATGCTCTTCCAAGGACTTCTGTCCGATAAGAAGAAGAGGAAGAGAAATGATGGTGACGATGTTCGTAAAACAAATACTGAGGGGGGATCCATGGAAGTTGAGAAAGCACAAGGGAATGAGACAAGTATTGACGAGAGCAAGTTGTCTCGAGCAGCTAGGAGGAGGCGCCGGATGAAGGAGAAAAAGCTGCCTGAGTCCCGTCTCATTGCCTATGGGAAGATGCCATCTAGTTCGAAGAATAAATCAAAGAATTGAGGCTAATTGAAGGAGAGGAGGTAATTCTAAATTTATAGGCACTGTGCTATGTTTGTTAGTTTGCAGATTTTAAGCAGACACCTTTGTGACGTGAAAATAGGATAGAGTATGCTATGTTTGTGGATTATGGAGGTAATTTTATATTGTGCTATGTTTGTTAGCTGGAAAACTCAGTTTCGGAAAAAATGAATTCCCTTAGTGGCTCATAAATTAACTTGGGTTGAAGTAAGCCAGATCTTTCAGTTTTTATTTTCTGTCTCTTAAGAATCTGTCCAATTCAGGAATCGGTTTTGAATGGATAATCGATAATCATATGGTTTGCACCTTTGTGATGTGGAGTGTAGGATAGAGTGTGCTCTATATGTGGATTACGGAGGTAATTCTAAATCATAGATTTTGTTGTATGTTTGGTAGCTTGCAAATTTGAGGGTTTGCACCATTTTGATGTGTAGTACAGGAACATGATAGAGTATGCCATATGTGTCGATTATGAACTTGAGTTTATGCAACCGATAGTGCATCTTGTGTGGGAGAAGATTTATGTTCACAAGGTTGGGTCGGGTCGGTTGCTTTAGAAATCGACATATCCTAGTATATAGGGTGGTGTTCCTTTTTGTTATCATAGGCTGACTTATACTATGTTTCATGTTGTCTTCTGTTTTAAATGCTTTATGCGCGCTTTTATTAAGAAGACCATTGTAGAGTGTTGTTTTCAGACCTGGAAAGTTGTACAAATTGTTGAGCGCTTCTGCAAGAAATTGAACTAGTTGTGCTGCAGTATTGTGCTCCTCTTTACTTTCCAGTTTCATCTGACCATTTACTTCTGCCAAAGAGTTGAAGTATACTCAAAGTGCTGAAGTACTATTTTTTTACACGTTAAACGGGAGAGTATTGATGCTTATGTCATGTAGTCGCACTAAAATATTAGATGGGATAGTGTTGTACATTATCTTGATGATAAACTCTGGAATTAAGAAGCTTCAGAAGCATGTGTTACATTCTGTATGGATAGTACTCCCTCCGTTCTAATTTGATCTTCCTATTTGGAATGGGAGGGGGAACCAATGCAAATAGCAGTGATTGAGAATCTTGTTGAATTTGTAATATATGAAATGGCTTTTACTTATGAAATTATGCATTCTGAATTTATTTTCTTGGTGTTCACAATTCTGTTACATCTCAATAGTAAGAGCACGTACGCCGTTAGCCCCTTACCGTTTTTCTTTGGATCATGAAAATGTGAATCTGGTAAATTTCAGATTGATTGATTTTAGCTTGTGAAATGGATTGTGGAAATGAAATCAGTGTCAGTGTATTATCGTACAACTGTGAGTAGTCAATTATCTTCACTGCTTTGTATTTGCCCTCTTCATATTTTTCATGTATTTTAATTTGGTATTTTCATTAGTAATTTAGTGATTATGGCAATATGATATGTAACTGCTGCATGATCTCTGTGTTACCGCCATTATGGGACGGAATAGTCAAAAAATACCAAAAGCAGCATAATTTTCTTAGTTTCTTTTGTCCGACAAGTTGTTCGTCATATATCTCTGACAATGCGCTGAGAAACCAGAGCTGCACACAGGCACCCATGCCCACCTGCATAGCCGAGCACAGTTTGTGTAGCGCCAAGTCTTCTATGCACGGGTATCAGTCCACTGTGTCTTGTCCAAATTGGAATTCTCATGCTTTTTTTTTCACGGTTTAGATTAGGTTCTGCAGGTGCTTCTCTGCATATACTCCATGTGATGAAGAGCATGATGTATGAATTTGTTGATAATCCCAAGTACTCCGTATTTATATCTCTTTGTCTTAGTAACTTGAGGTTCCTATGCACTATGCAATCATGGTCTTTGTGACTACTTATAATACAACCCCACATCCCTTTTTTCGCACAAAATTCAAACGAGAAAACACCTCATGATGTGAATTTGTGTATTAATTGTGCGCTCATAGGGTGGTTTCATCTTTGGCAGGTTCATGTACAAGTCCAATATCTAGTAGATGATGGCTGCAGATAATTAGCAAGCTATTAAGTGGATGTTTATCCTGCCTAGAAAACGACGTCTGTAATTTATGAAGAGTTGAATTTAAATGGAGCAGGCTGCTGGAAATCTGAAGAAAGGCAAACTTGAAGCACAAAACTCCGTTGGCACGCCATATACTGTGGAACAACGTCTTTGTGGTCATCTTTATGCTTGCAATCTTCTGATATTTGAGCAATTTTTGTGTAAATTAGCTCTTAGATTACCAAGGACTCTGACCAATATACTGGGGAATGACAATTTTTTGTCTATCTACATTTTTTGTATCCTGATATCGATTTTTGTCTTCCATCTGTTTCTTCTTGTGTGAAATTTTTTCAGCATCAATTGGATTACGTAACTGAAAAGAGAACAATTATCAAAGAGTACTTCAATTTCTAGTCCTCATTTCATTTCTAATTTCAAGGTTCCCTCTTGGAGATTGTTAGGCTTGGCTCCCCATCCTATAAAGTAGTATTGAAATTTACTAAATCTGAATTAATTAGATGAACGCTTGAGAACTTGGCTCTCAGCCTCTCACCATTGAGAGGTCCAAATTACCTACTAATGTAGCAATTTTACAATTGAGAAAGGTCCAGATAGAATCTTGAGTGAGTTCGAGTGAAGGTCTATCATGTCTTTCTTATTTAACAGAGTAGTAAGGCTCTCTTCTTTTGGCCTGCAAAGAACTTAAATTAATTTCAGTTTAGTTCAGTGAATTTCAGTTTAGTTCAGTTCTTTACAGGCCAAAAGAATAGGGCCTAAATAACTTTTTCGTAAGGAATTCTAAGTTTATTGTCATGAGCTTTGATCTAATTTAAGTTCAGTGTCAAGTTGATATCTTCCTATCTCAGTGCCTTAAGATTGTAAAAAAGTTTTAAGTATAGTGGCATGATGACTGACGATGTTAAGTTTTGGTCAATGTCACATACACGAATTAATACTAGTACTTAATATAATCATAATGTGTTAAATGTATTATCAAAGTCATTTCCCAACATTTAATGATCAATAATACGAAGAAGCCCTGCTTTTTAGTGCATGATTAATACTACAAAGCTCTCTTCCGTATTCATCATTTTCACTGTTATGCTGTCATCAACCATCTAGTTAATGTTTATAAAAGTTGGCTGAAACACAATGTTCACATATACTTTTTCCGTTCTTTTTTGCTACTTAATTGAAATTTGATTACTTTTTTTTGTTCTAGTTTTGGTTGAAATAGAACGAAAAGAGGTAAAAATCTTTTCAATAACATGACTTTTTGAGACAATGTCTTGAGAACATTTAATGCTTCCTCCGTTTTTTTTAGCTACAACAATTAAATAAAAAATTTAAAAACTTGCTAAATTTCAAGTATGGCCCATCTAATGGATCCAAGTCAAAAATCAACCCACCCAATTCCCCAAGTCATGGAAAAATAAAAAAACACAAAAACAAGCAAAAAAATCCGAATCATCTTCTCCAATCTCTCACCAGTCATTACATTTACAGACACACACAAAACTAAAATTAAACAGACACACACAAATCAATTACAAACCCAGTTAGTTTAATCAGCTTCTGGGAATTGGGTTTTGTTCCTTTTTCCCAAAGCTTTAAAAAACTCCAATCTTGTTAAATTTCTGGATTTTTGTTCTTGGGTGATTCTAAAATGGCTATGAAGACACAACCCATTACAGGTTTCCGTTTGGCTGCTTCCTCAGCACCATCTTCAACTGCAGCTGCTGCTTCTCCAAGACTTTCTGTTGTCAGAGTTTCTTTAAGGTCTTCTTTCTTTGGCTACAATGGTAACTTACCCAATTACCCACCTTTAATTTTCTCTTTGTTTCTTCTCTTTATCTTGCTTTTATGCAGTTTTCGGCTTTCGGGTTTGTTTCGGAATAAGGCTTAGTTGTTGTTGTTGTTGTTCGGGTTTGATTCGGCACTGTCCAATTCTTTTTCTTGTTTCATTGTGAATGTTTATGGTGATGGTTTGATGGGTATGCTCTTGGAATTTGAATTGGGATTTTTATGTTTATCAATTCACTTTGGAGGGATTAGAAATATGTGTATTGGAATTGGTTAATGTGGTTTGAAATCTTGGAATGAAATTATTGAGAATTAGCTATTGCTTTGCTGGAAATGGTGAATATGATGGTGAATTATGTTGAGTTGCTTGTTTCTGATTGTGTTGAATGTTACTTGTGTTAGTATTTGCTGCTGATTGGAAACAAGTTGTATTGCTTGCAGTTGGAGCATTGAGATTGAGTGGAGTTCAATTGGTGCATTCTAATAAGTCTAGGTGTAACGGCCTTGGCGGGGGTTCTCTTGGTGCACAAATGAACCTCTTTGATCGATTTGCTAGAGTTGTTAAGGTTTGAATTTTAAAGAAAAGTCGGTTCTGTTGGCTTTTGTATATCTTGTTCATTGATGACTTTCTAATGAGTTGTCCTCTTTATTAATTATAGTCGTATGCAAATGCAATTATAACCAGTTTCGAGGATCCAGAGAAAATTTTAGAACAGACTGTTCTTGAGATGAATGAGGATTTGACCAAAATGCGTCAGTCTACTGCGCAGGTACATCTATCTCTTTCTAGTTCATAATTCAAGTGAATATTACATTTTGCAATTTTCTCTTTACATTCTCCGTGCTTTGGATTTATCTATCCTGTGGCTTTGGAATCTTGAGCTTCATCATGACAGTGAAAGTGCTGCTTTTAGATTGAACTGGAGGATGTTGGGGTGCATGGCACCACCAGATAAGGTTAAATGTTATTTACCTTTCCTTTTTCTTAAGGTTTTGGCGTCCCAAAAGCAATTGGAAAACAAGTGTAAAGCCGCTCAACAGGCTTCGGATGATTGGTAAGCTGTTCATGGGGCTGAGTTAGATGTAGTGTCAATTGCTGTTTGCTCGCTTTCTTACTGATTTTCTCTTTCATGAAATAAAGGTACAAACGGGCACAACTTGCACTTAGCAAAGGAGATGAAGAACTTGCCCGCGAAGCTTTGAAAAGGCGCAAATCTTATGCTGTAAGTTTCATATATGTCGTTTATAGTTGCAGATCATTTTTTTTTATGCTCCATTCTTCTTCCTGTCATATATTCTCAACCTTGGATATAAATTATTGTATCGGCGGTGTTTTATTGGTATACCATTCCCCATTCCCAGAAGTAGTTAAAGAAAATAAAGAAATTTCAGTTCAAGGGAGCTAGGGAGGGAGGATAAGAGGGGTATACTGTATACCAATGAGTCAATGACTAAAGCTGTGACAGCTTTTTTGATTGTCATCCTGCAGTTGCCCAGATAAAATTGTGTAAGAATCTAATACATAGTCTAGTTGAGTATATGATATCAACTTCCTCCTACTACCTGTTGACATTCTTGAAAGAACCCTTTGGCTTTCTACACTGGCAGATTTTGGTGGGAAAATATGTGGACTTGCCACTGAATTTGATGAAAGCTTTGGGATACATTTGAATGTGTAATCATGCTGGGACAATATGTTGACTTGCCACTGAATTTGATGAAAGCTTTGGGATACATTTGAATTGTGTAATTATGCGTCCAGCGAGATCTAATGCTTGTATCATGTAGTCGCACAATCTGAAAATATCAGATGTGATAGTGTTGTACATTATCTTGATGATGAACTCTGGAAATTAGGATGCTTCAGAAGCATGTGTTACATTCTGTATAGATAGTACTCCCTCCGTTCCACTTTGATCTTCCTATTTGGGATCGGGGGGGGGGGCAATGCAAATAGGAGTGAATGAAATGTACTTTGTACCTTTTTGCTTTTCAAGAAGTAAGAGAAAGAAAGAAAAGTGAGTAATTACGAAGTAAAAGATTCTAAAGTGAAGACATGTTTAAGACAAAAAGTGAAAATTGCTTTAATAATTTGGTTATTAAAGGGTAAGATGGGGAAATTGATAATCACGAAATAGGAAAGATTTCAAAGGAGGAAGAACTTTTAGGAACATACTGAAAGGAAATCGGGAAGAACGAGTATGTGGCAAGCTACCCCCTTAAGTCTTCTCGATGTGAGTTACCCCAGGCTTACCATTGTCGTAAGTAGACCGCTTTACTATAATGAACAGTGAAAGCAAATTAATCCCACTTTGACAAATTCTCTCTCAAAACTGATTATCTGTCACAGTTAAACACTTAATTGGCTTTTACTTATGAAAGTATGTATTCTGAATTTTAATTCTAGGTGGTTGACAATCCCTTTACATCTCAATAGTAAGAGCACGTACGCGGTTGGGCCCCTTACCGTTTTTCTTTGGATCAAGAAAATGTGAATCTGGAAAATTTCAGATTGATTGATTTTGGCAATTGAAATGGATTGTGGAAATGAATTTAGTATCAGTGTATCACCAGTCAACTAGTGTTATTTGTTACTGAACAACTATTGTGTATTCATTTTTCTTCACTGCTTTGTATTTGCCTTCTGCATATTTTTCATGTTCTATAATTTGATATTTTCTTTAGTAATTTAGTGATTACTGCAATATGATATCTAACTGCAGCATGATCTATGTGTTACCGCCATTATGGGACGGAATAGTCAAAATTTACCAAAAGCAGCATTTGTCCAACAAGTTGTTCGCCATATTTTGACCATTGCGCTGAAAAACACGGGTGGGTTCATTGCTTGATGTGATGGGGCTTAACTGCTACAATTAAAGCTATGTTGGATACTTTCAAACTAAATAAGAGTTAAGTGGGAACTTTGGGACCTTTTCTGTTTGTTAATTTCTAACTCCGATGCCTTGAAAACTTTGAAGTATCCTTGAGCAATATTACTACACACCGTCTTCCAATTTAAATATCCAATGTTGAACCTTGCCATTTTTCTCTTGCTGTGTCAATTTTGGTCACAATTCCTCTGATGCATTTTCTCATGCACTTGAAGTAATACTACAACACAAAAATTCATAATCTTTATCCTATTTTGTTGGCAACTACACCTTTCTTCATCGACAATGACTGGTCACTTGGTCAGTCACGTAAGGGAAAATTGGCCTTGTAACAACCGTCATTTCACTAATAGATACTCCCTTCATTTAGTTGTAGCATTTTGACTTTCACATTTTCCAGCATACTATTTTGATCCTTAATATCTTTAACTATCTACTAGTAACAAGTTTTTGAAAAAATGTTGATATTATGAGAATATACATCATATGTTGAGACAAAATAACGTTTTACATGATTAGATTGTTTATAATAGCAGAAAAATATGGTCAAGGTTGGTATGTTAATAGTGAAAGAATTAGAGACTTACAAGATACAACTAATAAAAGATGGAAGGAGTACTATATTTCCTTGTTGATGGTGGGAAGGAAGGGCTGCAACTTTTATGAAAGCTTATGCTGTTTTTGTCTGTTGCTCTTGTGCTTTCCTGGTCGGATTGCTGTAAAAAAAAATGTTGGAAGACTCAAGATACGAAAAGAAGAATAAAGAACTGAGAGTGGAGAGACTTACTAAAGACATTAAAGTCATATTGGCAGATTGCATGTAGATGAGCTGAAGAGTTTATGCTATGATAGTAATGTGTTTTGAGGTATGAGTAATGAAACTAAATTGTAAATACGTATGGCTATATGCCTGTATGCACCTAAAATGAGGTGTTTTAGTTTTTTCCCCTTTTTTTCTCAGGAAACCTATATTTATTAAGAAGAATATATCATTGTCTTATTATAGGTAAAGTATAATTTACACTTTTGGATTATTGTAGTTAGTCTCTTACGAAGGATTATACCAAATATTGACGCTTTTTATTGTTCTAGTTGTTATCATACGAAAATTGAAGCTTGGTGGGTGCTATTTCTACTTCTCACTTGATTCTACACACTTATTGTCTTTATGTTCAGGATAATGCTAATGCTTTAAGGGCTCAGCTTGATCAGCAAAAGAATGTTGTTGAAAGTCTTGTCTCAAATACCAAGGTGTGTTATCGTTGATTTAATATATTTTGGTCAGTATATAGGAATTGAAATAATTGATTGATAGTTCATCTTCTTCGTGTTTCTATAGAGCAGTTTGCTGCATGGCCATATTTTTTGCTCTGAATTTCTTGTTTTGGTTGTATACCATGATAGTGACTTTATAGTTTTTCTACCTGCGTGCTCAAAAAAATTATGATTGATTTATGAAAGACACGGGTTGTAGATGTAGTATCCTCTTACTCCAGATTGGTGTTCCTTCCCCAACTTGTAATACGTATATTGAATTAGTCGGTCAATAGTTCATC
Source organism: Patellifolia procumbens (assembly GCA_947645195.1). Taxonomy (NCBI): domain Eukaryota; kingdom Viridiplantae; phylum Streptophyta; class Magnoliopsida; order Caryophyllales; family Amaranthaceae; genus Patellifolia; species Patellifolia procumbens. Next base: position 269,079 of record CANSGD010000335.1, read on the forward strand.
TTGATGTTTTGATAGAGTAGTTTGCTCCATGGCCATATTAATTGCTCTGAATTTCTGATTTTGGTTGCATTCCGTGATAGTTTGACCTTATCGTTTTTCTACCTGCATGCTCAAAAAAATTATGACTCTTTTATGAAAGACACTGGTTGTAGTGTAGTACTTACTCCAGATTGGTGTTCCTCCCCAACTTTTACTACTACGTATTTATTAGGAGCTAGGCTTTGATTAAAGAAATTCTGACCTGAGAAAGATGATGGCATTGCTACTTGCCTGGTTTAATTCTGTGAAGTTTTGAACTATTTCACTGTTGATTTTTGGGAACTGGATTGGGAGGATGGGGTCCTTTTAAGCTTATTTACTCTCTCTTATGGACACGGGGATCTTCACTTTAGAAGGGCATATTATGATGGTGATGATGAAACCTTAGTCATCAAAGATATTACTTGTCCATTCTGTGGTTCATTGCACTAGTAGGTTTGATCTAAGCTTAAAAACCTTGACATGCTTGTTCAAACTTGCCATTGAATATTTGTTCTTCGATGTTGAAGCTTTATTAGACGCCGTTGCTTTGATTGCTTAATACTCAATAGTCTAAGTGATCAACTTTATGTAAACTGAAAGTGAATGGAAAAAGAATTGATGCATTGTTTTTCTTTTCTCTGGCAGCTATTGGAGAGCAAGATACAAGAGGCAAAGTCAAAGAAAGACACACTTAAAGCACGTGCTCAGTCTGCAAGGTCTTTATCTATACCCTATTGGTCATATTTCCAGTAGACTGTTTCTCTTCTCGGGTAGTACATCATAGTAAATGTGGATTCTGCTAATGATTTACAGGACTGCTACGAAAGTAAATGAGATGGTGGGAAAAGTGAATACAAGCAGTGCTCTTGCCGCTTTTGAGAAAATGGAAGAAAAAGGCAAGCACTACTTCTTGATCACAACTTGAATGAACAAAAAGGAATCTGAAGATTTTTTTTTAATCCTCTGCCCTCTTTTTTGGTGGTCGGGGGGGTGGGTGTGGTGGTGTGGTGGTGGTGGTGTTTATAGCCTATAGGAGCTGGCAAGTGTCGGGGTAACAAATAGAAGTTTTTGGGCATTATACCTTTCAAAACGCCCATTGAACGAGGAAATGTTTTATTTCTTCATGTACTTTTATGTCATGTCTTTTTTCTCTTACAAGATAAAAACCCAGAAATTCTTTTTTCCACCTTGCATGGGATGTTCTCTTGGTCTTAGAATCATGCAATAGAAAAGATCCTTCACCAGATTGGGCAACCGATGCCCTCGGCGCACCAGACCCTAATGAATATTTTGTTAAGAGAACATGCAACTACATATTCCTCTAACCACGCTGAAATTTTAGATGACACTTATACCTTGGTTAAATCCCTTTACCTTGTCTGATAAAGATATATGAAGTCAAAAGTGGGACACCAGATTGCCAGATTCAAGTCCAAGCTAGAATGTAGACTTTCATTAGTTGCAAAAAAGGCTGATAAAAATGGAACATGCTAAAGAGAATGAGCTTGTATTGTTTATACGAGCTAAATACATATTCATGCCTGCATTCTGTTCTTAATGAATGTTAAGGTTTTATTCATGTTGTTATCCACGGCAATCTTTATTATGTGAATCAACATAGGTTATTGTTGCTACTAATGATTTATTAATTGCTTCCAGTTAGTGTGCTTGTGCTGTGCTTTCTGACTCATGCCTTTCTTTCAATACAGTGATGGCTATGGAATCAGAAGCTGATGCACTCAATCAATTAACCGGTGATGAGCTTGAAGGAAAGGTAGGTCCCCGATCCCCCTCCCCCCCCCCCGAGAGCATCAAGATATATATCAATAAAGACAAACACCAAACGGTGATGCACTGTGTACTCTTTTGCCCATAACATGATGAGTGAAGCTTAATGGAGACTGGCGAATATGTGAAAGAAGAGGAGCAATGTGGTAAATCCACTGTGTGGGTCCAATTCCTCTCTCTTGTTCAATGGTGAACTTGTTCTCTTTAAAAGTTCACTGTTTAGCTTCTTTCTAAGATGATTCCTATAATTGTGGTTTACAAGAGCGCGAGAGAAACTACAATGATATCTGTAGAGCAGTTCTTTTATCATACATTTATGGCGAGCTTCTCTTGTTTTTTGCAGTTTGCGTTACTGGAAGGATCTTCTGTTGATGAAGACTTGGCTAGCTTGAAAAAGGAATTGTCTGGGAGCTCAAAGGTATACTGTCAAAAAATCATAATCAATTGAAAATTAGAGAAGAATGTTGTTTTCAAGATTAAAAACTATAAAATACTCCCTCCCTCCCAAAATTTTCCATCCATTTTCCTTTTTCAGCTGTTCCAAAATCCTTCCCCCACTCTGGTTTTAGAAACTTTTCCTCATAATTTGGGCGTCGCTAACTCATCTTTTCCTCTCTACTTCAGTAACCCTCCTTAAAATGTGTGTAAAAACCTATGTTGCTCAGACTCGGATAAGGGTGTCGTATCCGAGTAGGGATCCGAGGATCCGACACTCTAGACCTAAAATTTTAAGGATACGGCGATACGGTCAAAAGAGTGTCTTGACTAATTTTCTAGACACGGGTATCTGATAAGTGTCGGGAAAAGATTTAATATTTAGGGATATGGTCCTAATAATACATGTACTTTGAAAATAAAAAATAAAATAAATAATAAAGAGTAACAAATTGTCGTTTAGTAAGCATATTCGTATTATATAAAAATGTGTTAAAGTGGCTTATTTTTATACAATGGCAGCTTCTTTTCAAAGAGAAGCCCAAATATGGCTAGCCCATTTTATAGAATAACAGCCCATGTCTATAACTTTTAGAAAAAAAAGTCGGAAAGAAAAACAGAGAAGGGGAGGGCCACATCAGTTATCAGTTTCCTAACAGAAAGAGAGAGGGAAAGAGAACGACATTGAACGGCAAACTCCGGACGGCGGCCGGAGCTCCGGTGAACGATATCATCGGAGACGAAGCCACCATCTTGCTCGGAATTTTTCGTAGAACAAAAGCCCCATGGTAATTAATGCTAGTTTTAATCTTTTCCTTGTCAATTTTCAGATCTAGGTTTTCAGATCTAGGTTTTCGATTCAAACCTAGATCTGCAATTTTGCATCTTCTTTTCTCTCCTCCTCTCCTTCTTTCGGTCCTCTTGTGTCAATCGACGACGACACTTGAAGAATAGATCCGACACTTATTCCGGTACGCGACTCGACACCTTTTCCAGGCGTGTCGAGCGTCGTGTCGCGCGTCGTGTCGAGTCGACACGCGATACTCCGGGTTGTTGAGGGTGTCGAGGCAACATAGGTAAAAACCAAGTGGAGCAAAGATTTTGGAACACAGGAACTTTGTTTATCACCTGATTAATAGGATAACAATTTTCGAACTTTCAGCTAGAGTTTAGACTCTTCCATGTTTGGCTATTTATGGTTCTAGAACATTAATGTATTTTCAGACTGAGGTAGATTCTAGTTGAACTTCAGGAGATGCATTAGTGTCAACTGTCGAGTAGTTCATTCCTAGTTAGCATTGGATTTCTAGGATCTTTAGTTAAGTGAGGGAGTTAATAAAGTTTGAGTTGAACGAACAATTATTCAGTGTTTAATTCAAGCAAATCTCGATATTTTTTTTCAAGGAGATGGCTTAATATGTTACCCTTTCTCCTCGTTTAATGATGTTGGTTGGACAGAAAGGAGAGCTTCCTCCAGGAAGAACAGCGGTTACAAGCTCAAATTCAAGTGCTTCGCCATTTCGAGACACAGAAATCGAGAACGAGCTAAATGAGCTCCGAAGAAGAGCCAGCGATTATTAGAAGTTGGTTTGTAGTTGCATCATTTTCTTTGTATAAATTCTTTTCTTGATCTATGCCATCCTGTGGCTTTTGGTGGCACTGGCACTACATTGTCAAGCTTACATTTTAGGAAGAGAAATGCAATTTTATAGAGTATTTTGTTCATGTTGCTAATCTTGTGAAATATAACTATTGAACTTGTAAATGCAACTGTATCTCTATTGTTTCTCAAATCTCACGTTCTGTACATCGTTCTCATAATCTCATTCGAGTTTTAGAAGCAGTTATATAACTATTTAACTTCGTAAATTTTAGCTTTGTTAACGCAACTGTATTTTTATGACACATTTTTGTCACAGATGATGCGGGGTCGGGTTTATACTTGAATTAAAACCAAACGCAAATCCTAATTCAGACTTGCATTTATCGAGTTGGATATGAGTTAATTGGTTATTTTTCCGGTTTTTTTAAATTTGCAACAATTTGAATTTCATTCTTCTCAACATGCAATTTTTGCGACCATTTATACGGATATACCATCATCTATATATTGATAAAAATTATGAAAATATTACATTTTGATAATCTACATCGATACAAATTCAAGTGCATGCTAATATTCTATTTCATATATTAGTAAAAAAAAAGGAAAAATTGGATCAAACAACACAAACTATACGTTTGTTGCACAAAACAACACCAACAAAAAAAGGTGCACAAAACAACACGAACTTTTTCTAATTGGTGCAGAAAACGACATAAGTGGATTTTTCGCCTGAGATTCCCTATTTCCGGTGAATCTTTAGTATTTTAGCTTTTTGATTTCTATTACCCATATATTTTAGACATTCCTTTTGATTTTTTCCTTGAACAATTGTCACTCATTCTCCAATTATAGGGTTTGATAGACAAAATCAATTTGGGGTAATTTTAGGGTCTCAAAGAGGAAATAAGGTGATCTTTAGATCTAGTAGTTTATTTAAAGTGGAGGAGAAAAGATAGCAAATTAAAAAAAGCTAAAATATTAAAGATTCGCCGAAAATAGGGAATCTTGGGCAAAAAAACAAACTTATGTTGTTTTCTGCACCGATTAGAAAAAGTTTGTGTAGTTTTGTGCACCTTTTTTTGTTGGTGCTGTTTTGCGCAACAAACGTATAGTTTGTGCTGCTTGATCCAATTTTTCCTAAAAAACATTGCAATAGGTAAAAAAAAGTAAATATATGTTTAGATTTACTGAAAACAAATGAACTAAACTGAACTGAACTGATTGGCGCTGAACTAAACTGAACTGAACTGAACTGAACTGATTGGAGCTGAACTGAACTGAACTAAACTGAACTGAACTAAACTGAACTGAACTGAACTGAATTGAATTGAATTGAATTGAATTGAATTTAATAAATATATAAATAATATTTAAACAATAATAATATGAATATTAAATAATAATTATGATGATAGGTAATAATAATGAATAATATTAATGAATAATAATAATTGTATTTTGGATATTTTTAAATGATAATTATAAATAAATAATATTAATAATCATAAATTAATAATAATAATGATTAATGATTATAATGATAATTAATAACAATTATTTTATAGTCTTTCTATTAATATATTAATACCTGATGATGATTATATAAAACAATAATATCTAAGAATTAAATTAATATTACTATTTTAATAATTTGATTTAATTATATATTAATATTTAGTAATATATAATGATTGGGTCGGATCGTGCAAAATTACATCATAAATCATTTTGACGTGATTTGATTGGATTATGGGCTGAAAACGCGAGTTTATTTGTGCTTTTAACCTAAACCATGTTCCTCCCTAATGATAATAGTAATAACGAATAAAACTATAATAAACAAAATAATATACATATAATAATATTAATACTTAATATTAATGATATAAAAATAAATAATTATAATAATAATAAGAGCAATTAGTAAAATAAATTAGACCAACATGATAATATTTAACAAAATGGTTATAAAAGAACTGAACTGAACTGAACTGAACTGATTGGAGCTAAACTGAACTGAACTGAACTGAACTGAAATTAAGCTGAAATGAACAAGCCCTAAATATTATCATTGAGGACATGTCCTCTTTGGCTGAAAACAACTGCATTAAATTGAACTGAAAATGAGATAGGAGAAAACAAACACTAGTGAAAGAAAAATACCAAAATTTTAGAATTTGTTTCGCCAATTTACATTAAGGCCCTGTTCTCTATAGCTTATTTACAATTCAGCTTAGTTCAACTCCATTCAGTATAGTTCAGCTCTAGCCAATACTTCTACTCTGACATATTACTATTTCTTACCGTTCAATCCAGTTCAGTTATTTCAGTTCAATTCAACCGAAGAAATTAGAGCCTCTCATATATTACTATTCCTTCTAGTTCAATTCATTAAGTTATTTTCAGTTCGATATGTTTTATTAAAATGACAATAATAATATTACAGAATATAATTAGATATTAAAATATTAAAAAATTTTAATTGAACTTCTATGACTACAGTTTTAATAATTATAGCGATAATAAAAAATTAAGAATAATATCGAGATGATAACAAAACTATTGTTAATAATAAATTGACTTGAACAAACTGAAATTAATGGAAGTAAACAAAATAAAAATTAATGGAGTTGAACTAAAAAATATTTTTCAATTTACTCCCATCAAAAAGGGAATAACAACACATACCTTGAAACCCAAATCATATTTTACAATAATCCTTAGAGACAAATAGTTTTTACTTACCGACTTTATTTATTGTTTGATTTATCCTATGTTTTAGTAGTATTATATTACCTTTTTCCAAAAATATTGATCACTTGAACCAATTAAAATAAGAACTCTTCTTCATATCAAATGCAACAGAGATTCGGAAAGCAAATATACCTTAGCTTTATACAAAAACCATATTGATGTCAACTTCGGAAATCTCTACAAACCATATCCATGTCTTATGGCCGCTACAAGAGGCGAGTAGGTTGGTGCTAGTAGGGTTCCATGCGAGGCCCCAAACTCGATCTAATGTCCCTGAAATAATTCAAAAGACACAAAAATGCAAACAAGAGTAAAATCTAACGGAATATAGCGAAACCATGCATGAAATGTATCGTTTTAGTAATGAAATAAATGGGGGTCAAAACATGGTAAAATATCATCACAACAAATTCCTCCAAGCTGAACTATTGCTTGTCCTCAAGCAAAGTATGATTTGTATGATTTGGATACAAATATGATTGCTTCACCCCTAAGATAAGAGTTAAGGCTCAAAAACTTTCAATATTCAAATCGTTCAAGTAGGCAAGTTTCAAGCTCCACTAGTCAAATCACTCCAACTACCAATCACCCAAGCAAAAAGTCAAATGCAACTGCCTTACATGACATACAAGTCCCAAATAGGGGCTCACAAGGGTGTCGCTCCTCTCATTTTGTGGTAGGCATAAACACTCACCAAGCCAACCCTAATATCCCTTCCGAACTCACACTCTCATGTGTTTAGCGGGTGCAATATCGCTCAACCTAGTCAAGTCGACTCAATAGCAAATATACTCTTTAACTTTAGCAAATTGGCTCGACATCAATCCAACAAGCAATTAAACACATGCTCAAGAGGTCTTTTTAGAGGTTGTAATAGGGCTCGGGATAAAGGTAGGGAAATATTTAGGAATTGTGGTGCAAAAGCCAAGAAAGGGGGAGCATAAAACACTAGTAACAAGACCAATGTGGTCTAACCAACTCCCACGACATCAACAACAAAACCAAAACAAACCCAACTATATAATCTCATAGGTTAACCAAGCAACCATTTCTGTAAAAGCACAATTCTCTCATTTTCTTGAATGTAGTGCGAAGAAAATTTCCAATTTGTATTCACACTTTTCTCATATATGTGTTTTTTTTTTCTCTTTTTCTTTTTTTTTCATTTCATTTCCTTTTTTTTCAAACTCCTTGAACAAACACATTTATTTCAACTCATCCCTACAATCAATCAAACAACCCAAAACCAACCTAACAAATGCTCCCCAAGCTAGGCTTGGGAAAAATAACTAATGTAAAGACCATAGGCTAGTAATGTGGCTTAGTATCAATAACCACTCATTAGACTCAGCAGGGTTAAGTGGGAATATAATCCATAACAAAGAGAACTTTGGGGCTCAAGAATCAAACAAGAGAAACACCTCTATCACAACATATATCCAAAAGTCATCAGAAATCAATGAGTACATTGCCAAAATCAAGATCAAAATGCTAGGAGGAACTAACACACAAGAATAAACTGGATGAAAAATGAATCCATGACATGAACAAGGCCTCACAGTATAACCTAATCGAGTATGCAGTCAAAGTAAGCGTTTTATCATCAAAATTCGCTCAGGGTCAAGGTAATCAAAGGTCAGATCACAGCATCACAATCCAAATGCCCAACTATCCAGATAAAGAATCCAAAGGTCGAATGTGGTGTCGTTCAATATGTTCATTAATGAAACCATTATTCAGTTCGTTCTGGTTATTTTCTTGCAGTTTCCCGAACGCATGGTCATAGTGATCTTTTTGCAATTGCTTGAGGTCCGTTTTTATACGTCGTAGTTTTTGGCCAGATGGAGTATTGCCATGAGCCGGAAATATATGATTTCTAGTGTTTTTTAATTATGGCATTGACTTTGTCGTTATTAATCCATGCGTTTTGGAAACGGAATCGTGCCTCACCGTAGGTGCTAGGGGTATAAGTGTTGACAAGGATGGGGGCGTGGTCTGAGCATGTGAAAGTTTCGTTAGTGATTAAGGCATTTGGAAATGCATTGAGCCAAGTCGTAGAGGCAATTTCCTGTCTAAGCGTTCATATATCTTATAATTACGTAATTCTCGTTTCCAAGTGAAACGAGTATCCTTTTAAAGGGATGTCCCTTGCTTGGAGACACTGCAAGAGGTTTCATATTCCGGCGTATCTAAAAGGATGGGGGAATACCTCCTTTTTTGTCATGCAGGTATTGTAGTTCATTTAAGTCGCCTATGAAAATCCAAGGTTCGACAAGCTTTTTTTAGTGGGACATTCGATTTTGCCAAAATTCAGATTTCTCATGTTCTCGAGCTGTGGCATAAACACCTCAGCTCATGACCCAAAAGGAAAGAGACATAGGACGATAAGTGACAAAGAGATGCGTGATTCGTGGAGTGGGCTCGTACTTGGTGACTTCGCAAGTGTTGTTGTTCCAGAAAATCCACGAGCCACCTCTATTCCCATGCGGTTCAATAATTTCCATATGATCATAAGATAAAAACGTTTTTATATATCTTCATTAATCTCATTTACCTCTATATAAATGTAATTCTTTTTAGTTAAATGTAATCCATTCAATTCAGTTCAGCTCTAGCCAATACTTTTACTCTCACATACTACTATTCCTTACAGTTCAATTCAGTTAAGTTATTTGCAGTTCAGAAAACACACTCTCTCATATATTACTATTCCTTCTCGTTCAATTCATTAAGTTATTTTCAGTTCAGTAATATGTTTTATTAAAAGTGACAATAATAATATTAAAAAAATATAATTAGATATTAAAATATTAAAAAAATTAGTTGAACTTCTATGACTACGATAATAATAATTATAGCGAAAAAAATTATTTAAGAATAATAACTAGATGATAACAAAACCATTGTTAATAATAAATTGAATTAAACGAATTTGAATTAATGACACTAAACAAAATGAAAATTAATGGAGTTGAACTAAACTGAACCGGATATTTTTCAATTTACTCCCATCCAAAAGAGAATAACAACACATACCTTGAAACCCAAATCATATTTTACTTACCGACTTTATTTATGTTATTGTTTAATTATCTTTTAGGAGCATTATATTACCTTTTTCCAAAATATTGATCAGGTGAACCGAGTAAAATAAGAACTAGGATATTGATATCTACTTCGGAAATCTCTACAAACCAAATCCATGTCTAACTAGGATATTATTGATCACCAAGTATTTTCCTCACTTCTTATAAATATTCCATGCATTCCACAATTTCACATCACAATTTTCTAAGCTTTCTCTTCGATCCCTTAAAAAAAAAAGAAGAAGCTTTCTCTTGTAAGTTATAAGTTTAACCAACACTACGTTCAGAAATCAGCATCAGCTTCTTGCAATGGAGAAGAATACAGCAAGAGGAGGCAGCGGCCATGACGATAGCGCGAAACTCCCCTTGAAGAAACGCCCTTGGCTACGTGCACTTCCAACTCCACAAGACGATCATGTGGAGGAAACATCAGCAACATCAGCAAGCAATAATCGCAACGTTTCAAGTCTTACTTCAGAAGAAGTACCCATCGATAACATGGAACTTGATAACGAAACTGATAGGAAAGGCAAAAGAATAATGATCATCGATGATGATAGTACTAGTATTGCGACTAATATTATCCCGCCTTTGAACAAGAAAGGTAAGAAAGCATTAGTCTTGTCTAGTATTACGACGAAAGCCCTGCCTTTGAATCGAAACTCGTGTGATCAAGCATCGACATCCTCGTCTTTGCCGTCATCTTCATCCTCTTCATCCTCGCCACCATCAAGATTCTCAACGGATAATGAAGTATCTCGGCTGTTACATGATCTTATGAGACTCAAGGGGTACGAGAATGTGACTGACAAGAAACTCATTATCAGAAAGCGGGTTGAGAGATGTGATACTCTTGCACAACAGTGCCGAATATCAATTCCAAAGGGATTGATATTGGCTGAGTTTCTGACAGAAGCAGAGAAGGAACTTCTTAAGCAGAAGGATGAGAACGGAAACTGCAAGAGTATTGATGTGACGGTGATAGGGGGATCAACGCTTGAGGAGTACGAGTTCAAGTTAAGTCGTTGGGATTACGAGGATCGTTCTGGTTATCGATATGCTCTTAAAAGTCCTCACTTGTCTCAATTTAGATTCGAGAACGAGCTGAACATACGAGATTTAATTCGAGTTGTTTCGTTTCGGTCTCATGGTCGTCTTTACTTTCTTATTGTTAAGTTTTTGTTGAATTGGGGAACTAGACGTCCTAGGACTAGCTAGTTTAATATACTTAGTGTTATTTTAATCTTAATCTTTTTTTTAGGGGAAGTAGTATTTAATCTTATTGTCAAGCTTTGTAATTATTTAATTTATTAGTTGAATTTTCAATTTTCTTTATCTAATTTTACTGTCAGTTTCGATCTATTCAGCGTCCATATAGTGCTAATTTGCAAATTAGTTATATAGAAAGGTTGATTTGCATCTCATAAATACATCACGTTTACTTAGATTCTTGTGGGTCAGTACTAAATTTGTTCTTTCTATTATTGCTACGTCTTTGTATGCTTAAACAGGGAAGATCTTCTATAGGGGGTCATCAGGGGCGTGGCCCATCATACGCCCATCATAAAAGTATATGAACTTCTTTACTTACATTATTATGTAAACGTGTAAGTTGAATATCGAACTAATTTAGTAGTTGTAAGATTTTGTAGGATTCCGTTGGTTTATTATAAGACGGTCTTAGGTTAAGCCTTAACCTCAGACCAGCCCAATAAGTATTAGAGGTAAGCAGCCCAGCCAAGTTGCTTTTTTTAACTTTTCGACCCAAAACCTTAACTTTTGCGTTTTTTGACTTTTTGTCGTAAAACCTTAACTTTTGCATAAAAATCCATGACTAAAATCATATGTGGAATCGATATTAACAAATATGCTAAAAATTGTTAACTTTCAATTAACTTTTGAACCTAAAACCTTGAACTTTTAAATATTAACATAAGTTATTAATATAAGACCAGTCTAATAGGCCCAATAGGCATTTTTTTAAGTTAACCTTCTTTTCACCACCCCCGCCATTCTCTTCACTCCATTAGCCCTATTAGTTATGGATTTTTATGCAAAAGTTAAGGTTTTAGGTTGAAAAGTTCAAAAAACGCAAAAGTTAAGGTTTTTGGTCAAAAAGTAAAAAAATCAACTTGTCTGATTTCCTTTGCGTGTGGGACGCGTAATTGGGCTTTAATTTGGCTTATTGGGCTGGTCTTACATTAAGCTTAATGTAAGACCGTCTTTTATAAGACTTTGCCATTTTCATTAATCTAATTTTTTTTAAGATACAAGGAAGAAGAATTTATGTACCCCTTCATTTAAGGCAGGGCCGTCCCGTACATTTTGGGGGGCCTGTGCTAAATTGAAATTTTGGGCCCTTAATATTAGAAATAATTGTCAAAATATAAAATTATGAAGTATTTCTCTATCTCTATCTTTAGCCATGTTTAAGTCAATGCTTTAACCATCACTTTTTGCATTATATATCAAACTTTCTGATAACAAAATAATATTGTGTAAAATAATTTTAAAAGCAAGCATATATTAGTTTCATAAAAAAAATTATGTGACGCCTTTCAAGAGCCAACTTACAAGCTGTCGAAATTGTAACTTATAAGAAAACATAACTTTTAGGGCCTAGAAGGTAGGAGCTGGAGTAATGGAAATATAAGATTTCATAAGAAATAGATAAATGAAATTTAGAGTAATAAAATTGCAACAAGTGAAGGAAAAATAAGTGTGTAGCAAAATGTGTAAAAGAAATAGATAAATGAAAATTAGAGTAACAAAATTGGTAAAACAAGTGTAGAAATAAAAATAAGTGTCTAGTAACAACTAGTAGAGTCTAACAAAAAGTGTAGAAGCAAAAATAAGTATCTAACAAGTAGACAAGGCCCCTTGATCCCGCGAACTATGGGGCTTTTATTAGCATTAATGTTGTAGTGGTAGAACCACTAAACCACAAGCATCCTAACGGTAGTAAAATATCACGAAAATCTTATGTTGCAGATTATATCCTGGGGGCCCTGCACAGTTGCACCGCTTGCACACCTCAAGGGCCGGGCCTGATTTAAGGGTGTATTCTAATTAATCTAAAAAGGAAAAGTGGTACAAGTGTTTGTCCGCGTGGACATCAAACTCCTGTTCTTTTTGAGTAAGATGATGCTCTTTTTTCGACAAATAGTATGCTACTCCATTGACCTCTCTGAAAACATGAGTGATCGTAGTAGTAGTAAATGTGGAAAGTAGTTGTCTGATGTCGTCGATGAGTGTCTGAATATACCATGGTGAGTTATAGATGTCTTTCAAAATATTGATGACAATGAGATTATCACCTTCAATTATTAAGGCTGGGATGTGTAACTGTTTTGCTTCTAATAGGTCGTTTCTCAGTGCAGTAGCTTCGGCTATCAAAGGAGAAGCTTTCCCTAATTTGTACGCTTTGGCCTTCACTATTTCACCTGATGAATTTCGTAGGACGACACCAGCTGTGGCAGAATCTTGACTGGAGCATCCATCAAAGTTGAGTTTGAATAGATTGGGGGTGGAGGACTCCAATGAACTTTAATTGTGGTGGTGGTTTTGTTTGTAGGGGATGGAATGTGGCTGATTTCAGTCAAATTGCACAGGTGCCATTCTAGGAACAAGTGTTTTTCCCGTTGGATTATATGATTTGGTTGTCAGGTGTTGGACTTGAAAATAATATTATATCTTTCTTTTCATATACTCCATAGAAGAAAAAGGATTTTGGCTCTGGTTGCTTTATTTCGACATTTGGCTTGGGGTGACTAGGGACGAGATGTCTGTTGTCGTGCCCGTAATAGGGTATGTAGTGAATTGTATTGTTTCATTTGCTTTCCAAAAAGTGTATGTGTGTGTGCATAAAAGGAAAAGGTCGTCTCTATCTTCGGTGTGAGTCTGGCAAAGTGGACATATGTTTAGGAGGGGGATATTTCTATGGGCTAACGTGGTTCGTGTTGGAAGTCCGTTATGAAGGAGTTGTCATATAAATATTTTAATCTTTGGGGGAACATTCGTGTCCCAGATGCAGTGGAAGGGCCAATAAGCCTAGTAAAAGAGTCAGGGTTATGGACCGGCCAGGTGGCTGATTTCACTTAAAAGTCCCCAGAGGAGGTTAAGCCCCAGCAAGGTTTGTCCGTTTGAGGAGATGACGGAAGGGGAATGCATTCTATCATGGAAACAATGTGAGGAGGGATTAGATTCAAAACAAAGCATCCGAGTTCCATGTCATATCTGGGTTTATCACCTCACTCACCCGAAGGTGAATGTTTGATTGAGATTGTGTTTGGGTTCAGATGAAGTAGTTCAATTAGGCTCTTATTTGTGCACCATTTATCCAACCAGAAGAAAATGTCATGGCCAGAACCAATTTTCCATCTGATTCCTTTTTGGATGATGTCACGAGTTTGCATAATGGCTCTCCAAGTGGCTTTGGCTTGTATTCAGAAAAGGAAGAGTGTTTTAGATATTTTGTGCGTGCGTACTAAGGAGGCTCAATGATTTGTAGGATTCATAAGGATTTTCCATGCTAGATTAGGGAGCATTCCTTGATTCATATGCTTGGTCTTGTGGAGCCCTAGGCCTCCCATAATTTTTAGTTGGCATATTTTTTCCCGTGAGACAAGAGGCAACCCTTTAGAGTCTTGTTTGTTATGAGACCAGAAGAAATTTCGTTTTAGAGCATCTAGTTTATTTTCTACAAACTCGATTTTTTAGTCCTTGCCATGGTAAAGATAGGAACTGCCTCTAAGGATCGTACGTCCTGCTTTTGATAGAAAAGATTATGTCCACGAGTGCAACTGTTTGTCCGTACGCCTTACTAGAGATTGAAAATATGCTATGGTGCTCTTATGAGACGAGAAATGCCTGCCTAAATACCGGCCTAGACAACGTTTTTGGGAGCATGTTATAAAGGCTAGCAATTTGGTGCTTGTGTTGGGAGGTCATTTTGGTTGAGAAATAGATTGCCAATTTTTTATAATTGATTAATTGTCTGGAATATTTGCAGAAAGCATCAAATAAGCTTTTAATTTTCTGACTTGCCGTAGATGTTGGTTTACAGAGGAGAAGGCAATCATCAGCAAAAATTAGGCTAGCTATATCCTGTGATCCAGGACTGACTTTAAATCCTATACCAGGCGTGGCCTTTGAGGCGGCAAACGATAGTTGTCTAGCCAGAACTTCCATGCATTATTATGAAAAGGTAAGGTGACAAGGGTCTCCTTGGCAAAGACCTCTTGAGGGGTGGAAATTGTCAGAGATAAGATTGTTAATGTTGACAGAGTAAGAAACAGATATTACGCAATATTTGATCTAGTTGATCCATTGAGGATGAAATCCAAGTAATGACATACTTTTAAAAAGGAAGTCCCATTCTATTCGGTCGTAGGCCTTTTCCATGTCTAATTTAAGCGCGAACCAACCTTTCTGGCTTCTGGATTTATGAAACGCATGCCGAACGTCTTGTGCAATAAGGATATTGTCGTGTATTTCTCATTCTGACACAAAGGGTGAGATTATTTTCCCCAAAATGGGTCTGTGTTTATTAACAAAGACTTTGGCAATAATTATGTATATGTAGTACAAAGACTGATGGGTCGAAAATGTGAAGGGTATTCTCGCTGAGCAGTTTTGGGTATCATGCATAGTAGCGTGTGGTTTAGACTTTTTAGGAAATGGCCATGGTTAAAGAAGTTTCGGATAGCTAAGCATAGATCTTTTTGCATCAATGGCCAGTAGCTCTGAAAAATCTTAGAGCCAAAGCCATCTGACCTAGGGCTTTTGGAGGGGTCTATGTCAAAAAGGGTCGTACGAATTTCATGATCAGTTATTGGTGCAATTAGATTGGCGTTGTATTCTGCCGAAATATTACTAGGCGTAATAAACGGAATAACGAGGTCTCTATTACTCAAGTGATCATATTTTAATCGTTTTTGGAATTCATATTTAAAATCTGGTAAGATAGTCCTAGGTTGTTCTTTCCATTGTTGCAAGGCATTCTTAATTATAATAATTCTTTGTTTGGTTTGGTGTTCAGTAATTTTTGCGTGAAAAAGGTGGGAATTTCAGTCACCTTGTGTGAGCCACTTTTTTGTGCGTATTTTTTTCCCCAACGTTTTTGATTAAAGGCCAATATCGACTCTCGTTGTTTAAGTAGTCGAATGCGGTGTTGTTCAATATGTTCATTAACGATACCATTATTCAGTTGGTTCTAAATATTATGAAGTTTCTGGTTATTTTCTTGCAGTTTCCTGAATGCATGTGATCTTTTTGCCATTGCATGAGGTCCGTTTTTATACGTCGTAGTTTTTGGCAGATGGAGTATTACCGTGAGACGAGAATATAGGATTTCTAGTGTTTTTTAATTATGACATTGACTTTGTCGTTATTAATCCATGCGTTTTGGAAATAGAAACGTGCCTCGCCATAGGTGCTTGGGGTAAGGGTAGTGTTGACGAGGATGGGGGCGTGGTCTGAGCATGTGAAAGTTTCGTTAGTGATTAAGGCATTTAGAAATGCATTGAGCCAAGTCGTAGAGGCAATTGTCTGTCTAAGCGTTCATATATCTTATAATTAGGTAATTCTCGTTTCCAAGTGAACGGGTATCCTTTTAACGGGATGTCCCTTGCTTGGAGACACTGTAAGAGGTTTCGTATTCGGGCGCATCTAGAAGGATGGGGGAATACCTCCTTTTTGTCATGTAGGTATCGTAGTTCATTTAAGTCGCCTATGAAAATCCAAGGTTCGACAAGCCTTTTGTAGTGGGACATTCGATTTTGCCAAAATTCAGATTTCTCATGTTCTCGAGCTGTGGCATAAACACCTCATACCCAAAAGGAAAGAGACATAGGAGGATAAGTTACAAAGAGATGTGCGATTCGTGGAGTGGGCTCGTATTTGGTGACTTCGCACGTGTTGTTGTTCCAGAAAATCCACGAACCACCTTTATTCCCTTGCGGTTCAATAATTTCCATATGATCATAAGATAAAAACGTTTTTATCTTCATTAATCTCATTTACCTCTATATAAATGTAATTCTTTTTCGTTAAAATGTAATTCATTAAATTCAGTTCAGCTCTAGCCAATATTTTTACTCTCACATATTACTATTCCTTACAGTTCAATTCAGTTAAGTTATTTGCAGTTCAGAAAAGACACTCTCTCATATATTACTATTTTTTCTCAATCAATTCATCAAGTTATTTTCAGTTCAGTAATATGTTTTATTAAAAGTGACAATAATAATATTAAAAAATATAATTAGATATTAAAATATTAACAAAAATTAGTTGAACTTCTATGACTACGGTAATAATAATTATAGCGATAAAAATAAATTAAGAATAATACCGAGATGATAACAAAACTATTGTTAATAATAAATTGAATTAAACGAATTTGAATTAATGAAACTAAACAAAATGAAATTAATGGAGCTGAACTAAACTGAACTGAATATTTTTCAATTTACACCCATCCAAAAGAGAATAACAACACATACCTTGAAACCCAAATCATATTTTACTTACCGACTTTATTTATGTTATTGTTTAGGAGCATTATATTACCTTTTTCCAAAATATTGATCAGGTAAACCGAGTAAAATAAGAACTAGGATATTGATATCTACTTCGGAAATCTCTACAAACCAAATCCATGTCTAACTAGGATATTGATCACCAAGTATTTTCCTCACTTCTTATAAATATTCCATGCATTGCACAATTTCACATCACAATTTTCTAAGCTTTCTCTTCGATCCCTTAAAAAAAAAAAAGAAGAAGCTTTCTCTTGTAAGTTATAAGTTTAACCAACACTACGTTCAGAAATCAGCATCAGCTTCTTGCAATGGAGAAGAATACAGCAAGAGGAGGCAGCGGCCATGACGATAGCGCGAAACTCCGCTTGAAGAAACGCCCTTGGCTACGTGCACTTCCAACTCCACAAGACGATCATGTGGAGGAAATATCAGCAACATCAGCAAGCAATAATCGCAACGTTTCAAGTCTTACTTCAGAAGAAGTACCCATCGATAACATGGAACTTGATAACGAAACTGATAGGAAAGGCAAAAGAATAATGATCATCGATGATGATAGTACTAGTATTGCGACTAATATTATCCCGCCTTTGAACAAGAAAGGTAAGAAAGCATTAGTCTTGTCTAGTATTACGACGAAAGCCCTGCCTTTGAATCGAAACTCGTGTGATCAAGCATCGACATCCTCGTCTTTGCCGTCATCTTCATCCTCTTCATCCTCGCCACCATCAAGATTCTCAACGGATAATGAAGTATCTCGGCTGTTACATGATCTTATGAGACTCAAGGGGTACGAGAATGTGACTGACAAGAAACTCATTATCAGAAAGCGGGTTGAGAGATGTGATACTCTTGCACAACAGTGCCGAATATCAATTCCAAAGGGATTGATATTGGCTGAGTTTCTGACAGAAGCAGAGAAGGAACTTCTTAAGCAGAAGGATGAGAACGGAAACTGCAAGAGTATTGATGTGACGGTGATAGGGGGATCAACGCTTGAGGAGTACGAGTTCAAGTTAAGTCGTTGGGATTACGAGGATCGTTCTGGTTATCGATATGCTCTTAAAAGTCCTCACTTGTCTCAATTTAGATTCGAGAACGAGCTGAACATACGAGATTTAATTCGAGTTGTTTCGTTTCGGTCTCATGGTCGTCTTTACTTTCTTATTGTTAAGTTTTTGTTGAATTGGGGAACTAGACGTCCTAGGACTAGCTAGTTTAATATACTTAGTGTTATTTTAATCTTAATCTTTTTTTTAGGGGAAGTAGTATTTAATCTTATTGTCAAGCTTTGTAATTATTTAATTTATTAGCTGAATTTTCAATTTTCTTTATCTAATTTTACTGTCAGTTTCGATCTATTCAGCGTCCATATAGTGCTAATTTGCAAATTAGTTATATAGAAAGGTTGATTTGCATCTCATAAATACATCACGTTTACTTAGATTCTTGTGGGTTAGTACTAAATTTGTTCTTTCTATTATTGCATCGTCTTTGTATGCTTAAACAGGGAAGATCTTCTATGGGGAGAAGTCTAATATAGACCCGGGCTCACCAAAAGTTTCTTTAGCAAAAGTTAAGATTTTGTAATTAAAAGTTAAGGTTTTGTAATAAAAAGTTAAGTGTTATAAATGAAAAGTTAAAGTTTCTTTAGCAAAAGTTAAGATTTTATAATTAAAAAAGTTAAGGTTTAGCAATCAAAAGTTAAGTGTTATAAATGAAAAGTTAAGGTTTCTTTAGCAAAGTTTAGATTTTGTAATTAAAAGTTAAGGTTTAGCAATCAAAAGTTAAGGTTTTGTAATAAATAATTCAGTGTTATTCATGAAAAGTTAAGGTTTTTTTAACAAAAGATAAGATTTTATAATTAAAAGTTACGGTTTAATAACTAAAAGTTAAGCCATTGTAACTAAACACTAACATTTAGTAACTAAAAGTTAAGGTTAAGTAACTAAAAGTAAAGCCACAAAAACTAAAAGTTAACATTTTAGTGACTAAAAGCAATGAAGATATCAGCAGCAGCCATAATAAAAGTCTTGCACAAATTAATTTTTGGATTCTTAATAGCGTTCACCAGCACCACCATAAATTAATCTCCATAATTACATATACATTGATTCATATAACCAACACACACATCCAAAAAAACATTACCCAAAACAATCCCCCAAATAATTTCTAAAAAAACTAAACTTTTAATAAAAATTCAATGAGCAGCAACAGGACGATTATTACTATTAGATGAAGAATTAAATCCCATGTTTTCATATATAATTCCATGATTTATTAGAAGTTACCTTTGGTAGCTTCTTAGGCTTTACACCTTTTAATCTTTATATATATAAAGGAAGCTCTTTTAGAGAGCATAATGAGGTTGTTTAGATCAACTAACAAGGTTGAATAGAACAAAGTAAATTTGAGCACAAATAGGATCAAACCATAAAAACAAAAGAAAACAAACCTTGCAATGGAAGGAGCCAGGGACAGATTGTTCCCAGATGCGAACATTCTTATCGCCGCTACAAGAGGCGAGTAGGTTGGTGTTAGTAGGGTTCCATGCGAGACCCCAAACTCGATCCGTCTGTCCTTCCAGAGTTTGTAGGTGTTTCAGCTCACACATTTCGTCCATTGAATTCATTGTTTCAGCTCACACATTTCCCAGATTGCAATTCATTGTTTGAGCAAAATTTCAAATCTAAAATGCAAAAAATTCAAGAAAACTCAGCTCAAGTTTCATGGCTTGTTTAACAAAAAATTCAGAAAATGAGGTTGTAGTAGATAGAGCTTCGCCGGCGAATTTGGAGGAGAAATCTCCGGTCATTAGTGATCGGATTCCGGCAAATTTGGAGGAGAAAGGAAGTGGAAGAGAGGAGAGAGAAAGTTGGGGGTTGAGCAAGAGGAGCTTCGCTACCAAATCCTGGGAAGAAAAATAATGGGTCTACACTATTTCCATTGTGGACCAGTTTCACCCAAGTCCTTTTGCTTCTATGGGGGGTCATGAGGGGCGTGGCCCATCATTTGCCCATCATAAAAGTATATGAACTTCTTTACTTACATTATTATGTAAACGTGTAAGTTGAATATCGAACTAATTTAGTAGTTGTAAGATTTTGTAAGATCCCTCTTCATTAATCTCTTTTTTTAAGATACAAGGAAGATGAATTTAGGTACCCCTTCATTTAAGGGTGTATTTGATATCACGTATTTATATAGAGTTTTCTCCCTTATTTACAAGCTAATTTGTGCATCATTGGAGCTCTTGGGAGCTATTTTGTGCTAACTATCGTATGTAGTTGTGGTTTCGTGTTTTATATTGAATTGCAGGTTTTACGGAGTTTTCTCCTTATTCCCGAGCCTTTTGGAAGCAACCACGGCTTTACGAGATGTTACGAGGCACGTAGGATGGCTCACGAGCTTTATGGATAGTTTAGGAGGTCCCAAGACCCCTAAACGTGAAGATTAGAGAGCCAAAGAGTCAAATGAGGTTTCCGTGCACTGATCGGGCAGAAATGGCCCGATCGGGCGAAATATTATGATCGGGTACGAAAGTTGCGGACCCGATCGGGCAAGGCGTGCCCGATCATATCGGGCGAGAACACATGTGCCCAGACCCGATCGGGCACCTACCGCCCGATCCCATCGGGTCTAGTGCTGCTAGGTCTTATTAGGACGCTGCGGAGGAGGCGAGCTTGCTGGCACTTTTTGTCGCCAGACCCGATCGGGTGACTACCGCCCGACCCGATCGGGTGGGCCGCTTTTCTCGCCTTATTGCTGCACTGCTGCTGCCAGAGCCCAGAAGTGAAGTTGGGAGAATTTGTATGTGGACCCGATCGGGTACTGTACTCGGGCTCGATCGGGTCTGGTGCTTTAATCGCGCTTTTTCACTTTTTGTTTCCGTTTTTAGTGAACTTGAGGGGTATTATAAATACCTTTTCCTCATTATCTTTCATTGATCTTTTATTCATCTTTCATTAGGTTTTAGACTAGTTTTATTCTACATTGCTCTTAGTTTAATTCAAACACTTTAGATTAATGTAGATGTGATCAAACCTATTTCGATTTCAATAAAAGTTCCTGCTTTCCGTTAATTGGTACTCTTCTCTACTCTTTATCTCTTTAATTACTTTGATTGCTTAGTTTATTTATTCAATTATTCATGATGCAATTGTTAGGGTTTCATATTAGTCTTATTGTTGTCAATTCAATTATGAGTGAGTAGTTCTCTTTCTAGGGTGTTAGATAGGAAAACCATGTTTATACCATGATTGTGATTTAGATTTCTATCAATTTCTAGGGCTTGATTAGGGTGATTGTGATGTGGTTTGTTCTTATTGAGTAATTAATGTCAGTGTACAATTTCATTGATTGCTTGTGGTTAATAGTTGTTTGCACAGATCCGTCTTACGACTAGAGGCCTAGGACACATCAGTAGTTCTGATTACGTTAGTGAACATGCGGCGTATGTTGAACTATGAGCGTTGAGTCTTAACCATAGCTCAACATGGGCTCTAATCCCTCGACTCTTGACTTAGGTTTTAATAGTAGTTGACCCTATTTGATTGGTATAAGCATGGTGGACCGACCTAATACCCTATACTTTTATTCCATAGTTTAATCCTCGATTTATTCAGTCTTCCGTAGTCTATTCCGTAGTTTAATTAATTCCTTCCTGATTTCATCTGGAGTAGCTGAATTGGTTGATTATTGATTTAGAAACTCTGTCTCCCTGTGGATTCGACCCTGCTTCCACTGACTACCTAGTTAGAGGTCCGTAGGTTTATTTTTGATTAGGTGACACGACTAAAACCTATCAAATTTTGGCGCCGTTGCCGGGGAGACGGCTAGTTCTCTAAGTTTTTATTTGATTATTTGGTCTACTTCTCTGTACCTCATTGGAACTTCATTGTTTCAATCGAGGTACGTTTTACTGCTGCTTTTTGTTTCTTTTGTATGCCTAGGTCCCAAAGAAACGGTTCCCCAATTCCAGCGGACCCCGATCTTACTAGGACAATCAGGCGGATCCGAAAGATAAAACAGAAAGAAAAGCAGTCTGTTCAGCTGAACACCTCTGGAACAGACACCTTGAATTCAGTTATGTCAAAATCACTGAAGTCATATGGGGTGCCCAACCCGGATGGTCTCTCCACTGGACCTACTATGCCCACCATTGCCGCAGCAAATTTCGAAATCAAGCCTGGACTCATCAGCATGGTCCAGCAAAATCAGTTTGGTGGGCATCCTACTGAAGATCCGGCAAATCATCTGCAACGGTTTCAACAACTTTGTTGAACCGTTAAACATGCCGGCGTCACTCCAGATCAACTCAAAGTCATGTTGTTCGAGTTTTCACTGAGAGATAGAGCCCAAAAATGGTTGAACGATGTGAAAGAAACCGAGTGGAGTGAGATTTCTGCTGCATTTCTGAGAGAGTATTAACACCTACTAAAACCGCAGAAATCAGAAATAAACTAGCCACGTTTTTCCAAGAGCCTGATGAAACATTAAGGGAGGCGTGGGCTAGGTTTAGAGATTTACAGAGAGAGTGTCCACACCATAATATGGACAAATGGTTCTTGACGCAGACATTCTACAATGGTCTGCAGCCTCAGACGAAGTGTATTGTTGATTCGTCTGCAGGAGGAGTGTTTTTAGACAAGGCAGTTGATGAGGGTTATGAATTCATATCAAATCTTGCAGCCAATGACCATACATCATCTAGGAGTTTGACTAAGAAGGTACTTGAAGTTGACGCTATTTCATTGCTTACATCTCAGATGGCGCAACTAACTCAGCAGCTAATGAAGTCTTCTAGTCCGACACCTCCACCCATGAGCATCAATGCTATGTCTGCAGTAGCACCCATTACCTCATCTTACTGCGAGGTATGTGGTGTTCAGGGTCACTTTGGGCATGACTGTCAGTTCAGTCAATTTCAGATGGAGCAGGCCAATGCTTTCCAACAAAGACCACAAACCTTCCCCCCTTCACATAACTACCAAAATCCACAAAACCATCAACCTCCACAAAACTATCCTAAACCCTCATACCATCAAACCCCACAACATTTCCAAAGATCACCACCACAAAACTTCCATCATCCCAATAACTTCCAAACTCCACAAAATTTCCACACCCCACCCCCACAAAACAACAACCCACAAGAGCCTAGCAATTCTGAACTGATGAAACTGATATTGTCTATGCAAAAGGCAAATGAGGAAACACGGAGGGCCCAGGAGGAAGCAAGGAGGGCCCAAGAGAAGCACATCCAACTTCTCGAGGCTCAAGTTGCTCAGTTGGCAGAATCTAATGCACAGAGGCAGCAGGGACAATTGTCAGGGCAACCAGTTCAGAGAGAACATGTGAATGCCATCACTCTTCGTAGTGGCATTGCATATGATGCCCCTCCAGTGCCCATTGATGAACTTACCCCCGACTGCAGGGAAGAAGAGGGTGGTAGAGGAAGGGAAAAAGAAAGAATTCGACGTCTGAAGTCGATTTGTCTGCAGAAGCTGAACAGACAGGGAAGAAAAAGGAGAAGGTTTCTGAAACGCCTTTTACACCAAGGCTACCTTTTCCTCACAGGATGCAACAATCTAAGGTCGATCAGCAATTTGGTAAGTTCTTGGCTATGGTCAAGAACCTTGAGGTAACGATTCCATTTACAGATTTAATTACCCAAGTGCCTGTTTATGCCAAATTTCTGAAAGACATGATCACCAAGAAAAGAGACTTTGGTGGGGTAGAACGTGTCGCTCTTACTGAAGAGTGTAGTGCTTTTATTCAAAATAAAACCCCACCAAAGTTAAAAGATCCTGGTAGTTTTTCTATACCCTGCCATCTTGGACCTATTTTTATTGATAAGGCTTTGTGTGATTTAGGTGCTTCTGTTTCTGTTATGCCATTGTCTGTTTATAAGAAACTGAACATGGGAGCCCTTAAATGCACACAAATCACTTTACAGATGGCGGATCGTTCTATAAAATACCCTCTAGGTGTTTTAGAGGATGTTCCTGTTCGGGTAGGGAAATTCTATATTCCTGTTGATTTTTTGGTGTTAGATATGGATGAGGATGCCCAGATTCCTATTATCTTGGGTAGGCCGTTTTTGTGTACTGCTGGTGCTGTCATTGATGTCAAGTCTGGGTCTTTAACTCTTAGTGTTGGTGATGACAAAGTGATTTTTAAACTGACCAATGTTGTTAAGGCTCCTATGCTTGAACAATCTTTTTGCAGGGATAAGGTTTTAGATGAAGTAGGGGTGGAGAAGGTTCAAATTCCACCTAAGGTTGCCTCACCGTCTGGAGGCATTGTCAAGAACATTTGGAGGAGAAAGATGTTTGATGAGGGTGGCACTCATTGCCAAGCCCCTCCTATTTGAGAGAGGGAGGATTATGGTCGTGCGGGACCTTTATAAACCAGCGCTGTGCGAGAGGCAACTCGTATTTTCTTTTCTTTCCCTTTTTCTTTTCTTTTTATTTTTCTTCCTTTTGTGAGCGAGAGTGAGGGTACTAACATTGTTTTTCCTCTTAGCATAGTCCTTATCACCTTTTGGCATTGAGGACACTGCCAAGTTTAGCTTGGGGGAGGAGTTCTGTTTGTATTCCCTATCTCTTTTACTGCTTTCTAGAATAGTTTTACTGCTTTCGGAAAATACTGAAAAAATGAAAAAATATGGTTCCCATGACTGGTTTAGTTGCCTCCCTGTGCCCCTTGTTGTGCTCTATTTGAAATTGATTTGACTTTGTTTTCTGGATAGCTGGGCATTTGTGATCTTGAGGCTATGATTTGATGTTTGATTGCTATGATTTCGAGCATTTCTGGATTATATTAGACCACTTTGTGCTGCATACCTGAATTGGTTAGACTGTGAGGCCTCTTTGTAGCCTATTGGATTCATATTATTATCCAGTCTATTCTTGTGTGTTAGTTCCTCTTTAGTGGATTGATCTTGACTTTGACTTCGTACTTGTCTGATTTTAGATGACTTGTAGCATGTGCTGTGATAGAGGCGTTATTTTGTCTTATTCTTGAGCTTCGGAGTGAGTTTTTGATATACTTTTATCCTCCTTAGCCCCGCTGAGCCTAATGACTTGTTTCGTATTACTTAAACCCCTATTATGAGCCAAAAGCCTTCACTTGATATTATTCCAAGCCTAGCTTGGGGGAGCTTTTGTATGGGTTGAGTTTGAGATTGGTTTGTTGGTTTAGTTTGGTTTTTGAGGAATTTAAAAGTGTATTTGCTGTGGTTTGAGAGTGAGAAAGAGAAAAGAAAGAAAGCAAGTTTAGAGTTGCGTGAATGAAGTTCAGAAAAATGAAAGAAAAATGAAATGAAAATTCAAAAGAATTCTAGTTCTTTCATTCACGTACGTTCATAAAAGAATATTCGCTCCATTGCTAGAAAATTGGGTTTGTTATGAGCTTCTCATTGATTTATGAGAGTTGGGTTACTTTACATGGTTTTATGGTGATTGTTGGGAGTTGTGTAGGCCATCCTAGGCCTTGTTTGAATGATTTATGCTCCCCCTTTCTTGGTTTTTCCACCACATTACCCAAAAGTATCCCCTACCTCTCGCCTAAGCCCCATTACAACCCTATAAAGTCCTCTTGAGCTTATGTCTGCATTGTTCATTTGATTGATTTCGAGTTAGTTTGTCAAAGTTAAAGAGTATTTCTGCTAATTGAGTCGACTTGACTAGGATGAGCGTCATTGAACCTTCTTAAACACATGAGAGTGTGAGTGGGAAGGGTACTTATGGTCGGGTTGGTGAGTGTTCGGGCACTGCCTGCCACAAAATTGAGAGGAGTGACACCCTTGTGAGTGCCTTTTCAGGACTTGTATGCTTTGTGGATGCTTGAGTTTGATAAATTGCTTGAATGATTGGTGGTTGGATGGATTTGATGAGCCAAACTTGAATTATGCCTGCTTGAACGATTCTTAGTCTTGAAAATGTTTTGAGCTTTGATTTGTTTCTATCTTTGGGGTGAGGTAATCTATTCCATGTTCATGTGCTGTTTGCTTGAGGACAAGCAAAGGTTTAGCTTGGGGGAGTTTGATATCACGTATTTATATAGAGTTTTCTCCCTTATTTACAAGCTAATTTGTGCATCATTGGAGCTCTTGGGAGCTATTTTGTGCTAACTATCGTATGTAGTTGTGATTTCGTGTTTTATATTGAATTGCAGGTTTTACGGAGTTTTCTCCTTATTCCCGAGCCTTTTGGAAGCAACCACGGCTTTACGAGATGTTACGAGGCACGTAGGATGGCTCACGAGATTTATGGATAGTTTAGGAGGTCCCAAGACCCCTAAACGTGAAGATTAGAGAGCCAAAGAGTCAAATGAGGTTTCCGTGCACTGATCGGGCAGAAATGGCCCGATCGGGCGAAATATTATGATCGGGTACGAAAGTTGCGGACCCGATCGGGCAAGGCGTGCCCGATCATATCGGGCGAGAACACATGTGCCCAGACCCGATCGGGCACCTACCGCCCGATCCCATCGGGTCTAGTGCTGCTAGGTCTTATTAGGACGCTGCGGAGGAGGCGAGCTTGCTGGCACTTTTTGTCGCCAGACCCGATCGGGTGACTACCGCCCGACCCGATCGGGTGGGCCGCTTTTCTCGCCTTATTGCTGCACTGCTGCTGCCAGAGCCCAGAAGTGAAGTTGGGAGAATTTGTATGTGGACCCGATCGGGTACTGTACTCGGGCCCGATCGGGTCTGGTGCTTTAATCGCGCTTTTTCACTTTTTGTTTCCGTTTTTAGTGAACTTGAGGGGTATTATAAATACCTTTTCCTCATTATCTTTCATTGATCTTTTATTCATCTTTCATTAGGTTTTAGACTAGTTTTATTCTACATTGCTCTTAGTTTAATTCAAACACTTTAGATTAATGTAGAGGTGATCAAACCTATTTCGATTTCAATAAAAGTTCCTGCTTTCCGTTAATTGGTACTCTTCTCTACTCTTTATCTCTTTAATTACTTTGATTGCTTAGTTTATTTATTCAATTATTCATGATGCAATTGTTAGGGTTTCATATTAGTCTTATTGTTGTCAATTCAATTATGAGTGAGTAGTTCTCTTTCTAGGGTGTTAGATAGGAAAACCATGTTTATACCATGATTGTGATTTAGATTTCTATCAATTTCTAGGGCTTGATTAGGGTGATTGTGATGTGGTTTGTTCTTATTGAGTAATTAATGTCAGTGTATAATTTCATTGATTGCTTGTGGTTAATAGTTGTTTGCACAGATCCGTCTTACGACTAGAGGCCTAGGACACATCAGTAGTTCTGATTACGTTAGTGAACATGCGGCGTATGTTGAACTATGAGCGTTGAGTCTTAACCATAGCTCAACATGGGCTCTAATCCCTCGACTCTTGACTTAGGTTTTAATAGTAGTTGACCCTATTTGATTGGTATAAGCATGGTGGACCGACCTAATACCCTAGACTTTTATTCCATAGTTTAATCCTCGATTTATTCAGTCTTCCGTAGTCTATTCCGTAGTTTAATTAATTCCTTCCTGATTTCATCTGGAGTAGCTGAATTGGTTGATTATTGATTTAGAAACTCTGTCTCCCTGTGGATTCGACCCTGCTTCCACTGACTACCTAGTTAGAGGTCCGTAGGTTTATTTTTGATTAGGTGACACGACTAAAACCTATCAGTATTCTAATTTATTTTAAAAGGAAAAGTGGTACAAGTGTTTGTCCGCGTGGACATCAAACTCCTGTTCTTTTTGAGTAAGATGATGCTCTTTTTTCGACAGATAGTCTGCTACTCCACTGACCTCTCTGAAAACATGAGTGATCGTAGTAGTAGTAAATGTGGAAAGTAGTTGTCTGATGTCGTCGATGAGTGTCTGAATATACCATGGTGAGTTGTAGATGTCTTTCAAAATATTGATGACAATGAGATTATCACCTTCAATAATAAGGCTGTGATGTGTAACCGTTTTGCTTCTAAGAGGGCGTTTCTCAGTGCAGTAGCTTCGGTTATCAAAGGAGAAAGCTTTCCCTAATTTGTACGCTTTGGCCTTCACTATTTCACTTGATGAATTTCGTAGGACGACACCAGCTGTGGCAGAATCTTGAGTGGAGGATCCATCAAAGTTGAGTTTGAATAGATTGGGGGTGGAGGACTCCAATGAACTTTAAACGTGGTGGTGGGTTTTGTTTGTAGGGGCTGGAATGTGGCTGATTTTGTGTCAGTCAAATTTCTCAGGTGCCATTCTAGGAACAAGTGTTTTGCCCGTTGGATTATATGATTTGGTTGTCAGGCGTCGGACTTGAAAATAATATTATATCTTTCTTTTCATATACTCCATCGAGGAAAAAGGATTTTGGGGGAACATTCGTGTCCAAGAGCATGTGGAATGGCCATTTAACCTAGTAAAAGAGTCAGGGTTATGGACCAGCCAAGAGGCTGATTTCACTGAAAATTCCCCAGAGGAGATTAAGCCCCAACAAGGTTCGTCCATTTGAAGAGATGACGGAAGGGGAATGCCTTCTATCATGGAAACAATGTGATGAGGGAGTAGATTCAACAAAGCATCCGAGTTCCATGTCATATCTGGGTTTATCACCTCACTCACCCGAAGGTGAATGTTTGAGATTGCGTTTGGGTTCAGATGAAGTAGTTCAATTAGGCTCTTATTTGTGCACCATTTATCCAACCAGAAGAAAATGTCATGGCCATAACCAATTTTCCATCTTATTCCTTTTCGGATGATGTCACGAGTTTGCATAATGGCTCTCCAAGTGGGTGAATCTGTTGGCTTTGGCTTGTATTCAAAAAAGGAAGAGTGTTTTAGATATTTTGTGCATAGTAAGGAGGCTCAATGATTCGTAGGATTCATAAGGATCTTCCATGCTAGATTAGCGAGCATTCCTTGATTCATATGCTTGGCCTTGCGGAGGCCAAGTGTTAGCATCCAACCTTCCTTTACTTGTATTTTCCTTTCTTTATGTTTTCTAGTGCTTTACTTTATGTTCTAATACTCTTGTATAGGTTTAAAGTTTCATAATTGAGTAACTGCAAAACCAGTGTTCACTGA
Source organism: Patellifolia procumbens (assembly GCA_947645195.1). Lineage (NCBI taxonomy): Eukaryota > Viridiplantae > Streptophyta > Magnoliopsida > Caryophyllales > Amaranthaceae > Patellifolia > Patellifolia procumbens. Next base: position 298,374 of record CANSGD010000335.1, read on the forward strand.
AAATATGTACAATCTCAAACTTAAGCCTCTTTAGGGGGAAATGATGAATGAAATGTTTGTTCACCACTAAAGCCTCATATCAGCTATATGCTTGCTTTCCACATTGTTGTTGTTTAGGCCGCCTCAATTTTGAGCCGCCCCAATGTCTGAAAGCGTCCCTCCCAATTTCGTGATATAAGAATTCTCGTCGTCGGCCCCGCTCGTGCCCGCCTTGCGCACACGAGCCGCCCGCTCGACCCTCTTCTCTTCGCTCTTTTCTCCAATAGGCAAGATTGCCCTTCAAATACCTTGTTGCTCGTGCACCCACGAGCTCCGTTGTCCCATTCTGCATAAGGCTTACGCCCTTGCCCCGAGATAGGCAAGAGCGTGCCGCACGTCTCGAGCGTCCAAACTCTCGGACCGTGACACCTAGGCCTCCCATAATTTTTGGTTGGCATATTTTTTCTCGTGAGACAAGAGGCAACCCTTTAGAGTCTTGTTTGTTATGAGACCAGAAGAAATTTCGGTTTAGAGCATCGAGCATCTAGTTTATTTGCTACAAACTCGGTTTTTTAGTCCTTGCCATGGTAAAGAAAGGAACTGCCTCTAAGGATCGTACGTCCTGCTTTTGAAAGAAAAGATGACGTCCACGAGTGCAACTGTTTGTCCGTACGCCTTACTAGAGACTGAAAATATGCTATGGTGCTCTTATGAGACGAGAAATGCCTGCCTAAGTACCGGCCTAGACAAAGTTTTTGGGAGCATGTTATAATGGCTATCAATTTGGTGCTTGTGTTGGGAGGTCATTTTGGTTGAGAAATTGATTGCCAATTTTTTGTAATTGACTAATTGTCTGGAATATTAGCAAAAAGCATCAAATAAGCTTTTAATTTTCTGACTTGTTGTAGATGTTGCTTTACAGAAGAGAAGGCAATCATCAGCAAAAAAATAGGCTAGCTATATCCTGTGATCCAGGACTGACTTTAAATCCTATACCAGGCGTGGCCTTTGAGGCGGCAAACGATAGTTGTCTAGCCAGAACTTCCATGCATTATTATGAAAAGGTAAGGTGACAAGGGTCTCCTTGGCGAAGACCTCTTGAGGGGTAGAAATTGTCAGAGATAAGATTGTTAATGTTGACAGAGTAAGAAACAGATATTACGCAATATTTGATCTAGTTGATCCATTGAGGATGAAATCCAAGAAATGACATACTTTTAAAAAGGAAGTCCCATTCTATTCGGTCGTAGGCCTTTTCCATGTCTAATTTAAGCGCGAACCAACCTTTCTGGCTTCTGGATTTATGAAACGCATGCCGAACGTCTTGTGCAATAAGGATATTGTCGTGTATTTCCCATTCTGACACAAAGGGTGAGATTATTTTCCCCAAAATGGGTATGTGTTTATTAACAAAGACTTTGGCAATAATTATGTATATGTAGTACAAAGACTGATGGGTCGAAAATGTGAAGGGTATTCTCGCTGAGCAGTTTTGGGTATCATGCATAGTAGCGTGTGGTTTAGACTTTTTAGGAAATGGCCATGGTTAAAGAAGTTTCGGATAGCTAAGCATAGATCTTTTTGCATCAATGGCCAGTAGCTCTGAAAAATCTTAGAGCCAAAGCCATCTGACCTAGGGCTTTTGGAGGGGTCTATGTCAAAAAGGGTCGTACGAATTTCATGATCAGTTATTGGTGCAATTAGATTGGCGTTGTATTCTGCCGAAATATTACTAGGCGTAATAAACGGAATAACGAGGTCTCTATTACTCAAGTGATCATATTTTAATCGTTTTTGGAATTCATATTTAAAATCTGGTAAGATAGTCCTAGGTTGTTCTTTCCATTGTTGCAAGGCATTCTTAATTATAATAATTCTTTGTTTGGTTTGGTGTTCAGTAATTTTTGCGTGAAAAAGGTGGGAATTTCAGTCACCTTGTGTGAGCCACTTTTTTGTGCGTATTTTTTCCCCAACGTTTTTGATTAAAGGCCAATATCGACTCTCGTTGTTTAAGTAGTCGAATGCGGTGTTGTTCAATATGTTCATTAACGATACCATTATTCAGTTGGTTCTAAATATTATGAAGTTTCTGGTTATTTTCTTGCAGTTTCCTGAATGCATGTGATCTTTTTGCCATTGCATGAGGTCCGTTTTTATACGTCGTAGTTTTTGGCAGATGGAGTATTACCGTGAGACGAGAATATAGGATTTCTAGTGTTTTTTAATTATGACATTGACTTTGTCGTTATTAATCCATGCGTTTTGGAAATGGAAACGTGCCTCACCATAGGTGCTTGGGGTAAGGGTAGTGTTGACGAGGATGGGGGCGTGGTCTGAGCATGTGAAAGTTTCGTTAGTGATTAAGGCATTTAGAAATGCATTGAGCCAAGTCGTAGAGGCAATTGTCTGTCTAAGCGTTCATATATCTTATAATTAGGTAATTCTCGTTTCCAAGTGAACGGGTATCCTTTTAACGGGATGTCCCTTGCTTGGAGACACTGTAAGAGGTTTCGTATTCGGGCGCATCTAGAAGGATGGGGAAATACCTCCTTTTTGTCATGTAGGTATCGTAGTTCATTTAAGTCGCCTATGAAAATCCAAGGTTCGACAAGCCTTTTGTAGTGGGACATTCGATTTTGCCAAAATTCAGATTTCTCATGTTCTCGAGCTGTGGCATAAACACCTCATACCCAAAAGGAAAGAGACATAGGAGGATAAGTTACAAAGAGATGTGCGATTCGTGGAGTGGGCTCGTATTTGGTGACTTCGCACGTGTTGTTGTTCCAGAAAATCCACGAACCACCTTTATTCCCTTGGGGTTCAATAATTTCCATATGATCATAAGATAAAAACGTTTTTATCTTCATTAATCTCATTTACCTCTATATAAATGTAATTCTTTTTCGTTAAAATGTAATCCATTAAATTCAGTTCAGCTCTAGCCAATATTTTTACTCTCACAGATTACTATTCCTTACAGTTCAATTCAGTAATGTTATTTGCAGTTCAGAAAAGACACTCTCTCATATATTACTATTTTTTCTCGTTCAATTCATTAAGTTATTTTCAGTTCAGTAATATGTTTTATTAAAAGTGACAATAATAATATTAAAATATATAATTAGATATTAAAAAATTAAAAAAATTAGTTGAAATTCTATGACTACGGTAATAATAATTATAGCGATAAAAATAAATTAAGAATAATACCGAGATTATAACAAAACTATTGTTAATAATAAATTGAATTAAACGAATTTGAATTAATGAAACTAAACAAAATGAAAATTAATGGAGCTGAACTAAACTGAACTGAATATTTTTCAATTTACTCTCATCCAAAAGAGAATAACAACACATACCTTGAAACCCAAATCATATTTTACTTACCGACTTTATTTATGTTATTGTTTAGGAGCATTATATTACCTTTTTCCAAAATATTGATCTGGTGAACCGAGTAAAATAAGAACTAGGATATTGATATCTACTTCGGAAATCTCTACAAACCAAATCCATGTCTAACTAGGATATTATTGATCATCAAGTATTTTCCTCACTTCTTATAAATATTCCATGCATTCCACAATTTCACATCACAATTTTCTAAGCTTTCTCTTCGATCCCTTAAAAAAAAAAAAAAGAAGCTTTCTCTTGTAAGTTATAAGTTTAACCAACACTACGTTCAGAAATCAGCATCAGCTTCTTGCAATGGAGAAGAATACAGCAAGAGGAGGCAGCGGCCATGACGATAGCGCGAAACTCCCCTTGAAGAAACGCCCTTGGCTACGTGCACTTCCAACTCCACAAGACGATCATGTGGAGGAAATATCAGCAAGCAATAATCGCAACGTTTCAAGTCTTACTTCAGAAGAAGTACCCATCGATAACATGGAGCTTGATAACGAAACTGATAGGAAAGGCAAAAGAATAATGATCATCGATGATGATAGTACTAGTATTGCGACTAATATTATCCCGCCTTTGAACAAGAAAGGTAAGAAAGCATTAGTCTTGTCTAGTATTACGACGAAAGCCCTGCCTTTGAATCGAAACTCGTGTGATCAAGCATCGACATCCTCGTCTTTGCCGTCATCTTCATCCTCTTCATCCTCGCCACCATCAAGATTCTCAACGGATAATGAAGTTTCTCGGCTGTTACATGATCTTATGAGACTCAAGGGGTACGAGAATGTGACTGACAAGAAACTCATTATCAGAAAGCGGGTTGAGAGATGTGATACTCTTGCACAACAGTGCCGAATATCAATTCCAAAGGGATTGATATTGGCTGAGTTTCTGACAGAAGCAGAGAAGGAACTTCTTAAGCAGAAGGATGAGAACGGAAACTGCAAGAGTATTGATGTGACGGTGATAGGGGGATCAACGCTTGAGGAGTACGAGTTCAAGTTAAGTCGTTGGGATTACGAGGATCGTTCTGGTTATCGATATGCTCTTAAAAGTCCTCACTTGTCTCAATTTAGATTCGAGAACGAGCTGAACATACGAGATTTAATTCGAGTTGTTTCGTTTCGGTCTAATGGTCGTCTTTACTTTCTTATTGTTAAGTTTTTGTTGAATTGGGGAACTAGACGTCCTAGGACTAGCTAGTTTAATTTACTTAGTGTTATTTTAATCTTAATCTTTTTTTTAGGAGAAGTAGTATTTAATCTTATTGTCAAGCTTTGTAATTATTTAATTTATTAGTTGAATTTTCAATTTTCTTTATCTAATTTTACTGTCAGTTTCGATCTATTCAGCGTCCATATAGTGCTAATTTGCAAAATAGTTATATAGAAAGGTTGATTTGCATCTCATAAATACATCACGTTTACTTAGATTCTTGTGGGTCAGTACTAAATTTGTTCTTTCTATTATTGCTACGTCTTTGTATGCTTAAACAGGGAAGATCTTCTATGGGGGGTCATCAGGGGCGTGGCCCATCATACGCCCATCATAAAAGTATATGAACTTCTTTACTTACATTATTATGTAAACGTGTAAGTTGAATATCGAACTAATTTAGTAGTTGTAAGATTTTGTAGGATTCCGTTGGTTTATTATAAGACGGTCTTAGGTTAAGCCTTAACCTCAGACCAGCCCAATAAGTATTAGAGGTAAGCAGCCCAGCCAAGTTGCTTTTTTTAACTTTTCGACCCAAAACCTTAAATTTTGCGTTTTTTGACTTTTTGTCGTAAAACCTTAACTTTTGCATAAAAATCCATGACTAATATCATATGTGGAATCGATATTAACAAATATGCTAAAAATTGTTAACTTTCAATTAACTTTTGAACCTAAAACCTTGAACTTTTAATTATTAACATAAGTTATTAATATAAGACCAGTCTAATAGGCCCAATAGGCATTTTTTTAAGTTAACCTTCTTCCCACCACCACCACCCCCCATTCTCTTCACTCCATTAGCCCTATTAGTTATGGATTTTTATGCAAAAGTTAAGATTTTAGGTTGAAAAGTTCAAAAAACGCAAAAGTTAAGGTTTTAGGTCAAAAAGTTAAAAAAATCAATTTGTCTGATTTCCTTTGCGTGTGGGACGCGTAATTAGGCTTTAATTTGGCTTATTGGGCTGGTATTACATTAAGCTTAATGTAAGACCGTCTTTTATAAGACTTTGCCATTTTCATTAATCTCATTTTTTTTAAGATACAAGGAAGAAGAATTTATATACCCCTTCATTTAAGGCAGGGCCGTCCCATACATTTTGGGGGCCTGTGCTAAATTGAAATTTTGGGCCCTTAATATTAGAAATAATTGTCAAAATATAAAATTATGAAGTATTTCTCTATCTCTATCTTTAGCCATGTTTAAGTCAATGCTTTAACCATCACTTTTTGCATTATATATCAAACTTTCTGATAACAAAATAATATTGTGTAAAATAATTTTAAAAGCAAGCATATATTAGTTTCATAAAAAAAATTATGTGACGCCTTTCAAGAGCCAACTTACAAGCTGTCGAAATTGTAACTTATAAGAAAACATAACTTTTAGGGCCTAGAAGGTAGGAGCTGGAGTAATGGAAATATAAGATTTCATAAGAAATAGATAAATGAAATTTAGAGTAATAAAATTGCAACAAGTGAAGGAAAAATAAGTGTGTAGCAAAATGTGTAAAAGAAATAGATAAATGAAAATTAGAGTAACAAAATTGGTAAAACAAGTGTAGAAATAAAAATAAGTGTCTAGTAACAACTAGTAGAGTCTAACAAAAAGTGTAGAAGCAAAAATAAGTATCTAACAAGTAGACAAGGCCCCTTGATCCCGCGAACTATGGGGCTTTTATTAGCATTAATGTTGTAGTGGTAGAACCACTAAACCACAAGCATCCTAACGGTAGTAAAATATCACGAAAATCTTATGTTGCAGATTATATCCTGGGGGCCCTGCACAGTTGCACCGCTTGCACACCTCAAGGGCCGGGCCTGATTTAAGGGTGTATTCTAATTAATCTAAAAAGGAAAAGTGGTACAAGTGTTTGTCCGCGTGGACATCAAACTCCTGTTCTTTTTGAGTAAGATGATGCTCTTTTTCGACAAATAGTATGCTACTCCATTGACCTCTCTGAAAACATGAGTGATCGTAGTAGTAGTAAATGTGGAAAGTAGTTGTCTGATGTCGTCGATGAGTGTCTGAATATACCATGGTGAGTTATAGATGTCTTTCAAAATATTGATGACAATGAGATTATCACCTTCAATTATTAAGGCTGGGATGTGTAACTGTTTTGCTTCTAATAGGCCGTTTCTCAGTGCAGTAGCTTCGGCTATCAAAGGAGAAGCTTTCCCTAATTTGTACGCTTTGGCCTTCACTATTTCACCTGATGAATTTCGTAGGACGACACCAGCTGTGGCAGAATCTTGACTGGAGCATCCATCAAAGTTGAGTTTGAATAGATTGGGGGTGGAGGACTCCAATGAACTTTAATTGTGGTGGTGGTTTTGTTTGTAGGGGATGGAATGTGGCTGATTTCAGTCAAATTGCACAGGTGCCATTCTAGGAACAAGTGTTTTTCCCGTTGGATTATATGATTTGGTTGTCAGGTGTTGGACTTGAAAATAATATTATATCTTTCTTTTCATATACTCCATAGAAGAAAAAGGATTTTGGCTCTGGTTGCTTTATTTCGACATTTGGCTTGGGGTGACTAGGGACGAGATGTCTGTTGTCGTGCCCGTAATAGGGTATGTAGTGAATTGTATTGTTTCATTTGCTTTCCAAAAAGTGTATGTGTGTGTGCATAAAAGGAAAAGGTCGTCTCTATCTTCGGTGCGAGTCTGGCAAAGTGGACATATGTTTAGGAGGGGGATATTTCTATGGGCTAACGTGGTTCGTGTTGGAAGTCCGTTATGAAGGAGTTGTCATATAAATATTTTAATCTTTGGGGGAACATTCGTGTCCCAGATGCAGTGGAAGGGCCAATAAGCCTAGTAAAAGAGTCAGGGTTATGGACCGGCCAGGTGGCTGATTTCACTTAAAAGTCCCCAGAGGAGGTTAAGCCCCAGCAAGGTTTGTCCGTTTGAGGAGATGACGGAAGGGGAATGCATTCTATCATGGAAACAATGTGAGGAGGGATTAGATTCAAAACAAAGCATCCGAGTTCCATGTCATATCTGGGTTTATCACCTCACTCACCCGAAGGTGAATGTTTGATTGAGATTGTGTTTGGGTTCAGATGAAGTAGTTCAATTAGGCTCTTATTTGTGCACCATTTATCCAACCAGAAGAAAATGTCATGGCCAGAACCAATTTTCCATCTGATTCCTTTTTGGATGATGTCACGAGTTTGCATAATGGCTCTCCAAGTGGCTTTGGCTTGTATTCAGAAAAGGAAGAGTGTTTTAGATATTTTGTGCGTGCGTACTAAGGAGGCTCAATGATTTGTAGGATTCATAAGGATTTTCCATGCTAGATTAGGGAGCATTCCTTGATTCATATGCTTGGTCTTGTGGAGCCCTAGGCCTCCCATAATTTTTAGTTGGCATATTTTTTCCCGTGAGACAAGAGGCAACCCTTTAGAGTCTTGTTTGTTATGAGACCAGAAGAAATTTCGTTTTAGAGCATCTAGTTTATTTTCTACAAACTCGATTTTTTAGTCCTTGCCATGGTAAAGATAGGAACTGCCTCTAAGGATCGTACGTCCTGCTTTTGATAGAAAAGATTATGTCCACGAGTGCAACTGTTTGTCCGTACGCCTTACTAGAGATTGAAAATATGCTATGGTGCTCTTATGAGACGAGAAATGCCTGCCTAAATACCGGCCTAGACGTCGTTTTTGGGAGCATGTTATAAAGGCTAGCAATTTGGTGCTTGTGTTGGGAGGTCATTTTGGTTGAGAAATAGATTGCCAATTTTTTATAATTGATTAATTGTCTGGAATATTTGCAGAAAGCATCAAATAAGCTTTTAATTTTCTGACTTGCCGTAGATGTTGGTTTACAGAGGAGAAGGCAATCATCAGCAAAAATTAGGCTAGCTATATCCTGTGATCCAGGACTGACTTTAAATCCTATACCAGGCGTGGCCTTTGAGGCGGCAAACGATAGTTGTCTAGCCAGAACTTCCATGCATTATTATGAAAAGGTAAGGTGACAAGGGTCTCCTTGGCAAAGACCTCTTGAGGGGTGGAAATTGTCAGAGATAAGATTGTTAATGTTGACAGAGTAAGAAACAGATATTACGCAATATTTGATCTAGTTGATCCATTGAGGATGAAATCCAAGTAATGACATACTTTTAAAAGGAAGTCCCATTCTATTCGGTCGTAGGCCTTTTCCATGTCTAATTTAAGCGCGAACCAACCTTTCTGGCTTCTGGATTTATGAAACGCATGCCGAACGTCTTGTGCAATAAGGATATTATCGTGTATTTCTCATTCTGACACAAAGGGTGAGATTATTTTCCCCAAAATGGGTCTGTGTTTATTAACAAAGACTTTGGCAATAATTATGTATATGTAGTACAAAGACTGATGGGTCGAAAATGTGAAGGGTATTCTCGCTGAGCAGTTTTGGGTATCATGCATAGTAGCGTGTGGTTTAGACTTTTTAGGAAATGGCCATGGTTAAAGAAGTTTCGGATAGCTAAGCATAGATCTTTTTGCATCAATGGCCAGTAGCTCTGAAAAATCTTAGAGCCAAAGCCATCTGACCTAGGGCTTTTGGAGGGGTCTATGTCAAAAAGGGTCGTACGAATTTCATGATCAGTTATTGGTGCAATTAGATTGGCGTTGTATTCTGCCGAAATATTACTAGGCGTAATAAACGGAATAACGAGGTCTCTATTACTCAAGTGATCATATTTTAATCGTTTTTGGAATTCATATTTAAAATCTGGTAAGATAGTCCTAGGTTGTTCTTTCCATTGTTGCAAGGCATTCTTAATTATAATAATTCTTTGTTTGGTTTGGTGTTCAGTAATTTTTGCGTGAAAAAGGTGGGAATTTCAGTCACCTTGTGTGAGCCACTTTTTTGTGCGTATTTTTTCCCCCAACGTTTTTGATTAAAGGCCAATATCGACTCTCGTTGTTTAAGTAGTCGAATGCGGTGTTGTTCAATATGTTCATTAACGATACCATTATTCAGTTGGTTCTAAATATTATGAAGTTTCTGGTTATTTTCTTGCAGTTTCCTGAATGCATGTGATCTTTTTGCCATTGCATGAGGTCCGTTTTTATACGTCGTAGTTTTTGGCAGATGGAGTATTACCGTGAGACGAGAATATAGGATTTCTAGTGTTTTTTAATTATGACATTGACTTTGTCGTTATTAATCCATGCGTTTTGGAAATGGAAACGTGCCTCGCCATAGGTGCTTGGGGTAAGGGTAGTGTTGACGAGGATGGGGGCGTGGTCTGAGCATGTGAAAGTTTCGTTAGTGATTAAGGCATTTAGAAATGCATTGAGCCAAGTCGTAGAGGCAATTGTCTGTCTAAGCGTTCATATATCTTATAATTAGGTAATTCTCGTTTCCAAGTGAACGGGTATCCTTTTAACGGGATGTCCCTTGCTTGGAGACACTGTAAGAGGTTTCGTATTCGGGCGCATCTAGAAGGATGGGGGAATACCTCCTTTTTGTCATGTAGGTATCGTAGTTCATTTAAGTCGCCTATGAAAATCCAAGGTTCGACAAGCCTTTTGTAGTGGGACATTCGATTTTGCCAAAATTCAGATTTCTCATGTTCTCGAGCTGTGGCATAAACACCTCATACCCAAAAGGAAAGACACATAGGAGGATAAGTTACAAAGAGATGTGCGATTCGTGGAGTGGGCTCGTATTTGGTGACTTCGCACGTGTTGTTGTTCCAGAAAATCCACGAACCACCTTTATTCCCTTGCGGTTCAATAATTTCCATATGATCATAAGATAAAAACGTTTTTATCTTCATTAATCTCATTTACCTCTATATAAATGTAATTCTTTTTCGTTAAAATGTAATTCATTAAATTCAGTTCAGCTCTAGCCAATATTTTTACTCTCACATATTACTATTCCTTACAGTTCAATTCAGTTAAGTTATTTGCAGTTCAGAAAAGACACTCTCTCATATATTACTATTTTTTCTCGATCAATTCATCAAGTTATTTTCAGTTCAGTAATATGTTTTATTAAAAGTGACAATAATAATATTAAAAAATATAATTAGATATTAAAATATTAACAAAAATTAGTTGAACTTCTATGACTACGGTAATAATAATTATAGCGATAAAAATAAATTAAGAATAATACCGAGATGATAACAAAACTATTGTTAATAATAAATTGAATTAAACGAATTTGAATTAATGAAACTAAACAAAATGAAATTAATGGAGCTGAACTAAACTGAACTGAATATTTTTCAATTTACACCCATCCAAAAGAGAATAACAACACATACCTTGAAACCCAAATCATATTTTACTTACCGACTTTATTTATGTTATTGTTTAGGAGCATTATATTACCTTTTTCCAAAATATTGATCAGGTAAACCGAGTAAAATAAGAACTAGGATATTGATATCTACTTCGGAAATCTCTACAAACCAAATCCATGTCTAACTAGGATATTGATCACCAAGTATTTTCCTCACTTCTTATAAATATTCCATGCATTGCACAATTTCACATCACAATTTTCTAAGCTTTCTCTTCGATCCCTTAAAAAAAAAAAAGAAGAAGCTTTCTCTTGTAAGTTATAAGTTTAACCAACACTACGTTCAGAAATCAGCATCAGCTTCTTGCAATGGAGAAGAATACAGCAAGAGGAGGCAGCGGCCATGACGATAGCGCGAAACTCCCCTTGAAGAAACGCCCTTGGCTACGTGCACTTCCAACTCCACAAGACGATCATGTGGAGGAAATATCAGCAACATCAGCAAGCAATAATCGCAACGTTTCAAGTCTTACTTCAGAAGAAGTACCCATCGATAACATGGAACTTGATAACGAAACTGATAGGAAAGGCAAAAGAATAATGATCATCGATGATGATAGTACTAGTATTGCGACTAATATTATCCCGCCTTTGAACAAGAAAGGTAAGAAAGCATTAGTCTTGTCTAGTATTACGACGAAAGCCCTGCCTTTGAATCGAAACTCGTGTGATCAAGCATCGACATCCTCGTCTTTGCCGTCATCTTCATCCTCGCCACCATCAAGATTCTCAACGGATAATGAAGTATCTCGGCTGTTACATGATCTTATGAGACTCAAGGGGTACGAGAATGTGACTGACAAGAAACTCATTATCAGAAAGCGGGTTGAGAGATGTGATACTCTTGCACAACAGTGCCGAATATCAATTCCAAAGGGATTGATATTGGCTGAGTTTCTGACAGAAGCAGAGAAGGAACTTCTTAAGCAGAAGGATGAGAACGGAAACTGCAAGAGTATTGATGTGACGGTGATAGGGGGATCAACGCTTGAGGAGTACGAGTTCAAGTTAAGTCGTTGGGATTACGAGGATCGTTCTGGTTATCGATATGCTCTTAAAAGTCCTCACTTGTCTCAATTTAGATTCGAGAACGAGCTGAACACACGAGATTTAATTCGAGTTGTTTCGTTTCGGTCTAATGGTCGTCTTTACTTTCTTATTGTTAAGTTTTTGTTGAATTGGGGAACTAGACGTCCTAGGACTAGCTAGTTTAATATACTTAGTGTTATTTTAATCTTAATCTTTTTTTTCGGGGAAGTAGTATTTAATCTTATTGTCAAGCTTTGTAATTATTTAATTTATTACTTGAATTTTCAATTTTCTTTATCTAATTTTACTGTCAGTTTTAATCTATTCAGCGTCCATATAGTGCTAATTTGCAAAATTAGTTATATGGAAAGCAGGTTACAAAGCGATCTCTTGATTTTCATCTCATAAATACATCACGTTTACTTGGATTATTCTTGTGGGTCAGTATCAAATTTGTTCTTGAATAAATGCTAAAATATGTTTTTATTGCAAAGTCTTTGTATGCTTAAACAGGGAAGATCTTCTATGGGGTCATGAGGGGCGTGGCCCATTATAAAAGTATATGAAGTTCTTTACTTAAAAGCCTTGCTAACACTTATTATGTAAACGTCTAAGTTGAATATCGAACTAATTTAGTAGTTGTAAGATTTTGTAAGATCCCTCTTCATTTATCTCATTTACCTCTATATAAATGTAATTCCTTTTAGTTAAAATTATAAAGCTCCTAATAGAAAATTTTTCAACGTGAAACTGGTCTTAAAAACAATTAATCCTTATTCGTTTACTTATCTACAAGGTTCTTATTAACTATCATTAGTACTTTTTCGGTCCTATATATATCAAGAATTAAAAGCACAGAGAAACAAATGTTAGCAACTCGTACATTCCCTTTTCCTCACCTTATTTAAACTTTCACATGAAGCACATTTTTGTAATAAATAATTCAGTGTTATTCATGAAAAGTTAAGGTTTTTTTAACAAAAGTTTAGATTTTATAATTAAAAGTTACGGTTTAATAACTAAAAGTTAAGCCATTGTAACTAAACGCTAACATTTAGTAACTAAAAGTTAAGGTTAAGTAACTAAAAGTAAAGCCACAAAAACTAAAAGTTAACATTTTAGTGACTAAAAGCAATGAAGATATCAGCAGCAGCCATAATAAAAGTCTTGCACAAAGCAATTCTTGGATTCTTAATAGGGTTCACCAGCACCACCATAAATTAATCTCCATAATTACATATACATTGATTCATATAACCAACACACACATCCAAAAAAACATTACCCAAAACAATCCCAAATAATTTCTAAAAAACTAAACTTTTAATAAAAATTCAATGAGCAGCAACAGGACGATTATTACTATTAGATGAAGAATTAAATCCCATGTTTTCATATATAATTCCATGATTTATTAGAAGTTACCTTTGGTAGCTTCTTAGGCTTTACACCTTTTAATCTTTATATATATAAAGGAAGCTCTTTTAGAGAGCATAATGAGGTTGTTTAGATCAATTAACAAGGTTGAATAGAACAAAGTAAATTTGAGCACAAATAGGATCAAACCATAAAAACAAAAGAAAACAAACCTTGCAATGGAAGGAGCCAGGGACAGATTGTTCCCAGATGCGAACATTCTTATCGCCGCTACAAGAGGCGAGTAGGTTGGTGTTAGTAGGGTTCCATGCGAGACCCCAAACTCGATCCGTCTGTCCTTCCAGAGTTTGTAGGTGTTTCAGCTCACACATTTCGTCCATTGAATTCATTGTTTCAGCTCACACATTTCCCAGATTGCAATTCATTGTTTGAGCAAAATTTCAAATCTAAAATGCAAAAAATTCAGGAAAACTCAGCTCAAGTTTCATGGCTTGTTTAACAAAAAATTCAAAAAATGAGGTTGTAGTAGATAGAGCTTCGCCGGCGAATTTGGAGGAGAAATCTCCGGTCATTAGTGATCGGATTCCGGCAAATTTGGAGGAGAAAGGAAGTGGAAGAGAGGAGAGAGAAAGTTGGGGGTTGAGCAAGAGGAGCTTCGCGACCAAATCCTGGGAAGAAAAATAATGGGTCTACACTATTTCCATTGTGGACCAGTTTCACCCAAGTCCTTTTGCTTCTATGGGGGGTCATGAGGGGCGTGGCCCATCATTTGCCCATCATAAAAGTATATGAACTTCTTTACTTACATTATTATGTAAACGTGTAAGTTGAATATCGAACTAATTTAGTAGTTGTAAGATTTTGTAAGATCCCTCTTCATTAATCTCTTTTTTTAAGATACAAGGAAGATGAATTTAGGTATCCCTTCATTTAAGGGTGTATTCTAATTTATTTAAAAAGGAAAAGTGGTACAAGTGTTTGTCCGCGTGGACATCAAACTCCTGTTCTTTTTGAGTAAGATGATGCTCTTTTTTCGACAGATAGTCTGCTACTCCACTGACCTCTCTGAAAACATGAGTGATCGTAGTAGTAGTAAATGTGGAAAGTAGTTGTCTGATGTCGTTGATGAGTGTCTGAATATACCATGGTGAGTTGTAGATGTCTTTCAAAATATTGATGACAATGAGATAATCACCTTCAATAATAAGGCTGTGATGTGTAACCGTTTTGCTTCTAAGAGGTCGTTTCTCAGTGCAGTAGCTTCGGTTATCAAAGGAGAAAGCTTTCCCTAATTTGTACGCTTTGGCCTTCACTATTTCACCTGATGAATTTCGTAGGACGACACCAGCTGTGGCAGAATCTTGAGTGGAGGATCCATCAAAGTTGAGTTTGAATAGATTGGGGGTGGAGGACTCCAATGAACTTTAAACGTGGTGGTGGGTTTTGTTTGTAGGGGCTGGAATGTGGCTGATTTTGTGTCAGTCAAATTTTTCAGGTGCCATTCTAGGAACAAGTGTTTTGCCCGTTGGATTATATGATTTGGTTGTCAGGCGTCGGACTTGAAAATAATATTATATCTTTCTTTTCATATACTCCATAGAGGAAAAAGGATTTTGGGGGAACATTCGTGTCCAAGAGCATGTGGAATGGCCATTTAACCTAGTAAAAGAGTCAGGGTTATGGACCAGCAAAGAGGCTGATTTCACTGAAAATTCCCCAGAGGAGATTAAGCCCCAACAAGGTTCGTCCATTTGAAGAGATGACGGAAGAGGGAATGCCTTCTATCATGGAAACAATGTGATGAGGGAGTAGATTCAACAAAGCATCCGAGTTCCATGTCATATCTGGGTTTATCACCTCACTCACCCGAAGGTGAATGTTTGAGATTGCGTTTGGGTTCAGATGAAGTAGTTCAATTAGGCTCTTATTCGTGCACCATTTATCCAACCAGAAGAAAATGTCATGGCCAGAACCAATTTTCCATCTTATTCCTTTTCGGATGATGTCACGAGTTTGCATAATGGCTCTCCAAGTGGGTGAATCTGTTGGCTTTGGCTTGTATTCAAAAAAGGAAGAGTGTTTTAGATATTTTGTGCATAGTAAGGAGGTTCAATGATTCGTAGGATTCATAAGGATCTTCCATGCTAGATTAGCGAGCATTCCTTGATTCATATGCTTGGCCTTGCGGAGGCCAAGTGTTAGCATCCAACCTTCCTTTACTTGTATTTTCCTTTCTTTATGTTTTCTAGTGCTTTACTTTATGTTCTAATACTCTTGTATAGGTTTAAAGTTTCATAATTGAGTAACTGCAAAACCAGTGTTCACTGAAAATATTTACAATCTCAAACTTAAGCCTCTTTAGGGGGAAATGATGAATGAAATGTTTGTTCACCACTAAAGCCTCATATCAGCTATATGCTTGCTTTCCACATTGTTGTTGTTTAGGCCGCCTCAATTTTGAGCCGCCCCAATGTCTGAAAGCGTCCCTCCCAATTTCGTGATATAAGAATTCTCGTCGTCGGCCCCGCTCGTGCCCGCCTTGCGCACACGAGCCGCCCGCTCGACCCTCTTCTCTTCGCTCTTTTCGCCAATAGGCAAGATTGCCCTTCAAATACCTTGTTGCTCGTGCACCCACGAGCTCCGTTGTCCCATTCTGCATAAGGCTTACGCCCTTGCCCCGAGATAGGCAAGAGCGTGCCGCACGTCTCGAGCGTCCAAACTCTCGGACCGTGACACCTAGGCCTCCCATAATTTTTGGTTGGCATATTTTTTCCCGTGAGACAAGAGGCAACCCTTTAGAGTCTTGTTTGTTATGAGACCAGAAGAAATTTCGGTTTAGAGCATCGAGCATCTAGTTTATTTTCTACAAACTCGGTTTTTTAGTCCTTGCCATGGTAAAGAAAGGAACTGCCTCTAAGGATCGTACGTCCTGCTTTTGAAAGAAAAGATGACGTCCACGAGTGCAACTGTTTGTCCGTACGCCTTACTAGAGACTGAAAATATGCTATGATGCTCTTATGAGACGAGAAATGCCTGCCTTAGTACCGGCCTAGACAAAGTTTTTGGGAGCATGTTATAATGGCTATCAATTTGGTGCTTGTGTTGGGAGGTCATTTTGGTTGAGAAATTGATTGCCAATTTTTTGTAATTGACTAATTGTCTGGAATATTAGCAAAAAGCATCAAATAAGCTTTTAATTTTCTGACTTGTTGTAGATGTTGCTTTACAGAAGAGAAGGCAATCATCAGCAAAAAAATAGGCTAGCTATATCCTGTGATCCAGGACTGACTTTAAATCCTATACCAGGCGTGGCCTTTGAGGCGGCAAACGATAGTTGTCTAGCCAGAACTTCCATGCATTATTATGAAAAGGTAAGGTGACAAGGGTCTCCTTGGCGAAGACCTCTTGAGGGGTAGAAATTGTCAGAGATAAGATTGTTAATGTTGACAGAGTAAGAAACAGATATTACGCAATATTTGATCTAGTTGATCCATTGAGGATGAAATCCAAGAAATGACATACTTTTAAAAAGGAAGTCCCATTCTATTCGGTCGTAGGCCTTTTCCATGTCTAATTTAAGCGCGAACCAACCTTTCTGGCTTCTGGATTTATGAAACGCATGCCGAACGTCTTGTGCAATAAGGATATTGTCGTGTATTTCTCATTCTGACACAAAGGGTGAGATTATTTTCCCCAAAATGGGTCTGTGTTTATTAACAAAGACTTTGGCAATAATTATGTATATGTAGTACAAAGACTGATGGGTCGAAAATGTGAAGGGTATTCTCGCTGAGCAGTTTTGGGTATCATGCATAGTAGCGTGTGGTTTAGACTTTTTAGGAAATGGCCATGGTTAAAGAAGTTTCGGATAGCTAAGCATAGATCTTTTTGCATCAATGGCCAGTAGCTCTGAAAAATCTTAGAGCCAAAGCCATCTGACCTAGGGCTTTTGGAGGGGTCTATGTCAAAAAGGGTCGTACGAATTTCATGATCAGTTATTGGTGCAATTAGATTGGCATTGTATTCTGCCGAAATATTACTAGGCGTAATAAACGGAATAACGAGGTCTCTATTACTCAAGTGATCATATTTTAATCGTTTTTGGAATTCATATTTAAATTCTGGTAAGATAGTCCTAGGTTGTTCTTTCCATTGTTGCAAGGCATTCTTAATTATAATAATTCTTTGTTTGGTTTGGTGTTCAGTAATTTTTGCGTGAAAAAGGTGGGAATTTCAGTCACCTTGTGTGAGCCACTTTTTTGTGCGTATTTTTTTCCCCAATGTTTTTGATTAAAGGCCAATATCGACTCTCGTTGTTTAAGTAGTCGAATGCGGTGTTGTTCAATATGTTCATTAACGATACCATTATTCAGTTGGTTCTAAATATTATGAAGTTTCTGGTTATTTTCTTGCAGTTTCCTGAATGCATGTGATCTTTTTGCCATTGCATGAGGTCCGTTTTTATACGTCGTAGTTTTTGGCAGATGGAGTATTACCGTGAGACGAGAATATAGGATTTCTAGTGTTTTTTAATTATGACATTGACTTTGTCGTTATTAATCCATGCGTTTTGGAAATGGAAACGTGCCTCGCCATAGGTGCTTGGGGTAAGGGTAGTGTTGACGAGGATGGGGGCGTGGTCTGAGCATGTGAAAGTTTCGTTAGTGATTAAGGCATTTAGAAATGCATTGAGCCAAGTCGTAGAGGCAATTGTCTGTCTAAGCATTCATATATCTTATAATTAGGTAATTCTCGTTTCCAAGTGAACGGGTATCCTTTTAACGGGATGTCCCTTGCTTGGAGACACTGCAAGAGGTTTCGTATTCGGGCGCATCTAGAAGGATGGGGGAATACCTCCTTTTTGTCATGTAGGTATCGTAGTTCATTTAAGTCGCCTATGAAAATCCAAGGTTCGACAAGCCTTTTGTAGTGGGACATTCGATTTTGCCAAAATTCAGATTTCTCATGTTCTCGAGCTGTGGCATAATCACCTCATACCCAAAAGGAAAGAGACATAGGAGGATAAGTTACAAAGAGATGTGGGATTCGTGGAGTGGGCTCGTATTTGGTGACTTCGCACGTGTTGTTGTTCCAGAAAATCCACGAACCACCTTTATTCCCTTGCGGTTCAATAATTTCCATATGATCATAAGATAAAAACGTTTTTATATATCTTCATTAATCTCATTTACCTCTATATAAATGTAATTCTTTTTCGTTAAAATGTAATCCATTAAATTCAGTTCAGCTCTAGCCAATATTTTTACTCTCACAGATTACTATTCCTTACAGTTCAATTCAGTTAAGTTATTTGCAGTTCAGAAAAGACACTCTCTCATATATTACTATTTTTTCTCGTTCAATTCATTAAGTTATTTTCAGTTCAGTAATATGTTTTATTAAAAGTGACAATAATAATATTAAAAATTATAATTAGATATTAAAATATTAAAAAAATTAGTTGAACTTCTATGACTACGGTAATAATAATTATAGCGATAAAAATAAATTAAGAATAATACCGAGATGATAACAAAACTATTGTTAATAATAAATTGAATTAAACGAATTTGAATTAATGAAACTAAACAAAATGAAAATTAATGGAGCTGAACTAAACTGAACTGAATATTTTTCAATTTACTCTCATCCAAAAGAGAATAACAACACATACCTTGAAACCCAAATCATATTTTACTTACCGACTTTATTTATGTTATTGTTTAATTATCTTTTAGGAGCATTATATTACCTTTTTCCAAAATATTGATCAGGTGAACCGAGTAAAATAAGAACTAGGATATTGATATCTACTTCGGAAATCTCTACAAACCAAATCCATGTCTAACTAGGATATTGATCACCAAGTATTTTCCTCACTTCTTATAAATATTCCATGCATTCCACAATTTCACATCACAATTTTTTAAGCTTTCTCTTCGATCCCTTAAAAAAAAAAAAGAAGAAGCTTTCTCTTGTAAGTTATAAGTTTAACCAACACTACGTTCAGAAATCAGCATCAGCTTCTTGCATTGCAATGGAGAAGAATACAGCAAGAGGAGGCAGCGGCCATGACGATAGCGCGAAACTCCCCTTGAAGAAACGCCCTTGGCTACGAACACTTCCAACTCCACAAGACGATCATGTGGAGGAAACATCAGCAACATCAGCAAGCAATAATCGCAACGTTTCAAGTCTTACTTCAGAAGAAGTACCCATCGATAACATGGAACTTGATAACGAAACTGATAGGAAAGGCAAAAGAATAATGATCATCGATGATGATAGTACTAGTATTGCGACTAATATTATCCCGCCTTTGAACAAGAAAGGTAAGAAAGCATTAGTCTTGTCTAGTATTACGACGAAAGCCCTGCCTTTGAATCGAAACTCGTGTGATCAAGCATCGACATCCTCGTCTTTGCCGTCATCTTCATCCTCGCCACCATCAAGATTCTCAACGGATAATGAAGTTTCTCGGCTGTTACATGATCTTATGAGACTCAAGGGGTACGAGAATGTGACTGACAAGAAACTCATTATCAGAAAGCGGGTTGAGAGATGTGATACTCTTGCACAACAGTGCCGAATATCAATTCCAAAGGGATTGATATTGGCTGAGTTTCTGACAGAAGCAGAGAAGGAACTTCTTAAGCAGAAGGATGAGAACGGAAACTGCAAGAGTATTGATGTGACGGTGATAGGGGGATCAACGCTTGAGGAGTACGAGTTCAAGTTAAGTCGTTGGGATTACGAGGATCGTTCTGGTTATCGATATGCTCTTAAAAGTCCTCACTTGTCTCAATTTAGATTCGAGAACGAGCTGAACATACGAGATTTAATTCGAGTTGTTTCGTTTCGGTCTAATGGTCTTTACTTTCTTATTGTTAAGTTTTTGTTGAATTGGGGGACTAGACGTCCTAGGACTAGCTAGTTTAATATACTTAGTGTTATTTTAATCTTAATCTTTTTTTTAGGGGAAGTAGTATTTAATCTTATTGTCAAGCTTTGTAATTTAATTTATTAGTTGAATTTTCAATTTTCTTTATCTAATTTTACTGTCAGTTTTGATCTATTCAGCGTCCATATAGTGCCCATTTGCAAATTAGTTATATGGAAAGCTTGATTTGCATCTCATCAATACATCAAGTTTACTTAGATTCTTGTGGGTCAGTTCTAAATTTGTTCTTTTATTGCATCGTCTTTGTATGCTTAAACAGGGAAGATCTTCTATGGGGAGAAGTCTAATATAGACCCGGGCTCACCAAAAGTTTCTTTAGCAAAAGTTAAGATTTTGTAATTAAAAGTTAAGGTTTTGTTATAAAAAGTTAAGTGTTATAAATGAAAAGTTAAGGTTTCTTTAGCAAAAGTTAAGATTTTATAATTAAAAAAGTTAAGGTTTAGCAATCAAAAGTTAAGTGTTATAAATGAAAAGTTAAGGTTTCTTTAGCAAAGTTTAGATTTTGTAATTAAAAGTTAAGGTTTAGCAATCAAAAGTTAAGGTTTTGTAATAAATAATTCAGTGTTATTCATGAAAAGTTAAGGTTTTTTTAACAAAAGTTTAGATTTTATAATTAAAAGTTACGGTTTAATAACTAAAAGTTAAGCCATTGTAACTAAACGCTAACATTTAGTAACTAAAAGTTAAGGTTAAGTAACTAAAAGTAAAGCCACAAAAACTAAAAGTTAACATTTTAGTGACTAAAAGCAATGAAGATATCAGCAGCAGCCATAATAAAAGTCTTGCACAAAGCAATTCTTGGATTCTTAATAGCCTTCACCAACACCACCATAAATTAATCTCCATAATTACATATACATTGATTCATATAACCAACACACACATCCAAAAAAACATTACCCAAAACAATCCCCCAAATAATTTCTAAAAAACTAAACTTTTAATAAAAATTCAATGAGCAGCAACAGGACGATTATTACTATTAGATGAAGAATTAAATCCCATGTTTTCATATATAATTCCATGATTTATTAGAAGTTACCTTTGGTAGCTTCTTAGGCTTTACACCTTTTAATCTTTATATATATAAAGGAAGCTCTTTTAGAGAGCATAATGAGGTTGTTTAGATCAACTAACAAGGTTGAATAGAACAAAGTAAATTTGAGCACAAATAGGATCAAGCCATAAAAACAAAAGAAAACAAACCTTGCAATGGAAGGAGCCAGGGACAGATTGTTCCCAGATGCAAACATTCTTATCGCCGCTACAAGAGGCGAGTAGGTTGGTGTTAGTAGGGTTCCATGCGAGACCCCAAACTCGATCCGTCTGTCCTTCCAGAGTTTGTAGGTGTTTCAGCTCACACATTTCGTCCATTGAATTCATTGTTTCAGCTCACACATTTCCCAGATTGCAATTCATTGTTTGAGCAAAATTTCAAATCTAAAATGCAAAAAATTCAGGAAAAATCAGCTCAAGTTTCATGGCTTGTTTAACAAAAAATTCAGAAAATGAGGTTGTAGTAGATAGAGCTTCGCCGTCGAATTTGGAGGAGAAATCTCCGGTCATTAGTGATCGGATTCCGGCAAATTTGGAGGAGAAAGGAAGTGGAAGTGAGGAGAGAGAAAGTTGGGGGTTGAGCAGGAGGAGCTTCGCGACCAAATCCTGGGAAGAAAAATAATGGGTCTACACTATTTCCATTGTGGACCAGTTTCACCCAAGTCCTTTTGCTTCTATGGGGGGTCATGAGGGGCGTGGCCCATCATATGCCCATCATAAAAGTATATGAACTTCTTTACTTACATTATTATGTAAACGTGTAAGTTGAATATTGAACTAATTTAGTAGTTGTAAGATTTTGTAAGATCCCTCTTCATTAATCTCATTTTTTTTAAGATACAAGGAAGATGAATTTAGGTACCCCTTCATTTAAGGGTGTATTCTAATTTATTTAAAAAGGAAAAGTGGTACAAGTGTTTGTCGGCGTGGACATCAAACTCCTGTTCTTTTTGAGTAAGATGATGCTCTTTTTTCGACAGATAGTCTGCTACTCCATTGACCTCTCTGAAAACATGAATGATCGTAGTAGTAGTAAATGTGGAAAGTAGTTGTCTGATGTCGTCGATGAGTGTCTGAATATACCATGGTGAGTTGTAGATGTCTTTCAAAATATTGATGACAATGAGATTATCACCTTCAATACTAAGGCTGGGATGTGTAACCGTTTTGCTTCTAAGAGGTCGTTTCTCAGTGCAGTAGCTTCGGCTATCAAAGGAGAAAGCTTTCCCTAATTTGTACGCTTTGGCCTTCACTATTTCACCTGATGAATTTCGTAGGACGACACCAGCTGTGGCAGAATCTTGAGTGGAGGATCCATCAAAGTTGAGTTTGAATAGATTGGGGGTGGAGGACTCCAATGAACTTTAAACGTGGTGGTGGGTTTTGTTTGTAGGGGCTGGAATGTGGCTGATTTTGTGTCAGTCAAATTTCGCAGGTGCCATTCTAGGAACAAGTGTTTTGCCCGTTGGATTATATGATTTGGTTGTCAGGCGTCGGACTTGAAAATAATATTATATCTTTCTTTTCATATACTCCATAGAGGAAAAAGGATTTTGGGGGAACATTCGTGTCCAAGAGCATGTGGAATGGCCATTTAACCTAGTAAAAGAGTCAGGGTTATGGACCAGCCAAGAGGCTGATTTCACTGAAAATTCCCCAGAGGAGATTAAGCCCCAACAAGGTTCGTCCATTTGAAGAGATGACGGAAGGGGAATGCCTTCTATCATGGAAACAATGTGATGAGGGAGTAGATTCAACAAAGCATTCGAGTTCCATGTCATGTCTGGGTTTATCACCTCACTCACCCGAAGGTGAATGTTTGAGATTGCGTTTGGGTTCAGATGAAGTAGTTCAATTAGGCTCTTATTTGTGCACCATTTATCCAACCAGAAGAAAATGTCATGGCCAGAACCAATTTTCCATCTTATTCCTTTTCGGATGATGTCACGAGTTTGCATAATGGCTCTCCATGTGGGTGAATCTGTTGGCTTTGGCTTGTATTCAAAAAAGGAAGAGTGTTTTAGATATTTTGTGCATAGTAAGGAGGCTCAATGATTTGTAGGATTCATAAGGATTTTCCATGCTAGATTAGCGAGCATTCCTTGATTCATATGCTTGGCCTTGCGGAGGCCAAGTGTTAGCATCCAACCTTCCTTTACTTGTATTTTCCTTTCTTTATGTTTTCTAGTGCTTTACTTTATGTTCTAATACTCTTGTATAGGTTTAAAGTTTCATAATTGAGTAACTGCAAAACCAGTGTTCACTGAAAATATGTATTATCTCAAACTTAAGCCTCTTTAGGGGGAGATGATGAATGAAATGTTTGTTCACCACTAAAGCCTCATATCAGCTATATGCTTGCTTTCCACATTGTTGTTGTTTAGGCCGCCTCAATTTTGAGACGCCCCAATGTCTGAAAGCTCCCCTCCCAATTTCGTGATATAAGAATTCTTGTCGTCGGCCCCGCTCGTGCCCGCCTTGCGCACACGAGCCGCCCGCTCGACCCTCTTCTCTTCGCTCTTTTCGCCAATAGGCAAGAGTGCCCTTCAAACACCTTGTTGCTCGTGCACCCACGATCCCCGTTGTCCCATTCAGCATAAGGCTTACGCCCTTGCCCCCAGATAGGCAAGAGCGTGCCGCACGTCTCGAGCGTCCAAACTCTCGGACCGTGACACCTAGGCCTCCCATAATTTTTGGTTGGCATATTTTTTCCCGTGAGACAAGAGGCAACCCTTTAGAGTCTTGTTTGTTATGAGACTAGAAGAAATTTGGGTTTAGAGCATCGAGCATCTAGTTTATTTGCTACAAACTCGGTTTTTTAGTCCTTGCCATGGTAAAGAAAGGAACTGCCTCTAAGGATCGTACGTCCTGCTTTTGAAAGAAAAGATGACGTCCACGAGTGCAACTGTTTGTCCGTACGCCTTACTAGAGACTGAAAATATGCTATGGTGCTCTTATGAGACGAGAAATGCCTGCCTAAGTACCGGCCTAGACAAAGTTTTTGGGAGCATGTTATAATGGCTATCAATTTGGTGCTTGTGTTGGGAGGTCATTTTGGTTGAGAAATTGATTTCCAATTTTTTGTAATTGACTAATTGTCTGGAATATTTGCAAAAAGCATCAAATAAGCTTTTAATTTTCTGACTTGCTGTAGATGTTGCTTTACAGAAGAGAAGGCAATCATCAGCAAAAAAAATAGGCTAGCTATATCCTGTGATCCAGGACTGAGTTTAAATCCTATACCAGGCGTGGCCTTTGAGGCGGCAAACGATAGTTGTCTGGCCAGAACTTCCATGCATTATTATGAAAAGGTAAGGTGACAAGGGTCTCCTTGGCGAAGACCTCCTGATGGGTGGAAATTGTCAGAGATAAGATTGTTAATGTTGAAAGAGTAAGAAACAGATATTACGCAATATTTGATCTAGTTGATCCATTGAGGATGAAATCCAAGTAATGACATACTTTTAAAAAGGAAGTCCCATTCTATTCGGTCGTAGGCCTTTTCCATGTCTAATTTAAGCGCGAACCAACCTTTCTGGCTTCTGGATTTATGAAACGCATGCCGAACGTCTTGTGCAATAAGGATATTGTCGTGTATTTCTCATTCTGAAACAAAGGGTGAGATTATTTTCCCCAAAATGGGTCTGTGTTTATTGACAAAGACTTTGGCAATAATTATGTATATGTAGTACAAAGACTGATGGGTCGAAAATGTGAAGGGTATTCTCGCTGAGCAGTTTTGGGTATCATGCATAGTAGCGTGTGGTTTAGGCTTTTTAGGAAATGGCCATGGTTAAAGAAGTTTCGGATAGCTAAGCATAGATCTTTTTGCATTAATGGCCAGTAGCTCTGAAAAATCTTAGAGCCAAAGCCATCTGACCTAGGGCTTTTGGAGGGGTCTATGTCAAAAAGGGTCGTACGAATTTCATGATCAGTTATTGGTGCAATTAGATTGGCGTTGTATTCTGCCGAAATATTACAAGGCGTAATAAACGGAATAACGAGGTCTCTATTACTCAAGTGATCATATTTTAATCGTTTTTGGAATTCATATTTAAATTCTTGTAAGATAGTCCTAGGTTGTTCTGTCCGTTGTTGCAAGGCATTCTTAATTATAATAATTCTTTGTTTGGTTTGGCGTTCAGTAATTTTTGCGTGAAAAAGGTGGGAATTTCAGTCACCTTGTGTGAGCCACTTTTTTTGCGTATTTTTCCCCAACGTTTTTTATTAAAGGCCAATATCGACTCTCTTTGTTTAAGTAGTCGAATGCGGTGTTGTTCAATATGTTCATTAACGATACCATTATTTAGTTGGTTCTGAATATTATGAAGTTTCTGGTTATTTTCTTGCAGTTTCCTGAATGCATGGTCATAGTGATCTTTTTGCCATTGCATGAGGTCCGTTTTTATACGTCGTAGTTTTTGGCAGATGGAGTATTACCGTGAGACGAGAATATAGGAATTCTAGTGTTTTTTAATTATGACATTGACTTTGTCGTTATTAATCCATGCGTTTTGGAAATGGAAACGTGCCTCGCCATAGGTGCTTGGGGTAAGGGTAGTGTTGACGAGGATGGGGGCGTGGTGTGAGCATGTGAAAGTTTCGTTAGTGATTAAGGCATTTAGAAATGCATTGAGCCAAGTCGTAGAGGCAATTGTCTGTCTAAGCGTTCATATATCTTATAATTAGGTAATTCTCGTTTCCAAGTGAACGGGTATCCTTTTAACGGGATGTCCCTTGCTTGGAGACACTGCAAGAGGTTTCGTATTCGGGCGCATCTAGAAGGATGGGGGAATACCTCCTTTTTGTCATGTAGGTATCGTAGTTCATTTAAGTCGCCTATGAAAATCCAAGGTTCGACAAGCCTTTTGTAGTGGGACATTCAATTTTGCCAAAATTCAGATTTCTCATATTCTCGAACTGTGGCATAAACACCTCATACCCAAAAGGAAAGAGACATAGGAGGATAAGTGACGACAAAGAGATGCGCGATTAGTGGAGTGGGCTCGTATTTGGTGACTTCGCAAGTGTTGTTGTTCCAGAAAATCCACGAACCACCTTTATTCCCATGCGGTTCAATAATTTCCATATGATCATAAGATAAAAACGTTTTTATCTTCATTAATCTCATTTACCTCTATATAAATGTAATTCTTTTTAGTTAAAATGTAATCCATTAAATTCAGTTCAGCTCTAGCCAATATTTTTACTCTCACAGATTACTATTCCTTACAGTTCAATTCAGTTAAGATTATTTGCAGTTCAGAAAAGAGACTCTCTCATATATTACTATTTTTTCTCGTTCAATTCATTAAGTTATTTTCAGTTCAGTAATATGTTTTATTAAAAGTGACAATAATAATATTAAAAAATATAATTAGATATTAAAATATTAACAAAAATTAGTTGAACTTCTATGACTACGGTAATAATAATTATAGCGATAAAAATAAATTAAGAATAATACCGAGATGATAACAAAACTATTGTTAATAATAAATTGAATTAAACGAATTTGAATTAATGAAACTAAACAAAATGAAAATTAATGGAGCTGAACTAAACTAAATTGAATATTTTTCAATTTACTCCCATCCAAAAGAGAATAACAACACATACCTTTAAACCCAAATCATATTTTACTTACCGACTTTATTTATGTTATTGTTTAATTATCTTTTAGGAGCATTATATTACCTTTTTCCAAAATATTGATCAGGTGAACCGAGTAAAATAAGAACTAGGATATTGATATCTACTTCGGAAATCTCTACAAACCAAATCCATGTCTAACTAGGATATTGATCACCAAGTATTTTCCTCACTTCTTATAAATATTCCATGCATTCCACAATTTCACATCACAACTTTCTAAGCTTTCTCTTCGATCCCTTTAAAAAAAAAAAAAGAAGAAGCTTTCTCTTGTAAGTTATAAGTTTAACCAACACTACGTTCAGAAATCAGCATCAGCTTCTTGCAATGGAGAAGAATACAGCAAGAGGAGGCAGCGGCCATGACGATAGCGCGAAACTCCCCTTGAAGAAACGCCCTTGGCTACGTGCACTTCCAACTCCACAAGACGATCATGTGGAGGAAACATCAGCAACATCAGCAAGCAATAATCGCAACGTTTCAAGTCTTACTTCAGAAGAAGTACCCATCGATAACATGGAACTTGATAACGAAACTGATAGGAAAGGCAAAAGAATAATGATCATCGATGATGATAGTACTAGTATTGCGACTAATATTATCCCGCCTTTGAACAAGAAAGGTAAGAAAGCATTAGTCTTGTCTAGTATTACGACGAAAGCCCTGCCTTTGAATCGAAACTCGTGTGATCAAGCATCGACATCCTCGTCTTTGCCGTCATCTTCATCCTCTTCATCCTCGCCACCATCAAGATTCTCAACGGATAATGAAGTTTCTCGGCTGTTACATGATCTTATGAGACTCAAGGGGTACGAGAATGTGACTGACAAGAAACTCATTATCAGAAAGCGGGTTGAGAGATGTGATACTCTTGCACAACAGTGCCGAATATCAATTCCAAAGGGATTGATATTGGCTGAGTTTCTGACAGAAGCAGAGAAGGAACTTCTTAAGCAGAAGGATGAGAACGGAAACTGCAAGAGTATTGATGTGACGGTGATAGGGGGATCAACGCTTGAGGAGTACGAGTTCAAGTTAAGTCGTTGGGATTACGAGGATCGTTCTGGTTATCGATATGCTCTTAAAAGTCCTCACTTGTCTCAATTTAGATTCGAGAACGAGCTGAACATACGAGATTTAATTCGAGTTGTTTCGTTTCGGTCTAATGGTCGTCTTTACTTTCTTATTGTTAAGTTTTTGTTGAATTGGGGAACTAGACGTCCTAGGACTAGCTAGTTTAATATACTTAGTGTTATTTTAATCTTAATCTTTTTTTTAGGGGAAGTAGTATTTAATCTTATTGTCAAGCTTTGTAATTATTTAATTTATTAGTTGAATTTTCAATTTTCTTTATCTAATTTTACTGTCAGTTTCGATCTATTCAGCGTCCATATAGTGCTAATTTGCAAATTAGTTATATAGAAAGGTTGATTTGCATCTCATAAATACATCACGTTTACTTAGATTCTTGTGGGTCAGTACTAAATTTGTTCTTTCTATTATTGCTACGTCTTTGTATGCTTAAACAGGGAAGATCTTCTATGGGGGGTCATCAGGGGCGTGGCCCATCATACGCCCATCATAAAAGTATATGAACTTCTTTACTTACATTATTATGTAAACGTGTAAGTTGAATATCGAACTAATTTAGTAGTTGTAAGATTTTGTAGGATTCCGTTGGTTTATTATAAGACGGTCTTAGGTTAAGCCTTAACCTCAGACCAGCCCAATAAGTATTAGAGGTAAGCAGCCCAGCCAAGTTGCTTTTTTAACTTTTCGACCCAAAACCTTAACTTTTGCGTTTTTTGACTTTTTGTCGTAAAACCTTAACTTTTGCATAAAAATCCATGACTAATATCATATGTGGAATCGATATTAACAAATATGCTAAAAATTGTTAACTTTCAATTAACTTTTGAACCTAAAACCTTGAACTTTTAAATATTAACATAAGTTATTAATATAAGACCAGTCTAATAGGCCCAATAGGCATTTTTTTAAGTTAACCTTCTTTCCACCACCCCCGCCATTCTCTTCACTCCATTAGCCCTATTAGTTATGGATTTTTATGCAAAAGTTAAGGTTTTAGGTTGAAAAGTTCAAAAACGCAAAAGTTAAGGTTTTTGGTCAAAAAGTTAAAAAATCAACTTGTCTGAGTTCCTTTGCGTGTGGGACGCGTAATTGGGCTTTAATTTGGCTTATTGGGCTGGTCTTACATTAAGCTTAATGTAAGACCGTCTTTTATAAGACTTTGCCATTTTCATTAATCTCATTTTTTTTAAGATACAAGGAAGAAGAATTTATGTACCCCTTCATTTAAGGCAGGGCCGTCCCATACATTTTGGGGGGCCTGTGCTAAATTGAAATTTTGGGCCCTTAATATTAGAAATAATTGTCAAAATATAAAATTATGAAGTATTTCTCTATCTCTATCTTTAGCCATGTTTAAGTCAATGCTTTAACCATCACTTTTTGCATTATATATCAAACTTTCTGATAACAAAATAATATTGTGTAAAATAATTTTAAAAGCAAGCATATATTAGTTTCATAAAAAAAATTATGTGACGCCTTTCAAGAGCCAACTTACAAGCTGTCGAAATTGTAACTTATAAGAAAACATAACTTTTAGGGCCTAGAAGGTAGGAGCTGGAGTAATGGAAATATAAGATTTCATAAGAAATAGATAAATGAAATTTAGAGTAATAAAATTGCAACAAGTGAAGGAAAAATAAGTGTGTAGCAAAATGTGTAAAAGAAATAGATAAATGAAAATTAGAGTAACAAAATTGGTAAAACAAGTGTAGAAATAAAAATAAGTGTCTAGTAACAACTAGTAGAGTCTAACAAAAAGTGTAGAAGCAAAAATAAGTATCTAACAAGTAGACAAGGCCCCTTGATCCCGCGAACTATGGGGCTTTTATTAGCATTAATGTTGTAGTGGTAGAACCACTAAACCACAAGCATCCTAACGGTAGTAAAATATCACGAAAATCTTATGTTGCAGATTATATCCTGGGGGCCCTGCACAGTTGCACCGCTTGCACACCTCAAGGGCCGGGCCTGATTTAAGGGTGTATTCTAATTAATCTAAAAAGGAAAAGTGGTACAAGTGTTTGTCCGCGTGGACATCAAACTCCTGTTCTTTTTTAGTAAGATGATGCTCTTTTTCGACAAATAGTATGCTACTCCATTGACCTCTCTGAAAACATGAGTGATCGTAGTAGTAGTAAATGTGGAAAGTAGTTGTCTGATGTCGTCGATGAGTGTCTGAATATACCATGGTGAGTTATAGATGTCTTTCAAAATATTGATGACAATGAGATTATCACCTTCAATTATTAAGGCTGGGATGTGTAACTGTTTTGCTTCTAATAGGCCGTTTCTCAGTGCAGTAGCTTCGGCTATCAAAGGAGAAGCTTTCCCTAATTTGTACGCTTTGGCCTTCACTATTTCACCTGATGAATTTCGTAGGACGACACCAGCTGTGGCAGAATCTTGACTGGAGCATCCATCAAAGTTGAGTTTGAATAGATTGGGGGTGGAGGACTCCAATGAACTTTAATTGTGGTGGTGGTTTTGTTTGTAGGGGATGGAATGTGGCTGATTTCAGTCAAATTGCACAGGTGCCATTCTAGGAACAAGTGTTTTTCCCGTTGGATTATATGATTTGGTTGTCAGGTGTTGGACTTGAAAATAATATTATATCTTTCTTTTCATATACTCCATAGAAGAAAAAGGATTTTGGCTCTGGTTGCTTTATTTCGACATTTGGCTTGGGGTGACTAGGGACGAGATGTCTGTTGTCGTGCCCGTAATAGGGTATGTAGTGAATTGTATTGTTTCATTTGCTTTCCAAAAAGTGTATGTGTGTGTGCATAAAAGGAAAAGGTCGTCTCTATCTTCGGTGCGAGTCTGGCAAAGTGGACATATGTTTAGGAGGGGGATATTTCTATGGGCTAACGTGGTTCGTGTTGGAAGTCCGTTATGAAGGAGTTGTCATATAAATATTTTAATCTTTAGGGGAACATTCGTGTCCCAGATGCAGTGGAAGGGCCAATAAGCCTAGTAAAAGAGTCAGGGTTATGGACCGGCCAGGTGGCTGATTTCACTTAAAAGTCCCCAGAGGAGGTTAAGCCCCAGCAAGGTTTGTCCATTTGAGGAGATGACGGAAGGGGAATGCATTCTATCATGGAAACAATGTGAGGAGGGATTAGATTCAAAACAAAGCATCCGAGTTCCATGTCATATCTGGGTTTATCACCTCACTCACCCGAAGGTGAATGTTTGATTGAGATTGTGTTTGGGTTCAGATGAAGTAGTTCAATTAGGCTCTTATTTGTGCACCATTTATCCAACCAGAAGAAAATGTCATGGCCAGAACCAATTTTCCATCTGATTCCTTTTTGGATGATGTCACGAGTTTGCATAATGGCTCTCCAAGTGGCTTTGGCTTGTATTCAGAAAAGGAAGAGTGTTTTAGATATTTTGTGCGTGCGTACTAAGGAGGCTCAATGATTTGTAGGATTCATAAGGATTTTCCATGCTAGATTAGGGAGCATTCCTTGATTCATATGCTTGGTCTTGTGGAGCCCTAGGCCTCCCATAATTTTTAGTTGGCATATTTTTTTCCCGTGAGACAAGAGGCAACCCTTTAGAGTCTTGTTTGTTATGAGACCAGAAGAAATTTCGGTTTAGAGCATCTAGTTTATTTGCTACAAACTCGGTTTTTTAGTCCTTGCCATGATAAAGATAGGAACTGCCTCTAAGGATCGTACGTCCTGCTTTTGATAGAAAAGATGATGTCCACGAGTGCAACTGTTTGTCCGTACGACTTACTAGAGACTGAAAATCTGCTATGGTGCTCTTATGAGACGAAAAATGCGTGCCTAAATACCGGCCTAGACAACGTTTTTGGGAGCATGTTATAAAGGCTAGCAATTTGGTGCTTGTGTTGGGAGGTCATTTTGGTTGAGAAATAGATTGCCAATTTTTTATAATTGATTAATTGTCTGGAATATTTGCAGAAAGCATCAAATAAGCTTTTAATTTTCTGACTTGCCGTAGATGTTGCTTTACAGAGGAGAAACAAATGTTAGCAACTCGTACATTCCCTTTTCCTCACCTTATTTAAACTTTCACATGAAGCACATTTTACAAATTGAATCCGTTTGTGCTACCAAAATCATCTTCTTCACTTGGCTTTCTTCAGACTTGCAGTTATGGAGTTGGATATGAGTTAATTGGTAACTTTCTCGCTAATTAAAATTTGCAACAGTTTGGTTTTCATTCTTCTCAATGCGCAACTTTTACGACCATTTATAAGTTATCTATATATTAATAAAAAATTATGAAAAGATTAAATTTTGAAAATATCCACTGATACATATCCAAGTGCATGCTAATATTCTATTTTATATTAGTAAAAGCCTATGGTCAATGTGAATAGTATAAAAGTCATATTGTTGCAATTTGTAAAAAAACGAGGAAGTATGTCGGACTAACTTTGTAACACCCCGACAATTCTCTCTTTATAAAACATAGAGAATCATCAAGGCATTATCGCCCGTGTCGGTCGTGTGAAAACGTATCGGCTTACTCAGAGTATTGCAGCGGAAAAACATTAAATATACTTTAGTAAAAACTTAAAACATATAATTGTCAAACTAATATCCAAACCTAGAAAGTAGTTCAAACTCAATTAAAACATTTTAAGAATAAATAATCCATAAAATAACTTAATTAAAATAACGTAAAGGTAGGAGACAAATAAAATAATAAAACGATCTCCCAACAACGCTTTCCAAGTCCCAAATGAATATTTGAGATGATGCATCATGCCTTTAAACCTGTAGGCAAATTCTCAATTGAAAACTGCTCGCCAATAAAGGGTCATCACAGGATCAATAGGCACAACCATGATCGACACACAGAAAAGCACGTAATTAGCAAGGCTGAGTACATACATAAATAAAATAAAACACGAAACCTAATCATGATACTAATGAACAACCAAACATGAACAATAAAATACTACCATGACTTCAACTCGTAAAATAAGACTTGACTACAAGACATACAACATGATAAATATTTAGTAAATTGAATAGACAATGGACCGAGTTGTCCAACCAAAAACCAGTCTTCAAAATGAAAGACAGAGTTACGGACGCGACTCCGTAATCCGTAACCCCTTGACCAATGATATCGAGGAACCTTTAGAAATAAAAATAGGATTTGATTATGTGTATATCTTGTTGAACAAGCACTATGTCTCTCTTCTTTCCTCTAGAAAGTGCGTAGCCGCTTAATATTCTACTAATATGAGAACGGCTTTCTCTTGGATTTTGATAAATAGTAAAACAAAAGGAGTCTGTTGTTTCCCATTGTCCTTATATAATTTAAATAGATAAGAGTTTGTTCGGCGAAATTTAATAAAAATTCGAATTCGTTTGAAATAAATTTCCTATCGTCTATATCTCCATTCGAAATAGCTGTTTTATACGGTGATCAATCCGACCCCAAGAAAAGCCATGGGCTACCACCATGTACTCCAACTCATACTATTCCAGAACTTCAGACGTGCACTAGTCTAAAGCTATTACTATTCACTTCCACTTTAAGTATTAGTAAGTTATTCGATGTTGGACTCTAAACAAAGCAACCAACACATAACATGGATACAACAAAAAATTCCTCTTTTATCTTGGGATTAAATAAATGATCAAACAATTCCAATTGACCAAGAATTAATCCTCCAAATTTATTTGTTGACTTAAATCAACAATCGAAAGTCCAATGACCATAAATATACATACCCTACAAAGCCCTCGGTCTTTGCAAAGTAGTAAAATAACCATGCCATAAGCAATAATAAGTCAACTTACTCACAAAGTCCACGGCCTTTGAGAATATTAAAATATCTAATAAGGGAAACAATACCAAAATCATAATCCAACAATAAAATAATATTAATCCAACTTCACATGAGGGATCAAAGTATAAACATTCCCATAACAACATGCTTGAATCAAACATCCATTCAATCATGTAATAAATCATAAAGGCAATTAACATGCTCAACAACACTACATTCCAATTCAATAGCCACATAGGAACCATAAAAGGGTTCCTTATACATGATACTATAAATAATCCTAATCCTTAGGACATGATACTAGTCTAACACATAAGGACATGTATGTACCTTGTGTAGACAAAGTGAGAGGCCACTTTAGAATTCTAGAAGTCGCCTAAAGTAAATTCTCCGCCTATCAAAATAATAATACAACAATGAATTAATATACTAATTAATTCACAGCAATATAACTTATTTTAAAACGCTTCAGAACTCGTTTTAAAATACTTTAAATATATTAAAGTCTTAACCTTTAACAACCTTTAATATAATACTTAGAACCTATACTTTAAAACCTCAAAAATCATTAATTTAATACTTAAATGTCACTTTAAACCAATAATAATAAATTTGAAATTATAATTTATATTCATAATAAATAAAAATCAAATTTTTAATAATTCGAATAATAAAGTTTTCAACTTTATTATAAAAAACATATAAAACTCATAAAAACTATAACTTTAACATTAAACTATAGTTAAACATTAAAGTAGAGGATAAGGGTTAAGAAATAACCGAAAGGAAAATACAAAAACCGGAAAACCACGAAGAGAAAAAGCGCGGGTGGCGCGTGGGACAGCAGCAGCGGCGGCGCGTCTGGAGAGGCGCTGCTCGTTGTTGCGGCTGGGCTTGCCAGACGAGCGAAGCGGGAGTGCGGGCTTGCGGTGTTGCTGTTGCAGCAGCAAGGCGAGAGGGAAGGAGTGAGTGACGGGGTGGTGTGCGGCCGGAGACGAGATGAGGGTGGTGCGATGGTTGGGTCCGGCGCATGCAGTTCGAGGGAGAAGCGGGAGAGGGGGCGGACGATTGAGGAGAGAAAATAAGAGAGAAAATAAGAGTGTGCAAAATTGGGGACCAAACCCATTTTTTAAGTCCATAAACCAACCCAAACCGCGCCAAAACGGTTTGGTTTGCGGTTTGATGCGGTCTAGCCCAAGTTCTCCTCAGCCCTACTTGCAATTATATTCAACTTACATAAATGAAAAACATTGCAATATATAGGTAAATAAATAAAAGTTTATATATTGAATGAGTTCAAAATCCATATCACTATTAAGGATTTGTCCTATCATGCTGAAAACAACTACACTAACCTGAATAAAAAATAAGATGGAGGAGAACAAATCCTAGTGAAAGAAAAATGACCAAACTTTTAGAATAAGTTTCACCAATTTTTCTAACATGTGAGAACATTAAGACCCTGATTTTCAACTAATCTTAATTGCACACGATACGTGTGAAATATTCAAAGATACAAGAAGAGCTTAAGAGACTTTCCTATTAATGGTGTACCCTAAACTATCTAAAAGAAAAAGAATATAGAATTGATGATCGTCAAAGACATCATACGACTGGATTTTGTTGTAAAATGATGTCCTTGCTATTAAGGGTCTGACATATTAGCTTCTCGAAAGGTATGGATAACACAGGTAGTCCAAAATTGTGAGAGAAAGATCACAAATATCATCGAGGAGTGTCTGGATGCACCACGGAGTGCTAAATATGCCTTTAGGAATGTGGATTATGAGCATTGTCTCCTTCAATCATGAGCTCTGAGATTCCAATATGTAAGACTTGTAGAAGTCCATTACGTAGAGTTGTTACTTCAGCAATGAGTGGTGAGCCTGTTCCAACTTGTAGGACATGGCTTTTATGATATTGACCCATATTATGCCGTAGAACTATGCCGGTTGCTGAAGAAGATGTTGTAGGTGACTCGTCAAAATTGAGTTTTGATGAGGTTTTGGAAGATTATGTAGTTTAATTCTCTCTTTCCATAAGCTCCATAAAAGGATAAAAAATTTGCTTGCGTGTTGCTTGGCCCTGCATGTAGGCCTTAAATAGAGGTTGAAATTTGGCTCAAGATATTGTAGAAAATATTCTAATATGTTATCATAGAAAGGAGAAAAGAAGAAGAATCGATAATTTGTTGGTGTTTTGTATCTTTTTGTCAAAAAAACTGTAAAAACGATTAGTTACAGAGAATGAGTTGTGCCATTTAATTAGTTGATTTTAGCTATACAGCTCAATTTAGTTAAGTTCGGCTTAGACAATACTTTTACTATCACATATTACTATTATCTTTAATTCAGCTTCATGCGATTCAATTAAGTTCAACTCTAGACAAAACTTATATTTTTACATATTTACTATCTCTCTATACCAATTGGTAGTTGGTGCAAGCGGTTATTGGAGCTGCACTTAATAGGGAGGACTTGTTGTTCGATCCCCTACAACAATAATTAGGAAGGCCTGAAATCTAACCACCCATAACCGATCTCCGAATTCAATAGCCCTTAACGATAAACCGGATGAATACACCAAAAAAAATTATCTCGAGGAGAACAAACGTCAGAGACCCCTTAGACAAAAATTTAGAATTGTTTTACTCCTTTTAGACAGAAAAGTTACAAAAGTTCATATAAAGTGCCCAACTTTCTCCATCTTCCCCCACAAAATCCCCCAATTCAATTTCACCCAAACACCCCCAAAAATGGCCTCAATCCCACTCCTCCGCCTCTCTCTCCGCCCCACCACCACCACAATCACCTCCTTCCACCACCGCAAAACCACCCTCCCACCACCACACTCCCTCCTCTACCACCCCCTCAAATCACCACCCACAACAAAACCCCAATTCCCAACTCCCCCAAAACCCAAAACCCTAAATTCAAAATCCCCAAAAACAATAATCTCATCATCTTCCTCACCAATCCCTGCAACTTCTCGCATAATCTCCGCAATCTCATACTTCCTTCCCTTCATCAATGGCGTCCATTACGGCCGCTTCCTATTCGCACAATACCCAACTCTCTCTCTCCTCTTCCAACCTCTTCTCCCCTTTTTCTCTCTCTACAAATCAATCCCATATGCTAGTTTTGTATCCTTTTTTGCTATTTACCTTGGTGTTGTTAGAAACCCTAGTTTATCTCATTATGTTAGATTCAATGCAATGCAAGCTCTTGTTCTTGATGTTTTGCTTGTTCTTCCTTTGTTGATTCAGAGGATTTTTAGCCCTGGGAAAGGATTAGGGTTTAAGATTATGGTTATGGGTCATAGTTTTTTGTTTGTTTTTGTTGTTTCTTGTTTTGTTTATGGGGTTGTGAGTTCTTTGCTTGGGAAAACTCCTTATTTGCCTTTTGTTGCTGATGCTGCTGGGAGACAGCTTTGATTGGATTGGAATTTAGGGTTTTGATTTGATCAAGATTGAAGTTTTTTTAAAATTTGTGGGGTAGATTTTGAGTTGTAATAATTAGTTGAATAGAGATGTAATTTGTATGTTGTCATGATCTATTGAATTGAACAATTTTGGTAGAGTTGTGTTGAATGTGTTCTATTCTCTTCTTGTTAATTGGTGTTCTAGATGTTGTTGTAAAGCTCATAAAATCTCTATATTTTCTAGAAAATGAAAAGAATGGTTCTTACTTCTTTTTTGGTTGCCCGTTGGTTCACCGGAGCTTATGCCCCTATTACATCCTCATTCGACCTAGACGTGCACCTGGTTATGATGGGTGAGTCTCTTAAGGAGGAACCTGCATATGAAAAGGCTTGAACTCGAGGCTTTCCTTAAGTGTGATAAGCTGCTTAGATGCTATTCAAAGCCATTAGCAAGTGATGTAATTTTGGAAATTGATCAATCGAGGAGAAACACGATTGGATGTTGAGATTAAGTTAATCAATGTCTAAATGGCTTAATTGGATGAAGTAGCCTAGAGAATGAAAAGGTCGAAATAAATTGGTGCCAAATGCAAATGTTTTGCACAAACGTAAAATAAGCACGATAGATACTAACCAGACTAAACAATACCCTTTGATTCAAGCACACTACTTAACAAATTGAGAATGCTTGAGTTCACTACTTCAATTATCAATGCTTGAGCATGTTATCGAGGTGAAGCCAGCAGAGTTCACATCGATCGGGGTTAGGTTAAGCAAGCAGAGTTTGCGCTTCTAAATTCACTACTTCACCAATTATCAATGCTCGAGCATGTTATCGAGGTGAAGCCAGCTGAGTTCACATTGATCGGGGTTAGGTTAAGCAAGCAGAGCTTGCGCTTCTGAATTCACTACTTCACCAATTATCAATGCTCGAGCATGTTATCGAGGTGAAGCAAGCAGAGTTCACATTGATCGGGGTTAGGTTAAGCAAGCAGAGAGCTGAAGTGAGCAAAACTCAACTAATATCCGTTCAACTTGGTTCGCGTGTCGTAAGTTCAACATCTCGAAGAGGAATTGATAGTATTGTCTACAACAGAACTCAATATAACACTCCCAATTACCAAGCTTGCATTAGTAATTGGAGATGAATCATGTGGGCTCCACTCCCTTCCCTCTTTTTTGAGATCATAACAAATACTGTAGAAAATAGTGTCCCATCCAAAACTTAAATTTATAATGCACAAAATTGAATAGTTATTAATTTAACCCAGGGAATTAGGGAAATATCCATTATTTACTTGCTCAGGCGGGACTACTTTTATGATGAAAGGAACAGTAAAATACTGTAAACCAGAAAAACCTTCATGAGTTCTTTCCAGGATATATTGGCATTATAAGTTTTTTCAAGATGCAAAGTTTTTTGCCCATTGGAAGATTTTAAAATTAGCAAATTGATGATCACAGGGATAGCTTTCATTTCTAACAAAGGCCAGTGAAAACTAGAACATGAAAATCGAAAAGCAGCACAAAAGAAGGAGTAAAACCGAGTATCTGCTCCCAACATAAGATGTTCCTATTCATTCAGATCCTATGCAAGTTACAAGCAAAAATTGGTACTCTCTCTCCAACTAGTTGAAGTATCTACTTGTTCTTTTGACACACCAGCCTGACTGCAGAAGGCACACAAAATCCACAAGAACCCAGACGACTTAAGATTTCCTCATCTTACAGATGAAAAATAACACAGAACCACGCGATAATTAAGGTCTAGTTCATGCTGAAAATGCAGCACTTGCAAATCTAGTATCGATCTCGATCATAACGCCTGCAAGGAAAAACAGATGAGCTAAGAGGAATGACAAACTGAAAAATTCTGCACATCCAAATCTGCCTTGCTCATGACCCCCACCAGCAGAAAAGGCTAACTAGTAAAGGCAAGTAGATCAAGCAGATTAGTAAAACTTGCTGTGACTCCCCCAGAATAGTCTTATCACCAGGGCATAGAAAGATGGATTCAGCAGGATAATTACTATCTTTCTTATTACTGACTTGCACTATTCCCTTGCTTTCTTATTCAGACAAAAAATGTTATCTCAATTTATAGTTTCAAAACATCAACTTCTTATAATCTTTACTAGTAGATAAAATATAGGCAAATTTGCGAGAAACAACTTTTAAATACACTTTTGCAGAAACAACCTTGTATAATTTTTTTTTGCGAGAATACACCTTATCACTCTTTTCCGGCCTTGACCAAGCCAAATTTGCTATTTGCACTCCTTCTTTCTTATTTCCACACTCCCTTTCCCTCCTTTGTTCCCCATTATATAAATCTCATGTTTTTAAAACCCAAAAAGTTCTCTCTCTTTTAGTAAATTGATTAAGTAGTAGTCTTAGTACTAATACATGCATTGGCAAATTTGGGTTTATGTTTTTATAATCCCATGTATTACACTACTACTTAATCAATTTACTTAAAGAGAAAGAACTTTTTGGGTTTTAAAAACATGGGATTTATATAATGGGGAACAAATGAGGGAAAAGGAGTGTGGAAATAAGAAAGGAGTGCAAATAGCAAATTTGACTTGGTCAAGGCCGGAAATTTGTGGTCAACGCTGGAAAAGATGTGTTCTCGCAAAAAAATAATTTAAAAGATGTGTTTCTCGCAAAAAAATATTTAAAAGGTTGTTTCTCGCAAAAAAATGTATTTAAAAGGTTGTTTCTCGCAAAAAAAATTAAAAAGTTGTTTCTCGCAAAAAAAAGTGTATTTAAAAGGTTGTTTCTCGCAAATTGCCCTAAAATATATTAATGGTCAACGTTGTTGGTTGAAATCCAAAGTGTTGCTAAAGAAATGGAGCAAGTATTACATAGCCCCAAAAATATGCTGTCGGCCTAAATGCACATTTCACATTGCACAAGTCATAAAAACACTCCCGAGCAGATGTTCAAGTCACTCAAATGCACAAAAATAAATAAAGTGGAAGGATAATTAACCTGCTGCTACGGTCATAATCACGACCATAATCCCTCGAGCGTTCTTTGGACCGTGAACGAGATCTTCGACGACTTCTTGAATCATGGCTGCGCGAACGCTCCCTTTCTCTTTCACGATCTCGGTCATAACCACGATCCCTGTCATTGTACCGGTCACGGTCCCTGCTTCTCCGGTCAGAATCCCTTCGTTCACGACTATCACCTCTATCCCTGTCCTTACTGGAAGCACGCTCAACATCACGGCTGCGCTCTCTTGATCTAGAAGATGAATGTAAGATAAGGGAAGTTTTTTAGGATATACAGCAGAGTTAATCTTGGATTTAAAGAAAACCAAACGAGAAAGGACAAGGCGAATAACTGAAAACGCTACATGTTGGGAAGTCAACAATAACGGGAGAAATAAAAAAAAAACTAATGTGAGGGAAACCACCACACAGGTACCTTCTATCTTCTTCATGCACCTTGCGCTTCTTGTTTTTTTCTTCCTGAAAACATTAGTAATCCAATATAAAATTTATTCAATAAATCCACACCTTCATTAGAACACAGCTTACAGGCAGATATATAATGCCAACACCCATGACCCCCATCTCTATCATGGAGTGCAACAAATACCGAATGCAGGAATCTATCAAGAAAAATAGGACAAGTTGTAGTGCACCGTAACCACAAAGGACAAGCACACAGATCAACATATAGCTATAGCAGAAAAGAGGGAAGGAAGGGAAACCATGCAGTGAGAATATCGCCCAAAAATCAGAAACACCACAACCATAGGATGATGCAAAGTTGCAAACACATCAACCCAAAATCTATCTGTATCACTTTCCTTGAGGCAGATGTTGTTCAAGTCAGATGAGAATAGATACTTCATGAATGACGCCCAATCCATGAGAACACCGAACACAAATGGTAGACCATGTCCATTAAGTTCAACTTTTTCTTTGGCGAGATGAGTAATGTACACATACAGGGGATTCTCTGGTTGAAGAGACCTTATTGAGAATTATCCATTGCAGAACACCCCCCCCCCCAGACACACACACACCATCCCCAGCAAAAGAAGCAAAAATATGTATACATGCATCACCATCAAGTTCAACCTCTTCTTTAGCGAGACAAGAAATGTCAAATACAGAATGTCATTCAGATTCTCTGAT
The DNA here is from genome assembly GCA_947645195.1 of Patellifolia procumbens. Classification (NCBI taxonomy): domain Eukaryota; kingdom Viridiplantae; phylum Streptophyta; class Magnoliopsida; order Caryophyllales; family Amaranthaceae; genus Patellifolia; species Patellifolia procumbens. The sequence continues at coordinate 339,817 of CANSGD010000335.1, forward strand.
TGAAAGAGACCCTCCTTGGGAATTGTCTTTTGCACAAATACACATATACATGCAGCCCTATTTGGTTTAGCATAATTTCACTTGCAAACTTATAAATGAAACATACACGCAAACATAGCATAAGAGGCTAAGTTTAAATTTTAATGCAAACACCAGGAATTCTCATATTAGGGAGGAGGGAAACTAGAGATCAATCTCCTTAATAACTGACCTTAGCATCAGGTTCATAATGCCATGTCCAAAGTCTAGCAATCAAAGTGTGATGTCCAAAAAGAGATTTAACTGAAGGAATCATAGGCCACAAACATCTCATAACCCCATTGGCATACAGATTAGTGCATGATTTATTATGTCCTCAGACAATATACATCCATGAACTAACTTGAGATTCAAATCCAATCCCTTTTCAACCATTTTTTTTAAACTCCATGGACTAGTCTCCGGCCTCTATATCAATTCCCGCTTGAACTCGGAAGATGAGCATAGATACCAAGTCAGAACAAAAAAATACAATAACCACTCTTCTAAGTTAAAGAAGAACTCACAGATGGCACAACCGAGACCTTTTACAGAAGTACAATGTGATAAAAGACCAGCACCTGGATCACATATTCACATAGTCTTGAGAATTTCCCCATGTCACAGATGAAAAATATAAAAACACTAGAAACTAGTTCAAGTTCACCAACTGTTGACATCAATTATATGCTTACCTCTATCTACTATGCCAAAATTTAAGAACATTTTTTATGTGCAACTATAGAAACAAAAGTAGATAAATTTTAAAAGATAAACGATAGAAGACAAGGAATAGATCCTGCAGTCTTCATCCTCACCAATTTCTATGCACATCCCAAACAGCCTAAGAATTTAATTTCAAATTCACTGCCCAAGGGAGATGCTCATTTAAGTTCCACAATGACAAAAATATTATTTAAAGAAATTATATAGAAAGTTAATGATATAGGCAAAATACCTGAAGTTCAGCTAATTTTTCACGAATTTGCATGTAGCCCAAATGTAGCTTTCCACCAAAATGATCTGCTAAACGACGATCGCTGAAAACCACACACGAATATCAAGTTCATCCAATTCCATAGCAATATATAAACCAGTACATATCTGAACACACTAAAAAATCTCTCCCAAGAGTTTCTAGCTAATAACAGGATGATCTACAAGCATAAATATAAAAACGCACATTCTTTAGCTGCAAAAGTTATCCTCGTAAAACTGGGGCAAAAAGCCTGCTGGTGACAAGGAGGTATAATTGCCAGTCAAAAGCTGAAGTACTTCAAACCCCAAAATACTAATGCTTTGTCACCCTCAGAAAATTGTTGGCAAAGGCATGTTAAAAACAGGAAAATGTATTACCTATCATAAACACTCAAGAATGCTCCGCATATGTCACAAACACGCAGTTTCTGATCAGTCTGCCAAAGCACAAAATAAAGGATTAGTAAATAGCAGAGCTTTTCATAAATTACTGTTTAGAAGCAATGGTTGGGCAAAAAGGCATTGAACAGAACAGAACTTTCGAAAAGTAAGCATTGCATTACATCAATACTTATAAGTCTGCTACGGTGATAAACTCGATTTGTACATGAAAAGGCCACGGTACAAAGAAGAAAAAAGCATAGATTATGAGATTCTACAAACTATATTAAGAATAATGGGTTTCCGTGAACTAGTGATTTAACAGTTGTATATAACCTGGAGACGAGAAGATTCCTTCACTCTTTTATAAGTCAATAAAATACCTAGCACACACCAAGCGTCGACAGTGGAACTCAATTTGCCAAATCTTGGAGCCCCATCGGTTAGTTTCACACTTTAAACCACCTTCTGTGATCCCATATGTCCTTAAACTTTAATGGCCCCTTCAATCTTCCCTCTTGTGTAAAGTTCAAAGATACAACATACCTTTAACTAGATGATTTCTCTAGCGCCTTACCAGAAAAGGGAAAATATTTTCATCACAAGGCATTCCTTATTAAGTGTGTTTTCTAAAGATTAATAGCTCAACATATTAAAAAGTTTATGCGAATCACTTCTCACAGACTGCAGAAAGTTGGGCCACTCACTTACAAATTAAAATCCTCAAGTTCTCAACCATAACTACTAACATCACGCTAAAAACCAACTGCTAAAAGAAACCACCTCCAGCCTCAACCTTCCCCTCCCAGGAAAATAAATTAACGAATAGATATAGCAAACAAAGCAGATTCATAAATTAAAAAAGGATACAAAGAAAAGGACTCACAATGCGAACATCTGCAGCAGTATACTTCCCTGAATCAGCAACAGGCTCCTGCCTTGGTGCAAGCTGTAGCAACATTTTAGAGTTTCAATATAGGATGAAAGTTTACATTTATATAAAAGTGGCATAAAAAGAGTGAAGAGTTATGGGAAAGAAAAGAAATATTTAAAACCTTCTTCAGTGCTTCTGCTTCCTCTAATGCTTTTTGCGCTTCATCAACCATTCCTTGCTCACCTGAATAACGCCGAATGTTAAATAAAAGTAAACACCAATAGAGATCAAGTTATGCGACTCCTCATAATATGCATGTATAGCACTGTACCCTAGAAGGGGCTTTCATATTTCCCAAAGGCTTATACACCCAAGACTAATCAAGAAAGAAGATATAAATCCTTCTTCACATGTTAGCAGCAGAAGCAACTTCAATTTTTTTCAGTTTCACCTCCAATTACAATTTTTACTCACGTGTAAAATCGGCAGCACCCTTGTCTAAAAGTTTAATGTTATGTTCAAATGATGAAGAAACAATTTAGAAAACATCTCATAGTCCGGCTGAAGACCATCCTCAGGGATGCTTCACACTTATACATTAATTTCCACGTAGAAGCTCTTCACAAGGGATGGAATCAGCTAATCATGCTGATGATATGCAGTTACCAAGAACAAATCAATAATACTGACACAATAATAGAAACAAATGATACAATTCATATCCACTACTACAAAACCAAATGGAAGCTTATACATATGCGCCACCATCGTACGAGCCAATACACAAAAGGAGATCAAAAGGAGGCCAACCGCTAAAAAAATGGAACTAAGTACAGAGATCAGACTAGACTTCCAGCACAAAAAACTCAGCAACACGGTATAATTCTTCAAAACTCAACCCCCACCCAACACCAAAAACAAAAAAAAAATGAATCAACAAAAGTAAAATTTACCTAGATCCTCCGCTTTCTTCAGCTTCTCATTTATCAATTCTTGAGTACGGGCATCAGGAGCAAGCATAGGTAAGGGAGCCAATGGAGGAGGATTGGGAAGTGGCTGCGGTAAAGAGGCCCTGTCTCTGTTGAAAGCGTCCAAAAGAAGCATAGACTGCAACAAAAGAAAAATATCATTTACCAGTTTAACTGCAAAAACTTTCCGCAATTTTCCCTGATCTTTTTCTGGAACTCGGTATGGAAGGATCCAATAAAAACATAAAGCCAAACCTGTTTATCAGCTCTTTTTGTTCTCATTTCTTCAACTTCTTCCAAAGCCCGGATTTTAACATCTGTTTTTCCTTCAAGATCTGACACAAGATCCATGACAGCCATCAGCTGACGAAAGCCAAAATAGGCCACTCATATTGACAATTCAAATACGGACATACAAAGACCCTTGAAGGGATGTCAGTGGGGCGGGTTTTGTGGAGACCCGCCCAGCACCCGCCCCAGTTAGGTGGGGATGGGGGGAAGGTTTCGCGGGGGATGGTGCGGGGCCCATCCCCGCCATAGGTAATGGGGCGGGGTGGATGTTAGTTCATACCCGCCCCATCCCCGCCCGCCCCATCCCCACCCGCCCCGCCCCATCCCCGCCTGCCCCGTTTGAGCCCCGTCATAGGTATTCTCCAAAGGTCTAAAAAACTAAATGTTATTAGTTGTTTACTGCTTTCATTTAATACTTTTATTTTCCAAAGGCCCAAAGGCTAAAATCCAAAATTACTTTTAAATTTTTGTTTGTCATCTCCCTTAACCCTAATATATTGGGGCGGGTGCGGGGATTCACGCTGGAATGGGGCGGGTGCAGGGATTCGCGCGGGGATGGGGCGGGGATATATTTTATCTTGTCCCCGTTGGGGCAGGGATGAGGGCAAGATTTTCCCCCCGCCATGGGTGATGGGGCGGGATGGGGATGGGTTATTTAGGCAGGGATGGGGATAGGAATGCAAACATCCGCCCCGCCCCGCCCCATTGACATCCCTAGACCCTTGGGTCCAATAGTATAGCTTTCTTTCACCCATATGGGAGACCTAGGTTCAAATCTTGGTGGAAGCAAAATTTTCAATGTTGTTGGGGGAGGGGGGTTTAGGGGTGTATGGCTTCTAATGGGCTCTGGGTGGGGGCCCTGTGAGAATTATTCTTCTTACCATAACATAATCTCATACTTATAAATGAGATTATATTTATATAAAAAAAAGTGGTGATTGAGAATGTCATGAAAAAAAAAGTTATGAAACAAATTGTATAAAGATATAGCCATAAATGAAATCAAAAGCGATTGAATCTTATGATCAAACCCTAAATTCCTAACTGAAAAAAAAATGTGAAGAGTCCCCCCCCCCCACCACCACCACCACCACCACCGATAGTGCTGCTCAACCACCTGAAAACCCTTTCTGCAAATTAATTAGCCAACCTCATAAATCAATATGGAGAAGTTCCAAATTATTCATGACGAAAGAATTGCTGCTCCGAATCACGATTCATTTATTTCACTATAAATGATTCTTGATGTGACATGAAACTACCAATAATTGTTCTAGCTATAGTCAAAGAAGCAAGCATACATATACTAACTTAAAATGAGGCAACTAAAATACAAGCAGACTCTATTTTACATGATGCAGAGGGTTTGACGTACAAATTAGCTGTGTTCCCGAACAAAGTAGCGACTTACCAGACTGATCAGCTTCTTTTAACTTCTCTTTGATCACCTTTGACAACTCCATGATCTCTTCTGTCTAGAACAAGCAATAAAAAATCCTACAAATCACGATAGAAAAAGAGGAACACTTCACATTTGATGGCTTTAAAAAAAGAGACTTCATCTTTACCTGGGTCACCTCAGACACGGATATTGCAATAGCAGCTTTAGCATCTTCATCAGCAAGACGCTTGAGAGCTCTAGTAATTTTTCTGTCACATTCAACAATCAGCCTGTCGATGACATCTTCCAAATCCCTGTCATAGTTATCGACACCCTTGGCCTTTGCTTCTTCATATCTAATATGAGTCAAGAACTAAACAGACAAAACTGAGAGGGATGCATTAAAACAATGCGCAGCAAGAAACTTTACAAATTGCATCCTCACAGCAGATTGCAGATAAATTATCATAACTCATACCTGATAATAACATTTTACTTTATAACTTGAAAATTGTATAAATAAGACAAAAAGACCACAGGACAACCAGCTTGCCCTCACCCCACAATCTATTGCCACCAACATGCAGGACCAAACATCACAATGATATCGAAGACAACTGTGACGTCTAAGGACTCAAGCAAATAGTCTCAACCTTCTAATAAATGGGCGGCCCTCACCCCTTTCATTTTGCCACCAAAGATGTTTGTGCGACTTGTGCGGCCCAAGTGCAATTGCTTCAATAAATGGGCAAACACGTTATAAAGATATGTGGAAAAAAAATCTAAAAAAGATGGACACTTCCTTTCAAGCAATAGTCTCATCCTCTAAAACATTCCTCATCTAGTGAAAAGCACCATGTTTCAGTCACTACGCCCTCACCCCAGTCATTTTGCCACCAGAGATGTTCACTGTATCCCAAATCAATAGATATCGGTGTAGTCTCCATAAATGAGGCGTTCCAAAAATACAAACACGTGGTGAATGTAGTAGTAATTTTCTTATCAACATCCAAAAGATGGAAGTCTGAAGGCAAAACGAGCAAAAGGATACTCTTTACGCAATTGCAATGAATGCACCTTTGGACATGGCCCCATATCCATTTTCTGAAAAGAAAAAAATTCAGCTGAGTTAAACAGAAAATATAATATAGTGAAAGGAAATAACCAAATGAACAACTTTATTAAACACAAGTGCCTAATATAAACTAAGAAAGAAATAACAAAAAGTCCAGAACTAAGCTTGCCCATACACCCAGAAACTATGCTATTTCGTCCCTTCACGTGGCATTCTTAAATTTGACATCTGATGCGGCAACCATCAAATATCACTCAACAAATTCAATAGAGTTCTGGACATACAACTACAATTCTATGGCTTTTCTTCAAAGGGAAATGGATGCTAAGCCACTGTGTCAACTAGAACGACACCAGTGTCCAACTCTTCTGCCCAAAGTAGCTCGTCTCCATTTAAATATAAAACCTTCATAATGCTTAATTTTTGTCTAGATTTAGAGACCGCTTAATTTCTTTAAACTTCCTACTAGCCGAGAAAACTATAAATCTTGATACTCAATCGTTACTTAGCTCTATCTGTATCCGGTGTAGCAAACACTAAACAGCTAAGTAGCTCGTGTCTATTTGATTACAGAACCTTCATAATGCTTACTTCTTGTCTAGATAAAGACCGGTAAACTTCTTCTACTTCCTAATGATAGCTCATATCCATCGCTAGCTGGAAAAAACTATATATTTTGATGCTCAATCATCACTTATCTCAAACTGAACTAAACAGCCAAGTGTCAATTTGTCAACCTTACGACACTTTCGCCCATGGAAAACACACACCTTCATAATGCTTAACTCATGTCTAGATTTAAAGACAGACCAGTAATCTCTTCTTCTTCCAAATATAACACATACGAACACTAGCCGGGAAAACTATAAATCTCGATACTCAATCATTACTTAGCTCTAACTGAATCAGATGTAGCAACTACTAAACAGCTAACTATCAAATTTCTCAAACTCCATTTCACTTACTCAAATAACATTCGTTCACATAGTAATCTAATGCTCAGGAAAACGCTACTGGAAATCAAATTAGCTAACCCTAGAGTTTGATGATACCGACTTCATCAAAAACAACAGCTGAAAATTAACACAAAACAATTCATTTTCACGCAAGGAATTCAGAACAATCAAATAAGCTAAAATCGAAAAAATTAGGGTTTTAAAAATAGTACCGTCAATTGGAAGAGTTCGTGAGGGCAAAGACCAGACAAAAAGAGACGACAAACATCACGATCGAAGTACTTGCGATTCACTTCTCTGACATCTCCATTACGATTTGCTCCCATTAACACATCGAGCTGCTTCCGAATCGCATCCATGTCGCTTTTTCTCACTTCCTCTGGAGGAAGAAGTTCGTTCTTGAGGTTAGGGTTTGTGGTTTCGGGGGTTTTGCGATGGGGGGATTTCGCACTAAAAAGTTGGGAATTGGGGGGTAAAAAGTAAAAAATGGTGTAACGTGTAAGAACATGCAACTTCTTTGTTATCTCATTTTTTTACAACTAGACTAGAAGAAAGATTAGGGATTGTGATTAGTTAGGGTTCTAGAGTATGATGTGAATAAGAAAAGGAAGATTTTTAATGATGAGGTTTTTAATTGAGTGTAAATTTTTGTTGCTGGGTGTACAACGATAAAGCGTAATGATATAGACGGGATTTGATTTCAAGTTCTGCGAAGCACTACAAAAAAAATATTGTATTGACAAAGCTAACTAGCATCCACCTTATTCTTCTTAGTTTCCTCTCACAATTTTCCCTAAAATAATTCAAGTTTGAGTTTGTCGAGAGGGACAAGGCTTGATTATTATTTTGTTTATCATAAACTCTACTCTAGAAATATAGTATAACAAAACCCACTATAGCATATCACGATCAAACTAGTTTTTGGGCTCGGAAGTTGCCCCGGGTTGTTACATTGAAAATGGTTGATGCTTTCACGGGTAAAGTTATAGATTATGTTGGTCATTAATTTATACATTTTTAATTCATATTATTTGTTAGTATCATTGATTTTGAGAAGAGATAAATATGATTTTGTGTGGATAGATGATTCTTAGACATTGATACTTGAGGGGTTGAGCTCAAAACTTGTAATGAACCATATTTTTTCCTTTTAAGATGTATAGGTGTCATTTTGAAACGTCTCAATAGTTGCAGTAATGCACTATATTCTCATGTCATTGTTTTCTCTCTAATTTATGCCTATATACTTGCATTTACCTTGCTTTCTCTGCCTTTTCACTTGTTTGTAATTAGTTAATAACTAAAGGAGTTGATAACATGATACTTGAATTCATTCAATAAATAGCTACAAGGGCATTTAGCCATCTTTGTGTTGCTTTCTCAACTACATGACATTTGTGTTTATATCTATTCGAATTTGAGTCATGTTCATATCAATTCATGTAAATTTGTCACCTTTATTGTACGCATACTATATATACTAGGATGTAGAACTAACCAATGACAAATCAACATGGCCAAGAGATCTCAAGACCACGACTATCTCTAGTTGACATTCACTAAGCTTAAAAATTTTGTAAACTAGTATAGTTAGAACTTGAAAATTACATATGTATGTAATAATTAAGTGAATGATCTCTCAAGTTGAAACAATCTCGTCTATCAAATGTCACAATGCGAAGTAACGTTATTATAGTGTCTTATAGACTTGTAATATTTTTGTCCATTTTCAACATTTTATAATGGAATTGATGCATTGTTTGTAATGGAAATCTTACTCGCGATCGTCTTAGTAAAGATATCTACTAAGATGACCCAACATTCACTAATAGGCTTAGCATCCAATGACCAGACTCCCTGACCTCCTGCTTCTCCCCTCCTACTCTTCCTTTTGATTTCCAACTTTCTCATGTTGCTTTTTAGCTCGTCTTGTACCTCGTCGTCTTAGGGTGTTTTCACAACGAAGGAGAAGGTTCTTGGTAGTTGTTGGTGCTTGTAACTGCCCATGATCATTTTTTAATTGATAATAGTCTTTTGTCCATTGACAACAACAAGATCTTGATTGAATAACTCCACTTCAAACTACTAATCATAAATGATAGGGACTAACATATGATTCACCCAAGGCATTAACAAACGAGTCCATTTGCCACATAAATCTCACCCCTTTACAACACGCATCATTTAAATACTCTTAAAAAGTACAACTTATCAACATGTTTTAAACAAGTATTGAAACTTATCAATAATTTTCATATTTTGAAAAAAAGAAAAAAAAACGATAACGAACGGGCCTCCTGACCCGAGGACAACACAACCTAAATACTAGATCCTTTTGAAGTCCACTACTCAAAACCCAGCCAATCTATCTTCCTCCCCCTCTCTCTCCGGCGACGCCCACAACAAGGAGAAGATCGAACCATGAAAACTCCACTCTCACTCCTCTTCTTCCTCACTCTCACAATCTCTCTCCTCTTATCCCCCTCTCTATCATTCCAATCCGACGAACTTCTCATCGACGATGAAGAATTCGAAGGAATTCCGGCGAAACACTCATCTGATCTCCCTCAATCAACACAATCATCCACCATTCCTCCTCCTCGTACGCCTACCACAACAAGGAGGAGATCATCGGATTCAGATGTTGATTCGAAGCTGCAATTCACACTTGAACATGCTTTTGGAGATTCTCATTTCTCCTCTGCTGGAACCTTTTCTGCTCGTTTGAAGTCTTGGTCGCATGGTGGGCAGGTTTGTTTTTGCTTTAATTTCAATACCCATTTCTTGTTTTCTTCATTTGATGATATCCATTTTTTGTGATTTGTATTGGTTGATTGGGTGGGAATTGAGATTTGTAGGGTTTTAGTCAACCAAAGAAGCAATATCTGTTGTATGGCCTCTTTTTTTAAAAAGGCGAATTCATTGTGCAAATTAGCAAGTGATGCGATTTTTTTTTTTTTTTTTGTAATTACTCCGATTGTATTTTTATTTTGATCGTGATAGAGAATATATGTAAATAATTCTCCTTATAGGTTTAGGATATATCTTTGATGTAAATTCAATCTTATTATTAGATTAGGATTCCTAATATGATTAGGTTTATGTTATGTAACTCTAATGAAGGAGTTTGACAATATCTAACAGATCGGTTCAGAGGGGTGGTAGGTTGTGATCCTGTTGAGTGAAGTGGAATTGGAGGTTTTTAGTCAACCAAAGAAGCAATATTTGTTATTTTGCCTTTTTTTCCGAAGGCAAAAGCTAACGAAGGCCCTCAAACCTTAGATTAGGGCTCCGTTTGGTAGGGTGTAAAACGTGGAAAACCATTTTCATTGGAAATTTCAATTTTATGAAGAGTTTCCATTGTTTGGCGGCATATAAACTGATTTTCCATTTTAAGCATTTTTTATTATTTGGTTGAAGTTAAAATCAATTACTTCTATTGTGAGGGAAAATGTTTTCCTCCCAATTTTGGGGGGAAAATGTTTTCAATAAGGTGGAATTTCCACCCCAAGTTTTACATTTTAATGTTTACTTCAAACCAAACAATGTAAAATAGGAAAACAGTTTTCAAGGAAAACGTTTTACACCCTACCAAACGGACCTGAGCTAGCTAAAAGTGAAAATGAGAAATTAAAATAAATATTAATTACATCGATCAAAGTGGGATTTTAGCATGTATCCCGAAGTTAATACCATTTTGGGATATATATTGAATGATAATTTAACGCCACGAGTGTGCTCATTAGCAATATTTTTTTTAAAACCAAATTCATTGTGCAATTTAGCATGACATTTGAGGTCTAGAAAGGTGAAAAATTTGCAGTTATACCAGTGTTAAGGTGTGTTTTCTTCACCTTAACAAATAAGTCTCGGTTAAAAAACAGGGCTGATTAGTTCGAATTATGTGTGAAAAGAGGTGAAATTAGGGGTGATAAGGTCCAAGGTGTTATAGGATTGTTTCAGATGAGTTCAGGTGAAGAGTATACACCCTTAGTTGGGATTTGAGTTCAATATTCTTCTTGTGCCTTTTATTTAGGGGAGTATGATTCAGTATTGTTCAAACCCATTTCATAGTGAAAACGAAGATTTTATTTTGTGCTTTGAAAATTTGTATTGAGATGAATATTGTGCAATTAGGGATACTTAGAGTGAACATGGAAACATGGAGGCCAAGACTTTATGCATTGCAAGTTTGTAGTTGGTAAGACTCGAGGACTATAAAGTGGATTAGCGGTGGTCTGTTAGAAGCTTATTGTTGGACAATTTGCAACCCTAGAGTATCGATTGCAAACAGTTCAAGGCTTTGACGCATCGCATTTGTGAGAAACTAACTTAAAAAAGTGTTAAGCCTTAACCTTGTCAATGACTTAGATGAAAAACTTAAAAGGACCCCAAGAACATCTTATTATGAAGCTTAGATGAACAAACTTATAAGGACCCCAATAACATCTTTTTATGAAGCTTAGATGAACAAACTTAGAAGGACCCCAAACAAATGATTGAATTGAATAGAGTATGAGATTAAAAAAACCTTAGCTTGAAGTGAAGGGAATATATCATTGCAGAAGATTCACCTTAGCTTTGATTTATACTTTGCTTCCTTGAGTCATATTGCGAGATCAGTGGATTGAATTGAATAGAGTATGAGATTCTGGTTTTGTTACTGCACATTCAAAACTGCACAGTTGTTTGACATGATATTTTGATGTTCATAGACCCTTACCAAATTGCGGTTTTCAAGGAATACCTTGTCAGACTCGGAGAAGGAGAAGTTCAAGGTAAAAATCTATATCTAGCCTGTTCTGTAAGATGCTGATGCTGTTCATGTTCCTGATTGATTTACTTATGTTTTGTTGTATCCATGAATATAGGAGCTGCTGCAAACAGATGATTTCTATAAAATAAGGCTTCCATCCAATGTGTTGAGTCCTCCAGGAAGGAATTATACTGTTTCAGTTGTGAAGGCGGTAAGATCTGCTGAGCTAGTTGTTATGGCTAATTGCTATCCCCCATGAATGTCTTGTTGTTACCGCTGGTTGATGGCTCCAATGTTTATGGTTAGAGAGAGTAGCTGGTAAATGCTGCTCTTTCTGCTTGGTTATGTTTGTTGTTTGTTCATTGGATTTTATCATACTTGCCACGTGTTTGGGTAATGATGATATATCTCGCGATCTTTGATACTTTATTGTTGTTTTAATTATGAGTTATTGTGCTGTCAGCTCGTCAGAGCATCCTTGATGCTGAGATAAAACAAAAATTCTCAATCTTCTTTTTCACATTTCTCTCTCCTCCATATCACCCAATTGAGTTTTTGTAATTGAGTATTTTTTTTCACTTATGAACAATGATCTTTTATAAAATTCTCAATTCTCTTATCTCTCTTACTTGGGTATAATTTATCAAAAAATAAAGTGTTCAAATATATATCAATATGCATAACAATTTGAAGAGTATTAAAAATCGTACATGGTAAAATATTTTTATAATTTTTTACAGTATAAATTTTATGATATCTAGATTTGAAAAATATGAAAAGTTTGTATATTTTATCTATCCTACTTGGCACTCTCTCAATGGCTCTCTCTCTCCCCTTTTGCCACCTCACTTTGCTTGAGAATTCTCAAAGAATTTTCGGTTGGTTGAGATTTTTGGGAAAATCTCAATTGTTGATATTTCTCAATTTGCCTATTAAGAAGTTTTTCAATCTCAACAAAATCTCAACTCTGAGATTTTCTTAACTACCCCATTAAGGATGCTCTCAATACATAGGTTGTCAAGTTTCTCAACTGCAAATGGTGCCTATGTAAAAGGGATTTTGTTACCTTTTGTTAAGTCATTCTGTGCTCGGTTGTTTTAATTAAATACTTCGTCAACAGTTTCTTTGTCCTTGTTTATGTGTTGCGAGTTGTGTTGTGCTTTAATGATGCTCAGTGTGGATGGCTAGCTATCCCAGCTACATTGAGTGTTATGCCAGGGGTTGCTTAATTTTTCTAGTCCTATTCTGTTTTATCTAGGTGAAACACATGATGTTGGATGCCCAGTGCATTAAAAATTGTGCAATTGTTTTTCTTTTATGCTGAGGCTATTGCTATTCTGCTGCAGAGATGTCTTGCTAGGGAGGCTTTGAATGAACACTTTGTTATACACATGGTATGAACCTACTCATGTTTCTATAGTTTCTTTAATGCCTTTATCATATTGATGCTAGTACTGGATTCTAAGTTTGCTGCTGATACTTTATCGTTGTTGTCATTTGGTGAAAGCTGCATTGCATCTTGCCAGCCCAGCTTGTGTTATCCTTCAGTTTTGCTCAATTAAAGAAATATATTAAATTATAAAGGGTAGTCAATGCATAATGTATGCTCCTGGATAGTGAAATTGACTATTTTTCATCTATATTTGGTCTGTAGGAAGGTGTTAATATTTTGGCAGTCAACTATGGTTCTCTTGGGGCATGCCCATATCCTCGTCAGCTGAACATGGTAAGTTAAGCCTTTGCGTTTATCCCGTTTTTTTTTTGGTTTGCATGTGCATACAAACATATGATTGTAGTTATGATATTGCCATTGTATGGTTCCACAAATCGTAAGCTGTAGGAAAAAGTACTGATAAAAAGCCAGTCATTGGCTCCCCTTTCCCAATTTCCCTGCTGTGTCGTGTGGTATCAATCATTCCTTTAACTCATATTCACTCTATCTCTGACTTGTTGTATGTAATCCCTTTTACGGGGACCACGTTTGCTGCATTCTTTACTTTTTAGGCTACTTTAGGAAGTGGGTTTCTACCTACGTGACTTGCCTCTCTAGTTGTTGGTCTTTGACTAATTATCTGTCCATTTTGTCTCCTTATGAATTGTGAATTGCCTTTTGGCTTTAGCTTTAAGAATGAAACATATCATGTGTTGTGAACTTTTTAAGCCTGCTTGCTTTGATCTGGTCGATCCAAGTACAGGATCTGCTCGTCACATTATTTCAACTGTTATTTTTCTGATAACTGCTATTATCCATTTTGTTATTGCAGCCAGCTAAATGGGAATTCAATTCGCATCCAGTTTTGAAATACAGTGAGATGGCACCAAGGTCAGTGCTATATGCCTATATATTGTTCAATCGTGATGGCTGTCTTCCTAGTTTGATAATTCATTGTTCACATAGTTGTGTCAGTTAGTAGGGACAAAGGCTGCCTCACCTGAAGTTTGAGCATAGATTTAATTATTGGGTGGTTCTTGCTAAGCTCCCCCCAAAAAAAAAAAAAAAAAAAAAAAAAACTGAAATTTGCAGTTGATGAATAAATGACATGGAGCAAGGCTGAAAGTTGGCTAGAATGTTGGGGTATTTAGGGCGTTTTTCTGTCAATTGTTTCTTTTCCCGTTTGTGGCATGGTTACTTTGCATCTATATTGGCTAAAGGCGCGATTAAGGTAGTCAGAGCACTGCTCTATCTTCAGGCCCCATCAGTCCTTATCCAGCATTTGCTAGCAATAATTTCTTCTGTCTCCTCACCTGATTTTCACTAATCTGAGCCTATAGTTGCTTGCTGGTGATGACCTCAGCCTATCTTAATTTTATTTTTCGTGAAATTAACTTATCTATCATGTTATTCGTGAAGTTAACTTACTAGGAGTATGACTTTATCAGAACATTTCATAGCTGTAAAAGTACAACTTGGGTAACCCTTATTTTCCCCAAATTTAACTTATCTCAATTTCTTTTTCCTGAACTGAACTTCTCCGAACTTGTGGGAACATGTTATTTCTGAACTCTTAATAGACTCGCTTTTTTACTGAAATAAGTGTATTATCCTAAGAAGTAACATGCATAAGTTTTTACCCAAAAGATCTACTAGCCATATTTCATGTCAGGAGGTTGCTTGAATTAAATAATTTACAAAGAGCACATTTATGCAAATTTCTTTGCTTCTTTTGCTCAGCCTCACACATCTGCTGAATGCTACTGGCTGACCAAGAAGTATCTATAAGTTATAACACTAAACATCTCTTGGCCCTTTGTGTTGCCAGGATTCTTCTTGATCAAACTTATTGACCTAGAGCACATTTATGCAAACTTCTTTAGTTCCTATAGTTGATCTTACTGTTCTGCCTCACACATCTGCTGCCATCTGGGCTTTGTTCAACAGAACCCCTGTTTTTATTGAAGAAACTCCTGAGGAGACTGCAGAGGCTGAAGCCATGAAGCAACCAGAGAAGTCCTTTTGGGCAAAATATGTGAGTAATTGTTTGAGGAAGATATGCCTTCGTTCCTGGTTAATATTTTGACTAATATCCATGATTCCATCTGTTGCAGTGGATGTATTTAATCCCTCTTGGCCTGATGATCATGAACGGTATGACGCAAGCTATGAACATGCCGGAGGAGCAGGCAGCTGGTCAAGCAGGAGGGCAGCAGGCAGGAAGGGCTCCAGCTGCTGTACGAAGAAGATAGTCTTTTCTTTTGAAGCTGCTGATTACTTGAGGTTGTTCCTAAATCCTAATATTAATTACTTAGCGTATCAGGTTAGCAGCTGTTATATTCTTCAGGTGTTGTTTTGGCAAGTGACATGAATTTTACTAGCGTATATGTTTAGTTTTGTGATGGCCAAACACATTAGCTTATAAATCATAATACATGACTTGTATCTACCGTCAAATACAAGAAAAGGTTTTGACATGTGTTATATCAGCTGTACCAGGACAAGTTCTTTGGATACTACACACATATGGATGCCACTCTGCTCCTGCTCTAATATGTTGTGACTGTGCGGGATCTTACAGGGTTATCATAACTTGGTGTGTTTAATGAACAATATATGCAACGAAATTGAACGAACTACCTTTCACTATTGCAGTATTAGGGTATCTTGTTACTCTTGTATATTGTTGAGGGGCTACTCTTATTATGTTTAGTGACTTTTCACTTATTGAGGATTGACTTGTTACGTTATTGATGGGTGATTTACGAGCTATGTTGAGGACTTGGGTTTAACTTTTAAGTATTGCATATGGGTATGTCCAAGTGTCAAACTAAGATTTTTAACAGAAGTTTTATGATTTTAGCTAAAAAAAGTGTTCATACCGGATTGTTGAGGATTCAACTCGGGTAGATGAGGTAAAATGAAGAGCTGAAGTATCATAAATTGCGATTGACTTGTTGCGCATGTCAACCATAGATTGTGAGCGTTCATACCAAGTCCGGCTTTCCACAATTTGAGTGGTGCTGATGTGTCTTCAATTTCGTTTGTTCTTTGAAGGCAGAAGCCTATTGTTCCTGCTTTTGTCTCAGAAATCATTTCATCATTCACGCCATTAATTGTTTTTGTTCTTTTGCAGTTGTAGATGGGCTTATATGGTGCCGCTAATCATTAGCCAGGTTTCTTCAAGAGAGCAGGAGGTTTTTGTCAAAGATCCCCAAGTTTTGTTGAAGTGTATCAAACAAATTTTTGTCATGGCAAGATTGAAATATTCAAAGAAGGGCTTCCATAGATTATGGATTCTCAGGCATTTAAAGATTTGATTAGGATATAAAATTACGCCTGAATCTGTAATGCTTATGCTGTTGTTGCTACTTTAAGCTTCATTCAACTACTTAGTGATGTAATTTGCACCCAATTCTGTTGCTTGATACTACTATTGTTTTAGCCAATGAAGAAAATTTTGCTTGTTTCTAGCCTTTAATTTTTGTGTAATTTGATTATGCATATTTTGTCCAAGAGCTCATTACAAGTAAATCTGATCACGATTTGTACCAGCCCATGTGCTGCATCAGGCCAGGCATGGTCAAGTCGTGTTGTGCCAAATTCGTGTGAATTTTTTTTAAAGTGGGGCTTGCACTGCATGCCATGTCTGTGGATCTCGTAAAATATCTTATGTTTTTCTCTTTTGGTTAAAAAATGAGTGGGCTGGCCCAGCGCGCTCTTGCTAAATCTGAAAATGACGATCATGCATGGCTCATTAAGTCATGATCACCATTCGCTTCTCATTCAGTGTCGGGCAACATGGCTAGTGTATGCTCATGCCGTGAGGGCCTTGTGCCGGCTGACTCCTTCAGTTGGAACAATATTTTGGTAAATTTAGAAAATGTTATTGTGTAAGCACTCAGAGATTACATATCTGCGGTTCTTGCATGATATGCAGCATACATATGCATTATCGTGATAGCAAATTTACTTGGATTTCATTTCCAGAGAATTACAGGTATCTTTCTGCTCAAAACGATGAGGATTCTTCTCTTTGTGCTTGAAATGTGGAAAATAATACAGCTGCTCTTGACAGGAAATATAACTATCACAAATTGATACAAAAATGTGTCCTCAACTTTGAAAGAGAGCTACGGTGTGACGCAAGTAACTCTTGTAGTGCCATGCCATTAAAGCTCGTCCTACAGAACCGTAAGTTCACATTTCAGTTCATATAATGGAATACTACAATGTCAATGAACCGAAGAGATGAAGATATTCAACGAAGCAACGGTTGTATAGAGTGATAATCAGAAAAAGGTATGCAAGATAAATTGGTTACTCTGCACGAGTTTATGTTATGAATTGAATTGCTGTAACCTAAGAAGATAGTCATTACTTACATGATAATCATCGTCCAAATAATCACGGTGATGACGCTGCAAGAAAAACAAGCTTGTTATGATTACACTAGATGTAAGTAGGGAGTTACAAGACCGCTAATAAGAGTTCTAGACTGTACATCCGTATTGGACATGATGCTCATTACGAAATGGGTTGATACTCTGGGTGAGTGGTGACAATGTGTGGATCTAGAGTACATAGAAAGGGATTGTCCTTGAGATTTTTGACAGAGGGATGAAACGAGATATTTCGGGTTTAACTGTGGTACTTTGGGGAGAAAAAGGAGTGTGTACGGATATCTCGGGTTTCACTATGTGGTATTCTGGGGAGAAAAAGGAGTGTGTACGGATTTAAAAGCTCATTACCTGAACTACGCTTCTACTCTTGTCTCTTATATTCAATGATATTTAACTTCTATGACCATAATGTTTTACTGAAATCATATTCATCACAAAGCTAAGTCTAGAAATCATACACGTTTGTAACGGTCTCTGTAGCGATCTTTGTGACGTGAACGATGATCATGACCTCTTTCTCTTCTCCTCCTTTCACCTTCTTCTCTTGCTCTTTGCGCTTCCTACAGACAGAACACAGAATATCATCACATTCTTGTATAACATAAATTAAACCCAAACACCTAATATACAAGAACAAGTAAGGGGATAATGGATCAGTTCACACCTCTTCTTCTTGGGCCTTTCTCACTTTCTCCGCTTCTTCAAATGCCTCCTTTTCAACCTAACATGGAGCCGGAGAAACCATAATTAGGCACTTTAAGTTGAGATACATTGTTACCGTCTATCAAACAGGCCGTAAATATATTGAAAGAGCACCTCTCTATTGGCAAATACTTCTTCAACGACTTGTTTTGCATACTCTGGGTCATCGCATATCAAAACGTTGTCAAAAACTGATCCTGCTTTTACCTGTTAGTAAGAATACATGTTAAAACATGGTGTTGCTGTGTACTCATTTAAACGTTACAAGAAAAGGTGATGGTTAGTTGCCTACCTGCCAGACTTCTATACCCACATATTTGATAGGCTTGAGCACATATAGATCAGGATCGTCTTCAAACTCTGGAAAACAGCAAGATAACTTATAGTATAAACTCCTAGGGATATGGAAAATTAAGTATCACAATTTTTTTTCATGCACCCGTGCCACCCGACTCCAATCAAACATGCTTCCTTTTTTACAAAGATTGGAGAAATATGAATAGATTTTACCTGGATTGTCTATCCATGGAGTCTTCCACTTTCCTTTGTAGTTTGGGTTCTTGATTTTCTGGTGCAAAACGAATGTTAGTTCAGAGATGAGTAGAAATGAAACACAGTAACATAACTTAATAATAGTTTTTTTTTTCCCCAATAATGATGATTAATTAGCTTACCTTTCTCTTCCATGGTCCCCTGTAGTCCGGGTTCGGTATTCTTGGAGGTTTCCATAAGCCATCCTCGTCTTCATCCCAGTTAGAGGGCTGTCCAGAATCAAACAAATGACAACATTGTTCAATAGGTGAAGGTGCACTAGGGTGTGCTAATTGGTTGCCCTCTTATGAACCATTTATGTGTTTAGACAAGAAAAGCGACCTGAATTCCAATCATTTGGCCTGAACCTAGATTGTCTAGGAATTACCTGATCCAGTTTTGACCCGATCCAAAATGCACCCAACCAAAACACTAATGTGGTTAGCGTTGATTGATTTATCATAATTAGTTTGTTGATAATATGTTCAAATATGAGCTGACTCGAAACTAACGAAATGACTCATCACCACAATATGACTGGAACTGAACCCATTCAAAACGACCTGTTTGCCATCTACTCTTAATTACAAAGCTGAATAAAAGATTGACAGTAGATCCCAATATGACATGACCAGAAACTAATGGAATGTCTCATCACCTGAATATGACTCGAACTAGACCTGATCCAAACGCGGCCTATTTGTGATCTTATTACAAAGCTAGATGGAAGTTAGATACTGGAACTTAGATTTAAGCTAAGCAGAATACTAACTGGTCCCAGATATACTATTGTCATAGAAGTGAAATTCCCTACACTTGCCATGTACTAGAGACACCCCACATGAAGTAAAAAAAGGTAACAAGCTGTAAAAGTCACCTGTTTGGCATTTGGGTCTGGAATCTCTGATGGTATTGAATCATATCCCTGCAAATTCACTCATAATCATGTCATTATACAAACAAAAAGGCTAAAAGCTTGTTCACCACCAAACAGAGCGGCGGAATTGGTGTGGGACTCACACCAAGAGGATTTACCAAAATACTTTGATTCTAATACAAATGATATACTACAATTTGCAGCATGCATGAACTGATGAAAGACATCAGTTTGAACTTTGAAGAGAGGTGAAATGAAACCACAATACCTCAGGCTTGATATCATCAGGATCATCAATATATTCTCTTTCTTCCCAATTAGCAGGCTACAAAAGTTGTAAAAGAACAGTTGACTTAGAAAACTGACTTAGATGTTCTTCCGTATCGTACTTCCTCGGTGCTTTTTTAGCTGCAACACTTCTCTTTTACAATGTCCGATACAATAATATGAATATACCTTGACGAGTTTAACAAGATCGGTGACAACTGACAATGTTTCTTTCTTACACACGGGTGAGAATTTATAGTCAAAATTTGTAGACTTTGACCTTTTAAAAGAGAAGTGTTGCAGTTAAAATAGAACGGAGGGAGTATATCACAGTACGATGAAATTTCTAACCTTTTTAGCTTTAACATCTTTGATCTTTCGAGGAGGGAGGATATCCCAATCAGTGTAAAGACTTCCCGAGTCTTTTTCACGATTGTCGACGAGGAGGCTATAGGTAGCATCTGGCCTAAGTATGAATGTGTAGAAATGTGTTAACTTATCTGTTTCACACTGCAGATCCTTTTTTAATGGATAGTTTTGGCCTTGGTAGGATAAGATGAGATGTAGTTTTTTTGTATCTGTCCCACATATATCTGGTCCAAACATCAAACTGCCAAGAAAGACAAACAATTATTGGTGTGAATTTATGCTAACTTTTTAAGTATAAAACAATGCATCAAGTGTAGGAATATGAGCTTGAAAATGATTGTGGAAAAAGCTACTTAGAGCTGACAAAGTTGACTAGTAGTCAGTTGAGCTCACTCAGACAGAAAAGTAATGTGACTATTGATTAATTTATGGTAATAAGCTAAATGACAAGACAAATTCTTAGGAAAGATAGCGTGACGATTAGACCATCAATTAGTTAAATGATTTTGGAAACTAAGCAGTGTTAAGTATGAATATAGATTTTAACTCTAATGTTTCTTATGTGACTCGAACTGAATGGTTCGCGAAACTTGAATGTGGCAGAAACCGAATTAATCCAGATCAAACCTAATCTTAATAGCGTGTTTTTCACCTCGAGAACTACCATACAGCTAGTGTAGGAAAGCAAACCTGTAAGGAGTATCTCCTCCAAATTTCTTCTGATTGACAAACCCAGATAGAAGTTTTATGTAACCACCACCACATTCAATGTCCTGTTCTAACTTTATAGAATACTGAAGGACCAATGTTCTGTTCTGATTAGTGAATTCTGGTATTTTTGCTGATATAGCAGAATGCCTTGCATCAACTGATGTCTGAATACCTGTACAACAAATTAATATACTGCTCAATATTCTTTGTTATATAATGAATAACGTTCAGGTAAGCACAATTCTTATATGATAACTTGAGAACATGTTGATTCCTCGGCGAATAGTATGATTAGCATATAATTACCTTTGTCATCAGGATCAGCAGCCCATTTTCCTGCTGTGTGCTTGAATGTACCTGCTTTTCCCTCACTTCTTTTCCAGTCTGATACTACCCACCTGCTCTTCCATCCGTCTTCTCCATTTATATGCAAATGTAACACATTTGGAAAGTGCAATTAGCCATAAGAGCATCCAAATTACTTCATAGAGAGATTAATTTATCTACTGTGGAAACCATACAATCTTTATTTTGATTTACATTTCTATTTTATTATGCCAAATACTCATCACTCCCTCAGTATAGTAGCGCGCATTTGACTTTGATACTCAAAGCTCGATAACTTGGACCTTTAATTTGTAATTTTTTTTTTTCACTTTAACTTGAGTATAACTTTTTAAAAGGGCTACACTATGGCTCCGTTTGTTTTGATGGAAAACCATTTTCTTGAAAAATGATTTTCCTCCATTTTTCATTTTCCTTTGTTTGTTTTGGTAAGGGGTGGAAAATAATTTTCCTAAATGTGGAAAATGCTCTTAGAAGAGGAAAACCAATTTCATTTTGTAAACAAGGTATGCCACATTTTCCTCTCCACTCCTTACTCCTCTTGATTCTCTCCTTCTCATCTTTCCTTTTTTTTGCTTCATTTACCTTTTCTCCCTAAGTTTTCTCTATTCAAACAAACAAAGGCAAACTTT
Source organism: Patellifolia procumbens (assembly GCA_947645195.1). NCBI lineage: Eukaryota > Viridiplantae > Streptophyta > Magnoliopsida > Caryophyllales > Amaranthaceae > Patellifolia > Patellifolia procumbens. Next base: position 361,764 of record CANSGD010000335.1, read on the forward strand.
TTTTAAATCATATTTTCTATTGAATATTGTTTTCCTTGAAAAATGATTTTCCATTAAAACAAACGGACCCTATATCTCATCATTAATTTACTCTATAAGGAATAGATACAAAGATTGTGCAGAAAGAGTAAATGTTAGTAAGTGTTTGTGAAAACACAATTATTATGCAACATATAATAAGAAAAAAGCTTGCTAAAGATGTTGCATAGACTTAAATGTTAGGCATTCCATAATCGTACATGTGTATATCCGGTTTAATGGCCAAAGTTGTACGAGTATGATTGGGAAATTGTGTAAAAAGGCACCGATCAAAGTTAGTAAAATCTAGCAAAGCATTATGATGTAGACCAATTTCCGTTACAAACAATATTGACTTCAATCCAGATTATCATAAGACGAGAGGGTACCTTCAAATCGCTCTTCAAATATGATTTCTGAGTGTGTAACACAAAAGAATTGAACTACAAGCAACAAACAAAGTACTAGTGATGGAATCACAAAATTTGGAGGAATGACACTAAACTTTGCCATCATTGGCATAGTGCTACTGCAAGTTTGCAAGTGTTGCTGCAAGAACAAAAATAGCAAGTTATAGGAAATGAATTCAAGAAGGGCCAAAATATGGCTTGTATTTACAGAATAACCATCTTTATTGAGTGGGGTCCTTCACTAGTCAACTATTGAGGAGCATGACCAATGAGAATTGGAGAACACTTGTGTAACCAATGGTTTTGTTTCTTCACATATTTGTGGGGTCCTTGAGTTCAGCAGTTGACTTTTCCTTGGCACATTTTACACTCAAATTATACCTTTGTTTAGAATTCTGATTTGAGATTTTGAGAATTTGGTAGGAAACTTTTGTTGGATAATTTAGAGTATTTGGTAGATTAATCTTCATGTAACGTTAACTTGGATCACTTGGTTATGGTGTCGTGATTCAAGTTACGTTAAGTTGCACGTTGTTTATGTTATTATATATAGGCCAAGTATCTTCATATATACATGGAAATGGGTGAGCAAGGAAGGGCGAGCAAGGAAGCAAAAGGGGGCCGCAGTAATCGGTCGCGACTCGCGATGGTGGTGTCGCACCTCGCGACTGCTGTCGCCCCTCGCCACCAGCCACTGTGAAGTGGTGCCCAGTTTCTCCACATGGTCGCGACTCGCGACCTATTTTGCGAATCGCGATAGGACCAATTTCCGGACGTCTTAAATGACGGTTTTATGCTCTTTGAGCGGTTGTGGACGGTTTTTTTGGCCAAAGTAACGTGCATATATGTGGTTGAAACCACTGATGAAGGGTCATTCTCTTATTATCTCTTTTACAAGCACACTCTTAAGTTTTCTCTCTACATCAATCATCAAAGCAAAATTCACATTTATATTTGCTCTCATTTTGTGATTCTCATACGAGCGTGATAATCACTGATTTCTTCTTTGTATCTCGGAGGTGAATTCCGTGCAACCCGTGCTTCGTATAGGGTCGGAATATCGCTTTTGGGAAAGTGTTCCCATACACGCCTAGAGGACAATTTGTTCGTTGTTGTTTCATTGTTGTGTTCATCTTTGTTTTCCCGGTTACTAGTTCTAACAATCCAAAAGCGATATTTTCGTTGAGATGGCTACACTTCGTGAGATGACAGCGAATTTCCACAAACTTGATAAGTTTGAAGGCGTGGGTTTCCGTAGATGGCAAAAGAAGATGCACTTTCTTCTTACCTCTTTGGCGGTGGTGTACGTTCTCACATCCCCGAAGCCCGTTGAAGTGGATGATGAGACGATTGAGGCCACTAGGAAAAGGAAGAAGTGGGAGAACGATGACTACATATGACGTGGTCACATTCTTAATGGTATGTCCGATGATCTCTTTGATGTTTATCAATACTATGAATCCGCTAAAGTTCTTTGGGATGATTTAGAGTCTAAGTATATGGCCGAAGACGCTTCTAGTAAGAAATTTCTAGTGAGCAATTTTAATAATTTTAAAATGGTTGAGTCTAGGCCAATTATGGAGCAATTCCATGAAATCCAAAGAATTTTAGGAAGCTTTAAACAACACGATATTAGTATGAAACATTTGCCGTTTCTTCGATAATTGATAAATTACCCTCCTCTTGGAAAGATGTTCGAAATAGTTTGAAACATAGAAAAGATGAAATGACTATTGAACAATTGGGTGCTCATCTTCGGATTGAAGAGGGCATTCGGGTTCAAGATGGTCAAAAGGAGGTAAATCCTAGTTCTTCCACTATAAACATGGTGGAGGATGGAAAGTCTCATGACTCTAATCCTAAGAAGAGGGCACATAACTTCACCAAAGGAAACTATGGTAAGAAACCAAAGTTTGGTGGAGGAGGACAACAACGAGCTTGTTGGGAATGTGGAAAGCCCGGTCACTTCAAGAAGGATTGCACCATTTGGAAGAAAAAGATGAACAAGAATGGGCATGGTGGTGGGAAAGGCGAGTCAAGCCATACCCAACCCAAGCAAGGTACTTGTGCACAAGTTTCACTTAATTCGGTTTTGAATTATGTGTGTACGATTTCTGAAATCTTTTGTGTACAGGATGATTGTTCATGGTATATCGATTCGGGAGCTTCAAGACATGTATGCAAGGAACGATCTCTCTTCAAGACCTTCAAGGAGGCAGATGAAGGAGAAGTTCTTTACATGGGGAACGATTCTACTGCTAAAGTCTTAGGAGTAGGTCAAGTTGAGCTAGTTTTTAGTTCCGGAAAGTCTCTTGTTTTAAGAGATGTTGTATTTGCTCCGGACCTTAGAAGGAATCTAGTCTCGGGAGCTATCTTGAATCGAATAGGTTTTAAAATGGTATTTGAGTCGGACAAGTTTATTTTATCTAAAGGAGGGTCTTTTGTTGGTTTGGGTTATTTGTGTAATGGTATGTTCAAATTAAGTATTTCAAATACTTTGTTAAACAATATTTGTGTTGTTAATGATAGTTCTTTTCTATGGCATTACCGCCTTGGTCATGTTTATTATAGAAAGCTTTATTCTATGTCAAAGGATGATTTGATTCCTAGTTTTGATCCAAGCATAGAGAAGTGTAGAACACGCATGCTTACAAAGATAACCAGAAATTCTTTCCCAAATAATGTGGAAAGAGATACTAATTTGCTTGATTTGGTGCATAGTGACCTATGTGATTTTCATAGCACTCCTTCTTTAGGTAATAAGAAGTATATCATAACATTTATAGATGATCATTCTAGGTATTGTTATGTTTATCTTCTATTAACTAAAGATGAAGCTCTAGATAAGTTTAAGATCTATAAAAACGAGGTTGAATTGCAACTAAATGACAAAATAAAACGGCTTAGAACCGATAGGGGTGGTGAATACCATGATCCTAGTTATTTCCAATCTTTAAGAATCATACATGAAAGAACCGCGGGTTATACACCACAACAAAATGGTATAGCGGAAAGAAAGAATAGAACTTTACAAGAAATGGTAAATTCTATGTTATCCTATTCGGGTTTAAGTGATGGATTTTAGGGTGAAGCGGTTTTAACGGCTTGTTATTTATTAAACCGCGTTCCTATGAAAAAGAACAAAGTTACACCCTATGAATTATGGTACAAAAGAAAACCAAATCTAAGTTATCTTAGAGTTTGGGGTTGTAGGGCAATTGTAAAAGTGCCGGAACCTAAACGTAAAAAGTTAGGTGAAAGGGGAGTTGAATGCATCTTTATAGGGTATGCTATTCATAGCAAAGCCTATAGGTTCTATGTTATAGAACAAAATGACGTTTGGTCAATTCACACTATTGTGGAGTCAAGAGATGCAATCTTTGATGAAAATCGATATTCATCAATTCCTAGACCAAAGGATGTAACTCCAAGTACCATAATACAAGAAAATGATCGGTCTTTAAATGATCATGAATTAGATGAACAAACTCTAGAAGAGAATGTAGCATCGACTTCATCACAACCTAGGAGAAGTAAAAGGGCAAGAAAGGAGAAATCCTTTGGCCCGGATTTTCATGTATATTTGGTTGAAGGATCTAGAAGTTCTATACTGACTAAATTTCCATATGTGTTTAATGGGAAGGTGATCCTTTGACTTATGGTGAGGCCATGAGATCTCAAGATGCTCCTTTTTGGAAGGAAGCTATTGATGATGAGATGGATTCCATCATGGGGAATAACACATGGGTTATGGAGGATTTGCCTCCCAAGTGTAAATCTATTGGGTGTAAATGGATTTTCAAGAAGAAAATGAAAATCGATGGAACTATTGATAAGTTCAAAGCCCGGTTAATGGCTCAAGGCTTTTCCCAAAAGCCGGGTATCGATTATTTCGATACATATGCACCCGTTGCTAGAATCTCTACTATAAGGTTGTTGATTGCTCTTGCGGCTATACACAACCTTGTGATCCATCAAATGGATGTTAAGACATCGTTCTTAAATGGAGAGCTAGATGAGGAGGTTTACATGAAACAACCCGAAGGGTTTGTTGTAAAAGGTCAAGAAGGTAAAGTTTGCAAACTCGTTAGATCTTTGCATGGGCTAAAACAAGCACCCAAGCAATGGCATCAAAAGTTTGATGAGGTTGTGTTGTCTAACGGATTTAAATTGAATAATTCGGACAAGTGCGTATATAGCAAATTTGATGACTTAGGTCATGGTGTTATGATTTGTCTATATGTAGATGACATGTTGATTTTTGGGACTGATTTGTCACAAGTTGAGTGGGCAAAGGCTTTCCTATCATCAATGTTTCCATGAAAGATTTAGGAGAAGCGGATGTCATTCTAGGCATAAGAATTAAAAGAAGCAATGGAAAATTGAGTTTATCTCAAACACACTACATTGAAAAAGTACTTAAGAAATTCAATGTTAGTGATTGCTCTTTTGTATCAACTCCTATGGATCCAAGTGAAAAATTAATGCCAAATGATGGTAGTGCGGTATCTCAACTTGAGTATGCACGGGTCATAGGATGTTTGATGTATGCTATGACGAGTACTAGGCCGGATATCGCATTTGCGGTAGGAAAGCTTAGTAGGTATACTAGTAACCCTAGTATGAAGCATTGGCATGCTATTCGTCGTGTCTTAAGGTATTTGGGGAAAACCAAAGATTATGGTTTATCCTACAGTGGATATCCTTCGGTTTTAGAAGGTTATTCGGATGCAAGTTGGATATCTAATAGAGAGGATCACTCTTCCACAAGTGGGTTCGTTTTCTTACTTGGGGGAGGTGCTATCTCTTGGGCTTCTAAGAAGCAAACTTGCATTGCAGACTCCTCCATGACTTCGGAGTTCATAGCTTTGTCCTCGGCTAGTAAAGAGGCGGAGTGGTTAAAGAATCTCATGATTGAGATTCCTTTGCTGCAAAACCAATATCGCCCATAGCGATACATTGTGATAACGATGCAGCTTTGGCAAGGGCATATAGTCAAGTTTATAATGGTAAGTCAAGGCACATTGGTGTGCGGCATTCCTATATTCAAGGACTTATCAAGGATAGTGTTATCACTGTTGACTATGTGCGGACTACGTATAATCTAGCGGATTGTTTCACTAAGGCCTTGGCTAGAGATATGGTGAAGAGGATGGCAATCGGTCTTGGATTGGAGCCCTTAGTTAATCACGAGTGAGGGAATCTTAACTTAACGCCCAATAAGACGTTGGGTCTTAAGTTCAATAAGATTAATTCCTTCATTTAATGATTGAAGAACATTTGTAAGTATCCTCGAGTATTGTTCTTATATTGACTATGATGTTAATAAGAGGTTGTATATACTTAATAGTTCTCTTGTTATGCCTTGTCATAATGGCATGTTTGTTTAAGAGTTCTACCTATGTAAGTGTGAAGTTTAGCCGCTTCAAGTAGCTATAGGGGCATAGCTATGATACACTTATGAATCATACTGACACATGGCTTTAAGTGTCAAGTTTAATGAGTTCAAATAGTTAATCTTGTGTGTATGGTATCTTCAAGTTTTCCATTATGTATTGAGATTGGTTCAATCGCTTGCGACACCTTTCGGATACGGATTCTTGGAATGTATATTATACTAGGTGGAAGTTCAAGTCTTAGTACACTTTCGTTGATGCATGAGGTTGTTTTTTTTGATGATGTTTTGGTGCTTATGATCTTTAGAATACTCTAAATGGGGGAGGATTGTTGGATAATTTAGAGTATTTGGTAGATTAATCTTCATGTTTAACTTGGATCACTTGGTTATGGTGTCGTGATTCAAGTTACGTTAAGTTGCACGTTGTTTATGTTATTATATATAGGCCAAGTATCTTCATATATACATGGAAATGGGTGCGCAAGGAAGGGCGAGCAAGGAAGCAAAAGGGGGCAGCAGTAATCGGTCGCGGCTCGCGAAGCCGGTCGCGACTCGCGATGGTGGTGTCGTACCTCGCGACTGCTGTCGCCCCTCGCCACCAGCCACTGTGCAGTGGTGCCCAGTTTCTCCACATGGTCGCGACTCGCGACCTATTTTGCGAATCGCGATAGGACCAATTTCCGGACGTCTTAAATGACGGTTTTATGCTCTTTGAGCGGTTGTGGACGGTTTCTTTGGCCAAAGTAACGTGCATATATGTGGTTGAAACCACTAATGAAGGGTCATTCTCTTATTATCTCTTTTACAAGCACACTCTTAAGTTTTCTCTCTACATCAATCATCAAAGCAAAATTCACATTTATATTTGCTCTCATTTTGTGATTCTCATACGAGCGTGATAATCACTGATTTCTTCTTTGTATCTCGCAGGTGAATTCCGTGCAACCCGTGCTTCGTATAGGGTCGGAATATCGCTTTTGGGAAAGTGTTCCCATACACGCCTAGAGGACGATTTGTTCGTTGTTGTTTCATTTTTGTGTTCATCTTTGTTTTCCCTGTTACTAGTTCTAACAAATTTGTAATGTTGAATTTGATCTTTAACAAGAATTCGTGAAAATTCTGATTAATGGTCAATTCTCCGTATAAGAGTAAAGAGAAAAGACCATTAAAAAAAACATGTTTTAAAAGCAGGTGAATTATTACGTAGTGGTATGTATTTGATCATTGTGATTTTATAATTTACAACCATTGCCGTCTTGTCTTCTTTGCGATCTTTCCCCTAGTCCAGGGAAGATCCTCATTCTTATTTCTCTCTTTACTTTATGTACTTATAAAATGTCCTAAAAATAAATCTTATTTAATATCTCGATGTATGTGAAGACCGAGGAAAGTAAGAATCTAACAACTCCATATCTATCAAATAATTCATGAAAAGCCTCAAAATATTATAATATAATACTATTCCCCTTCATTGTGAATGAAAATAGATTATGAGTACATTATAGAGGCTCCACAATATGAGTGTCAACTAGTTTAGTTGGTAAAATCTTGTGTAAGTGACATCCGAGACTTGAGATGAAAAGGAGCCTATATCATTGCGTTTAGTCACTCTCTTTACATACAAAAGGATATTGGTACCACATTGATGTTTATGTAGGCAACAATCTTATAAATTTTCTTAGAAGATCACAAGGAGATCCTATGGTTGTGTAGGTAACATAATTAGAAATATAGTTTTTCCTACCTTTTCTTCCACTCAAATTATATTAGTTTATGCTTAACAAATGTAATACTTTATATACTTATTTTCAATAGTAAATTTAATTTATTAACCATTATCTGAACTTATATGAACAAATTAAAATAGGTTGTTAGAGATATTAAAATTAAAAGAAAACAAAAAGAACAGATACATTACACACCACATACCATTTTGTTTTATATTGGCATTTTCAATTTGCCATGGAGAGGAGTGCATATTTCTAGTAGACTTTAGAGAAGACTTGGGGCAACTGTTGCTTTAAATGTGAAGTCCACTTCAAAGTCTTCCCTTTATAAACTTGACCGCTGAAGTAAATAATGGGGAAAGCAATGAACACGGCATAAGGCTATATTGGAAAAGTTCCAAGTTGGTGGCTGTCCAAACAAAGGGTGGGCCATACACTTTATACAAATTCCATATACTTTCTCCGTAACGAAATAAACGCAACAATTGGCTTGGGCACACATGCCAAGACAAAACTTTAAAGATTAATATCTCTAATTATGTATTTGTAAAAAGTATAAACATAAGATCATAAAAAACTATAAGTTGAGACGAATCCAACGAGACTCCACATGACTATATATTTCCTTATGTATAAGTCACAAATTACGGTCAAAGTTAAAACTGTAAATAGTGTCAAAAGTACAATTGTTGCATTTATTTCGTTACGGAGGAAGTAGTACTTACTAGTAGGATCCCAATTAATTTTGATGATGCCCATCTTCATAAATTCTAATGCATTGCTCAACAGTCATAAGAAACAACCAAAGAGAGTGAACACCGATGTGCTCATCGTCTTCTATTGTTGACTTGGTGTTAGTTTACTTCTTTCACTTTGATTATTTCTTTTACATTATAGTATCAAAACATTTTGATTAATACATGAAAAATATAAGTTACAAAAATAAAGGCATGTTACACTATAGTTAGAGCCTATTTGTTTGAGTTTTTTTAAGTTGGAAACGGATTCAAATAAGCAATTACGTTATTGCTTGTTTGGTTTACAAAACAAGGTGTCCATTTCAATAATATCACATTCCGCACAATACCAATAATATTTCCTCTTCATTGAACCTTTCTTTTACACTAATGAAAAAAATATGCAATAAAAGTAACAATTATTGTTACCATTGCTCCCCTCCCTATTTGATTTATTTTTCTTTCCACTTCTGAACCCAATAAGCTTTACTTCAATGTAACAATTTGTATTTATTCTTTTATGATGCATTCTTTTACCTTATTTATCCTAACTTGTCGGAATTTATTGCAACTTATTTCATTAGAACTTATAGAATCTGAAACTAAAATGTTTTTAGGGTGAAAAAAGATGTACCATTGTTCGTTGAATAAGATTTCCAAAAGAAATAGGATAAGTAGTTGGATTGAAAGGTAATGATGGATGGATAGAACAAGAAGCTTATTTCAATTTATGGAAAACATGCATCATACATCTGGATTGTACTATGCTCTTGATACACCCGGGTATGTAATAAAAATTATTCAATTTATGATACTGATAAAGAAAGTAATATATTATGTAGTTTATGCTTTTTATGGCGTATTATGGGTAGTTTTCTCTAATTCTTTAAGCACGAATTGACATGACAATGGCAATATCACATATCACCGTTATAAACTGTGCTCTTTCCGTGGTTGTGTACTCGTGTAGTAGTGTACAATACTTGATAAGTCTAGAGTTGGACAACAGTGTGGCAACTTAGGTCTCATATCATATCGGGCAAGGCCAGAAATAAGCCAATGATAAGTCGTGTCATGCCAACCTCATACCAATTTTCAAACGAAGGAATAACCTGTTCCCCTAAATTTTACTCCCTCCGTCCCAAAAAAACTGTTACATTTTGACCAAAAAGTACTTTATCTTTTGGTCAAATGTAGCAGTTTTTTTGGGACGGAGGGAGTAGAAGAGTTCAGAATAAAATTTAACAATTCTGAAAAGTTCAAAAACTTAGTTGAGAAGAATTTATAGAAGTTCAAAACCATTTACCATCATACCCATCAAGACAAGGGCATATTTCTTGTAGCCAATAGAGAAGGATACTTATTTTGTTAAGAATGTAACAAATTACAAGTATGCTTCAAAGTCTCCCCCTTGTGTAAACTTAACAGCTGAAGTATATAAGGGCAAAAACTACAACACAGCAAGCTAAGTGCAACAATGGCATTAAGAAAAGTTCCAACTTAGTGGCTGAAAAGAAAATAAGAAATCACCAGTTCAGCAGACCAGAAACTATATTGGCTGCTGCATTGTGCTAAAACATAAAAATTCCGTCATGTTGAATAACATGATCAAAGTGTCAATCCTTATCTTGTTCAAGATATACAATAATTATTCTAAATTCTTGGCAGAATGATATCGTTGTAACACCGCCCTCACAAAAATGGTCTTCAACAACGAGAATTACACCAGCAAGGCGCAACAACAAAGTAATTGATAGGAGGTGGAAAACAAACAAGCCCTAAGTTATCTTCTAAAACAATATCCATTAGAAACCAGGGAGCAAAGCAAGAGGGTCACTCTCTAACTTCCATCTATTTTGCATGAGGATGAGATGCAATGAAATCAACAGCCATGTTGATGGAGTTGATCTTGTCTGCTTCATTGTCTGGAATCTCAAAGCGAAATTCTTCTTCCAGCGCCATGACAATTTCAACAGAATCCAAACTATCAAGCCCAAGATCATTCTGGAAGTGTGCATTGGGAGTGACCTAAGGATAATGCAGAAAAATAAAATTGGATGTAATAATGCAACAAAAAAGAAGGCAAAACAACACCTATTCAATATGGATCCTGATGTTGGCACTAAGCCACAAACCAACGACAAAGGAATCTTAAGCACTGAAGTCCAATTGAGTACTGAAAACATTGTATTAATTGCAAGACAAATGGCAAGTACGGCCACTTTAAACAGAACCCCTCCCTTCATCCCAAGGTAAACTGTCTTCATTTCAACAAAAAAAACATTCACCCAATCATCTTTCCTAATTTCTACTTGCTAATATGATAATACGCTAAGTGTTAACATTAACTAACTATGACCCCAACATTTTTGAAAACCGGACTAAGGCAATTGAAGTGGAATGGAAGAAGCAATATTTACCAAGCTCTACATGAAATACTCTCATCTAATTTGTGCTGGATTTTTCCCCCTCCAAAGATCATAAAATACTCTCCTCACTCCTAATAATAGGAAAGACCAAAAATATCCCCCGGGTCAAAAAAATGTCTCTATATAACTTCCTTTGTTTCTAAACAAGTGCAAGATAATGAAATGCACATGTGCCATAGATTGAGCACTTGATTTATCTCCACCCATGTCCCACCACATATACTACCTACAAGACACCATCACCAACAGCAACACCTGTTTTGCCGCCGCGACGGCTCCCTCTCCCTGGAGAAAAAATGCGAGAGAAGAGAGAAGAGAGAAGAGAGAAGAGAGAAGAGAGAAGAGAGAAGGGCAAAAACAAGGGTCCTTCTTCAATGTTCTTCCCAACCCCCTTTCCTCAAACACTAATTTTTTTGTCCTTCTTCATGCCGCAGCCAAAACCCGCCATCTATAAGAGAGGGTTGAGAAGAGTCGGAGAGGAGAGAGAGAGGAATAGAGGATAGAGAAAAAGGAGAGAAATCCAAGTATGGTTCAAATCTAGAAGCGGGATGGTGGTTCGTTTTCGGGTGCTTCAGTGCTTGTAAGAGAGGGTTGAGAAGGGTAGAAGAGGAGACGGAGAAGGTTAAAGAGGAAAGAGAGATAGGAGAGAAACCCAAGTATATGGTTCAGATCTAGAAGAAGGATGGTGGTTCGTTTTTGGATGCTTGGGTGGTGTTAGCAGTGGGGTGGCATTCTCAGTTGGTAGTGATGTTTGTTTTCTTCTCATGGTGCTTTCACAATTCATCCGTGAATTTTCAAAGCCACAGGAGGTCTATTCAATGGTGGCATTGACTTATCTCCTCTGCCGTAAAATCCACGGGGGTGGTTGGGTTAGGTTGGGTGAAGGAGCGAGAGAGAGTAATGGTGGCTATGGGGTTGGGTTGGGTAGAGAGATAAAGGGAGATGGTAGCAATGGATTGAGGAGAGCTATGTTACTTCGACACCCTCATTTGCCTCAAAAATCGAGTGTCGTGTCGGACTTGGATGCTTGTTTTTTAACTAAAAACTTGACTTTTTTCTACAAAATAGCCGGATACTGGACACTCATATCCGAATAGACACTTAATCCGTGTCTGAGTAACATAGGAGGAGAGGAAGGGGGAGAGGGGTGGGTTTAGGAGGGTTGAGGGCTTTTAGGGGCTGATTAGATTAAGTTAGGAGGGAAATAAGGAGTAATTAGATAAATTTAGGTTGGTAAATAAGGGAACCTTCGTAATTTTGTAGCTTAAAACTTTCCTTTTTGAGCTCAGTAGCACTTAATGACTATTTCATAAAAAGAAAATGTTGCATTTAGAAATGGGGAAGTATACAATTAAGGTGGTAAAAGCTAAAAGAATTTATCAAAATGAAAGCAATGTGCCCGTCATAAAACATGCATTGAGGATAGAAATGAGCTTGAAAACCAATACCAAAACTAAAACCCCTAAATTGAGAAATGCAAAAAGAAGTCACTGCGGTTCCACGCTTAAGGAAAGAGTACTTCCACTTCCCACACAATGTCAACAAAAACTGCATATGCGAAGAGTAAGACATCACAGCAGGGGCACCATACCCTTAATCCTCTAGGGAACAACTCCTAATATTGGTCAATCGGAATAAAAAAAAATCACGAGGAAAGAGTACTTCACTTCCCACACAATGTTTTTTTTCGGGGGAGGCGAGCGGGATGCTCTTTATATCATGTAACAAACAGAATTGGAATCACCAAATTACCTTCGGCATCATCCACAGTCACACTTTCCCCAAATCGCACAAAGTACGAGTTATAAACTAATGTGCATTACACCTACTTCACTTCTAACACACCAAATAAGCCAAAAAAATCAATCAGTTTGACTAGGTAATGGCACAAATACCAGCTTCCTACTGCACAAATCTTTCTTCTAGTCCCATTCAAATCTCATAAGACATCCACAAATACATACGCAGTCGGCACACCAGCATCGATCCGTCACCAAAACTAATTGTTTATTAGGCAAGAGAAACCCTAATTCAGCGCCTATCAATGAAGAATCAACTTATCAATCCATTAACATTGACTCAATTAGGTCCGATCTCGAATTCAAACTCCTCCAAAACTAACAAACAAAATTACAATAAATCTACAGAAACCAAAGACAAACCTAAATCAGCTAATTTCCTTCTAACACCAGTTAATCAATTATATAAATCACAAATGTCGACTCATATAAATCTACTTCCACCAATTCACATAACTAAACAATAATAAATTTCTATCGGAAATGAGAAATCGAAGGAATGAATCAAACCTTGGAAGGTTCGACTTTCTGGAAGTTCTTGACAACGGAAATAACACGATCAGTGACCTCGGATTTGTCGAGGAAGGAAGCTCTGATCTCGTCGGAGAAGTTGCGGCGAGAGAAGAGAGAGTTGAAGGAAGATGTAATCGAAAATGGAGAGTTAGGGTTTTGTGAAAGAGGCTTAATAGGTACTCTCATGTATTTCAGAATTGCACCACGAGCAGCCGCCATTGTTGATGAATGAAGGTGATGAAGAAAATGGAGGGGTGTGTGGATGTGGAAGGGTTTTGTGGCTGCAATGCAGGGGTTAGGTTCGGTTATTGTCTTCGTCACTCTCACTTCTTCTACCTTCTTCCCTTTTTATGCTTAGTTTTCTTTTTATTTGAGGATGTTTAATTAGGAAAATTAGATTGGCTATGGTGAAAACTAAACGAGCCAAGACAACTCGTAAGTTACTCAAGATCGATTATGGTCTAAAATTAAGTTAAAACTCAATTAGGCAGCGAGTTTGATTAGTGCCCGTGCTAGGCTCACAATGTCTATGAGTTAAGTTGAGTTACTTAAAATTTGACTCGAGGATTTATGAGTTATGTGAGACTAGAAGGCATGACAAAAGGCTAATTATTAAAGTTTTATGTACAAAATCTATCTTACAAGTGATAAGACAGTGGAAAATTTTGCAATCGGCTCGAGATCAAATCAAGCTCGATCAAATCTCGACTCGAATAAGACCGGCTCAAATCAAGACTTATTGAGACGAATCGAGTTATGGAAAACTCGATGCGACGCGACTTGACTTGTTATAACCCTTTCAACTCATTCAATTCAACTATTGAATAGGACAAACCCTCTAATGACCCACTAACATGCAAGGCATACCGCATTAAAAGGATAGGTAAAACCACAAGTCAACATATGTTGGTATGAGATTTCAAGTCGTGGGCAACGCCTTGGAGTTCTTTTACAATTTTTCCTAACAAATAATAGTTCAAATTCTGTTTTTTGAGATCGAGTTTAGATCATTTTTTTAGATAGTCTTACTCAAGCCTTAAGATCGAAGAACATTTGTATAAACTTTGGTAGGGTTTGACAAAAAGCTTTTAGGTGGCTTTTGGCTTTTGTATATGATCAAACAATCCAAAAAAGTATTCAGTAAATGACCTTTTCAGCCAAAAGCTGCTTTTCTACTAGTTTTTAACTTTTGATTCCAATTTGTATTAAAAAAACCAACAAAAAGTGTTTTTACCAAATATTTTGTAATTAGCCAACAATTATATAAGTCAAACAAAAAAAAGTGGTCAAATCATCCGCCATAAAAAACCACGGACCAACCGCCACACGCCAATTACCAAACACCCCCTTATCTGCCACTTGCTACACTGCTATTGCTCTACTGGGTGCTGGAAAACTGACCACCTTTCTCATCTGAGTTCGTTTGAGTTGAAAAATGCTGTCTCTATCTGCACTCTTCCTTATACTCTTCATCCTTGCGATCCTCAAAACTATACTCAAATTCTCCATTGCTGATGGTATTACATTACCACTTACTCACTTTTCTCTCCAAATATCATCTTCATTTCATTTCTTAATTTTTCACTACTATGTGTTTTTTTTCTAATCGAATTTTACTCTTTCAGCGGATTTCACTTTGCTCTCGAAGAAACTTAAACGCGGCGAAATTGAAGATAAGGTATTGTTATTTGATCTCAATTATTCAATGATTTGATTGCGCTTTTGCAGTTTTAAGTAATTTGATTGTGTTTTTCATTTTAGGTTGTTTGGATTACTGGAGCGAGTCGTGGAATCGGTATCAATTAACACTTAACTCCTTGTTCTTTCTTATAATACTGAGATTGTTGCTGTTATTGTCGATTTAGCAAATAATTGCAGCTGAAATTGGTGATTAACTGATTGAACTCACATTTGTATAAAATCCAATTGTAATTCTAGCTATTGTCTTTCAAATTACTCTACATTGTGTTTTAGAGCATGCTCAATTAAAAGTGTATGCTGATATTGGATTTTTTGGATCACTGGAGCCAGCCGTAGGATCAGTGTCAAATTATAGCTTTTATCTTTGTTTGTTCCTGCTTATACTGAGATTGTTGCTGTTATGTCAATTTGCAATTAATTGCAGCTGAAATTGGTGATTGACTGGTTCAACTTTGTATAGAATTCATCAATAAGTCTACATATTGTCTTTCAAATTACTCCTCATTAATTTTGGATCATGCTGACTTTAGAGTGTATGTTGATGTTGCATTGGGTTCATCAATAGTTCCACAATTGATCATGCTAACTACATCACAAAAGCGCCATTAGTGAACAACTCTAAAACTTCAATTCTCCCACACATGCACTGCCATTCCTCGTTAACAAGGGGAAGCTAGTTATGCATCTGGGTAAATTTTCATAATCTTGAGGTGACTTAACTTTGAGCATGTTTTTGAAATTTTCCGGGTAACCTTTTAGTTGAGCATAATCAGTTAGCTAATTGTTTGATTCGGGGGTGAAACCAGTTTTTTTTTAAGGGCGGCCAAATCACTTCTCAATTTTTCAAGAGGGGGCCAAGTTAACAATCTAACCTATTTAGAATAAATAAATCAGCATTTTCACATGAAAAATTTAAAAAATACTTGGGGGTAGGCGAGGCTCCCAGAGACCCCCCCCCGTGAAGCTCCACAGCTGACTAGATGATCTCATCTGTTAACTCGTCTTGATATTTGACCTGTGTGAAAATATATTAGATGAAGGATATCGCCTGGTTTTTGAAACTGAAACACATAATTTTTCTGCAAAACAGCAAAAGTATTGCTGAGCCTTAGTTCACGAGTTAATTTATTGGGTTGTGTAGTGGTTAGGTAATTAGGTTGTTCATTTTTGGATGATATAATGCCCCCTGGCCCCCCGAATAAATGGGATCACTGGCTTCAAGTTTTTTCCCCCAGGATCCTGAAAAAATGCTGCCCTCTCTTCATCAATTGCTGCCCTTATCTTAAAACATGTGCTGCCCCAACCCCCATGAAATGAGGAAGATAAAAGAATGAGAAGGTATCTAATTCCCATTTTCGATCTGAATCTGAAGGGGAAGTTCTTGCTAAACAGTTTGCAAGCTTAGGGGCCAAGCTAGTATTGTCTGCAAGAAATGAAGCTGAATTGGAACGGGTAAAAAACCAACTTAAGGGTATACTCCTAACCTTGATTTCGTGATGACTATCTTCATTGGATTTGAACTTATTCTCCATGTCCGATCAGTAATTTTCATCCTGCTCTAGGTAAGCATGCCCCCAATGAGGTCAAGATTTTACCTCTTGACTTGGCATCCGGAGAAGATTCTCTCAGGGAGGCTGTAGAAAGAGCTGAAGCATTCTTCCCTGGTTTCGGTGTTGATTATATGATTCACAATGCAGCCTATGAACGTCCTGTATGTAAACTGTTTACTTTGAAGCTGTCTACACTCCACTATTTGGATTCATATGTTACTGAGGTCTCTCAATGAAAGATTGTTTGTATTTTGAGCTAATCATATGCGATTAAGTTAATCATATGCCCGATATGGGTGTTTGAGACTGTGAAGTGAAAATGACTTCGGGTGTGTTCTCTTCACCTTATTTTATTAAAACTTGTCTAAATCAAACTCATCTAAACTTCTAAGAACTTAACTTAACTAATGTGAACTTATTACAATTTATTTTATAAGGTATTATAACTTGTTGAAACTTAGCGGAGCTTATTGAAATGTACCAAATCTTATTAAACTTGAAACTTAATGTTTCAATGGAGCCAAATACACTCTATTCCTTGGTTTTGGAATCTGATGGAACAAAGGAAAATGGCTTCCTAAACTAGCTGGCAGCTGCGCTTGTTATACTATGAAGTTGGAGGTGGTCAATCGACGCAATTTTCAATTTGGGTCATCGGAAACAAGTCTTTGTGTATTCAACACAAGGGTAAAGTTGCATACATACGACCCCCCTTACCCTGCCTTTTGGCGTGAGCCTTTGAGGCAATGGGGTAATGTTGTTGTCGTTGAAGAGAAAACAATCACTACATGCATTATAATATATATATTTTTTGAAACTCCTTCCATGAAAACATTACATGCCTGAACTTAGGGGGGTGTTTGTTGACGAGTAGACTGGAAATGTTGGTTGGGATGAATCTACTGATTTTCACCGTGTTATAAGAGGAGAATAGTGAAGAGTAGATTTGCTTTAAGACTTGAAGTACCTCACTACCCCTGTGAATATTAATGATTTATCTTGTATCACTATATAACAAAATACATTTACTCCTAATTTATCATCCTAGTGTATGACCTTTTATTAGTCATGATATGTGCAGAAATCTGCAGCTCTGGATGTTCCTGAAGAAAGTCTTAAGGTAAATTATAATCTGTCCAGCATCTGAACGCGTCTTTCTAGTGTCGTCGGGACAAGTTCATTCATTAGAGCTGACTCTTTTTTTTGCTTATAGGCTACGATCAATGTAAATGTTTTTGGAACAATATCTCTGACCAGGCTACTTGCTCCTCACATGCTGAAGAGGGGAAGGGGTCATTTTGTGGTGGTACATGCCTTGACACATTTTCAATATACTGTGATTACTTGGTATTTGAAATCTCGCTTGTTTGGTTAGCGTACTGATCTGTTTTTTATTTTCAAATTTAGATGAGTAGTGCTGCAGGAAAGACACCTGCACCAGGTCAAGCCATTTATTGTGCTTCTAAATCTGCCTTGAATGGGTACTTCCATTGCTTGCGCTCAGAGGTACGCCTCCCTTCAACTGAAAATATGTGATATACGCATTTGCAAACCCAAGAACTAGTTTCCATTATTCTCTGTTTTTTTGTCATACATGTGTCCATCGATTGGCTGATTATTGACAAGGGCATTGTCTCTTAGTTTTCTGAAGATTTTTAACTTGTCCGGTTATGCATACACAGCTCTTTCAGAAGGGAATCAAGGTCACTGTTGTTTGTCCTGGTCCAATCGAGACCTCAAAAAGCGCAGAAGCAGGTAGTTCAGGGCAAGCAAGTTCTTCTGAGGTCAGTACCATTTTTTGCGGGGCATTGTATTATATCTTGGACATCCTGGTTTTGATACTTTGTGTCGCCAAGTATGAAAGAAAACATTTCATATGCTTATATCCTTATATTATGTATAAATTCAGAATGAAGATATTTGAAATACAGTATGATGCGGAATATAGGATAAAATTGGGAAGAAATACATTTGGAGGAAGTTTGAAGTTGTAGAGATTGAGGATAAGATAAGTCGCCTCATGGGAGGGAATGTGCACATGGACCGAAAGATGCAACGATAAGCAAAGTGGAGATTTGGGATTATGGGGATATTAGCTGTGGGAGGGCAACAATTACTTAAGTGGAAGGAGTTAAAAATGATCTGGAGATAATGGAATTGCAGGAACATATAGCACTAGATAGAAGTGAAAGAAGAACAGTACCATTGGGCGCGGAATCGTAATTGGCAGAGCATATTGGTTTATGCAGCCTATATCATCTTTCGGAATTAGGGCTCCAACATTGTTGTTGTTGTTGTTGTTGTTGGTGGTGGTGGTATTGTTGTTGCTGTTGTTGTTGTTCTTGCTGTTGTGCTCTTAACTTAATATGTACGAGCTTGGTTATTTCTAGGTTTTAACTACTATAACACAAGAGGAGGGAGCTATTAATTTTATGAACATGCTTGATATGCGGATTAACTTTTGTCATTTTGTCTTCTGAGGCAGATTTTGAAAGTTAAATGGCTAACGACTCTATTATTATATACCCAATATAAAGCCTTCTATACCTGATGCTTTTGTCCTAACTGCTACTAACATTAATGTTAGTCTCTCCTCTACTGTATTTATCTCTGGTGTGGTCTGTGAAGCGGTTAAAAAAAGGGTGAGCTGAGGCTTCCGTTATTCTCAATGGAATTCATCCATGTGCTTCATGTACTTGACTTACGAGCTTTTATCGTACTCAGTACTCATCTCTAAAGGAACTTATGCTTTCGGCATGGTTAATTCTGCACATAGATTAATGCTTAATGCCCTACCTTTTCTTGTCTTCGTGTAAGAACTTTTGGTTTACCAAAGATGCATTTATCCATCACCAGTTTGGCGAAACATATTTAACATAGCACCATCAACCTCTTTTATGGTACTTTCGAGTAGATGTCTTGAATTTTCATGCCTATTGTTGAATTTCTTGTTTCTAAATGGTTGCAGAAGCGTGTCTCTGCTGAAAGGTGTTCTCAGCTGACGATAATTGCTGCCAGTCATGGTCTGAAGGAGGTTTGGATATCTTATCAGGTAAGTCCTTTTTAAGTAACAACGCCAACACATTCTACTTCTATAAACATATTCTTTGACCTTTGAGTTTAGTTGGTTTACTCTTGATTTTTTGTACTGCAACATGTGAGTGATGCTAAGTTACATGACGGTGTCTGTCTTCACAGATAAGTGTTTTGGTAAGTGGAATGGGAATTCGGGGATTATAGGGTGGGATAGGGAGTGGGAATTAGTGATGGGATAAGGATAAAATAGCGCGAAAGTGGTGATTTAACCCCTTAACTTTGTCTATACGTGAGATTAAGCCTCTTTACTAATAAATGTTGTTTATGACCCCCATAACTTCACTACAAGGTGAAATTAAGCCCCTAAATCTAATTTTTATGTATACAAAATACAAAAAAAGAAATTATACAACAACAATATCAGAATACATTAAATTATACGTATTTTTTTTCACATTATATCTGACACTTGTTGTCTGATTGTTTTTGTCTCCTCTTCACCTCCTCACCTCCTTTAACCTCTTCCCACCATTTCATTGTCATTTAAGCTCCATCTTCACCTCTTCCCACCATTTTCGTTCTCATTAAAACCTCCGTCAATATCTATTCGTCTTCTTTCACCTCTTGCATTCTCATTTTCACCGGGAATAAATCAAGGTTTCGCCATCTCGCTCCGCCGCCATCGAGGTCGGAAAAAACTGAACAGAGTTAATTCACTTGTTGTGGTATGTGCATTTCTTCTCAGAATACTACTCCTAAATTGCAATTAACTTTAGATGATGTCTTGTATAACATCAATCAATGGAAAATGGGTATTGTGCTAATTTTATTTTGCTATTCAATTGAATGAAAGGATTTGTTAATGGGTCTGAGTTCAAATTTCATTGGATTTCAAGTTCTAATAAGTGGATTTTCATGTTCAGTTTTTGCCTACCAAAAAGAAAGTCATTATTGTGTAATTAGTACTCCCCCTTTGTCCACAAATCCATTAGGCAAATGAAGTAATCCATCAATTTCCAAATCTATGAAAACGTTTAAGAAAATAAAGTTGACTCAAATTGTCATTCAATTTATCACTAATCTATTACTACATATCTGAGTTTCCCATTCAATGGAATAAAATGATAGTGATAATGGGGTTAGTTTGGAGAAAGAAACTGATGGTGGGTGTTGTAGAGGAATTCCAATATTGGAGCTATGGGGTTCAGCTGTTAAGTGGGGCACAAATCATAAGTTGTAAATCTTGTAAGAATTTGTGTAGTGGTAAAGATGGGCCTTGTTTGTGTGAAGTTGTGTTTTGACTGGTAAATCAAGTTCTATTGTTCCATATGCAGTTCAATGCAACAAAGAATCAATGAAAGAGAATAAAAAACACCAGTAGGTATATAAATCAATTGATTAAATCAACTACTCAATGAATGTCTAACTGCGAATGTCTAACTTGAAAAACAAATTGAACAAGCCTAATAAATGTCTTCTATTTATTAAATACACTTCTGTAAAAAAAATATAATTTGTCATATACTAGAAGTGCTACTCTTGATTGTTATATGGCTCGCTCACCGGTATCTTATATTTGCATGAACGAACTTTGTGACCAATTTCTTTGCAATTCGAGCACATTTGTTTTCCACTTTTTTGAACTCTATATTTGTGTGTTTGCCGCTTTCCTTCTCCATATGCTCTCTTCCTTCTGTTTGGAGGCCTCCCGTACTTAACTCTAGCATCACGTGGTAAAATCGGGCTACCATCTTGTTTCTTCCACATGCTTTGTCCATTCAAAGGCTCTAAACAGAATGAATATGAAGCCTCATAAGTGTCCTTGTGGTACCAAAATGACACATAGTCCTCTACATTTTCATTTTTAGAACATATGGCAGTTGTTGCATGCCAACATGGGATTCCATTCACATCCCAATATCTACATGCATACACCTTCTTATCTAGCCTCACAGCAAATGTCAAATTGCTATTATCAACATGCTGCACTTCGTACACATTTTTGCTGGCCTCTATAGCCTTCCAGGTTTTTGTAGCTTGACGGTGGTCATGCAATGTTGCTCGAACTCTGTGTAACAATGCCCATGCATTTAGCAGCTTGTGCTTTCTTCTCCACCATCCTAGACATCACTTGCCTTCTAATTTCTTCTAACATGGTCAAAATTGGTTTCTCTCTAGCTTCAAGGATCCATGAGTTGAATGTCTCTGCCATGTTATTGCAAGTAACTCCTGTGTTTGCCGAAGTCTTATAAAAGCACCTACAAAACTTTTTTACATTTCTTGTGCACATTTCCTCGTAAGCTTTTGGGCTTTGTTTTCTTAGCTCTTCCGTGGTAGCATTGAACTTTTCCATCGTATATGCTTTTACAGCCTTCCAAAATAGCTTGTGAAGGGGAGCACCCTTGATTATTTTAATCCAATTTGTAAATATATGCCTTGCACATAACCTATGTTCAACATCAAGAAGCAATTTAGCTATTGTAGGCACCAACCCCTAAGATAAAAAAAGTAGTTAGCATGGAGCATGACATAATAATAATAATAATGTTTTAAATAAATTACCTTTTTGCTGATCGGATAATAAAGTCCACCCATTACCAGTTTGCATCTCTAAATCATCAATGAGGTGTCCAAGAAACCAAGACCAACTTTCTTTGGATTCCGACTCTACAACAGCCAATGCCACCGGAAACATTTGGTTATTGGCATCTCGTCCAATGGCACAAAGTAACTCACCCTTGCAATACCCTTTGAGAAATACACCATCTAAGCCAAGTACTTTCCTACATCCATTCAAAAATCCTTTCCTCAAAGCTGAAAAATTGATATATAACATATGAAATTGAGGAATTTCTTTAGAAATGTGGGGCTTCAAAACTAGAAACACACTAGTCCCCTTGTTGGATCTCTTTAGCTCATGCATGTAAGCTCTTAAAGACTCATATTGCTTCTCAACTACCTTTGCACAGGAAGACAAAGAATTTTTTTTTGCTGTAGAAGCTTGCCACCTATCAATATTTATATTATATGTGTCTTGAACATCCTTGATAAATAACTTCAATTTCCAAGTTGGATGTTTTAGGAGCTTTTCCTTGTATTCATCAGCAAGAAATTGTGCATTTGCCCTTCTATTAACCTTAGTTGGTGTGCATGTATGGATATCTTTAAAGAATCGAATCTGCAAGCATCCATATTCCTTTGTATATCTTACACTAAGCCTCCAACTACACTTTGGATATTCTTTACACTTCACAAGCACCCTCTTAGGTTCATTATGGTAATTATCCCATGCCCTCTCTGATTGACAACTATAATAAATAAGTGCCTTTCTAAGCACCTCAACTTTCTCGAATAGTTGTCCTAGCTCAATTTGCACTGATCCAAATGGTGTTTTAGGATCGTAGAACGACCACTTGTTGTTCTCATCAACTCTAATGTTCTCATCATCATCACTTAGGTTATGCGGACCCTCATCATCTGAACCCCTTTCACAAAATTGGCCTTCATTTTGAACCGGCTCAAAATCGTTGTCATCTTTTCCCCAATAATCATCTTTCGTTCCTCTTGCTCTTTGATTTGGTACATCACCACTCTTTCCTTTTGTCATATATGTCTTCCCCGAATTGTTTCTTTTTGACATCCAATCCCTTTTCTTCTCTTGCACATTAATAAATTCTTCATCACTACTACCGGCTTCTGCATCATCAATAACCTCTTCTGGCTCACTCCAACATATCTCTTCAATTTGCTCATCGTCTAGATCTTTAATGATAAGCTCATTCCTAATAATTTCAACTTGGATATCAAAGTTGCTCCTTAAGCCAAAATCTTCTGAAAAATCTCCACTAACAGTCACTTCATGCATAGGCTCCGAGTCAAAGTATAATTCAATGCTTCCGTGTGTGACTCCTTCTATTTGCAACTTTTCAATTGTTCCATCACTCACAACTTGGATTCCTTTTCCCTTAATAAGAAAATAAGGAATTGCCATTCGGTGATTGTATAACCTTTGGATGGCATTGTCAATTCCTTTGGGTGTTAGCGCACATACATCCAACATGTCCTCTAAAATGGAACCACCCACATACTGCAATTCATCTTCCTTAGTATGTAATTGTCCCCCGTAATGAATCTTACAAGTGATGACATTCGCAGGTAGGACACCTGGAAACACGATTATCATAAAATTAGTGCTCTGAAATATGATAAGCATAAATAACATAACTAGTCTGAACTGAACTGGTTTGAACTGAACTGGTCTGAACTGAACTAGACTAATCTGAACTCAACTGAATTAGTCTGAACTCAACTGAATTCTACTAAATTAGCAGGAAGTGAACTGAATTAGTCTGAACAGTATTGAACTAGACTAATTTGAACTGAACTGAACTGAACAGAACTAGTCTGAACTAAACCGCTTGAACTGAACTGGACTAGTCTGAACTGTATTGAACTGGACTAGTTTGAACTGAACTAAACTATTTTGAATTGAACTCTGAACTGTATTGAACTGAACTAGTCTGAACTGTATTGAATTGAACTAGTCTAAACTATATTGAACTAGTATTATCATTAATTTTCCCAAAAAAACAACAACAACATGCTGCTTGTTACATAAATGATAAATCCCTTGGCACAGGGAACACTCAAATCCTATATGCATCATGAGTTTATATGCGCATCATGTGAGTTTATGGAGATGTTTGGTTGACATGGGAATTGAATTCCTATTGGAATTTGTAGTTCATTGGAATTTAATTCCTATATTGAATTTCCCATGATTTGTCAAAAGTTGTTTGTTATTCATGTGGGAATTTGCAAATCATGGGAATTTTCACTTACCAAGGGGGGGCTTGGTAAGTTAATTCCTATGTTTTGTTCCTATGTTTTGTAGGTATTCCAAATTCCTAGGAATTTGCATTTACTCCATTTTACCAATTTTGAGGCAACCAAACAACTAACACAAAATGCAATTCATGGGAATTTTGATTGCCCATGGGAAATGAAGGCAACCAAACAAGGCCTATATATGTATATGAAATCCTATGGGCATCATGGGTTACATTGGAATAATTCTCAATCGAGTATAGATATTTATAGTATATCGATTTTCGTATGCCCTAATAAATAATTTGATCAATTGCAGCCAATGTTACAGATTATACTCTTATTATTCATAGAGAAAAGAGAAAAATTGGTTGAGATACCTATTTGCGCAGAGTCGGAAGCCATGGAAGATATTGACTATTGTGAAGCCATAGCGTTGTGAACTGTCGAAGAAGAGAGAATGACATGAAAAAAAACGTTACTGTATATGATTTGTTTTACACGTATTCAGAATTTTTTTATTCTTCAAAGATATACCCTAATACGCTATGTTACTCCGACACCTTCATTTACCTCAAAAATGATACTTTAAAAATATACCCTAATACGCTATGTTACACCTTCCGCTTTGTTTTACACTTTAAAAATATACCCTATTACATGATAGATAATCAAAAGATGTAGTCGGAAGAGCATGTTGAAACAGAAGAAAGTGAGACTTATATTTTTAAAGTGTTGAAGAAGGCGGAATAGTTACACTTGCAATTAATGGAGTATTGGAGTATATTACACAGCGGCTGTCTGCTTGTCAGAAACTTGTCTATTTTGATGGAGACCGATTGTGAAACTACATTTGAGTTCCCTTCTTGATTTTTTCCTCAACTATCTTCTTTTCGTCCAGACTCGGCATTCTTTGCTCCCTGTATAGAATAACTACAAAAAGAGTAGAGTCCTTTGCTACAAGACACTGACTTATATAAGGTGCTTTTGTGCAGAAGGTTTCGTGCTTATAGCTGTCATGTTAATTGCACTTCTTTAAGACTATATAAGCTTGCATGAGTTGCATCTAAATTTCCCTTCACTTTGTCAGCCCGTGCTTGGAGTGATGTATTTGGTGCAGTACATGCCAACAATTGGCTTTTGGCTCATGGATAAGGTATCAAAATTTTTATGTTACCGCATTGCCTTCTCACTTGAGCCAATAGAGTACTCCCGTGTTGTGTTTTTTTAGGAATTTTCTTATTATCTTAGTTTTTCATATTAGAAATTTACTCTTGTTACTATATGTTGTTTACTGATTTGGGGACTTTGCCGCTGCAAGATTGGTCAAAAACGAGTTGAAGTAGCTGCGCAAAAGGGGAACACTTATTCATTAGGATTGTTATTTGGGAAGCAAAAGAGGACGTAAATAACGTAAGTTATTTTGATTGAATCTGCACCATTCGTTGCTGCGGCTGTGAAATAGTGTGTTAACATCTGGGAAGATCATGGAACGGCCTGATTTGACCTAAAGTTATGTTGATTTTTTGGTTCTACTAGTGTTTTAACCTTAATTGCTACTGTAAGCATGTACTTCATCAATATATCTAAATTTTAAAGTACACATGAATTTTTGCAAGAACTCCTTGTTAAATGATGGTGCGCTTCTGTTTGGTCGTTGCACAAAGTTGTTGCACACTATGATACTAGTTCAATCTCAAGCCGAGCAGTGACGAGCACAGGTCTACAAAGACGTTAATTGACTTAGTTGGCCAAAAAGAGGGAGGGGGGACATTGACGATACTCTCCAAGAAGTTTCATATCCATTAAGGATCATGACCAATTTAAATCTCTCTGTTTTACACATTCCTCAAACTAAACCTTGTCCCTTAAAATCGGTTGATTCGCGAACCTTTGTTACTAGATAGATATACTAAACAATTGGATTGTGTTCGAGTTAGAGCCTTTGACCTGTACTTGGCACGCTTCAACTCATATGAAGTACTCCTATATGATTGGATTTGATAAGGATAAGAAAGCTTAAAATTTCTTCAATGCAACATGTGATCTATGCTACATTTGGTGCATCTAATATGTAGTGTATACATATAAACACACGATATAGGGTTAGCGAGTAAGGTTAAACATGTGTAAACCGAACTGGAAACAATTGTATCTTAAACTTGTCAAATAGGCTATATCACGTTTTCTAGTTAATAAACGCATTAGGTACACATCGTTTGTTGGTAACCAATTTTTTTGGCCATGTTTTGATCTAGAGATTTCAAGTCGTTTATACGTGAATTCAATATGTGTATGCTCAAAACCAATACGATCTCGAATTGATTAGGTTCGTAGATCAACTCTAATCTTGACCTTATCTTTTACCAAGAAGCAGTTTCCTCTAACTATACCATATGCTAATTCCTATATATCCAACCCCGACAAGAACTAAACACGACTTAAACAATATTTAAAAAGAAATTTTTCGAGAAACAAAGGAAAATTTGCGAGAAACAACCATTTATAATCATTTTTTGTGAGCTTTAACCTTTTAATTGTGTTGATATTCAACAACCTTAAGGACTTGAAGGCTATATTCGACATTGAATTTCGGTCACAAGTGTCGGTTAGGACATTGAACACCTTTTCAGTTCGAGCATTGAACATAGAAAATGCCTTGATCAATGCCTGCAAATGAAAATCAATGTCGAAAAAAGCTTTTAAAAAAGCTTTTAAGGTCTGATTTCGTATAAAAAGTGTTTACTCGCTCCGTTTCAAAATAAGTGATACACTTTTCTGTTTTGGGATGTTTTAAAATAGATGATACACTTTTACTTTTTTCCTTATTAAGTAAGTTTTGGCGTGTAATTTGACAAAATTTTAGAGTGTTTCAATATAGATGATACACTATTAGTTTACTTATATGGCCCACTCCCCAATTCCAATTAACCCCTCAATTTAATTCACTTGGCCCTGTTTGGCACAAAGCTTTTTAATGAGCTTTTAGAGGATTGACACCCATTTTAGAGTTTTGACCAGTCAAAACTCTAATATGGGTGTTTGGTTAGATAGAGTTTCCCAAAGAGTTTTGATGTCAAAACTCTAAAATCTAAAACGCTGCCTTAGAGCATTGCCACTCATGTATTTTTTGATCATGAAACATGAGTGATGATATAAAAATAAAAAAACATGCCTCCCACTCATGTTCAAAAAAAATATATGCCATGTAATATTGGTCATCAACCAAGAAAAAATACATGTGATGATTTAAATCATCAAACAATTCATGAAAGTGGGCCCCACTGCTGTGCATATTAAATCAATTTTTTTTGGCTGAAGTCATAGCAATACGCTGCCGTTTTGATCTCAGCCAAAAATTTTGACCTCTTCACTCTGACGCGTCAGTTGCCCAGCGAATGGTGCGTTGACACATGGTGCTGACGCAGCAGTAAATCAGAACAACTTTTTCCCTTTTGCATTCATATCTTGTAACCCAATTTCTGTAAAATATAAAAAGTAAAAAAAATAAAAAAATTCACCAATAGTCTAATTTTTTTGTGCTCTATAAAATGACATCCATTTTGATATATTTTGAGACACTTGAAAATTTCCATTTTCTCTCATTAAATCTATAAAATAGAGTAATTGGGTGCATTTTATATAAATTTAATTAAAAAATTAATTAAAATTTAATAAACAAAATTAATTATTCGTAAAAATATTTAATCACACAAAATAATGTTTTCATTAATTACTTATATATAAATTCAATATTATATTATATAAATGTATGGAAGATAAGAGAGAGAAAGTTTGGTGGGGTATGGTAAAAAAGTAAGAGAGAGAGGGATGTATAACTTTTTGTGTGTCATGAGTGGGAAACATTTTTTGTTTATGTCATGAATCATGATATTTTTTATGAAGATGAGAGAGAAAGTGGTAGAGAGAGAGGGATAACAAGTATTTTTTGTTCATGAGTGACAATGGTCTTAGGCAGCTTTTTCCATTAGAGTTTTGGGGGGAAAAAATATTCAAGACAATTTTACCCATTTGCTTATCATTACTATAACATTAATCAACTTAATGCTTTAACCACCCACCACCAACACTTCCGACGAAAGCCACCACCGAGATCCATCCAAAATACCACCACCACCACTAAGACCGACCCAACCCACAAACATAGAAAAACCACCAACAAACCACCTAGAAAATCACCAAAAATCCTAACAAAATAAGATTATTAAAATTCCAAAATAGATCAAAGAAATAGAGAGAAAAAAAAAAGAAAGAAAGATGTGTGTAGCTATTTTTGGGTGGTTGTTGTGAGTTTAGTTTGTTGGTGATCTTGTGAGTAGCTTTTGGGCTTAGTTTGGATGAAGTTTCTTTGATGGTGGCGTGTTGGTTATGAAAGATGGCGGTTGATGCGCCGATGCGGTGGTTTACTTTGTTGATGAAGGTTGTGATCGATGAGTTTAGATTATAGATCTAGAACTAAAAAGTGTTGTTACTTGGTAGGTTGAAGAATGAATGGTAAGGTGAGGAGAGAGAAATGGAAATAGGTGAGGTGAATAATACTTGTACTTCTGGATTCATAAGGTTAGTGTGGTGGGTAGAGTGAGAGAATAATGGCATAGTTAAGTAAATTAATTGTATGAATTAGTTTAAATTAGGGATATTTAAAGCATTATTTATATTTTTGTAAGGGTATTTTAGTCATTTCACATTATAAGATACTTATATGCTTTTATCAAACAGCTAAATGTTACCAAACACGTTTATATAAACAGCAGTCAAATTCACAGTCAAATCAACTAAACAAAAAAGTTAAAACTCTATCAGCAAACTCTAAACTCTATCAGCTAAACTCTAAACTCTATTTGCCAAACAAGGCCTTAATCAAGTTTATAAACTTTTTCCTCAAAATCCGTTTTATCATCTAATGTGAAACTTAGGCCCTATTTTTTTCGACTGGATAATCAAAAAAACATTTAAGTTCACTACAGTTTCATTAATTCCAGTTCCATTCAGTCTAACCCCTCTCATTTTGTCAAACAATTACACTTTATTAGTATTCGTTTTAGTTTATAATATTAGTTCAGTTCAATTCAATTTCATTCGGTGCATTTCCATTTCAATCCACATAATTGTATAAAAGTTAAATAAAGGTTAAAACTTGATATGGTAAAGTCGATACTTTTTGCCTCAGACAAAAAACTACCAATTGGCAAATTTTCTCGTCGTCAAATTTTTACGAACCCTAGAAACAACAGAATGCAAACCTTAACTGAAAAAAATTCAAATCCTGAACATCCTATCCCTTCTTCGAAACCCTAACAAAATTTCAAATCTTCAAACTTTTTCCACATTTTCCCGCTAATTTCAACCTAAAATTCCTCTTCCACTGAAGAAATGGACGAAAAAGTAGCAAAATGGATTCTGGAGTTCCTCCTGCGACATCCAATCGACGAGAAACTCATTAATGGCGTACTCTCATGTCTACCTCTTCCTGACGACGATAATCGCTTGAAGAAGACGATTTTGTTACGAAAAATCGAATCGGAAACTTCAAATGGTTGCGTTTCCGAAAAACTTCTCGAATTACTGGAAATCATCGAAGAATTAGATCATAAAGAGGGGAAAATGGCGTCGAATTCGATGAAAGAGGCATATTGTGCAGTTGCAGTTGATTGTACGGTTAGGTTTTTGGAGGAAAATGTGGAGGAAAACGGAAAGTATTTCGAAGCGGTGGAAAGAGTTTGGAGAAATAGGGTTTGTAATATGGAATGTTTGTTATCGGACGAATCGAGGCGTTGGTTGCAGGAAATTGAAGGTGCAGTTTGGGATTCAGGTGTTTGTGAGAAGATTTTGATGAGGAATACTCGAAACGAGGCGTTGAAGGCTGTTAAAGGATATTTGAAGGAGGAATGGAAGAGTATGGGACCTTCATTTCTTGAATTGGTGGCGAGTAAGGTTGGGGATGATGTGGTGGAGGAGCTTCGTCGTGGCGGGAGTGGTGCTGCTGGTGGTGGTGGGACGGTGAATAATTCGTGTCGGGAATTGGTTGCTAGTCGAGGTAGAATTTTCATGATTTTTGGCAAATTGCTAGTTTACTTGTGTGTTGTTGTTATTTTTATAATTTTGGCAAATTGCTATGTGTTGTTATTTGTCTAATGTGATTATCATGTTAATTGTTTTTAGTGTAGCTTGTTTGAAGGACAACGAAAAGAAGTCGAGATTATTATGTATAATGTGTTATGAAATTGTGCTAGTACAATAGATATCTTAGTTCAATGCTTGAAGAGATTGATACGAAAGCGATTGATCCTTGATGTGATGAGCAATGATTTTTTACTTCATCATAACTAGGAACTGTGGAGAGTTGAACTAGCCATTTTAGTTTAGAAGTCGAGATTATTATGTATAAGGTGTTATGAAATTGTGCTAGTACAATAGCTATCTTAGTTCAATGCTTGAAGAGATTGATACGAAAGAGATTCATCCTTGATGTGATAAGCAATTATATTTTACCTCATTATAACTAGGAAGTGTGGATGGTTGAACTAGCCATTTTTGTTTAGATGTCGAAGAACAGTAAAGTTTTGTCCATCTAATACGGAGAGAAGATTGGGGTGCTAATATTCGTCCCATGATGAAGTGTTCTCATGAGGGTTATGTATAGGTCAGTAGTTATGGTAGGCCATGCAACCATTGGAATCGAGTTGAGAAGGCACTATATTGTTAAAAGGTTCTATACTTCTGCCCTTTCTCAACACATTTCTTTTGACAAAGACTCTTTTTTCCGTTTTCTCCGATTGTAAATATTTCTCAGACTATGGAGTGTGAATGGAACACATCACTTCGAATCATTATTGACCTTGGTAGGAAGGAATTTTTTTTTTCCTGTTGCTTCAATGGTATGACTGCTAGTTTTGATCATTCGATTTGAAATGATTGCTATTTTTGAACATTTGTTTTGAACTATATGAAGTTATAGAGAACGGAATGAATTCTGTTTACCTTGGATGGGGGATGATATGGTTGGTTTTATTGTATTAGAAGGTAATTATTCTACTTTTCTTGTAATTTTGATACATTATTTACAAACATTTTGTTACAAATCCCTAAACCAACAGGAATAAATGTGATCATGATACATTGATACTGAAGCCGGCTCAACCAAAGAATTTTGACATTATTGCTGGTACTAAATCTTTTACCTGTGGTTATGAAGTTTCTTTTGTTGCACAGGTTTTGTGGTTTTTGTCTTTTCTTTTGGTGTTTTTTTTAGGGGAGATGTTGCTCGTGATCATTAAGTATTCAATAATTTATGACATATGATTATATTTTCATAGAGGAGAAACTGATGTCAGGCAGAGAATATAAGAAAATTATTTCATTGGCGCATCCGATTACCTTCCAGGCTTCCACCATCTTTTTGTGGGATATGAAGGAGGCAGATCACTTAGATATTCTTTTCGACTCTTTGGCTTGTCAGTTTTTGATATTGAGTCCCGCTAAGGATTTATCTGGTTCACGTAGTTTTTGAGATATGTTAGATGGTTTCCCTCTTCCAATGTGCATGTTTCTAAATCTTGTTATATTTTCTCTGACAGTGATTTGGGCCTTTGACAATGTTTAGGTCTTCATTTCCGGAGCTCTTGTGTTTAAACAGCTTCCAGAATATAAATATTTTGTAATTGTTTTTGCAGGATTGCAGAAAGGCTTGGCTCCAGTTAGGCGAAAACATGTTGCAGTGAAGAATCGATATCCCAGAGGTGCTAAGATTTCTGATGCTGTCGAAGAAGATACCGAAGAGTCTAATAATGCCTCAACCCACAAGCTAGACGTAGTGCAAGAAGCACAACAACCGAATTCCACACAGCTGGATGCTGCTGCTGTGAGCGATCCTAATCCTGATGCTTCTGAAGCGGCTCAAAATCTGTTATTTACGAAGGCGAGAGACAACATGAGTAATGTGGATGGAGTAGAAAATCAGACAGGACACGCTTTACCTGCAACGCCTGAAGCTTGCAGAGGGCTAGAAGCACCTCACTGCAGTAACATGGAGCTGCATGCAGCTGTGACCGATCCTCTTCGAGAAACTTCATCTGCTAAGGAAACAGACAACAGAAGTAATGAGATTGCAGTAGAAAACCAGACAAGACTTGAGATACATGCAACGGCTGAAGTGATCAGAGTGCAAAAGGCACTTAACTCCAGTTCCCGGGAGCTGCATGCAGCTGTGAAAGATCCTCTTCCCGAAGCTCTTCAAATAGCTGCTTTGGCATCGAAAGGGGTGGCAGTCATCCACGAGACTGCTATTGAGCTCCAGACAGCAGCTGATATACATGCAATCCCTGAAGTGGGGAATCCTCCTTGTGATGTTTTTAAAGAATTTGAGTATGTGTCATCTAAAATGAAGACAAATAACATAAGCAATGATTCCGTGTTAGCCAACCAGAAACAACCAGGAATCCATGCACCTAGAGAGGCCCCTGAGAATAACTCTGAAACTTTGAAGAAGAAAGACGAGCTTACGGGCAACGCCCAAGGTGACGAGAATCACGATCCAACGGAACATCATAAACGTAAGCGTAATTTGATGGAGCCCAATGGCACTAGTTGTACATTGCAGTGGGATGATTCTCCTGATAATGTGAGCAGAGGCTCATCTGCTAGACCTCGGCTACCTTCTAGCACAAAGAGGAATAGAGTATCTCCTTTGCGGCAGTATGAAGAGAAAAAGTTTTCTCTGAGGAGAGAAAGGAAGAAGTGGACACCAGATGAAGAGGATACATTGAGGGCTGCAGTAAAGAAGTTTAATAGAAGGTGGAAATTGATCCGGGAATGTTACAGTGACGTTTTTAAGGACAGAACAGATGTAGACTTGAAAGACAAATGGCGAAATATGACCAGATCATAACCTGCCTTGATGGCGTTTGCCGGTTTGAAGATGCTTGTTTCGATATGTAATTACAACCTTGCTAATCTTCCTGTCTGTTGTTAATATGTAATCATCTTGTTTTAGTAAATGTTTTTTGTTTATGGAGCAAACCTTTTTGATGATGGTCAGTCTGGCTGATAAGAAAGGGCTGGTACTGATTGAATATATGAAACAAGTAATGTTAACATTTTGACAAGCCAGGAGTCTGATTCTCAGTGTCATATTTCGCCTCTGCTTTCTGACCAGTTATGTTGGAGATTTTTGGGAAGGTTGGTCGAATCGGGCTCATGTGGGTTGCAGACTGGCAGGTTAATGATGAGCGAACCAATAGAGGAGCGAAAGGTAAAGCAAATACGCAAATGAATATAGTAAGATATGTTACTATCTAGTGGGATGTTGCCTTCTCTTTTTAGAAATTGTTATCTTGCTAGATCAACTCCCACAATAAAAACTATATCTATTAAAAGGCCAAGTCCGATGATAAGTTAGCTATGTCTTTTGGAAACCAGCTATAAGGATATGGCGAGGAGGTATATGCAGTTTCTGTTGCTGTAATAAATTGCGCAACACAGACTTGCTACTAGATCATATTACATGGAAGTAGCTAATAAGCTTTCGTTTTCTCCTCTGTTGGTTTTTGCACTCCAGATTTGTTCATACTATTGGCGGGTGGCTAGAGCTTGGAGTCTCTTTATTTTCTGCTACTTATGTTATATACTCCTATCAGCCAAGATGCAATATGCAGTTATATACCCACGTTTTCCTTCATTAACCTAAAAGAGTCGAGCAACTGTCAGATCTGCTGTTTCACGTTTCTCCTCCAGATCTGCTCAGTTTGCATAAGACCACGACATGTCATTAGGGGTTGAGGTGTTAAATAATAGTAATAGATTCTACTTGCCTTTTGCAAGGTAATATTTCACATGATGGTAGTCACCTAACAGTAAAACAAGCAGTGCAGGCAAAGTGTGTTACAGACTACAGTTGAAATTTTAAACGGTAGATGTTGCCTCTAGGTAAAATGATAATCAAAGTCCAGCATCCCAATTGCTATTCTAAACAAATTTATTCATACAAAACCATGAATTTATAACTATGTAATATTTTAACTTCTACTCCATGCTGCATTAGATATACAATTTGTCTCTAACTAGCTGTTTGCATCTGAGTGTACTTGTGTTTCAAGTAAGATTTGATGAATGGATCTAAATCCCCATCCATTACAGAGGCAATATCTGAAGTCTCGTAGCTCGTACGCACATCTTTCACAAGCTTATAAGGGTGAAACACATAATTTCTTATTTGCTGGCCCCACTCTGCCTTCACAGCATCTCCCCTGATCTGCTTGATCTCAGTCGCTCTTTGCTCCTCGGCAATCACCAAAAGTTTGGCTTTCAGTCGATTTAGAGCCTTCACCTTGTTTTGTATTTGAGATCTCTCCTCTGTACATGATAGCCTCCATCAGCATCAGATGTTTAAACCATGAAGAAATTTATAACAAAGGTTCTTGCCAAGCAAATAATCTAGACTAGATCTAATCATGAGCTGGGAAAACAAATCTAGCACACGCCTAGTCATAGCCAGTCAAGCAACTTGTTGACCAAAGACGTAAGGGGGCATTCACTTCACTTGAATTTTCCTGAACTAATTGAAGCTTATTCATTAATTGACTAGAACTTATTTAAACTAATTGGGACTTATATGAACTTACTGATGCGTTATATTCACCTTTAACAAATAAGTCTTAAGATCAAGTCCAATAAGGTGTAGACATAAATTCCAATCACGGTTGATCAAGTCCAACAAGGAGTAATAAATTCATTTAAGATATGTTCGGGTGAAGAGAACTGGTAGGCTGATTATGACCAACTCTAAGTTAATTAGATACAGATAGCTCATGTAGATACTTAAATTCAATATTCAGCAGCTGCAGCAGAATATTTTGGGATTGGTTTCGAGTCATCTCCTACCTCCAATTTTTACAGCTCTACTAGGACTACTTTCTACTTCCAACATGTAAAAAAGATTAATTTTTATTGCACATAGAGTACAAGGGGCAATGACAGACCTGAGCATCTTACTGCCACACCAGTGGGAATGTGAGTGATTCGAACAGCGGTCTCAACCTTGTTTACATTCTGACCTCCTTTCCCACCAGCCCTGGTGAAACTTATTTCCAAGTCTTCCTCGGGTATGTCAACATTCAATGACTCTTCAGGTAGAAGAGGCATGACTTCGACACCAGAAAAACTTGTCTGCACAAACAATTTTAATAATTTAGTCATACAATACTAGTCTTAGCACCTGAAAACTTGTCTGCATACATACAATATTAATGTTTACTCATACAAGAACTCCAAACTACACATACACTAAAATTTATAGTGTCCTAGTTTAGGATGAATAATACTTGGAAGAACATAGTCTCCACTAATATATAGTAAGGAAAAAGGAATTATAAGTTTGAAGTCAAAGACCAAGAAATATCAAACACACACAACATGGGAGGGATGATGAATTGAATTTCACTTACGTGTGGCCATGAACTCAATGTATCTAAACTTATATCCACAATTTTTACTTGTATGAACTTATTAGAACTTATCGTTGTAGTTGTGAATTGAACTTTGGTAGCCCATGACTCATTGGCCCCAAACTTTATTAACCTGAACTTACCCGTTCGTTATTGTTTTCAGTTTCCAATTTCCAGTTTTTTTGAAACCAAAAACCAAAATATGGAAATCAGAAAAAGTGGTTTCCAGTTTTTGTTGTCAGTTTTCAAAATAAACATGACTTCTATCGGTATTTAAAAAAAAAACAAAAAGGAAACTAGCACTGACTTATCTAAACATATTATTCTTGAACTAAGTCAAAGTAAGCTAAGGAGAACATAGCCTGATTTGTAATTAGTGACTCAAACAATTGTCCTGATTTATGATTCCAGTTACCATAAATGAAGAACAGAGATGTGAATAAGAAAACCTGACGAAGACCCTTGGAATTGAAAGGTGATTGTCTCACAATTCGATGAGTCCCCTTCTCTCCAGAAAGATAACCATAAGCATAACGACCTTCAACCTCAACTGTTGCTGATTTAATACCCGCTTCTTCACCTAATGATTTATCAACTACTTTAGCCTTGTACTTCTGCTTCTCTGCCCATCTCATATACATCCTGAGAAGCATATCAGCCCAGTCCTGCACTGAAATATATCAAAGAATTTACACAAGACTGATGGAATATGGAAAAAAAGACCTTTCAGCTTATGATCACTATTTACCTATTGGCTAAAGATGTTTGACAGAGAAAATGGCCAAGTGTACATTTTACTAACTAAAAACTTAGCCCTGAGTGCAGAAATGAATGGAAGGAACAAGCTTGATCACATCTAATAAGCTGGTGTATTTTCTAAAACAACTCGTGAATCACTCAATCTGTTTCGAACATTTTTATTGGACTTTCTTACTTTAAGCTATGCCAGCGATGTTAAAGCTTTCTTTCCACTCTCCCAGACAAAACAAAATAAGCAGAAAAGCCCTCTTTGTCAGCATACCTGAGCATCAGTCCCGCCAGCACCAGCTGTGATAGAAACAATAGCACCCTCTTTGTCATAAGGACCAGAAAGAAGCTCCGTCAACTCAAACCGATCAAGTGCTTTATTCAGCTCCTTTATAATGCTGGCCGCCTCTTGAAGAAGTGCAGTATCAGTAGAATCCATCTCTTCAGTGAGATTAACTATTGTTTCTGCCTCTTCAACCTGTAGGAAATGATAAAATAAATTAAATTAAGAACATCTGCAATAGATAACACTTGACGTTTCGAACTAGCCTTCTGCTTTTGTCGTTTTGTGAATAAGCTAAGGGAGCTTCTTTGTAAAAAGTTTGTTTTGTTACTTTCGGGGGTGAGTCATCAATGGCTTGTGTTTGTTGCTCGCATTAATAAAATTTGTTAACATTTTATCAGAATTGTTCTCAAGAATTTAAGATAGGGTTAAGTTTAATGAAGGTCAGTCTGAATGAAGCAAGATTGGAGGAGAGGGATGTGAATTGTGATATGATTTTTATCTTTAGATGACAAAAAAAACCATGAAACCATGGTGCAAAATTACTTTATACATGACAGAAGTCAAGACCTGGGTTTGGAAATCTTTGAGAAGGTTTAGTTTATCTTTGACATCGGTGAGAGCTGAAAGAGTTTGTTGGGCCTTAGCACGATCATCCCACAAGGTGCTATCAGCTCCTTTGGACTCCAAAGCTGCAAGCTCTTTCTCTAAGTGTTGCAATCCAGCAGAAACTACAATCTCTTCCACACGTTTACTTGTATTTTCTACCTCTTTCCTTAATATATAAAAATCTGCAAGCAAAGTAAAAACTCGGACATCATATCATCGATGTTGTGGGGTTATCTGAAAGAAACTCGAGTAAGATTCGGCTGAACTTCCATAAATGAGAAGTCGGGTTAGATAGGTGAGAACTTTCACAAATTACATAACAAGTTCAGTAGCTACTGCCTCTTTTCAGGTTGGTGATTGGACAGGCTGACAATCAGTGAACCACCTATTCAAAAATCTAATGGTTGACATACTTGCACATTGCAAGAAAAAGAAAAAAGCTAGCAAAATATAGAAAGCTATAAACACTTAACAGAAAGCTTGCTTAGTATTCTGCCAAGGCAAGATCCTCTAGAATGCTAGTGTTTTGTTATCGGAAACTGGTTCACTTTTCTCTCCTCATTACATCTTTTGTATGTGTAATGTTGGAAAATGAAAGACTCACCATTCATATCCCTCATGAACCCAAACCTTCCTAAATCATCATAAGCTCAAAATGACCAGATTTACAGGATCCTTTCTCCTCTTTTTCTCACCTCTACTTCTCTTGGAGTGATAACCCAATAATAGTGACCAGGAAACCTTGCACAATCACACTCACAATTTCCAAATTTTTAGTATTTTTCAGGTCCCATATAGTTGTTTTTTCGTAATCCCAAATTATGTCACCAAAATTTACAGTTCTTTCATTTCTCTCTCTCATTTTGGTGACACACCATGGTATAACAAAAGCAGTATATGGGATCTCAAAAACACCAAAAAGTTTGAAAATTTGTGTGTGTGATTGGGCAAGTTGCCCCAATCAGTGTTATTGGTTTATCATTTCTCCTACTTCTCTAACAATTTCCTTACCAAATGATCGCCGTTCCAAGCCCCCTTTTCTTCTCCAACACTTCTCACAATTCCAAGCCCCAAAACACTCAAAATAAAGAACCCAACTACAACCATTGATAAGTGACATAACCAAACCCATGATAACAAAAAGGTACTACAGAAAGCCATAAAGAGAAATTAATTCAACTAAGTAAACATATGATCAAATGATGTTCTATCATGCTGTCTACTAATTTTCAATAGCTCCTAAGCTTGAATGCACATTTCAATAGGTAGCTAGTATAGAAATTTGATCAAACATAAGTCACATACCTTGCATTGCCCATTCACTAGTTTCGGCACCGACCTCGACGCTCAATTGGCTATCTGGGGTTGCAAATAAGACTGAACCCAGCTCCAAAAACACAAACATACACAAAAAATAAGCTTAATTCAGACAACATGATAAAATCAAGCAAAAAAAGAGACAGCAAATGTAGAAAATCAAGCAAAAACACAACCATTGTTCAACAAAGAATCACCTTATGAAATTATAGTAATCTTCACAAAAAAAAAAGTTCACAAAACTACATGGATTAAAGATAATGTTCATAACCACCCTAGTATTCAGTGGCGGACCTAGGAATTTAATATTGCGGTGTCATTTATCTATATTAATATACTTACTCCGTTTTTTAGTTGCAACAATTGAATATTTTACCTCTCACAAATATTCCCAATTGTTACACCAAAAAAAACGGAGGAAGTAATATTTTTATCTAAATAACCCAATAGAAGGTTACAAGAAAATAATTAGTGTGGACTGCAACTACCCCTTGCCTCAATGTAGGTCCCAACTACCGACTACCGAGTAAATCAAAACTAAGAATGCATAAACATATACAACAAAGACTAAGCTTGTTCCCAAAGTGATTTAAGGTCTGCTAACATGAATCATCAACTAAAACTGTTGGCAAAGGAGATAGCATCGCCAAAAGTGAGAATGCATAAACATATATCGCTATTAATCAAAGATTATATCTTTATAGAGGGAAATGAAGCAACTTTACCGTAAGGAGAGAAACGAGATGGGATAGAGAAGAATGAAGAGAAAGAAAAGGTGGGTTTGGTAAGAGAGAGAAAATGATGAGAGAGAGAGGAAGTGCGAGAGTTGATGTTAAAGAGAGGCATTTTACAAGAGATGGGCACTTTGAAGTTTGTGCTGAAAATTTGTAGAGCTCCATCCATGGCTCTCAACAATTCAGCAAAGAAAAAAGAGAGAAGAACAAGTGGGGATATCACTATATCAGGGATAAGCTTTTGTTACGCTAAGCTGCTAGAATATTAACTAACGACAACGTTAGCCAAAAATTACTACCTTGTGATATCGCAAAAAGTAGTGAAGTCACCTCTTAAGTTTGCGATTTGTCTAAAGGCGGGATTTGGAATGGTAAGTTAAGGCGTTTAATCCTACTTTTACAGAAATTAAAAGCTGAAAATAGATTAATGTGGTCTTCAGTTTTTTCGTTTTTTGTATTTGAGTCATAAGGCATATGTCCTATAATAAATCAAAAGTTACTCAAACTTATTAGAAAATGATAATTTTGAAAACTGACAACTAATAAGCTCTCATTAAACCTTTTTTTTGTTTTTAGTTGTCAGTAACTTTGCGACTTTTGCGCATATGAGATACTCATGTGTTTTCATTTTGTAGAAACGCGGTTTAAAAAGTATATTAAAATTACTAGGACGTTTCTCTTAATTGGCCTATGAAAGTATATTATTGACGGTGTTTGGCAATTAGAGTTTTGGAGCAAAAAATTTTGGATCAGTTTTGGTAAAGAGAATTTCACGAGAGAGTTTTAGGTGAAAATTCTCGAAACGAAAAAACTCCTATTTGCGGCTTGTTCTTTAGAAGATTAGGTAAGGGAATGCGTTAATTACGTTTTAGCCCATAATTATAACACCAACATATCAATTAACATGTTCATACGTGTCATTGTACAACAAACAAAGGATAAACAGCTTTTAGCAATCAATTAAGATTTATGGAACACATTTATGTGAAAGCTAGTCAAATCAACTAAACAAAAATGTAAAATTCTAAACTCTATTTACTAAATATGTTTAATATTATTTTTAGGTATATGTGATGAATTTGGGGAAAATGTTATACTATGGCTCTCTTTTTATTAGGTAACTTTATGACTTTCAACCTTTTTTTTAAAGAGATAAAAAGTTTATGAACTATACCTTTTTAAAAATATTTAACTTTGTTATTGGTACGGTGGTACCTTTTACCAGATTCTCGCTATGGATACCTAGCATAATATCACATAATTATCAAGGTGTTTGCAGTTAGATATTAGCAGTTTGTATTAGCTAATTTGACAGACTATTTGATTATGAACTCATAATTCTTTTAAGTGTTTGGTAAAATTAACGATTAGTATTTGCTGCTTAATTCAAATGAAAGCAAAAGCTACAAGTCATCCAAAAATGCTAGTAAAAACAGGTATTCATTGGCACAAAATCCGTTTACTCAACTTTTCATGGTTGTTTGAGAACGCAGAAAAGTCATCTAAAAGCCTTCTAACCCCTTGTATATAAAGTACAAAGTATATAAAAGAAAAGGAAACGGGGAAAATACAAAGGATGACGAGTTGTACAACTTTTTAAAAAGAATTGACATTTCATTATTTATCGAGTTACGCAAAAAAGATTGTCGAAAGCCTCACTGCATACAAATGATATCAACCTTGCTACATTCATGCAACAACACTATCCTATAACTAATCTATTCAACCTATTAGATTCGGACAAAAATCTACCACCATATGCATATGCATCTACAGACTATAAGCACACTTGTTTGGATCACCTAACCAGAAGTCTATAAGTTTCCAACGGCTTCTTTCAACGACTTCAGAACCGTTTTAAAAGCAATTTTCTTGGCCGTCTTTCTGTCAGAACCAGTGCATGTATGACTGTGAAGGACCCCATTTGCCTCAACCTCGATTGTGATGGAAGCCACGCCGTTTTCGCATGTTTTTTGCTTCTTCATTCTATAATGATGTGTCTGACATATATGATTTAATTCACTTACAGG
Organism: Patellifolia procumbens; assembly: GCA_947645195.1. Classification (NCBI taxonomy): domain Eukaryota; kingdom Viridiplantae; phylum Streptophyta; class Magnoliopsida; order Caryophyllales; family Amaranthaceae; genus Patellifolia; species Patellifolia procumbens. The sequence continues at coordinate 403,091 of CANSGD010000335.1, forward strand.
ATTTAGCTTCAATGTCTCCGGAGTTATGAGGGGCTCCAAAAGAGGTGATATACTCTTGAATACAACCTCTTTGTTGAAGCCAGAATCAACAAATACAGCACCAGCTAAGGATTCTATGACATCAGCCAGCACCTGTTTTAACCAACCAAAGTTCATCAATGAGCAATTTTTAACAAGAGCAACTTTACAAGAAAGCAAGTAGCTTGCCTGACACAGACAGCAGAAAGACAGACTACTGAAGGGTTCATCAGTTCATATAAGAAAAACTCTATTTAGCCAACGGTTTTGCAGCAAACAAATTCACACCCTTATTGGCTCAAGTAAAGAACGAAAGGAGTTGACCAATGGTATTCTCACGTTGTCAATAAAATTGAACAATGAAAATGGATGGTGAGTGCCTGATCGAATAGATCAGGCCAAGAATAAGGTTTAAGTATCAACTTGTTAGGAGCCTGAAGCATAGTGAATATCACTTAATGTGGACCATGTGGTGTTCATCAGTGGTGATATACAATTGCTATACGCACTAATGAACATCTTTATACTGGTGGTCTCTGAAAATTTATTTGTATCTACTATATCTTTAGAGGGGTTATGAATTGAGGGGAAATGACTCAATGAGTAATTGCACCTCTTGTTTGCTCCCAAGCCATTTACCAAACATACCAAGTCCACCATCAGAAAAGAAATACTGTAGAAGAAAACTTTTCTTTACAATATCCTTAATTTATCAAACTAGAGTTGACTTATGGTCACGGAAGGTGAGAAAGTGAGTAAAGCCACTATGGACATTCAGCTCCCTCTGTGATACTGTTGAGCAACTAGCTTGACCAAAGAGAGTAAATGATTTGTAACTGTCTGTCAGTAAATGAACGAAATCCTTGAAGAAGCTTGTTCAAATATAAACAATTTCCACCCTTTAACATAAAGGCATGACAAAAATAAAATTTAAGATAGAAACATGGTGCACGTTTCTGAATCATACAACAGTATAAATTATAATATAAATAATAATGACTACCCCAAATATGATAAAAGTAAGCTAGCAAAACACCAGGTACTACATAAATTTAGCAATTCTAGTGCCTCACCTTGGGAAAATTTATCTCAGATTCCCATCCGAAAGTCGATTCCAAAGGTGATTGCTGAAAACTAGCAACAGCAGCACCCATTTGTTTGTATAATATTTGTGAAGCATGAAGTATATGCTTATGAAGACCAGCACGTATTGCACATAAACTATAACACTCGTTATTAACTGAGGCCGACCTTAGATCAGTCAACAAGCCAGGAGTCATGTCAGGATATTTTGTATAAAGGTGTATCGTGATCAGATGATCCAACACAGCGTCTCCCAGAAACTCCAAACGCTGCATTAGAGAAAGTTTTCAGATAAGCTTTTCCTTTTCTTAGTTGAATAAACAAGTTAACAGCTATAGTTAGTTGTTTAGTAAGGTCCACTTTCTCTGGTAAGGAAAAATGTGGTGAAGTAATCCACATAACAATGTACTCCCTCTGTCCATAATAAAGTTCCATTTGCTTTTGCAGATTTTACCATCTACATCTTCAATCACGTATTAAAAGAAATTATAAGAGCTAATTTTTTTGAAAGTATACATTGAGACGAATCTAACAAGATCTTATGATATTTCCCTTTCTTATACTCTATATTAGTGAGAATTTATGGTCAATATGACATTTGACTTTGGAAAAAGGATATGGAAACTTTACAGATCATAATGGGACAGAGGGAGTAAGATGTTATCCAATTTGACACCGCCAGTGTAAAAGTCCCTAAAAGAAAAGGAAATTTTTGACTTATCTACAACTAACCTCGAAAAGAGGATGTATCTCTGCTAAAAAGACAAACAAAGCATAAAAAAGCACAATTTTAAACTTACTTGATAACACCGAGGAATTTCAGGTAACATATACGAACCGTGGGTAAGTGCTTCCACTACCAAAGACGGGTCCTTGAATGAGTAATTCAAAATGGACTCTAAGTGATTGATATTAACAAGCATTCGTGGATTCATAGGGATGTTTCTCTGGTATGTTTTGCAGGAAAATTCCACCTCAATTCCCAACCATGTCATAAACATCAAAGATGCTACTTCACCACCAGAACTCAGAAAAGCACCTATTAGTGCTTCAACAACATCAGCCACTCGCTTGCTTTTGATATTTCGAGTTCCTCCATTATAGACCTTGAAGGTGCTAGAAATAAACTCTTTTTCTAGAATGCAGTGCCCAGAAAGATCACCAGGTATGATCCAATTTTTGGGTTCAAACGAATCACAGCGTATAAAACCCTGCATGAAACGACACAAGTAAATCTTTGACCACCACCATTTTATTGATCTCAAAGTTGCTAGAATATGTATTTGATTATAAAAGCCCAAGCGCTGTTTTCAGTCGATGAGATAATGCATACCGGAATTTTTTGTTGGCACCCTAGCTCGCACAGTGCAGCATTGGATATTATTCTCTCCTTCCTAATACTAAGGAGTCCTTCGTGAGTGTTTTGATGAGTCTTAAAGAGCTGTTGGCAGACAGCATATTTCAAAAATGAGTCGCCAAGGGTCTCTAAGGATTCCAAATGAATTTTCTCTTGACAGTGTTTGGTCGTAATTGCTTCAAGAACCTATAGGGGCAATTGATCATAAATCAAGGGCATTGAGGACAAAACAAAAGCAGTAATTTGGAAGTTGGAACGGTAGAAAATGCTATACACTTAGCTTAGTAGAATATAAATCAGTGGAGAATAAGAGTGTGAAAGAACCTTGGTGGCTGGAATATTAATATGGTGTTTGCAGTGATCCATGATGTTACTTCTCAAGTTGGCACTCAATAGCAGAGATTCAACTCGATGCATAATTGAAGGAAGAAATGAATAAGTATACAGAGTGGCAACTGATATGGGGGACATGATGACTAAACACAGTTCAGGAGGCAATTCAACCGAAGCACCACTGGACTCTGCAACATGAAAGACTCGGTATCAGCTGAGAGTAGCAAATAAAACTTGAATGATTGCCATGGTAGTATCCTGAAGTATATAGATTTATGGATCGATTACAGAAAAGCTGAGCGGAGGAAACATAAGCAAAGATGTCATTACAAGATTATTCTCCAACTTTCAGTTTTTCAGAATTCTTTTCTGTAATATGACAAGTCTTTATAGTTGATATTCTTGCATGTCAGCCAAAACGTTAGCAGCAGAATGCAGAATGACATACCCTTCTCCTTTCTTTGCTTGGACCTAAGAAGGTAATTCCGCAGACGGAAAACCTGCCTCCCACAAAGCAGGGCTTGGTTTTCATATTTTAAGTCAATCCCATGCCTGCATCATATCAATTAAGCATTTAACTGTCTCACCTACACCCCGAATAACCTATTTTAAGAAATAACAAGAATGAGGTAGGAAAACACACCGTGTTTTGTAATAACTCATGTATGGTTTGAATTCACCATCGCCCAACCTCAAAAGGGAGTTCCCGTCCATGCCATCTAAAAACCCAGAGACAGAATAAATGTAACCGTTATGAGGTGTGCAGACTAAACATTTTTCCAGCACACTACGATGTAAATATCCATTTTTGGTGTATACATCATTCTCATGAGCACACTTGCGCTTGTTGCAGTTATTGAAGGAGCCTTGAACAATGTCGTGTAGAAATGACGCTGAACTTATACATTCCAAGTCAACAAAAAGTGAACTTTGATCCAACCACTGGCGAGGGAGAAGAAGATAGTCATAATGTGAAACATGCACACCATCCGTCTTTTCCCACTTGTACAATTCCTTCAGTGACTCAACTATCTTATCAAAGTCGCGATCTCTAAGAACTCTCAAGACAGCAACTTGATATTGTCTACAGAGAACTACCTGATCATAAGAGTTATAAATTAGCTGGAAGCTGCTGCTAGGGCCCCTTTTTTTTCTTGAGACTGTCAGCAGAATTAAAAATTACCTGTTTATCCGTCAGATGTATCTTTCCTGTATATTTTATATCCACAGACATGTTACCCCAGTCAACTTCCATGTCAAAATGCATGTTTCCTACATCGGAAGCAAGCTCGGTTTTGAAAAGCAATACAATGTCATGCACCGGGATGTCAGAGTAAAAGTCTTGCTTCAGCTCCATTAAGTAGCCGTGGTATGTGTCAGAGGAATATCTTGGGCCATCATTCACAATTTCTGGCGGGATGTATCTTGTTTGGTCCTCATTATATGGTTTACGCTCTGCACCATAAGAGCACAGTCTTAACATGATGATAGAGGAGCAAAAACAGTCCGAGACCCACCAGAGACCAGACACATGCTGACAATAAAAAACACACAAGGGTGTAAAGTAAAGCAACACATACCAATTTCTTTTGTAAGACCCTCTTCTACAACAATATCTGGAACAAGGCTATCCGTCAATGCACCAATCTCATGCAGCTTCTTGCATGCTTCGAGGCAAGCAAGGTGCTTCAGTATCTTTCTATTGCCTTTAACAGAAATCGACTGCAGAGGACAACTATTTGGAAATTGTAGTGTACAAGTCTCCAGAGCCTCATCTATGATGCAGCGAGGAGATGGTTTAAAGTATCTGAGTAAGCAACATGCTAATGATTCAACATGCATGAAACAAAAGATACAATTTTTAAAAAAAAAAAAACAGATGGCGATGTTAAGGCATACCCATCAGAAGGGAGGCGTGAACAGTAAAAGTATATCAAACTAACACTAGAACCCAGCGTAACAATAGCTCCTGTGCTCGGAACACAATAGTAGATCGCATCAAATTCATTAAATTCAAGTGGTTTACAAGGAAGTGAAGCATGACTCAAACTTTCCTTCCGCATTAAATCACCAGAGCACAGATAGGTTTTTACTCGAGACAGCTGAGAATCATCTCCCCTGTTATACATCACAAAAAGATTAACAAATTCAGGAGCAACTCACTAGCACATATTCCTCCTTTAATCAGTAATGATGAACTAATCTACATCGAAGACTTGAATGAAAAATTACTGTATATAATTATCCGTGCAATATCAATTTCATTTCCCGTTACCCACACAGTTTCCTTTTTTTCCCATTTCCGAAGCAAGCTTTACATATTTGCAACAGTATGAAATATTACCTTCTCACCATCAACAAGAAATCCGAATTTTGCATCCTAGCACGACCTCTAGACTGAATGAAACTGCAAATATTGGCTGACGGATCAAAACGGACAACTAAGTTGCAACTTTGGACATCTAGCCCCTCCTCTAGAATGGAGGTAGCAACAAGAATTTGCACCTGAGATGCAACAAAAATCAGATTATTTAATTCATAACCTTTATATAAGTTGTATTACAGCTGAAGAGGGTGTAAGTAGAAGAAGACAATGGCAGAGAAAAGAAAAGAAACTCACAGCTCCTTGACGAAACTCTTCCACAATTTTGTTCTGTTGCTTCCTGCTTTGGGATTTGAGGGCAGACTGATTCCCAGCTATGTATTTCGTACTCCAGCCAATTGTTGGAGAAAGTAGCTGATCCAAAATAGTTTCCAGAACCATCGCCGTGACTACCCTTTCAACGAATACTATACACCTCATATCTTTCAGACTCCTAAGTCAAGTAAACAGAAGATCTCACTGTAATCAACTGACAACTATAAGCAACCGATTAATTCAACAACTAACTAATACAAAACCATTAAAAAGGTTGATCCTTGTGGATTGAGCAGGGATTCTCAACAACAAAAAACACAAACAGAAAAAAATATATGGTAGTTTTTCTCAGAATGAAACATAAATTATCCCAAAAAGATCAATGAAGTAACCAGGTTATTGAGAACAGCAACAACAGAAGATTCTGTTAAGTCATGACACATTAATTAAAGAGACACATTTGTTGTACAATGTGATTTGAAGTCAAATCTTAGAAGAAAAAAAACAAGGAAAAATATGTCGGAATTAAAATGATGACTGTTTTTGGTGCTTTATAATTCCCATAATAATACTTCGCTCATCACTCCACCCACTAATGCTTCAAATTCTTCCTTGATGTCAATAATGTCGGGAGAGAAACCAATACTTGTACAAGAAGTATGTTACCGGGTTTTTTTTTTCAATTGCAACACCTAGTGCTCTAAGCTAACCCTTAGAACCCCCGCTATCCCTTACAGAAAAGACCCTGACCCTTTCAATCCTATTCGCTCAGGTTCTGAACAATACTGCAATAATAGCCACCACCCACCAGATAATATTTCATCCCCCCCGCCCCAACTTCTTCAAGTGCACCACAGAGACAGAAACAATTCCAAATACTAATGCATTGCATTCCAAATTGATGATTCTTTTTATCAAAAGGCATCAAAATTCTAATTCATAAAAGCCATAAGCATAGGATATCACCACATTCTTACCTATAACTGAGAAGACGCTCCACTAGACACAATACTTTTGAAGAAATAATCCTGGCATCCGCATTAGCCTTCACATTTGCGATTGACCAATTGCAACCTAAAGGTAAAATCACATGATATACTTGTAGAACAATAATATACTCCCTCTATTTATTTTTGTTCTTTTAGTTTTCCTTCCTTTTTAAAATTGTTTCAAACATTTTTTTCTACTTTGAATCTTTTCTAGTTTTGGAACTTTCTTTCCTATGTTACCCTTCACAAAGTAAATATTTACTACATTTTTTCACTTTTTGTCTTACCCATGGCCCGATTAAGAATCTTTTATTTGTCAACCACCCACTTGTCCTTCTCTCTCTTACTTTTCAAAAGCTGTTCAAACATTATAAATTCAACAAGATTCATATCCGGTATCTACTACAATTTGCATTGGTTTTCCCCTTTAGTCCAAATAGGAAGAACTGAAATATATGGAGGGAGTATAACCTATATTCTGCATATTCAAATCAAATTTATCTTAAGTACCAGACGGTTTGTTGGTTGACAGCTCCTTGAGAACATCAGAATTGAACGCTTTTATGGCCGTCTCACCACGAACATCAAATTCACCCCAGCTGAAAAGTTCGGTTTCTTGACTTGACGATATTTCTGCAGCCTATCATCAAAGCATTAGCATTCAAATGCCTTACCAGAATTGTGCAGGAACAGAATATGAGAGCAACCATACCTTCAATGCTGCCCAATAACCAAGCTCGTTCAAACAGAACTGAAAAGTATTGGACAGCTTTGTTAACTTACTACATAGAGATTGCTCTGTCGCTTCTTCAACACCCATAGTTTTGACATCAGATATGTGCTGAAAAGGTGAATCTAGGATTAGAATATTTAATTGCAAAGAGAAACTACAAAATAAGTAAACATGAAAACTCATTGGCCATGCAATCAAAAAAAACTACCACCAAATAAATGAAACTCTTGGTTCAGGAATTCCCAACTTAGCTGAATTTATCTTATCAAGTGAGTTAAAATAAAATACTAACACCTTTTCCCTCAGTATGTTCAAGCCGTTGATCAGACTCATCTGCAGCGTATTTGGTTCATCCTCATCGTAAAGCTGAGCCTTTGCATTTGGGAAAGGAATGTACTCAGCCAAGATATCCTCACTAGCACAAGTATAGACCTTCATGCCAGAGATAATATTTGTCAAATGAGATTAAAAATGGGGTGTAAAGAAAATTTCAATCGCCAATATCAAGAAACAAGGTAAGCAATAAGACAGTATGGCAAGTCTAAAAACAGAGCAATAACCTTTGAATTCATGAGGTTTTCCAGGGCATCTATATCTTTCCAGTAAGCGTGGGACTCGGAACCTGCAAGCAGGCACTAGTCAACTTGAATATCCAGAATGAGCATGATCACTGTAACGATAAATAGTACAACTCGTGGTAAATTACACATAAAATGAATCCTGGAGTTCACCTTTAGCTTTTGATTTGATAGGTGAAGCTGTCATGCCAAATATCCTGGGGACTTCATTAGTATACATTTGACGATGATAGAAGTCCTGCGGTACAAAGATTCCATTCTTCAGCTAAATGATAACCCTCACTCATATAACTTGGTGAAGAACTTTATGATACACACCACCAGGCACCAACGGATATAAGATTCATTCCCAAGTGGAAGAAAATATATTACACTAGGATCACTACTGTTAAACAGGAAAAAGAAAATTTGATCATGCAGCATGCAGCTCAGTAGTAAAAAATGAAGAGGAAACAAACATAGGGATAATTGTTTGGCTTATAATGGCTCTCTCAGCTCAACAATTTTGGCTGTCTCCAATCCCCAATGCTTCCCACGTCAGAATGAAAACATAAGGTGCAGCTTGCCAAATAAGTGAGAAACAAACATCTAGAAGCGAAAGAGTCTACAATGATGATGCAGCAACTTCTGTAGTGAATAAAGATGTATACATGCTCACTAACCTTCATGATGCGAGCATAGGGATGATTTCCCTTGGCATTGTGGCATTCATCAAATATTAGAACTTTAATCATGTCCAGTTTAATGTAAGTATGGCTCAGTGCATCGAGCAGGATCTTTGGTGTCATCACGAGAACCTGTGACATAAAAAAAAAAAACACAATTGAACCAAGATGGTAGCAAGTGAAACACAAGTAAAACTTCAAACTAGTGGAATATAACACCCCTTCCCCTCATAGTTAATAGTTCCAAAGTTGCACAACGAACGCCATATTTTACTCAAAAACACAACTAAGCTTTTTCATTATTTTCCCACAAATGAGGAAATAGCGCTTAATTGATCTTTCACTGCTTGAAACATGAATAGCTCACCTCATGTTTGTCCAGCTCTTTCTTCCAAGTAGCAGCATCCCAAAAATCAACACCCATATCTCCCCAATATTTGCCGACCTTTAAGTCGGTATGCATTTCAACAACTTCAGCTTGCTAGTCAATGACAGGAAAACCAAAGAAACATTGCAACAATCAACTTACAACAGACTTGCACAAACCATTACACTAGCTTCTTCCATCCAGGGGCTTTTTCTGTAATTTAATTTTACTCATATAAATGAATGGTTCAAAACGAAGTAAGAACCATACTTGTGACACCAAAACAACAGTAGGTACTAAGAAAACCGCAATATGGGATTGTGCAGGTCGGCGAAGGAAATGTGCATAACTGCGAAGGAGCATGACCGCAATCAATGTCTTCCCTGAACCAGTCTCCAAGAACGCAATAGTGTTCTGTTTCATGGCTTTCTCCAACGCCTCAAGCTGATAGCTACAAAAAACAGGTGCCTAGAAATCTTTAATTTTACATTGGATAGATAAACAAAACAAGAGATGAAAACAAACAATCAACAACACAAAACATTCTAAACCTTCCAAAATGAACCCGAAATGAAAACCCAACTCAATCCTACCCAAAAGTCTTGACAACAATTTTCAACTGAAATCAATACGACCCGAAAAAATAACTGTATAATCCTGCTCAACAGGTGCAATAACACTAATTTCCATAAAATATTTCCAAGAAAATCACCCACAATTACACCCTAGCAAGTAGCAACAACATTTCCATAAACCATAACCCAAAAAAATGCTGAAATAGGCAATATCAATGAATTAAAATTGAAACAGAAATGATGAACCTTCTAGCAAATGTAAGAGCAGCAGATGACTCATCCTGTGTCTGACAATCCTCCACACTAACTGGTGCCATTTCGCTTCCTCTACCGCCACTCCGTTGGCCCCTCCGCCGCGACAAGATTAAACAACGGCTGCTTTCCAGTTAGCAGAACTGAGTGGCTCAAGGGGTTTCAAACTACAGCAATCAGATACACTATTGTGTTCCTTCAATCCTTCTTTTTCTCTCTTAACCCTGAAAAAATAGTGAACTTTTTTATCAGCTAACAATTAACCCAGAAACTTTGATACTTTAAAACTCAATCAACTCAATTGGGGCAATAATATTAGCAGGGATACATTTGCCAACAGTTAAACCCATAAATTCAGAAACATACTTATCAGTGGCGGATTTTGATCAAAATAATATAAGAACACTAAGGTTTTTAAAACTACATTCTCGTATTTAATATAAGTGCACTCAATCTATACATTACCATATTCGAGACCGGCTTCCAAACCCAGAAATTCTAAAACATACTAATCGGTGGCGGATTTTGATCAAAATAAAATAATACGAAAACACTAAGGTTTTCGAAACTACATTCTCGAATTTAATATAAGTGTACTCAATCCATACATTACCATATTCGAGACCGAGTTCCAAACCCAGAAATTCTAAAACATACTAATCGGTGGCGGATTTTGATCAAAATAATAATATGAGAACACTAAGGTTTTTGAAACTATATTTTCGTATTTAATATAAGTGTACTCAATCTATACATTACCATATTAGAGACCGGGTTCCGGCCCGTGTGAAAGATCCTCCCTTGATTGCGAAACTCAATTAATTAATTCAATGGGAAAATATGAAAACAGGGATACGAGTAGATTTCTCACTCTTGTGTACTATAATAATCAAACTACCAACAAATAATCACAATGCTATGAATATTAAAGAAAACAAAGAGTTACCCACGAATTGAGATGAACAAAAACACAGAAAAATTACAAAAAAATGAAGTGGGTAGCACAGTTACCAATGCAAATAATGGATTTTTATAACTTTAGGTTGAAAAATAGTGGTGCTGCTTCAAATTCTGGGTTATTTCAAAAAAAGTGAAAAAGATGATGATATCAATTTGAAATGTTCCTCTGTTGGATTTTTGTACTATTTTCAAATTAGAATGAAAGTGTGAAGTGTAGTGTATTATATATGCAAATTTGAGTCAACTCTATGGTCAACAAGTATTAGTTCATTGGTGGATGATTAATGGGTGTAAAGTTAAGGAATAATATGCACAAAAATTTGAGGTTATGGGTAATTGGGTATAAAGTTGTGCATTAATGGAAAAAATGAAACTACCAATGTCATGGAAAAGAAACCATAGAAGCATTAGTCGGTTACTTAAGTTGAATGGAGGAATATCTATTGATAATGTTAGTAGTACTTTAGATTCTTAAAAATAGTATACTTTAGATGATGTTATTCTTGAGGGTTAATTCGGTGACAATTTTATAATGTTATACAGCTAGACCTGTCAAAATTCGACCCGACCCAAAATCGACCCGAAAATAGTGGGTTTTGACCCGAATCCGATTGTGTCCGAACCCGTGACAACCGTTTTTTACCCGACCGACCGAAAGTCATTATATTTTTAAAAATAATATGAAATTATGGGAATTTTATTGTTAAAAATAGCTTCAACTAGAGTATATGGTTCCAAAAATGAATTTTGTTAGATGTGGATGTAATTTTAATGGTTGAGTTCAACTATAAATGACTATATTTTGTATATTGTGTATATTTTGCTACATATATGACTAAAAAACCAAATGAAATAAAGAGTAAATACAAATCCCTTAACCCGTTGGGTCGACCCGAAATCGAACACAATGGGTCTTGAACAAGGTTTATTCGACCCAAACCCGAAAATATTTTATTTTGACCGACCCGTTTGACAGGTCTAGTTATACTCTATATTCTTCGAAATAACAGTTATAGTTTAGATAACAGTGAGTTAGTGACAGATAAATTAAAAGTATATTATGGATTTGTTAGGTGTCAATTTTGGATAATTATACAATGGCTACATATACTTAACCTATTTTAGAAAATTAATATTGATGAGGCGTTACATGAAAAGAGACTTACTAAATTAATACTTCACCTATTTTGAGATTAATACTCAATCTAAAAAATAAATAGATATGTACTCATAAATTTTGAAAATTTATCGGACTAACAAAAAAATTATGCGATTGTTGGTCACTTGTATTGCAACAAAAAAGTGTTTCTTTGTACTTCCTCAACCTATTGTGTGATAAGCCAAGAAGTGTTATATAGTGGCGATAACGAGTCAAGTCGAACAGTGGAACGAGGGGTTGCTAGGCTTGACTAGTTACAATTTCATATTGATTCTAGTGGAGTCTCTAGTCTCCAAACAAAATTTAAATACTAAAGCTTAGGTTAACATACCTCACTATGGTTCCAAAATTATAACAAAGCTAAGTTCTCTCAAAAATAATACTTATGTAACAAAAAGTAAATACCCTTACATGATTTAGGGTCATTTTTTCAACTTATCTTAATTTATCTGAACTTATAAAGACTGAAAAGACCTTATTCGACCTCATTAGATGAAATATTATTAGACCTTATTCGACTTATTGAAACTTATTTAGCCTTCTCTGAATTTATATGAACATTTTTGAACTTATAAGGATGAATTTAAGTTGAAAAGAATTGAACCATAATACGAAGTCATCTTCAAATTTTTAGTTGAAATATCACATTTTTTCATAGATGTTTAAAATTTTATGTTTCTCGCTCTCAAAACGAAAAACTTAGGGTCCGTCTAGTATCATTGTGTTTTTTTGTATTTGAAAGTCATATGATATGTCCTATGATAAATCAAAAATTAGTCAAACTTATGGGAAACATGATGATTTTGAAAACTGACAACAAAAAGGTGAAAACCACTTTATATGGTTTCCTGTTTCTGGTTTTTAGTTTCTAAAAAAATAAAAACAAAAAACGATAACGAATGACCTCTTATATTTTTCACATTATTGACTTCATAATTGAGGGTTGTACAGAAAAAAAAACATTAATTTTATCTAATTCAAAGTGTTTAAGTGTCAAATATACTTAGGTGTTGTTTGGTTGAAGTTCATTTCCCTTGGAAATACAAATTCAAGGAAATATCAAAACGGGTTTCTGTTTGGTTGGAGGAAATTGAAGAAAACATGGGAATTAGAAATTCCAAGGAAATACAAATTCCCACAAGACATGGAAAATAACTCACGAAGCCCCCTTTGGTAAATTGAATTTCCTAGGAAATACAATATCCTATAATGTCAACCAAACAATATAGCCCAATTCCTAGATATTGAGAAGGGAAAAAACTTCCCATGAAATATGAATTCCCATGGAAAATTATTTCCCATGTGTACCAAACAAGCTCTTAGATTTGGGAAGAGTCTTGAATACAAATATACAATATTGAATGCTAAACCGACTCTCACACGCGTCACGAGCATTTTACGCTACTATACAATATTGAAGTAGTAGCACTAGTAGGGTTTTCTAAAGTAAATAGAATTGAGCTTGAGAGTGAACGTATCTCATCGCTATTTTAAAGTGATAGCAAGTCTTCCATAATGCTTACAATTAGCGTTAACATTCGCAATTTGCTTGGCTACGAAGGAAGCTTAATTCCTTTGGTACCACCGTTCCATCATGACAATTTCATATTGGACCGACCTATAGCTTTACAGACATTATTGTCATATTCGAGCTTTTTGTTAGCTCATGGTAGTACTATCTTGGCATTTTGGCATAGTAATTCTGTTTCATGTCTTTTCTGTTTCACATTTTTGCCAAAATGATGGTAGCTGGCTTCCATTCCAAAGTTATTCAACACTACTAATTTCCAGGAAATACTCTTCAGGTAATCTTGGTATAGTGATCGCTCACTTTGTCTCTTAATCAATTGATTAGGGTTCGAATCATAATCTTTGGAAATAAAAAGATCTTTGGCCAACCTTTTATCCTTAAGTGGGCCCACGGCCGAAAGGGATTAGTTATTATTTCTGGCTGCTATGACCATTTAGTGACTTGTTCGTACTAAATTACTATTTAGCTTCCATTTTTATCTACCCACATTACTTTTTACACTTCCATTGTTAGAAATGGGCATTATTATCTTAACGATGTTTTTTACATTATTAAAAGTTAGGATCCTACTCTATCTCTTATCAAGTTGTACAAGAATCGTTTAATTCATTTTTTTAATATTTAGATTCATATAGTCTAGAAAAGCGCCACTTAACTCCTACTCCATACGTTTTCAATAAATAACAATTAGTAACCAAACAACAATGAACTCATGATAAGTGTAAAGATCATGATTAAAAAGAGAGACAAATAATTCTTACACTTTTATACTTGCATATACATTGAACTTCCTTTACCAATTTATTTAAGAATTTTATGAAACCATTTCGAAATATTTATTAAATTACATGTTAAACTTCGGGGACTTCATTAATAATAAATTGTCTAATTAAATTACTAAAATTTTCATATATTTTATGTTTCATAAATATTTTGATATCTATAAATTGCAACAATTTGTTTTTTCACTATTCACATACATCACTCTGACCATAGTTTTAAAACTAACACACACTAAAGTTAGCACTTAATATGTTATTGAAGTTGTCTTGATGTCTAAATTCATATAGTTAATGATATTAATAATGAATAAAGTTGTGTGTTGACAAATGTTAAACAGACAATTACAAATTTTGAAAATGGATGAAGTATAGCTGATTGAATGTGGATTATATTTTTTCCTATTCTTTTTCAACAATCTTAAATCACATGCAACAACCGGTGCCCGATGGTTTCGCTGGGAAATAGATGTCAGTGGCGCGAGTGTTGTGGAGGCCCTCTACATTTGGACCAATTAGACGGGGATGTGGGGAAGTTTTACGGGTGATGGGAAAAGATGGGATGATGATCGTACTCACCATGGGTGACGGGGCGGGTGAGGATTTAAGGATGTATTCACCCATCCCTATCAACCCCATTTCACCCCGTCTTTCCCCTTTCTCTTAAGTCCTACTCATCCATCTAACCTACAATCATATTGAATATGATAATTTTCTTTTAATACATATAATTTTGGTGTATAACCATATTGAATAAAAATACTTTTATATTTACACAATGTTTTTTTGAAAAAAAATTAACAAATACTTTCATAAAAAAATGGGTGACTTTGGGGATGGGTGTGATGTAGGGTTGATCGTAGTTGGGTTAGTCGGTGCAGTTTAGGCCATAACCTAAACCAACTCTCACAAATTAGTTTGAGATTTTTTTAACCAACCCAATTCGCACCCTTGGTCGAACCAACCCAAACTGCACTATATTAAACAGTTTGGTGCACTGTGATTTCTGGTTTGCCATATTTGATCTCAATACGAATATTCTAATTTGCAATTGTTGTTTGATTTTACCGATTATATATTCACAATCAAAAACATATAAATAAGCTATACAAGATAGAAGATATTGAGAAAATTACAAAGTTGCTAAAAATTATTATTACTTAAGGTACGAAATTGTTGATATGTCGAATACTATTGGCACTTTAACAGTTTGGTTTATAAATATAAACGAAAAATTCTAAACCGCAATTTGGCCAAAAGCACAAACCAACCCACTTTTTCTAGTCCATTGACCAACCCAAACCGCGTCAAAACGGTTTTGGTTGCGGTTTGGTGCAATATGATCCAAATTCCACTCAGCCGTAGTGTAACGAGTGTTAGGTGTCATGCCAGGGACGTGGGGGGATAGGATTTTCCCAATAGGTGAGGGGCGGGAAAAATAATTCATTTTTGAGATGAATATCTCTATACTGTAAGGGAAGAGGGGAGAGACACCAAACTTAATGTATTGCCCAATTTACCCTTTGTTATTTAATTAATAATGTTATAAAAAATAACATCCTAACTGCTACTCATTCACGTTCCAAAATTCTTTTCTTATTTATCATTTCTCTCTCTTTATTCTTTCCACTTTCCTCTCCCCTCTGCCCTCTTCCCTCACGTTTGCAGTTATGTTGTCTTCCAAATCAGTTTATCTCCACTACAAAAAGTTGCAATTAGTTTCTCTTCTATAATCATGTTTATAATTTCTTGCATCTAATTAAGAAAACATAAAGAGAGCAATTTTAAAGACTTCTAACTATTCCTGCAATGTCGATCACACAAATGCTTTACCTGTTGCTCAAAGTACAATTAAATATCCTCTCATTTTCTAATCAATGGAACAAATTCACTCCTTTGATTTGTTTTTTCTCTTTGCTTCTTAGATCACAAATAAATGACAATAAACAAGTTTCCTCATATTCCCACTTCAACTCCATGTTTAATTTTTTGTATATCTTTTGATGGTAGTTATATAGAAGCAATTGCTTTTGATATTTATGCAATCGACCTTTTTTTTCATGAGAGGATTATGCAACAGACTTAGGTAAGAGTTACTTATAGATTAGCAGAAGTTTGTATGATCGACATTGCATGAACAGTTGTTAATTACTCTCTTTATGTGATCTAATTAACATCCTAACTGCAATTGATATCTATAGCTTGACCTTACTGATGGATGTCAAGCATGCGATGCCACGCACGCATCGCGTGCAAAAAATACTATAGAATTTGAAGGAACTATCCTCCACACCTGTTCCATCACCTATGACGGACAAGGGAAGTGAAATCTCTACTTGCAAAT
Source organism: Patellifolia procumbens (assembly GCA_947645195.1). Classification (NCBI taxonomy): domain Eukaryota; kingdom Viridiplantae; phylum Streptophyta; class Magnoliopsida; order Caryophyllales; family Amaranthaceae; genus Patellifolia; species Patellifolia procumbens. Next base: position 419,452 of record CANSGD010000335.1, read on the forward strand.
GCCCCTAGTGAGTAGTTGATCCCATAAGACCATAACCTTGAAGTTATAACTTAGGGTCTGTTTCGTTAAAATAGTTGTGGAGGTAGCTGTCAACTGTAGGGGGGTAGCTGTCAGCTTTAGTAGTAGATGTGAGTTGTTAGCTGTCAAAGTAACTGCGTAAAATATTAGTTTTCGGTAAAAGTAGCAATTGAAGTAGCTGTTAATAAATATTTACTTGATTATTTATTAAAAACTTTATTATATTTTTTCCAACCTCAACCTCAACCTCCACCTCTACCTTCAACCTCTCATTTTTTTTTTAGCTTTCCACAATCACTACCTAAACTCTACTTCGACCTCTAACAACTACCTTAACCACTACCACGCCAAACACTTAAATTTATAAATAAAAAAATTGACATCTACCTTTACCACTACATCTACCTCTTCCTCTACCTTTACCGCTACTTGCCGAACATGCCCTTATGAAACCAAACGACTTCTCCTTAGGCCAAGCCTGGACACTTCATATCTTAATTCTATGCAAGTGATAAGGATCAATAACCAAAGCCCAATAACCATTTCGTCCCCAAATAGTTGGGCTAAACCAAAAAACTGAAAATGTCCAAATCCAAACTAACACTACCATTTTCTCATACTAAAAGGAGAAAATGGGAAAATCACCACTCTCTGAAAACTAGGGTTTTTCACATACTCCATCACAATTCACAAACCCTACATATATTTCTCTTCCGCCGGAAAAAACCAGAAGAAGTGAGCACTTGGAATTTTCAAGCTCATCAAAAATGGTAAATTCTTCTCATCTTTTCAATCTTCATACTATATTTTCCGTTACATTACCTGCTTGTTCATAGCATTCAACATTTGATTATTACCATAGGTTATAAACTTTATCTATCTATTAATCGTTACGGATCGAATTGTTTTAATCTTGATATAATTGCTTACAATTGATCGATGAATACTGATGTGACACTGATCGATGTTATTGGAAAGTGAGAATAGAATTGTTAGCTTATTGTAAATTACTTTTTTCGATTTGATTTTTTAGTACTATGTATTAAGTCAATTAGAGCGATGAGTACTGATTATTATTTATTAGCTAGATGTTTTTTTTCTCTTTTCGATTCGGAATGATAACTCTTGCGATAGACGGTCTATTCATATATTTTTGGGAGAAGCCAAAGACCTATCTGATAGATGTGAATAGTAACATTTATCAGATAGGTCTGTACTACATTTTTAAAAAATATACTACAATTTTTTCTTGTACTACAATTTTCAGAAACTATACTACTCCAAACTATATATAAATATACCACATTACGTGAAAAATATACTACATAAATATATAAGTGTACTACATTTTTTTAAAAACAGTTTGATATGTGCCTAGCTCCCACCTATCTGATATGTACTAGGCAGCCCTCTATATTTTTGGCCGAAATCTTAGCGTAAAGGTATTAAAATTTTAAAACCTCGAGTTAGTCATATAGCCTATGCATATACTTATAGATATACCGTCTAATGCAAGTTTTTGTAATTTGGAATACATTAGTTAATGATAATTGTAGCAATTAATTTTAGTTGTTCTTAGTTGGTTTTTTGAACATTGAAATAGCTTTTAGCTTGTGGTTTGGTTTGCCATTGAATGCGATCAGCTGTGTTTTGAGCGTTGTTTTTTTTGCTGGCGCATTGCTGTGTATGAAGGATGTTTGGTATTAGGACAGATTGGTGTGTGTTCCGCAAGTTGTGATGCGTAAGTTTTCACATGAGTGAACATTAGGAACTCTTGATAAGGTCTTGAATGCCATCTCTGATACGTACACCATAAGGATGGTTCGTTCGACTATGAGTAATAGGTGGATGCGGATGAATCCACTTTCGCTCCTGGAATGAATATTGGTCCAAATAAGTCAAAGGCCTTTTTGCTTAAGTTAGTTTCCGACAAAAAATTGTAGTCGAGGCTTGTTTTGTTAATGCGTTTACTTTAAATCACGGATTAGTTTATTAGTTATTTTCCGAAGCAATTTAGAAGGTGGAAGCAATTTAGAAGGTTTCTTGTTTTTCGTATGATAAGAAATCTATGATATTAATAGTTTCGCCGATTAAAAGCCTTGGGTGTTATGATAGACTTTTCCAAGTTCATTGCAGCATAATTCAATACAATGCGTCGATATACTGATTACTAGCGCACCTTCTAAATGGGCGTTATGTATGAGCCGACGCAAAATTAATCTCCACTTTTGAATGTTTTGGGGAAGAAAACAATATAGGTACTCTTTCCTATCTCAGTTGGGGATACAATTATCAATCATACTATAAGATAACATAACAATCTATTACTGTTTGGTACACTTTAGTTAGTTTTAGGTTTAATGGAAAAGCTTTTTTTCCTTTAGTGATGATTTGAATGCTGTATTGCTCTCATTTGTGGTTAGAGACTTGAGTTGATGTTTGCTAATGATGGTACTAGTTGTGTCCAAGTTGTGTGGTTTTGGGTATTTACAAGCCTGAACACTTTGTACGAGTGATCTTGGATATTGTGTTGGCACGCCGTGCTGTTCAATTATTTTTTGGCTTATATCCATGAGCTAATGTTTGTCTACCCTTGTGATTTTTGGCAAGCAATTGAGAACTCTTGATAAGAAGGGTAACTTGATCTGCTTTCCAAGTTCAAGGCAACAATTTACTCAATTTAGTGCATCGAAATACTGATTACTAGCGTTGCACTTCAAATTGGCCGTTATGTATGAGGCGATGCAAAATCCAGCTCCACTTTTGAATTTTTTGAGGAAGAGGGCTTATACTTACTCTTTCTTTTCTCAATTGGGGATACATCTATAATTGATATGTAGCACAGGATATCATTTCGGTCAGTTACTCTTAGGCTATATCTTGACAATTAAGGAACGGTATCTGCATATCTGTCTTTTCTCTCAGTTGGTTATGTCATGAGCGTTAATAGAGTGGATATTTATAATTATGAGAAGAAGATTACAGCATTGCATGAGCCTTTGGTCTCGGCTATTCACAAACATGTACATCTGTGATTTCATCATGAGCTTCAATAGTAGTGTCGTTTAGCTCGTGTGTGTGGCTTATGTCAACTCGGTGTCTTGTTGTCACACTCTCATGTATTTATGTCATTTGCTTTGATATTTTGTAATATGTGACAATGTAAGTAATGTTATTTATTCGGTTTTCATTTGGCAGCCGAAGCAGATCCATGAGATCAAGGATTTCCTTCTTACCGCAAGAAGGAAGGATGCACGATCGGTCAAGATTAAGAGGAGCAAGGATGTAGTGAAGTTCAAGGTTCGCTGCTCCAAGTACCTTTACACACTGTGCGTGTTCGATTCTGAGAAGGCCGACAAATTGAAGCAATCTCTTCCCCCAGGTAGTCTATTCACACTTGCTCATCCGCTACTTAACGCAAATCAGTCTAATTCTTCGATTTTTGTCTTGAGTTGGTGGACTAAAAATTAAATTCCTTCTTTTTGGCAGGTTTGAACGTGCAAGACCTGTAGATTACAACATGAACTGTATTTTTGATACCTTTGGTCGAGGATCAAGAACTGTTTTGGACTTTTTTGCTTCATAAGTTTAGAAATTCTTGTCAATGGATTCCTGTATTTCAGATAAAAGAGTATTAATAGGTTCTTGTTGTTACGAGGATTGCAACGATTTTGCGACAATACTATGGCTGTTTATCAAGTTTTTTATGGTTGTGTTGGCTCTGAATGTAGGAAATTATCACGTCCCGATTTCTTTTTTCATACACCAGTAAATTGAAATGGTGAGTTTCTGATTTTGATTCTAAGAAGGTAAAAGTTGCGAGTAAATTGTAGTACTATAGTTTATCGATTTGTAATTTTGATATCATTTGATGTTAAAACCCAATTGTTTCCATATCCTAAGACAAGATTGCTACTAAAGCCCAAGCCCTAGTGTTAAGTTTGCAGCACTTATGTTGCCTGGACACGGAAAAAGAATATAAAATGGACACTGAAATGGAAAATTGAGTGTTTATAACGTTAATGTACGATATGTATTAATGTGATTTTCATTGTCTATGCGACATGGATTGATACACTTGTTGATTTTGGTAGCATCAATCGATAACAGGAAGCCTACTTACCGCTCTCCTTCAACTTAGTTTTTCTCAACAAAATTTTGAGTTAATCTAGTTGTCTTATGCCGGATATGATTTTTCGTAATTTGGTTCCTGATCTTCAGCCTCTTTCATGTTTATTTTGTCACACTTGTTGGCTTTGTCGTGATTTGGCTCCTGATCTCCAGCATCTTTCATGTTATTTTAATAATTTTACTCACTTACGGACGTTGATGGATGATGGATGATGGATGATGGATGATGGATGATGGATGTGGTTCTTACTTACGTGACTTGTACAAACAATGAAGGGTGTTTGCCAAAGAACAAATCTTGGATATCCTAATCTAAGATGCTCTCTCCATCTTTCTCTCACGCATAATCTCTACAATATTCTATGGATATCCAAATTGACTTCTTGGCTGTGATTGTGAAAATGATAAAGATTATTGACTAGTTACGTGCCTAACACTACAACTTTCCTTTTCATCTACAGACGTTTATACATCAATTTAGTGATTTGCTCGGAAAACTAATCACTTTCAGTTTATCTTATGTTCTGCCATAACTAGCAATATAGATGTACATGACACCTTCCACGAGAACTATGCACTAGTCATTGTGTGTACATGTTAAGAACCTGGATAATTTTACATACTTTCCATATTTTTGTTTTTGTCAACCAAAAAAGGCATTCACCAATCACCACTACTTGTTAGTACCTTCACCACTAATTTTAGCTAGCAGTAACAAATGAAGATAATGATAATCAAAATAATAATCGTGATAACATTTATATAAAAAAACTTCATCGAAACAAAAGTTCAAAATTTGTAGATCTTAGCATTATCATTAGAAAATCTTCTCTACGATCGTAATTACATTATCGCATGGACCTTTTAGTATACTTTCTTATTATCGCTTAAATGCGACTTATTAACGGACCTTTAGTATAACTATTAAGTACTATCGCTCGTACGCGACTTATCAAATGAAAGTTTTATGTACCTATTTGTTCTCTTCGGAAAATACTTGAACTAAACGGAAAATAAGTAAGACAGAACAGGACCTGATTATGATCACTAATATACAACTTATCAAATGCACTTTTTATATACCTATCTATCAAGTATAGTCGCTTAAACACTGACTTACCAAACGAACTAATAGTGTATCCATGTATAGTGACTAGCGAACGACTAAGTTCGGACAGAAGGGTCAATACTCAATATGTAGTTAAAAAAGAATGAACTAACCTAATCTGATGGGACTGAATCCGACATTAGTTTTAGAAGTAGGGATGTTTTGGCAAATATGAAATTTTTTGGTGAAGGACCAAAATCAAAATAAAAATAGAGTGCATTGATTTTACCGCTTTTAATCCTTCAACTACTAGTAAACCAAAGAAATGGCAAAACTAACCAATCATACTATCACACCATTAATACACTTTGCTACCACCACCTTCTTCAATCTTCAGTTCTTCCTACCAGAAAATAATGCCGAGTCGTGTTTGTCCGTGTTTCTTCGGTAGCCGAGTCACTGACTCGGTCGACCCGACGGATAGAGACCCGGTTGTGCTAGTATCCGGTATGGGAGGGTCCATATTGAACTCCAAGCCCAAAAACAATATATTCGGTTTTCAGACTCGGGTTTGGGTCAGGATTTTCTTGGCTGACTTGGAGTTTAAGCACAAGCTTTGGTCACTCTATAATCCTGATACTGGTCTTTCTCTCTCTACTTTCTCTCTCTAGATTAGTTCATTTAATTTTCTGTTAATTTTGTTGCTTTTTTGTCGGTTACTGAAGGAATTTTTAGTAATTAGAAAATAGTGTCAATAATCGGTTTGTTGATGAAGAAATGATTGGTTGATTGTAGTGGCGGAACCAAGAATTTTCTATTAGGGAGGCTGTCAGGCCGAGTCTAAGTGACATTTCACTTAGATATTAAGTGTCGGGAGGTCATGGCCTACGCCAACCCTATTTTTAAGTCGTACTAATATCATAATTTTGATTGTTGTTTAAGGTTTTAATGTCAAATATATTTGTTTTGTCTTTTTTTAGGGTGATAATATTGAGGATAAGTTCAAATTGCTTGCTATTTATATGTGGCATTTTGTGTGTGTTTTGATTTATGTTTTTGTTGTGTATCACGATTTAAGGAGGAGATTTTCGTTTGGGTTGTTTCTTCGGGTGTGTGATGCTAGTTGGTTAAGGGCTTGTTCTCTTTGGCGAAAATAGTTGAACTGAACCGAATTGAAATAAACTGAACTTAGGATAGGAAAATGTGAGGGTAATAGTATTATGCAAAATTAAACTGGATTGAAAATAACTGAACTGAAAGTAAGTTGAGGAGAACACGGACTGAGTGATTTTAATACAAGTGTTGGTATGTTTGATCAGGTTATACTGAGGAATTGGATAAGAACTCTGAAATTGTAGTGCCTGATGATGATCATGGATTGTATGCAATTGACATTTTGGATCCTTCACTGGTAAGATGTTAGAAGTACTTTGTCTTTTCCTTAGTGAAACTTTTATCTCATTCGATTTAATAAAGTTCGTGATCGGTTTAACTAGTTTGGATGATTTTTATCTGTAGTACTGTATTGATCTAGTTCTATCTGCAATCAGTATGGAGTTCTTTTGGCTTGTTGTATTGTAATGCAACTTCGCTTGATTTGCTCAACATCTCCATGAATTTTTAAGATGTGAAGATAGTATAGATTTGACATTTAGTTGTCTAGTGTAATTATAAGGAGGAGTGGAGGACTGTTGTTTCGATCTACTTAGTACGAAAGGATTAGCCAATTATCATCGTGATCTGTTCCAAGTTGCAACTTGTGCACTTATCATAATCAGCCAAAGGATTAATATGCTGCTATGTCAGGCTCGCTTTGCATTTCAAGCCCCTTTGCCTTTTGAATAACTAAAGGGACAAGAAGAAAGAGACTGCTCCACGTGCATAGAAAGGCTTCTCCTTTTGTGGCTCCGGGGGGAGGGGGGAGACGGCAATTTGACAGGCTGTCGATTACCTTGAAGCAAATACCTGTTTTTATGTGGCATACTTACTTCATATTGTTTTATCTTTCCACCATACTTTTTCTTTCAACCTCAATATTGTTTGTCATTTGCTTTTGGTTTGAGGTAAGAAATGTGGTTTCTGTTATAAATTTTAAACGAATTAGTGTGGGCTAGCTCTTCAATAATCTGATGAAGTTGACCTTTTCAATGCTTCAGTTTGTGAAATGCGTTCACCTCACAGAGGTCTACCATTTCCATGAAATGATTAATATGCTTGTTGATTGCGGATATGAGAAGGGCACCACATTGTTTGGCTACGGTTATGATTTCCGGCAAAGCAATAGGTAGTTCAACTTTTCAAATTTCCATTGACAAATTATGACATTTGTTAGAGTGTATATTTGTAAAATATGTTAATATTTTAAATAAGGGTCAAGATAATTCCTTGATTAATTTAATTTACAACCTAAGTATATATAGTCAAGATTACACCAAACTAACTAAGGCTATCTTTTAGGAAACTAATTATACAACATATTTTACAAATATACACTCTAACAGCATTGACTGTATTCTACTTAGCCTTTTTATCAGTTATTTGTGTGTTCATACTAGAGTTTCTCAGCAATTTATTTCCTGCAGGATTGACAAATTGATGGATGGTCTTAAAGTAAAGCTGGAAACTGCATATAAAGCTTCTAGAGGAAGAAAAGTTAACTTGATTTCACATTCTATGGGTGGAGTACTGGTCAAGTGTTTCATGGCACTATATCCTGATGTGCGCACATACTCTTTCGGTGACTAGTTGAACCATCGCTCATGTCTCATTTGAAGGGCTTTTAATTGCACATCTTTTTTTCTTAGGTATTTTTACTGACGATACCGCTTTGTTTATTTTGCAGATTTTTTCTAAGTATGTTAACAAGTGGATCTGCATAGCTTGCCCATTTCAAGGTAGATTAAATTAACATTCTGTCTGTAGTATCTTGTCTGTAGAGCTTCCTTCTAATGGTTTTATTGTGTTATGTCTTTGTAAATACCATAAGGTACCTGGTAACCATAGTTATATTGATGCATGCTTTCTTAACAGGTGCACCAGGATACATCAATGATGCTCTCTTAACTGGGCTGCAATTCATTGAAGGTTTTGGGAGTTATTTTTTTGTGGGAAGGTGGACCATGCACCAACTAGTAAGTGTTGATCTCATAAATTGAAGTTGTCCAGACAAATGACAATCGTAGATTGGTATCGAATTAAAGTAAATTGAAAAAAGTAGTGAAACATTTGGTTTCCAGGCTTTGTTCTTTTCACCGGAAAACAGCTTATCTGAACTACAACCTTATCAAGACTATTTTGAACTTGTCAAATCTTATCAGAACTTATTGTAGCTGTGAATTCTGTAGTCCGTCTCTGAAGTTCTATTAGAATTGATCGGAACTCGTTCTCTGAAACTTATTTTAGTATTGATGAAAAGAACAGAGCCTTAAAATTTTCAAATTAAACTGACCTTGCTTTGTTTATTGGTATTTGTAATCTAATATGATCAATGATATTCTGTCTTTTATCGAGTTGGTCTATGTGTAACATTTCTTGTCAAATCCAGTATTTGTAATCTAGTTAACGTAAAATTTCTTGTCTTTAGGTGACAGAATGTCCGTCAGTGTACGAGATGTTGCCAAATCCAGTATTTGAGTGGAAAGAGGTTCCTAAAATTTGTGTTTGGCGTAAAGTAGCTACAGATGAAGATGACTCGGTTCCTGCACAATATGAAACATACGACCCACGTGAAAGTATCAGTCTCTTTGAGGAGGCTTTGAGGGATAATGAGGTGTGTACTAAAAACTTAACAGTTGAAGATGATTACAGGTATTGCTAAGACAGCATTAACCTGCATTATAAACAAGCTAGACAATACAGATTTCTAGATGGAAGGATTGTTGCAGTCCTATAATTTTCAATATGTTATAAGGCGGTGATCTTCGTGAGTTCATCATCTTATTTTCTGAAGCGTGGAAAACATGATATAGAATATATTGTAACCTGAAAGTCTTTTCGAGAACTAATCTTGAACAAAATAAAGCAATCTTTATAGAAAAAAGATGGAATGATATGTCTCAGAACTGCAGGACCAATTCCTATAATCTTGAACACCCTGCCAGAACCTTCTCAGTGGTTCAGACCAGGCAGCTTGGTGGTAGGAAATCAATGAGGGTAAATCCAGGGAGGAAGGATCTAATGTAGTGTTATCTGAAAATGAACAGTGATTTAGCAATTTTCTGACAAAATGAGTGGATACTGATGCTTGTAGTCAAGATCCTAGACAAATAATGGTCACATATATTACTTAAAGGATCTTGCTACCGAATGCCCTTGGGGCGTTAATTAACATTCAATGTATTTCCTGAAATGGTATCAATCTTGGAATATATGCCAAAATCATGGATCCATCAGCGCTGTAATTATTGTTCATGTTAGTTTAATATTTCCACTTTTAGATACTTTATCCAACGCCCGGGGCTGCTTGTTAGCTTTTGCCATTTACTAAAGCAGTTGTCACTTTTCTGCCATAGTAATGTTTTTATTACACTTCGTCAAGATACGGCAACTGAAAATTTAGTGAGAAGACAAGATAGAAGTGACCTAGCTATGAGGATGGTCTTTTTGTGAAGTATGTTATATTTCTAATTACAAGGGTTTTAAAGATGGGACAACTATTTCTGGACAAAAGGAGTATATGTATCTCATGGGGTATATTCTATACCATCGTGGCTGCGAAAATGATATTTGTCACATACAAATCTAGAGCTTTAGTGCTTTTTCATGTAGGTATTCTTGAAAACTTGTTGATATTCATGGCTATATTCTTTCTACTCGTAGATACTGCTTAGTTATGAGTTTATGACCCAAAATTTGCAGATACTTGCTTATTACTTTGCCTTCATTCTTTAGTCTAAACTTTCCCATGTAAGATGGAGTAGTCGATACCTAATCTGTAAACTGCTATGCAGCTTAACTACAATGGGAGAATGGTTACTCTTCCTTTCAACACAGCTATTCTCAAATGGGCTGCTGACACTCGTCAACTCCTCGACAAAGCAAAAATGCCAGAAGGAATTAGTTTCTATAACATTTATGGAACATCATTTGACACCCCTTTTGATGTGTGGTAAGTGACAAGTTATCTATAAACGCTAAAACATAGTAATTTTTTGTTTAATTTGATGACTGTTGTTTAAGTTGTAAGGACTATCTTTTGTTGGCTTAAATTAGGAAAAAAATTGTATGAAAAAGCATCATGAAGGATCTTTCGTTACATTTTTACCTGCTCAAAACTTGTGAATCTCAAGATCATCATCATGTCTAATCTCTTGCTTTCTGCTGTAAGTTGCTCTAGAATGGTCGGATTTCAGAAGCCTCAACGTCGTTAGAGAAACATAAGAACAGATGAAATATCATCATGTCCAAGCCTGGTGGGTGTTTTTACTGCTACGAAACCTTTAGGAAGGCCTGTGAGGATGTATATTTTGGGAATATTAAACTAATGTGTGTTCGGCTGAGGAAACTCGGAGAAGAAGGAAGGAAGAGAGAGTGAAGGAATGCGTTTGTACCCCACCTTACAACAGCTTCTTATCATAATTTATGCTTTCTAGCAATTTACTATATGTTTCTAGGACTTATGTTTAGGTTTTCCCTTCATTCTTATGTTTTTGCTTGAAAACAACTATCTTTCATTTCAGACTATTTGTGGGGTGATGATTAATGGAACTAGAGTTACCCACCAGTCATTGACTTTGCTTCAATAATTGAGTTGAAATTGCATCACCTTGAAATTGCATCACCTTTTGTTTAAAACCACCAAAGCGCTTTCACTGACTTGGACTCGCTTGTGCGGTTGTGCCCGCTAAGTTCTCTCTCTGTGTGCCCAAGCCTCGGCCGATGCTAGATTCACACTCTTGTTGCCAATAGACAAGAGTGTCCCTTCTCACCTACAAAATTATTGTTGTGCCTAATACGCACGAATAATCCCTTCCAGGATTCCAGCATCATGCTTCCATCCTTGCCTTCAGAAGTCAAGAGTGCGACATACCATCGCGTGTCGAAATATTTGGACCATGAAAATCACCCACTTCCTTCCTTTCCCCTTCCATTTCTCTCCACTCCCTTTTGCTCTACTACTGTTATCCAAGAACACCCTTAAGGAAAATTCTGTTTCTCATACCTAATCGCTCCCCACCTCAGAATCCTCTGGTCTAGGGTTCAAAATATAAATTGATTTGGTTCATAATCTTCATATACTTCCCTTATATCACCCATCAGGTGGGTCCCTTACAGCTCAGAGCTCACCAAAAGAAAAGAAAGAAGTGCTCTAGAGCTTCCTACTTTAGATTTAGCAAGTATTACTTAAAATTCTTGGTTCGTTCTTTAAGCTGCATGTAACTCAACTAGTTGTATCTTCCTCTCTTAGAGTAATAAAACATTTGCTCATTCATGCAGTTATGGGTCAGAAACTTCTCCTATCGATGACTTGTCAAAAGTATGTCATACAACGGTGAGTGGTCTTTATATATCTCCATAATACGCATCTATTATCTATGTTGCTCAAATTTCCGCACATAGCTGGACTTGGCTACTTCTATCTGCTGTATTAGTCTATTTGAAGTTCTCAAGTATTGTGTTTTCTGGGTTTCGGTAGACTATACGACTATATGTGGTGCACGGGGGGGGGGGGGGGGGGGTTGGGTTTAATGTCCCTTTCCCTCGGGTGGGGAAGTCTCAGACATGATCTGGTGGAGTCTCAAATGTTACTATCACTATTCCAATGGTCTTATGTAATGGTATTGACATGTGTACCAATTTTATATAAAATGGTACAGAGCTATCATCATCAACCTTCAAATGGTATTGAGATTGTATCATGAACCTTCAAATGGTTCTGTAGAACACATGCAAAATCACGAATTTATCCTTGGTAGAGTCCAAAAACAAACTCTATCCGATAGACGTTTAGCATATCTTCTCTCGGTTTGGGTTGAACAATCTGAGGAACATATGCATTAATTTTGCTATTTATTAACCTTTTTATTGGTCTTCCTTCAGCCTGAATATTCTTTTGTGGATGGTGATCAAACTGTGCCGGCCGAATCTGCAAAGGTGCAATTTCTGTTCTCTCAACCCCACAGTTCTGACTTATTTAACTTCTGAATCATATTGAGTTAAGAACACTTTGAAATTGGGAATAGAAAAAAGAACATCATTTGTCCCTGTTATAAAAATTTAAGCTGCCCCCCTTAACTTCCCAAGGTTCAAACTTCGGCCAACTGTGTTTTGGGATGGTAAAAGCACAAAATTTTGTGGATTTTATGGGTCAGGAGTGAGTACGATGCTTTAGATGTTTCTAACTAAAACAAGCTTAATTATTATGGATGATTATTGTTCGTGGTATAATATGCAGTTTGCACCATTTGTGAACAGGCTGACGGATTTGATGCTGTAGAAAGAGTGGGAGTCGCTGCAAACCATAGAGCGCTGTTGGACAATGAGGTCGTGTTTGAGCTTATTCAGAAATGGTTGGGCGTAAGCAACCCCAAGCATAGGAAACGTTCAACAACATCCAAAGTCATGGATGCTGTTGTATCATGATCCTACTATAAAAACGCATGCAGCAAGTGTATCTTTTACAAAGGAGGCTGGCATTTTTTGATTGCCATAAATTTGCTCTAACATGCTAATAGAAACTTTGAACATATTCCCCCCTCCCGTTCAGACTGCATTCTACATATCTAATGGTTCTTTAAGCGTGTATATATGGTAGAACCGATCAGAATTGGCCCAACTCAACCTAGTTCGATTCCGGCTCCTTATTGTGTGTATATACTTATTGTATGGGAAGTGAAATCTATCGAGTTTTAATATTACATAAATTTAAACTTGTTACATGTTTGATGAGTGGTGATCGACGACGAAGAAAAAGGGTGAAAATTAGTTCTTTCCGAGATGAGAAATGTTTTCTTTTGAAAATTACAAAAGAAGCAAAGTTATTTATTTTGAAGTCCTAATGACTTTTCTTTGAGTTATTTATCATGTGAATAATTCCAATGCAAATTATTTGCGTGAAGACAAGTAATGTTAAATTATGCGGGTAGAGTAGCAATCCTCAAATCGTTCTATTATACTAAAGGAGTTCCAAAATCTTTCTAAAATAGCAACTTCATCGGTTTCAAAAAAATAGCTACATTTTCTATTTAAAGAAGTTATAAATTAATGACTACACTTCTCCTTTTTCCTTTTTTTTGGTAACTTTTTCTCTCTATCTCTCTCCTTCCACATATCTTACCCCCACAATCTCTCACACAAACAAAAAGTGCCTAGGAGTCCGCAATAAAAGAAGTGAACTATTTTTTTGAAACAGAGGAAGTATATTTTTCCGTCCAAACCTTTTAAATAAAACTAATAAAAAAGAAAATAAATATTTAAAAATCAGTTTTTAAAATAAAGAAAGTAAAAAGTAATACATCCCCTCAAAAAAAAAAAAAAACAAAAAGTAATACATCCTTCCATATTAGATTTTAGAAGTAGGATTAATGATCTTTGAAGGATCTTATAAAAAGATTTTGTAGTAAAAGACGTTTTTTGAAAGATCATATATCAACCGATCTATCAATCATCTTGAGCTCAAGCAGTCTATTGCATAGGCGCGGCGGGATTATTTGGTATACGTAGTATGTACTACTTGAGCTCAAAGTAGTAAGTAATAAATGGAAATCAATCAATTGTTTTGTTTATCTTATAAAAACTAATTAAAAACTCGAGGGTCTGATCTTTATTACTGTGAATTGGTAGTAGCTATGATTTTGGAGTTAAATCATAAAACTTGTATAATAAATTTAAATTAGTCATACACAATCAACATTACTTTGAGAAATTGACAACACTGATCAAAGACCACTCTTTCTTATTTTCTTATTTTAGTTTTTAGTTTTGAAGAAACTGAAAAATGAAAAATGAAAAATGATAATAAACGAGTCTTGATCTTTCTTAATCCCAAGTTTTGACAATTTAATAGAACATATCATGATATCAGTGAGTAACCTTGTTTAATTTTGACTTAATGTTGCTATCATTTGTACTTCTTCTCAAATCTCTCTCATTTTTTTGCAAAAGCTTACTATACACAAATTGATCTCTCGAACACTTCCATCATCTACAATTGCACATAATAACTAATGTTGCAAAGTTAATTTAATTAGTGACAAGCTGCATTATGGATCGGATCTAGTACATGTGACAATCTTCACCTTAAATTACACGCAATTGAATGTACCAAATTAATAACTTAAAGAATTAAGTTTTGTAGTTCTGGTTCATGCATGCATCAAAGCAAATTGGAAGAGAGCTCATATGCCAAGGGAGATCAACTTAGGTCTTGGGATGTACAACAAAATTTGTACAATTTGAAGTTTATACTTGTGCAATTGGTTTGCAAGATCAAGATTTAGGGTTCCTCAACTAAAACGATATCTACACATATTTTGATGTGATAATTTTCTCTCTAATTCAGATAAAGAAAAATGATATATACAATTTTAGGGCTACATATATATAAAAAAAATAAAACTGAAAAGTTAAATAACATTCAAACATAAAATGCGTGATTGACATATATAAGTTCCTAATATTAGTACTATTTCTAGGAATGTATTTGGAGTTAGATTATAGTCCCTTTGAGTTCAAAATATTTGTTTAAAATCTTTATCTCTTCAAGCCGGTTTCAGATTGAGTTTCGAATCCTGTCAATTTTTGACAACTCTACCTATATGATACTGTTTCGTCTTCTAACTTCTTGAGTGTTATACCTATGAAGCTGTATATAACCTTTTGTTTAATCTTAATAATTGTAATATTTAATTTTAGGAGTAATTATAGGGGAAATTTGAAATCTTCTATACATAAAAACCCTAGTTTTTAGGAGGTTTGAATCCCCATTACTGTTTCCCGTTGGACTATGATGTAGTACAAGCGAGGAGCGAGAGAGAGACGAGCATTCCTAGGGCTAATATGAGAGGAATTTACTCATATAGTAGGATAAAGACAACCCTAGACAAGCATGAGGCAAAGTGCATGTTATTGATTATATCAAGAAAATATAAAATTGGAGCTCCAATCCCACACTAATTTGCTTTAATCTTGTCTCATTTTATCTTTCATAGAGCCACAAGACCTACACCCTAACAACTGGAATTCAGGGTAAATAAAGTTTACTTTTACCCTCCAAGAAAGAAAAACACTAAATGACCACTATTTGTTCTTTACTAAACCCACAAGGAGTGTATATCGAGAGTTTGTAAATATCATCTAGCTTAGTAGGTAAAATCTTGTTGAGGTGATATTCAGAATTTGGATTAGGATCATGTAAACAAAATTGCGCTTCGCCGCTCTAAACACGCAAAGAAATGACATGTCCTTATCTTTTATTACATTATCCTTTTCTTTATAGTACATTGTAAACGCAACAAGATCAATATATATATATATATACATATATATATATCACTACAAACCACAAATTTGGTGAAAACCGTGATTTTTTAAAAAAAGGGTACATATGAGTAAATGAGTACATGTTACGATTAAAAAGGTACGCATGTTTTATTTTAATAGCAAAACTGTTAGTATTTACAAAAATGACATAAGCAATGAACCACGCGTTCCCCTTTATGCGTCATATGTACCCCTTTTTAACTATTTTCAAGCTGAAAACAGTTTTCACCATATCATATTCCTATAATCCTAAAAATATCTCTTTAATCATAACATGCACCCATGTAAACCTTAAATGTTTTTCTTTTTTCAAGTTTTCACGGTTTTCACTAAATTTGTGGTTTTAAGTAGACCCTGATTCGCTCTTTCTATCACATTACTTAAAATGGTATTAAGTCACGAATATATGACATAATTATTTGTGAATCATTGTTATGAAAGTTTGAAAATTATTCGAATTCTATTTTATAGACTCTTGTTAGTTATTAAGGTTGTATTTATCATTTTTTTATAAAAAGAAAAGAAAAGGGGTGTTATAGTTATTTGATTAGTTTTACCGTTTTTACTGATAGACTTGCTTTGTATCATCTCCAAGTTCTTCATCCCTATCTTTTTGATGGGATGTCGGGACAAATATATGGGTACTTTTTCTGTGCAGAAGATTTTATGCATGTTTGAGTTTGACTATACCTACCTAGGTCAAGAGGGGGGCTGGTGGGGGCAGTCGCCCCCAAAGTCCAAAAATTTTAATGGACATGTAGGATTTAATTTAGTATAATATCACGAAATAGATTTGGTTTAGTTGGTTTTCATTATAAAGAGAGTAAGCAACTCATATAACCCGGGTTCAAATCTCCATACCAACCTTTTTTTTTCCCTTTATACAATTTTATTTTCAAAAATGTTAATCCTAGCCCCCTCATCCGAAAATTCCTAGCTCCGCCATTGAGGTCAACCCCATCAATATCTCATTTTTACGGTAATGAAATAGGGTAAAAGTTAGGTATTCCTTTTAGTGAGGCTCCTATAGTGACTTGATAGTTTTATACAAGTTGAGTTAAATGATAAGAGATACAATACATAATTTCCATAGAGAAATCAACAATGTATATTAGCAATTCGGTCTGTAATTATGTTCTTTTCACGGTAGATATGATAAATAAATTAATGATCTAATTTGGAGATGAGCCACCAAGATGGTGAATTTAAGAATATTCATCAAACACATGAATGTACTATAAGCATCATACATTCACTGCTATTTATTTGCTCATTGCTCCTATAAACGTTTATAGTAAATCTCAACCACTTGCATTGACAACCATATTATCAAACTTAACTTCTTCAGTAAATATTCTTTTGCCATTTTTTTCCTTTATATTTGATTTTAAGATCTTTTGTATGGTCAAATTTCAAATTGTCAAAATTTCAAATAGGTAAAGTATAAAACATTTGAGTTACCTTGCTGAGGTGCTTCAATTTATTTTCTTATGTGACTTAGAGTTGCATTGGCTTTTAAAGTGTGTTTGGACTAATACTCATACTTAGCTAGATATCTAGTTGTATTTGGTGTAAGGGTTACCTCCCATTTATTCTATTACTTGCTACACTTTTCTATGAGATACAAATCAAGGAAAGTGGAAGTTATGTATTTCTGCCCTAAAAACTTAAAGCAGAATTATTTCGACCGATTCTGCAAAATAATGGAAAGACTATTCATGCATTTTTATGGAGAAGCCCCTCCATTGTTTAAATCAGACGACCACATTTATAGTACGAGAAAGAGGAGTAAATGTAGAGAGTGATGCTCTAGTTCGTAGGAGAAAATTAGATATTTGCATTAATATGGGACTATTAAGGTGTAGTCATCAAACACATTGTTTGGGACAAATAATCCCCGTGTGATCATACAGTCTTTAAAAACTTACCAAGAATGTGTGATTGTACAACCAAATCCTTTAAAGTAATAAGAGGAGTATTACAAGGTTGACTATATATGCGAGTTCTAATTTGTTGACCATGTCTTTGCTTTTACAAAATTATCGACCAACCATTTTGACTCTATTGTAAACTTGTTCTAATTTAATTAGTACCTGGAACCTAGTACTAGACTACTAGTATTCTATTATGTTCAATAGCTATATATCATGTCCATTAAAAACCTTGTCTAATTAATATCTTTCTTAGTTGACATTACCCTTATGCATGCTAAACTACCTTTCCAGTTAACAGTGGCGGAACCAGGATTTCAAATTCGGGGATGCACAATTAAACTGGTACATGCTTGAGACATATAAAAAAAAACCGGATATATATGTACTACCTCCATTTCACAACGATTGTTAAATTCTATCGTTTGACGCTATTCACGAATCTCGTTTTTCCATCGTTTTTAATCTATATACAATGAACTACAATAATATATAATGATTTATAAATAATGTTAAAATAAGGAAGTATTATATTATATCGAAAATACTAAATACAAACGTTAATAACAATAAAGTCGCAAAAAAAGGAATGAGAAAGAGAAAGGAGAGAACAATTTACTAGAACAATAAAAATAAAAAAGTAGTAGAAACTAGTCAAAGAAATTTATATAAAAAAAGAATATTATTAAAAAAAGAACAAAATTGATGACAAGAAGACTAGAACCCATTATAAATAATGTTAAAATAAGGAAGTATTATATTATATGCGAAAATACTAAATACAAACGTTAATAACAATGAAGTCGCAAAAAAAGGAATGAGAAAGAGAAAGGAGAGAACAATTTACTAGAACAATAAAAATAAAGAAAGTAATAGAAACTAGTCAAAGAAATTTAAAAAAAGAAAGAATATTATTAAAAGAAGCAAAATTGATGATAAGAAGACTAGAACCCATGACCTCCCTACACCACTTTTAACTTTAATGTAACCTCACCAACTAATAACTATGCTATCATCCTTTTATGAATCAAATAGGAGAATTTAATATTAGTACACTATTTAATTTAATTTTTTGGCCCGAACATCCGAATTTTTTTAAAAAAAAATGGGGGAGCACGTGCACCCCCATGCACCCCCCTAGTTCCGCCCCCGCCAGTTAATTAGGCTATCATATGAGACATGAGTAAATGATCATCCTGAACATATTGGGAGCCCTAACCTTATTAAAGCATTGGATTTGGACAATATAGTCAATATGACTAGAACCAAAAACAAATTCTAAATTTGAGACTTTATGATTTCCTAACATCAGTCAGAAGACAATATGTAGGTGACTTTATTTTCCATAGACGGTCCTAGATGGATGAAATGAAACCATGGACAAAAGAACACTATGATTAAGGCCCTGTTCAGTTCAACTTTTTTTTATTGAACTGAACTTATTTTTACTGAGCTGAACTTATTTTTGCTGAACTGAACTTATTTTTACTGAACTGAACTTATTTTTGCTGAACTGAACTTATTTTTACTGATTCATGTTGTTTTTTCTTCTTTGCTCTACTGATTTTTACTGAACTGAACTTATTTTTACTGAACTGAACTTATTTTTACTGAATATTATTATTTTAAGGTGAACTGAACAGGGCCAAATTCGTCATTAAAACTTGTACAAATTGAAGATTTTATTGGGAAGTAATAGCTCTTGAGATATGGAGATTGTATGTGTGTTTGGATCTTTATCCTTCTTTTCCTTTTTGGGCTTTTTGGGATTTAGTGAATTGTTTATGGATGTTAAATAATCGAAATTTAACATGGATATTAGTGATAAAAAATTTAGTAGTACTAAAATAAAGGGGGATTGACAATATTCGCTTAGCAAATTTTCTTCCCAAGGAGGCACGGGTGCTCCGCTGATTTCTCCCATGCAAAATCCCACTTCCCACTGCCTTCGCTATATCACCTTTTTCAATTTTTTCCTTATATTGACCATACTACAATCCTCCACAGTGGGCTAGTGGCCAACCTATAATAAAACTAGTTATATATGCATGCTATGTATGTGAAATTATGTAAAATTTTATAATAATAAATTTATTTAGAGTGTTTTCATTCCTCTTTATAACATTTAAAAATGTGAAAACAGTTGTTAGTTAAGTAGAAAGTTGTTCCATTTAATTAGGATTTAAAAAAAATATAAATGATTTTTGGTGTCCGGCCCCCACCTTCACCTATAGAATAGAGATAAAGGATGACAATCGACACTCTAAGGCCGAGTTATTTTGGACTGCAAAAAATTGACCTGAGAATTGAAATGAGTCTGTTTTTTTCAACTTATTTTCAGTTTAGATAAATTAGGTTTTATTAGGTCGAGTAAGGTTGAATAAGCTCCGATAAAGTCTAATAAGGTTTCATCTAAGAAGTCTAATAGAGTCTAACAAAGTCGAATAAGTTATGATAAGTTAAGAAAAATTCAGATTAATTCAGGTAAGTAAGCAAAAATAAGTTTGAAAGAACATAGTCTAAGTAAAAAAATTTATCTTTTTGTCAAAACATTTAAATATATTATCATGTTAAAAAATCGAATTTGTAAATCTATATTCTCAGTATATGAATCAATATGTAACATCGCATAACTAAAATCTTAGATATGCCATGATCCTACAAGGTCCACATAAAAATATGTACTGTATACACGAGAATGTGCAAAAATTAGAATAATATATATTCTCAATAATACTATTATCTTGCTCATTTATTTATTTGAGGCTAACTATGTTGCTTTGCTCATTTAAAGGCCTTTAGATGAGAAAGACATAGGCTTGGCAATAGCTCATTTTGAGTGTACCCCAAAGCACGTAGAATAGAAGTTGCAAGTCAATATTTTTTAATAGATTTACTTTAAATTCCCTAACCGATGTTTACTTATACCAATTAAATTGAAGTTGATCTATTAGATTTTAATAAGTTTTGAACACGCAACTTCTTAGTTGAAATATTATAGGCTTTACACCAAGCCATATCCCTTTTTGTTGTCAAATTGCAGTAATAATCCTTTTATCTTAATCTAGATTTGGGAAAAGTATAGAGATCTCCGTTGTTACAATCTTTCATGAACTTTTTAAATTGTTTATTTGGTTCTTGTATTATGTCCTTAGAATTTTAATTTTTAAAAATGAAAAAAAAATCATCAATGAATAATATTATTCTAACTCAATTAAACATAAAAAACAAAATCGGAAAATCGTTGGGGCCACAAACTAGTTTGATATAAATAGATGAGGAAAGAAGAGGAGGAAAGGTTAAAAAGGGGGAAGGAGAGAAAAGAAAGTGGATCCTAGATGTTATATATGACTTGAAATATGTATTTGAACTAGAGCTGGGACAAGCAATCGTATGCCCGAACAAACGGGAAAGCTAGAAAAGAAAAGGTTCATTTTGACCTGTCTGTCCGAACGAGAGTTATGACCTTCCGTACTTTTAAATTTTGTTTTTCATTTTTTGATTTCATTAGGTTTCTATATGTTGTTTGTGACGGCTACTTTGATGTACATATTTTCTAGGGTTTTGTAGAGTTTCTCTTTAGTTATAAAGGGTGCCCTAGGGTTATTGATTATCTCAAGTATCGTTAGATTGACTCCTTGTAATCCTTTTGTTTTTTCCTTTTATTGAATATTAGAAAAACTTCCGAATCCCTAACCGGTGAACTAGGTCACATAAACGAACTACGTAAATCCTTGTATCTCTTACTTTCTCATCTTTATTATTTTCTCTCTATATTTTATTGTTAACTATTGTTCCGTACTAGCATACACATAAACCACCTAATTTCACAACACTAAAAGCATAGAGTGGGATTGCATGACCCTTCCACTTCCTACGTGTTAGAATATATGAAAATATAGCAATATATTTTCATTATTCATGATTATCTTGTACATATCTTTTAGATTATATGTATATCTTTTAGTTATATTTGTTACCTAGTTATTAGGATGTTTATCTTCTGTATCCTAGAGTATATATGATTAGGTTGTAACAATTAATCATTAAGGAAAATATTATCTTTCATGGTATCAGATTGCTAGGGTTATTTTTCCTCTCAAAGCTTCCGCCTAATTCTCTTTAGTAGGAGAGGAACAAAAGTAACTATTCCAATTCTCTTTTGATCTTATCTTTCGGCTTTCTTCATGTTGTATTCAACTCTCTCTTATCTAACAAATCGTGAATTGAGAGCTACACGAATGGAGGTGGAGTAAGGGCATATAATCATACCATATTAACAGAAGATGATTAGAATTTTGGAAGAGAAGAGGAAAGAAGGGCATGCTCATATCACATGGCACAATGCATGAAATCAGAAGTTCTAGCCCCACAACCAATGTATTGACAAGAGACCTACTAACTAACTGGATCATCCATATGATTTGACAGCCCTTATCCTACTCCTTTGTATCTCTTGATGAGGGATTATTGACAATATGGGTCTATAGTTGAAGTACAACCCTTTCTATGGAGTGAGGCTAAGGAATTGCCTTCTTAGTTTGGATTGTGCTAGGATTCGTTCTTTTTAATATATTTTTGCTTATTTGAACTTATTCAAATCTTATATATAGGAGGATTAAATCTTATTTTTTGTATTTGAACTCATTTTTTCTTATAAAGAATGAAAATAAGTTGAAAAAAGGGGCCGTAATAGAAATTTAGTTAGCTTATTTTAGACAAATTTGTTTAATTGAGTTTGATTGTGTAATTTATATCGTTTTCCTCTCAAAATTTCCTCGTTAACAAGTTCAGCTCAATCCAATGCTGGTATTTTCAATTCAGTTCAATTTAGTTAAGTATAAAAGAACATGCCCTTAAGGATTACAAATATATTTGTTCTGAAATTCTAGTGCAACTAAGTTTAGATAAGATTAATTAATACTGATTACATGAAGTTAAGTCATTCAAAATTTTACTTGATAATGACATTCTTTTTTACTTTTCTCTAATTGTCATACAAAGTATATATATTGTGATCAAAGTTATTAGAAACCGCCTTCAATCACATATTTTCTTCCATATATAAGAGAGTGAAGGATAACTTAATTGAGTAGAACATTTATCTCAATTTCAAAAGATATTGAGATCAATTATTATATCGTTTTGGGCCTTCTTATACACAAAAAACACGTTTTCATCCGTAGATTATAAGCAATCGGAAAATTCTTTTGGGTGTTAAATAGAAATAAGTACCAAGTGGACAAGGGCAACACTATATGTCCATATATAATAAGTGATCGTTTAATTAAATATGAGAAGTAAATTTATAGGTTTGTTTCCATGTAGTTCAATTTTATACTAGAGGCAACAAGCTAGTTGTTTGGTTGATTAAATGAAGTAAATATCTTGAATAACAAGTTTCACCTACCTAAAGGCTAAAAGTACATAGGCAAACAACTTCCCTATTTTGTGGGAACTAATTAAAAGTTTCCGAAAAATATAACTTCTTATAATTTTGCTAACCAAACAACCTTTTTTTTTATAAGTTTGGATTTATGAATGGCATTAAGCCAAAAGGACAATTACAATTGTCTTGCCAATCAGTACATACAAAAACAACCTAACCTTATATTACATCCTAAAAATTGCTACTACCCTCATTCTTAAGATCAATATAAATCGTGATTTGAGCTTATCGGCTCTAATTCAAACATCATAAAATGTTTGCAAGATCAAACTGGCTATCAAAAGGTTTTATATGTTGACTTTCTGCTCGAATATAAATAATTCTAATCAAGATTTACTCGAATATGGTATAATCGACTCGACTCAACCAATTAATAAATTTACTTTTGAGTAATGCGGAACAAAAACACATATTTACACCGACCTTTTTTTTTTGTATACAATTCACAGTTTCTTGTAAAGAAAAACATCAATAAAGACAGAGAAAGAAGGACAACAGAATAATTTCAAAAAACTGGTAAGTTTCTCTGCATCAGGACATTATATTATGCATTCCAGGTGACTTGCATTTTTCGTTTTTTTTCTTTCTTCTAATTTACTCCTATATGCTTATTGCCCACTAGCTAATGTAGTAATTAATGCTAATAGGACGGTAATTTTTTTTACCTCTAGTCAAAAGTATTCAAAAGATGAAGTGGGAACCCTAGAGGAATGGTCAAAAGTTGGTGCAACTATCTTTTTTGTCTATAATGGCAAGCTTCTTTGTTCCCTCCAATAGGGTTATGTTTTACGGGCATGATTACAATGACATTACCGAGATTATTTCCTTTTCTTTGACAACTCCATGCCAGCAAGCTTCGTTTTACTCTATGTTAAATGGAAACGAATATTAAAATGATACGAAACGGACATGAAAATAAAAAGCGGATGTTTATATTGATAATTTGTTCAATGCTTATATCAATGTTTATGTGTTTTGTCCGAAACACGAAAGTATGTGTTATTCGAAACTGACTCGCGATTTCCACAAAGTATTTGTGTCAGAACAACATATGTCTTACTTAATTTCTATCTATTTTTTCGTTTTTATACCAAGATAATGCATGTAGCTTTAAGGGGTCTTTTGCATGCTATATCAAATATGTGCCATTTTCTTTGATTATAACTAAAAAATGGAGGGTGTTATAATGGGTTTACAAGAGCAAATTAAACATAGAAATGAAATATAAGCAAAGAACTCCGTCCCATGTGAAAATTACCGTCTTAAGTTCCATTCCTTTATTGACGGTCAAACCTAGTGAATTTGAAGGAGAAGAGTGCGGGGTTGGTCTTACGGTTGCTCCTATCGAGGTGAACACCTTTAACTAATGTTACTACGTTAAAATGAGGTTAATAGCCTAATATACCCCCCAAAATTAAATATAGGTAAATAACTAACGTAAGCCCAATTTTTAGCATCTATATATAACACTAGATTTATACCCGTGCAAAAATGCACGGGATACCAAAGGTTTAATATATAAGTTTTCGATTTTTTCTAATCAAAATTCAACCCAATGAAACTTAATCAAGACTAAAACAAATTATAATTGTTTAAGAAATTTTAATCTTAAGTTAGAAGTAATGTTTACAGTGTAGGGGTGTCATTACTTAAGTACATATTATGTGTTATTAACCCGTGAAATTCAAATTCATTGCTTTATACTATTATTTCTTTTTTAGCCAATGAAGTTATATAAAAGTTATAAAAACTTGGATTAAATGTCTATCCAATAATATATAATTATTACCCACCAAGGCTTTCACATGCACATTCAGTGTTCAAGTAATTGGATTATTTTAAATAATCAACTTAAAATCAAAACAATAAAAACATAAAAATAAACAAAGTCCTCTCTCCATTTTTTTGTTTCTATTCATAAGTAGGGGAATACCAAGGCAAATTGAAGAGGATAAATTTGTATATATTACAATATTATTGATCTACTTTTTTCAAAATAAAAATGAGAAAAAATGAACAGTGTGATGAATTGGGTGGTTTGATAGTAAGAGAATCTAAATTAAGGCCATTAAAAAAATTTGTGTAGTAAATATGTGGTTCTTGTAGGGTAAAATAACGAAAAACAAAACTGCTCAATATGGAAAGAATTTGAAGTAGGAAAAAACTTTTGGAAATGGAACAAAAAGGATTCCATAAAGAACAAAAATAAACAGAGTAATATAATCATAAGAGAACTTTTTAGCTCTAATGCAAGGTACGCCCACTTTGTAGCGCGTAAGATTAATGCTTAAACTTATGCCTATAACCCTAACATGTTTAGTGTTCTAACCCATGAATTTTTCAAACTCATTGCTGTAACCCGTTACACTTTTTAAAATGAATAAATTAAATAGGAGAAACAATTGCAATAATGAAACTCTGTTAGAAGAACTACACGTAATTCAATAGTGTGTGATAAATTTATACAAAAAATGAATGAAATTGCACAAACCTATGCTTGATTGGAATTTTATTAAAAGGGATTATTAAAGTTTGTTGTTTAAAATCTTTGGTATAACTATTTTTGATCGGTTCGTAAAAAAGATTTCGTGTCAAACATTTTAATTGATTATATATTTGATAAGATTTTCAAAAAAAATTAAATATTAATTTTTTTTTACAGAAATCAGGGATCACTACATATGAAATAGCCATACTTTTTGGATGTTGTGTCAAAGATATTTATCTTTGGAATACGGTATTAGATATGATTTGCAATTAAATAATCTTAGAAAAACAATTCAAAATATGTGTTCTATGAATACGGTATTAGATATGATTTGCAATTAAATAATCTTAGAAAAACAATTCAAAATATGTGTTCTATATTCGTTTATTGAATAGAACGATCACATCTAGGTGATTTTTTTAATTCCAAAAAACTGATAATCTATATTTGTCATCTGTTTCTAGGGACTTAACGTTATACGTACTATGACTATGTGACATGTAATGTTGTCATTTACATCTAGAGAAGCATCTCATTGGGTTAATGTTTTATTATGATTATCTAAGTCAATGAGGACAGTGGCGGTATTTGGTTAATTTTTCTCCTGCCCAATAGCATATCTATCTATCTATCTATATCTTTTTATTTGTTGCACTTATATAATAATAAAATCATTGTCCAAAATTTACAGTTGCATAATTCAAGTAAAACAATATGTAGTAGTTGCTATTCATGGTAATAAACATTATTCACATCAATTCTTAGAGCTATTGCTTGAATATTTTATTACCTCATATTCTACTTTTCCAATTTACTTGATCATAATATCTTACGATTTTTTGCCAAATTTAATCTTTTATAATCTACTTTCCAAATTCACATGATTTTTTATATAATATCTTGCGATTTCTTCCTAAAATGCCGAACTCATAAAATCATGACATGTGGCATTTATCTTGTGTGACTGACACGTGGACACATGGCCTTAAAAGATGACATGTGGCAAATTTTTCTTGCTTTATATATTAGTATAGATTAAAGCAAAATGGTTTTCGCCATGTGTCGTCACCAGATTAAACCAAAGCAAACCTTGATCTCTCATGCAATCTAGCGTTTGGACAAGACACGTGTCACCCACAATTTTTTTTGCTTTTTTTAAAAATGCATTATACCAATTAAAATACATACGTGTCAAATTTGTGTTATTTTGCATTTTTTTTAAATTGTATTTCCGTTTAATTAGCCTTTGATTCCTTAATTAGAGGAATAAAATATTCCGAAATAAATTCCTTTATCTATTCCTAAATTAGCGTTTGACTCTTATTATATTCCTAAATATTAGCTAATTAATTGTGGCTTATTTTCAGTAAGGATGACCCATTTAATTCAGTTGATTGCTTTAATTAAAACACATTCAAACAAATAAAATTCAAATCCTTAATCTATTCCTAAATTAGTGGACTTACCAAAATCATGTATGGGTTGATTGCTTTAATCTATATATATCTTTTAAATAGCAAAATGGTTTTCGCCATGTGTCATCACCAGATTAAACCAAAGCAAACCTTGATCTCTCATGCAATCTAGCGTTTGGACAAGACACGTGTCATCCACAGATTTTTTGCTTTTTTTTAAATGCATTATACCAATTAAAATACATACGTGTCAAATTTGTGTTATTTTGCATTTTTTTAATTGTATTTCCGTTTAATTAGCCTTTGATTCCTTAATTAGAGAAATAAAATATTCCGAAATAAATTCCTTTATCTATTCCTAAATTAGCGCTTGACTCTTATTATATTCCTAAATATTAGCTAATTAATTGTGGCTTATTTTCAGTAAGGATGACCCATTTAATTCGGTTGATTGATTTAATTAAAACACATTCAAACAAATAAAATTCAAATCCTTAATCTATTCCTAAATTAGTGGACTTACCAAAATCATGTATGGGTTGATTGCTTTAATTAAGGAATAGATTTGTTTTTTCATTTTATTCCTAAATAAAAGTGTCATAAAAGCATCATATTCCTAAATAAAAGTGTCATAAAAGAATTAAAAGATTTAATTCGGTTGATTGCTTTAAGAATTACCCACTTAATCTATTCCTTGATTTTTCTCCCTAAAACGTGAATATTACTTGCTTTAAGATATAATTATAATATCAATAATTCTTACTTGCCGCTTTTATGATTCCTATAATATTTTCGAACACAATATTTATCATATAAATTCAATAAGATCTATATATATCATTAAAGCAAAATGATTTTTGCCACATGTCGCAAGCAGGTTAATTCGTGTGCCATGTATATGAATGAAGCAACTCTATGGCCACGTGGCTTATTTACATCAATTGAGCATAATTAAACTGGCTTAGGCCTTAATTAGGAGGAATAAAACCGGCTTAGGCAAATATCATGGGAAAAGAATCCCTTAAATTCCGGTTTGACATCTTTTAAATAGGGAATATTATTTGCCATTAAACTAGGTATAATATTGCCATAACAACTATTGTCATTTTTAAAACCAAATCTACGATTTGACATCTTTTAAATAGGGAATACTTTTTTGCCATTAAAATAGATATAATAATGCCATAACAACTATTGCCATTTATAAAACCAAATCTAGCTAAAATGAACGAAACTGTTTTTAATTCCTTACGGTTGCTGATATTTTAAATATTTAAAACCGATTTAATTTTTTTAAAAAAACAAAACTGCCGAAAATGAAAATCTAATTAAGCAATAATTTATGTGAATCTTCTAACTTGCCTGGTATTGTAATTAATTAATTGTATAACTTAGGAAAAATTATATGGACCACCACTAATTATAAATAGGAGCACATTTTCATTCATTAGCCTTCACAATCATTCCTAATTCAAGATTCACCCATCTTTCTCTCCTCTCTAATTCATGTGAAGGCTATTCTCTCCTTCCTTGCTTCTCAAATTGCCAAGAATTTTTTTTTAATACTTTGATATTAATTTCTCTCCTATATCTTCCTTCTCAAATTTCCAAGCAAATTCTACAATTGGGGTATGTCAAGTTTGCAAGAATTATCCAAGCAATATAATTTTCGATTTCTTTCATAAACTTGAAATACCAAGCATTGTTCTTGATCCAGTTGATATGAAGGCTCTTGTGAGAGTCTTAATCATTACAATTATCTAATAATGGCAAGGTTATTAGTATTTTTAAGGATTGTATTTGACTTTTATTTGTTGTTGTACTTTGCAAATTATGAATATCATCTTAGATTATTTATTAATATGAATTATCAATAACACATTTTGTTGTTCTTCCTATTCCAATTGAGTATATATTTTATAGATTGTTTATGTTCTAATGTTTAATACAATGTTCTTCTTCTATTTTAATTGAGTAAATTTTGGTCTTCTTCTTATATTTTGATTATACTTTAGTCTTATTCTTCTCTTTCATAATAAAATAATTTTATTTCGAATTGTTTATAGCCTAATTTACAATATTCTAACCTTTCAATATATATTTATCATTTACAATATTTAAATCAAAATCCATAAATATTATACATATATTCGTTATTAATTCTAGACTAATTGATAAAAAGATTATACGTTAATTAATTATTATACGTATATTAGTTATTAAGTTTTTCTCGACTAATTTTTTTTAGCATTTAGAATTTAGAATATAAAGATAATATAGACCATAAAAATCTGAAAATATAAATTCAAATAGTAATATACCATACTTTTAAGAAATGGGAATTCAAAGTTTAATATGTCATATTTTTTAGGAATGGTAATTCTAATATCAAATTGCCTTGATTAGCTTATGATACTATTATGTTACCTTGAGTAGCTTATGATAGTTAAGTACTTACCAAAAATATAAAACTATAAAAATTTGAAATAAAACTAAAGTATTAATTTATTACCATTTTTTTTTATAATTATTAAAGTTCAAATACTACTAAAAAATATATAATACCAAAAATATGTTAAACTATAATTATCATAAATCTACTAAAATCCGAAAATTAATTATGAAATTTTAATATAGATTTGCCTTGATTAGCTTATGATATCAATCACATTGAAATGGTAAATATTCTGTTATGTTACCTTGATTAGCTTTTGATACTTCGTACTTACCAAAATTATTTTAAATTAAAATTGCATTATTTGATACGATTTATTAATGGTAATTATAATATTATGTTACCTTGATTATCTAATGATATTAATCACATTGATTATATAATCACAAGCAATCAATTATTATATAAATGGTAATTATTAATCAGGTTATATTTATCATATTGGTTAGTTTATCTTAAACAATCAATCAATTAATCAATCAATTATTATAAAATTTACTCTTAATTATTGAAAAAACATACCATTTTTGAAGATAATACTATGCTACATAAAGTTACATTCCTAAAAATATTATATTTTGTTTCCTATTTTTATTTACCCTCACCTTGAATATGAAACAAAATATTAATATAGTATAGAATTTTAACTATAATCAATCAACCATGATTTTATTTCGTATATTAATTCAGAAACTTACCATTTTTAACCCTATTATAATCCGAGTTTTATATTGATTTATTTCCTTAGATTTAGTTATTCTCGGCCTTACCTATGGTACAAAATATTTAAAGATTATAGAATCTTAATTGTCATCAATCTACCCTAAATTGTTTCCAAAATTAATAATAATATTTGCCTATTTTTATAGAACAAAGTTTCTTTAAATATTTTGTTGATAAAGTTAAGAAATTTAGTTCCCATATTTTTAGTTATCATGAGCCTTACTATGGAATAAAATCTCTAAATTATTTATAATCTATATATAATATTGATTATAGTATGGAGATATTAAAATAATAAAGAATCTTAATTATCATCAATCAACCCTAATATATTTCAAAAAATAATGAAGATTATTTTCCTTTTTTGGAAACCATTAAAATTTGAAATATATTAGGTTTTTTAGGAGAATTAAATTTACTCTGAAATAATGAAGATACTTGCCATTTGTATTCAATAATAATAATCTAAATATATTTATATTCCCAAAACTATAATATCTTTTGAATTCTTTTCCATATTGTATGTTGAAAATTTTTTAAATTCAGTTATTCGGTTGTTCCTCAAATATTGCATACTTTTATAAGTTTAAGATACGGTTTGCATAATAATGGCCGTTTTTTTCTAAAAAATCTTTGAAATTTGGTTATTCCTTAAATTCTATAGATTGTCTTATTTTAAAAATATTTTGACCAATCTTTGTGATTTTCTGTTTTTTATAGTAATTTTTGTAAATGATTCAATAACAACGCTTATGTTTGGCAAACATTTCCTAAGTTAAGTAGATATTTTTGTTTCAACTGATTTCATTTATTTTATTTGCCTAACTTTATAATTTTTCAGTTTTAGCGTGAAGGTAATTAACAAATGACGTGAATAATGAGCTTAATTTAAAAATATTTCCTATTGTTAAGACTTAAAAAGAGTAATAATTTTATTTGTTATCATTTCAAAATTATTGCATAATAATAAAATCATTGTGATTTTCTTCTTTTAAATTAGATTATTCCTTGATTTCAGTAGATTTTCTTCTTTTAAAAAGATTTTGATTACTAAATTCTACTTAATCTTAATTTTGATTACTACAGATTTTCTTCTTTTGAAATAGGAATTAATTTTTAAAATATAGATTCTAATTACCTATATAATATTTACACTGATAACTTTTAAATTTCTTACTACATTCTACTAATTTGGATGATCACTCACCATAAATAAACCAAAGATAATAAATATAAGAGTAACATTAATTTAGATTTCATTTTTAAAGTCCGAATTTTTGTAGTCATTTTTTTTTGGAAATTTTAAGATAATACACATTTGTGTCAAATTTAGTTTCCTAAGTTGTCATCCTTGATTAATTTCTATTTATTTTAATCTTAAGAATATTAGTGTAAATAAAGCCCTTCAAGTCTTCATTTCCATTTATAAATGAATTCCTAAAATGTATGGAAGCCCTTTAAATATTAGAAGTTTTTGGCGGATTTTTAATACGCTATTTAGCTAATTGTTTGGGATATCATACATTTTAGGGAGATTTTTTAGCATATTAGTCGCTAAATGACATGATTTAAAGTGATATCAAATGGTTTTAGGCAATAATATTATACATGTAATTTAGCTGACTTTTAGGAGGTTATTTAATAGCATATCAGGCAAAATCTGCAAATTTTGCTAAACACCGAAAAATACATAGGAAACTATCTAACCTTCCCTAAAAATCTTTCAGTTAGAAATTTCACTCTTGAAGATTTCAGCAACGTGTAACCTTCCATAATAAATCTTCTTAATAAATATTCCCGGTGAGATTATATAATTTGCCTATAATATAATAGCATATCAAGCATAATTTTATCTTTATTACTTGCAGATTTTTTAAAATGCTAAAAATGAGCATGATTTGCTAAAGATTATCATGACTTGAACATAATAAAAAACATAATGATTGACTTTAAATTTCTATAAAAAATGTGTCAATTGATTGTTTACTAAAAATCATCATGTGATATGCTAAAAAATCAGCAAAATTTCCTTCATATAACATGATAAAAAAGATAGATTTCTAAGATTTTTGGTGTTTTCTATAAAAAAAAGTTCTTAAAGAAGAATGAGATTATTTTATTTGCTAAAGTAGCATGATTTGCAAAATTTTAGAATCGATCGAAAATATGAGAAGATAAAGTCAATTGATTCTAAATCGTAAATGAAGGCTATTTTGCGCTTGCTTAATTTTGCTTGACTGATTTGGCCCTAAATAATACTTCCTCCGTTTCTTTTTGTTTGTTATACTTTCCGTTGTTGTCCGTTTCTTTTTGTTTGTCCTACATTTTCATCTTTCCCTATATAGAAATATTATATTACTCATTTACCCCTACTTTGTCATTTTTTGGTCCTATGTGTACCTTATAATCCTCTTTCACCTACTTTAATCACCACATTTACTATAAAATAAGTGTAATCCTTAATTGTTGTCTCCACCACATGCTTATGACATCATCTTCCTTGGCATTTGCAGTTACAGTAAATGGGACAAACAAAAAGAAACGGAGGGAGTACATCTTGACTGATCTTGATCTAAAAACATAGCATATAAATAATCTGACTTTGGGATATTTGAGGATTTAGGCAAAAATTTAGCATATCAGTCATTATTATAGGTAAATAAGATAATTTGATTTTTTAAATAATATTTTTAAATTGGCGTATATGTTTCTAAAAAATAATATTTTAAAATAATGTAACAAAAATTCCCATTGTTGTCAAAATATATTTGAAATGTAGAATATACAATTTAATTGGTAATTGAAATAGGATATATAGATTTTGTATTAGTTTATTTTAGGATATTTAGCTATTTTTTAGGAGACTAACTGATATGATTTTTTAAAGTTATCAAATGGCTCTACGCAAATCATATGATATTTACTTATTTAGGAAATTTGTTAAAATAACCTCACTTTCTATATATTTTCAAACACGGTTTTAGAACTCACGCTTTAGGATATTATAGCGTATCAGTTGTATTATAGGCAAATAAGATACTCTCACTTTTTCTTTTAGGATATAAATATTTTTATATCATTTTCTTATAGAATATTTAGCCGATTTTTAGGAAGTTATCTAACTTTATTTTTCAGGACATCAAACGTTTTTAGGCAATTTGTATTATAAGTAACATAAAATTCAGCTAAATGACATAATTTTCAGGATGTCAAACAGTTTTAGGCAATATTGTTATATAAATAATTTAACTTATTTTTAGGAGGTTATATTATATCATATTAGACAAAATCTGCAATTTTTTTTAAATATCAAAAATTGTTAGCGAAAAATATCTAACCTTCCATAATTAATCTTCCCTTAACATCTCTAATACCTTTTTTTCCCTAAATAATTACTAACCTTTTGAGATCATTTATAAATATTTGATAATAACATTTTAATAGGTTTTAAAAAAAGATGAGCTAATAAATAATCATCAATATGCATATCAATTATAAGGTTCTCCTGAAAACTTTGAATTCGAATATATATAACAAAGATAAGAATATCATTAACATTATTTGAATTTTTTTACTTCAAATTTTTCAGTCAACTTTTCTTTTCGATTTTTTTGGCATTTAAGTTATATCTTGGGAATCTTGCAAATTGTCACTGTATAGTCATCATCATGGTTAGACCAATACATATATATATATATATATATATATATATATATATTGTTCTCCGTACTATTTTGAACTTACATACACTTCTCATCCCACTATGACCTTCTCCAATGTCCGAGTCATTGATTTAACTACCGAATCCAATTCGTGTATCATTCAAGTACCAGTCATCATAGTGAAAT
This sequence comes from Patellifolia procumbens, assembly GCA_947645195.1. NCBI lineage: Eukaryota > Viridiplantae > Streptophyta > Magnoliopsida > Caryophyllales > Amaranthaceae > Patellifolia > Patellifolia procumbens. The sequence goes on from CANSGD010000335.1 coordinate 453,437, forward strand.
CTTGCAATTTCCCAATATGGATATGAATTCGTGCCATATGCTTGCAATAAAACAATCTGGTGTATACTATATAGGTATAAAGCCATCAACATTTGGTAGTAATACTATATTTTACTACGTCAACGAATCTCAATATGTCACGTGTAATATTTTCGATTTTTCTTCTAAGATGTCATTAGAGTATTCACTGGATATAGTGGTGTAGAACCAATCACATCATCTAAGATACTCAAACGATAAGGAAAATACAAATATCCCAATTCTGTAAGATCTTGACTTCTTTTATTTTTAGCTTGGTCTTATAAATTGTTGAATTTATACATTGATATATAATTATTTTTTGCAACCAAGCAATCAAACTATAAAGAAAATACAAATATCCCAATTCTGGTTGTCATTCAATCTGGAAAAAGAGTATTATACCAATGTACTAAAGTATTTGTATCTGATGTGTACCTTTTTGTAAGAGAAATTCGTGTATCTAATTTCTGTTATGCTACAAAACTGTTTGTAAGCTCTAATATCTCTTAAATCGATGAACTTAAGGCAAGTACATTTGTCTAAATATTTGGTTGTGCATTATTCACGATGTAGAGTCTCATTTTTTTTTCATTTCACAACATTATTTTACATCCAATTTAATACTATTTTCATTTCAAGTGAATTTATTATAAAGAAAGAAAGAGGGAAGAGTTGTAGAAAAGTGTGCGGGAAGGATTTGATCTTTCGAATGACAAACATAGAGGAATGAGAGCTAAGAGAGACAAAGAGAGGTAGGGAGAATCGATGAAATGAGGATTTCTGAAAAGGTCTAGAACCAAAAGGAACGAAATTTGGTGAAGGTGAGAATGAGAAAAGGAGACATGTAATACTAAAGTTAGACTTAGGACTAATGAAAATAGTAGTTATGAATATATAAATTGTATGTTAAATTTCGAATTTGTGCGTATTATGGTATAATCTTATCCTAATTTTTAGTCTGTTAATTTTTATTTGTTATGTTGATGTTTCATCACTATTGATATACAATTTATTCGAACTTATTCCTACTTTTCTATAAAAGCAAAGTATACGTATCTTTTTTTTATATGTTAAATGTGTTTGATACTATTCATATACATTTTGTAGCAACTTTTGTTTTATCATTGTATAAAAGACAATGTTAAAGTATTATAGAAATTTTCTTTTACATACATAAAATATAGTTATTTGATAAATTACTTTATGTTCAATATCAGACTATTATTATGTTTATTTAGTTTTTTTTGGTATACATATTGTTGGTATAATATATTTAGATAAAATTAACAATTGTTTTAAATAATATTATATTCTTAGTTAAAAAAAGTATAACCTTATATTTATATTTTAGTGTTTGGTATATATATTGTTGGTATATATATATATATATATATTTGTTTGATTGATATCTATCTAATTATGTGTGCATGTTATGTATATCCTACGAAATTTTAATGTCCTTTTCATATTGTAGATTAATAAAATCCAAAATAGTACGAATATAACTTAAATAATATTGATATATGATAATAATGCATCCGTAAAATTGTTCACATAAAATAATTTTATTATGTTGTTTAATTTTAAAAAATTATATAAACCAACAAAAAATTCCGTGCATTCTTACACGGGCCTAAAAACTAGTTTCTTTTAAAAGAAAGTTGCTAACAATAATAATGTAAATAACATACAGTTTTGGGAATTTTGTAGATATTGATTTTTCCAATTAAATTAGCCCATTCATAAGAAGTAATATTATATGGTGTAGTCTAATTATAAATGGCAATATATTGATATTATGTCAATGAGATTTTGACCTAGTGGTTAAGATTAAGGGTCCGTGTACGATAGGTTATAGGTTCAAATCCCCCTTTCCTGTATGTAATATATGCTGCCCTTGTAACTCATTTGCACAAAAAAATGTTGAAGAGGGGAGAAAGGTGAGTAGGTTTAGCATTCTCATTAGTAATTGATGATCGATGAAGATAAACATGTTAATAGATGTCTTAAAATATGTGGTGACTACGGCTAGCAGGATATAGTCCAGTCCAAAAATGGATTGAAACGGGTTTTAAAATACGAACTCTTTACTCTGTGCCTAATAGTACCTTTTACGACTAAGGGCCTGTTTAGATTTACTGAAAACAACTAAACTGAACTGAACTGATTGGCATTGAACTAAACTGATTGGCATTGAACTGAACTGAACTGAATTAAATTGAATTGAATTGAATTGAATTGAATTCAATAAATATATAAATAATATTTAAATAATAATAATATGAATATTAAATAATAATTGTGATGATAGGTAATAATAATGAATAATTATTAATGAATAATAATAATTGTATTTTGGATATTTTTAAATGATAATTATAAATAAATATATTAATAATCATAAATTATTAATAATAATGATTGGGCCGGACCGTGCAAAATTACATCATAAATCATTTTGACGTGATTTGATTGGATTATGGGCTGAAAACGCGGGTTTATTTGTGCTTTTAACCTAAACCATATTCCTTGCGATTGATAATAGTAATAATAATGAATAAATCTATAATAAATAAAATAATATACAGATAATAATAATAATAAATACTTAATAATAACTATATAAAAATAAATAAATAATAATAGTAATAGAATAATAATAATAAATAGAGGAATTACTAAAAAAATTAGACCAACATAATAATATTTAACAAAATGGTTATAAGAAAATGGAGTTGAACTGAGCTGAACTGAACTGAACCGATTAGAGCTGAACTAAACTGAACTGAAATTAAACTAAAATGAACTGAACTGAAATTAAACTGAAATGAACAGGCCCTAAGTATGTTGTAAAAAGTAGAATTTAATACTGCTAAAAAATAACTAAAAGCTTAGTATATTTTGGGGCCTTTCTTTCAGACGGGCTTTGTACGGTCTATATTTCACATATATCTATCAACGCTTAATTTTACCAACTAAACGTTTTGGCATCCATCTAATACTACTATGTATGACAATAATGGAACAAGCAAAGGGAGAATAGCATTCTCAGTCTAGGGGTGTCATTGACAGTTCTAAGAGTGATTGTACCTTTTCTTAGACCTCAAATTCATGGCAATATCAAGAAACATCTCTAATATTTAGCTTTGGTTAGTGATATCACTATTTAGCTTGATTGATACTTATAATGGATAGAAATGCTAGTTACTATAAACCGTAATAGAAGGTTTAATGTCCCAATATAGGGGTGCAAGCCCCCTGGTTTAGTAGAACTATATAATAAGAATCTAGTTATTCTTCCTTTCCTAGTTTCCTTTTGAAGGTGCTTGGTCTTTGATAGTATTGTTAAAGTCTCAATGCTGATTTATTTTAATTAGGGCTTATTGGTTTAGTAAATTATAAACATAAAGTAAAAATAGGATTGATCAGCTTTAATCGTCAATTCTACATTAAGATAAAAACGCATCCTTAATTCAAGAAATATGCTTACACTATAGTAATAGAGAATATTACTATTAGGTAGTCGAGTCACTAAAAAATGATACATGATAGTTCTTTTTTTACTTTCAACTTGTAATAGATAATATAATCGGAAAGGTCAGATCATTAATCCATGCAAACTCCCCTTATTCCGGCCTTAGCTACCTTTAGATAATTACTGTACGTTCTCTTCAATTGAAAACAAATGAATTGATCTGAACTAAACTGAAAATAAATTGGAAAAAACGAATCCTAATAACATTTCAGCCGTTGCCTATATTTGTATTTAGCTACCTTCAAATACTTACGTTATGCTCTATTCAACTGAAAACAGATGAGTTGAACTGAAGTAAACTGAAAATATGCTGCAAAAGTAAATACTAATTTATTTTCAATTCAGTTCCGCACGGTGTAAGATAACATGAGGATATCATCAGTTTGCATTGCATTGTGAAAAGTGTCAGTCATGCATGCATTATTGATATGCGTGCACGCACCCCATGACAGATGAGAGAGAGAGAAAGAAAGGGAGCCCCCCGCTTCAACCGGGGGAGCACTGCAGATCAGAGCAGGTTGGTACGTTGATGATTAGGAATGACCAGAAAAAAGATAAAAGAAAAAAAAGAGTGAGATGAGAATAAATAGATAGCACTAGCATTTTGCAGCATCAGCAAATGCAGATAGAAGATATATTATGGGAAAGAATGTGAAAAAGTTATGGGTTTTTGAAGGCCGACTCTGTATTAGACTGGTTACTACGATCATTTTTCTGCTTTTCAGGAGGTAGGGTGCTGGTATAAATGGGAAATTGAAAGTATAAAAACCTAGTCTTATATAAACGTGATATGTCTAGAAAAGTGTTTTAGAAAAACTCTATTATAACAATATAATAAAATATATGATTTTTTTTAAAAAAATAATATTTGTTGAAGTTAAACTATTTGTATTCTTTTTTTTAAGGAATTTTCATTGTAATAATTATATTACTTTGTATTCAGTTAATGTGTATCTTTTTAATTTATTATTTGAGTCTCCTTCTTTTGTTATAGAATAGAGATAGAAAGTGAAAATAAATGAGACCTACAATAATGCTATATATTTGTTGAGGAAGATATTGGAATATTCTTAGAAAACTTGATTTTCAACAAGATATAATATTTCCTCGATCTGTTTTTAATTAGTTGTTCTAATTTGAGTTTTACGCTTGCTGATATATATAATTTTGACCATTAGTATAAAGACCAATTAGTTTAAATTATAAAATTGAGATTATGAATATATACATTAAGACCAATCAAAGAACATCTTACAATATATTATTTGTTTTTAATATTTTAATAAAAAAGATAAGTTCAAAGTAGGTCGGATGAATAGCATATAAGTCAAAACCAGAAACTAAAACAACAGCTAAAGTATTCACCTCTCTTATCTGGTATAAGTAGAGCTTCCTATAATTAAACAAACAAAATTTTACATTTTTCTAGAAAATGCAACTAAAAGATTCCGATCTATGTGTAATCAAATGATCATTTAGGATGCGTGCTTTTCACCTGAATTTATATGAACTGAACTTAATAGATTTCATGAGATATGTTCAACTTGCATCACCTTATGTTCACTCTATTCTTCCTCAATTTTATTAATAATGTAACAGTTTGACTTTTTATTATCCACGCACCTTATTTTAACCATAATTTATGATTGATATATTAAATCAAATACGAGTATGAGTCTATGACTAATAGAATATTAGATTTCTCTCAGCGTATATAATTCTGGAATATTAACTATTTATAACTTTTGGTAACATATAGTTCAAGATATAGCAATAATCAAAGTTGTGTATTGTCAAACGTAAAAGCCAACTACTACAATTTCAAAAAGAGAAGAAAGTATATGCACAAGGTTTGTTCTCGCTAGCTTATTTTCAGTTTAGTTTATTTCTAGACTATATTTATATTCTTATATTTTCCAATTTATTTCAGTTTAATTCACTTGTTTTCGACGGAAGGAACAAGCACATGAATGATACGGGCGTGCATGCAGATTTCAGAAATCATGTAGGTTGATGGTATAAGTACTGACAACTGATTGCTAAGAACTTGATGTCTTGCAACTGCAGATTGAATTTAATAGGTGTGGGATGAGGTTGGTTTTTTGCATTTTGCATGCTCCCTTCTCCCCCACTAATCAAGCAAAAACTACCTTACGTGTAATAGAAAAATATTGTGTTACAATTAATACAAAGAAGAGTGCAATTTCTATTATAATATAGTCGCTATATATAATGTACATCATCTACATCAAAGCTATTTTCTTACCTGTTGCTTAATTCAAAGACTTTAAATAAACAGATAAGTATAAAAAAAGAATCTGGTATTATATCAAACACATTAAAAACCTTATATATAAAACATTGATAGAAGATGACCTCATTAAGCCGCTACCTCTTATAAATCAATTTAATCCAATATGATTTAATATGCTTTTCTCATATTAAAGCATAAAAAACAAGCCACACATACATGAATAATTGTCTTTCATTTAGTACTTCCTTCCATATGTACATAGAATATAAAAAAATAATTATTCATCATTATTGTGGTTTCGTCCGTATTGCTTTGATTTTTAGCATGAGTTGATGTCATTCTATACGATAGCTATTAGCTATAGCGATGGTTGTTTGATATTACAAGACCAGGAAATTCTCCACTTTAGGAGTTGTACAATCTTTTCGACTTCTAAAGATAGTCTTAGGAATAACAAATCCAGATATATAGGACTTAAGAATTAGGAATTAGGAATTAGGAATTAGGAATTAGGAATTAGAAGTATTATTCAAGTTTAATTCATTAGTAACATGTATTTGTATACAGTTTAGGATAAATTTAATCAGGCCTATATTCACAAGCCTTTATCGGAAGAGAGTTTGACCACATAAGCTCATAGGGAATTACATCCTAAAATCAATTGGTGATGATAGGTGGAGTAACCCATTAAACTTATATATGAGTCATCCTTCCTATTCTTTATTGATGAGGAATACATATGTGGATATTTCTCCTTAACACTCCCCCCATGTGCGAGCTCATCTTCAATTTTGCAATCTATATTGGTTACCGACATCTTCGTTGGACCTTCTTTAAACTTCCAACATTAAGGCAAATAACCACTACTTGGGGGCACTCATAATACTGGTGGGCTAATTGTTCCAAACATTTCTTCAAATCCTATTCAAAATTGCTTTCTTTAGACAATTGAGCCCTCCCTACTTGGGACTGGTAATAGGTCAGGATCACTCGTCATGATATCCTGATAAACTTCATTGGGCCTATGCACACAAGTTTGCACTTGACGTGTTTTAAAATATATACAAGTGCATAGTGTTTGTTGTTAGCAGAGACTTTGCAAGTGCTGGTCAAATCCACAGAGAGATGGATTTTCACAGTTAATGTTCAACTAAATAACTACTTCAGACGAAATAAGTAAGAAAATAGATTGAACTATTGAAAGTAGATTAATTTAGGAATTTATCAAATAATTAAAAGCCTAGGGCATTAGTTTGGTTCACCATGCGTATCAAAAGGGTTCAAAAACTAATGATTCCTAGGTATAGAGTTGAGCAATTAGAGCAAGTATTAATCTTAAGATCAGGTCTTAACGCTTGTAATTCAACATATGCAGTGTGATGATCACTAACATAATCAGAATTACTAGTGTGATATAGACTTCTAAAAGTAAGTTTGGTCTATACGAACAATTACTAGCCACAAATATTTCATGAAACTGCGCATGGACATAAAGCACAAATTAACACTATAGTCGCTCTAATTACAACCTAAATACTATAAAGAAATCAAAACATGATCATGGTATAACACATGTATGGCTTCCTTACCTAAAACCCTAGAAAGGATATTACTTACTCATGAAAATGTGCCTAATTAACACTCTTATGAAAAATGAATAATTAACAATACTCAAGCAATTAGGAATTAAGAAAGAAACTAAAAAGCAATAATTAAGAAATTACCAATTGATGGAAATAATGAACTTTATTGAATCAACGATCCGAAGTTTCAATCGCTTTGGGGAATAAAATTAAGTGTTTATTTCTAAAAAGGTCTGAACAAAGTGTGTAAAAAGACTAAATAAAAGTTGGCTTTGAAAATAAGCTTCTAACTTATTTACACTAACTACCAAAAAAAAAATAAAGATAGTGCAGAGACCTAACAAAAATAGGTATACGGAGAGCTTCGTTCGATGGGCCCAACTCGCCTGCTCCCATCAAGCGAAGACAGTTTCTTGGTTGGCTTCAAAATCCTTCAAAAACCAGCAGCAACAATATAGGCTTGCCTGATCGGGTGGGTGTAGCGAATTTACGACAGGGCTGAAGCACCCGATTAGGCCTAAGACAAATTAATAATGCATTAGATTTGGGCGCCCGCTTGGGCCACCTCATCGCTTGATGGAATGGGCTGAGCCTTCTTGGGGGTAGCTTAGGAACTTGGCCTCAACCAACAAGTTCTTCGATGTTTTCTTCTTTTCTAAGGCATCGGGAAGCAACCTCGAGCCCTCTAATATCTCTAATGGGCCTTATGTGAATAATATTTAATGTAATGAGGTGGTCATAAATAGTAGAAAACCTGCAAAACATCTACAAACACCAAAATCGCAACTATATGGAAATAGTTAGCGCAAATAGCTCATAGAACATCAAAACAAGTACATTTTAACTTGTAAATCAAGGGAAAAACTCTATATTAAATCATAATATCACCACCACAGTCCACAAGATAGTTTGACCAAACATAAGCCCATACAGGTTGAATTCTCGAATTTGATACAATTTTTAAAATGTTTGACCCAATTTGAATTTTTGTGCCGTATGTAAATTTTTCTATTGTTGAAATATGCATTGAATTTTTTGTTGATTCAAATAACCAAGCAAGGGGATTAGGGGGCAACACTTCTGAAGCTTTTGTCTGGTTGCATAAAGTTTATTAAACCTTATGTTTTGTTTTGGGTTTTGTCTGACCCGGCTCTGATTAAGTTAACTGCTAGGTTATTATATAACCCCTTAGGGCATGCTTGGAATGAGGGTAAAGTATTAAGGGGGTAATAAAAGTCAAAGATAGGAAAACTAAGGCATTGAAGGTGATGATAAAGGGGATATAGTGGTGGTGGAGAGGATAAGGTGGTGTTACTAGGTAGGAAATGGAAGAAGGAGGGGAACTATTACCCTCATTATGGGGGTAATAATTACCCACCACCACCCCTAGGTAACTATTACCCCCATTTGAAGGGTAATAGTTCCCCACTTTCTTCCATTTCCTTCCTCCCAACACCACCTTGTCTTCTCCACCACCACTCTATCCCTCTATCATCAACCTTAGTTTTGCTATGTTTGACTTTTATTACCCCCTTAATACATTACCCCCATTCCAAGCATGCCCTTAAAGTTAACTTTTGCCCCATCATGTTTTGAATACACAATTTGTAATTTTTATTTATTCTCTCCTTAATAATAAACTATTCTGCCTCTGTCTGGTGGACGTAACTAGCACATTAGTAGTGAATCGCGTTAAAATCTCTGTGTGTTCTTTATTGCTTTCGTTCTTTATTCTTCTTTGTCGATTCAATCTGCTACTACAAATTATTGGAGACTGATGAAAGAGTTAGAAATATGTATCATATAGTGATGAACACTAGCTTTGAACAGAAAGATCATTTAAAAAGATTTAAAAAGTCTGTAAATTACTAAGAAAAATTTAGGACAAGGTTGCTTCTTATCCACCTTAGCTTACACTATTAATTACTATATCACTAGTACTTAATACGTTGATTAAAATTAATGAGTTAAGAAGATCTTTGAATTTTGCATGACTTGCTACAGTTTGAAGTTTACGAAAGCACAAGTGCACAACTTGGTTGTAGCCTTGTAGGTGTTTTATTATTATTATTGTATGTAGCTTGATGCCCATGTGTTAGGGTTAGTAACCCCCACACATATTATAAAAGCTTTTTCTACACTTAGCAGATTATCGGCATGAGATAAGCTCAACTTGTCCCTTATTTGGGTGAGAACCAAAAGGTGATTACAAAACTAAAATATCTTAATCTACGTTTATCTTAACCACTAGATTATTAAAGCATTTTTAATACTAACTTAAAACACCACAATTAAAATCTCAAGTTGTCAACGTGGACATTTCTGTCTATTGGAGCAAACAAAATTCAAGCAGCTTGCACGGGAAACATCCCAACAAGCTACATTTGTTTGATATTAGGTGTTTAAACAATAATGTGAGTTCTACTTAATTAGAAGTAGCATTAAAGTGAAAATTAGAATCTTACCGGCTTACATGATCTCTTCTACATGACTTTTTCAAGCCGCAAAATCATATTACTTGCAATAGAGATGCTCCTAGATTTTAGTCTTTTAATACTCAATAAATTTGAACTGGATTAAATTAAATTTAGAAAAATGAAAAATAAGCATATTCAATATACTACCACCAACTTATTGGCTTTGTTCTTTTAGAACTCCATAAATCTAAATTGAAGTAAATTAAATTTTAAAAAATGAAAAAATGAAAAAAATGAAAAAATGAGGCAATAAAGAAAACCTAATTAACTAATTTAATTTTGATTATAATGTAGGTACCTTTCCTTTTTAATTTCCTTTTTTTTCTTACTAGTACTACTAAATTTTCTGATAGACAGAAAGTCTTTATTGCACTTCCCTCTATAAACATGGTACTTAATTAATTTTTTAGCCTCTCCTTTCCATACCTCTCTCCTCCCCCTCTTAATTTATCTTATTTGAATTGTTTGCAAATCCATTGAAGATATATTTACAATTAAGATTTGAGAGTACATAGGCGTAGTAAAGCTGTAAAGGTAAGTGGGAATTCATTTTTGCTATTAACTAATAATAGTATAAATCAAGTTTATTTGTTGATATAATAATTAAGGAAAACCTTATAATTAAGTCCAACAGTTCATAAATTAATCATGTATTTAGAATTTATAAAACAGCAAAGATATCTAGGGATGCCGAGTTGCTGACTATTAGAGAAAGGCCAATATATTCAACTCGCTCTTTAATGTCATTATGAAATCCTGGCAAATTAGTTTGTTTTGTTATCACATTAAGTTCAAGAATTCTGTAAATATACAAAAAGTGAGAAATTTTGATCATTAGATTAAACTCGCTCCTTAAAATGTTACAAGTTTCTCATAAAGCTATATCGAGGACACAACACTGTAACTTCGTAAGTAGTAAGTAGTATGTAGAATTCTATGTTTACATATAGAGTGACGCTAATATATGCAGAGCCGATATACGAACATTAAATCCATTTTCTGAAATGGTATTAAAATGTTGTTCTTTTGGACTTGATTAACTTAAACCAAATTGTGTCCGTTCAAAGTAAATTGAATTAGAATTATCTTCAATAAATTATCAGATGAAATTAACAAAATTCAACTAAACAAAACCTGTCTGAACTATCTGAACTTTCATTAGCCCACTCAAAAAGTGACCTAAATTGATCATTATATCAAAATCATGCGTCAATCAGTATAATCTATATTTGAAAATTTACTCAAGTAAAACATATTACCCTTATTTTATAAGGATATTGAGCACATTAGTCTTTATATATTACATTAATTACTCTATTATAATGTTAGGAGACCTATATGGCTATATGTATAGTAATCTTCTCCATTATTAGTTAAGACAATAGCTAGTGATATACTCCAAGTCTCCAACCTATATGCTACCATTGTAGGTCGAATTTTATCTACTACTACTTCACTTGTACGGGTACATAAACCTTCTTTAATTAACATATAAATATATACTAGAAGTTAAGAAAGAGATAGAGAGAGAAGATTATATAAATGCTAGAATTGCTTTGAAACAAACAATTTCATTTCCTAATTTTGACCATTCCTATTCTTCTTCTTCCCCTATCATCACCTTTTTTCTTTGTTCTTTTCACTTCTTCAAAATGGGTTTTTCCTCTTCATTAACCTAAGTTCTTCCTTCTTCCTCTTTCTCTTAGCTTCATGCATGAATCCCTAATCCTTAGACCTATTTAAACTACATCTTTTTTTTATCATCCAAATCTAACAAGCTAGTTTTTACAACATATATATATATGGGTTCAATGAATTGGTTAGGTTTCTCTTTATCTCCTCAAGAACAAACTCCTAACCATGGTAATCATCATCAAGATCATCATCCTTTTACAAGCACTAATGGAGAGTGTTTTGATCTCGGCTCCGACGCCACGGCTCATTCTTCTCTCAATCACATCCCTCCTCCCTTTGGCATCCTTGAAGCCTTCCATAGATCAACTAACAACCAATCTCAAGGTAAATTTTGGAACTCACTTTTTTTTTACATAAAAAAAATTCATACCCTAATTAGACCTAGTTATCATTAAAAATGCTTGGATATTTTAGTTAAAACCCTAAACTACATACTAAAAAAATTGTTTAGGTATAAGGTTTGGTGCTTATTTATTTTATTTTGGATTGGAAAAAACCCAATAAAAAGTATGTGATTTTTGCAGATTGGAACATGAAGGGAAACTCAGAGATTAGTATGTTAATGGGAAATCAAGAGGTTGAAGAAGAGCCAAAACTAGAGAACTTTCTAGGAAGCAGTCATTCCTTTAGAGAGTCTCATCATCAAAGTAATGGAGATCACTACATGTTCAATACTACTACTAGTAGTACCCCACATGATAATACTAGTATGGCAAACCCTAAAGATAATAATAATACTAGTTCTGCAACTAGTAATAATAATAATGGACTCAATGTTTCAATGATCAAGACATGGTTGAGATCAAATCACCCTCCTCAAACAAATATTCTCGACGGTGGCGGTGGTGGTGGTGGTGGCGTGGCTAACCTAACGAATGCGCAAACGTTGTCGCTTTCGATGGGCACTGGTGGATCCCAAACCGTCTTGCCGCTACTTGCGGCAGGCGGTGGTGGTGGTAGAGGAGAGATAGAGAGTAGTTTGTCGGAAAATAGTAGTAGTAAACAACAAAGTGATACAACAATTACCGTATGTAATAATACCGCCAGTACTACTACTCTTGATGTTCAAAGTAGTGCACTAGAAACAGTTCCTAGGAAATCTATTGATACTTTTGGACAACGTACATCCATTTACCGTGGTGTAACAAGGTACATTTTTTCTTATGAAATTCTGTCTATAATTTCTCCATAAAATAGTACTAGTTTTTAATTACTTTGTGGTTTTTTAAATTTCTTAAACTTTGCACCTTGGGTATCCAATGTACTCGAAATTCGATCTCTAAATGTTTATTTTAGTACTTGATTAATTTTTTTGATTGATTAATGGTTCATTTTCTCTTAGAACTATGTTTTTTCCTTTAATTTTTTTTCCCTTTCAATCTATTTTATTTTATGTTTTATTTGGATTATATTGGGTTTTGGTTTGTAATTGTATGTTTAATCCACATATAATATCTGGTTGCAGACATAGGTGGACTGGGAGATATGAAGCTCATCTATGGGATAATAGTTGTAGGAGAGAAGGGCAGACTCGTAAGGGCAGGCAAGGTATAATCGTATAACCAAACAACCATTAATGTTGATTGATAAGAGAAATTTTTGCTTCTAAAATATGATTTACTTAGGATAGCTTGTTAATTGTTATTACTATCAGTTTCTCATTTTTTTCTAATTTAAAATTCATATAACCAGGAGAATGAACTAAAGTAAGTCAATTTATACCAGTTCTATCAATTTTGAAACTAACATTGTAAAAATTTGAAACTACCTCGTTCGATATTACATTCACTTTCTTTCATGTTTTTTTAATGATATTACAGTCATATGATATAAATTATTCGTCATATAGATACCTTATATATTTATTTTGATAATTCACATAAAAACTGGAAACTACTTCTTCTAATTTCATACTTCAAAAAGATTGAAAATGAACAACATAGAATGATAACTAACCTATCCTACCCTTTCTGATTTCAATATTAAAAACTGAAAACGAACAATGATAATGAATCCGGACTTGATAGTTTTCTTTTTCATGGAAAAGCATCTACTAGCTTGCATTATTCATTATGCAAAAATCAGAGGCAATTAGTTTTAAGATTTTAAAACATATTTTGATAGATGAGTTTATAGTATGTCCTTCATAGTTAATGAAACTAATATGTTTCCTTTTTGGTGTATAATTATGGTGTTGTGTTTGATGGTGGGCTATCTGCGGAATGTTGCTTGATTGCTTGCAGTTTATTTGGGTAAGTAATACATAGTGGAGAACAAAAAGTTCCTTTTTGAGCCTTTTTATTTGTTAATTATAGTACTTAGATCCTCTTACAATTTTTATTTATAATAATAACATTAGAATCTGATAGATTTTATTCTCTCATTTTGTGTATATATGTATATATTTTTAGGAGGTTATGACAAAGAAGAAAAAGCGGCTAGAGCTTATGATTTGGCTGCACTTAAATATTGGGGTACCACTACCACCACTAACTTTCCTGTAAGTTGATTATTTATGACTCTTAATTAAGTTTAACTTAATCTTTTACATGTATTTAGGGGTTTATGCTTTCTATATATGCGGGTTTAGATATATGCATACACTGATACAACTCTTAAGAGTTAGCAATAAAATCAAATACTAGTATGGGCTAGTATTAGTTTAGAGATTTGTGAAAATCACATCAATGGGTGTTCAATATTAGTATGGGCTATGCTCATATGCATACAATTTTGATATACGTAGCACTAATGTTTATATGTTAATGATTAATCAAGTATATCTCCTAAGATTTACCCGATGACAAGTATTAGTTTAAGAACTTGTGATAAAATCACTTGTTGATCGATGTTACTGATGCTTGCTTAATACTTAAATATGTCTGTTGTCACTTTTAATTTCTTATCATCAGCCCTAAGGGCTAAGTTTGCATACAATTTAGGCATGTTTTCAACTTGTTAAGGCTACTATACAAGCTTTAAGGTGTGTCGAACTCATCTTTGAATTTTGATCAAACATTTTCCAAAAATTATTGAAACTGTTCAAGTTTTCAGACCTTACTTGGTTTGAAATAACTAAATGTAAGATGAATAAAACACTATGGAATTTATTTTGGCTTTGATGAGTTTTTAATGGAATATTAAGTATTATTTGCACTTTAGATAAATAAATTCTGAATTTTACAGCATCCCCGATTTTCCTGATGATCTGTTTTGGGACAATTTTATGCACAAATTATACTCAAAGTGCATGCATTTTCACTGTTTTAAGTGCACCACAATTAAGGATTTTTTGTCTCTCTGTGAATAATTAATACGATTAGGGGACATGCTCCGGTGCTAATGGTGAAAGTTTTGCACTATAAACTCATTGTTAGTGGAAGCATGTCTCACTGATTATTGCATTGCATGTCTCCTCTATCATTATCATTATTAGTTATTTTTTAAAATAAATATTTTGATTATTGGCTTAATTCTAATTTTTATTTGTGATACGATTTATTTAGATTAGTGATTATGAGAAGGAAATTGAGGACATGAAACATATGACACGCCAAGAATATGTGGCATCTCTACGAAGGTAATTTTTTAGAATGTACATTTTACACTCTTTTTGAGGTTCTTTTTAGTTCGAAACATTTACCTGAAATTAGATTTTTCATCTTCTCTTATTTAATCAAACAATTGTTTATTAACTACTTACTAGCTCGATTATGTTAATGCAGGAAAAGTAGTGGTTTTTCTCGTGGTGCATCAATATATCGAGGAGTAACAAGGTATGAATATCTTGTTGACATATAAATTCCGCCCTACACCTAGATATGGATGTATAAGATATTTTTATCCATGAGTTGAGGACAACTTAAAGGCTATAAATAGTCATAGGCACCTCAATATTATTATTATTAATAGTAATAATAATATTATTATTATTATATATATATATATATTGTTTTAATATCTGAATGTAAAAAGCTAGCCCAATGAATATTACACATGAGTTCTAAATAAAACATCCAAAAACATTAGTCAATGTTATTATTTCCTTATTATTGTTTTAATTTGCCCATTTAGAATTTTTTTGGTCCAATGTAAACCTTTGATTATCAATACCTTTAACTACAAATAAGTAGAATTAAGAAAACTTAGATAACTTAAATTATAAATTGGGAATTTGAGACAAATATAACAAGATATTGATAATATTCGATAATAATAGAAGGATGATTTTAATTTAAAATTTTCTAATACAGAGGGAGTAACTAAGGGGTTGTACATCATCATTTGATGATTTCAGTGTTCGAAACCAAAATTAAAACCAAGAAAATCAGGAAAAGAATAGTTTTTAGGCTTTAATTGTCAATTTCTCCAAAAATATACTCGTCCGTTCTCTATCGTTGTTCTCGCTTTGACTTTAAGCGTTTGTCATAGCACTTTTTTGACCATCATTATCTCTAATTGTATATTAGTAAAAATTATAATGATTGAATAATAATAAAATACTCATTGAGATGAATCAAACAAGACCCCACATGACTATATTTTATTATATATATTGAAGAATTTAGATATTCCCTCTAATTGTGAATAGTACCAAGATTCCGAATGGGAACGAAGGGAATAGAATTTTTGAAGGCCTTGTTCAGTTCACCTTAAAATAAAATGTTCAATAAAAATAAGTTCAGTTCAATAAAAATAAGTTCGGTTCAGCAAAAATAAGTTCAATAAAAAAAGTTCAGTTCAGTTAAAACCAGTAGGGCAAAAAAGAAAAAAACGACATGAATCATTTAGTTCAGTACAAATAGCTCAGTTCAATAAAAATAAGTTAAGTTCCGTAAAATTAAAGTGAACTGAATATGGCATAAAGTATCACTCAATTTAAATTCATTATAACATCTTTATTTATTGGCTTTTAAAATGTTAAAACTAAAATAATGTTGAACAAGCCCTAACTACAATTATTATTATACATCCGGGTGTATCATGGTACACCCAAAGCTATTTTTTTGCTCAAACAGACTTGGGTGTACCATGCTCATGGTACATCGGGTTGTATGATGCTAGCATGGTATACCAGGTTGTATGATGCATACTCTCAGCCCTAACTATACACCAATCAGATTCATGATTCAATCAATTGCCCCTTTGAAATGCATCTGTTTTCCTTTTTTTTTGGCATTGCAATTAAATGTAAACAGCCATAAAGATTTGAGTTTCCGGAATAGGCAAGATATATGTAAGCAACTTGATGAAACCAATTGACTTCAGAATCTTTGTATTAATAAGCATTTTCTTTGTTATCCTAATTAAATGGATTAAATTGACCAGAGCAAATCCAGTCAGAAGCTTCTTCTTCATCTTTAAGTTATACATCTTGATTATTATTTTTTGAACATTCTGCAAAATGCATTCTTTAGTTGGATGTATGCTTATGGGAATGTCATATACTGATATACCTAATGGCCCTATATCCAAATCTTTAATTAAATACATTCCATAGATAAAAATTATTTATCAAACTAATCGAATGACCAAATCTTCAAGTCTCATTATTTTCAGAGCAAGATCGACTTTGAGAGACAAGGAATATCAGTTGATACTCCCAAATTAAATTTTTTTCTTACTCTTTTTTTTATTTGACGACTTAATAACATTGTGTTAATTTTCAACCTTGCAAAATAAGCAATTTATAATTATATAATTGATACCTCAATACTAAAACAGTGATTTACCTCTGATTATCTTGACTACTTTATTATAGAATGAATCAATGATATTAGTTGTATTATACTCTACAATACGTGTGGATAGGACATAATTTATTCACATAGTCACATGTATTCTATTGAGCAATTTATATTATAAAACCTTTGTTTAATTAAATATGAAGTAATATGAAAATCTCTTTGACTGGAATAAAAAGACCAAGTTAAAGGTTACAGTTTCATGTGCCCATGTGAACTCTGCCTGCAACTGTTGCAGGAATTTTGTAGGCTAATGTGCCCACTTTTGGACCAAACATTCACATATATGTAATTAATTAATTTTATTTGTATGATGTAATGTCTCACCATTAAAAGTTAAACCTTAGAGGTCTTATTGGTAATAGGTAATCGTAGCAAACTACAACAAAAGCAATGTATTTTAGTATGCATGGTCATGTAAATCTATCTCTAAATATGTAGTTTTCTGTATCATTCAACACATAACATGTATTGAATAAATTGAGTAGGAATATTTGGTAATAACTGATAAGTCATTATTATGATAATCAAGACAAATTATTTCATTACCATTACCTTTCATTCTATCGTGTTTACAAATGAGGCCTAAGACTTAGATGCAACTGTTATCCTACACGACTACACCCAAATGTATTTTTTTTACTCATTACTCATTTAAGAAACTTTAATGAGCGAAAGACATATACTTTATTGAAGTTCGAAATGAGCCAATGATGAGCAGAACTTTTACTTGGATATAGGATGCTCATTTTATACCCAAATCTAAATTAATTAAACCTTAGCAATACTTCTAAAAAGTGTTTTATTAGCGATCTTTGAATTCACGTTTTTAAGACTTTACCAACAAAACCAGATGATATCCATAGATCATTAATCAGCTTTTTGTGGTTTAATTAAACAGGCATCATCAGCATGGTCGTTGGCAGGCAAGGATAGGCAGGGTTGCTGGCAACAAAGACCTCTACCTGGGAACTTTCAGTGAGTACTAACAATTAATTACTGCCATCTCTTTTAACTATTACCAAAGTCTTATGAAATAAAATCCCCAAAAGCAGTCAAAACTCACACTCTTATGCATAGATTAATTGGTCAAGATATGCAACATGACCCATTATTTAGTAAAACAAGAAATATATTAATCACCAGTATTAAACAATAACTGATCACATAATTAAAGGTTGCAGACTTTTGTCCATTAATTGTCTGCATCAATTAACCCTTTTTGTACATTCTCTATATGCATAGACAATGCCAGTTATCTGTGGCAGCATTTATTATGACTATGAAAAGCTTTGCTTATCTAACAGTAAGGTCTAGCATGTAAAGTTGTGGCCCTCTTTATTCTACCTTATTTTTGCGAAAAAAAACTTATTTTTATTGAAATGAACATATTTTGAAAGGATTATTATTGCAGAATAACCTAGAACATATCATATATATAATATACTACACTTGCAAGTATTCATTTAGGATGTAGTATTGCACCTAGTCTTTATCTTGGCCCTAGTCCAAAATCATGTATAATGTAAGTATACTATGTAAGCTTATTTACTCTCAACCTACACTTTTATCGCACTTTGCTGGTAGGCGTATCTAACACATTGTCAGTGAACTACGTAAAATTGAATTCATTTTATCTTTCTTGCATCCATCATAACATGATAACAATAACATAAACCTGTATATAGGTACACAAGAGGAAGCAGCAGAAGCATATGATATAGCAGCAATAAAATTCAGAGGATTAAATGCAGTAACAAACTTTGAAATAAACAGATATGATGTGAAAGCCATACTTGATAGCACAACATTACCCATAGGAGGAGCTGCAAAGAGATTAAAAGATGTTGAAGATTTAACCACAACTCAAGATAAACAAATTATTAGGGCAATTACTGCAAGTAATACTGATAACCATGAGAATTCTCAACTTTCTTCTTTTGGGAATGGGACTCCCAATTTCCATTCCTGGCCCGGAATCGCATTCCCTCAAGCTCAACCACTCACAATGCACTACCCTTATGCTACTTCTCAGCAGCAACATCAAAGGTTATGGTGTAAGCAAGAAGTTCAAGACAATACTACTCATGATTACCAAGATCATCTTAATCAGCAGCTTCAATTGAATAATGGGACACATAATTTTTTCCAAATGCATAATTTGATGGGGTTGGAGAATTCTTCTAATAGTTTGGAGCATAGTTCTGGGTCGAATTCCGTCGTTTATGGGAATGGGAATGGGAATGGGAATGGGAATGATCATAGTGTTGGTGGTGGCGGTGGCGGCGGCTATGGATTGCCCTTTGGGATGGCTACAGTTATAGCCCATGATGGAAATGGGAATGGGAATGGGAATGGGAATGATCAAAGTGGGTATGAGAATTACTACTATCTTTCACACCAAGGGAATCATAGTAATGGTGTTGGTGTCAGAGGGGCAGTTGGGACTTATGACCAAGGGTCAGCTTGTAACAACTGGGTCCCAACAGCGATACCGGCACTCGTCCCGAGGCCGAATAATATGGCTGCTGTGGGTGGTCATGGAGGAGGAGTCCCTACTTTCACTGTGTGGAATGACACCTAAAATGTGTAAGGGAATGGGAAACAAAAAGGTTTGGGATGTAAACAGGTGATTTCCTAGGGTTGAATTCTTTTAACTAGCTATAAGCTCGTGGGATGCACGGATTAGCTATAATTATTAGTATTTGTTTATTATTCCTCCTGTTTTATTATTTTATGATTAACAGGTTTAACTAATTAGGAGGATAATTAATCAAGGTAGGTATCTTTTTTTTTTCTTATATGATATGGAAATTGCACAGGGATCTAGCCTGGAGTTCAGTAATAGCAAAGGGTATGAGTAAATCCCTCACTTTTGCTATGATTTTGGGAACTTTGGGTGATTTAGATCCTCGGAAAGTTTTTGTTTTTTTGGTTTACTACTTTGACATCACCAGACTTTGTAATTTTGAAAGAACTAACATTATGATCATGATGAATGATGATGATACAAAGAATGGGAGTTCTCCTTTCTGTATACTTTTTGTTTCTTGTTTATAACTTTCTTTATTTGTACTAAGGCCTACAACATGAAGGTGGGTGTGCTGAGTTTCCTACAATAATTATTTCTGTGATATGATTATGATAAATTAAATTTCTGTGAATATGATTATGATAAATTAATGTTTATGTTACTTATTACAGTTCATTTTACTTCAAATATATTGTGTCAATTTTTCAATACTCAAACAGTAATGTTACATTTTGGATAAAAAATGTAAAAGTCCCGTAATCTCTGGCCAAAAGTCGAACTTGGACATATATAAAGATGGCAAGCTCAAAAGATTGTGAGCCACCGGCCCGACTGTGTTAGTTTGTGCTTGTATTCGATTTATAATCACCTAATTTTTTTGGTTTATTGTTCTTTTATAATAAGTTTTAAAATAGTAAAAAAAAAAAATAGAATTGGTATTTTTGATTTTCTACTATATGGTTTTCCAAATACTGGTTCTGTGCCGATTTTTGCACCTTTAGTCCAAGCACGAGTGCATTCCACTAGAGGGTTTGTGTAAGGGCAACATACGTGTCATCATAGGCTCCCTATAATCCTTATCTTAGATGAACAAAATATTACCATAGACGTGACAAATTAACAGTCATTCACCTTGTTTACTTTACATTTTATTACCGTTTATCAAACGAATCAATAGTCCTTATTTGGCATGGACCATGGACACGGTGCATCAATTTGCATTCCTGGGGGTTGAAAACAATGATATGCACCTAAGGATGGACAAAGTACCTAACACATAAATCATGTTGAAGTAACTTTGTTGCTGTTCCTCTTTAATTTAAATACAAGATGTAGTCTTTGAGACTTTGACAAGAAGTATGAAAGATTGTACAAGTAGGGCTGGACCAGATTATTTAACAAATCACAAGTCCACATCATTAAACATGCTTCAAAACATCTATTTGAAGTCCACCTAACTTCTAATGATGAGGTAGCCCAAGGCTTCATTTCAATGGGGCCCACCATATAAATTCCCACCTGCAACATGATATATTAGGATAATGCATTAACACATAGTGCCAGATTTGAAAAAACAAGATCAGAATCATCAGATGTCCTAACCCCTTACCTGCTCATCCCACTAACTTAAATTTAAATCATACACCACTTCTAAAAAACATGAAAATCATTAACATAAAATGGAAGAATAAAGTAAAAAGAATGATTTTCAAAAGCTTCTTTTTGAATTCTAAGGAATTTTAGCATTAATGGAACAGCAAAGTTTCCAATAACATAAAAGACAGTTGATAGAGAATGTTTTTTCCTCATAAAAGAAGTGGGTTCAAAAAATTCTCCATTTTCAGGTAAAAGATGCTTCCTTTTTTGGTTATCCATGTGGTTCTTAAGAGTTTAGCCTCGACTGCATCCAGATCCGACCTGGGACGCGTACTTGGCTGTAGTGAGTGAGCCTTCCAACAAAGGTTATTGCGTACAATAGAGCTCAAACTCGAGACCCTCCTGAACCAAGCGGCTTACCACTTGGACCAACCCCACGTTGGTAAAGTTGCTTTCTTTCTTTCTTTTTCTTCCATACGTGCAAATTCTAAGATTTTGAGCTTCCATGGCAGAGAATAGGAAATTCTTCATCTTTTTACTCTTTTGTGTTACCATAGCTCAGTTTAGTACTTTCTCTGAGGGTTTGAATTCAGATGGGCAAGCTTTGATTTCACTTTTAATCAAATGGGTAGTTCCAAAATCTGTTAAAAATAGCTGGAATTCTTCCCATCTTACCCCTTGTTCATGGAAAGGTGTAACATGTGACAAAACCAAGAATGTAGTTGAACTCAACCTGTCAGATTCTGGTATTTCTGGTCATTTAGGACCTGAAATTGGTCAATTAGTTAGCTTACAAATCCTTGATCTTAGTTACAACACCTTATCTAGTTTCATTCCTGTTGAAATCTCTAATTGTACCCTTCTTGAGCTGTTAGACCTTTCAGTAAACAATCTCACTGGTAAAATCCCAAAAAACTTGGGTAACTTGCAAAATTTGCAGGTCCTTACCTTGTATGAGAATTCATTGATGGGTGAAATTCCTGACTCTTTGTTTCGAATCCCGAATCTTCAGTATGTTTTCCTCAATAATAACCAGCTTACTGGGTCTATCTCTTCAAATATAGGGAATTCAACTGAACTTGTAAGTTTTTGGGTTAATAATAATCAGTTGTCTGGTAATATACCACCTTCAATTGGGAAGTGTTCTTCACTCCAAGAAGTTTATCTTAATGATAACCGCCTTTCTGGTGTATTGCCTTCGAGTTTGATTAATCTCAAAGCTTTGATCAATTTAGATGTTAGCACAAACAGTTTGGAAGGCACCATTCCTTCTTTAAGTTCAGGTAGCTGCACAAATTTGCAGACTTTAGATTTGTCAGTAAATCATTTTACTGGGGTTATTCCACAAGGTTTGAGCAACTGTAGTAATCTTTTAGCCTTCTCTGCCAAGACTAACCAACTAATAGGGACTGTCCCATCTTCCTTTGGTCGGCTCACTCAACTGTCACTTCTTTACCTGTCTGAAAACGCGTTGTCTGGTAAGATACCCTCAGAGCTCGGAAACTGCAAGTTTTTGACAGGATTGCTGTTAAATGATAACAAACTCGAGGGTGAAGTTCCAAGGGAACTGGAGATGTTAACAAGTTTAACCCGCCTTCAGTTACATAATAACCATCTGATAGGTGAGTTTCCGGTTGGCATTTGGAAGATACGGAGTCTTGAGCTTATTCTCAATTATAATAACAGCTTATCCGGGGAGCTCCCTGCTGAGCTTACTGAGCTCAAAAACCTCAAGAACCTTTCTATATCAGACAATGAGTTTTCTGGGATAATACCTCGTGACTTAGGGATCAATAGCAGTCTTGTGGTAGTTGATGTCACGAACAACAAATTTACTGGGGAAATCCCACCTCATCTTTGCTTCAGTAAACGACTTCAGGTACTAGACATGGGCTACAATATGCTTAGTGGAAGCATACCTCCTGATGTTGGAAGTTGCTCTAGTTTGTTAAGGTTAAGGTTGGAACACAATTATCTGACAGGAGTAATTCCGGAGTTCAAAAGAGATCATAGCCTTTCTTTCATTGACTTGAGCGAAAATAAGCTTCATGGCATAGTGCCTTTGAGTCTTGCCAACTGTCGGGGTCTCACCTGGATCAATTTTACCATGAACAACCTTTCGGGCTCTCTACCTCCACAGCTCGGAAACTTGACTGAACTTGGTACTTTTTTTATATCTCGCAATAACTTGGAGGGTTCTTTGCCTACAGAACTAGGCAACTTGCGTAAGTTGCTTAAGTTGGACCTGTCTTTCAATTCTTTTAACGGATCAATCCCAGCAAGTCTAAGAACCTTGACATCTTTATCATTCTTAGATTTGAGGGAGAACCATCTCACTGGAGGAGTTCCATCATTTTTGTCTGAACTTCAAATGCTCCTAGAACTTCATCTTGGTGGGAATTTACTAGAAGGATCAATTCCTTCATCAATCGCTGCAAATGAGAATTTGATCCTCTATGCCTTGAATCTTAGTGACAATCGTTTAACAGCTCATTTGCCCTCTGAGCTTCAAAGATTGACCAGGCTACAACGGATAGACCTATCTCACAACCATTTTACAGGGTCATTGGAAGCTCTTGCTAATTTGCCTGGTTTAGATACCCTTAACATCTCATATAATCTCTTCTCTGGTCCTATACCTTTATCTTTATTGAAGCTGGTAAACAAGTTGCCGTCGTCATTTCTTGGGAATCCCGATCTTTGCATGGACTGCACTCACTCTGATGGCTCCACTTGTGCAGCAGAAAACGACCATATCAGAATCTGTAATACTGTACAAAAGGATGATCACAAGAAGGAACTTCGCAGGATTCATATAGCAATGATAGTCCTCGGATCATCACTTTTTACAGTACTTGCTGCACTTTCTCTGAGCTGTGTATTTATCCAGTGGCGGAAAAAACAACAGAAAAAGAAGTTGAAGCTTCAACAAGCCATGGAAGTTCTGGTTTTATATTCAGAAAATTGATGGAATCTACCGGGAATCTTGATGAGCAGTGCATCATTGGGAGAGGAGCCCATGGAACCGTCTACAAGGCGGTGCTAGGCCCAGATGAAGTTTATGCAGTGAAGAAGCTTGCATTTGGAGGACAAAGAGGTGCAAGTATGAGCATGATTAGAGAGATTGAGACATTGGGAAAGATCAAACATAGGAATTTACTGAAATTGAAGAACTTTTGGGTGACAAAGACTTATGGGCTAATACTATATGAATACATGGAAAATGGTAGCCTTGGTGATGTTCTTCATCAAATGAGTCCTCTGTCGATACTGAGGTGGAATGTACGCCACAAGATTGCTCTTGGAACAGCCCATGGATTAGCTTACCTTCACTTCGACTGTGATCCGCCTATCCTACACCGTGATATAAAGCCTGAGAACATACTTCTTGACTCTGACATGGAGCCTCACATCTCTGACTTTGGCATTGCTAAGCTTTTAGATCAATCTTCCATTTCAACACAATCATTCGCGGTTCCTGGGACCATAGGCTACATAGCACCAGGTATCGTATGTCTATTTCTTTCTCGGGATTTATTTAATGGAAAAGTTGACATAAACAATCGCGAAAATACAAGTCATTAGTAACGCAGGAGTCAGGACTGGTCTGGGAAGACAGGTCTTAAAGTTGAAACTATACTAAGTTCATCACTAGTTGATTTTCAGTTTCAAAAAGAGCAGTGACATTTGGAAATGTTCGTGTCAATGTTTCGTAATTTTAATCTTTTAGTAGGTGTTTATTTTGGTCAAGCACATTAGATTATGCTTTATGGTGAAAATCCCATGCTTAAATGACTAATTTCGACAATTATATGGTACAGAAAATGCTTATGCCACAACATGGAGTAAGGAGTCAGACGTGTATAGCTACGGAGTTGTATTGCTCGAAATATTAACCAGAAAGAAAGCAGTGGATGCATCTTTTCCAGAGGGAATGGATTTAGTTGGATGGGCGCGGTCAGTGTGGAATTGTTCTGAACAGATTGATAAGGTGATTGATGCCACTCTTCTAGAAGAATTTATGGATTCGAAAGTGATGGAGCAAGTTTATGATGTGTTTTTCATAGCCTTACGATGCACTGAAAAGGAACCAAGAAAGAGACCAACTATGAGAGATGTTGTGAAGCAGTTAGAAGATGCAAATCATGCTGTAAGAACAAAAAAAGGTCATAGTAGTTAGTAGGTCTTGGCTAAGCTGTCATGTTGTTCCATCTTTGTGTGTTTTCCTAGCACCTTTGTATATACATACATTGACATTATTATATGTCAAATAGAAATGAGTGAAAAGAGGTAGACAGTCATGATAAGAAAGCGTTAGAATCATATCGAAAGAAATTCGAATTTCTAGTGAAATGTATTTTTGCAAAAACTACGGTTGAAACAAGAAAGAAAATTCGAGCATTTTATACTAACCGAACTGGAGCCTGTTTAATTTGTGAATTTGTGTCTTATGGAGAATCCGACTAAATCCCTAACAAACATCTACAGCATATGTGAGGAAAAGGTGAAAATGTCCTCATGAGTTATGAGGTGAACAAAATGACTTGTTCATTAAAGGCACTTATGGTGTTTGCTCATGTTCTAGGACCTAGGTACCAAATTGTTATGCAACAAAACTTAATTCTTTTTTGTGGTGCAATGGAACTTGCTCTTTTGTGAAAGTAATTAGTAAAGCATATGTCATCATTAGAGTTAGAGGTAGCTAGTGGGCCGAGTTCTTGGCCCTAACCAGCCCAGTCGTCGCCTAGTCCCGACTCTTGAAAGCTTCCTCCTAACAGACAACATGTTCTAACTCACCACGACAAAATAAGTACTAAATTTAGATAAAATGACACGAGCCTCTGAACTTGATTTATGATTTGGCCTACCTGACCCGGTGCTACCTTGGACCTAGTTAAGACATTGACAAAACCACCACAAAAAATTCCCTTTTAACCCAAACCCTAGCACAACCCACCCTGACCCTTACTTGTGTTGGTCCTCAATTAGCTTCCCCTAACCCGCCCCGTCTCCGACTCTACCCTAGGTCCCTCGCGCTACCCAATCCATACGTTGGCCACCTCTAGTCATCATGTTGCAATGCTTCAATACGATCGCCACAATGATTTTCTAGAATAAACCTCACGTTTACAACTTGTCAATGGTAAAATATAAAAAAAAAAATCAAACTATTTTGGAGACAATACTATAATAATAATAATAAATAAATAAATAAATAAACTTACATACCTACTCACAGACCCATATTGTATTTATAAAGATTCGTTTGTATAACCTTGTATTACAATTACAAAAAAGTTGAATGAAGAAGTCTATGTCTGAAGATAATTAAATAAAATACGCGAGTTGCAAAAGCCACTTATGTATGGATACCAATTAGTTACTTTTCTTACCTACTGTAACTTGTAAGAACATGATAGACGGAGTGACTTGATGGAGTGTCTAAATCGATATCCTTACATAGGACATACTACCTCTCTAACAAGTAACAACATTAGGCGCATATTTTCATTTTCACAAACTAAGGGCCTGTTCATCCCAAGTTATTTTCAATTCAGTTCAGTTCAGTTCAGCTCTCGACAATACTTTTTACTCTCACATATCACTATTCATTTCAGTTCAGTTCAGTTCAGCTCAATTCAGTTTAGTTCAGTTCAGCTGTTTTATGCCTAATAGAACCGACCCTAAAGATTATCTCTATTCTATAAGTGAAGAGGTGGGGACACAAAAAATCACTATTAATTTTTTTCTTTAATTCCTATTTTAGTGGAATAACTCTCTCTCCTCATAACTAACTATTCAAAAAAAAAAAATTTGAAAAAAATGCAAAACTCACTAAACAAATAAAATTTTATATGACTTCGCACGCATCGCATGCATATAGGGTTAGTTCAAAATAAGCGTGCAAACGTGACGGTCATTCTAATTAAGTAATTAGTCATGCATTTAGATTTTCATAGTCAACCCAAAATAACAATAGGAAGAGAAATCACCAAAAAAAAATCCCACCAACGACTGACCGCGTCAAGCCATCAGCTCCGGCGTGCAGAATTAGCCGAAGTAAGAAGAACAGCAACAATGGCGGATTTCCCCCTTATTATCATCACCATTTTCCTGTTAATGGCGGTATCTATTCATGCTCAATCAAACTCAAATTCAAACAGAGTTATACAACTAAAAGAAGGCCCTGATTCCGTAATTTGGGTGGTTCAATTCTCTGATCTTCACTTCAGTGTTCATTATCCTGATAGAGCTCTTGATTTCAACAATTTGATCCCTCCTTTTCTTTCAATCATCAATCCGTCACTTGTTCTCATTACCGGTGATCTCACAGGTTTCTCCCTCTCTTTCTCTCTTCAATTTGATTACCCTTTTTTCACTACAATTTTGATAATATTTAGTTGTTTTAATGATTTGGAAATGTTACGTGTTCGGAGATGTTCTGGGCTGCATACGCGCTACACTGATGTATTCAATGAGTCTATACCGAATTAAATGCCACGGAAAATCCATAACGGGCCGTGTAGGGTTAAAGTCAGTTGATTGCCCTCTTTAATTCCGCTCCTATTTGTTTTCCACAGAGCCTGTTTGGGCCCGCCTACTAAGCGGGCCGGATCAGGGCTGAAAATGGGCCCCGCCCCATCGCACATGTCTAGTCAATGATAGGATTAAGAATTGGTTATTTGGGGTTGCGAATTCTCGCAAATTCTATCCTACACACGGAACCATGTAGAGCTACATGCGCACAACTCAAAACGCGTCAGTTAAATGAACATCAGTCAGTGAACAATGAACATCACCCAATGAACATCACCCAATGAACATCATCCAATGAACATTACCTAATGAACAATGAACACCACCCAATGAACATTAGTTGGACATCACCCAATGAACATCACCCAATGATCCACCTAATGAACAATGAACATCACCTAATGAACATCAGTTGGACATCACCCAATGAACACCAGTTGGTTCTTTTGATTTACTTTATTGTTCATTTGAGTGAACTTAATGTTTTTTTAACATAAACTGATGTTCATTGGTTGACATTTTCAAATTTTCAAAAATTTGAAAATTTTCATTTCAAATCAATTTTGGAGTCTTGTTCATTGGAGAACTGACTATTGTTCTTTGTGTGTGAACTTAGTGTTCTTTTAACACAAACTGATGTTCATTGGGTGACATTCATGGGTGACGTTCATTGGATGATGTGCAACTGATGTTCATTGGGTGATGTTCATTGATGTTCAATGGGTGATGTCCAACTGATGTTCATTTAGTGACGCTCATTGTTCATTGGTTGATGTTCATTGGGTGTGTTCATTGGGTGATGTTCATTGGACAGTGGGTAATGTTCATCGTGCGCATGGTGCTCACCATAGTTCCGTGTGCAGGATCTACCTATTGGCGAATTCGAAGGTTAACATGATATTTTGATTTTTTTAGAGTTGTCTGATGAAAAGAATTGTAAGAAAATTAATTTTAATTTGGAGTGTTGACGGACACCTCTTGGCTCAGTGTAGATGCTCAAATGAATTTTTCATGAGATTTTGAAATAGTTGGTTTTGGTAGGTTGTTTCTATGATGAATAAGCAATGTGGTATCATACATTATGATTGAGGTAAAATTATGTGTAATAAGTACATTTTTGAGGGGGGAGTTTGATGGATCCCGAATTTGGAAGGCATATAATGGACTTAGGCTCTTAGGTTGAATAGACGCATTGTGGTTGTGGATTGAGGTGCATGGCATTTTATTTTGTACTTCATAACTTATGAAGCTTGGAGAAATAGGTTTTGCAATTTGGTCTTGACATGGATACGGAAATGGGAAGGATTAGTTACGTATTAATTAATGGTGTAATACTCGCATGTGGGATCAATGGGATAGATACCAGAAACGGCTATAGCTCCTATATAAACTACTGGGAAGATCATAGCGGAAAAATCACGGATGTGGGAAAGGAGAACGCAAATGTTTTCTCATATGTTGTGTAATATGCACTTAGGTGTCATATGTAAGGCCTTAATTTAGCTAGTAGAATATTTTTTCGGGGACCTTAAGCATTCTGCGCTTCTTTTTGTTTTCATTTGTAACTAGATGGAAAGAGCAAAGATCACTTAACCATGAAACAAAATGAGCAAGAGTGGATGGAATACCGGAATGTGATGGAAGATGTAATCAAGAAGAGTGGACTTGACAAGAGCATCTTCTATGATCTTAGAGGCAATCATGATAATTTTGGTGTGCCGTCTGTTGGTGGCACATTTGATTTCTTTTCTAAGTACAGTCTAAATGCGCAAGCAGGAAGAAATGGACATATAAACAGTGTCACACTTCAGGTGAACTTCCTAACTTAAACTTTCGGGAAAATTAAGCATGTAGAATCTATTCTAGGCTTTGAGAATGTTAGTAACACTGATTGATCTCTTACCTAGTGTTTTTTTAAAATTTAAGAATCACTAATGGAAACAATCAGTGATCACTGATCAGAGTGGTTTATGACACAAGCGACATTTGAACAGAACGAGACTTCATTTTGATATATTTTTGTCATCCTTGCATGCTTTAGTTTCACAATATAATAAAAACGTGTGTCGCATCATGCAGACAGGAATAAGAAAGCATCTATTTGTTGGGATTGACAGCACCATGGCTATCGGCCTTAGAGGTCCAACCAATCTTTTTGGGCATCCAACAGATAAATTATTAGATAGTCTCGATTCTGAGCTATCAAAATGGGATTCTGAGCCAAAGAACACTGTGAAAAAGATCACATTTGGCCATTTTCCTCTTTCATTCTCAGCAGCCTCAGAATCTGGAAGGACCTTGAAAGATGTTTTTCTCAAGCATTCGATATCTGCTTACCTATGTGGACATCTCCACTCGAGGTTTGGCAATTTGAAACGGCACCATCAACCTGGTAACGATCTCATACAACTAAATATGCAACAGACATCCTCCAAGAATTTTCCAAATGAATCATCTCAAATCCAGGAATTTTGGGAGTGGGAGATGGGTGACTGGAGGAAGAGCAGAGCCGTGCGTATTTTGGCTATTGACAGAGGTCATGCTTCGTTTGTCGATATCAACTTGAACGCAGGTCCTAAGGAAACTACCATCCTACCCACTTTTCCTTTGGACTCGCGCTATATTCTAACATCACCTCATCTTGCTGAATTTGAGCATCAATCAAACGATCCCTCGCATTACATGACAATAAGAGCTTTGGTTTTCTCATCATCTCCAATCATCACAGTAATGGCCCGAGTATATGATACCCAGCTCCGAAATCCTGTACCAATCGTGGAGGATTCAATGACAAAGATCAATGATAATTCCTCAAGAGGAGCTCTTTATGCTGCACCTTGGAATTTTAAAGCGTTTGAGGACCCATCTCCAGAAAGATACTGGCTGCAGATAGAAGCAATTGACATAAGAGGCAGGTCAACCTTGACCGAGTTGAGGCCTTTTTCAGTAAATGGTATTTCCAGTTCTCCATCTTGGACATGGAAGGAGTTTATGGTCATGGGTTGCCAATGGGCTGCTTTGTATTTCCCAATACTCTGGTTTTCTCTTGGATGTTTCTTCTTTGTTCTTCTTCTTCCTGTTCCTTTGTTGGTTTTCTCCAAGAAACAGTACACATTACAGAATTTCTCCTCTGATAAGAGTTTCATGAACGGTGTCGGGTGGGTATTGACTGAGTTGTACAAGCTGCACATAGGGTGGTTTGGATTTCTAGGTTACTTGCTCTACCTTGTTCTATTTCCTTGGTTTTCTGGACAGTTATTTACTGATGGTGGTCAAAGGGGGTATATGACTTACAAGGGCTGGGTAGTGAAACATCTTGAAATGGGTAAAAAGTTGGAGTTCCTTGGGTTCCCAGATATAATGGTGATAGTCATTCCTCATCTGGTATTTGTGGTTTTCCCTTCTCTTCTGGTGGCTGTGGGATTGGCTATGGAAAGTGAAATGTATAGACTACACCTTTTAGCTCATTCAGGGAAGAAGGAGGATGATCGTCTTAAGGAGAAGAGTCTGAGATCTAGACACAATAACTGTCAAACTAATATATCATCCAAATTTCATATTAATACCCGGTGGATCAGGAAAGTTCTAATGGTAGTTTGTCTGGTGATCCTGTACAAGCATTTTAAGGTAATTATTTCATTAATTCTTCTTTCCAACATTCTTGTGAATTGCTCATGTATTTCATTGATCCTGCATAAACACATTTTAAGTTGCCTCACTTTTTACTCTAATAAAGTTGATCTGCTATCTGACTTTCATTAGCAGATTGAAATAAATGGAATTAGCCTATCCCCTTGCTCAAAAAAAAAAGAAGAAAAGTAAGAAAGAACAGAAGAGGAAAATTGTTTCGTCCCTTTCTTTTTGTAAGACGGACACAAAATTCGAGGTTGAACTTTGCACTCGTAAAAACTCCTACTTTATCTTCATATTTAAAAAAAATACTAAGTTTCAAGAAAAACAAGTCCTAATAAGTCGGAATAAGTTCCAATAAGCTAATGAAATGTATAAACAATAATACTATGGAAGTATCTTTTAAGAGCAATTTGTTGGTGAACTTTAAAAAGATCTACCATGTTATTGGATATATTAGTGTTCATAAGAAAATATTGAATAATGTTGATGCATATAAGAAAAACAAAGGGAGTATTAACTCAAAGGTATCTATTCACTCGTGAGCGTTTCTTATAAATTTGTCTTCTATTAAATCTATGCTGGTATGTATGACTGTAGTCTGTGGGTAATTAGTTGCTATTAAGATTTAAATAGCTCTTTTTGCTGTTTTGACTTTCCATTATCCTAACTATTTGTGTTTTTGGTTTGTAAACTTCATTTCATTCCAACATAGCGTTGTACACTTATCCCTTTCATTCCTAAACTTGTTTCTATGTTGCAGAGTTGCAAAGCCCTGGTGAAAGCTTATGAAATGAATCCGTTGTTACATTTCCCAGTTTATGCTCTCTTTACCCCACTGCTGCTAGCATATGCTGTCTACAAAACCAACAGACGCTAGCATTATCAACAGGCATAGGATATTCACTATGTTTGATCCAAAAAGTTTCAGAAGAATTATCCAACAGCAGAACATGTCTCTGACACAGCAAACTGTAATCTGATGAAAAATCTGGCTCGTTGAAGAAAGTTGATCCATTATCAGAACAGGTTACGGGAAAAGGTCCTTAAGATTTCGCGCCAAAACCCAATCAAATGCTCAAGACAAAGCTGTTGTTGGTCAGCGTTTGTAACGAGGAATCTAAGCCCTTCCTGCAACATTCCTTAATCGACATCAGTTCTAACATTTGTAGTGGTTTTGTAGAAGCTGTTGCAGAATCCATGTAGGGATAAATAGTTTGTGAATTTCCTTGATGTTGATTCAACATTGTAATCACTTGTATGGATGTCAACTAACTTAGTTTGTAAAGTCGTATGGGGTAGAATTTATGACTTGATTAAATCACGTCTATATTACTACTTGTGGTTCCTCATACACAGAAAATAAAACATTGTAATCACTTGAACTCCAAGTTATTGATGTACAAGAAAAACTGAAAGTGCACTGCCAAATCTTTGAGCTCAATTAAGATCATCTTTTTCAAATTTTCTCTATGGCTTGTTGACTGTTGTGCTTGTCCTTTTTCCTGCAAAAATAAACATACTTTGTTCAAGAACTTTGCAATTTTTGCACGTCCATCACCAGTTTCCACCTTACTCCTAGTTCCGCCGCCCCTGCTGTGGCCGGGACTTCTTTCCTTTTCCCTTAATAGCAGAGGTATTTGTAAAAGCCTAGTGTATTTGCTTGTATACCCTTGAAGAGAAACTTAATTTTAACAAATGCCACTAATAGTCCGACCATTGCAAATTAGAAATAGCATTTGAATTGAAATATGAGTACTGTATCCCCCTAAAAGAATAGGAGTTTTGTGCGAAATAAAAAGTTAGATTAAAGCTCTGTTTGGTTGGACGAAAAGTCATTTTCAATGGAAAGTAATTTTTGCAAAAGAAAAATCAATTGTAGAAGCTAGAGAAAAAAGGAAGAATGGAAAAGAAATGGGAGGACAGATGGAAAAAAGGAAAGAGGGAAGGTAAGGAATGGGAACGAATTGTGTTTCCTTTTATTTAGAGAGGAAAATTTATTTACTCCTTGAAAAATCATATCCAATAATTAGGAAAAGTTTTTGCCACACCTTCCAAACCAAAAAAAGGGAAACTAGTTTTCCGGGAAAACGTTGTCCTCCTAACCAAACGGAGTCTATATATCAATCCCAATCTGGTATATAATGCGTATTATGTATTTGTCTGTGCTTCCTATTTTAATAATGATAATGCAAGTAGAGCAAAATTGGCCAATTCGAATCGTTCTTTGTGTCAAAGCCTACAAAAGAGACTTATCAACCCCTGTGACTACTAAATTTGTTGCTTTTGAAAATGGGAAAAGCCAAAGACCTATCTGATAGATGTGAACTGTAACATCTATCAGATAGGTCTGTACTACATTTTTAAAAAAATATACTATAATTTTTTATTGTACTACAATTTTCAGAAACTATGCTACTCTAAGCTGTGTATAAATATACTACATTACGCAAAAAATATACTACATAAATATATAAGTGTACTACGTTTTTAAAAAAAAACTTGATATGTGCCCAACTCCTACCTATCTGATAGGTACTGGGCAACTCTCTTTGAAAATAACATCCTAAATGGCAAAGAGATGAATATTGTCAATCTCAGCATTAAAGGCGATAATCTTGTTCGTAATAAGCATCTTTAGAGATCTATATCAATGGCCTTGTAGCATCCATGCCATCCAAACTACAATTGACGATGTTCGAAATGTCATCTCTGTATTTAATACAATCATAAACAAGCATTCTAAAATTAGTCATTAAACAAGCATTCTTAGAGTTCGGCTATTTGCTATGTGCGTCATACACAAAACTAAATTCGTTTGTATTGAGATCTTTATTCTTTCTAATTATTTTTCAATCATTACTCAAAGCCTACTTTTATATTGACGAGAATAAGCCTACCAATATTTTTGTTAAAAGCGATTTAATCGCACGCATCGCGTGCATATAAGACTAGTTCCCCTTGGTTTCCTAATTTTTCTTTGCGGCTAACAAAAAATACAAAATACTACTTTATATCAAATTGGCGGGTTTTTAACTTCGATTACAAATATCTGGAAGAACATCAACTACTGCAGAAACACACAATCACACTCTCAAAACACCATTTCTTCATCTTCTCCATTCTCACTTCCTCTTCTCATTCTTACAGAGAGAAATCTGAGGAGAGAAAAATTCTCCGAAAATGGATTCCAATTCTTCAGCAACAGCACCAGCAACGCCTCGCTGGAATTCCGAGAGGCCTTTTCTTACAGGCCGATTTCATCAGGTTTACCCTAATTTTGCAATATTCCTCTCTTTTTCTTCTTTGATTGTAATTTCTTTCATTTTCTTATCTATTTTGTTTCAAAATCATAGGAAAGTAAGGAATCATCGCGTAATTCCGAAATCAAGGGTTTCTCCATGGATTCCTTAAGGTGTGTCTGAGCAATTTTGTATTTGATTGATGTTACTGCTTAGTTGTGGTAGTAATTTTTAGGTTTGTATCATAAACAATTGATTCATGTCTGAATGTTGTGTAGTCTCGGAGCGGAAAAAGCGATCGGATGTTATCATGCTTCTGTTCAGGTATTGTACTTGCTGTTATTGATTGTTTACTCACATTGATTAGTTTTGTTTTTTGTGTAATATTAAGTTTGTGGATGATTATCGTCCTGTGATGTTATGGATGTATGCACGGTTAGAGACATTGGAACTGTCTTGCTTTGGTTAGGGCTTGTTCTCTTCGTCTAAATCTAGCTGAACTGAATTGAATTGAAAAAGTTGAATAGAAAAAACAGAACGGGAAGGAATAGTAATATGTATGAGTGAAAGTATTGTAAAGAGCTGAGCTGAAAATAAGTTAAAGAGAAGAGAACATGCTCTTAATCGAAACTAGAAAGGGAAAATTAGGACATGTGTACATCTACTGAAGGTGGATGCTATTCTAGTGTAATGATATGTATATGTGCTCGAGTTCATGTATTTATGTATGCCCCTTGGGGTAGGCGTAGACAATTTTAATGTCCCAATGCTAATCCTCGTGATCACTTTAATCAACATTGAATGCGGGTTTTAGTAGTTGAGGTTAATCTGCTTCGAGGTTACGTGATTTAAAGATAGTAGCGAAGAATCAAGTCCTCTAGGATTTTTGACTTGTATGAACAAAATAGGTTAGAGAGTAAAACGCACCTTGTTTTCTAAAGTTCGTTTTAATTTCCTTATACATTCATTTCTAGCCCTTGCTAAACTTTGCTTAATCACACTTATGATTTGACTCGCCTAAGCTCCTAAGCTCGTTAACTCACCACCTTAATATTCTAAGGATGAAGAACAAAATACAACTTTGAGAGAACGCATGCACTTTGGATATTATTTTAGTAGAATCTTACAGCTCAGCGTTCAGACATAGGAGCAAATTTTATTAGGATTTTAAGGAATATAACATGAACTAAGAGGAACGAAACATAAATGACATTGAAGAATAGAACCGAGTTTCCAGTTATCGAGCCATTGTTTACCCATCAGGATCTTATGGATCTTTGCATATTGGAGCAACTTTAGGCAGCACTTTAACCTCTTGTGGGTTCACTGAGAATGCAACAATCCCTGTTGAGTTCGCATTAGGCGCTTACATTGTGTGTGACTGGTTGCCTAGAAATTGTAGAGGGGAAGGGCTTGGGGGGAGGGGGGGGATGAGTGGGCTTGTAATTCTGTTCCAAATCTTTGAAACAATGGAAGAATTTGGTTTATTTAAGGGGACATTGTCTAACACTTTCTACTCAAAATCAAATGGAACAAATCAGTTTCACCAAGAAGTCCTTATTTATTTTCTTAACTCTTGAGTCTCTGTTATCTACCTGTAGTTCTTAATGACTCTCTAATTACCCGAGGCTTCAAAAATGCTGTAACAATGAAGTTTAGGGTAAATGAAATCATCAGACTCTAAATTAAAACTTTAATCCCTATTGAATAGAATCAAGGAAGCAGGCAGCTCTGCTTACTTGACTTTCTTGGAATAGCTCTTCAAGTCGTGCTTGGAATTGTTTGGTGAGTTGCTCAGTGGTCTGCTTTTTAGGCACCTTAATAGCTACATTATAGGTATATATTACATTCTATAGGTTCAATTTCAGTTTGATGTTTCTCCAAATGTTAATATTTTTTTCAAATTCCTTTGTTATGGAAGGTAATAAGGATGTATTCACTTTTAGTGGTTTTTTTGGTTGGGCAAAGAAGTTGCCTTCTTTACGAAAGTATAAAAATGGTTTGGTTTATTGCAAGAAGTAAGACTTCAAGACGTTCCACGGGAAGTTCCACTTACTTAAGAAGAATTAAATAAGCAACATCGTCCATATTTTGGAAAGTAGAATTTCCTTGTTTTCTTGTCACACCTTAAGATCTCTTATTTTTCTACTTAGGGACTTTGACTTTTGTCTTATAATGTCAACCAAACAACTACTTAAAGTTAATTTGGCAGGTTGTAATAAATGGCGATATATGTAATGAATTTATACATAGTTTTGCCAAAAAAAATTTATGCCTATTTATGGTGATGGATTTCTGTTCCCAAACATGTGTCTTTCTTCATAAATCTCTATGACCACCTCTAAAGGGTAATAGACGGTGATGCAAATTCATGTAGAAAAAGAGATGGTTGAGGGTGGAAGAGAATTACCATGGACATCAGTGTTGAATCTTCTTTTTGGCCATTACACTTAAAATGTTTAAGTCCATCTCCTTGACCACCTATCAAAGAGTTCTTGAGAGTGCAGGTTGGATCCTTCTTCATGAAGGAATGAGGGTTGATTCATGTTCTTGCTTTCCAAACCTTGCAAACAGTACCCACCAAGCATTTCGTCAACCTCCCCCTCCCCTTTCCCAATTAAAATAATAAATAAAACTAAATACGAAATTTTATTCCCCTTCCCCCTCTTCGTGCACAAAATCTAACTACGAAGGCAAGCCGGAGTTTGGAGAACTAAAGTGGGGTAGCTGAAAGTAGACTTTACGACATTGTAGAGGTTTTATAATACTAAGAATTCATGCCATCTCGAAAATATGGCACCTATTTTGCTGTGGTGAGGGAATGAGGATGAAAATCTGGTATTGAATGTTGTACAATTGCTCCCAACAAGGGTCACGTTTTATTTTATTTTTTTGCAAGGAGGGTCATAAATTAAATGCATGTCTTAGATACCACTTAAAGGGAAAGTTATAATAGACTGCAAAACTCTTGAATAATTGTATTATATCGAAAAGACTGTACCTATTTTGATGATGTGGAGAATATTGATCTGATTTTGGATATTGTAAATGGTAAGGAATAAGGCAGTGTAACATTTGTCACTTCAATTTTACATTAAGCGTGTATACAGTCAGGGATTTGTTAATTTAAATCATCGCTGCTCTGGCATAGGAACTCATTGTCATCGATGATCTCCTTTCTGCTTTGGTTGGAATTGAAGGACGCTACATTTCCATCAGAAGAATCGCGGGGAAGGAGGATGAACTTACCTTCCAGGTTGATGCATCTATGGATTTAGCTCTTCAGGTGAGATTTTGTTGGTCTCAGACGATTCTTTCTAATCTTTTGTTGAGCTATGTAACCCTGTGCCATGTAGCAATGAATTACTATAATTTAGATTAGATCATTTTTAAAGCAATGATGACATGAGCTGCTTTCACCATCTCTTTGATTTGGTGACCAGTTGTTTGCTGGAGTGGAGGCCAATCGATTACATAGCTTCTGAGGATACTGAACTGTTTAGAAAGAAGACAGATTTAACCTGAAAGATTAATCTATAATTCCTGTTTAGTGCCTGACTATATCTAGAATAACATGCTCTAAAACAGCTGACTGTAAATGCTGCAGGAGTTGGCGAAACGCATATTTCCGTTGTGTGAGAGTTACTTATTGATTGACCAGTTCGTTGAGTCACGATCTCAGTTCAAGAAAGGACTGGTTAATCATGCCTTCTCAGCTGCAGTAAGAGCACTTCTTCTGGTATGTTTTAATGGCCTTTAAGGCTTCAGCTTATAAGTTATATTTATTAAACTGTCACCATTCTTGTCCCTCCCGCCCCCCAAAAATAGATAATGTAGCTATCTGAGTGGTCTCTTACCTGCTTGTAATTTGAGGAGGCAAACTGGTCCCAGGCTCCAGATACAGAATACGGAAAGGCTTTCGAGAGATTTCACTCCCTTTTTTATGTTTTTGTTTCGATTCATTCACTACCACCAACTTCCCTCATCAGCTTACCCCAATATTGATTCCCCTTACTCCCGTGGGATTTAAATTCCCTTAATTTGGGCTTTCAGAGCTACTCTAACATGATTGTTATCACTTATCATAACACAGTCCTTTTTGTTCTTAATCTTATCTGAGTTGTTTCTTTTGCTGGCATACTGTCCTTTATTGGTTGAAGTCTAGTCAATTATCTGGTACTACCTTTGTCCCCTAATGCCTCTCCATTTTCCATTTTGGTTTGTCTTATTACATTTCTCATTTCCTTTTTAGGAATAGGTCCACCAATCACAATTATGTTTCCCATACCTCTCCTCAATCAAAATGAATAAAAGCTACCCACTACTTTATTTTTAAATTCACAACTTACTCGACAATGCGAGCCACTCTCCTAAAACTATGTGTCCAAAAGAAATCGGAAGGGCTTCCAGAGAAGAAAGTGAGTATTTTCTAACTATAGAAAAGAACTTCTTACTTCTGTTTAAGAGACTTTAATAATAAAGATCTAATGAACCTTTGTATAAACTCAATAGATCCAAGAATTGAGCAATGGGATTACACAAGTCTTTACAATTTTTGTATAAAAAAACTATTTTAGAAGTATGGAAAAAAGGAAAAGTAAGGAAAAATAGGGAAACATCAAACATGTTAAAAAATATGATGGGGAAACACCATAGTGGGGGAGTTGTTGGGGATGGATTAATCCCACCGTCCTTCCCCTGAGATGGATTGATCGTATGCTTATCGCTTAAAAATGTGTTCTTGTTTCTTAAAAGAATATGCACTTATATTTAAAAAATTAGAGGAAATGGTAGGCTGGTGTGAACAGGGAAAGGACGGTGGGATTATCGCCCACCAAAACCAACTATTTAGAAACACATGATTTCCCATTGCATGAGTTCGATTATAGAAAGACCATGATTAAACACAAGAATAGACCACAACAATATATTATTAAATTTAGCTCTAGTCAAACACGAAATAACTTAAGAGGCTCCCGTTTACCATCATAAGGGCTCTCTTGACCAAAGATATGCTTATAAGTGATCTCCTTTGAATCAAGGCTACATTCCATCAGGTTCTCTATTTAGTCCCGAAGGTCCCAAAAGCATATATTATAGCATTCAAAATTGGTGAACTAGGGACTTTTTTTGGATCCGGTGATGATTTTTATCGACCAAGGGTTTTAGATACCTTGTGATGATTATTGAGTGGAGGTCTTTACTTTAACTTAAAATGTTTTTTATAGCTTGTTAGTTGTTACTTATCTTTCCAAAGTTGCTCTCGCCCTCTGTGATAATCTTCCTTTTTGGTCTTTTCCACTTGACTTTCATAAAATGGAATCACAGCTATCATTTTGCCTCTATCATTGAACGTCCCAGTCGCTAAACATCCAATGACCTCTGGGCACCACCCGAATCACTCTAAGATGATTTTTAATGGTTTCCTATGACCCCATGATGCATCTTAAGAGGCTTGTTGTCGGGCCTCAGAAATATCCCAGAGGCATGTATTATAGCCTTCGCATCTTTTTGAACTTTCCCAAGTCCACCAAAGTTACGAGAACCTAGGCATGGACGTCGAGATGCCTTGCGAGTTGCCATGACTCTTGGGTAGTTGGTGAAATAAAGTTCATCATTTACCCAAATAGCAGTCTCAAACATATATAGAGTATTAAATTCTAATAGTATTGACACATACTTTATATCGATTTTGAGTGCTAGAAATTGGGATTCATAGACTTCCAATAGTTAGTTAATTGTAACAAATAACTAACTATAATCTGAACAAACTCTTCCCAAAACTTGATTTATGGGAGCACAATTGTGTCGCTTCATGTATGATGGCGCTTAGCACCGTGACTCATCACTTAAATAATGTCTCTTCCACCATGCACTACAATTAGTTAGTTTTGCATATTGAATAGCTTTCATTCGGTTAATTGCCTAACATGTCTTTTCACCAGTAACTACATTATTATTTTCCTATTATTGAATAATTGACGGCAACAGGCCAAACTATTGCCTATCTTCTATAAACAGTCAGGAACAATCCAAACTATTACCCCAATCTTCCATAAACAATCCAAACTATTGCTTATCTTCCATCAGCAGTCCAAACTAGAAGAAATGTTTTCCTATTATAACAGGTTAACAGGTTATTTGGATTGTTTATTGAAGATTAGGGTAATAGTTTAGACTGTTCCTGGGTTATCAATAGTTTGGACTGTTCCCAGGTTATTAATAGTTAGGACTGCTTATAGAAGATGGGCAATAGTTTGGACGGTTGGCGTCAAATTTTCCTATTATTGAATTGACATATATAATATTTTTTTCCAAGTGAGGGTAAAATAGACTTTTGATGTGGATTTATTTAGTATTTTAATTAAGGATAAATTTGACTTTTCATGTGAACACCATCCCCCCCCTCCCTTGTATAATAGAGATAGTTGCAAATGTTTTCGGAAAAATTGCCTAGAATAATGCAACCTTTTGGCGATTCGCAAATAATAATGCAACCTAAAGATTATTCTGGAATAATGCAACCTTTATACCCCATTTATTTTAAACAGGACAAAAGTGGATATGACCTGTATAATAGGTTTAGTGGGACACGTGTCAGCTAATAATTTGTTCTGATAAACAAATTTATTAAAATATCTATAAAAAAAATCAAAAATAAACTACCCCTCCCCTCCCTCCCCTGACCAGTTAACCAGAACCCCCACCCACCTTCTCCCACCAGATTCCCCGCCCACCGGAAACACCGCTAACCCACCCAGAAACCCCCGCCCACCACTCCACTCTCTTCGAACCTCCCCAACCCCTCGAACCACCCCTCCCTGCCCTCCTCCTCCCTCGAACCACCCCCTCCCATCCCTCACCCCGAAATCACCCCATCCCCTCTCCTCACCATTAGGGGGGAGCAGGTGGTTTCGGGGTGGGGGAAAGGGAGAGGCTGAGTTTTTTTTTTTTAATTTATTATTTTGAATTTAAAGTTTTAATAAAAATTACCCTCCACTCAGGTCACCGGTCATTTGTCTTGTTTAAAATAAATGGGGTATAAAGGTTGCATTATTCCAGAATAATCTTTAGGTTGCATTATTATTTGTGAATCGTCAAAAGGTTGCATTATTTTAGGCAATTTTTCCAATGTTTTCTTCATCTTGTTTAAGTGGCTGAAGTTTAGTTTCTGCTAATTGTTGATCAGGATTATCAGGCCATGGTAGCTCAGCTTGAACATCAATTTCGTCTCGGAAGACTTTCTCTGCAAGGATTGTGGTTTTACTGTCAGGTCAGAGCCTTCTATAATTTGAGATTTGAAGATTTCTTGTAAAAGATTTCACATGGAGCATTGAAGAATTTATGAATCTAAATGCTCTTTTTTCCTTCATCCACTTGTAGCCAATGATGGGATCAATGAAAGCTTTATCCTCTGTGATCCAGAAAGCTTCATCCAAAGATTATGCCGGTGTTGATGTTCTCAACCTCTTGCAAAGCCAGGTTAGAGTTTAAGCTCAGCAGCAAATGTCAAGAGACATTAAAGTATTGTTAGATTCCCCTCCTGTATTTTATTCTTACTTTTCATAGCCTTAAACCTGTTGAAGAAACAATTCCTTCTTGGTTTATATTGACATTCCATTTGCAGGCTAAAGCTATGGCTGGTGATCATGTTGTAAGATCACTTCTGGAAAAGATGGCACATTGTGCAAGTTCGGCATATCTCGAGATACTAGAAAGGTATCACTTCTACATGTAGTAAAACCATCACCATTTCGTACAGACTATAAAAGGAAGGGAATTTGACCATGCCTCTGATTTTAGGATTGGGAAAACATCGGGTTTCTTAGTTGTGTCAGTATTGTCTCACTGCTACTAGGCCCACTATCCTTTTCTTACTTCCTCCCTTTTTAATACTTGCAACATTGAGATGATGCACAAGTTTTAAGGAGAGGAGAAAGAGACAGAGAGAGAAAAATGGGAACTTAACGATGCAAGTTGCAACTTCTAGAAAAGGAAAATGATGCGAGTATTAAAAAAACGGAGGAAGTACTTGATAGTGAACAACTTCTCCCCTTCCATAATTAGTACTGCTGGACATGCACGCCAAGTAGAAATATAAAGGTAAAAATTAGGGTTGAGCAGTTATTGAGCTAGACCGCACCAAACCGCAGACCAAATCGTTTTGGCGCAGTGTGAGTTGGTTTATGGGCTAAAAATATGGGTTGGTTTGCATTTTTTACCAAACAGCGGTTTGCGGTTTGGGGTTCAGGTTATTATATTTCTAAACCAAACCGCACCGCAAACTGCCAAAGTGTCTTTAATATTCGATTTACCAATAATTTTGTACCTTTAGTAGTAACATTCGTAGCAATTTTTTACTTTTTTTAGTATTCCCTACCTTTTTGTAGTTTATTTTTATTTTTTTAACAACAAATGTGTAGTTGGTAAAATAAAGCAACAATTACAAATTGCAAAGAGTTTGTTAAGATAAAATGCGGGTAAACCGCAAACCGCACCAAACCGTTTTATGTGGTTCGGTTTGGGTTGGTTTGAAAAAACGTCAAACAGTTTTTGTGTAGGTTGGTTTGGGTTATGTCCCAAACCACACCAACCCAACCCATGTTCACGC
The DNA here is from genome assembly GCA_947645195.1 of Patellifolia procumbens. Classification (NCBI taxonomy): domain Eukaryota; kingdom Viridiplantae; phylum Streptophyta; class Magnoliopsida; order Caryophyllales; family Amaranthaceae; genus Patellifolia; species Patellifolia procumbens. Next base: position 496,895 of record CANSGD010000335.1, read on the forward strand.
GTAGTAAAAAGAGGAACAAGGACAAAGACTATGGAATTGCATCAATGGTAATTGTGTTGCCATTTGGATTTATTGGGGTGTGAAGGTATCGGGTTCGAAACTTTGTGCATTCCTCCTAGAATTTTGTAGCATAGCTTTTCCCTTAAATGTGCAGACTATTTTAGCTTTTAAGTCTCCAAAGTGTAACTTCGTATAGTTAGTATCGTCCTCCCTTTGTCCATTACCTTTCTCTTTATGATAGCTTAGCTTAGATTTTCCTTCCGTTTTTTTAGTTCTCTTTATTTGTTTGGTGTCAACATTAATAAATATACCAGTAATCATTATTTTCATCAAATTCTTATTATTTCTTATCTTATTAGATTACAAAATCAAAATCACAAGTTTTCTAATGAAGAAAGGCAATGTTGTGGTTGAAAGTAATAGAAGCCATCATTGGCTATAATGTAACACTACCAATATTTTGTAATAGATGGCGTATAAAGTGAGAAAAGTTTTGGGAGACTTGGTCGTAATGCACTTTATTATGAACTATGAAGTAAGGAACTATAATGAGAAATCGGAATATATGAAAACTCAGACGAAAATAATTGTAATAACTATTTGATACAATTCGGTTGTGAATTAAAATTCATAACTCGTCTGCTATAACATTTTATGAATTATCCAATCTCTTTCTGGTCTAGTTTAGTACATAAGTTGGTCGTCACCATGCTGAAATTATTAGATCCGCGATCGCCACTATGTAAGACTCCATTTATAATGTCACTCGTCGTTATGGGGTTTTGCAGAGTTTGTTATCTTCTTAGTCTTTAACAGCTTCTTCTACCCCATAAGCTGGATTTCTAATCACAATACAGCATATTGAGAGAAATCCAGGTGTACCGAACTATCTTCAGTATCTGGCTATCTGCATGTTTATGCTAGCACAGATTGTGACTTGAATTAAAACTTCTTTTATAGGTGGGTTTATGAAGGGGTGATTGATGATCCATATGGTGAGTTTTTCATAGCTGAAAACAGATCTCTGCAAAAGGTATATTTGTCATAGAGAAAGCTCAAGCAATGGAATTGCCTTTTCAATTTTTCATCTTCCGCTCTTTCTCTGTTACAGGAAAGCCTTACACTGGATTATGATGCAAAGTATTGGCGACAAAGATACAGCCTTAAAGACAGCATTCCTAGCTTTCTTGCTGATGTTGCTGGGACAATTTTGACGACTGGGAAATATTTGAATGTCATGAGGGAATGTGGCCATAATGTTCAGGTTCTTTGAAAAAAATATTAGTGTGCTTGGTTAATTGTAAATTATAATCCATGTTAATATTAAGAAGTTTACCATTTAATGTAGGTCAGAGTATCAGAAAATTCTAAGTTTCGGAATTTCGGTTCAAACCATCACTATCTTGAATGTATAAAAACTGCATACGATTTTGCTAGTGGCGAGCTGTTAAATCTCATCAGAGAGAAGGTGCACTTTCTTCTGTCACTTTACTTATCTAGCTTTCCTCCCCCCTTTCTATTCCGTGTGTGTTGTGAGTGAGAGAGAGAGAGAGAGAGAGAGAATCATTGTAGACCCTTTGCAATTTGTGGCAGTAAGAGCTAATTTAGCAAAGAACAAATGGTTGGATTGAAGAGAGAGAATAATAAAAAAAAATGAAAAAGTGACAAGAGAGAGGAGAGAGAAAGTGGGAGAGCGAGATAGAGGAAGGCCAAGAGAAAAATGACTTCATGAAGTCATTTTGCAAAGACCAAATACTTGGTGTTAGGTTGTTTGAGGAGAGAGAAAGGGAAATTTAATATTGTGTGGAAGACCAAATATTTGGTCTTTGCCAACTATGATGATGATCTCATATAAATGGGCAAGTACCTCAGGAATTTTCTGTTTTTCTGCTTGCAGTACGATCTGATGGGAAAGCTGCGATCTATGAAGCACTATCTTCTTCTTGATCAGGTACTGCTGCGTTTACTTATTTCATTGGTACAAGTGGGTTGCTTTATTGGTAGCTAAGCTTGTCCCTAAATAATCTTGCTGCCTGTGTTATTTTGCCAGTCACTATTATCCTTGGGTCTTTACTCTTCAGCAGTCATGCTTGTTGCTTGCTACGTAGAGACCATGAATCTCTTACGGGGCGTTTGGAATGTGGGAATGGGAGTTTAGTCTATTTTCGGGGCTAACATCAGTATCTTTTATTCTGTTGCTGATGTTGGTTGGGCTGTTGCGAGATTGATTGCTGTGCATTATATGCTCTGTCAAACTTGTGGGTGTGGCCCAAGTGTCTCATGTTGAGGACTCTCCGGATCTGGCCTTATCCATGAGAACACACAATTGATGCTGTGGCGGTAGATATTTTGTAATTGCTATAGTCTACAGAATAGTGATTCCTGGTTTCTTATTATTTGTGGGAATGAGGGTTGAGGGCAGATGGAAGAACTTGTGTTAAAGTTGGAAGTTTCATGGACCATCATGAATTCATGGTATCAAAACTCGGCCTTAGGTCTTCTCCGTTTCCTCCTTCCATACAGAAGGAACTCCTTCTTCATGCCATGTCCTTCATGACTGTGAGCTCAGCAAACTGCAGTGCAGTTCTTGCTTCTCTTGAAGACCCTTGATCAGTAGTAAGGCACGGTAAAAAAAACTGCCTTTTAAACTTGGTTCAAGTCATGATTGGAAAGAGAGAATTTATAAGTAAGTATGACTAGAAGAGTAAGAAGGAAAAACTTAGGTCTTCCACTTTTCCTCTGGTTACTAAACCTATTCAACTAACATGTAATCATGCAGCTTGCCAGAATCTCAAATCCAGAATTCAGACAGCATGCCATCCGCATTTAAAAGAAACTAAACTACACTTCGTCTTACTCATGCCGGACTTCTTTCCACTCCGAGCCGCCAACGCTCGATATAAACAAGCTGCCTAGACTTGTCACTTTATTAGGTCAAAACTTAGGGTTATCAAGATATTTGGCTGCAACAGCTGCAATGGCCACAACCATCCGCATCGTCCCATGAAACTGGTTGCCTACCGCAATTGTGACTGCATCCAAGATTTAAGTCCTTGTATCCGATACTTCTGTATTCTCCTGAACTAGGTTTAGATGGATAAATCTATTAAGTCCATGCCGAGGCAGGAGAAGGGAGTCTTATCTCAAATTTATGCTGCCTTATGCTAGCGGCTGTATTCTGGCAGACTCTTTGTTTGGTCAAAAACACAACCTGCCTGCTAATTTAAATGACGTATGAGAGATTTGATATAGTCCCTTACAGTTGAAGGATGAAAATTTGACCACTGATGTTGCTTTCAGCTTTGTTTTAATGTAGACAGTCCTGCGATTAACAGTTTCTCTTAGATGAACAAGATTACATGTAAAGTTACTTAATTATTGCAGGGGGATTTTCTTGTCCACTTCATGGATATAGCTCGTGAGGAGCTAACCAAAAAGAGTGAGGAGATCTCAGTAGAGAAACTGCAGGTCTCTTGCTATTTCTATCTCTCCCTCCTCAGCTCTTTCTTTTGCGTTAGTCCTTCTTGGTTGACTACATTTGTGTTTTGCTCTGTTTACAAGTTCTTGTGTTTTGAGGACTTATGTCTCTACCTTGCCATCTTAGTCTCTTTTGGACCTTGCTTTGCGATCCACAGCAGCTGCAGCAGATCCCTGTCATGAAGATTTGACATGTTGTGTTGTAAGCTACTTGTTTCCCTTGTTTCTCTGCACAAACAAACTTCCTTGATCAGGTGTGCTATCTGCCAGCCTGACTTTCTTGGTGGTATTGTACTTTTTCCCTGCAGGAAAGATCTACTTTACTAAAAAGATTAAGCATGCTCAAAGATCTTGATATTGGTAAAGCTATATCTGATAATGATTTTGAGGAACCGGCAAGCATTACTGGCCTGGAGACTTTTTCCTTGAGTTACAAGGTAATGAAGACTGACTGAGCTTCTTTGTTTATATACCCCTTTCGGTTTCAATGCACTAGATGAGTTTGAGGTGCATGATTTTCCGCATTTGATGTAACGGGAGGGTTTAATCAGAGCACTAAGGTACTCATGTGTCATCACCTTGTGTTATTTTCCTGTTTGAAAGTTGAAAGGCCTAGGGATTTGGAGCACATATGTCATTAATTGTTCGTAAGACTGTGACAAAGTCCAGGACTGGGGGTCCTGGATAAGGCTAGAATAGGCCACTGACAAGGTCTTGGAGAGGACCATTGTCAGACTAGCAAAGCAATAACATAGCTATGGACAAGGCTCCATACCCAACCAACCCCAGGAAAACCTAATGATGTGATAATTTTAAGGTGGTTGAGCTTCTGTCATCAATAAGGCCCTTTCTGGAGCTTCAATGGAATAGAACTTTGGGGAGGGAGGCTCACTGTCAGTATACCCCTGTAGACCATTATATGGCACCTCACTGTTACTGCTCTGCCCATAGTAACGCCTTATTGAAGCCTATATCATCTTTTTCAATTCTCTGGAGCCCGGCAAGAAATCTAGACGAAAGAATGAACAAAAGCTTAAATGGGTATTGAGATCTCCCTCCCGATTCCTCAGGTCATTATTGCTCCACTACAACTCTATCAATACCCTGCTAACCTTCTCCATCTGCCAAAAACTACTGTGTGCTAGCTGTTAAGTCTTCAGATTATGTTGTTGCAGTCCCTTGACAGGGAATTAATAAGGCCACTGTCGGGTGGCTATGCCAGAGACAAGGCCGTATTGCCTACTACGGCTTTAAATGCAGTCTCTGTACATAGGTGTGTGCATGTGTGTGTCTGTGTATGTATGTATGTATTAGTTTGTGTACATGTAGGGGGTGAGAGTATATTGATGTATGTATGTATGAATTTGTGTGCTTGTGGGGGTGAGAGTATATACAAACGCGCACATGCACCCTAAATTTGTGTGCACGTGGGGGTGAGAGTATATACAAACACGCACATACACCCAAAAATCCATCCAGACAAAGTATGGCCAATCGGTCATGTAAGTCATGTATATAACATGAATTTGATAAATATTAGGAGCTTTTATATGTCCTTACTACAACATATCTACAGCATCAAATGCTTAAATTAAGTAGGCACAATGCCTAAAATGTAGACATCTTATTTTTTGATTGTTTGTCTTAGTTATCCATCAGTACTGGTGTTTATTGCGAAAATAACTCCTGATACCTTTGAAAACCCTTTTTAATATTGCCCAGAATGCAAAAACTGCCTGGGACATGACATGATTTGCATTCAACTTTTAACCCTTGTGCTCAATCCTTTGAAGGTTCTCTCCTATACTTTTTTTTTGATATTTTAGTCTCATTCTTTGTGCTCAGGTTCAGTGGCCACTGTCCCTTGTTATATCAAGAAAATCCTTGACCAAATATCAGTTAATTTTTCGATTTCTATTTCACTGTAAACACGTCAGCCGCCAGCTTTGTGGCGCTTGGCAAGTGCATCAAGTAAGTTGTTATGTTTCTCACTGCCTTTGTCTACATTTAGATGTTGCTTTCTGCTTGTTCTTAGTAAGATGGGACTTCTTGTTGCAGGGAGTTCGTGCTGCTAACTTGAAGGGAACTGCTATATCTCGGTCTTCCCTTCTTTGTAGAAGTATGCTGAAGTTTATCAATAGCCTTTTACATTACCTAACTTTTGAGGTAAAATATTGGGGTATCCAGCATTGCATGCTTCAAATTTTGTATCTCAGGTTTATCCTGCAGCACATGTTTTATATTGATTATGGCTATAGCCCAAATCCTTGATTCTTTTACTTCATCCAGAAAATGCTATGAGTAGTTGTAGCTAAACTTGTCTATAATTTAATCCTTCATTAAAAATAAAAATCAGCCTTCTGTTTTTTCTTTATTCTTTGCTAGGTTCTTGAACCTAATTGGCATGTGATGAATAATAGGCTGCAGTCAGCGAAAAGCATAGATGAGGTATGGATTATTTGTCACTTTTTAGTTTTGATATAGTTGTAAGTGAACAGGCACATTTTGTTACGTGCTCTCAAGTCGTTCTGGGCTTCTTGCTATGGCTTTTTATGGTGAACAGGTTATCCAGTATCATGATTTATTTCTTCAGAAGTGTCTGAGAGAATGCATGCTGCTTCTGCCTGTACTTCTGAAGGTTAAGTTCTGTCTGCTAAATTCTTGAATATAGTCATTTTAATTGAAAAAAAAACATCCATCAATGCCTTCTCAAGTTTATACATTAAAGGACTTACTCTTGTCAATATAACTGACGGTAATTGCAGAAGATGGAGAAATTGAAGCTTATTTGTCTTCAGTACGCTGCAGCTACTCAATGGCTGATATCTTCTTCCATTGAAGTTGCTGAGCCCCTATCAAGTTCGGGTAAAGACTCAAAAGTTAGGTTTTCTTCCAAGGCGTTAAAGTTCACAGAAAATGCTACAGTAACAGATTCTATCCTGTAAGTCTATCAGTAACATCTTCCCACAACTTATGATGTGTCTGTTCTTTCAGCACTCATTGTATATCAATCTGTTGCAGGAAATTTGAAAAAGAATTTAATGCTGAACTTCAAAGCCTTGGGCCAATCTTGAGTTGTCGTTCGCAAGCAGAGCCATATTTAACACATCTAGCACAGTGGATTCTTGGAGTTGGCAATGAACAGTAATTTGTTTGTAGGAACAACATATTTTATTTAAGAGCAGTGTTTGCAGTTTGATTCTTGGTGTGCTTGGCATTGGCAATGGCTTGCCCTCGATAAAGAGAAAATATGGTAAAAAACTATCAAGATTCCTTGTAGTGCAAATATATTGTAGTCTTCTTGCGCGCAAATGTCAAATTCTTAGGCCATTGTCCTGATTTGAGTTTTCAAATATAGTTACAACCAGGTTGATAAATGATATCCAGAGTAATACCACGTTTAATGAAAGCTAGTGCGACTCATTATTGTTTTTTGTTTTAATTTTTCTATTTTTTGAAAACTAAAGAAATTTGTTGTATGAAAACTATAAATAGTAATTTTGGTTTTTGGTTTTTTTATGATTTTAAAAATCTTAAATAGAGACATATTTGTACTAATCATTATTATCTTAAAGACCGACATAATAAGATAGAAAACTTCTTTTACTCCATCTTTTGGTTTTCTAGTTTTAAGAAGTATAACAAAATTAATTAACATGCCATTGAATTTCTGATTTTATTTTAAATTTTGATTTTAATATTGATATTGCTGTAATATTGAAATTAAAACTAGTCTTATGAAAACTAATCCTATGAAATAACTTTAGCTTACTCATCAGATCAACTGTCAAAAAATATTTGGTTAGAAGAGAAAACTCTTGATTCAATCATATGAAACTATCATTGGAAAACGTTTTCACCCCAACCGAAGAGAGCTATTAGTGAAATTTTCTCAGGAAAGTTGGTTAAATTGCATTGGTGAAAATGGAAAGAATGGGTACAATTATTTTTCGCATACCATTCAGTCCATTCTTCTCAAATTGAGCGGAGGAAATACAACTAGCTTCAAACGGAACAGCAAGTCAAGATATCAACAATAAAAACAAAGGCCCCAGCGCATCACTTTCACCCAGACTAGCAGAATATAATCCCAAAAAAAAACACATTCTAGCATGACATTGTGAACAATCCATCTAACAGGAGAGGAAGAGCTCTAATTCACATCGTGTCTGCTTTTGGGACACCTACTTGAAGCCAGATCTTGAAAACAGCTTGCTACAAGTGCATTTTCATTTTTCACTATTACAACCTGGCTGAAAGGCTCAGGCTATTATACAGATTTTTGTTTTCTACTATTACAACCTGGCTGAAAGGCCCAGGCTATTGTACAATTTTCGAGAACTAGATAACACAAATGTTTCCATTAAATGCTGGTTTGGATCCCAACGCAGACACAGCAGATGGAACTATATACACCTCGAATTATAACACTGAAACATACATTGTACTTCCCCAAATCATTACCGCCCTTGTTATTTTGGTATGGACCGGGTAACCACCTCATGCATGGAAAGTTGGGAAAGTGAGCCACGATAAAGATCATTAGGCATCCATTATTGCCATCTGATGCCTAACCTATCAATGTGTTTTTGGCCTCAACAATTTTTCAACTCCAAGTGAATCCTAGTATAGCAGACTGTTCATCTTCTATTATGACACATCTGACAAACGGTGGCGGACCTAACATTGGCAAATGTACAATGCTCACATGACCAGTGACTTGAATCGTCAATATTTCTACTGGAACTACCAGATTTTGATGATGTGCCTTTGCCTCTTCCACTTTTGCTCCTACCACCTAGGCTCTTTGAGCTTGTGGATCGGCTGCAAGCACCGTGTGAGTCCACATCTGACAGACCATTTTCTAGGGCGCGCACAAGGTTCTCAAAATAATTTCTCGTTACGCTGTCATAAATTGATGTATATTCATCAGGACACAAGAAAAATATATCAAAAGGATAAACTCAGCCAACAACAAAAAAAACAACTCGTGGGTAACAGGCTGCAAGTCAGGTGCATATGAGGAATCCACTCGGATCAGTAAAAATTGGACAATTTTATGTACTGATGAAGCGCACACTAAATGATCCTCCAATCTCAATCTAGTAACTGCAATACCTTGTAAGACCAGCTAGCTTTGTACGAAACTCGTTAAATTCTTTTGATGGACCTTCTGCGTTAAGGTACACTTGCAATTCCTTCTCTGCACATTGATGAAGTCGCTCCAAACCAGCCTCTGCTTCACCTACAGGACAAAGAAAGAGCTCAGCAACGACAACAAGGCTGATCAATACTGTACTAAACCAGATCCAGATGGCATACCCTGCAAATACTCAAAAAAACGTCTCTTAGCATGTTCATGCTCAGCCAAGTAATAGCCGTAAGCATATGTCCATTTTAGGACACGTCTACATTCAACTATCTGCAAGCACAGACAACTCAGGGGAGAGAATCTCAAAGGTCAGGAAAAGAAATGCAACAGAGCGATAATCCACCTGCAACCATGCTTCAATGATAAACTTGAGTTGCGACTCTGGTTGACACTGTATGTCACTTAGCTTCTCTAGCTGCAGAACGCAGAAAATCATCACAATTCCACTTAAAGCCATTAGTGAAGACAGCAAACAAACAGAAGTTTCACCATAATATTTCTATTGAAAGATAGTCGCAGCTCTTAGAAAAGAATATATCATTCAGGCCATCAGTTGACATGGTAAATCATAAAGCAAGGAATCTTTTGCCCGTGTTTCTTGGAAACATTACAAACTTATCGAAGGGGAAAAATGAGATGGTGATTCTTCATTGGAACCTATTGGCAATTGGAAGATAATGAATTATACAAGTGCACTAAGTAGTGGGTCAGTGGCAAGCAAGATGAGCAGAATATTCTTTTCCCCTTCCCATCATCTCTTAGGGCAATCTCTAATGCATCCAGCACTAATTTCATGGAGCTCTTCTACCTACTTCAAAATTTAAGTATGAGTAAAAGAAGGATGCTAGCCCCAACATACATGTTTTAATCTAAAAGCTGGGGATTGTCAATGTGACTAAGATATCTTCAGCTATTTCCATTTCTAGATAAAGGCAACAGTGAAAACTATGCAAAAGGGATTAATGTTTGAAAGTGTATCATAAAACCTATGTATTGCCATTGAAAACCTAGTCCAGCAATAATTTGTCCTTCTATCACCCCAAAATGACAAGCCTTGCAAAGGAAACCCAGAAGGAGAAGACACTTACATGCACATTTTGCATCAGCTGAAGGTCTTGAAGTGCTTTCTGCCTAGACTGCACAAGCAAATCGAAAGGAATGTAAGAGACCTGCAAAAACTTGAAGCTTAAAGAAAGGGCAAATGCTAGGACCATGAAGAGCCCCACAACTCATGATAACTTACTAACCCATACAAAATCCCAAACAAGAAAAGAATATATTATATACGAGAAGGTGAGAGTTCCATACTAGAGGTAAGAAGCATGAGAGAGGATTGCTTATTCCAGTACCCTTAAGTCACTACATCAATCATAAGGGCTCTCTTTCCCATACATATTCACAACTTTGTACTCCTTCCTTCCCAATCTAGTTACACCTCAATTCTATGCACAGAGTTTTTGGAAGTGGATGAAGTGAGACATGGTGTTCGAATCCAACCTTCCTTTACTTGTATTTTCCTTATTAATGTTTTCTTACATTAGTTAATGTTCTAATCCTCTTGTATAAGTTTATAATTTATTATGGAGTTATTGCAAAATCAGTGTTCACTAGGTACATGAACTTTCTCAAAAAAAAACCGCCCTTTAGAGATGAAAGAACCCAATTAAGCTTCTTACCCACTGTTGCAAGCTTTCAGACATTGTGCTTGCAGTTGTTTTAAATGGTCCCTCCAAACTCTCAAAAAAGGTATTATCGCATCATCGACCCCGCTGTGCTGGCCTCATGCACACAAGCTTCTCCCTTCCGGTGCTCTTGTCGCCAGTGGGCAAAAGTGTCTCTTCAGATACAAAGAGTTTGTACCTCCACGAGCTTAAGAAATCCCATTCTGCATAAGGTTTGCACCCTTGCTGGGCAGATAGGCAGGTGACATTGACTCGGTCCGGTGTCCAACACATGTGGATTGTGGAAGGGCTCTCGGTCAACGGAACAAAGGTACGTTGGGGATAACACGCCGTCAGGCCCCATGACTCCCAAAGGCTCTTATAAGGGCTCTTATCGACGGAGCGTGACACATGAATTGTATTAATTTATTGCACAAGTTGATTACATAGAAGATAGTGGGGTGTCCTTAGGTTAGGGACGGTATTAATGCAATGAGTTTCATCAAAATCAATAAAGCTTTGGCGCATAATAGTACAGTGAGGAATGCTAAGGATAGTGAGTCCATGCCTAAAATATGAGTGTGGCAATTAAATTGGGACGGCCAATATGGTAATTGGAAGTATTGCAACTAGATTGGGACGGAGGGAATATAAGAAAGTTCCTAATCTGACACTTGCCTTAAAATTTGACTTATTAATGACACAGTTAGTAGGAGAGATGGGAAGAGAAACGCATAGGAAGAGGGAAGGGGGGAAGGAGGAGAAATACATAGGAAAAGAGGGGGAGAGGGAGGAGAGGCGAAAAAGAAAAAGAAGAGAGAGATCACTACATTAATAGGACAATGATAATCAGAATATCTATATCAGACTGACTCTTAGGGGTCAAACATGCTCAAGCGTAAAGCATCAATCCCAGCAAAAATGTGTGAAACATAACCACGGAGAATGATAAAGTGAAGATCAATAAGCTGGTACATACCGATTGGTTGCTCGCCCAACGTTCATAATAATGAGTATACCTCTCTAACGAATTTTTGGCCATCTCTCGACGTTTCTCACACTCATCATACTGTGACAAAACAACAAATGATAACCCATCAATATAAATGCATGCTACATCGCCTTCGAACAAGGGCATGTGTATCACCAATATGACCATAAGCAGGTCATCTTACCACTCCCTCCTGCTTTGCAGTTTCATAGCGATTACATGCATAAAAACCACCTGTCCTCTCACCATGTTCGGACCAAGCACCAAGACAAAGCCTGCAAAGGAGAAAATTACAGATCTAGTCAAATTACGATCCTTTTTTTCCCACTATTTCTCTTTTTATTTTCTCCATCTGTTCCTAGGAATTGAGGAACAGAATTACCACTTCCAGAACAATTTGTGCAAATGCAGTAAGAAGAAACAGAAATAGAACGGTAGGTAACAAAATAAAAAGATTTAAGAAAAGAATTAACATAACCTTACCAGCAAAATTCAAATTTACAGGGAGGCGTACACGTAATATGCATACATCCCTGGTTTTTCTCAATCGGACGCTTGCACTTTGGACATGGTTTGGAGTTGGCCAATATCCTATCACAAGAACACCATTTCAGCAATGCTGACTACTAAATCGGTTAAAGAGGAACCCCTCCAACAATGATACATACAGGACGGGCAAAAGTCATACTACAAGTAAAATAGCAGCAGACAGCACGTAGCAGCTAAAATATTATACCAACCCAGACGCTCACATAAACAAGAGAAACAGACAAACAGTTGCCTCTTGCAAGGGAACACCAAGATGTAGGAGCTGACTCGGGAGATCACGACATTACAAGAAAAGGAAAAGAAATCAAATTTGACTATAAGCCATCATAAATTCCAGACTTAGCTCACCACAAAGCGAAGTCCCAATTCATACAGTCTATCTAAATCTAGTAGTGACACAGGAGCTTCTGCACAAACACTCCAGCATCATTTTCAGCCACCTTAACAAAGAAATGATTCAATATGTATACTACAGAACTACTCTTTTTAGTTATCTACAGATAATGCAAAACCTTATTTTGGGATCGGCTAATCTGAACAGTCATAAAAATCTTCACGGTGGCACAAGTAAAACAACAAAAGTGAAGGAATAAGTTAAAAAGAATAAACAAAAATGAGAAAGTGAAAGTGTGCAAAGTAAAACAAGAGCATGAGAATCGAGAAAGTATGAAAAGCAAAATACAAGGATGCAAAACAAAGAGTTGAGAAAATCTTAAAAAAGAGTGCTAAGAAGACAAGAGGGGGGGGAGATGTGAACAAAGGATATGAAAAGGTTTGGGAAAACTTTGTTTAAAAATGAGAAGTTTGCATAACAAGTGAAGACGAAACAATTGAAAAAGTTTAAATAAAACATACACAAAATGAAGAAAGTTCGCCCGATATCTCACAATCTCATCACTTTCTAACTATTCAGGCATCCTAACCGATGCATCATATGTTCTCCATCTTTTTTGGTAATTACTTCTGCTGAATGTCATGTACTTAAAAGTCTTCAAGACAAGCACGCTGTAGTCAAATAAAGATCGGTCTAAGCTCTCTTCTCACTACTTGTCAAGCGGAGTGAGTTGACCATCACAACCCTTCTTAAAGAAGATGAATAAGAAGCAATCACTGGCTTGATGAATTAACTTTCGATTGAAAGAGGATGACCTGTGGTTTCTTTCAAGCAAATGTCATTATGCACTATCTCAGTCCAAAGTGATTTTCTGCGAAGGCTAGGGCTAAGCTCGTCCTAAAGCTTGGTCTTCTATCTACAATTTCTACGGCAAAGAATCCTACTCAGATCCTGCTTAAATGAATAAAACATACCCAAGCAAGTACCCGCAGTTTCTGTAGAAGTGAGGATGAGTCAGTTGGTAAACTCTACGTACATTATCTTTCTGTACAACTACATTGACATCTGAGCTTGTCTTCATTCAAGATCTGATAGGTTCAAATATTTCAGCCAAGGAATTTTAACTACTCGCAAATGGATAAAACTTAGATCACCAAAGTGTGAGGCTGTCACTGGAAACAATTGTGTGGAGCAAAAACAGACCACATTTCAACATAAGGCACCTTATATTCAGAAATTTACATCTCTCGTTTGAAGAACTTGTACAGTTGGTATAAAAAAAATCTACATCGACACTATTTTTTTTCTAAATTTTGACGACAAAACTTTCAAGACTCATATTCTTGAGTGATGCTAGTAAGTTGCGTCCATGGCCTTCCTTAATATAACCTCCTCGTGCACTGTGCTTAGGATAACCAAAAGAAAACAACAATCTTTGAAGAAAACGCAACATAACCTCAAGGACATGTTTGTGTTATCTTGGCAGAGTTTTCCAAAATGGCCAAGTGAAATTTTTTCTACTTCCTTTTCTTCTCAAGGAAATAGACGAGGAATGTTTGACAATCTTGAGGGCGATAATGCACCCCCCCTCACTGACCTTTTCAAGTGTACTCGATTATCCCTCAAAAGATATTCCATGTCCTGTTTCAGCCTTTCTAAACTGATTAGGCAAGGTGACGGTATACACAGTTACACACACAAACTTCAATTTTCAGAACAAGGGCAGAGTGTAGAACCTTATAGGATTCAATCTTGCTGAACTAAAGGTTTTCAATGTAAAGTCCCCAAAAATAAGTTAACACCACCAAATTAGTGTTTCCGCAATGTTAATCGAATCACAAGCCCACACACTTTAAAATTATCAGTCAAATAAAAGGAAAACTGATTCGTCAACAATTTGAGTAAATCAATTCACTTGATCAATTACCATTCAACTATGGGTTTTTATGAAGTAGGTTAACAAATGGGATGATAAAAACAAAATGGAAACTGAAACCAAACGATATAAATACAGTCTTACACTATGTAGAGAATCCCCGAAAAAGAAACAAATAACCATTTAGAAGTCCAATTACACCATACCAATTCATGTTTTCAGACTCTGCACTATTCTTCATGATCCACTTGCACACTGTGCCACAATCAACAGGCCGGTGAGCTTCTTCCGTACACTGCACATCAGAAATTCAAAACTCAAACTTCAAGATAACTATGTGATGGAAGAAACTACATGTTCGAACAATAATCTGCACAGAAAAATGATCATCCAAGACAAAGCGACAACAGGTAAAATAAAGTGAAGGATAGCTTACATTCCAACAAAAGCCATGTGAGCAGCGGCAAGTCACATCATGGTTTCCACTGCCAACAACAAAATCAACAGCATAGTCGCAACCAGGAGCAGGGCACCATTTGGCCTACAGAGCCCCGAAAACATCATTACAGAGCAATGCAAGAAAAAATATACATCACAAAATAATGATAAATGGCAACTAGGAGATAGAATAGTAGAGATCCGATAGGGAGGTTGTATGAGCTGACAAGCATGAAAAAAAGCAATAAAATACTACACGCCCGCCACTAGGGAAAATGGAAACGGGGACACAGTTTTCCAACCATAAACTGACAAATGACGAGGTTTCAGACAGTCTTGCCAACCATTTGAATAAATCCATTTCTATTATATTTGCTTGTAATCAATCAAATTTTGATATGATAACTACCTTGAAAAGCAGATCTTCGTAAAAAGCTCAATCAATCTCATAAAGTAGCTAGCCCTTGCGAATACTGCATCCATCTTTTTACACTCCCTAGGCCTTTTTTTACTTGCTAAATTTTCCATAAATGGATGTCTCTTTTACTAGCTACAATTCTTTGAATGGTGACAAGGATTAACCTTCTTTATTGTCCTCTTTTGATAAACTTGTGGTCCCCACTCTACCTTTTCTCCTCTCCTACATTATTGTGCCCCCGTCAAAGTAGCAAGCATGTAACGACGAGGGAGTAACAGAATTGTAATATCAAAATTCTTAGCGAATCCATAAAAATATCTAATGATAAATCGAAACAAAAAAAGCTTCCACATGTAAGGAAACCATATAATGTTTCCATCATCAAACAAAAACTGACTAAACCTTATCCATATGTACCTTCCTATTGTCCTCAATGTATGATCGGAGAAAGTAACGAGCATACTTCTCCTTGTCCTCTTCACACGCCAGCCTATTCACCATGTCCTGACCCACAGCAGCAGCACATGATGGATCAGGGCAGCGCAATGTCAGGCATCCAGGGCCATCATTAATGGAGGTACCCAAGTAACCTAACCGAAAAAAAGGAGGCGGCAGATGAAGTACATTCAAGTAATTTTACTATTCAAACTAATGCCGAGAAGTAAAAGCACGAGAACTACTAAATCTATACAAAAAATTAATAATCTCTATTTTATAAGTGAAGAGTAGGTGACACCAAAAATACATTAAAAATAAATCAAAAATAAAAAAAAAACTAATTCAACCTAAAAAGGATAATTACCATGATTTCCTCCTCAAATGGTGGCTGTTGAACATTTAATTTTAAAAAAAGACAAATGATAACTAGCGTTCAATGCAAATAATCAGAAAATAATATATCACAATTCAAAAGATAATTGCTTCCATAAAAAGAGGAGAGAATTTGATCAATGTATTTTCATTTCTAATTATATTGTAAAGTTTTCAAGAAACAAAAAAAGATTAATAGTATGATTACTATCCTATCTTTTAAATTAAAAAAAAAAAATCCTATGTTTTTCTAATAGGCATATCTTTTAAAGTTGAAAAACTTTTAATTCAATCCTACATTTTTTTTTTTTGATATCTCCTAGGAAGATACAATTTTTTTATCTTTCATTTCTAATTATTATAAGGTTATTAAAAAAAGTTGAAAATAAAATTGTTCATGCATTTAATATAATATGATTTTCATCGTACTTTTTAAAGTTAAAAAAGATTTTAATTCAATCCTACACTTTTCTAATATCACGTAGGAATATAAGATTTTTTAGAAGTTTTTTTTTATTTCTAATTATTTTAAGCTTTCCAACAAAAAATAAAAGTTGAAATTTTTTTTACTCCTAATGATTATGATTATATCATTTAAAAATTAAACATAAATTTATCCTACACTTTTTCATATAATTTCGATTATGTCTTTTAAAAGTATATAAAAAAATCCTACACTTTTCTAATATGATTAGTTAAAACCTTTTAAAGATTAAAAAAATCAACTCTTTTTTAATAGGATTACTATTATATCTTTCAAAGTGTAAAAATAAATTAACCCCTATGCTTTGAAATAAATTAACCCCTATCTCTATTCTCTAAGTGAAGGAGGGGGACACGAAAAATCAATATTTTTCTTTTTTATATTTCTTGATTAAATGGAACAACTATTCATAACTAACTGTTTTCACATTTTTAAATTTTTAATAAGATAATATCAAACACTCTAAATAAAGTAAATATTATATTCTTATGCAAAATTTTACATCATTTAGCACGCAACACGTGTATATAAAACTAGTATAAAATAAGACAAAGTAGGCTGTATACATCTCTTCTTCTTAACACAGCTTCAACCAAGTTGCATCCAAGTATGAAATTAGTACAAAATGCTGCGACGCGCTAAGAGGCACATAACTTTATATCAATTAACCAACCCAGGTCGGGCAAGGCAGCATTAAGAATTATACTGCTGTGATATGAATCAGCTGAACACTTACTAAACTGGAAGTTTCAAAATATCCTTAACATTTGAATTTACCTTAGAATTTTTTGTTGGGAACTACGCACATTTATAGCTTATTTGTGAAAAACTACCCTGTTTCAAAAAAATGTAAAATAACTACCTACATTTCTTTAAAAGTATGGTGTCACTACCTTTTTCATATTTCCGTCCAAAAAACTAACGGAAGACGTTAGTGGGGCCCACCATCCAACCTTTTCCTCTCATTTTCACTTGAAATTACTCTAGTATCCTCCTCTTTGAACTAAATCAGTTTCTCTCACTCTTCATTTCACTCATCCTACTTCATCTTTTTTCTTGCAATTTCACCGCAGCTATCTATCTCAATCTTTCATTTTTTGACCAATTCATTGTTCAAAGTAGTTAGATTCTTCTGAAACCTGTGATTTCGTCTGACAAGAGCTTAGGGGAATCTCCACATCAGCACTGTAATTAGGGTAAACTACATGGATAAAGGCAAGGGCATTGCTCGTAATTATGGGGAACAAGCATTCCAAAGGTTAGCATTGCATAAACACTCTGAAAATCACATTTAATTATAGTTTAATTTGTTGTTTGTGGTGAAAAATCGTATTTTAATTGCAAGTGTTGTGTAACCCTAATTTTTTAATCCAATTGCTGAACTTGTGAACCCTAATTAAGCTTTCAAAACTGGTTTAGTTGTGTGTGTGTGTCTAATTACAGCACCTATTATTTGGTTTAGTTGGTGAAATTGCAAGAAAAAAGATGAAGTAGGATAGGTGAAATGAAGAGTGAGAGAAACTGATTTAGTTCAAAGAGGAGGATACTAGGGTAATTTCAAGTGAAAATGAGAGGAAAAGGTTGGATGGTGGGCCCCACTAACGTCTCCCGTTAGTTTTTTGGACGGAAATGTGAAGAAGGTAGTGATACCATACTTTTTTAAGAAATGTAGGTAGTTATTTTACATTTTTTTGAAACAGGGTAGTTTTTCACAAATGAGCTATAAATGTGGGTAGTTCCCAACAAAAAATCCTTTACCTTACATTTCTTTGTTCATTCTATCTCCCTCCTATCACATGGTGCCAATAATTGCTATTTTCTGGCAATCCCTCCATGCTTTCCTTTCTTTTGTGCATCTCAAATTTTAAGGTTATTGTGAACGAAGGGAGTAGTATATTCGATATAATCAATATTGCAACAAAGATACTTTAAGCAACATGATAAACCATACTCTCTCATCCCTGAAAGATCTTCCTATTTAATATAGGATTGGAGACCAAGGCAAGGAGGAGAAAAGGTAAAGGTGGTCTTTTTTGCTTTCTAAATAGAGAAGAGAATATGGTTGTGGGGAGTGTAGAATAAAGCACGATCAACCAGTCGGGCAACCGGTAAAGGGGGAGGGTGTAATGACCTATATTTCAGCAATCAAATGACAGTAGGATAGAGAGATAATAAAGCAATAAAGACAAATAGTATGAGGAAAAGTGGGTATTCTTTGTATAGCAAAATGTAACAGTACAAGCTCTCCACTTTCGAGTAGTGGGCACTCCTCAAGCTAGACTACAATACTAAATAAATTACTCACTTATTCAGATATCCCCTTTCCTACAGTAACCCCATCTATGATATAACACTCTATATTGTTATTCCTTTCCTTATTTCCTATTTTACCCCTCCTTGTACGAGCATAAGTACAGTAAATAGGTGGTTTATCCTTCTGCATGACAGAGGGAAGCAGCGTAACGAAATTAGGAATTAAGGAAACAACTTCATGGAAAAGATGAAAGGAAAACGTACAGTAGGCAAATCTTTGAGGAACGCGAAGAGGATATACAAAGGCGGCTTTCTGTTGGGGTCATAGAGCGTGCCCAAGGTATGCATGTCATACAAATGAATAGAAAATATTTGCGTGGAATATAATCATTGTTTCAAAAGTAAATTATTCTTGTTGAAAGGGAAAGTCGGTATATATTGGTATGGATTTAAATATAACAAAATGAAACTAATATCAAGTAGGAAATTTACTTATACGTCTATACGATAATTGCAAACAATCGAGTTACAATTTAAAATCAGTTCGAATGATGCTTAAAATAAGATCCGTATGTGATATATATATACGAACACTGTAAAAAGATACAAATAAGATACATACGTAATATACTTATACAACCATTATAAAAAGATATGTCGAAACAGAACAACGATGTCATACAAATACGCATGTTCTACACTTCTACTGCTTTTCGACCCGTGTGTTTAAAGAATCAAATTTTCAAAAAATAACAAGTGCCACCAAAGACATTAATTTATATTAGTAGCTGCGCATTATCAGTATTTACAAATCAACAATGTTAAATAATTTTATAAAAAAAGAACCACGGAACATGATTGGAAAACATCTATTGAGCAAGTGAAGACCTCGAACTTTTAAGTGAAAACCTTAACCTTTTAACATCAAGTTCCATACGCTCTATCCATATGCTCATAGATAGAGAGTGTCTTGAAGTTTGTGTAAAGGTGTATCTAATCAACAATCTAAGATAATTAAGAAACTTAAGAAATTTGTAACATGCATTTTTTCATTTTTAGCCAGTTCATCACAAAGCTAACAAACTGTATTCATAATATTAGCATCAAAAAACTTTGACTAGATATTCCATAGATGATAATATATAATCACACCCACATATGTTACTATTTAAATACCCAAAACACTAAAAGGTAGAGAACAATCCCAATAATATTTCCGATAAGCAGATATCATACTGGCATACATATAATACATGCATGTAATGCACCGTTAGTTTCCCATTTCCCATCTTTTATTATATTAATTAATTTTGTTGGGAAAAGGGGAACTTGAAGATCTGACGCAATGGAAATTCGAAATATGTCACAACAAATCATGCAAGTAACATGCAAAGTATCAGAACAAACCTGCCCAGCATGAGTTACAAAATGGGTGGCCACATGCAACTGTACTCATCATAGCACTTGGAAAGTCCTCGAAACAAATACCGCAAGTCATCTGTGAGCACATAGACATGAGTAAATTTTTGAATGATTTAATGAAGTGTGAGACAAAAAACGTTAACCAGTAGTCTCTGAATCCATAGATCATATAACAATCCAGATACAACATAGCATCTTAAATATATTCTAAAGAGAAGATTGTTATACTCATTACATACTTCTCTTGCCTTTGGAAGTTCAGCAACAGGTCTTTCCAAAAGACCAACTGTTTTGCGGACCTTTTCTTCATCAGCAAACCATTCATCGTGTACTTTACTGACACTCCTGAAAGGTCACACAAGGAACATCTCATCAGGACACCGGTTTATTTATCTCTAGACACATGTGCTAACTAACAGCTATGACTAAAAAAAACAAAAAACTTTTATCCGTAGTGGAAACAGGATCAATAGCTGAAACAAAAAAAAAGACATGGAAACATAGAAATTCAAAACTATACATTTGAAAATGCTTTTAACAAAACTTTGCCACATGAACCATTCACCTTGCCACCTTGGCAATGACATGGCTATTGCATCGTCACGTTTACTTTCAAAATATACTACATAGAGAAATTAAGATCAAATGAGAATATATATATATATATATGGGGTGTTCTAACCACTAACCAAATCACAAAGTTATGATCTTACATTGTAAAAGAATATCGGTGAGCATTCTAAAAGAAAAAAGTAAAAAGGAAGACTACGGTCACAATCTTGACATCGTAATTCTAAAAGGAATACTTGTCACCCACATCCTTTTTAATAATTGACTTTAGCAATTACAACTTCTATCCATTTTTAGGACCTTTTCTCTTTTTTCGATGGGTGAAGCCATCAAATGACGTCATTACATCTACTTAACCCCCTTAGTTCCTTTTCTTTTAACTGGGAATATGAATGAAACCAAAAGAAATTCACCATAAGATCTTATTTACACTTTAAAGGCTATAAATGACCACTCCCCAACTGAAAGTGCGATAAGTGACAATTACTCATAACTAATTTGCTCCGTAATCTCTTTCTTAACCTTTCGCTTTACACTATTACCAACAACATTTACTTATCCAACTTCATAAATTGGACTCATAATCTCCCACCACAGATCATAATTATATCAAAATAAAGTCACATATTAAACAAAAGTGTATAATGGACAGGACTGAAAATATGTTCGTCGCTTCATCAGTAACTTAAGAATCATAAATCAGTTACCAATTATAGTGGCGCAGAAGAATCCCCGCTTCGACCTTTGAAATTGAAAGCACTGTAGCTATCTTCATAATATCGTCCTCTTGCCATCGCCGAATATCAGCTTCACTCAATATGGTGTAGTTTTGCTATATATAAGTAAAATATATTTAGAAAAGCCACAAAGAAGATGGAAAGCAATGAAGCAATAGGGAAGAAACGGTAACTCTCTACACATGGACGATCACAAGAACAAATACACTCTATGTCAGCAAGGTCAAACAATTTGCAAAAAGACACATGAAGACCACCACAAATGACCAAGCTAAGAACAAAAAAAACTCAGCTGGACAAGAGGTCTCTGTTGGAAATAAAATTTGCAATCAGGCACATAATAGGTTAGCGTATGCTAGAAGCTGAGACCATGTCAAATATGAAGCACAAGCACAGTAATAAGTCATATAAAGAAAAAGATACTATATTCCTGTTTCTGCATTATAAAGTGTGCTCCCTACTTCACAGCAATAAAACTACTTGCGGAAGCCCCTATTTTGCATATCAAATAGAATAAAAACAATGGTGGAGTCAGAAGACACTTTTCTGATCGAATCTAGCCCAATCATGGAACCACGGTGAGGGAGATTGTAGAAGAAAGTGTCATTCAATTCTACAATTGGTCACCATCACTCTTGAGCTATCCTCCCTGCTATCCTGAGATACCGGAAGTTGAAATCCGCCTCCCTACCTCCCCCCCCCCCAAATTTAGGTTTTAATCTGTGTTTAACCTCCAAACTGACAAAAAAAAAAATTGCTAACCCCATTAGTGAATTCCTAACTGGGCTTTGTATAACAAGTACAATATACCATCCATCATAAGTAAAGAGGAAAGGCCCTCTTCTTTTGAAAACGAGGGGATCTTGTAGAAGTGATATAATTTTCCACGATGCAACAAGCTAGGAGAAGCCACCTATTATGGTGACTTATACTAGAAGAAAGAAGAGAGCAGCTCAGTAGCAGTCTCAGGGGCATTATGGCCTTTCTAAATCTTTTATGCTTTTATTTAGGCTTTCATTTATGCTTTCTGATTTTCTGTTATGCTTAGTCATCATTCCCTCCAACAGATTCCGTTAGAATGTGTAGTGGAGGTGAAGAGAATCTCTAAGGGAAACATATAAATAAGAGAGAAGAGATCATCAATGAATTTGTAGTGAGATATTTTGGGAGAAATCCTCATCTTATCGAACGTGTGAAGGATTGTAGCTGTTTTACTACTCTGTATCAGCAATACAATCAACTATCTTAGCGCCTGTGTGTGTTAATTTCTGTGGAAGACCCTAGTTCATACCACACGACTATAACATTTGTCATAATTTGGACAGTTAGAAAATTGAAACATCTTATTACTTCCTCCGTTTTTATTTAAATGTGACACTTTTAGATTCACGGACTCCTAGGCAATTTTTGGGAAGGAAAGAGATGGAGAGAAAAAAATAAGGGGACCCATGTGAGAGGAGAGAGATAGAGAGAGTTTATTGACCAAAAAAGAAAGTGTCACATTTAATTTAAAACTTCCTAAAATAGAAAGTGTCACATTTAAAAAAAAACGGAGGAAGTAAATAAAACATCTTCAATCAAGCTCTACAGAAACCTCCGGAAATTGAATTCATGATAAGAGCTGATGGTATTATTGAGAGAAAGAAAGTACAGTCAAAAAATTAATTGAAATAATGTGTAGAAATTGAATTATGATATTAATTATAATCCCTAATCCCACCTCTAAAGAATCATAAGGATTCTTGTTATTAATTTATAATATATAATACCGTAATAGCAACAAATATAAGTCTACGAGGGTGAAGAAAAATTGGGTACCCTGTTGTAGTTGCAGAAGCGATTGGCCCCCGACCCTCCAAGGTACTCTATATATCAGATGTGAGACTAATACGAATATGCTATGGTTATTGTTTTTGTCTTTTTCCGCTAACCAGTGAACAAATTTAGATTTTTTATGAGTAATTGGCATTGATACAGGTTCCTACCAGTTAAGAGCATCTGTCGTGGGAGCAAATTTCGCCTCCCCATCTAGACTTTCTCGCCTCATATGAGGTGCCTGTGCCTCATAAATGGAGGATATTCCCCATTTAATGAGGTGCCCCCCTTCGTAGAGGAAACCTTCCCATAGTGAAAAGCAATAATTGCTTGATATATGGCATATGATAAGTAGAAGATAGAAGGTGGTGGGGGTATGGAAGCTCAGGAGAGAGTAAGTAACGGGAACCTGAGCGAAGGTATATGATAGTGAAATGGGAAGGGTAGATGGAATTTTTTGTATAAAGTGAATTGGAGGAATGAGGTAAGGAGAGAGAAATTGTGGGAGCCCCATGAATGCATGTGCTTTGGAAGGACAAATTTTTAAAAATCGCAATTAAATGCAAATTTGCATCACTCTCACTAGAAATTGATTTACTAGATGTTAGAAAAGGTCCGAAGCGATTCCAAGACCAATTCTAGAAAATGACCTGGTTCAACCAATTCCAAGTCCAATATCGACTACCTAGTTGTGCTCACCCTAGTTATAACCTTCCTTGCTCGAGATCAAACATCACATCTACTAAGGTCCTACAACAAACAATTGATATGTATCATTATGTGATCACGGACATGTCATAATCCTAACCGACCGACCAAGCTAAGGACAACATTAGGGGTGAGCATGAAAGTCTCCGAAATTGTGTACCTCGTTGTAGATGCAAAAGCGATTGGACTCGGATCCTGGGTACCGATGAGCAGAAAAACTAGATACTCGGTTCCACACCTAGAACCGGTTGGACCCATTGAAACTAATATTGGTTATGGGACTTCATCTAGAAGGACCCGGAAAAATTTTGGACTTCGCTACTCACTAGGTACTCGGTAAATCCGGAATGGGACTAAATTTTGGACTTCGAACCCACTAAATCCGAAATAGGCCTTGGGACATGGATCATTTTTTTTTGCGTGATGAATAATTAAAAGTCTTAAAAAGTAAGAGCTTGTCACTGAAAGTTTAGGCGAAATTATATCAAATTAGTGATGGCATTAGGGTGGGCCAGCCCGGCCTATCCATTGCAACTCGGACCCACCCAAACACGTAACCAATCCGTCCCCACCCGAGCAAACAACTGCAACCCGAATCGCGCCTAAAACTTGTGACCCATCCCACTCACAACATAACCCACCCATCCATTGCAACTCAGACCCACCCAAACACGTAACCAATCCGTCCCCGCCCGAGCAAACAACTGCAACCCGAATCGGGCCTAAAACTTGTGACCCATCCCACTCACAACATAACCCACCCAACTCAAAGAGAAAACCCTCCCAACTCATCCAATGCCCACAAAACCGCCCACAATGAATGATTATTGCAAATTATCATAATATAAATATGATTAGTAATCAATAATCATGATAATTAATAACTCAAAAGATTAGAAAACCAATGATGCATCAACAAATTTCACACTTACGATTTTGAATCTTAATGAGTATAATCATAACCACACGGTAAAACAACTAAACATTTTAACCGTTTAATTAAGAATAATAAATTCCACCAAACCCACCAGCCCCTTCACGAGCCCACTCACCATGCCCAACCCACCGATCAACTTGCAGCCCAACCCTACCAACCCACCAATCCATCACTCGTCATTTGTCACTTGTCACTTGTTCCAACACTGAGCATCCATTTTCCCCAACCTCCAACCCGTTTTGTAGAAGGACGAGTATTCCTTACTCACCCCACTCAAATGTCATCACTCTATCAAATGATGCTAATACAAATATAGCGTGGTTTCTTGTTTTATTCTTTTTTAGCTTAACAATGAACAGCTTTAACTTTCGAATGCCAGTGGGCACTAGTACCACTATTGGAGCTCGTTAGAACCGGTTTCAATTCTAGAAATTTGGACATAGGCCAACCAGTATTGCATAACACTCGCAAAGAACGGGGTACGCGGTATTGGAACTAGTCCCAACTGAAATTCTGGGAAAAATTCCAAAAATAAGGACTTGATTCAACCAACTCCAATTCCAGTTCCAAATTTTAAGAATCGGTTCCAGTATTTTAACCTAATAACCGGTTGAGCTTGATATATCAGACGTAATGCTAATACAAATAAGCCATGGTTATTGTTGTACCTTTTCTAGCTATAAAGGTGAATAAATTTAGCTTTTGAATGAGTAACAGGCATCGTAAACCATCGTAACCCATTAGGAGCATCTAATAGTGGGAGTAAATTGCCTCGCTAGTTAGACACTCCCTCTCCTCATGAGGTGCCTCATAAATTAAAGAGGTTCTCCATTTAATGGGTTGCCCCTTTGTAGAGGAAACCTTCCCACATTGAAAAGCAATCATTGATTGACGTGTGACATATGATAAGTGGAAGATAAAAGGCGACGGGGGTATGGGAAAGCAAGATAGAAGGTAACGGGGAATCCTATGACTGAAGGTATATAATTGTGAAATGGGAAAGGTAAATGGAACAATTAGTGGAACATGACGAAAAAATAGGTAATGAGAAAGGAATTGAGGAGAGCCCATGAGTGCATGTGCTATAAGAGACCAATTTTATAGTCACACTCAATTAAAATAAAAATTGCATCGCTCTCTCGGGAAGCTGGGGTACACAACATTGGAAAAGGTCCCAACCGATTCTAAGCCCAATTCCAGAAAATGAAGACCTTGTTCAACCAATTCCAAGTGCGGTTCCATATTCTAAACGTGTTCTAAACGGTTCGAGTTCTAAGTTTTTGCATTTGGATGGACTACCCGGTTGTGCTCACCCCTCGTTACAACCTTTCGTGCTAGAGAGAAAACATCACATCTTCCTAATAAGGTCCTACAACAAGTAACTGATATCAACTACAACTTACAAATCATGATTGCAACTTACAAATCATAACTAGGACATCACGGATTATGTGATTTAGTCCTAACCAACCAATTAACCAAGCTAAGGACATAAAAGTCAATTATTTGATCCAACATTCATTCATGATAACTCTACCAAAAAGATCTCTTACTATTTCATTTCATTTCTAAACATATCATTTTAAGTCATCAAGTTAGACAATCTCTGCAAATTATGTTGCGAGAAGGTGACTTGTGCATATTGAGCTTACAAATGACATGAATGGAGAAAGGAGATCTAACCCAAGTGCAAACAAATCAATGATAAAAACCCACTACCACCATGAAGAAACTTAAGGGGTACCACTGAGAACATTACTTTCCAGTGGAAAAGTCCGTTCTTACTTTCATGACCATATTGCTCCTGGTAAAACAAACTAGAGACAAAATTGTTTTCTTCAAGGATACTGCTATGTAATTGTCCTTCTGATATTTTCATCTTTTGCTAATAGATAAGAGATACTGTGGTACATTCCTCTTAGCCTCCTACCATTTTTGTATATAGACCTGTATTGTTGATACACTCCAAACTGAACAAGCTCTCTATAATTCACACAATGATCCCTCACACGATATCAAGCTTTTCAAATCTATAATTTAGACTCAATGCTACATAAGGTCTCAAATTGCTTAAACAATCCCATTCTCTTCTACCAGTCCAAAAACAATAAACAATACGCAGTAAGCGTAATGCCCGTGAACTTATAAACACGGACCTTGAATGCTCAGCGAATCAACCAATACTACCAAACTTCAACGACAACCTTGACCAGATCACTATCCTCTTAAAAAATAGAAGTGTTCGAATTCAAATGTTCTGCTGATGGACCCAGCCAACGCCCATACGAATATCAAAGATCCAAGAAAGATCAAGTGATCCTTATCCAGCCGAAACCAACTGACTTCACCTCTAATAAGGCATAAACCTATACTACAACTTATCCTCAAGCCATTCCACTATCAAATTCAAACTTTACACCAGTAACAATGCCACACAGCTAAGCATAAACTCACAATCAAACAAACACATAAGATACGAACAAACAATCTTCAAATAAAGCCTCCAAATAACACTCAAAACATACAAATCAAACGCAGCTCAACAATTGCATAAATCTATTCCAAAAAAACAATTCAAACAAAAAGAAAGTTCGAGGAGCTAACCTGATTACGATGAGAAGTAGAATCATCGTAATCATCATCAGAATCATTATCAATAAATTCATAATCGCCATCCGCAGCAGCATCATCAGAATCAATAGCGGTATCTCCACTATAAAAATCATCTAACGATTCCAAATCGTTCGCATCATGCATGTCATCTTCCGAATCCATGTTTTAATCAAATCAAACCAAAATTTCTCTAACCTAACAATCAACGATACAAATTAAACCAAATTTTCGCTCTTCTCTACCTAAACGAACACAAATAAATCACGTTCTACGAATTCAATAGATAAAACCCTAGAATTTAGGAATGAGAAGAACGAGCGAAGAACGGCGGAAATTGATTGGAATGATGATTGAGGATTTGAAGGTGTGGAAATGGAGGAAGTGGTAAGGGAATTGAAGATGTGGTGAGATCGAGGAGAGAGAGATGATGGTGGTTGCTTGGTGTGGAATGAGAGAAAGGGGGGAAAAGGTGGAGAAAATGAATATGGGGAACTGTATGTAAGAAAGAAAAACCAAAGTATTACTTCTGTCTGAAGAGAGAGATTGAGAGAGGGAATCAGTTGGAAAGACAAAGGGGAGAGAAATGGGTTTGTATTTGCCTATTTATGGAGGTAAAGAGATTATATAAATGGGTGAATTTTGCCGGATTAATGCTCGACCCAAAAATAATTATTACTACATGTTTTTTTAAAAATATTTTGTTCGCGCGAACTAGGAAAAAGTGTAAAGGTAAGTGAAGTTTAGTAAAAGTAAGGAAAAAGTGAAAAAGATAGAGAGAATGAAAGAAAAACTAGGAGAGAAGTGTAATAATTAGATGGATCAACCTTCTATTTATGGGAAAAAGTAGAAAGGTACCAATTAAAAAAACACCCAAAAATGGAAAAATGTGTGTATTAAAAACGGAGGGAGTAACTTTTATCCTAATTGTATAAAAAAACTTTGTTACTACTAGGTTTGACAAAATTGTTGATTAAGTTGGAGGTTATTTAATCGATAATTTAATTAGTGAATTCTAAAATTGTTGATTGATGGTCGGTTAGGTATCATTATTGGTTTTAGGGGAGTAAGGTTGTTTTTTTTGCTCATTGTTTATTTGGACGTCTCCAAATAAGAAAAAATTAGCCCATCAATTCGAAATCGGGAGTCTGACCACTTTTAAACACAGTCGGTTGCGCGTTGATTGTAGGTTCACCTAGCAAAACTTATGAAGTGGAGTTGTGTGTTCCCACTCATGTTCGTTTGTACTTCAATTAGAAATTCATTATTTTGTTATCTGATTTACACTTTTGTCTTTTTTATGATGTTTATCAAGAACTTGTTTTATTTTAAAGTCCCGTCACTTTTGAACTCTTTTCATATCATTATTGTTTTAATTATTGAACGAGCTTTAAATTACTTAATGTTATTATATTCTATGAGCTATACTACTGGTGAGCTTATTTCGCTTCAAAGCTTACTTGTTGATATCGAAGTTGATGTTCCACGTCCTATCGATTTGTCGTGTGACAATACAGTTACTAAACACATTATCGAAAATCGTGTTTTACATAAGAGGACAAAGCATCATTAGAAGGATTGTAGGGATCATGTCCAGAAAAACCTCTAGGTGTGGTTTAACATCAATCAGTATCTTCTAAGCTTGGCTTTGGGGGGGGGGGTACTAACTAACCTTATCTTTCGACCTTTTTTTGGTTGTTACTCAACCATTTTAGTCTGTTATTCTGCAAGAAACTTTAGTTAGTTAGCCTCTTTGTGCTTTAAAAACTCTTATCGCTTGTAACAATCTTTCTCTCTAGATTTTTTATAATTAAAATTATCTTTTTATGAGATACCTGATGAGAATATTAATGTAAGATAACTTTCAAAATAAGAATGGGTTAAATAACTTTGAACTGTGAGAATCATGAAGCAACTCAACAAATTCATAAGATTTGGGCTTCAAATAAGATGGTCTCACTTTTGAGGGTTTGGGTACTACTAGTATACTCATTGTTATTCTTAACAGCGAACCATTGAATTTTAAAAGTGATTTGTTAAATATTTTTTTAAAAAAATAAATAAAAGGTAAAGGTGAACAATTATAAATTAAATTTGTTGTTAAGAAATATAATTATTAATTAGAAAATATAAGTTTAATATGGTGGTACATTAAAACTTTAAGACTATATGAAGTAAATGAGCTAAGGTAAGAAGATATTTTTTTGAGTGATAGTGACAACTAAGGTAAGAAGATGATCTACCAACTAGTGTATGATTTATAATATCGGTCTTTGGAGGTCGTCTCTGGGGTAGTCTACACGGCTAATGTAAACAAGCTATGAAAGTTATTGCCGACTTGTTTCATTCAATTCACCAAAATTCATCTATTTTTCTGAGTTTGTGAGAGGATTGCATTGTCACGTGACGTAACCGCTATATATATAAAGGAAAAAGTTACAAGTTTCGTAAAATATATTGCTATAGCATACTTGTAGACTTGTAGTTTCTACTATCACTTTCATGTCACATGCTTTTACCTTTCACTCAAAACAATCTACATTGAAGTTCACATGTGTCAAATTTTTATGATTCTATAATTACATAAAATATATAATAATAGTATAATCAAAACCCCACTTTATAAATAGAATACTTATTTTCTCACTACAAATCGAGTTGAGTAAGATTCGTGGTGTTCAATTATTATATACGTTGTCATTAAACGTGACATCAAAGCTATAGTTAATTGTTGTATACGCCTTGGCATTGTTCGAAGGTGTGGCTAGTGAAATAAACAACGAGATTACACAAAGAAGTCAATACATCAAGTTCTCAAACAATGAATAATGGTTCCACAAATAGAGGGGGGATGCAAGACGTGGTTTAGCATGAGGCAATCGTATGTGCATATTGTTATGCTTAACAACATTGAGGAGTTGTATAAGAAAAGTCATTTATGATGTAAGGTGTGCTCTTCAGATGGATTCAAGAACCTACTTTCTCCGTCCTACAATATTCTTCCTACTTCTTGAATAAAATAATGAAGTGGGAAGATCATTGTGGGACGGAGGGAGTACCATATATAGCTCAGGAGACACAACATGTATGATTATTGCTTAATTTATTTGTTTTTTCTAATTAACTTATTTTTATCATTTTAATTTAACACTAATAATACGCATAATCACTACAAACAACTGAAACTCAATAGTTAATAACTACTACTTTTTTTTTTGATGGAAATAACTACTACTTTCCAGCAAGCAGCAACGACATGTAAATGTTGTTGTTCAATCGAGTTTTGAGAGCCCAACCAAACCAACCTCTTTGTTGGACAAGTTTGTGTGCATCGATTATTCTCTTCAAGCTCCGTAAGAGATAAACTTGTTTTTCCCTCTATTGATTTTTTTTTATTTTACTTTTTCCTTTTCCATGATGTCAAGACACATTTTTTCTCATGTAACTGATATCACGTATTTATATAGAGTTTTCTCCCTTATTTACAAGCTAATTTGTGCGTCATTGGAGCTCTTGGGAGCTATTTTGTGCTAACTATCGTATGTAGTTGTGGTTTCGTGTTTTATATTGAATTGCAGGTTTTACGGAGTTTTCTCCTTATTCCCAAGCCTTTTGGAAGCAACCACGGCTTTACGAGGTGTTACGAGGCACGTAGGATGGCTCACGAGCTTTATGGATAGTTTAGGAGGTCCCAAGACCCCTAAACGTGAAGATTAGAGAGCCAAAGAGTCAAATGAGGTTTCCGTGCACTGATCGGGCAGAAATGGCCCGATCGGGCGAAATATTATGATCGGGTACGAAAGTTGCGGACCCGATCGGGCAAGGCGTGCCCGATCAGATCGGGCGAGAACACATGTGCCCAGACCCGATCGGGCACCTACCGCCCGATCCCATCGGGTCTAGTGCTGCTAGGTCGTATTGGGACGCTGCGGAGGAGGCGAGCTTGCTGGCACTTTTTGTCGCCAGACCCGATCGGGTGACTACCGCCCGACCCGATCGGGTGGGCCGCTTTTCTCGCCTTATTGCTGCACTGCTGCTGCCAGAGCCCAGAAGTGAAGTTGGAAAAATTTGTATGTGGACCCGATCGGGTACTGTGCTCGGGCCCGATCGGGTCTGGTGCTTTTATCGCGCTTTTTCACTTTTTGTTTCCGTTTTTAGTGAACTTGAGGGGTATTATAAATACCTTTTCCTCATTATCTTTCATTCATCTATTATTCATCTTTCATTAGGTTTTAGACTAGTTTTATTCTACATTGTTCTTAGTTTAATTCAAACACTTTAGATTAATTTAGAGGTGATCAAACCTATTTCGATTTCAATAAAAGTTCCTGCTTTCCGTCAATTGGTACTCTTCTCTACTCTTAATCTCTTTAATTACTTTGATTGCTTAGTTTATTTATTTAATCGTTCATGATGCAATTCTTAGGATTTCAAATTAGTTTTATTATTGTCAATTCGATTATGAGTGAGTAGTTCCCTTTCTAGGGTATTAGATAGGAAAACCATGTTTATACCATGATTGTGATTTAGATTTCTATCAATTTCTAGGGCTTGATTAGGGTGATTGTGATGTGGTTTGTTCTTATTGAGTAATTAATGTCAGTGTACAATTTCATTGATTGCTTGTGGTTAATAGTTGTTCGCACAGATCCGTCTTACGACTAGAGGCCTAGGACACATCAGTAGTTCTGATTACGTTAGTGAACATGCGGCGTATGTTGAACTATGAGCGTTGAGTCTTAACCATAGCTCAACATAGGCTCTAATCCCCCGACTCTTGACTTAGGTTTTGATAGTAGTTGACCCTATTTTATTGGTATAAGCATGGTGGACCGACCTAATACCCTAGACTTTTATTCCATAGTTTAATCCTCGATTTATTCAGTCTTCCGTAGTCTATTCCTTAGTTTAATTAATTCCTTTCTGATTTCGTCTGGAGTAGCTGAATTGGTTGAATTTTGATTTAGAAACTCTGTCTCCCTGTGGATTCGACCCTGCTTCCACTGACTACCTAGTTAGAGGTCTGTAGGTTTATTTTTGATTAGGTGACACGACTAAAACCTATCAAAATTTGGCGCCGTTGCCGGGGAGACGGCTAGTCTCTAAGTTTTTATTTAATTATTTGGTCTACTTCTCTGTACCTCATTGGAATTTCATTGTTTCAATCGAGGTACGTTTTACTGCTGCTTTTTTGTTTCTTTTGTATGCCCAGGTCCCAAAGAAACGGTTCCCCAATTCCAGCGGACCCCGATCTTACTAGGACAATCAGGCGGATCCGAAAGATAAAGCAGAAAGAAAAGCAGTCTGTTCAGCTGAACACCTCTGGAACAGACACCTTGAATTCAGTTATGTCAAAATCACTGAAGTCATATGGGGTGCCCAACCCGGATGGTCTCTCCACTGGACCTACTATGCCCACCATTGCCGCAGCAAACTTCGAAATCAAGCCTGGACTCATCAGCATGGTCCAGCAAAATCAATTTGGTGGGCATCCTACTGAAGATCCGGCAAATCATTTGCAACGGTTTCAACAACTTTGTCGAACCGTTAAACATGCCGGCGTCACTCCAGATCAACTCAAAGTCATGTTGTTCGAGTTTTCACTGAGAGATAGAGCCCAAAAATGGTTGAACGATGTGAAAGAAACCGAGTGGAGTGAGATTTCTGCTGCATTTCTGAGAGAGTATTACCCACCTACTAAAACAGCAGAAATCAGAAATAAACTAGCCACGTTTTTCCAAGAGCCTGATGAAACATTAAGGGAGGCGTGGGCTAGGTTTAGAGATTTACAGAGAGAGTGTCCACACCATAATATGGACAAATGGTTCTTGACGCAGACATTCTACAATGGTCTGCAGCCTCAGACGAAGTGTATTGTTGATTCGTCTGCAGGAGGAGTGTTTTTAGACAAGGCAGTTGATGAGGGTTATGAATTCATATCAAATCTTGCAGCCAATGACCATACATCATCTAGGAGTTTGACTAAGAAGGTACTTGAAGTTGACGCTATTTCATTGCTTACATCTCAGATGGCGCAACTAACTCATCAACTAATGAAGTCTTCTAGTCCGACACCTCCACCCATGAGCATCAATGCTATGTCTGCAGTAGCACCCATTACCTCATCTTACTGCGAGGTATGTGGTGTTCAGGGTCACTTTGGGCATGACTGTCAGTTCAGTCAGTTTCAGATGGAGCAGGCCAATGCCTTCCAACAAAGACCACAAACCCTCCCCCCTTCACATAACTACCAAAACCCACAAAACCATCAACCTCCACCTCCACAAAACTACCCTAAACCTTCATACCATCAAACCCCACAAAATTTCCAAAGACCACCACCACAAAACTTCCATCATCCCAATAACTTCCAAACTCCACAAAATTTCCACACCCCACCTCCACAAAACAACCCACAAGAGCCTAGCAATTCTGAACTGATGAAACTGATATTGTCTATGCAAAAGGCAAATGAGGAAACAAGGAGGGCTCAAGAGAAGCACATCCAACTTCTCGAGGCTCAAGTTGCTCAGTTGGCAGAATCTAATGCACAGAGGCAGCAGGGACAATTGCCAGGGCAACCAGTTCAGAGAGAACATGTGAATGCCATCACTCTTCGTAGTGGCATTGCATGTGATGCCCCTCCAGTGCCCATTGATGAAGTTACCCCGACTGCAGGGAAGAAGAGGGTGGTAGAGGAAGGAAAAAGAAAGAATTCGACGTCTGAAGTCGATTTGTCTGCAGAAGCTGAACAGACAGGGAAGAAAAAGGAGAAGGTTTCTGAAACGCCTTTTACACCAAGGCTACCTTTTCCTCACAGGATGCAACAGTCCAAGGTCGATCAGCAGTTTGGTAAGTTCTTGTCTATGGTCAAGAACCTTGAGGTAACGATTCCATTCACAGACTTAATTACCCAAGTGCCTGTTTATGCCAAATTTCTGAAAGACATGATTACTAAAAAAAGAGACTTTGGTGGGGTAGAACGTGTCGCTCTTACTGAAGAGTGTAGTGCTTTTATTCAAAATAAAACTACACCAAAGTTAAAAGATCCTGGTAGTTTTTCTATACCTTGCCATCTTGGACCTATTTTTATTGATAAGGCTTTGTGTGATTTAGGTACTTCTGTTTCTGTTATGCCATTGTCTGTTTATAAGAAACTGAACATGGGAGCCCTTAAATGCACACAAATCACTTTACAGATGGCGGATCGTTCTATAAAATACCCCCTAGGTGTTTTAGAGGATGTTCCTGTTAGGGTAGGGAAATTCTATATTCCTGTTGATTTTGTGGTGTTAGATATGGATGAGGATGCCCAGATTCCTATTATCTTGGGTAGGCCGTTTTTGTGTACTGCTGGTGCTGTCATTGATGTCAAGTCTGGGTCTTTAACTCTGAGTGTTGGTGATGATAAAGTGATTTTTAAACTAACCAATGCTGTTAAGGCTCCTATGCTTGAACAATCTTTTTGCAGGGATAAGGTTTTAGATGAAGTAGGGGTGGAGAAGGTTCAAATTCCACCTAAGGTTGCCTCACCGTCTGGAGGCATTGTCAAGAACATTTGGAGGCGAAAGATGTTTGATGAGGGTGGCACTCACTGCCAAGCCCCTCCTATTTGAGAGAGGGAGGATTATGGTCGTGCGGGACCTTTATAAACCAGCGCTGTGCGAGAGGCAACTCGTATTTTCTTTTCTTTCCCTTTTTCTTTTCTTTTTATTTTTCTTCCTTTTGTGAGCGAGAGTGAGGGTACTAACATTGTTTTTCCTCTTAGCATAGTCCTTATCACCTTTTGGCATTGAGGACACTGCCAAGTTTAGCTTGGGGGAGGAGTTCTGTTTGTATTCCCTATCTCTTTTACTGCTTTCTAGAATAGTTTTACTGCTTTCGGAAAATACTGAAAAAATGAAAAAAATATGTTTCCCATGACTGGTTTAGTTGCCTCCCTGTGCCCCTTGTTGTGCTCTATTTGAAATTGATTTGACTTTGTTTTCTGGATAGCTGGGCATTTGTGATCTTGAGGTTTTGATTTGATGTTTGATTGCTATGATTTCGAGCATTTTTGGATTATATTAGACCACTTTGTGCTGCATACCTGAATTGGTTAGACTGTGAGGCCTCTTTGTAGCCTATTGGATTCATATTATTATCCAGTCTATTCTTGTGTGTTAGTTCCTCTTTAGTGGATTGATCTTGACTTTGATTTCGTACTTGTCTAATTTTAGGTGACTTGTAGCATGTGCTGTGATAGAGGCGTTCTTTTGTCTTATTCTTGAGCTTCAGAGTGAGTTTTTGATATACTTTTATCCTCCTTAGCCCCGCTGAGCCTAATGACTTATTTTGTGTTACTTAAACCCCTATTATGAGCCAAAAGCCTTCACTTGACATTATTCCAAGCCTAGCTTGGGGGAGCTTTTGTATGGGTTGAGTTTGAGATTGGTTTGTTGGTTTAGTTTGGTTTTTGAGGAATTTAAAAGTGTATTTGCTGTGGTTTGAGAGTGAGAAAGAGAAAAGAAAGAAAGCAAGTTTAGAGTTGCGTGAATGAAGTTCAGAAAAATGAAAGAAAAATGAAATGAAAATTCAAAAGAATTCTAGTTCTTTCATTCACGTACGTTCATAAAAGAATATTCGCTCCATTGCTAGAAAATTGGGTTTGTTATGAGCTTTTCATTGATTTATGAGAGTTGGGTTACTTTACATGGTTTTATGGTGATTGTTGGGAGTTGTGTAGGCCATCTTAGGCCTTGTTTGAATGATTTATGCTCCCCCTTTCTTGGTTTTTCCACCACATTACCCAAAAGTATCCCCTACCTCTCGCCTAAGCCCCATTAAAACCCTATAAAGTCCTCTTGAGCTTATGTCTGCATTGTTCATTTGATTGATTTCGAGTTAGTTTGTCAAAGTTAAAGAGTATTTCTGCTAATTGAGTCGACTTGACTAGGATGAGCGTCATTGAACCTTCTTAAACACATGAGAGTGTGAGTGGGAAGGGTACTTATGGTCGGGTTGGTGAGTGTTCGGGCACATTCCTTGCCTGCCACAAAATTGAGAGGAGTGACACCCTTGTGAGTGCCTTTTCAGGACTTGTATGCTTTGTGGATGCTTGAGTTTGATAAATTGCTTGAATGATTGGTGGTTGGATGGATTTGATGAGCCAAACTTGAATTATGCCTGCTTGAACGATTCTTAGTCTTGAAAATGTTTTGAGCTTTGATTTGTTTCTATCTTTGGGGTGAGGTAGTCTATTCCATGTTCATGTGCTGTTTGCTTGAGGACAAGCAAAGGTTTAGCTTGGGGGAGTTTGATATCACGTATTTATATAGAGTTTTCTCCCTTATTTACAAGCTAATTTGTGCGTCATTGGAGCTCTTGGGAGCTATTTTGTGCTAACTATCGTATGTAGTTGTGGTTTCGTGTTTTATATTGAATTGCAGGTTTTACGGAGTTTTCTCCTTATTCCCGAGCCTTTTGGAAGCAACCACGGCTTTACGAGGTGTTACGAGGCACGTAGGATGGCTCACGAGCTTTAT
This sequence comes from Patellifolia procumbens, assembly GCA_947645195.1. NCBI lineage: Eukaryota > Viridiplantae > Streptophyta > Magnoliopsida > Caryophyllales > Amaranthaceae > Patellifolia > Patellifolia procumbens. Next base: position 533,661 of record CANSGD010000335.1, read on the forward strand.
GGATAGTTTAGGAGGTCCCAAGACCCCTAAACGTGAAGATTAGAGAGCCAAAGAGTCAAATGAGGTTTCCGTGCACTGATCGGGCAGAAATGGCCAGATCGGGCGAAATATTATGATCGGGTACGAAAGTTGCGGACCCGATCGGGCAAGGCGTGCCCGATCAGATCGGGCGAGAACACATGTGCCCAGACCCGATCGGGCACCTACCGCCCGATCCCATCGGGTCTAGTGCTGCTAGGTCTTATTGGGACGCTGCGGAGGAGGCGAGCTTGCTGGCACTTTTTGTCGCCAGACCCGATCGGGTGACTACCGCCCGACCCGATCGGGTGGGCCGCTTTTCTCGCCTTATTGCTGCACTGCTGCTGCCAGAGCCCAGAAGTGAAGTTGGAAGAATTTGTATGTGGACCCGATCGGGTACTGTGCTCGGGCCCGATCGGGTCTGGTGCTTTTATCGCGCTTTTTCACTTTTTGTTTCCGTTTTTAGTGAACTTGAGGGGTATTATAAATACCTTTTCCTCATTATCTTTCATTCATCTATTATTCATCTTTCATTAGGTTTTAGACTAGTTTTATTCTACATTGTTCTTAGTTTAATTCAAACACTTTAGATTAATTTAGAGGTGATCAAACCTATTTCGATTTCAATAAAAGTTCCTGCTTTCCGTCAATTGGTACTCTTCTCTACTCTTAATCTCTTTAATTACTTTGATTGCTTAGTTTATTTATTTAATCGTTCATGATGCAATTCTTAGGATTTCAAATTAGTTTTATTATTGTCAATTCGATTATGAGTGAGTAGTTCCCTTTCTAGGGTGTTAGATAGGAAAGCCATGTTTATACCATGATTGTGATTTAGATTTCTATCAATTTCTAGGGCTTGATTAGGGTGATTGTGATGTGGTTTGTTCTTATTGAGTAATTAATGTCAGTGTACAATTTCATTGATTGCTTGTGGTTAATAGTTGTTCGCACAGATCCGTCTTACGACTAGAGGCCTAGGACACATCAGTAGTTCTGATTACGTTAGTGAACATGCGGCGTATGTTGAACTATGAGCGTTGAGTCTTAACCATAGCTCAACATAGGCTCTAATCCCCCGACTCTTGACTTAGGTTTTGATAGTAGTTGACCCTATTTGATTGGTATAAGCATGGTGGACCGACCTAATACCCTAGACTTTTATTCCATAGTTTAATCCTCGATTTATTCAGTCTTCCGTAGTCTATTCCTTAGTTTAATTAATTCCTTTCTGATTTCGTCTGGAGTAGCTGAATTGGTTGAATTTTGATTTAGAAACTCTGTCTCCCTGTGGATTCGACCCTGCTTCCACTGACTACCTAGTTAGAGGTCTGTAGGTTTATTTTTGATTAGGTGACACGACTAAAACCTATCAGTAACTTATTCCACTTTGGCCTTTTGAACTACTTTTGACTCGATTTTTTAATAAAATACAGAAGTTTAAATGTCAAAGATCACAGGATTCAACTTCATAAATATGAATAAAAAAATAGGCAAACATTTAGGAACAAAAGGCGTATTTAATAAACCCAAAGCCAGCCAACAGACCCGGTTGTGAAATGGAAGAGACCTTGTATACAACATATACATTTGGATCATACAAGTGAAAAAGAAAGAATAGTAAAAAAAAATGAATGGTAAACTACGCTGCTTTAGTTTGAGCAGCTTTCCCTGTAAAGTGGAAATCCTCAATGCTTGAAAAATCAGCCTGGAACTACATAATTTGATATTTCAAAGATATACATCTTATAAATTCGAATTTATTGGTGTTCACATAATCCTCCTAACCTGCATCAACATATGATAAAACAAGCTTAGCATCAATTTATATTTTATGTTCTGTGTTACAGTTTCTTTTAACTTACACTTGCACAGTTCATTAGCTCTCAAGTAACAGGAAGAAAACAGCTTCAGAAGCTTACATGCTCAAACAGTAGCAGCTTTAAGTGAAACGAAGTCCGAGATCTTGTTGGTGTAAAAATCTGGCTGGATAGAGTTGTTGGGGCTTTGAAGGGTTTCCAAACTAGTAACACCTGTATTTTAAATGGCAAAAGATGAGGAAAGAGAAAGGATCGACATCAAAGTGTTAGATACTTGAATGTGAAGTAGAGAAAATGGTGGATTCACATCCAGTAGATTTTTTAGATGCTTAAATTTGAAATAGAGAAAATAGTGGATTCCACATCCAGTGTATTTTATGGAAATGCCCCATAGGCTCATATTCCAAATTTACATATCCAAGAATTTATCTACCCAATTCCTTAAGGAAAATATAGTTATGCATCAAAAAATGACAAGTTTCCATGATAGACATGAACCTGATAGAACAAGAAGCGTTTTGCAGCCACCATTCTGTCCGAACAGTATGTCGGTATCCAGTCTATCTCCAACCATGCATATTTGGGACTTGGAAATTCCAAACCTACGATATGATCAAAGAGGTTAGTGTTAGACATGATGTAAGAATCTGGTTTTACAATATGCCTACTGCAGAAGCATTTTTTTTTTCTTCATTTCTTTCGAGGGGACTTCACAATCAGAAGATGGTCATAAAGTTGAAGACACTTAAAAAGTAAAGGTGTATATCATTCAAAAGATCTATGGTGAACTCAATGTGAGATGAATGTAAGTTCTTTAGATGGAAATGAAAGGTGTGTGAACCACGTGAACAAAGTATAGTAAGAGAAACTGCCGCTAAATTAAAAGAAAGACAATGAGGGTGACATACTCGTTTGCCAGATAGTCCATCATAAAAGTAGAGGGCTTCCCTACAACAATGGGCTCTCTTTGAGTAGATCCACAAAGAGCTCCAACCATTGAACCACCACCTGGCATAAGAAGTGAGGAAGCAAGACGATCGTTAATTCTGCAGCCCTTGAGCAAAGTTCTATTAAGATGAAGTTTATAACACCAACGATTCGAAGTCATGCATCCTAGTTAAGTGTCTGCAAGAGTGAGTATGCAATTTGGCATTAGCAAGCGATTGAAGAGAGCTAAACCTGCCCACTCCTGGGCATCTGTAAGATGCGTAACAGCATCACGGTTTGTAGCGATGAAGAGACACCCAGGGTTTTCACGGATACATAGTGTTCCATACCTGAAGACAAGAAAAGATACTAGCATAAAAAATCTAAGATTGCTATGTAAGACAGCATGTAGGCTCTTGTCCTCTTGATACTAAAGGTTCAAAATTCGATACTAAAAATGAAAAACACTGCCTTGAGGTAGCAATAAGCATTATGAAAATTCTAAACAGTGCAAACACGTGCACTCACACACACAAGAGTAAGGAGCTTGGAACCTGGGAGCATTTATGTCTCCAGGTATCAGAGCTCGGACTACCCTAGTTTGAGTAGTTTCTCCAAGAACCAGGTAATATCATGCTGACGTGATTTCTCCAGTCAGTCATACCAATTATTCTATTTCTCGTAGTCCTTAAGTCGAACATTTAAGACTTAAGAGCAAGCCAAGGTGAAATGACAGGTAAAAATCTCTTTTGTTAACAACATCGATCACCAAACAGCTTCAGTATATGGAATGAGTTCAGTATAGTTGTTCACGTTTTAGAATAGTTTTAAAGTTGGACATGAAGAAAGAAAAAGAAATAAAGCACAACCAAGTGAAGATGATACAGATCAAACACTTCTTCATGCCCCAAAGAACTTAAGTTGTGTCTCAGATGTTTTCTTAGCTTCTACTTTGCACCTATCCCCACTTTGTCTTACCTCCCTTATATAAGGATTGACTCAGAAAAGTTATTAACAGAAAGAACTAAGGAACAAAAGCTCTAGGAAATAAAAGTATTAACGTAAAGCAACTTACTGGACTTTGTAGTAATTAAAGTATCGATCAAATCCAACCACAACTGCACCAACCTGAAATGGTTGAAGAGGTCATGAGCAAGACTTCCAAGGATATATAAACAGATTTAACCAGGGTATGTGAATACATTATGGTCACGACAGGATTCTAGAGAAAGTCTGGAAACAAGATTTTACATTTTCATCATGCTCCATCAGATAACCAGGCTTCAGTTCTATCTTCTTACTGCCATCCTCCTGCACAAGAAAAGTGCAGATACAATACTGATTCTAGAATCCACGGAGGGAATGATGAACATACAAACAAGACTTAATACTTAATAGGCACATGGCACACATGTTGCACCTTTTATCATCTCATATCGGATTTTCCAGAAAAAAAGTTTCTTTTATGAATCCAGTGGATGCATAGAGGGTAGACAGAAGTAGTCTCTCTTTTCTAGCTAAGAAAGGTCACCTCCAGTAAATTTAATCTTTGACAAGTTATAAAGAATATCTTGTATGAACAAATGTCAAAAATATTGACCTCTGTGCCAATGTTGCTTTCTCATCCTTAAAATCAAGCAATTCAATATTTAAGGCTGACCACAAGGTGAACGTCATAAAGGTTATCTCGCCTAAACTGTAAAATCTCACACCTATTTGGCTATGTTGCATTTTTCTCATACTAGATTTTGACAACGAAATGATTATGTTGTCTATAGATCTTATGCACTAGCTCAATATATGGCTCATTCTGTCCTACAAATGCCCGAAGATGTTACTTGGTATAATCTAAACCCTCCCTGCATAATCTTTGAATAAGTTATCCAACATCCTAAAATTCATACTATACAGAAGAAAAATATACCGGACCACCGAGGTGCTGAAATCCGGCAAGGTCAAGCTCCTTCAAGATACCCTCCTCGCCTATTACATATACCTGTGAAGCAAAACTTTTCAGTAAGCAGCCAAAATGATAACTTTGAAAGATTGATGACAACAGGGAAAAATTACTAAAATGCAAAGTCATGAGCTATGACTCATTACAAATTGGAAATGACCAACCATAAAACAGAAATGTTCTAGATAACATCATAGCAAACTTGATTAGAGCTACACTGTTAGTGATATATAATTGTCGCCCTTTAGTCTTCAGAAATAAATTCAATACATGTATCACAAAGTGGAATTGACATCTAACTAACCCTCAACCAATGAAAATGATAGATTCATATCAGTTTTTCTTTATTGTTAAATTTTTCTAACTAATACTTCTCTACCAAGCTAATGAAGATGACACATTCAAGCCACACCACTTTTTTTTTTGGCAAATATCATTGTCTCCATTACAAAAAAACCTAGGAGTGATCTCTCATACCTTCTTATCTTTCGGGAAATCAATTGATTTGAGGTATGCAGCAGCAGCAAATGAGGACGCAAAAATTTCCTCCTGAAAGAAGAGTATCATGAAGCTAGGGAGAAAAATCAAAAGGATTTCAATGCAACCTATCGAAAACTAACCTCATTGACACTAAGCCCAAGTGACTCAAACTTCTTTCCATATTGCTTTCTAGACTTGGTTGAGTTGTTGGTCACAAATACCAGCCTTTTTCCCTGTAGAAGGAGGGAAGTTATTGAAGTGTGCTAACAAAATGCAAAAGAATTGGTCCTCCTTAAACTCAAATGCCTTTGTTATTTAAAGCAACTAGATAATAAAATACTAGTTGGGGTCAGGCTTGAAGTTGGAATATGCAAACCTTTGCCCGCAACATATCAAGCGCCTGTGGGACTCCATCAATTAGCTTATCACCTTTCCATATAACACCTACACACACAAAGATGTGTTATCATCTTCACAAGAAGCTCCTTTTACTAACTTTTCAATTTTTGTTAGCATCTTTCATAAGAAGCTCATGAAGGAGAAGACGAGTTGCATCCCTTATTAGCGCAAGTGACGTAAAACCAATTGGCATTCGCAGCTCGCAGGAGTAACTCCTCAATAATAATAAGATAGTTCATATCTCTCCTCTCCTTCAACATCCCACAACTCACATGTGAAAACGCATCATACAGGGTCTCAAGCTGAACATTTTCTCCTTCCCCCCCACCCAAAACCACAACAAGAAAAGAAGAAAAGGAACCAGGAAAATTGAGGTTTTTATATTCTATATAGTGTCCGAGACCAATCACTTAAATATTAGCATAAATCAAATATCATGACAATAATTCTAGAAATGAGATCAACACGCTAAATATTAGTGTAAATCTAATATTTCGACCATCAATAATTGTTTTCTCTTGGGCCTACCTAGATGCACGTTACACTAACAATAGCTTTCAACACGATACACATATATACACTAGCAATCTAGCATGAAGCTCCCAATTCGATATCAACCTAGCAATTTCTCCGCTACATTCCACATTAAGCTATCTTGAAGCAAGGTACTACTAGTCATTCACTCGAGTCTCAAATTAACGAACATGACATATTGTACGTTTATATCTTTATCTTTCTTCGAATTAAGATTGGTACCAATATCATGAAGACATAAAGGGGCATTTCAATACTAATCTAAAACTAATTATTTTCAACTTTTATCCATTAAACTAACTATAAAAAATTCAAGAGAAGATTTATTTGTCCACTTTGTAAGAGTGATCCATCACTTCCCCGCACATGATAAGGTACTCCCCCGATTAATAGAGCTTCTTTCGCGCCTTAAATTGTAGAGTCATGTAGGGTATGTTCTAGTGTTCTCGACGACTTATTTTCAGTTCAATTCAGCACAATACTTTCACTCACACATTTCACTATTCCATTCCAATTATTTACAATTCAGTTTAATTGACTTATTTTCAACCGAGGAGAATAAAATAATGAGATTATACTTTAAGGTATGTAGCTTCATGTACTCCAAGGCGTATAATACAAGTGTTAAATAATAAATACAAGCGAAAACAGATATTAAATAATAAATACTTTCACTCACGCATTTCACTATTCCATATCAATTATTTAAATTCGGTTCAATTGACTTATTTTCAATCGAGGATAATAATATAATGAGATTATACTTTAAGGTATGTAGCTCTATGTACTCCAAGGCGTATAATACAAGAGTTAAATAATAAATACGAGCGACAACAGATATTAAATAATAAATACTTTGACTCACGCATTTCACTATTTCATTTCAATTATTTACAATTCAGTTTAATTGACTTATTTTCAACCGAGGAGAATAAAATAATGAGATTATACTTTAAGGTATGTAGCTCCATGTACTCCAAGGCGTATAATACAAGTGTTAAATAATAAATACGAGCGAAAACAGATATTAAATAATAAATACTTTCACTCACGCATTTCACTATTCCATATCAATTATTTAAATTCGGTTCAATTGACTTATTTTCAATCGAGGATAATAATATAATGAGATTATACTTTAAGGTATGTAGCTCTATGCACTCCAAGGCGTATAATACAAGAGTTAAATAATAAATACGAGCGAAAACAGATATTAAATAATAAATACTTTGACTCACGCATTTCACTATTTCATTTCAATTATTTACAATTCAGTTTAATTGACTTATTTTCAACCGAGGAGAATAAAATAATGAGATTATACTTTAAGGTATGTAGCTCGATGTACTTCAAGGCGTATAATACAAGTGTTAAATAATAAATACGAGCGAAAACAGATATTAAATAATAAATACTTTCACTCACGCATTTCACTATTCCATATCAATTATTTAAATTCGGTTCAATTGACTTATTTTCAATCGAGGATAATAATATAATGAGATTATACTTTAAGGTATGTAGCTCTATGTACTCCAAGGCGTATAATACAAGAGTTAAATAATAAATACGAGCGAAAACAGATATTAAATAATAAATACTTTGACTCACGCATTTCACTATTTCATTTCAATTATTTACAATTCAGTTTAATTGACTTATTTTCAACCGAGGAGAATAAAATAATGAGATTATACTTTAGATTATGTAGCTCTATGTACTCCAAGGCGTATAATACAAGTGTTAAATAACAAATACGAGCGAAAACAGACATTAAATTGAGGATCGAACCATCGCAATCGAAAATGAAGGTCTCAACAGAATCAATCAACTCATCAGGATTCTTCAACTGCTGAGCTGAAGCACGAGGTGAGAAATTCTTCGCCATTTTATAACTATTACACTTTCTGCTACTGTAGCATTTGAGGGAGAAAAAATGGAGTGATTGAGGGGAAAAACAGGATAAATTTCTAGGTTTAGTGATGAAATTGGAAGAAATTAGGGTTTTAGTGAGAGAAATTGGTGCAACAGAAATGGCTGCTTTGGAACTAGTACTGCAGGTTGTGGAACTCAGCATCTTTACTTAGCACCAAAATCACACAATTGATGAATGATGATGATTGTGGTGGTGTCAGAAAAATGGTTTTGTGGCCGTTAAGAATTTTGGAAAAAGGGCGGGGATTTGGGTTGGGTTGGTTGGGTGACATGGTTTATGTGAGTGGCTATAGTTTGTTTTATCCTTTAGAGTGTGTGCCTCTGTGTGGGTCCTTTTGGTATCAGAGTATTTATCGTACACTCAGATGTATTACGAGCAAAATTCGAATAAGAATATCAATAGTTAAAAGAGCAATGATATAAAAAAAAAAAAGTTGGTCACTTGGTGTATAAAAAAATTGTATTTTACCACATTTATGTCGTCTACTACTTTATTTTGCTCGTGCTTTGTACAAATTCAGCTTCTCTCGAGATCTTTCATAAACTTTAAGTTACGGATTAAGGATGTACCACTTAAATTTATATCTTAGGAAAGGGGAGCTGAGATTTTATTTTTATTACAATTGGAAAAATTAAAACGAGAGATAATCTTAACCTATTTTATAAAGTATCATGCAAATTTTAACCGAAAATTCGACCAAATTTTGCATATCTTTAACATGAATATCTTCATTAAGTGGGTAAAAATATAAAAAATGATTTCAAAAACTAGACATGAAGATAAATCAAACAAGATCCTGCGTGACTGTGTTCTTCAAATAGTAGTGATGAAAACAATTGAGTGCCTGGTCAAAATGTCTGAAATCGGTTCTTATTGCTGAAAATTAAAATCGAGATTGGAATTGGTTGGACCGGTTCCTTATATTACCTTCGTTTTGCAAAGAATGTTACATTTACATAGTAAACATTATTCACAAAGCTCACTTTAACTGTAGTTTGTGATTTATATGTGAGGAAAATTACATTCATGTGGGATCTTACTGAATTCCTCTTGATATGTACTAACGGATATATACTTCTTATAATTTTTACAAATACACAAATAGATATATTAAAGTTCAAGATTTTGCATTATTATGCATGAAAACAAAAAAAGTGTAACCATTAATGTGAAACAAATGGAGTATTTTGGAATTGGATCCGAAACCGATTGGGATTAGTTACTACACGAGTGCCTGGTCCCTTGTGAGAGTGTTGTAAATTGATTTTATTCTGTCTAATTGACCGTTTTTATTGTCGGATACTCGATACTTAGTTGTGTTCAAAAGCTATATCTTTTATTGTTTAGCTAAAAAGCACATGTATTGTAATTTCGCCTATACCTCATTGATGAGTTAGTCTTAAAAATCTTCACGTGTTAACAATACACTATACAAGCATTCATCATGCAAAAAGAATGCTCGTATGATGTGCAATGATATGGATTGGGGCTTGAACTTTAAAAAATTATAAGAGACTAATAGATAAAGGAGATCTTGACTTGAGGATTGGGGCTTGAGCCAAATAGTAACAAACCACCTAGTCAATTTCATTGGCATACCCAATTTTGGTATGGGCACTCAGTCCCGAAACTGGTTCAACATGATACACGATCTTGGAATATGATGTACTTGGTACTCAATGGGGACCATGTCTTAAATTTTACTATGCATAATTAAGGGTGCAGGTGATTCTGACTTTGGAATCGGGTACCCAATGATCACCCTTAATGAATAGTAATAAAAGTAAAAAAAAACTATCAAATAAAAACGGAGGGAGTACACTAGTAAATTGATAAGAGGTCATTTGGTTGTATGTAGGAAGACTAGGAACGCAAATTTCATAAGAAATGTAAAATTGTGTTTGGTTGACCGAGGTGATTTTTTTACGAGAAATAAAACTTAGGAAAGTACATTCCTCATTTTATTTTTAAAAATATACTTTATAAGAAGTGCAAATTACTATTTTGTCAACTAAACAACTACTCCCTCCGTTTTTTTTAATATGTATGTTTTACCATTTTTGAATATTTTTTTTAATACGTACCTTTCTACTTTTTTCCATAAATAGAAGGTTAGTCCACCTAATTATTACACTTCTAAACTACTTTTTCTTTCCTTCTCTCTACCTTTTCACCTTTTGCTTACTTTTAGTAACCTTCTCTCTTATTTTTGCACTTTTTCTTTGGTCCGCGCACAAAAGCAAACATACATATTAAAAAAATGGATGTAGTACATAAAATGCAATCTCTTATCATCATTGTTTTTATAATTGTGCCATATTAACTTTTGAGACTATTCATATTATCCACTTTGACCTTCTTTTATTTTGATACGTTTGAAAGATTATATTTTAGTGAAATCTTGTTAAATTCATCTCGGTATGTACATTCCAAAAAACAAGTTTTACCTCACATAGATATTTCAAGAATCATTTGATTTTATCTTAGTTTGGACTTAAAAGAAAATTAGGAGATTATCTTTTTTATATATGTTACTATTTTCGACTACATGATGATAAAGATAAATTATGTAACACTAAATATTTTCAGCGTACATAGAGTAAAAAAACCTTCCGTCCCATATTAGTTGCAACACTTTGACTTTTACACTATTTATACGACTTATTTTGACCATAATTTTTAACTAACCTATAAAATCAAATATTAGTAAATAAGATGTTATTAGATTTGTCTCAAAGTATAATCTTTACTAATAATAATTATATATTAATGGTCAAAATTTTGTATTAAAAGGCGTATCTATCTTTATTTATGTTATTTATTTTAATATTTAGTATATTTTGAGTTTAGTCGTTCGCTTACTATTTCAAGTCGGCCCCGCCTATAGATCATCCGTGATTTTTTCTCTCTCTCCTAAAACCACCCCTTAAACCCCCCCAAAATAAGTTCCTTACCTACCAACAAACCCCAAATCAAAAACCCCCAAACTCGGACGAGTCAACTCAGCCATGGAAGGACCTTCAGTAGCACCACCAATCAACGACGGAGAAGACGAAGACTCACTCTTAGCGAAATCAGAGTACTTAACTCGTCAAGAAGTAATCGAAAGACGAGTTCGTCGGATGAGGCGACTCGCTAAATGTTACAGAGATTATTACTGGTCGTTAATGGAGGAAGTTAGGCGAAATCATCGAGAGTTTTACTGGACTTACGGAAAGAGTCCTTACTTATTAGAAGAAGATGAAGGTGATGAGAGAGAAAACGGTGCTGTTAATGGTGATAATGTTGATGATAATGGTAATAATGAATCAGAATTAGGGTTTGGTGGAAGTTACAGTGAATGTTCTCAGTTAGATTGCGAACGGAAAGCTATGGCGTTGACGAAGTATTGTTTGGATCATATTTTGTTGGATTCTAAGCAGGTGTTATATAAAAAGTGTATTTATCCGCATAAGAGGTATTGTAATTTCTCTCTTGTTTGATTTATGTGTTTTTTGTTGTTTTGATTTGGAATGTGTTTTGATTTTGTTGTTGTTGTATTTCTGTCCTGTTGTTTTTGGTTGATTGTTTGTTTTTTGCTAGGGATTGATTTGTTTTAGTGTTGTTGATTTCGTTGCGACGCGGTAACGTGTTTATAATGGTGTATATGTGTTGCATTACAATGCTAGGTTGGTAAAAGTTACAACATTCTTTAGAATTCTTAAGAGGTGGTGCTGAGAGAGATTCGTCGATTATAGAACATTCGAGAAGATTGTGTTGAAAAGAATGCAGGACCTTTGTTTGTTGCTGATTGTCTTTGTTTGTTGAGCGTAGAATGGAACAAGTGGAAGTCGAAATTCAAGAGGATAGGAAACATGAGCGCACTGTGCTAAGTATACTCATTTTGTCATCAAGATGTTTTGAAAGGAAACTGAAGGGTTTTAAGGAAAGAGAAAAGAAAGGGAGGAAACTAGTATTTCTATTTGTAGGAATTGGAAGGAGTCCTTTACTATGTGTTTTTGTTGTTTTGATGGGGTAAATGTTTTGATTTTGTTGATGTTATGTTTCTATCTTGTGTATTTTGGTTGATTATTTGTTTTTTCTAGGGATTGGTTTGTTTTCTTGTTGTTGATGTCATTGCGATGCATTAACGTGTTTATGGATGGTGATGCATTAACGTGGTAGTTTGTTGAAGGTTATAAGACTCTTTAGGATCTTGGAACAGCTAGCAATGAGAGCGATTCGTCGACTGTAGAACATTCGAAAAGATTGTGTTAAAAAGAACGCAGGACTTATGTTTGTTGCTGATTATCTTGTTTGTTGGGTGTAGACAGGCAAATGGAAGTTGAAATTCAAGATGATAGGAGAGACTGAGCGTGCACTGTACTAAATAAACTGATTTTTTCATTTAAAGATATTTGGAAAGGAAAGGGAAGGGTTTTAAGTAAAGAGAAAAGAAATGGAGGGAACTAGTATTTCTATTTGTAGGAATTGGAAGGAGTCTGTTAATTTGTTAGTAATAATACTAGATTGAAATGAAAGGAATTTATGCTATTGGCTTTCTTTTCCTCCAAATTCAGCTGATTTTGGAGGTAAAAGGCAAGTTACAGTTTCATAGAATAGTCTTTCATGCAGGAAATCCTTATTCCTTTCATTTCCATCTAGCTTCTTCCTACTTAGTAAGTTGTTAATGCATTTGTCATGTTTCACTGTGACATCATCGGGAAGTAATATAATATAGGTTCAAGATGCTCTGAGACCATTGGCTTTTGTGCTGGCATAGATGTGTTCTTCATACAATTATTTGTGAAAGCAGTCAGTGTAGTTGTGCAAAGGTTTGGAAGGTGCATGGTGATCTTTGTGGTGCAGTGAGAGGCTTGTGAGAGGTCACTGACTGCAGCTTTGAGTTAGAAAAACTAATCTGTATTAGGAGGGAGTCTATGAGGTGTAAAGGTAAAATATGAATAGTGATTAGGGTTATGAGGCCAAGATTGAGCGGAATTATGGGACACAAGTATATTTGGCACTTGGCAGGCTGTGTGCCTATTGAAAAAGAATGACAACCTCTTCTCCGTGGTTTGGAAGTTGAATCCAGCTTTGGTTAGGAGTGCAGTTTCTGAGTGAATTTGAAGGATTTGTATGATTAGTTAGGAGGAATGTGCATATTGCGATCAAGTTTTGTACCGTATCCGCCATTCAGTTTCTATAAAATGTTGGGGGTTTAAGGTATATTGTGAACAAGGAGACAAAATATCGGAAATGTTGGGATGGTGGCAAATCAAGGAAGGAATATATAGTCCAATGTTTGAATGTGGTCAATCTCAGATAGAAGTTTGTCCAACTCCAATGAAAAGGGTGTCAAGAATGTCAGGTGTTCTTGGCATTTGGCTGTAAATTCCTGGGTGGGAGAAGCAGTTTTCGTTGTAGTCCACAAGGGTTTATTGTAGATTTGTCACTAGCATTACAAATCCAGCGAACTCTCTGATCTTTCGTTCATTTGAGATCTTACTCTCCTGTTTCGTTTTGCCTTTTCTGGTAGTCAAGCCTGATCACGGCCCTTCAGTTCATCTGCTTGTCCAGAACGAATAAAGTGTTGCCCCGTTACTTCGCCCAGGAGCATATGAGATTTGCTAATAAAATTAGCACTTTGGGTGTGGCAGTTCCGTGTGAGACCGTTTCTGAGTATTAGGGTTAGGCTGAATAAATGAAGTGTGTTTGCCATTTTCTTCTTTGCCTTTTGAAGTAAAGTTATATACACCGAGATCTCAAGCATCTCATTGCACAAGGGTTTTCTTAAATTTTATGTTAATACCACCTTCATTTCAAATTAATGGGCGACATTTGACTTTGATGATCAAAACTTTAATGTTTTGTCTATTCTTTCTATCAGGGAATAAACTTATAGAAACAACAGATTTCTGGATAGTATCTATAATTTTATTGTATTAATGTTGAATACGATCATAGGAAACAAAAGGTCAAATTGATAAGATTTGATCAAAAAAGTCAAATGTGGCCTATTATTTTGAAATAATTGGGGTATTAGCTTTAGTATTATTTACATGATGGGTAACATAGCTTTATACAAAAGCACACCTGTTTTTGTTGGCAGGAGAAAATGGAACGTGAGTGAGAAGCCATTAGGAATGTGGCTTCATCATTGAAGTAGACCGTTGGTTGCTTTATTGTAAAATGCTATGCACGGTAGATTAGATTGTAGAAATACGTAAACCCAGTTTTCTCTATGAGAACAATTAGTGTACTGTAATTAATAAACCCATACTAGGAGTTCTGGGGTATTAGTGATGGAATAAATCCATACGGAGGAGTTCTGCAATATTAGTAAAGTAGGCAAGGTCCAACGGCATGGAGCGAGCAGTTGCTATAAGACAAGGAGCTTATTGTCAATTGTCTGCATGTCCTTGCCGTCTGGTCCATGGTTAGTGCAGTTATCCCGTAGATAGATTTCTGCTATGGGCAGAGTCCGCATTTCATATATACTTCCTCCGTTTTTTTTTACTTGCATCATTTCCCATTTATGGAAGTTACAAATTACTTGCATCATTTCCTTTTATGGTAATACTTTCTCTCTACCTCTCTCCAATCACATGGGTTCCCTTTTTTCCCTCTCTCTATCTCTCTCCTCTCCTTAATTCTTGTGCCCCAACTCAATGATGCGAGTATAAAAAAACGGAAGAAGTATACAACTCGAATATTGAGATGTTGGCTTTGATTGAAGTGTGAGAAGCCTGGAAAGTGAGAGTTACTGCGGCAGGAAGAAGCACAAAGAGAAACTTCAACTTAAAGACTCATGGTTCAAAAAAACGGCCGTTCTGGAACGGTTCGCCCGTTTTGGAACGGTTTTCAAGTTCACCGAACCGTTTTTGTCCGGTTCAGCATGGTGGGTTTGAAAACCCCTTTTTTTGGCCGGAACGGCCGTATTGACCGTGACAACACGGTTTCGCCCGCATTTTCCGCATCAAAACGGAAGCTTTTAGGGCACATGCGAGAGAAGAAGATAGATCTGAGAAAGAATTTGAAAAAAGAACAATTTTTAATTGAAAATAACTCTTACCCAGGCTTTGTAGATGAATTTCGAGCATGGTGCAAAATAACTCGTGATTAGGAAGCAATTGGTGGCCACGAACTCGCCGGAGGTGACATAGGATGACGGTGAGTGCATTCGAGAAGCTCCGGCGAGTTAGCGTTCATTAGTTTCTTCTCTTCATCTTTTATTTCTTCCTTCGAGAAGCTTCGGATCTGGGAACAAGGTGCACCCCCTCTTTTTCCCCTCTTTTTCTTTCTCTCTCTTCTATTATAGCTGTAAGCCTGTAAAGGTGCTTTTTTATTCAATATAAAACTAAATTTTATTTATGCTTCTTGCCTTCCTCTGTGCGTTGACTAGTGCTGTCCCCAGCAGTTTTTTTTTTTTATTTTTAAAAAAGCTTTTTTTTACTTATTTTTAAAACCAACATTTTAACACCTTTTATGCTTTTTACTTACCTTAAAAGTTTTAACTTTTAAGTCCAGTTATCCCCTTTCAATTGTTAATAAGATTTTTATTATTTACTTTAATGAAAATTTAGTCCTATAAAAGCATTTTTTTAAAAATAACTATAAAACTTAATTCCTGCTGCAACAACCGTATTGCGGTCCGCGACAACCGTATCCGTTCCGTTACCCCGAAACCCGAACCGTTCCCGTATCCGAAACCGTTCCCGTATTTTCGAACCATGGTCTTCCCTGTGGACATTTGTAGAAGAACAACGCTGGTTTAATAGTGGAGTTGATCATAATTTCTCCTTATTCACATGAACAACTTTCTATTTGTTATTTGGACACATGGTATTTTCTGGTGGTTTATATTGTGGGGTTGATTTCCTGCAATGCAACTCATATATGTTGCATTAGCTAATAAAACAGTGAGCATG
The DNA here is from genome assembly GCA_947645195.1 of Patellifolia procumbens. Taxonomy (NCBI): domain Eukaryota; kingdom Viridiplantae; phylum Streptophyta; class Magnoliopsida; order Caryophyllales; family Amaranthaceae; genus Patellifolia; species Patellifolia procumbens. Next base: position 549,642 of record CANSGD010000335.1, read on the forward strand.
AGATTTTAGCTTATTTAACTCAAACCACATTAGAAGTAAATGGAAAACATTATAATCAAAGGACCCTCCTGTTAAGGACAGTGAGAGACGTGTTCTAGTAGCTGATGTTGGGAGCTATGCTGCACCTGCTGCTGACACAGACAGATTGGGAACTGTCCTTCAGCTTGTGGTAGTGAATTTCTTGAACTTCTATGCGCATGTTCATTAACTTCTGTAGCATGCTTCATAAACTGATTTTCTGGTACCGTCCCTTTGAATGGTGTAGAATTGCTTTCTTGTTGATGTATAAGATAATTGTCACAGTGAACTTGGTAATAGTGGATGTTATGAGGGTGCCTAATCTGATGTACTGTTTGATTTCTTGACTTTGCAGTAATTGATGAATTTAAATTGCCTTTTCACTTGTTTTGGTTGAAGTTATTATGAACTCCTTTCCTTTGACCCTGCCTGTGTCATATGACGATAAATTGCCCATACAACATAGAGGTCTTTGGATGCTCCCTTCCGCTGTGGCTTTGCCCCTCTGTCCCCAGTTATTGCCTCACCAAAACCTGGTGGTTATTTCATTGGTGTCAATATCACCCGTAATTAGTATCTGTGATATGACACGTTATCTTACCTTTATTCTTGCCAACAGTGATGCACCACGATAATGGAGTCAAATATGGAAAGTAAGTTTCAGGACAACCTATCAATCATGTCTTTTGCAAATTGTTACCAAGTTGCATCCGTGTTCCATTCTTATCCCATTTTCATCATCAAAAACCTCTCCCAGTTCTGCTCATCTATTGCCCATCTTCTGTCCGTGCCAGGAGCCAAGGGCGTACATCTCAGCTGATGATTTCCTTGTCCCTAATCAATTCAAAAGGCATAGATTAGAACTTAAATATTAGTTCCATATAGCCATACCGGGGGTAGGTACCAAAGTAGCTCCTCTATGCCCATATAGCCATACAGCTCCAATTGCTCCATGATAGCTTGAAGGTTTGAGCTCTTTGTCATTAGCTGTCTCTTTGTAAATGGGTGATACCCCGTGGTGTCTTTTGATTCAAATTCTTTGTTACGTATTAGTTACTTTTCTGATCACTCATATAATCAAAATACTTAGCATCTCTCCTCCCCCCCCCAAATTATTGTTTACTTCCCACTGTGAGCCCCCTTCTCACGAACTGCCATGACGAAATTCTGCAGTACTGTGATCAATAAAAAGTTACATTTAATGTTACCTAGTGTATAATTCGACATCTTTGTCGGCTCACTGTCATTTTCCAATTTAACCATGTTCATTTTCACCTGAGGGTAGTACTTTATGTCAATATATCTGGCACTAAGCAGCTCAAAATCAGCCATAGTATCCCAATAATGAAGCCAAAAGTGCGTGCTCCACCACTTCTTCGCAAATTAGATGGCATAGTGGAGTGAGGACAGAAGTGTGTGGATGCTTAGATTATTAGCAGTCCTGTTTGTGTTGTTGTAGTTGAATTCTTGTATAAAACAAGTTGAATATGGAGGCGAATATGTATATGGGAAATGTCAACTCTAAGGACAAGAATGATTTGAAACAAGAAACAAGGTGGTAGAAATGTCGGGAAGAATAACTTTGATTTATCGCCTTTTGGTTAAACTAACAATTAATATAATAGTGTTTGTATATGGAAAGAAAAGAAGATAATAAAACAATAACTAGAAACAAAATTTCCGGCTCCCTTTATTGGTGTGTACCACTCTTCTTTCCTGCTTTTGCTCTGACTTTAAAGTGTACCCGAGAAATTTGACAAAGTTGCCAGGGAAATCGTGTCTAGCTACCTGTAAGTTCAGGGAGTAGTAACTTCATTGCTCAATAGTCAACCCATCAATTTATTATCAATATCCATTGGCGTGTCTAATTTTTCTTTACTCAACTTTATTTTGCATGGTTGCCTCTCAAGTAGAATTAGCTGTTGTAAAGATAATGGCATTCACGCTGGAAGTTTTTCTTTGATGTGTCTCACTTGTTGTTGAACTCTGATGTATCAAGAATTTTCCAATTCAACAGCAAGGTTAGGGTATATTCTCTTTTTCTTTTGTTTTTGTGAAGGAAAACGTGCATGTGCAACTCAATCTATTTGGGTTCATTTTGCCAAATCTCTCCTGACTTGTTTTGGATCTGTAAAGGATTAAAATTCCAATATATGTTTTCTTTGTCCTTTCTGCATCTGGAACGTTTTGGCTATGTGATACATTAGCCACCAGTTGTGTCTTGTGCTTCATAGGTTTTGATTAGCCACCAGTTGTGTCTGTGCTTCATAGGTTTTGGACTTTTGGATTTGAGATCTCATGTTCATGTGTTTCAAGCTTGTCACAGTGAATGCAACATTACAAACCTAGACTAATCTTTGCTCTGATCAATTGGGCTGTCTGTTACTCTGTTTTCTGTCGATAATATTCTGCTGCTGTCTGCTGATACTCAGTTTTGTTACAGTTTCATGCCCTTTTTTCTTTTTGTTGGCTAAATATTTGTGTTGTGCAAAGAATTGGTATTTCCTTTTCCTAGCGTTGGATCATTTCATTTTGTTGATGGGTACTGCCACATTAACAGAACACACGACGGACGCAACGGAAATGTTCTCAACGGCCCCCTTCTTTGTGGTAAGGCTATACTAAGATCCGTTGATCCTCCTCTCTGCCCAGATCATGCGCTATTGACTAAGAAGCACATCACGAGTGCTTTGAAAAAAGCTGGTGCTTCTCCGACCTTGTCTTCAAAACTTACTTCCAAGTTCCATTTCCATCTTGTGATAAAAGAATATGTTCACCTGATTCAATCTAGGAGAAGAGCCACTGCAAGCAGAAATGTAGATAGTAATGCAGTAGGCAATGGCAGTATGTGAATGCTCCTCCTATCTCTACATATTATCAATTCGCCACACATAATGACATAATGTGTGTGATGGTTCCCCCTTCTTCCCCGTAGTTTTTCTTTTCTTTTTTTGGAGAGAGAATATGGTATCCCGTTGTTCGGAGACTGAACGTAGGAGCAGGTGCAAGTGCGTGATCGATGTTCTATCAGTGACATGCAGGAGCTGTCTGTTCAAGGGCGACGTTTTAAGTATATAATTTCTGTATAGAACAATATTCGTACAAGTTCTCGGCTAATGCTTGAATTTGTTGATTCTAAATTCATCTTTTGTAAATTTATTTTTTAAAAATATTTTCCCACAATTTTACTCATTGTTTTCTTCCAAGAGCTATATTGCTTTGCATTTCGGAATAGCGCAGAAAATATGAAATTATGCAATTGGATTTCTTAAAACAAACAATCTGATTTCCATTTCCACTATAAATGTGTAATGAAGTTTGGTTTCTCTACACACTATTAGTGCAGGGGTAAGATGGGTTTGCATTTCTTGCCATTATAGAATAGATGGAGTAAGTGAATACTAAAAGATAAATACTTGTTTTTTTTCAAAAAGAAATTTCTTTTTCTAAAATGTTTATTTTCACTGTTGTTGTAACTAATTTGAAACTTTTTAAAAATATGAAATGTTATTTATTTGCCCTTTGTTGGAATTAATTTGAAACTTTTTTCAAAACAAGATAAAATGCTCTAACTAATTTGCAACTGAAGAATCATAATTAAATTAAGAAAAAATTATAATCAAGTAATCAACAATGTTGATGTGATTCGATCTTACGATAATCAAGCTATAGAAATCTTTGTTGTCCTATTTTGTTTTGATTCCATCAACTTTCACTTGTATCCTGATTTTTATTTTGGTCCATCACATGGTGGAATCAAAATATTCGGTATCATCTATAGTGAATTGGTGATAAGTTGTCTTCATAAAAATTATGTTGGTTTTTTTTTTCCTATTGAGATTGGTTGCATTTGTGGTTGAGAGTAATTCAGAAATTTAAAAATAAATAAATACAATGAGTTTATTTCTATCCTAGGGAAGAGAAGGGCTACAAAAAAAATTACATATCAATTGCTTCACTAATTAGATAATTAGTTGCTTTACTAATTAAATTTTCAATGCTTTTATATGTAGTGTGTTTTATTTACGATTATTATCTTCAGGGGTTGTTTGGTATGTCATAGGTAGGGGTGTTAATGAGCCGAGCCGAGCCCGAGCTTGGGGTCGCTCAAGCTTGGCTCGTTATACTTTGCTCGAGCTCGAGCTGAATCTCAAGCTTTTTCAAGCTTAGATTATCAAGTCCAAGTTACACAAAACTCGACTTTGGTTCAAAAATTATAACAAAATAAAATATATTTATAAGATATAATATATTATAACTAAGTTTATTTATTTTTTCTAGACTTATTAATACTATTCTACTAATATTTGAGGTCACTATGTTAAAAAATTAATTTAAAAAATATTTCGAGTCTGTTCACGAACTTCTCGAGCCGAACATGGCTGTGCTCGGCTTGTGAAAATTTCGAGTCGAACTCGAGCAGCTCGCGAACAGACTAAGCTCATTAACACCCCTAAGTCATAGGGATGAGGATAGAAATAGGGATAGGATAAAAGGTTGAGATAGGGATTAAGAATTATGTGGGAACATAGGATAAGGATGAAATAATTTATATACCATGTTTGGTAAATATTGAGATAAGTTTGGTTAAGTAATAAAATCTTCAAATCATCTTACTAACTTTTCTCTATCTACCTACCTTTTATTTCTTTACAAACAATTAAGTCTTTTCCGCTCTATTTCTTTTCCCCATCCTTTATACCTGCCCCTTGGAATAGAAATACAGGGATAAGAGACTATTTTATCTCTATTCCAATCTCATATAAAAAGTCATTTCCTTGTAAACAAAAAGGAACATAGTTGAATAGAGATAAGAAATCCTTATCCCCTTATCCATCATACCAAACAAGCTGTCAAGACAATACTAAAAAAAAATCAAGACTAGGTGGTCGTTTGATTTACATAAGAAATAAAAATTCTCATGAAATTCCAATTAACATGAATTAAATACTGAATTCAAACTCATGGAAATTCTAATATCTCTATTCCAATTCACATGAATTAAATACCTATACTCAAAATTCATGAAACAAATACCTCTAATCGCTTTTTAGAGCTAATTTAATAACCTAATGTTAGTACCTTATAAAACAAACTTGTAAGTATAAGACAAAATATGTATGACTATTTTACGAACATTTAACAAACCCTTATTTTTCAGCTCATACACCAAAAATACCATCACGTGCGATCTTGCCAAATCTCGGTTTACATATTCAAAACACCATTTATTTTATAAAATCATTAATACATAATAAAATATAATAATACCATAAATATGAAATTTTAAATTAAAAAATCATCAAGACCATTATTATTATAAATTATGTTCCTTTTATGTGAAACTACTTAATTATTCTCACCTAACTCCTCCTACTATATTGTCTTTTCTTGTTGCCAACCCCACCTTCCTAGTATTGGTCACTCAGATTTTTCAGCACAACTCAATTTTCATTCCCTCTCTCCTCCAACAACCCAATTACTCTCACACTTACACGTACTCACCCAATTAATCAATTAATGACCCAATTAATTACCCAATTAATTACCCAATTAACTATGCATTTATCCTTCAAAAAAATATCATGCTTTTAATTACAATAAAAAGGCACTTTAAACATTATTATTCTTTGATTCCAAAAACCTTTTCTTCTCCCCCTTTCTCAGAACTCATCGCCACTCACTCTGCAAAAACCTCACCCGCCGCCTCCTTCTTCTCCATCATTCCGCCATTAACAGATCTCGAAGCTTCATCAATGGCGTCATCAATGGCACAACTCCGTTACTCTCCTCTATCATCTCCTAAGCAATTCCATCTTCCTTCCATTCATCGATCTCCTTCAAATTCGCTTTCATTTCCTCTAAATCACTCTCTCAATCTCCGTTTAAACTCTTCCTCCGATCATTTCCTCTGTTTCTCCTCCTCCAATGGCGGCGGCGCTGGATCCATCGGCGGCGGAAACAGCGGCGGAGGATGGAGCTCCGGCGGTGGCGGAAATGACGGAAAAAACGATGGAAACTCGTCGTTTTGGGAGAATCTAGGGTTAATTGGAGTATTTATAAAAGGATGGAAATCTAGGGTTTCAGCTGATCCACAATTTCCATTCAAAGTATTAATGGAAGAGCTTGTAGGTGTAACTTCATGTGTGATCGGAGATATGGCATCTAGACCTAATTTCGGATTAAACGAACTTGATTTTGTTTTTTCAACATTAGTTGTTGGATCAATTCTCAATTTTGTACTAATGTATTTGTTAGCACCAACTGCAGCTTCTTCTTCATCGACGTTACCTTCGATATTCGCAGGGTGTCCGAATAGCCATATGTTCGAGCCCGGCTCGTTCGGGTTAATGGCTAGATGTGGTACATTTGTGTATAAAGGAGCGTTATTCGCTGCAGTTGGGTTTGCCGCTGGACTTGTTGGTACTGCAATAAGTAATGGATTGATCATGGTTAGGAAGAAGATGGATCCGGAGTTCGAAACGCCTAATAAACCGCCACCGCCTGTGTTGAATGCGGTTACTTGGGCGCTTCATATGGGATTGAGTAGTAATTTTAGGTACCAGACATTGAATGGTGTTGAGTATTTCTTAGGGAATGCGATTTCGCCTGTTATGTTTAAGTCGTCTGTGGTTGTTTTGAGGTGTTTGAATAATGTTCTTGGTGGGATGTCGTTTGTTTTGTTGGCTCGTTTGACGGGTTCTCAGAGTGTTAAACCCGAGGCGTCTGAGGTGGGTGTTGTTTCGGAGGAGGGGTTGTTGGTGGCTGAGGAGAAAGAGAAGGAGAAGGAGAAGTTGGTGGCGAATTAGTCGACTTTTAAAAGGTTATGAGATGATGATTGATTGCTGGTTTAACTGTTTTAATTGCTAATTTCACAGAATTTTTGGCAATTTGACAGAGTTGGGTGTGAAATGAGGGAGGAATTGACTGTTGGTAGTGATTGTGTATGTGTTTGTTTATGACATTTTATGCTTTACTTTTGTTGTTTTGGTTGGTACTTGTTGGTAGAATGAACTGGGGTTTTGGTTAGTTTTATGGTTGATCTTCTGTTAGGAGGAAGAATAAACAATAATGTAGTACTCCAGTAGTAGTATAAATTAACTGAGTTTGGTTTTATTTTGGAGGGTTTTACTATCTGAGCAATGTATTACTGCTTCCAATATCAGTCGATTTTGTTTGCTAGAATGTAATAAGTACATACTGCAATGGAAGTGCCATTCTTCATGGAATACTGCTGCAATCTCGATGCGTTTTTTTTCATGTGAACTTGTTTGCATGAAATTTATTAGACTTGATTGAACCTGATGTGCCCCAACTTCAGCGAGAAAAGAATGCACCCAAATTTTGTTCATTCACGAATCATGTCCTGATGAATGTAAGATAAAAGTCGAGTCAAAACAGCCATCAGGATGAAAAGAGCGCACCTGACTGCTAAGCTTTCGTAGCTATCAGTTTGTGTCTTTATGAGTCCGGCTAAATAGCAAACATAGCTATCAGTTTGTGTCTTTATGAGTCCGGCTAAATAGCAAACAGCCATCCGGTTGTATCTTTATCAGTCCGGCTCAATAGCGAACAACCATCAGATTGTATCTATATCGTAAACGCTCCTGAGCAATTTCGTGTTAGGCTATCTATGAGGTATTTAGAAAAACATTGAGAAGTTACCAAAATATGTGAAGTTATAGAGACTGTGTACGTCTTAATTCAGACGGCCTGACAGGACAGTAGAGATCTCCTATCGCATTTGGTGCCTCGTCCACTCGTCTTGTGTCCCATCTGACAGGTAACTGAATATTGCCTGCATAAGTGGCTTTTATAGGCACACATACTCTGAAGTGACAGTGCTCTCAATCTGTTCCGTGCATGATGCAATTGCGTGATGAACTGCCCTGATCCAAACACAAGAAATAAGGACTTGTACAAAGGATTTACATCTCTTGTCTTGTGGTTAGTTGTTTGTCAATTTCCTGCTTACAGCATGGGGATGGGTGGACAATGGGTCAATTTCATGTGAAATTATTATATAGTTTTTTTGGTGAAAATAGTAGCTAGATCATTACATTTTCGTCATAAAATGTTTTAGACAATCCCTTGCATAAAAGTACCAAGTAGTACTTGGTCTAGTGGTAAGGAAGACATCCTTCCAACCTCAAGGTTGAAGTTCAATTCCTACTAGGGGTACTTTAAAGGTAGGTCTTCCATTACTCTTCCCCCTACTCTCAAGTGCTTGGCCTATTAGGAATCGAACGGGGTTCAGACCACTTCTTTTTACCCAAAAAAAAAATTCCCTGCATAAAAGTCCATACGTTTCCGTAAAATGATTATTATTGTTGTGTTTAGCCTATTACAAGAAAAGGCCCCAATCTCATTACATCCGTCATAGGAACGGAGGGCGGGTTATATGCCTAGGGAAGGGGGTGCGAAGGTTCGAACCGTGAAGATGCCATGGGATAGAACTCCGGCTCTACCAAGCTAGGAGGCCTCCGCCATGAAATACTGTATTCTTGACTCTAATAAGTTCTCCATTTGAATACATATTTGAACTTGGGTCTTATTATTCACACAATCACTCATAAACGTAACATCAATTATATCCTAAGCAAAAGGCCAAAATGGAGATCCTTATATTTTAAGAGAGTGATTTTTTCAAGTTCAACTCGATTGATGGATAGATTAGAAGGATTAGCACTATCTTAACTTTGATTTCACTCCTACTGACAGATATAAAGTTTGGTGGCATAGGCTTCCTCCATCCTTTTTCTTCTGTTGCAATGTTTTTCATTTATGGGAGTTGAATATTATTTGTAGCATTACAAAATTTCACCAAAAGTTAAATATTAGGGAAGGTTTTTCAGTGGCAACAATAAAATTATAGCCACTATAATTGCTTCAATCTCAACCCTCTATTTTATTAGACAAATCTTATCGGTTAAATTTAATTTAATTTTAATACTGATTTTTTTTAAAAAAACATAAAATCTTCATCGTTGCTATTCTCCTTCTTCATATTTTCAACTTTTTTTTTTGCATCCGGTCCTCAATTCTTTAAAAAAAAAATCTTATTATCATTCAATCTTTGAATTATGTTTTTATCTAGTTTCCCAAAATTGGAAAATATCCATGGTGAGGAAGATGAGATAAGTAGAAAATACCTTATACTTTGAAATTGCTAGAAATTACCTTACTAGTTGATGCTTAAAGATAGAATTTCATTACAAATTGATTAAATAGAGAAACACACTAAATTGATTATGTAAGTAGTTTATGAAGAAAGATGGAAATGGTAGTGTGTGCAGTAGATTTGATGAAGGATGACGAAACTATGCAAGTACCAGTAGCAGTTTTCTTTCTTTGTTTTTTTTTTTGCTTTTTTTTGGCTTTTAAAAACTTAGGTTTTTCCTTTTTTGGGAAGTTGTTAAGTTGACTAAATGAACGGACAAGATAAGCCCAACATAAATAAAAGGTTGAGATCTAAGTAATTACAATGGCTACAATTTTATTGTATCCATTGTAGAATTATCCTAAATATTAGACCTCGCTAGATATGTTCAAAGTACAATAATAATTGAAATTTGAGTAGGATAGTGTGATAAAACCGTCAGATTTAACAAAAAGGAAAAAGAGAAATAATTTTTTGTCTTATAACAAAAAGAAAAAGCATTGCACCCTTTGAAAAGTAAATTTGCATTTTGTAGTTCACGGAGTACAATGAGGATTATGCTCCGTGTAAATGTGCTTTTTAAAAAGTACATGTACTTTTCATAATACCTTTTGCACTTTTGGTAGAAATCACTATATATTATAATATCATATGATTCATTCTGCATAAACTACATTCTTTATCTATATATGTGTTTCACGGAGCACTATACTCTCCATACTCTGAGGAGTACAAAATAATTTACACCATAACTACGACGTTTGTCTCAAAAAATCGGATGTGTTGCCTTTAGTGGAGATTGATTCTCCAACCTTGAGATTGGAACGATACCTTCCTTACCACTACACCAAATACTACTTGATATACCAACACTTAAGTAAGAGCATCACCACTCATGAACAAAAAAATACATCATCCCTCTCTTTCTACCACTTTCTCACTCATCCCAAAATTTTTATCATGTTTTATGATCAATTTGATCAAAGGCACCCCACTCATGATCAATCAATTACTTATGTATTTAAAAATTAAAAAATTCAAAAGTATATAAAAACATAATAAAGTGGGTGTCTATTTATAGATCTCAAGAAAATATAACCATTGATATTTTTTATAAATTTTTTTACTTTGTAGATTGTCAGATATTTTATTTTGAAGTTTTAAACAAAAAGCTGTTGCCACATGTCACTGTGTGATTGGCCCAGTTTTTGCTTTTCTCATGAACTAGTTGATCACAATGTGATCTACTTTTACTCATGAGTGTAGGCCATTTTTTTTGTTCATGACTTATGATCTCTTCTTATGATGAAATTGATCATGAGTGTAGTTGCTCTAAGTCAAAAACAAACAAATACCCATACAAATATCACACGAGGTGGAACCCGTGGAAGTAATATCCGGGAGGACCGGGACCATGCAATAATATTTGGATACAAACAGGCCCATTATTGTTAACATCACCTCTCTGCAACTATGTTCCAAAAAATGAGAGTAGACCACCACATGCAATCACCATCAAGTGGGCCAGCCCAATGTATGGCAGCCGCAGTTTACTTGCTGTAATAGCTGACACCAGGCCCACCAACACAATTAGCATGGGGGACCCGTTCCAACTGGTTGAGCCCAAAATGCAGTCCACAAATCAGCCCATGCAAAGATGCATGGAGTAGTAAATACCGGGCCCAAGCCCATACCCTTTGATTTTCTGATAAAATGACTGAACATTCAGGGTATTCAACGTAACAGCTCATCACAGGAAAAAGGGGTTTGCACTATTAATGCCTGAAGTGTCAAATGACAGCTTGTACTTGATCACTGCAAAAAGCTTTGCAGAGGCATAGAAAATATAGGTTGCTGCCATGCATTGCAAATTTATGGTTGAGGGTTTGTTGTGAGAATTTATCAAGTAGGTGGTAACAAGTTTAGCTTCAATAAACATATTCGTTTGGAAAATTATCATTTTGAGTACTTGAGGTTTGACAAAATATCATTTTGGGTACCTGAGTATTCAATATTATCAATTTGGATACCTAAGGTTTGCTAATAGGTTCAATTTAAATACGTTCATACTAACGATGTTAACTATGAATGGTTGAAATTTGGCATCGTATACTAGTAGTGTAATTTATGATAGGCAAGTATAGAATTTAGTTAGGGAAAGAATAAGATAGAATAATTAATGCTCATTCAAAATCTTCACCTACTTTATTTAAGTATGAAAGCCAACTTTCTTTAGAGGTAGTTTAACTATTTTTGTGCTAAAGTAAACCGATTGGACAAGAGATCTAAATGAACAGGGTATGGCCTTACATAGCCATATCATATGCATAATTGTGTAGGGGCTGTGAGCCTTGCCAATGACTTAAAATAGGTTGGATATACTTTTAGTGACTTTGATAGAGACCATCGAGAAGCTCCGGACCACTAAATAGCTAATCTACATTTTGGATGAAATAACATCTTTCTTTTCGTATACGGTTGTCTAGTACTATAAAATAAAACTAATTGGTACTAAATAGAGTATATCTCAATATAATACTAAAAAAACTCTCAAACGGCAGTACGGTACCAAAATTTTACAATTTTGTATTGGCGATAAGAAATGCATGATGAGTACTAGAAATTGTTAAATTATTAGTAATTACAGTGGTATTAAAAGCGCTCTCTTGCTATTAATCTTTAGCCCCAATGCTACCAACATTTTAAAATATTGTATTAGCATTAAGATGTACTACCTCTGTAACGAATTAAATGCAACAAACTATTTTGCAAGCATTTTGAGAAAGAGATTTAAGGGTGTAAACGAGTAAGTTAATCGAAATAGTTTTAAGACAAGTAACCTATGATCTCATTCTTACTTGTCTTAAAATTCTTTTAATTAATTTGCTCGTTTACATCCTTAAATCTCTTCCTCAAAAAGCGTGCAAAATGACTTGTTGCATTTCATTCGTTACGGAGGTATTACTTCTTTATTAACGCAAAATGGAGGGGCTTCGGTCAAAGTGAAGGCCTTGATGTTCTAAACACTGTGTCCAATGCAAATTTGAAGAAGATCCAGCGGTTAGATTTCTGGCGATGACCATTTTCGTGAAGGTGTGCAATGAAAAAAATGAGAAAACGTTTCTCTTCCTTTCCTTTCCTGAGGAGAGGCGTGTGGGAAGGCAAAGGGGAAGGAAGGAGTGCTCAATTTTCCTGATTAAGTTGACAGCAAATGGAGGGGCTTAAAAGGAGTATTTAAGGTGACTTAATGGAACATTATGGTCATCATAAGGGGGGTTTATGAGGGAGTTTAATGGGGAATGAAGAGGCACAGCTCTTAGCATTCTATGGTTACAAAACAAAGGATGGATAGCTTATTGAAGTCTTCTAGAAGCCCCTAGATGACCATGATCTTCGGCCCCAATGGAATAAAAGTGGAGGACCAAAGTTCGTTACATGGTCGGTCCGCTAATACGACGATTAAGTTAAATTAACACATTAGCCTAGCCTAGCTAAGACTAACTCAAATATTATACTCAACAACAATAATAAAATGTATGATCACATTTTCATATATCATAATAGCTCAATTTAAAATAAATAACATTAATTTATAGCTTAGTTTACAAATCAAATCGTCGAAGAGATATTATAAATAATTGTACCGTATAAAATATAAGTTTAAATAAAGAATGACACAATTAAACAAAGTAATAGAAGCTTAAATTAAAATATTTTAAATCAAAGAACACAAGTTAAAATGAGAAGCAAGGGTCTAAATGAAAATTAAATAGTCTTATAGATAATTTAGCTTAATAAGTAAAGCTACGCAAATTTATAAAATAAAAATACTATGAACATCGTAAAATAATTAAGCATCCATCAACTATACACATTTTGAAATTAGGGCACGTATGCACAATACATTGTCCACGTTCCAAATACGACCAATTATTTAATAAAATATAGTTTTTACCTACGAAATTATATTTAGATTTATAAATAACAATGTAAACCATATAAATTAACGCGCGAAATTTCTAGTGAAATTACGAGGTGTTACAGATGGTGTTGATGTTAGGGTTGGAATGGAGGAAAGGGGGACTAGGGTAATAGATACACTTAGAATTTAGGAAGTTACATTGGTAAAAAATTATGTAACATCCGTGCACAAATTTGTATTTTCTATTTTATAACACAGAGGGAAAGGCCAGTTATTATGTAATTATCCATTATTTTTTCCTCAAGGTAGTTTGTCTTCGGGGGACTAGGGTGCGTAGAGTGCAACATATAGGGAGACCGAGGAGCTTCAATCCCACATCTTGGGTACCACTACTATAAAACTTTACTAACTATATTAGCTGACCTTCATTGTTCATGTTACTTTGTGTTGAACCCCATTGTTGAGCACATGAATGCTCCTTATTGGAGAAAGAGGTGAGACAAATCCACGTTATAAGTGTGGAAATTAGTTCTCCTATCACCACATGGTTTTGGAATGCAATGGAATATCCTTGCACTTGTGAGTGGACTGAACTCTGCTCTTCCTATTGAGTTGCCTTTGCCCAATTTCTGACTAATTTTAAATATTAACATGGTATTACAACCCAAGTTGTGAATCTCTTTTGAACTGGGTCTTATTAAGCAACTAGAAAGGGTTTGCCTCGATAAGATGACATCTTCTAAGAGAATTATTTATGTTTGCCTTTCTAGTTAGCTCTGAATTCTAAGGACTCTCGTATGCGAGGGAGTGTTGAACTCCATTGTCCCTTATTGAAGAAAGAGGATGGACAAATCCACTTTATATGCCACCGAGCTACTCCTCCTATCACTATATGGTTTTTGGATAGAATCTCCTTGAACCATTAAGTAAACCAAACTCTCCTTCCAATTCCATGTTGAGTTGTCCAGACCTACTTTCTGACTAATCAGAAATACTTCCTCCGTTTCACTAAAGATGTTACACTTTTTTTTTTCACGGACTCCTAGGCAGTTTTTGGGTAGGAGAAAAGTAGCAGAGAGAAAAAGTAAGTGGGGATCATGTGATTGGAAAGAGATAGAGAGAAACTTTTAGCAAAAAAGGAAAGTGTAACATCTAATACTCTCTCCGTAACGGATTACTTGCAACGTTTAGACATTTTCTACTCACACTTTGTGTCAAATCGTTGCAAGTAATGCGTTACGGAGGGAGTATAAAACTTTCTAAAATGAAAAGTGTAACATCTTTAGTGAAATGGAGGAAGTATTAACACTTTGTAAGTGAACTTTGACCATCAAAGGTTCTTAAAGAGTGACTGGTAAAAACCAGCTTGCATATTAATTTACTTCTTTAATTTACATGACTTTCGTAGCTAACTTTACATCTATATATATATCAACACATACTCCTCAACAAAATGAAAAATTAAGTGCATAACAAACCAAATTCTATCATGGGTACCCTTTACCAAATTCCTCCACCTCTCCTCCAAGACCTTAAGGTCACTATAATAGATTCAACTCTAATTTACTCACTTCAAGAAAGTGAGGAAAAATCCATGTTTTTATCAAACATAGATCAAGTCCTAAATTTCGATGTCCAAACCCTACATTTCTTCTCTTCGAACTCTGAATTTCCACCTAAAATCGCGTTTGAAAAGCTTAAAAACGCGCTACAAAAGTTACTAGTACCTTATTATTTCTTATCAGGACGGGTTAAGCTTAATCCGATAAATGGCCGAATTGAGATCTATTGCAAAAATGCTGGAATTGGGTTTGTTGTAGCTAGTAGTGAGTATACATTGGATGAACTTGGAGACTTGGTTTACCCTAATCCATCATTTGAGCAACTTCTAACCAAGAATATGGATGATGTCTTGGAAGTGGATGGCCACCCTCTTTGCATTATTCAGGTAATTACTACAATAATTTATTAGTTGCAAATTATATATCAAATAACATGTGAATGTGGCATCAATATAATTCAAATAAGTTTATAAGATTACTAGCTATAATTAAAGTTTGCTAAATTTAGTACTACAAGTTAAGAAAAGCTCCATATGGATATGAAAATTTAATTTATGGAATAAAGTACAACGTTGGTTAACCGACATACGAATATAAAAATTCTTTTTGTTTCATTATTAATATACTTTTTTCTATAATTAAGTATACTTATCAGCGTGAAAATCACATTATATATATCATAATGCTTAGTGTTATATTTTATCAAGATCTAGCTTTTTGTATGTATAAATGTATAATAAATATTGGACACTATAGTATGTAACTAGGTGAATTCCTACCATGTTTTTTTTCAAACCATACAAATTTTATCTTCAACAATCAATGTTGTAGATTTATATTTAGTCATACATGGTCATAAAAGTTGTATACAAAATCCAATATTTTATTTGAATAATAACAACTTTATCCAATAGCTAAAAACTCCTTCCAGCTTCTGTAAAAAATAGATAAAAATAAAATAAAATCTCCTTCCATTCTTTTTTAATCTACAATCTATATTTAACTCATAAACTACACTTTGGTCGATATTTGTGATTATCCGTAAAGAAGAATATAATCATGTGGAGTCTCGTTTGATGCATCTCAAAATATTAGTTTAGCTATAAACTCTTCCATTCTTTTTTATCTACACAATTTATACTTTTACGCTATTCATATAAGTACTACACTTTGGTCAATATTTGTGTTTAATTCGTAAAGAAAAACATAGTCATGTGGAGTCTCGTTTGATGCGTCTCAAAATATTTATAATTAAGTAATATAATACTCAAAGTTATTTGTTGGCAAACATGAAAGTCAAACTGTATATAAAAGAACAAAGGGAGTAAGAATCTAAGATGCTAGATCATAATATTTAATTTATATGCGTTGAACGAAAAATATTCAGCAATGTGTTCAACTGGAAACCGCTCCTATAACTAGTGTACCTAACAAAAAAGACATAATTATTATTCCCTCCATTCCAAAATATTATATCCATTTGGAATATGGGGGAAAATCAAGGCAAATAGGAGAATCTTAGGTTTATTTTAATAATTTTTATGTACTTTTTTTTGTCTTTGGAAAAGTAAGAGAGATATTCAAATGTAGGGACCATTAAAGTACAAATGAGTAAAAGGTAGGTAAATATTTAGATATTGAAGGGTAAAATGGGGAGAAAAAATGTATATAAATAGAAAATATTCTATATGGGTATATCTTTTTGAAACGGCCTAAAACAGAAAATGGGTATAACATTTTGGAACGGAGGGAATATCTTTTATGAGAATTATATAAAGGATTTATCTAGTTAGATATAAAAACCAACTATTCCATAAATGCACCGAATGCGAAACCAACAATTTTATTGTCAAGACAACTTTTAATTGGTTAAAGAAATATATGAAGAAAAAAACGTCTAAAATATTTCTATACTAATGTAATTGCTTAGGCACAATTAAAATCTACCTTGATAGTATCTAGTAATTAGATGTATAGTCTTTCTCTTTAAATTACGCATATTAGCACTAGTTATTTTTCCTCTTAATATTTTTTCCCGGAGTGTGGTATAAGTTCATGAATCATGACATAAGCCAATCATGAAATAGTAGACCGCCTACTTTAAATTAAAATTAGACAATAGTTCAAATCCAATGTTTATAGCAAAAATGTATAGGAATAATGTTGGGTTAGAGATAGATTGAGTGGGCTTGTTAGTAGAATATGTGGGCTTAAGATGGTCTAGTTTTATGTTGAAATTAGACCATCTCTTTTAATAATTTGTGAAACTTAAATATGTTTTCTAGTATCTTATCACGAGTTCCTCCAACCCTCAATATGTTTTCTAGTACTTTTACCTTTCTTTTGTTAGTTAGCCTTATATCGAAGGTGATTTCATGAGCACCATATTGAAGAAATATATCTTTAGGATATTAGTTGCATATCAATGTAGATATTTTCTTCTAATCAGCCGTGTATATCTCTTAGCTAGCTGTACATATCACTTAGCTTTATTTACTTGCTTATCTTGTTTATATTCTAGTCTTCTGTATAAGGTAACTTTAGTAGCCTAGTTTGTATATAATCCTTTGGTTATTCTCAATGAAAGGCAAGAGAAATAAACTCCTAAAAACTCTTCACACCATGTGACTTTACCTTGTCAATTCTCATCATTCTTTTCCCAAAGTTACACCATGATCACCATTATATTAATCTGTAAGTTTCACACGTTTACTCAACAGATATACAAAGTTCACGTGAAACTATAGATTAGAGCAAATCTAGTACATGAGAGGATATATCGTATTGTGTAATGTACATTGGGAGGGTGAATTCTTAATGGGCCGGGTGGTACAAACTTTAATATATATGTATATTAAAAAGCGTAAACACAGGTTGTAATCCGCCATGTGTCACTCCCCCTTATTTTCAAGAATATTCTCATAAAAAAAGTGCAAATTGTCCATGAGAAGCTTCGAACCCACAACCTTGAGTATGGAATTAAGATTAATGCTCTAACCATTGTGTCACTACATTATTGTTGCTTCTTTTATCAATACGTATAATGATATTAAATGTTTTAAATGAAAAACAATGAGTTAGAATATTTTAATTGCTTCTATGAATAAAACTACTAAGTTATAACTTTTTACTAACACCTTCCTACACTAAATTTTAGTTGTCAATTACTAAAGTATAATTTATATAAACCTCAGAGCATCGTCTGGGCATAGATACTAGTTTCATTCTTAAAAGAATGCTTATAATATTCGGATATTGCTTATAGTTCTCAATTCACAACATTGCATATATCATATATATATATATGTGCAATGTGCTACATAGTCAATTAGATATGATAATATTTCTAATTTTGACAACAGAACAGGCAAATAGAAGAAAATGACAGAAGGTAATAATTTTCATCAAGAAATATTAGTTAAGATTATAAAATATAATCAAGAAAAAAAAATTAACCAAGTGTGTGTGCCTGGTATATTTGTCTGATAGGAGGCTCATCCTTTTCCCCTACCCGCTTTCAAGGAACTAACATACAAGTTAAATTGAATTTATATGTGAGAGTAGAGATGGCAATATCCAATGGATGATCCATCACCCGCTCCACCCGAAAAAAATAAAAGGGTGAAAAACCGAGTTAAATGGATGATGGACGGGTGACGGGTGAATGTGTAACGGGTGATGGATGGACTAGGGTGAGAAAGTTTCATCCATCACCCGATCCATCACCCGTTTATCACCCGCTTATCACCCACTCCGTCACCCATTTCTTACATTTTCTTAAATATTTATCATTTTATCTACATTAGTATAATAATTTTCTCTTTTGATTACTATCGACATGTTTCCATAAACTTAACTAATCTTAATTTGACATGAAGTTAATATATAAATTGTGATTTTACAAGTTTGATTTAACTTTTCTCATTCAATTATCTTAAATGGATCATAACCCTGTCCACCTGGTTCACCCGCGGGTGGTGGATGGATGGATGAGGGTGATGGTCTAACTGGGTGACGGATGGATGATGAGAGTTGGTCTAACAGGGTGATGGATGCGGGTGATGGCTCACCCGACCCAAATCCCACCCGTTGCCATCCCTATGTGAGAGATCAGTCTGCACTCTTTTTTCTTACCATTATTTAAAAACTTTTTCAAAAAAACTAGCTAATGGAGTAACACAAATAACATTGTGTGGCTCTATATACTTATGATGTATCTTCTATGAAAATAAACATGATAAATTTGATCAAGAAAATCATAGACGCGAAAAAGGCATAAAACATGGATTGGATGGAGAACACAAAATTCACATACTCCTCATTTATAAACCTCATTAAGATATGCAAATGATATTTAAACTATTTTTCCCATTAATAATTCTTTTGGGTCAAATATGTATGTACTAGTTGTACTACAACTCAAAGTTTCAGTTTTTTATTGGTAATTTCTGAAATAGTAGTACTGCTAAAATTCTTCCACGATTAAAATTAGGGGTATTCATAAATATTCGATCCAAAAATTCGAATATTCGATCTGAAATATAGTGTTTCTGATAATTTGGATCGGATATTCGAATTTTTTTGGATCACCCGTTTGACCTTTTCGTGCATCCGAAAAATCCGAAATATGTTTAAGAAATTTTATTTTCGGATATCCGGATAAATACCCGAAAAGCCGATCCAAATTATATTTTTATTTTTTTCATTAAATAATTTTGATTTTAAACTTTTTTCCAAAAATAATGGTATCAAATTTCTAAATAATAGGATTCGGATCACACTTCTCACGATCCGAAATTTTGGATCTGATAATCTGAAGTGAACACCCTTAATTGAAATGTATATTTACCAAAGATCTTTTTCAAACCGAGGCTTGTCTACAAATCAAATTCTAGGAAACAAAGTTAAGTAATCAAATCCTCAAATCCGATTTACCAAACACCGTGTTTTTTGAGTCAAATGCTATTCCCCTTCTACTTAAAATTTATATTTTTGGGTTTGCAGATGACTGCGTTTAAATGTGGTGGTTTTGCAATGGGTCTACAAACAAACCATGCAATATTTGATGGAACAAGCATCAAATTCTTATTACAAAATCTAGCAGCCTTAGCAGGGGACAAGCCCTTAGCAGTCATCCCATGCAATAATCGTGAGCTGCTCGCGGCTCGCTCGCCGCCACTTGTCACATTTCCACACCCTGAATTGCTTAAACTTAAGATCCCAATAGGGCAAGAGGGTGAAAGTGAGCAAAATTGTAACGTCTTTGATACCACCTCTCAAGACTTGGACTTTAAGATTTTTAGCCTTTCAGGGAATGACATTTCTAACCTTAAAGCAAAGGCAAAAGCTGGTCCCACCAACGGAAAAGGTAGAATCACAGGATTTAACGTGGTTTCAGCTCTAGTTTGGCGATGTAAAGCGTTATCTAATTTTGAAAATAAAGGAAAAAGCTCATCAGAAAAATCATCAACCATGTTGTTTGCGGTGGATATTAGGCCAAAGTTAAACCCGCCATTACCAGCATCATATGTTGGTAATGCGGTACTAACTGCGTATGCAAAGGCTGAGTGTAAGACATTAGAGGAAGCTCCGCTATCGGAGCTTGTAGACTTGGTAACGGAAGGAGGAGCTAGGATGAACGACGAGTATGCGCGATCAGCCATCGATTGGGGTGAATTGTACAAAGGGTTTCCACATGGAGAGTTCTTGATGTCTTCATGGTGGAGATTAGGGTTTAATGAAGTGGAGTATCCTTGGGGAAAACCTAAATATTGTTGCCCTTTGGTGTATCATAGGAAGGACATCATATTGTTGTTTCCTGATATTGATGAATCCAATGCTGGGGTAAATGTTTTGGTTACTCTTCCTCATAAGGAGATGACCAAGTTTCAATCTCTTTTGCACAAGTATTTATCTTCTTAGTTGTTGTCTTGATATGAAATGGTATAACTTGTAACTTGTAATTATTGTAAGGGCATCATGTATGAGAACTTAAGTTAAGTTTTATAAGGACTTGCTATTTTATTAAATTGGACTTGATTGTATTCATATCCAAATTATGTATGTTATGGTGTTATTGTGTTGTTGGGATTTAATTCCAATTATGAATTGGTAATTACATGAAATAGTTCCTTTTTTTTCATAATTGCAACACATGGAAACCAAATAATAATAAACCAATTTAGAATACATAGCAAGCTCTCATAATTAATAATATGGCATGATTTTACTACAACAACATGTTCATGATAGTTAGATTGTTCTAGTTCTAGCACTATACCGAATGTTCAACAAGAGTATATAATTTGAAAAACCAGTCACATGCCTTTACAAAATAAAAGAGATGAGAACAATCTTAAATTTTTTTGGCTTTTGCTAAGTAAGGTAAAGATATATAATCACACAACAAGTATTACATCCTAAAAAACCTGCAGGCCAAGCCCAACAGGAGTAACCACAGGTGGCAGCAGCACTGTAACAACCCGGATCTACGTCCAACCTAATTAAGACCTAAATGCAGCGAAAAACCTAATCCGGGCTATTACCATCACACTCACCACGAGTGTGGAGCTCAAGAACCTCGACTTTTTAAAACTTTTATACTGTAACAATTATATTAAAACCTTTAACTGTAATAAACTATATTAAGTGATCCTAAAATACTTTAAACAACTAGATTTGTTACTAAAAATTCTACTGAAAATCCGGCAGAGTTTCGTATGTAAAACGGACCGCCTAAAACTTAATTTAGGACTCGCGTCCACTTATAAACCTGTAGTTATCAAAATCCAGCAACCAAAACCAGTCTAGACTTTATAACTCAAATCTTTTTAATTTAATTACAATTTAACTATTAGTTGTACTATTACAAAGTCGATCGTCCTCGCCGCAATACAAACAGTAGGGATAACACATTCGAGTCTTCAACAATACTACCTTCATGTACCTGCATATACCGACACGTTTTGACTGAGCAAGATTTCATACTGAAAAGCCAAACATGTATACAGGTAGGATATATATTATTTATATCCTACAAATCAGTTTATTTCAAAACCAAATAATAAGTAACTTTATAAAACCTTTTCCGTATTTCTTTTTATAAAACAAAACTGTTCTTTTCTGTTTCTAAATCAAATCCTTTTTTTTTACTTTTCTTTAAATCAAATCCTTTCTTTTTCTCTTTTTCAAGTCTTTCCTTTTTCCTTTTCATAACCAATCCTTTCTTTCCTTTTTCTTTCACGAAAAAAGATTCATAAATCTAGGGAATGGAACGAACTTTCCTTTGCCTTTGGGCTAGCTAAGCCCTCCGGATAACTATAGACAAAGACCCCTAGTGTGCACACCCTACATACGGCCAAACCGTAGCAGAAGATCTAAGCCTTGAGGTACTGATCAACGTACCCCCACAACTATTCTATTCTGTATCTGTAAAGCCGAGACCAACTCAACGAAGTTCCAATTCCTTGAGATACCACTTAGGTAATCCCCACAACTTTGAAAACATAAAACTATTTCCATGAGATACCACATAGGCAATCCCATCAACTTTCAAAACGTAAAACTATTCGAAATATCTTTTTATAACCTTTCCTTTAATTGCGGTTCGGGAACCAAACTATCTATATTTGAAGGAACATCCTCCAATTCAATCCGTTCTCAACAAAACTAAGATAAAAAATCCTTTTAAGAACCCTTCTTGTAAACTATAAAAGTTCCTTTCAAAACTAAACTTCTATCTTTTAGAACATGCTCAACCAAAATGAGTTTAAAACCTTTATGAAACTCTTCTCATAACTATAAAAGTTTTAATAAGAAATCTTAAACTTTACTTGTAAACTTATACAACATTTAAACACGAAATCTTACCTTTTTAAACTTTTCTCGTAAACTATTCAAGGTTTGAGTAGGAATCTTACCTTTCACAAAACAACCACCTCCAAAACGACTCTTTAATAAACTCGAAAGCTACATAATAACATACATGTATTCAATAATTAATAATAGACTTAGCTAACTAGTAATGAACTTTCACTAAAACTAGTTTTGGAAACAACCAACTTCTTATAATTCCATTTAAATCATGTAAACAAACATATCATAAACCATATGAATGACTTTCATGCTCTAACTCGAGCTTTCATTTAGCATTAATCGACGTCTAACTAAAACCTTTACCAAAACTAATTAAACTCATCTTACTTTATATAAAATCAACATTTAAGAATTATATCTTCATTTAGATACCCAAAAGTTCAATATGAAACAATCATATGAAAACAAAGAGTTTTAAAATCAACTATATAAAATGTAGAATTTGGGCAGAAACTTAAAATGAGCATAACTACCTCCTACGAAGTCCAAATAAAGCGTTTCTTGAGCCTAACTTGAGTAGAATTTTGATACGAACAACTTTTGTGAAATAGTATTTTTGCTAAAAATGCCCATAAATTGGCGAAAAATACATTTTACGAAACTGACAGAATTTCTTACGAATTCAAGCTAACTTCAATCCATCCTAACTCACAATAACAAGTTTAATAATCAAACTAGTAACATAAACAAACTATTAAGCACCTAATTAAACCTCCTACTCAATAAATTCATACACAAAACCTTCAAATCAAAAACCCCCAATTCAATTTCAATTCAAAACCCTAATTTCATAAACTTGATAAAAACTAAAATTAAGGTAATAATTCAACTTACCCATTCCTAAGAAAGATTAGGGATGAAGAATAGTTATCAAATCGCCCCTCAAACGAGCCCTTAACGCCCTAAAACAAACTAGAACGAGCCTTATTCCTCTTTCTCCTTGTGCGCCATCTTTCTCTTATCCCTTTGTGTGCTTATGTGCATCTTCCTCGACACTTTCGACACCATATATGACTCGCCGGAGCTTTGTGGTCGGCAAAGCACCACCACCACCACCACCACCGTTCCTTCACGTTTCTTCTTTTCCTCTTCCTTCTCCCTCTCTACTTTCTCTATTCCTCTTTTCTTTTTCCTTCTGTTTTACTGTCAAACCCCTCTCTTTTGTTTTCTTATTCTTTCCATCAAATTTAATACTTCCTCCGTTTTTTTAGATGTGACACTTTCTATTTTAGGAAGTTTTAAATTAAATGTGTCATAAAAAATTTATAAAAAATTTAATGAGAAAAATTGCATAAATAAACTCTCTCATATCTCTCCTTTCACAGGGGCCCACTACATTTTTTTTCTCAAAATATATCTACCCCCCTCTCCCCTCCTTCCAATAAATAAATATCATAGGAATCCGTGAATTTAAAATACCAAGTCTACTATGATATAATTTTTGCACAAATATGTGAAAAATGGAGTTGAAGTATAATCTACTCCTTTTAATCTAATATGTCTAATTACCTTAAATTCCTCTACTTCTACATATATCTAAATACAAGTATTTACCTTTTTAAATATATAATATTAATACAACTTCATATAAAACAATAACTCATACTCGCTAAAAGAATTAAACTCAATATTTCTTGAAATTATTCCATTAAAACGTCAAAATAATTAACTAAAGTAATATAATTGACTTTTCCATTATTCTATAATCAAGTCTAATTTCCTTTAATTAAAGTTGAGGACTATTAATATATAATCAGCCTAATAAATCATACTTAGTTATTAATAAAATATTCTTTAAAAATAGGGGTATTACAAGCACACCCTAAAAAACACTAGTTACAAGTTCATGAACCATTCTTTATCTCTACTAGCTATTTTCTTAGGCATGCTAGAAACAGTTCTCATTCTAATAGTGTTTTTCAGAATATTAACAGAAGCACTAATAGTAGGCATCTTCTGGTTCCAGAGGACTTCATTTCTGCTCTGCCAACATACATACATTACAGCAACAACAACAGCACCATAAACCTGCCTTTTGAATTTAGACTGTTTGAATTTATTGGAGTTATTATAACCTGAAAAAGCCTTTTCATTGTCGTGGACAAAAAGAGTACACAAATCTCTAGCTAAAGCTTTTATATGCTTCATCTCATTTTTATGTGTAATCCGAGTGAAAAATATGAAAGAATGTAATTTTACACACGAACATAAAATGCAAATTTGGTGAAAGAATATGTCTCAAATAGAAATAACCAATCCCTTTGTCTTATTTGAAGCCAAACCTTGATAGTAATTTACGGATCCCTTGATAGTCACTTACTCCCTTCAAATATCTTTGTTAAATTACATACTTCAATACGTCACAATACACTTAAACTTAGGGGTTCTGGTTTCATCGATGTTAACTTGCAACCTACACATTTTTAATATGTCATGCTGCATTAGATTCTGATGCTACAAGTGAGCTGGATTATAACACTGTTATACAATGCCAAAATTTTGTTTGAGTGGATCTCAATGGTCCGATGCATGAACTACATCACATGGGGTTGATAATAGAAAGGGGAGAAAGGGGAAAAAAAGATGATTCTTGTACGGTGTACATAATAGATTTTGGCCAAGCCACATGTAACTTCGGTAGTGAAAGAAAATTGTTAGTTCATCAACGTGAACATATCTTATTTCTACAAACATCCAGATTCTACATTCGAGATAGAATGATATTTAAGTTATAAAGGTTCAAAAAATTACATAGATAATCAAATACTTTCTCTATTCTTTAATAAGTGACACATTTGTATAGTGTTCACTATTAACAGTTTAGCCTCTAATTAGATTTGGTGATTTATATTTTAGGAAAAATATAATCATGTGGGATCTTATTAGATTCGTTTCATTGTGTAATTTTTTAATATTAGCTTGTTATTAACATGAAGTGTGTCACTTATTAGGAACGGAGGAAGTAATATATAAAATTTAGGGTAAATATTAGCTATTACCTACATATGATCATAAAGTTTGTATAAAACCTTTATGACTCTAATATAGATTTAGAGTAAGCATACAATATTTTTAAACTTAGACAAAAACGCTCAACAATGTACTACACTAAATAGCATTAACGGTCAAATCTCATTAACTTCAATCGCTAAAGTATATTATTATATACTTCACCTAACAAAAAAGTACAGTATGTACTCTGGTAAGTATTGATTTATTTAGAATGTTGATTTTTTTGCTACATTTATCTCAAAAACCCTTTTCTAAAAAGAACTCAAATTCTTTTTTATGCAAATAAACTTGAGCTTTGGATCTAAAATGAGTCATTAAGTCATTCATGTTCAATACTTTGACATGCTTGTATTCTTTATACGTTAGGAAAAAAGGAAAACAATAAATGGTTTAATGGACGGATTTGGGCCGGGTGAGGGTCTAAAGGTATTGGAACCTAGCCCAGACCCCACTCGTGAAAACCTTGACCTAGATCTAACCTTGGCCCATTAAATTTTGAAAATTGGACTCTAGAGCCTATAAAAGAGAGCTTATGCAATCAGGTTGTAATCGGATCCAAAAGCCATTGTTATCCTAACCTGCACCAAGCAAAGGTCCCAATCATCTGGACAATGGTCTAACAAGTTTTAACCACAAATCAAATAAGTTGGACCCAGTATAAAAGTATACTATTGTGGAATATGAGTGCCTGAGGCCAATACACTACTGATCTGCGTAAGGAACTCTCTTAATATTTCCCAAAGCTAAATTACAAAGAATTATAACACAAACTTTGCGAATTATAGACTTATCATACAAAAGACCAAAGAAGCGTTACTTTATTCAAGCCCCCTGAAATTGTACATTGCACTTTTAAGAGGGAGAGGGGAAGAGAATTGGAAGAAAAAGAAAAGAGTAACTACATATTAGTGCATAAAATAAACTACTACAGTATTATAAGGAAAATCTGTCGAAATCAAAGACCTATATATACCACTTTCTGAAAACAATAATCTTTTGTGAAATTTTGTAAGACATTCATTTCAGAGTAAAATACTGTGTTAAAACTAAGATTAACCTAAAGTGACCCTCTTTTAATCACCACTTGCTGATTAAATTATGAAAATAATGATACCTATGATTATCAATGGCCAATTTACAGCATAAGTTGATCAATTAAGGGTCAAAATTAGATCATTAGTATTCCTCTAGCAAAAACATCGTAAGAAGACAAAAAAAAAATGGGTATTTGTTTTAGAAAGTGTTATATATTAGGTAAATTTTGACAAATTTTCTTCGTTACTAAAATTATTTTAGTAATTACTATTAGGCAAAGCTTGATAAGTGTAGTTGATATCTGAAAGTCTCTTCAGTGTGTAGAGGGAGAAGTGTAGAGAATTTACAGCCTCCTTCCACCAGAGCCTCCCTCCCTCTGGCAATTGAAGTAGACAGCAGCAACAGGCAAGCCAAGGTTGTAGAGCTCCGCAAAATCTCTAGTGTTAAAGTTTTGGCGCCACCCTGGAGCATAAACAGTTTGCCTTCCGAGTTGTCGAAACAGCACTAGTATGAATCGGTGTATCCCAACTGATGGTCTTGGACTCTCGTAGCAAACAACCTCTTGGCCTAAACAAAAGAGATTGTGGTAAACAGAAAGTTTTTGGATCAAAATGACCTGTTCTTTTACTTGTTCATATAGCTAAAAAAAAGAGATATGAAGGTATAATACTATCTTTGTTTAGGCTAATTAAGCAGAGATTAGTAGGAAAATTAGATTGTTTGAAAGACTTGTTTTTTGACTTGGTTTAGCTTTGCATCTTTTCTTGTTTTTCAAAAAGTTGCCACCCACTTGTACAATGCTAAAAGTTGCACTGCCCATTTTAAAAATCTTGGGTCCACCTTTGGTAAGGATAACTAATTCGATTTTTTATTTTGGTCCAATTATGATCAATATGAATCAATTCTCTATTTTTCGTCCTTTCATACTGTCATAAAATCATATACTCTAATCTTATAGTCCTATCGCTGAAAAAAAACAAATAAACATCGACGAGACACACTTCAATTACACATCAAATTTTCGAATTGGTACGAAAACTGTACTGACTTCTTCATAGATGAGTAGTAACTTAGAAAAAAAAAGTATAAGAAAGTGTACAAGTCTTTATGCCACATACAGTTTTGCAATCAAAGTATCTTTTTCATGAAAAGTTTAAACTGGAATTACCAATCTGTTCTCCTACTTAACAAATTTAACTTGCATTAAGTAGTTTCTCATTATAATCTACAAAGCAAGCTGAAAAAGAACTTCATAATTTGCTGAGCAAACTACAAACGGAGTGGGAAAACGAGCTTAGGTCAACGAAACAAAAAGTTAATGCTATTTGTGATGAGGATTTGAGAGTACCCCTTTTGAAAATTCTAAAGCAGGAAAGGACAATAAATTAATTTCAGGCATTTGGTTTAACGCGGAAAAAAGTTACCTGCTTCATTTGTGTGGTCTTTTTCATACAGGAAAAAGAAAGTCATAACCCTCCCCCCTCAGGATTCAGGCCTTAACCTCCCTTCAATCCTTCATAGGCTCATACAGTAATAACTACCCCTTCTTACCCCATCCTCCCTCCCTCTTCCCATCCAATGGCTTTAGTTGTCTCATAAGCTATCGCTAGCATAGTACAAATAATATTGACCGTGTAAAAATGAGAAAGTGTCAGACTCGACCATTTCATGACAGCTTGTGTGCATAATCCATTCGGTCTAAAACAGTGTCTAATGTTTATTTTTTTTATTGGAGCATTCAAGTAAAATGAAGAGACTATGTAACGGGTATCTCGGACACATATACTTAAGCTAAGTCTAAGTAATAGGTATCTCATAGTCTTATACACATATACTTAAGCTAGGTCAAGCAGCAACAACGCTCTTCAATGGCCAAAAAAGAGTCAGCATTACAAGCAAGGAAACACACGTGCATGCAGTCCATAAAGATATTAGTACTGTAGTTTAAGTTCGTGTTTCTGCACTACTGTGCCTAAAACTGCATCTAAAAATGTTCTAACAGGAAAACCCAACGTTTAGAGTTTGAATATTGAGAAGGGAAACTCACCAAATGATGCACCTGTGGTCCCAGGAATATCAGTCACCAACCTTTAAAGCAAACAAAAAAATTGCATCCAGTTAGTAAACAATAATAAACGATTGGAGATTTGGAGTCTACGTGCATCAAACCAAAACCTTATTTTATAACATTATGAATTGACATTTTAGATGAGATTGTGAGAAAAGATCAAATCTTTTATTGATTTCAGAATAATTTGGAGAAATTGAGAAGGACACTGGACAAGTGCATGGACAAGGAGAGGGTTGACAATCTGACATTGATATCAACTAGACTAGCAGTTTTACTTAGTTCCTTATTTAGTTGTGATATGGAAGACGATATAGTATGTGATAAGGAGAGGGATAAAGATAGGTGGTATAAAGGTTCGGTTAAGGAGGAGAAAGAAAGATAAACCACACATTACATATGTTTTTGTTAAAACTAAATATATTTATTTTGCACCAACTCTGAAATGATTTTTAGAGTCCCTTTTACTCACGAGAGTGGTTATTCAGAAGCTAGTAATCATTTTCTCATAGAGAGTGACCATCTTTTCTTGATAGGATAATCCTCTTTGCAATAACTAAAGTGACTTGTTTTTACACTAAAGTAACTCATTTATCTCATTGAAATTACCCTTGGCATATGGGAACACAATAATAACATTGTGCACCGAATACATTCTAGAACTTATCAAAATCAAAAACTACTTTTTCTCTTTCAATATTTCTGTTCTTTATTTTGAAAAAGGGGTAAGATAAGCTTACGTTGAAAGGTAAGTTTTAGGTATTGTTCCTAGTATGCAAGAGCCAGGTGTTTCGCAATAATCAATCAGTGACTTGGTTATATCAACTTAATTCACTATCCTTTTGTCCTAGGAATAATCAGTCAAACCAATGAGAAACAGAAGAGAAATTTATTATGTTATATAGGGATTAATTTACACGAAGCAACTATCATTTTGGGAAATTCTATTTTCACTGTCAGAAAGCAGTAAACAAAAAGATACATAGATTATCTGCTCTAAGATATGCAACTTGCAATAATACGTGAAACTGATGAACAAAATTTCCTTTTAAGAACTGATCAGGGTACCCTATCACTTGTTAACCCAACCATATATATATATGTTAGTCTCTCACGCTCTTCTCAAAAGAGAAAGGGTTACAAAACGAAAATGGATACTTTAAGCAAGGGTTAAAATATTTCCTTTTTTAATGCATGCAAATAATTCATAAACTATAATATTTTAGTATGATATTATCATATAAAATCGTATTAGATTCAATTCAATGCATTTCCAGAATATCTAAGACGTGTTAATGTTCCATGCACTAAAAGGTGAAGGAAGTAAAAAATAGTAAGGTTCTCGATATAAAAAGAAGAGATTTCAAACACATTAGAAAAGGATATCCAAACACACTACATTAACCTGTTAATTAAGTTTAGAGTTCAAAACAACCAACAAGCAGCAACACCACCACCCTAGAAAGAGGACCTTTTCATGGTAATGCAACACAGCCAACAGGCAAATATCACTGCCTACGGCGTTTGGAGTTCAAAACAACCCCCAAACAGCAACCCCACCACCCCGACTTTGAGGTAGCTTTCAAATGGGTGGTGCAACGCAGCCAAAACGCGCATATCAGAAAACTTGTATTGTATCTAAAACGATTAAGCAATCTGGTGAAACACTTAGAATTGGTAACTGAACTCCTTACATATCCTTGTCTTTACTCTTTTGGACTCAGAATTTTCAAATGATAACCTGTTTGAGTATCCTTTTTAACTTTGTAAGTGAAAGAAGGGGTGAAACACTAGAACTGTCTACTCACCAGTGTAAATATTCCCTCAGGTGTGGATTACTTGGGCTTGGAGCATCTGGGTCCACCATAACCTACGGATCAAAATTTCACCCATTTAACACAGTAGAAACATGCATATCGAGTTTACCAAAAATGTCAGCTGTAAAAAAGAAGGTAATGCAGAAAGAAAAAGAAGATAACTTATAATACTTCATTCCTTGTTGTGGTTTTTTCCCCTTTGATTTCATTATGGTACAAAAAAGGGGGGGCTTACCAAGGTGTAGAAAGTCCTAAGGTCATCACCTCCAACTTCAACTCTAGGTTGGTTAACCACTTGGGATGGCCTAAGTTCACAACCATTATTGACATCTCTACTAGTATAGCTTACCCTTAGAGTTACTGTCCTATTGAAAGGATCCAAAACATCACCAACGACTCTACCTACTACAAGTGGATCTCTTGGTGCTCTAGGCATGATCACACTTCAGGATTTTTTGATCTGCGATGTTAAGTACTATAACCCTGACTTTTTTAAGAAAAGCCAGGAAGGGTTACTACAAACTTGTAGAAAATAAGTTATCCCAATGAGCACTTATATACAGAGTTCTCAGCTCAGGTTCCTATCATCCTTCATGGCATCTCATGTTGCATTAGTTCAAGTAGGGGCGGATCTAGGGGGGTACATTGGGGTACAGGCGTACCCCAATTCCGAAATATGAAAAACAAGCAAAAAAGGAAGGCCCAACCTATAGTATATGTATAGGTAGCACTTTTTAAGGTGAATACGGGCCAAAAAGACCTTAGAAACCCATCTTTTGGAATAAAACAAACCTGACCCAATAAAGAATTGTAGGCTCTCTCTCTTTCATAATACGTCGCTCACCTCAGAGGCTCGGACCTTACCTCTGCTCTCTTCACGCAGACACACATTGGTTTTTACAATGTTTAAATTTATATTTACTTTGGTTTTTGCAATATTGCATTGTTTTTAATTTTCGTTTTTACCGGATGGTTAATTTATTTTGCAACCGCACCCCCACCTTCCCAATCCTGGATCCGCCACTGAGTTCAACTATAGTTTCATTTAAGCATTATTCTTGATTTTTTCATGTTTTCAGCCTACCAAAATTAATTATTCTAGGATCAAATAGTAAGGGGCCCACCTACTTTCATAGTTGTGAAATCAAATGGACCAAGGTTAGATTCGTCTTATAAGAATAGAGCAGCAATTGGTTAAGAACTTTGGGAAACTAGAGAGGGTGCAGATGACGACGTAAACCTTTTTTCTCAAGGCATGAGTGTGCAATCTCTTTGAAGAAACATAACCAGCTTCTTTTCCCTTTTTGCTTTTTTCTTGAGGCGGGGGTGATGGAGTGGGGCCGGGGGGGTGGTGGAGGTGGGGGTGAAGGAATCAACATAGAACTACATTCCAGCATTATATGGACTATCAACAGATGCAAGATATAATAAGCTTCATACATTATTAATGATTATTATCAATAAAAAAATTGAGATGGTATTTCTCAATTTGGTTTTGGCACACCTTGTGAGTGATACATAGAAAATTGTGCTTTCATAACTGGAGTGTTAAAAACAAATTTTAGAGTGCCTAATCAGTATTCAATAAAAACTTGTCC
Source organism: Patellifolia procumbens (assembly GCA_947645195.1). Taxonomy (NCBI): domain Eukaryota; kingdom Viridiplantae; phylum Streptophyta; class Magnoliopsida; order Caryophyllales; family Amaranthaceae; genus Patellifolia; species Patellifolia procumbens. Next base: position 581,709 of record CANSGD010000335.1, read on the forward strand.
AATTTCACAAGATTTTAAATGCAATCCGACCATACCAACTAAAAAAAATCCAGACTACCGATTCCGGTCCTAAGTAAGATCTTAATTTGGTAGTATCATTCGGTCCTACTCAAGTAAAACATTCACTTTGTAGGACTACCAATACAATTTTACAAATATACAATATGAGCTCATGATTTTACAATACAATCCTACTATAATATTAATAAAGTAACTTCATATACTCCAATTATTCTTTCTCCAATTAATTCCATTTTTCAGTGGAGCCAAAGACACTCTATTCTTTGGTTTTGGAATATGATGGAACAAAGCAAAATGACTTTCTAAACTAGCTGCACTTGTTATACTACGAAGTCGCATGTGGTCAATGCATTTTCGACGCAATTTTTATTTTGGGTCATCCGAAAAGAGCCTCTTTGTGTATTCAACACAAGGTGACGTTGCGAACATCCGACCCCCTCTTACCTCGCCTTATGGCGGGAGGCTTTGAGGCATTGGCGTAATGTTATTGTATTCTTTCTCCTATTAGATTCCAGTTATGTTTTACTTAAACCTCGGTATATTGAGACACTATATCATTTGTAAATGATAAAAATTATGCCAAAAGCATCCTACACTTATGGCGGGTTTGGGCTATCCAAGAAAGGGGGAAAAGTATAGACCACTTATAAGTCCAAAGGGAATTCCATACATAACCAATTGGTATAAAAGGAGTAGCTCCTAACTTTATGATAATTTTTTTCCCGGGTTTTTTTCTATTGCATCATATGAATTGGGCACAATTCTTAAGGAAAGGAAATGAGTTGAGGAAAGATAGGACCACAATTACTACTCCATACTAAAGTGGAAAGAAAAGCTTCTAAAAGTAAGTATGATGCAATTAATATGCAATTGTCATACGGAGGCAGCATTCTTTTACTCCAATATGGGACCATCTAGTATCTACACACAACCCATAAGAGGTTCAACAACATTTTACTCTTGTTGATTTTTCAAGGAATGACTTGATTTGTGATAGTGGGTGGTAAAGGTTCATCTATTAACTTTTTCATAGATTGGCCTGATAGGAAGTCCTTTCACGAGGAAACAAGAACACTGAAAGAAAAGAAAAGACTTCCCTATCTGGCGTAAACCGTAAAAGTAATAGACTTACAAGGAAAGGGCCAAGATAGAAAGAGAAGGCCATCTGCTAGTTTTAAAATGGAAAAAGGAAAACAGGTGCCTTTCACACGAGTTTATGATAAACGGGATTAGTATGAAAAGGTAAATGCATTATACCCCAACTTTTACACCAAAATACTTTCCGAAATATGTTAATTAAATTGAAAGAAGTACGTTTCATAAAAAATAGAGCATTAAATTAACACAAAAACTAAACATCTTTAAAAGTCACTCCTTATTTGCATGTTTCCAATACACCACACCTCTTAAGTACCTAATGGTGTGTTATCTTTACCTTTAAAAAAATCATATTAGAAAGCTCGATATAATTTAATCTAAGAGAGCGCACTCTCTTAGATTTCAAAATAAATGTCCTAAAATTATCCTTAAAATGCATACAGGAGATGCCTATCAGGCTATCATAGTATTCACTCATCAACTAGCCTTGAAGGATTAGAGGTAATGCATTAACCACAAAGGCATAAACGTAGTAGTCTTTCCAACACTCCAAAAAAAGCAGATAAGTAAAATAAGAATGCTTAATCAAATAAAAAAGCAAACAGTTTAGAATTCTCAAACACTCCAAAAAAAAGCAGAAATAAACTCCCTTCATCTAAAATTATATTACACACTTATAATTATCTCTAATAGAAATTTATTCATGCCCTCTCATCGGCAAACCTTCACATTTTTGTCCTCTCTTCGAACTCACCCTATTTTTCAATCTTGTTTTCCAGTCTTTATTCCTAAACTTTCTCATTTCCATGGCTTCCTTTGCTCCAGCTCAATAACTCCATAAGCACTATAAGACCCTTTTCTTTTAGGCTTATTTTTTAGCTTGGTTAAATTCAGATTCGTTCAAAGTTACTTAAGTGTGCACACCTTTCAAAAGATAAAACTAACAACGAAGTGTGGTACTAAGGGAACTTTCTCTTCAACTTATTTTTCAAAATTAATCTGAACTAAATGAACATACTAGAACTTATTGGAACTTACCTGAAGTCAATGAAACTTGGTAAATGTCATTTTATAAAGTGTTAGCATTTGTTGAAACTTATTCAAGGCTATTATGTGATAATGTTAGAACTTATTTGAACTTTTTAGACCTGAAGCGAACGCCTCCTAGAGCTGCAATTTTGAACGAATAGGATCTACTCTTCGTAGTCCATGTATATGTTAGCCATGATCAAATAATCATTCGTGAGAAAAAAAAAATTAACAGGACGTCATAAACCCAATAACTTATAGTACAAGTCTGTGTAGCACATTATGAAAGCACTCCTCTGGGGCCAATCTCATGTCAAGAAAGGAAAATTTAAGCATAAATTTCATCAGTCAGAATACCAAAGAGACGAACATGTGGGAATAGCTGGGGTAATCAGAAATAGGCACGGGGAGTGGATTACGGGATTCTGCAGAAAATGTTTTGCTATTGATGTTTTGCAGGCAGAATTAATGGCGATAAAGGAAGGCCTGGAGCAAGCAAAGAAAAGAAATCAACAACATGTCATGATCTTCTCTGATTGCAGATCTGCTATTACCTTAATAGAAGGAAAACAAGATTTCCCCTCGGTGTATAATAAGCTACTAAATGATTGCAGGGCTTTGCTATCCCAGATTACTGAAGTTCAGCTTGCCTACTGCCCAAGGAGCACAAACAAAACTACAGACACGCTAGCAAAAATATGTAGGAAGGAAGACTCGCCCATCAATGTAACTAGGATCCACCCCCATCCCCCTAATTATTGTTGGAACGATTATGTTTTGGACTGTAACAAACTATTTGGGACTTAATTTATATTAGTACTCCTCCTTTCACCAAAAAAAAAAAAATACCAAAGAGACAAAGTGCATACCAATATCTCAGAACCAGTCAAAAGGGAACTCCCTAGAAAAAATTTATTCGTTTTGCCTGCTAAAAACCATATAATATCCTGGCTACTAGAAATATCCATGGGTTCTATATGCTTATATTAATATCACACAGCAAGATGACTGTGTTGTCTTGTCCAGTACTATAAACTGTGGTGTTACAAGACACACCCATGAATGATTACTCAACCCAGTTGTACACCTAAAATCAGCCAAAACACACTAGTTTTGTACGTAAGAAGAAACTTTATTCTCCTACCAAAATGCTAACATCTCCTGCCCTACTGTCAACTTTAGAGAAGGGCAACACAATCAGTTTTTGCTAAAAATTACTCCCCACATCTTTTTGTATCTAACATTTTCTGAATTAGGCTTTTCTGAAATACTGGTACAGCCAAAGAGATGATATTCTACCATCTTTATATTCAGCCAACCCCATATTTTGAGATTAATTCTTTGGCTTTTCTGTTGTTGTCGTTGATGTCTCTTATCAGACTTTTCATTTGTTCTTTGCATTGTTGCCAATACACACATTTGATTGGTTATATATCTTTAATTATGTTTGATACATATTATTAAAAATTGATAACTTGAATGTATATTGGTTGATGGTTGAATATATATATCGGTAAAGATCTAGGGTTAAAGGTTACAAATTTTTAAGCATATGGAAAATCTATTTAGGGATAAGGATATAGTTTGCTCCACACTTAAAAGTTACTAGCATTTTACTCTTCCTCTACCATGAACAATTGGATGAATATGGCAAAAACTGACAAGATCCCACAACCCTTACAAAAAATTAATTGCATTTAGTTAAGTTTTTCGACTTATTAAATAAGTGGATTGACTCGACACAATTGATTCACCAAGGGATATTGGCTATAGATTTAAGATATGATAGAATTAGTATGGTATCATGAAGATCAAAATGGTTATTTCGCAACTTCATAACCACAATACCCACTTGGGCTAAGATTCTCTGCCTCTCCCTTGAATAATAGGTTTTATATCTATACACAAGTGAAGCAAATAGCTAAAGAGAAAGCAATGGATTTCTAATAGTCATTCAATTGTCATTCTCGTATTATTTTATTCCGTAAATTTCAAGGCTAGATAGACAGACTAATAATCCAACATTATTTGGGATTTTTAGTGAAACAAATGAATCAAACAACTTAATTGCTTACAATATTTAAAGTTTACATTGTGAAGCGTGAAAATTAAACTATTTTAGTAAAACTAAGGGAATGAAAAGGGGGAGGGAAAAAAGAAAGGATAATGAGCAAGAATAGATAGATGTTAGCAACTACATTAAGAGAGTAGTTGCTTAGAATAGATTAGCATCTTAGTGTTTCTCCAGTAATAGTAAAGCATAGTAAGGCTACACTATCATAAATAATTTCTGAAAAGGACAATATTCTTAAAATATGAAGCTAGTTTATTACGTTAGATAAATAGTTTCTCAGTATTTAAGTATAAAAGGTTAGATAAAAGATCCAGCTTCAACCTCCAAATAGATGTTTTAGTCTATAGCTGTATCACTATTGGTGGAACTCTAATCAGTGAGATAGCCCGTGCATCAGGCCCATATTTTTCTAGCCCCAAAATTCTAGCCCTTACGTAGCTGTGTTTTATTAAACAAAAAAAATGACTAGTGAATGTTCTCTCTTAACCCACCACCTATCATCTCCCACCAATTAGGGATGGCAAAAAGTCTTAGAACCTCCTTAGACACACCCCATTTATAAGGATCTGGGTCTTGCTTTTAGACGCAATAAGACCGGGTTGGATATGGGTCAGGTTTCAAATGTAACATTTTAAGCTTTCCTAGTTATTTTTGAAAAATTTGTTAGAGACAATGCTTAACTCATTATCGCACGAACATATAAAATAAGGCTTTATTAGATTAAGACTTAAAATTATGAAGGACTCGTTATCAACCATGTAAAGATCTAAAAAAAATTAACGGCTTAGGTGGATTCGACCCATTGCCATCTCTACACCCCCCAATTACTGGCTACCATTCCCTAAAAAAAAAAGTTAGTGGTTATTATTATTGCACAACCATCCACCGCCAGAGGCACCAGTTGACCCTATCACCACCATATCTCCCACCCACATTACACAACAACCTATCACTGCGCACCACTACCCACCCACCACCACACAGTGACCAGCACCAAACCTTTTTCATGCAGCATCAATGTCCCACCACATTTTCCTCAATTCCACCAGCCTCACTAGAATTTCACGAAAATTGAAGGACATATTGACAAAGAGGCCTAAACTATACTGTTATCAAATAAAAATATAAAGAACATGTACAAAATTTAATAAACCTCGTTTGGAAACTTATCAAGATGTAATAAATCTCTCTGTTGCTAAATAGAAATTACATACGCTCTCCAAGATTGGCAATGTCATAATATATAGAGTCGTGATCTAATGGAAAAGATCTTAAAATGAAAAGGGTGAGAACAATCAATATGCATATTTTTTGAACTGGACGTATATATTTTTAAATTGGATATGCAAGGATGGCAAAATGGGCGAGCGGGTGCGGAGGCCCCTCTCCTATACCAATACCCACCTCAAATTCCCATACCCATCACCTACCCACTATCCATGGCAGGTACAAATCTCATACCCAAACCTACTCATGTGAATATGTCCCTAAAACCATCTTCATCCTTGCTACCCAACTGGATATACCCACCCGCCCACACCCATCTCATACCCGCTTATCCAATATCTTTCAAACAACGAGTTATATTAATCAAACCGTGAAAATCACTTCCTACTATTTGATTGAAGTGACAATTTCTCCATTATGTCCTCTAATGAGTCCCTTAGCCAATGAGCAAATAAAGTCAAGGTGTTATAATCCAACCCGCATTTTCATGTATTTCCTTATTTTTATGCCTTCTAATGTTTTAGTTTATGTTTCAGTACTCTCGTATAGGTTTAAAGTTCCATTATTGAGTTACCTTAAAATCAATGTTCACTGGAAATATTTATTATCTCACACTTAAACCTCTTTACGGGATAAGAGTAAATGAATGAAACTTAAAACCTCCTATCAGTTGTTTGTAGTTACTTGCTTTATGATATTGTGTTGTCGTTGTTGGCCAACTTAGAACTTGTGCCGCCACTTATTATAAAGCATTCACCCAAACTCAAAACAGGTAATCCCATTGTCCACCCCGCTCGTGCCCACGTTGTGCACACAGACGCCTCAATCGACCCTCTTCTCGTGCTCTTTTCTCCAATAGGTAAGAGTGCCCTTTCAAATACCGAGTACTCGTGACTCCCGAGGCTCAAGAGTCTCTATTCCGCATCAAAACTAGCGCACTTGCCGACAGAAGGCAAGGGTGTGTCGCACGATCCGAGGTCAAAACACTCGGACCGTGACACAAGGCCTAGGTTAATATATTTTTGGAACAATAATAATCTAAACTTATTCAAAGTTTGTCAAGTGGGTTTTGGGCGGGCGGGTGGGTATGGGGCGGGTATGCCCTTATACTTACCACCTACCCAATACTCTGATGGCGGTATTACTTTTTATACTCATACTCACCCACCACCCACCAAACCTATACCCATCCCCGCCCCAAATAATTCGGTTGCAGCGCAAAACCCTCCAAATATTACTTGTCTGCCATCCTTAGATAAACATATTTCACTTTTCGAACTGTAAGTATATGCTCTTGAACGATAAGATACACATCCAATTCAAAAAAAAAACACAGGATAAAAAAGTTGCACATCTAGTTCAAATTATACACATTAAATTAAAAAAAAAAAGCATAGAAAATTCTTCTCACCTTTCTCATTCTAAGATCTTTTTATTTGATCCTGATTCTATATATATAGAGAGAGAGGGAGAGAGAGGGCCAGGATCTACTATAAACCATAAATTTGTTGAAAACTTGAAAAAAAAAAGGATACGTATAAGGCTTACTCAGGTACATGTTACGATTAAAGGGGTGCGTGTATTTTAGTATCAAAGTTGTGAGAATTTACAATAATATCATTGATGAAATATGGATACCCCTTTGTGCCTCTGATATACCCCTTTTAAACGGTTTTCACAGTGAAAATCATTTTCACCATATCCCATTCCTATATATATATATATAATATACTATAAACTGTCAAAAATACTTTGTAACGATATGTTAGGAATTCCCCTCGAGCGGAGGGTATCCTAACTATCTCTATTTTTCTCCTTACCTTTATTTTTAAAAAAAATTAAAAAAATATACTATAAACCGTCGGACTACGAACTATATTAGCAAAAACATACTACCTCCATCCCAAATTATTTGCTACATATACCATAAATAAGTGTCCTAATTTATTAAGCTACATTCTTCTTTTTGACTTATGGTCCCCACTATACTTGTCACTTCATTACTGTTATTTTTGGCTTCTTCCCACAAATAATCACTAGACTCACAAAAAAAAAGTACTTTATAAGTTACTTTAACAAATGAAAAGTAGTCACAACCTTCTTACATACTCTTCCTAAATCTTTGCGCCAAACCTCTAGGTAACAAATAATATATGAAGGATGTAGTATTATCTAAACCGCAATCTAGAATAACAACATACAATAAAGGTGTCTCCTAGTAATGTCAAATTAGGGAGATTCATTTAGGAAGTTCTACTTGTATTATTTAAGTGCTTGAAAATTCAACTCTAACATCAGTCATAGTGTATTTTCTTCATCTCAACTTATATGAATTCTATTTGACCAGTCATATAATATTCAATACGATATAGATGTTCGAAATGGAAAGAGAGATATTATTGGGGCAATAACAATAACTAAAGATGAGGGAGAGGTAGGTGGGATTAGTTAACGTAACAAATGAGGTTGAATGATAAAATAGAATTAAAATGTTATTTCAAAAGACCAAATTTACTAAAAATGAAAAATGAAACGACTATTTGAATAAGTTTCAATAAAAAAAGTGAAACAACTAGTAGATAATAGAGGTGTCAATTTGAAGTTCTTAATTTTTTTAAAGAGATTTTAGTATACTTCATCCGTAACAAAATAAATGCACCTTTTGCACTTTTGACACTATTCACAGTTTAGAATTTAATCACAATTTGTGACTTATACATAACGGAAAATATAGTCATGTCGGATCTTGTTGGATTCGTCTGAACTTGTAGTTTTTTATGATCTATTGTTTATAATTTTTACAAATACATAATTAAAGATATTAATCTTTAAAGTTTTATCTTGGTATGCATGCCCAAACTAAATGGTGCATTCTTTTCATTACGGAGAATGTATTTATTTTGGGTTCAAATTCAAGATATATTTTTTTTGACAGGAAGATATTTTCTTTAATAATCTACGTAAGTACATGCTTTATGTAGATATTTTCAGTGGTTGTGGGCCTTGTGGCAGAAAATCACCTGTTTGTGCGGAGAACTCGTGGCTTTACAAAAAATCATATAACTAAAAAGAAAAAGGTACACAAAAGAGGAGGGCGTGAATATCTTTGTTGATTGTTTCCGCTCGTCATATGGCATAAAATGCATTGCCCATAAACGTATCCCCTTACGGCCTTACCTCATCCTTTCGTTTGCCAACCAGATTCCAAATGTAAGTCCTAATTATCCCTTTTTAAGGAGATGTTTGGTTGACATGGGAATTGAATTCCTATTGGAATTTGTAGTTCATTGGAATTTAATTCCTATATTGAATTTCCCATAATTTGCCAAAAGTTGTTTGTTATTCATATGGGAATTTGCAAATCATGGGAATTTTCACTTATCAAGGGGGGCTTGGTAAGTTAATTCCTATGTTTTGTAGGCATTTCAAATTCCTAGGAATTTGCATTTACTCCATTTTACCAATTTTGAGGCAACCAAACAACTAACACAAAATGCAATTCATGGGAATTTTGATTGCCCATGGGAAATGAAGGCAACCAAACAAGGCCTAAGATTCAGTCTCTCCACTAGGACAATTTTTCAAACGGACTTAAGATATGGATTACAGTCTGTCACGTGTCACTCTTCCTTCTTTTAAATAGTTTATCTACGTCATTTTTATCAATTAAATAAATACAATATTGTGTCTGAAAAGATTTGAACTCAAGACCTCAAGGTGGAAGTTAGAGCTCTAACTACTACCGCTATATTATCGTTGCTTCTTTAATCAACATTATTAATGATGATAAGAATTTTTAATGAAACCAATATTTAAGCTACAATTTTTTAAATGCATTTTATGAATAAAATGACTTATATTCTACTTTTGCCAATATTTTTCTACACTAATAATATTCGTTGTTTTGCACTACTAAATTATACTAACACAAATTGACTCGGAGCATTGTCCGGGGCCTAAAATTTAGTTTCGTATTAAATGGTTACAAAGAACAATAATACTTTCTCCATGTCATAATTAATATAACACTTATAATATGTAATGCCCCGACGTCTAATTACCTGATTAAGGCACTAATAGCAGCGGAAAAACCCTATTAGGCCGAGGCATTACTGCCGTATTCTCCGTTAGGAAAATACAAGGCAACATTCATATATTAAACTTTAACGTTAACTTGATTAAGTGATAAACAAAGTAACTTAAGAACCTTATTACATTAAGTAACAGTAACCTAATACTCTAGTAATTCTTATAGTTCACCAAAAAGAAACACAAGTGGTAATAACTACTAAAACTTATATGAGTGAATCCTCGCCACTACTCGTTATCGTCTTCCCCAGCTGTACCTAAAACATAAATACAAAAACGGATGAGTCGAGAGACTCAGTAACAGACTACTCTAGCAACGTAAATTCATTTCAATTCATTTTATTTATAAAACAGGGGAGAGAGAGAATAATTAAAACATTCATGATTACAGTATAACCCATTCATTCATCATTCCCTTTTAGCAAATTCATTCTGGTTGTTGGGCAGTATTTCAGGGGTGGGACGTCTCCCACAATGGGCCAGTGCCCCAGGAAAAGAGCCAGTGCTCATCAGGAATAACATTAGCGGGCCAGTGCCCCAGGAAAAGAGCCAGTGCTCATCAGGAAACAGGATACAGCTCGGTACGTGCACGACCATCAGTCAGGATATATACAGCCAACAAACCAGTTCTTTCACTTGAATTTATCATGTTTCACCTCTTTTAATTTATACAGGAAGTATACAATATTCTCAGTCATTCAGCTGTACCTCATTAGGTATAATATCTCAAATTTCAGTCATTCCATTATACTTAACAATATTTCATAATTCATGAAACATAAATCATGCTTTAAATAACCCCGCAATTCAAGAAAACTCATAAATCATTTATTACGTCATTATAACCCATTTCTTATATCTTCAAGGGAATTGCGGGTACTAGCAGTAGTTGTTACCTCGATTTGCAGAATAATAGTCCTTAGTCTTGGATATCAGTTCCTTCTGAGCTCCGAGGACGGTTTTCTCTTTAAATAACACGAAATTATATAATTAAGTTAGAGACCTTTAAATATTCAAAAACTATATGATAAGGTGTTTAAATACTAATATAATAAATTTATAAAATTATTTTTCGTTCATAGGATTCATATTAAATTACCAAAATAATTTTAAGAAATACTAATGTAAATAATATTAAGATCAACAATATTGATGATAATAATAGCTTAAAACATAATATCCTAAGGTGAGTAAATTAAATGAAAATGTTTACTTAAATAAGAGAAATGAAAGTCAAGGAAATGAAATTGACTTTTCAATTAACTTAAGAAGCAGGAATGAGGTAAGAAGTCTAAGAACTGACCCAAGCAATCTCCAATCTGTTACCACGCACGAAGAGAAAACAGAGCAAGGTTGGCGGCTGGAGCAAGGTGGTCAAATGAGGGCTGCCGTGCACGGCGTTCAGAAGGTGTCGGTTAGAAAAACGATGGTGACGCGATGGTGGTGCACTGGTGCCGCGAGTAACACAGCAGCAGGGGGGCAGATGGCGAACGAGAAGGAGAAGGAAGAGGGGAAGGCTGCGGGGTTGCGTTTGGTGTCTGTTTAGGTGTTTTGGGTGGTTGACGGTAGGCTGCGGCGGTCGGGTACGGTGGTATACGTTGTTGGCAGCAACTTTGAAGGTAAAGTTTACCTCTTTAATGGTGAAATTTGAAATCAAGTGAATTGGGGAAAAAGAAGAGTTAGATTTCTTATATAATTGATAATCTGATTTCTTAGTGAATTAAACTGAAATAAATGCTCTATTTATAGTAGAAATAAGTAGGAGGTATTCAATTTGATGTTTGATTTCTCTTCCATGGATAAGTGTGAATGAGGATGAAGATGAAGTTTTTCTATCACTTAATTGGTCTGATTTGAGGTCATTCTTATCTGAAAATATGCTCAAGCTCATCTAATTGCAGCCTTTTTGCAAGCTTTCATGTTTATCTTGTTACCTCTTATTTGCTCCAATGGAGGTGAGAAAGAAGGGGAAGTATGAGGTGGAAGAAGGAGGAAGAAGATGACTGATCTCTGTTCTTTCTTTCTTTTCTTTTTCCCTTTTTTTTTTATTCTTTCTTTTGGGTTTATGTTTTGGGTTGGGCTTGAGTTTGGTCTTGAACTTGGATATGGATTTGAAGATGGCTATTGAGTAATGAGTAATGACCCATAAGTTTTCAAAGCTCAATTTCATTTCCTAAATAGTAATAATAATTAACAATTAAAATCATTTAAAAATCTAATAAATATATATATTTTAATAAGGAACCTTAATACTTATTTATTAAAATAAATAAGGTCATATTTAAATTAATAATCTTAATTATTTAATAATAAAATAAGGTTGAAAATCGGGTTATTACATAATAATTACAAATTTTCACTATCAAACTAGTACTTACACCCGCGCGATGCTCCGGAATTATTTTGTATTACAATTTACTAATTGCTGAAAATAATTAATGTCATTTAGCATGAAAAAACTTATCATTAAAAAGAAGATAAAAAAATTGTCTCATTTCAAATATGGATTTTAAAAGTTACAACTTATAACTCTTAGTTTTCACTTATGTATCATCATTGATTTTGAAAGAAGAAGCAACAATAGTACATTGGTGTAGTCAGGGGTGTGCACCGGTCCACAACCGGACCGGACCGGAACCCGTTGGGAACGGAACCGGAATCGCAATTATTTTGAGGACCGGTCCGGACCGGTTTGGACCGGTTTGTATGATTATTTATTTTATATGAAATATTTTTCTACTTTTTAAACATATTCATTTACTTATACTATATTTTAAATTCTATATTCAATTCAAAATATATTTAAGTGACTAGTGACACATAAAAATAATGGTTTTGGTTAATTTAACTATTGTTTTGTAACACCAAAATAAATTTATATATAGTTTTATGGGTTTCCGGTCCGGACCGGAAAATTCCTGTTTTGGACCGGACCGGAAAACCGGAATTGTAATTTTTTAAGGACCGAAAACCGGTTCGGTCCGGTCCATTCCGGTCCGGTTTCGGTCCAAATTCCGGTCTGGACCGGTCCGATGCACACCCCTAGGTGTAGTGATGGGAGCTATTTTCTTGCATACTCAAGGTCGTGAGTTCAATTCTTCATGTCGATAATTTTTTCAATATGAGAAAGAAGTTGATAGAATGTCATCGAAGAGGGATAGTGACACGTGGCGGATTGCAATGCTTGGCTACGCTTTTAAATAAATATATATATATATATATATAGATAAGATAAAGTTAGTCTGCTTTGATTCATCTTGTACTTTTAATACTTCCTCTATATCACAAAGATTGCAACAAGTCATTTTGCACGCATTTTGAGGAAGAAATTTAATGGTATAAACGAGCAAATTAGTCAAAATAATTTCAAGGACTAGTAACCTATAATCTCATTCTTTGTAGTATTAAAATTATTTTGCTTAATTTGCTCATTCATACCAATAAATCTATTTCTCAAAATGCGTGCAAAACGACTTTTTGCAATCATTTTGATACGGAGGGAGTATATATTTGTTAATAATATATAATAAAAGATATTAATAGTTAAAAAAGTGTTTTAGAGACCGCACAACATAGGTAGTATCTAGTATAATAGAATGAGATTTTTAGTATCCTCTATTCCATATATTTTGCCAACTAAATTACTAGTTTGTATAAGTTTTCAAGTTTAGAATTTTCTAAGAATAAACATTAATTTTCTGCATGTTCTTCATGCACCTTTCATCATTCCTTGGTGCTTGGTCCATTCTCGACGAGTTATTCAGAGCACCAAACACTACTCCTAAGTCCTATCCAGTGTGTGTCAAGTATTCTACGTGAAGGTTACATACCCTTCCACCACTCATGTTGCGCACACACTGGATTAGTAAATATTGTAATATGCCAATATTACACTTTGCATCTATATCCTTCTTTCTCAAAATTTTCTACTAAAGACAAAAAAAAATGAAATTTGAAACTTATTTTTCATCAAAATATATTTTTTTTCAAATACTTCCTCCGTTTCAAAAAAATAGCTACACTTTCCATTTAAAGAAGTTTCAAATTAATGACTACATTTCTCCTTTTCCTTTTTTTGGTAATTTTTTCTCTCTATCTCTCTCCTACCACATATATCTTACCCCACAATCTCTCACACAAATAAAAAGTGCCTAAGAGTCCGTAAAAAAAGAAGTGTAGCTATTTTTTTGAAACGGAGGAAGTACTAAACTTAATTTGAATTGTTTTCATTCCATGCATTGAACCAAAAACGCATTCTTAAGTTGCATTATGCAGAGTTCAATTCCCAATTTCCCATTGGTAATAGCCTAATACAATGGCACTACATATTGCTGGTCCAAATTAAGCTCAATTCTTTGAGATAAATTGATGCTTTCTTCATTGGGAAATGGGAATGGAACAAGACACCACTATCCTACATTATAACCAAGTGTCTTAATTAATTAAGAGTCCTAATCTCAGAAATCCTCCTGTCTAGCTCCTAAGAGATTAAAGTTGTCTATTCCTGCTAGTGAAATCACACAACAGAAGAAACTTCCGTAAGACAACGACGCAAATCCTCCTCGTGTAAACATGGCAAACAAATGACCAAAAGGAAAAGCCAAAGACCTACCTGATAGATGTGAACAGTAACATCTATCAGATAGGTCTGTACTACATTTTAAAAAAGATATACTACAATTTTTTATTGTACTATAATTTTTTATTGTACTACAATTTTCAGAAACTATACTACTTTAAGCTGTATATAAATATACTACATTACGCGAAAAATATACTACATAAATATATAAGTGTACTACGTTTTAAAAAAAAGCTTGATATGTGTCCAACTCTTACCTATCCGATAGGTAATGGGCAGCCCTCATGACCAAAATAGACATAAAAAGCGAAGATAATATTTGGATGCTTAGTTGTTGATGTTGTTGTTGTTGTTTTGTTTGTGAAATCAAAAACTGATCTCATCTTAGCTCTCTCAAATTGAAGAATATTCATGCAAGTGTTTTATTGTAATCAGGACTCAGGTCATCTATGAATAGCAATGTGATTCACTTTAAACGAAGATCAACGTCACATAGCATCCACTATTAGAAATGGTGAGATCATTTGGGTTCTGATGCTTAGACAGATGAAGGCATAACACAGCTGAAATTAAAGAAAGAATCAATGTGAACTGGCCATTACAACCCTATCTACAACAAAGGGAGGAAGATGTGATGGCTTTACCTGGTGAGGAATGAGGATAGGTGCAGAGCTTGACATTGGAGAATGACGTGTCGCTTATTCAAGTGGATGCACGATGCTTTCAGTGCAAGGAGGGTCTTCATCTGATTCAAACATAAGGAATTTGTATAGCATAATTAGCAATCAACAAGAAAAACAAAAAAAAAGGGTTTCTAAATTGTGTTCTCACTTTAAAAGGATGAAGCGTTTTTACCATTTTATAATATGACGTTCAATAAGTTCAGATAATAAGTTTCAATAACTTCTAAAAAATAAAATAAGTTATAAAGAATGCACCACAAATAGTATTCATCATACATTACCCTCTATAGTCTTAACACCAAGCATCAACAAATTATTTTATCACCAATGAAAAAAATAATAGTTGATAAATATATTTTGATATTTGGTTTTTTTATTAATAATCCATAGAAAACACGATCACTTATATAACTATTAAAAAAAAAGTATTTATTGTCCTTTAAATAAGATTGCCCTAAATATAGCACTAATAATAAGAAGTGGGAGAAAGTGTATTTAGAGCCCCCACCTTCTTTCTCATTCTCCCTCCTCAATCCTCATTGCCAAATTACAAAAATGACACCTAAGTTACGGTTTTATTCTCTCTCTACCTTTTTCTCTTCGTAATATTTTCTCATATTCCTACCTATTCTATCTCCTCACAATGCACATTCGGTGTTATCTAAACATATTCTTAGTATTTCCAAAAAAAAATTATTCCTAGTGTTGAAATATGAAAATATGACATCTGGATATAAATTGTTTGGTTGACAAAATATTGGAATAGAGAATTGAAACATAATAAAAAATTACACTTCACACAAAATGTTGAAAGCTATTTACCTAGTTCTCCAATAAGTAAAAAACTAGTATGGAAAATTACCTCGTAAACTCTTTATCAAGCAACTTTTTTCCCATTTTTTAACTTCCATAAATTTGACCTTAATGAAAACTTCTACTTTATATAAAGCAAACAACCCCTTAGTATAATATAAGATCCAAGGCCCACCATTTTGGAGAACAGAATTACTCCCTCCGTTTCTTTTTGTTTGTCCCATTTACTGTAGCTCCAAATGTCAAGAAAGATGATGTCATATGCATGTGGGTGGGGACAACAAGTAAGGAGTCCACTTATTTTACAATAAATGTGGAGATTAAAGTAGGTGAGAGAAACTTTTAAGGTACATGTGAGACCAAAAAGTGATAAAGTAGGGGTAGATGGGTGATATAATTTGCCATATAAGGAAAGATGAAAAAGTATGACAAACAAAAAGAAACGAACAAAAACGGAAAGTAGGACAAACAAAAAGAAACGCAGGGAGTACAATACAAGCAAGAGCCAACTGTCTATTCATCTAATACTACAGAATAGTAAGAACTTTTTATCCATACTTCTTAAAAAGCCGGAACACACATTACTGTTCATTTACGGATCTTGTTCAATCTATCCGACGGTTCAGCTTCAATTCACCAATACCTAATACTTTTCCCATCTCATTCTCTCTCATTTTCCCACACATCTTTCTTCAGCGTTTCTTCCTCAAACTTCCTTCAACTGTTACCAGCCCTCCTTCCATGGCCAGTCCTTATCAATCTGCGACCCATGATGTCCTGGTCTATTTCCACTAGAAAAAACTTCTTTTTTTGAGTTCATTTTCAATTCATCATTGAGTTTATCCAGCAATGTATTATTCTTTCAAACTTCACTACAAACTTGCGACCCATGGCTAATTTGTTGTGGCTTTTCCATAAAAACAACCTTGTTGAAGATATATTAAAGCTGATTTCAGGTTGGTGAAGTTCGCAATTTGGAAAGTAAAATGTGAAATTAAGAACGTCCAATTTTTCTTAGTGGATGAGTCTTGCCGATCGTATGCTGCAGAAATTGATTCAACTTTCAAAGCATCTTCAACGTTTTTGGGTAATATTAACAAACTATTTATTGATATACTCTTTTTTTTTCCTGATTTTGGTTATGAGTTACTAAATATGAACATTAGTAGTACACTGTTCTGAATTTTTTTAAGGTTTAAATTTCAGTTTGTTTTGGAAGTGAATTGCTCGAAATTAAGGCTTTTTTTTATAGAAGAACCTTTAATTGGTAAATTATTAAATTGTGGGATAAGTGCATTTTAGTGACAGTAGAGTTGTAGGGAGAGAATGAAAAAGGAAATGATAATTATCAAACAATACCAAAGTTTAGTTTTATGGTCTGTCGAAAAGGTGCACATGGATGAGTTCTGTGCATGACATTGCAAACTATGGCAATTTAGGTGGGTTAGTCCCTGAAGCTCGCTATAACTTGTTCACAATTTTAGAATTGAAGATTGAGCTACACACTACTAAAGTTGGTACATGTGATTAGGAGCTAATCCACGAATGCTTGGAAAGCTTCCAATATGTTCATTGTTTTGATAATTTGGGGATTTAGATATGCATTTGATAAACAACTTTTATTTTGTTGATCTCATTGGATAAGGGCGAGTTATAGTTGATTTAGATAGTAGCTATAAATCTTTTTTAAGTGCGTTTAAATTTAGGAGTAAGATGGTTGGAGTAGACGTCATAACTATGCAGAGAAAGGTTGGTTTAGGTTTCTAATTAGACAGTGTTAATCAAGTTACACCAATATAATCGTTTTAGCAACTTAATTTTTTATAGCGATAGTCAATTTCCCATTAAAATGGTTAGTATGTAGTTTATGCACTTGACTTCTTTAAAACCACTTGTTAGAAGTTGTTAATACTAGAGTGGAGAAGAGTAAATCATTTTATCATGCACTCGGGACAATATGGTATAAAATAGGTTGGAAATGATTTTAGTTACAAAGGTTAGTTGAAAGTTATGGAACTTTGTAAAATTACATACTATAAGCCTACTAGGTTTTGCCTTTTAAATGGTTTCTCGTGTTATATCAAAGTATCAAACTAATGTTGGTGCATTGTTGTGTACTCAAGGTTGGGGCTAATATACATAGGTGGCTATTAGTTTAGAAGATGAGTGGAGCTAGACATTTTTATGGATATTTTGAATCATTCACTTTTTCTTCATTACTTACCGACTAATGCATTGGCACACAGGTATATTCTCTCTTTGATTCTCTTTCTCTTTCTCATTGACGGTATCTTGGAAATGTGACATTATACGTCATTTCATTTAAACTTCTTTCTTAAAGCTCAAGCTGTACACTATCTTTCAAGGCAAATTCTTTATTTAATTAATAAAGTTTTGGAAAAATACCAATCATGTTTTTGTTGTGTTGTTTTTTCTCTTGGCGATATGGTTATTTCCTATCGAATTAATTGCAAAAGGAGCAGAAAATTCATATTTCATCATGTTGGCCCTAAGGCCGTAGGTCTCATCTATATCTTTTCTGACCACAATATCAACATATCCTATCATTTCTTAGCTATCATTTTCTCCTTCTTGTTATTCTAAACAAATACTTATGTTGCTAAGGTGATGTGATTGAAATTTTCATATTTTATATCTCATGTTGAAGTGTTATTATTGCTCTGGTGGGTTCTATATTGCAAGAGATCTATACGTTCGAAAGGAATATTTTCTTGCAACCCGTGTCCTTTTAGAGATATGCTTTAATCAATTACAAGTGAGATAATGACCCTATACTTCTTATTAGGCTCTCATTATAATTTTCTGAATTTTGTCAATCAGGTGTTGTAGACGCTAAAGATAAAATCTTGAAACAAAAAAAATTAACAAAACTTCTTATTCACCCATCCTCTTAAAACTCTCAAATTAGAAATGCTCATCATCAAAATAATCAAACTCTCACTACTTTAGTATTTTTGATCTCAAAACCCATATCAAAATCTCAATTGCATTTTCCGATTTTGAGCTCAAATTTATTGGAAAGTGGTGAAGTTGATGTAATGTTAATGGTTAGATGGGAAACTGCCCTTATGATTCCATGCAGAAGAATGGGAAGTCGATCCAGATGTAGAAGAGGGTATATTTTTATTGTTAAATGTGTTAGGATGTATTGAATTGAAGGTCAATTTTGAGCCCATAAAGACCTCTTTTTACAATACACAAAGATCACATACAATAGCTTTGCCTGCTATGCTTATCTTTTATCTTAATTGAATTGTTTGTGGTAATTGGTGAATTGATATTAATTAGTGTTTTAGGTTCCAAGATGTTTATTGATTAATTTGATTTGGTTTGCAACCATTTTGTACTTTTTTTTGCTTAATTTTTCTATACAGATTATCCACTTAAATTTCCTTGATGGTGGCACTTTGATTTCTCTTTGGTTGGCATATCTACCTTACCCTAGGTATAAATAAGAATTAATATATCTTTTAAGCTTGTAATAGTGTTTCAACTTGTTGGGTTTGACGCTTTCGGTTTCGTAAAGAAATAAATAGATGTTGAATTGAATGAGTTGTTGTAATAGAATAAAGCAAGGGAGGTCATCGGCTTACAAGATTCATAACTACAAGAGGTTGTTATTGTAGCTATTGTATAAATTTATTAGTGGTTGGGGAGAGTGGTTTATGTTCATTTTTTTTACGTTGTTGTTGCATGTTGACACTCATAATTAATTAACAGAACAATTTATATCGAGATAAAATATGATCTGTACATTTTCCTTTTGGTGTATGTATTTCAAGAGATGAGTAATGTTGTATGCTTGAGTTTTGGGCTCTTACTTACAATAAATGTTAGATTTCAGTAGTTAGTATACGAGAAAAACAGAAGATGAAAATATGACAAGCTTGTGGGAATATTAAAGTCGAGACTTAGGAGACTATATGCTTTCAGGACTACTTTATGTATTAGAACCTTTACTCCACCTAGAAGATTTGTTTTGCAAGCACAAAGTCGAGTTTGTTAAAGGGCTATCATGAATTATTCTTATGCTTTAGGTTTGATTTGTGCTTTTGGGATCTTGAAACCCGAATCACATGTTAGAGTTTAGCATGACTACAACTTTACAACAAGTATTTATTGTTTTCTTTAAGCATGACTACAACTTACAAAATTTTAGAAACAAAGGTATGAATATATATCATAAATTCTTTCTATATTTTTTCTTATACGGAATTCTAAATATTTCCGAGAAACATGCGAAGGTTGTGATGCCCACCACGTAAGCCCATTAGTTCCACCATTGTCTAAAAACTTGGCTTTCCAAAAGTTATCACGTCTTGTGGTTGTGATGTGTTAGTATCCTCTATCCGGTTATCTAGAATGTACTTACCCTCCCCATGCAGAAATGATGCTGGCATGTTGATATGCTACTCACGGTTTTTTAATAATAAACATTATTAGAGATTCAGTACAAGGCAAGGCATATGTTTTCATCTATTCATCTAACTAATTTTGTTTTGTTGGGCAGATGAAGAGCTAATGACAAATGACACGATTTAAGTCTGAAGGATTTCACCTTGGCTTGATGTCAACCATATAGAAATGGTGCTAACCTTGTGGTTGGCCAACATGAGGAAGTTTTACGATGAGATTCGCTTTAGATAAGAAGCCTAGCGTCCCAACCCCAACAGGTTTGATCCTGGTGCTGCTTTAAACATTTATAGAATTTATAACAGCACCTGCTATCTTGCAACTCACATCTTTTTCATGTCTAATTCTATTATGTTGAGTTTTATCTATATTGCTACCAATTTGCACTTGTCTAATTCAATTTGATTTATGTGCTAGCGGCATTCTTGTTTGCTTTACAAATATATATGAGAATGTGTTATAGTACTGCAAATTTAGTAGGCAGTTAGATTTCCATTTTATGTATGAACCTTTAGTCTGAGAACGATTATAATGGAAGTATGCAAGTGGGGGTGATTATTTAGGAATCTTTTACTCATTTTTAGGATATAAAATAGAAATGGTGTAAGTAATTTGATATATCCATTTATTAAGGTATATATTGGAATTTTTAAAAAGTCTAAGGGAATATAAGTTATGTACAATTGGAGATATTAACAAGCTTTTCTTTGGATCATAGTCGATTAGACGCACAACTGAGTCTATTAATGTTATATACAACCTATAACTTATTGTTAGAACTTCATATACGCATACACTTTTCCACACTTACAAATGATGACAATTTCACATTGAAGGAACTATCGAAATATCCCCTAAAGAGATACTAGAGCTTCCATCGAAGGAAGTACTCAGATTGGCCCAACCACGGGCCGGATGAAATGGACAATTAGAGTCATGGCTTTTGAAAATACTTCCCTGATATTAACTTTTTGCTCAATTTGTGGGTTCTGTAAAGGATGGGAAATACTTTTTGTAGTCATCTTAATTGTAGAGAGCCTATTTGCAAAACATTATGCACCTCCTTTTATATTATTAATGCTTGATACAACTTTAATGTTTATTGTAATTAATTTTGCACTATATGACAACTCAAATTGACTTTTATCATCACTAATCTAACAACAACAAAAATTAGATTGCACATTTTGGGGAACCGTACGCGTTAGCGCGCGGTTCAACAACTAGTTAAAAAAAACATGATTATTGTGCTTAATGCACAAATTTTGTGGATAAAATACTGCTTTAATTTATTTTTTCTTTTTGGCAAGTAGAATATTGCCAAGCCAATTTTGTTAATACAAAAGGGCCCAGGCCCAGAGGTCGAATTTAACTACCCAGTAACACGAGTGCTGCCTCGTCTATAGCACTGCAATGTCAAACCACTAAAGAGGCCAGGGATATAGCTCATCAGAAGTTGTAACATCAAGCTGCAAATTGCTACTTGCTCATGTTTCTTAGAAACGAAAATCATACAGACACAATCAGTCAATTATAATCATGTACAGCGCCAACTAAAACTCGAGAGTCGAGACAAAGGAAGTTGCAAACATATGCAGAATAACGTCCCTGTAGCTCCTTTTTCTCTCCTCTCTCTTCATCTAGAATCTCATTCCATAACCCATATGTATGTCCACAGTATGCTCATCTAGTTGTATATGTTGCGTTTCTAATCTACGTCAACCATAGATAAGCATACACTTTTTCTATATGCTACTTACGAAACAACCACGTATGCTAGACCAGATAAACTGGCATTTGATTCTGATATGGCTACATCAAAATTTTGCAAGTACATAGTTCCCCAGAGATAAGAAAAGGACCAATTTTTTGTACATTCTACTTGCTAAAAGTTATAAGTCCTAGTCAAGCTAAGTGCAAAACGACTTCATGAGCAAAGGAGTGAATAGATAACAAGAGCCTCCTCATCAGGTAAGGATGGTTAAGTTCCTCTTTTAGTTCTTGTGAAATCACAATGCATACACATCCAGAAATTGGTTTGTCTAAATCTCTGTGTTCATTTGCGCACATATATAAAAGTATAAAATACATCCAAGAAATAACATGGTGAAGCCTATCATGTACGTCCAATACTTCATGATATGTAGAATGCAATACCCCCTTGTGAGATGAACACCCAATCATACCCAACAACAACACACACCTAAGACACAAAAGGAAAGGAATTGTAATTTATATGAAAGTCGAAGTCTATTAACAATGTGACCTTAACTTCGTTTTACACCTTGTTCGGATAGCAACCATAGAGGGAACTGTAGGGGATGGAATGAACACGAAGGTGATGGAAGAGTGAGCTTATAATCACCATACATTTTTTCTAACATAAAGAATATGGTTTATTCAGAGGGAAGTCCAAGACGAAAACTCAATTCTTTCGATTCTTTTCTCTTCCCTTCTCCCATGCCATGAGCCTATGACCAAACGACGAAAAACAAACCTCTCCCTTTCCCTTCCCTCCGAACTCAGCAAAAGTTACTTCAAACTAGGCTATACAAGTAAGAGAGAAATACGTGCGAATTCAGCAGCTATAGCTATATACCATGCTTTGATCCTCGCTTTAAGTTTCATCAATAACCAGCGATGCCTGATTCGTCTGAAATGATCGGTTTAACGTAAGCTAAATAAAAAATTCGGTATGTAATTAACTTCATAGTTCATAATCAAGCAAAATAGGAAATCGAATCGGAATTGAACGTCAAAAGTGATCAACTAATGCGACGATCCAACGAAAATTGATATCTATGTTTCGAAACTATTGAATCGGAAACCCTAGTTCCAGCATTGAATCGACAAATTTACACGAAAATCAGACAAAATCAACGGAGATAGTGATAAATAATCATACCTCAGCAATTGCACATTTGCGCTCTCAAACCTAATCTAAAAACTGATCGTCAATGGTGCATGATTTCGTCCGAAAATCGGATTATTTCTCGATTTTGCTAAAGAATTTCATTGGACGATCGCAGTTTTCCCCTACCTCTTCCCAGTTCCCATGAATAATACTTCTAGAGTAAGTAATGAAAGGCGCGCGCTTACAAGGATTTCAAATTTGGTTTGTCTTAGGGTTTATAAGTTTTCTAATCTCCCTGATTTTTGATAAGTTAATGTAGGGTATGCTCCTACGTCCTAACTCCCGATAAGGGGTGGGGTGTTAACGAGCCTAGCTGACATGGAACTTAAAATTTTTTGGAGTCAAGTATACAGGTGCTCGATTCGAGAAGCTTCTGAGTTGGCTCGAACTATATTTTAGCTATTTATGTTTTATATGATAGTGGGCAATACATGTGAAAAAAAAAAAGATATAATTCAGCATAATTATGGAAAATATATATACAAATTGAGGTTTAAGGTAAAAAAATTTAAAGATTAAAGGTCGAAAAGGCTTAATACTCAGGTCGAGTTAGAGCAAAATTGTCATAAATCAAGCCGAATAATCCCAACTTTGCTCTCGATTGAGTTCGTTAATGCCCCTAGTTTCAAGTTTCACCCCTTGCACGAAATTAGTAACCACTACTTAAAAACAATTGGCAGCCATTTTTTGGGTGGAAACCATCAATCGACAACCAAGTGGTCTTGGCATGGTGGTAGCTCTCACCTTGTCTCTTAACCAAATGGTCAGGGGTTCGAATCTTGACCTTTGAGAATGAAAAGAGGTCCCTAGCCAGCCCTTTACCCTTAAGTGGAGCTCCTTGGACGAAGGGATTAGTCATTGCTTCCGACGGTGAACACCCTTAATTTAACCCAAAAAACCCATCAATCGACATATGCATGTGTGAGTATTCACATGATTTGAGAAGATCAAACCAAATTTTTGATAATCTTCTTTATAGTAAGGTGATTTTATTTTGGTTCTAGACCATGCAAATGGTACTAACCTAGTCACCTTTATAGTCTCTAAAACGAATTTTGAAGTCTCTAAAACGAATTTTGAAGTCTCTATTTTTTACTTTGGACATGATTATTTTATACTTTTCTCCAAATAGCACTTATTGTCTCTTAATTCCAATTTTTTTGGACCTTAACCCATTTAGTCATAGCATCATAGCTTATTATGGCAATAGTCATTTAAATTATCTTTAAGTTGATGTATTACGGCCTGGATTGGAACGGAAATAATGTGAATTGTTCATATCTGACCCTCGTTCACTATTTTGGTCTGGGTCAGATCCAAGTGGTATGGATGGGCCTTAGCACGTAAGGTCGTCTCGTGGATCCAAAATCAATAAGTTAGCTTGTTATATATGTATGACAAGCCTTCATTCAAATGAAGTTGGTAAACATGTATTTTGTTAGTAAACTAGCTTTTTTAGACCCGTGCAAAAATGCACGGGAAAGTTTTTTTGTAAATAGATTTTAAGTTACAATTTAAGAGATCATAAGACTACAAACTAACTTGAAGATGAATAACGTAAATTGATCTATGAAGAAAAATAATCAAGTCAAGAATATAAATAGACACAAACAATAATTGGTTCATTATATATAACCTTTTCACAATATACTCCCTCCGTTCCAAAATGTTGTACCCATTTTTCGTTTTAGGCCATTTCAAAAAGATATACACATATAAAATCTTTTCTATTTATATACATTTTTTCTCCCCATTTTACCCTTCAATATCTAAACATTTACCTACCTTTTACTCATTTGTACTTTAATGGTCCCCACATTTGAATATCTCTCTCTTACTTTTCCTAATAAGGACAAAAAAAAGTACATGAAAATTGTTAAAATAAACATAAGATTCTCCTATGATTCTATTTGCCTTGGTTTTCCCCCATATTTCAAATGGGTATAATATTTTGGAATGGAGGGAGTATAAGATAAGGTCGAGTAAGGATTAATTAAATTCAATCGGTTTTTAAAATTATCTTCAATACAGTGTCAGTAAATTATAATAATACCTCTTCTTGCAGATTCAAAAACTCTTCGGGAGTTTTATTAACCAACTCACGAACTACCTTGTCATACAAGATAAAACACTCATTCTTTGTTCCGTGAGATACAATAATCTTCAACCTAGATCTTTTGTGATAAAAAAAATTATGTAAAGTTATAAGGAGTATTTTGTACATTAAAATTTTCAAAAAATTAATGCAAATAGATAGTTACAAAAATTGGGTCTCTTAACAATGTATCTATCTTTTAGACAAAAAAAAGTTTTCACCCTCTTTAATAACTTTAGGAGCACATCTTATGCAAGCTTGATACCACCACCCAAAATCAAAAATCAATGTCGACTATAGTTGCCAAACAAATAACTTTCCCAATTGATTTTCTTTGTTTTTTGTAATGTTAAAATCATAAATTTAACTAATATCTTTGAATTCCATGTATTTCACTAAAGCAACTAATTTCGGGATCATCTCGTCTACAAAGTTTTGAATGCCAACTGGACGGGGTATAAAATCATTTCTTACCTATTGGCTATAAAACACCCTCGTTTCACAAACAATAAACAAATCTCATATTTCTCACGTATATATCACCAATCAAAGCAAAGGATAACTATTATTGTTTTTAAACAAAACGATAGTATATTCAAATAGAATATTATACACATTAGATGGATAATATCATTTTATGGCAAAAGGATAGGTTATTTGATTGTACGTTTTGTTAACTCGTCATCAATACTTCCCACTTCAGTCTGAGTGAGATAGTCATTCATTTCCCATACACGTATTATTCGAACCCTTATGGTGTAAAATTTCTTCCATTTTCTTATTTCATCTATACTGATTAGTTGACATAGATGATCCATTGTAGTTTTATTTTGAAAGACCTTAAATATGATTCTTGTAAAGTTGGGAAAATGTACAACAAAATTGTTAAAACTACTATCATATTTATACTTAATATTAAGTAGATAGTGAATTAATTAAAGGAAAAAACTTTAAATAAGGAAATCCAAAAAAATTCGAAAATTTTGTAAAAGTAAAATAACAAAAAGGTTAGCATGTTCATATAATATTTCGAAAAATAATATGGATATTATGTTCTTCTAGAATAGTAAGATTACCTTAATTACATTGAGTAATCTTAATCTATTAGACACTCCTAAAATCTTCCTTAATTAATGGAAAAACCTTTAAATAAGGGAATCCTAAAAGGTGACATGTGATATTGATAAATATGGTGATTTTTATGGTGATTTTTTGTAGGAGAATCGTTAAATATGGATATTAAGTAGTGAAAAGTCAGATTATCTTAATTGTATTTAATAGTCCTAATCTATTGGATACTCCTAAAATTTTCAATAAGTAAAGGAAAAAACTTGAAATAAGGAAATTCTAAAAACGTATAATAATAAATTGACATATATGGTGTTTTTGAGTGATTTTTTGTATGTGAATTTTTATTATGTTTTTAGAATCATTAGTTATGGTGGTTTTTAAATTAAAAATCTTATTACTACATAATTTATGAGAATATTTATTTATGGTGATTTTTTTATTAAAATCGTAACTTATTTATAGTTAAAACTATAATCTGAATTGCATTTTTTTTACTAAAACCTTATCTTCATGGTGCAATATTGTAAAAACTTGGAGATACGATATTTCATATCTTATTTATGTTGATTTAATAATTTTGTTCCATAATCTATCCCGTTTTTACAGCATTTATACTATTTTACAAATATTCAAGCAATACTCACGTTCTGATCTTATAATGTGAATGTTATATTATTAAATTAACATTAAAATGGCAAGATCTATAAATTGATTGTGATTGATAATATTTTCATAAGGATGTTAAGAACCTTCTAAATTTATATATACTATTGCTAAGAACCTTGCAAATTTAAATTATCAATATCATAATAAATTAATAATGTTATATGAGATATTAGCAGATAAATTGATCTAATTTTTTTTGTTTTCATATGAAAAGTGATTTGCATTCACTTGATTTTATTATATGATTTTTTGTTAAAGTATATGATTTTTATTGATTTTAGTACCAATGATGGTTTATTAGCGCCTTGTTAAAAAAATATACCTAGATTTAATGGGGTTATTGAAAAATTATGCAAATTTAGAGCATAAAATAGTTACCTTAAAAACCCTTATCCATAATAATCGAATTCTTTTCAATTGATCGACTTTTTATTAGAAAAACATTTTATAAAATTATGTTTAATATTATTCTTATAAATGTAATGTAAAAGGTAGGTTTTACAAATAAATAAATTTACTTAATTTAGTTGTCATTTCTTGCACATGTTAAACGCATTAAATATATTTAGAAAATATATATAACCCCTAAATTAGCTCTATATGCTCTATATGGCATATATCCCAAGTGATTTTGGCCCTTGATTTTAGGTGGATTTCTTTTAGGTTATTTATTTTGTGTCTATTGCATGGTAATGTTTATGCTAGTAATTTAGGAAAATACTTGATGAGTATCATACAATTGCTTTATTTTTTTCTTTCAGTGTAAAAATATTTTTTTATTCTTTGATAATAACATTTGAAACAACACTTGATAATAACATTTTTTTTATTCTTTATGTATCAAATGTTGCTATCAAAGATAAAAAAAATGTTATTATCAATGTTAACCTAAATAAAATTATAACATCCATAATTAACTAAATAAAATCAAGATACTTGAGAAATTTTTTAAGTACATAGATTATGGTTAATTGACCTAATAAAAGATTATGGGCTTGAATATCAAAAGGTAACAGGTAAATATTATTATTAATAAGTTACGACTTCATATTTGATTATACTATTATATATTATATGGTTGTATTGTATGATATAATTTGAAACAATATAATGAGATATGATTACTATATATAGTAAAAAAAATTACATACTAAATAGCTTATTAGGAAACTTATTCATCTTATGGTAATCAATCACGTTTTTAATGACAACTTTATATATACTACCTCTATTTTTCATAGTGACGTTTGCTTTTTCACGCAGATCAAGGAATAAGTGCAAAAGTAAGAGAGAAGAATGGTAAAAGTAAAGAAAAAGTGAAAAAGATAGAGAGAATGAGAGAAATGTAATATTTAAGTGAACCAACTTACCATTTATGGTAAAAGGTAGAAATATCTCAATTGAATAAAAACTCCTCTAAATGAAAATGTCCCTATTAAAAAACGAAGGTAGTATTATATAATCAATCGATATAGACCAGATAGTTGCTAATCAATCTATATATATAAGTGGATATATTATGGTTAATTGGCCTTATAAAAAGAGTGTGGGCTTGAATATCAAAATAGGAATATTAGTTGTTTAATGGATTGCTAATTACCATCTATAAAAATATATTATTTCCTTTAAATTAAAGTATAAGAACGTGATTGATATAAAATTGGAAGTTTAGTTTGATTGGTAATTACCATTTAAAAAGTTGATAATTTCATTTAAATTAAACTCTAAGGATCGTCTATAAATGGTACAGATAAGTATAATATATGATTAATAGATGGCAAATTATAAGAACTTAAGTTTAGGCTTGAATATAAAATTTTTCCTCAAGTATCTTGATTTTATTTACTTTAATTATGGATGTTATAATTTCATTTAAATTAAACTCTAAAGATCGTTTATAAATGACAAATATAAGTATAACATATGACATAACCATGGAAAATTGTAAGTGCTTAGGTTTAGGCTTGAATATAAAATTTGAACTTAAGTGGATAAAAACAAACTTTAACATTATATAAGTAGATAGATTATGGCTAATTGACCTAATAAAAAGATTATGGGCATGAATATCACAAGATAACGACTAAATATTATACATTTAAATTATATTATTATTAATAAGTTATGATTTTATAATTGGTTATACTATAATATATTATATGATTATATTATATGATCTGATTTAAATCAATATAATGAGATATCATTACTATATTTACTTAAAAAAAATATACATAATAAATAAGTGATTAATCAACTTATTAATCCATTGGCAGTCAATCACGCTCTTAATAATGGAACTTTATACATGTTTTAAAAAAAAAATTTAAATAGTTGATAGTTGATTTATTGCTATTAAAATTACAATATTTAAAATGTTATAATCGTTCTTTACAATAGGAGTAGGATTACAATTGTTGATTGATTGATTATGTGATAATTTGATTGAATTATGGAATGTTTAGTTGATTTAATTGATTAGTTGATTTAATTGATTAGTTGATTCATCTTAATCAATCAATATCCTATCAAATTGAAACTGTGATTGATTTCTTGATAGAAAGTTTAGTAGTTTATTTGAATGAT
Organism: Patellifolia procumbens; assembly: GCA_947645195.1. Lineage (NCBI taxonomy): Eukaryota > Viridiplantae > Streptophyta > Magnoliopsida > Caryophyllales > Amaranthaceae > Patellifolia > Patellifolia procumbens. Next base: position 611,091 of record CANSGD010000335.1, read on the forward strand.
AATTACCATTTATAATACTTGATTGATTGATTCCGTGATTGATCTAATTTGATAGGATATTGATTGATTGGGATAAGCTAAATGATTGATTGGTATCATATTTTAAAACGTGATTGATATAAAAAGAGGCAGTTTAGTGTTTTATGTTCTCAAAAATTACCATTTATTTATAATTTCATTTATTTTAAAATATTAAAATGTGATTTGATATCAGAATAGGAAGTTTAGTTGTTTAGTTGATTAATAATTACCATTTATAAAACTAAATTAAATTCCTATAAATTAAATTATAAAGATCGTTTATAAATGGTAAAGATAAGTATAATATCGTTTGTAAACGGCAAAGGTCATTCATTTAAATTTATGGGTTAGTAAAATTTGAATACATGAAATCAGTTTAGGAAAATATTATCTAATTAACTTGGGAAATATTTGTTAATATGTTTTGCTATAAAACGAAAGATTACAAAGTTAGTAAAATTTGAATAAATGTAATCAGTTAAGGAAAATTGTATCTAATTAATTTATGAGATTTTTGACAAAAATAGGCGTTATTGAATGGTTTGCCAAAGAAAACACATCCTACAAAGATTTGTCGTAATTTTTTTGTTAGATATTTTAATCTACTTTACATAATCGAATTTCAAAAGATCTTAAATACAAAAACGGAAAAGTTATAAATTCTGAGAAGAAAGATGTTAGTCAAATTTGACTACTTTGACAATTAAAAAAAGAATTTATGGGTTAGTCAAATTTGAATACATGAAATAAGTTGAGAAAAATAATAATAGTTAACTTGGGAAATATTTAATAAGATATTTTGACTATAAAAATGGAAAATTACAAAGTTAGTCAAATTTGAATAAATGTAATCAGTTAAGGAAAACGACATCTAATTAATTTAGGAGATTTTTGACAAAATAGGCGTTATTGAATGGTTTACCCAAAAAAATCCCAGAAAGATATTCGTAATCTTTTGTTAGAGATTTTAATCTAATGATTTATTTACATAACCAAATTTAAAAATATTTTAAATACAAAACAAAAAAATACAAATTTGGAGAAGAAAAAATGTTAGTCAAATTTAACTACTTTTACAATAAAAAAAAAGGAAATTTATGGGTTAGTCAAATTTGAATACATAAAATAAGTTAAGGAAAATATTATCTAATTAACTTGAGAAATATTTGTTAAGACGTTTGGTAAAGAATTTATTCTACTGATTTCAATGTATAACCGAATTTAGAAAGATTTGAAAAATCGGAAAGGATAAAAAATGGGAGGAAAAAAATTGTCAATGGATATAATGAATTTATTTAACAGAAAATGATTATAATTTTTGAATGTATATTCAAATTACAAATGCACAATCAATCAAAATGAAAAATAAAATATAAATTACGAAAAGTACTGCGAACATTTTCATAAATTTTTAAGTTATTACTTGGTTTAATGTAAACTGCAAAGTAATATATAATAATGATATAATAAATTGGTTGGCTACATCAAGATATTGTATTTAACAAATGCAAAGAAAAATAAAAATTACTACAACAAAACACTACAATTTACTAATACTCAAAAAATAATTATTTAAAAATCTAGAATAACTTTAAGATTGCATAAAGAACAAACAAAATGTATATTCGAATAATCGAATTTGAATATAAATATGACAAAAGAATAAAAATAAATGATTTTATTATTATTTAATAGGGATAAGGATTACATTTGATGAATTAACAAACAATAAAATACATAAAGAAATGACAACGCAAAAAAAAAACGATTAGATCGATGATACTTTCATCAAAATATTCAAAACCTCCATTTTGATGTTGTGATGATGATTATGAAACTTTCAACAATCGCATTTGGAGAATTCATCCAATATTCTTCGAATTAGGAGAAATAAAAGAATGTAACAATCTTCCTTCAATCGAAATTTATAAAACCATTCCAATATTCTTGAATGATTTTATTGAATTGAGTCATGTTTTCATTTTGAGAGAGAAACATTCAGAATGAGAGAGGGTTGATTTGATTTTAGGATTAGATGTGAATGAAAGGAGATAGGAGATGATTTATTTATAGTTGTAGTTAATGTCTGGCTTGATATCATTAATAATATAAATCAATTATAATCAATGTTAAAAAAAATTAAAATGTCAAAAATTGAATTAGCATATAACTTGTTCCTTAATTTAAGATTGCTTTTGTGTAAATTTTAGCAAGAATATAATTTGTTCCATATGTGGCTTGCAAATTAGGAAGAAGATTTGCCAATTAATAATTGAAAAGGTTTGTTTCCTAAAGTCAAGGAATATTTTCGGCTATCTTTTCAATATAGCAATTATTTTGATATGACAAATAATAATCCCAATCTATATGCTATTATATACCGAAAATAAAAAATTTACTCCCCATAATTTAGGCATATGGAATATAATTAAAGGGAGATTTTATTTGATTTGATATAATCCTTAATTAAATATATTCTTTAATCTTATTTTAGGCAAAATTAGAAAAATTAGAAAATCACAAAGATTTGTCATAATATTTTTAAATGAAGAAACTCTACAGAATTAAGAGTAACCGAATTTTAAAGAAGGATATCACAATGATTTTAATTTTAAAATGATAAATAAGATTATTACTCCATTTAAGTCTTAAAAATAGGAAATATTTTAACTTTGAGCTTATTATTCATGTCATTTCTTGATTACTTTCACACTAAAAACGGAAAACTATAAAATTAGGCAAATAGAATAAATGAAATCGGTTAAGAAAAGAATATCTACTTAACTTAGGAAATGTTTGCCTAGCATAAGCGTAATTGAATAATTTAAAAAAATTACCATAAATAATGGAAAATCACAAAGATTTGTCAAAATCTTTTTAAAAGAAGAAAATCTAAAGGAATAACTGAATTTAAAAAGATTTTTAACAAAAACGGAAATCATAAAGATTTAGAGAAGAAAATATCTTTAGTATTAAGGAAATGTCTTCCTAAATACAATAACGTGATACAATTTTAGGTTTTTAAAAAACAAAAGCTTCCATTACCGAAAAAGATGTCGTTTTTAAAGGTAATTAACAAAATTTTATACGTAAATTCAAAATTATTCAAAAACGCTATTCTTTAAAACAAAAAATAATTAAATTACAAAAAGTAATGTTAACATTTTTATAAAATAACACTTTAATTATTCAATTAATATTTTATTAAAATTAAAATCAATATACAATTTAATTATTCGCATGGCTACATGAGAAGATTAATTAGATAAATGTAAAAAACTAAATTATAATGTATAAAATTATATAAGACACTATTTTAAAATAAATCATAAAATTTAACAAAATAATTAACTAACTGAAAGTTAATTATATAAACACATTGTATTGAACGAAATCAAAGAAAAGAAACAAATACTACAAAAAAAATAATTGTAATTTCTTATTAAAAAAATGATTACATGAACATTTAGAATAACTATGAGATTACATAAAGAACTGACAAAAGACTACATTAAATAACCGAATTTAAATATAAATATGACAACAGAATAAAATAAATTTATTATTATTCAATAAGGATTACATTTTATGAATTATAAATACATAAAAAATGACAAAACAATAAAAAACAAATTAATATGATAAAATGACAAACGAATAAATAAAAATGCCTACCTAAACAATAAACATCATAAATCTTTTAGATAGGAGATCTTCAAAGGGAATAAAATCGAAACTATAAAGCGGAATGGACGTATCTTCACAACTATTCATAGTAGTTGAATAGTTTAATAAAATCCTGCAACTACGTCTTGTTGCTTGTTCTAATCCAGTGCTTTCGAGAATTAGAAATTTTGATATTTCCCTAACTTTTCCCTCAACTGTCATAGGGTTGAATGTATTAATAAAAATTTTATGACAATAAGCTTGAACCTGTCACCCTAAAATTGAAAATAATATGTTGTATATAAACAATTTATAAATAATAAAAATAATAATTTAAGTTCAAGCTAAATAAAAATAAAGTTTTGCTTACATGTTTGTCAACTAACACCATTTCAATAGAACTTACTTCATAAGGACTTATTTTTTTGTTCTTTTCCAAACACGTACTATTCGAACCCTAATGGTGCAAAATTTCTTCCCTTTGGTTATGTCATAGATATTGATAAGTTGACACTGACGATCCAAAATTTTCCAAACATCAATTTTGTCTCCCTACAATAAACATGGAGGAAAATCAATAAATTAATATGACACAAAATTTTAAAATAATGTAAAATATTAAAGAAACAAATAGCAAAAAAAGGCAATACATGTTCATCAATTAAAACTATTTCGATCGAATCAATTTCACCTAAATTCGTCAGCAATTGATTTTCCCATAACCTAATTACCATCACTTGAATAGCACATGTTGTAGATTCAATAAACAAAGAACTGGCTCGGACAATTTTATACACATAGTGTGGTTCGTTCAACATTAGATGGTGCAAAAATGATGTTAATGGTGTAAAGACTAATTGTAGCTTTTTGCCTTTATATGATAGTTTAATTCACAAAACCCATAGAGGAAATATTGACCGTAATATATAATTGAAAGAAAGTAATTAATCTAGGCAAGTAACTAATTACAATATTAGGCAAGTATGATGACTAACTAAAAATATTGCATAATGGGCGCCTAAATTAAACTATTTATTAACCAAAAAATCTGTCGAATTTCAAATTATAAATGGAAATGAATAAATCAGGTAAATTGCGTTTTATAAATGGCAATAATAATAATTTAAAAGCCAATATTTGTTATAGTAATAAATTACCTATTTAAATGGCAAGGAATATTGCCTAATTATGAGTATGAAATCCGGATTTTAAGGAGATTTCCTCCTAATTAAGCCGCATATCAATTATTTATTTTGCAAGGGATCAAAAAAAGACACGTGGACAGATTATTGTTTCCTCGACATGTGGCATCCGAAATTTCATGCTTACGACACGTGGCAAATTTTTATTTTGCTTTAATGTATTATATAGATGGAGAACATGGGTTCAAACAACACGCTTAAATTCTTCATTTTTTGCATTTTGGATTTTGGTTAAATCTTTTTCCTTAATTCCTTTTATTTTCCTTTTTGTCTTTTTTTACTTTTATAACATTATTATTGGAAAAAATTAAATATTATAGTAGTTCGTGAATTTTACTTTTCCATACTATCCTTTTGTGTACTATCTCATATCTCTTGTTCTTCTCTAATTTACCTAGTTAAGTTTTAAATTATCGTTTTTAAGAATTTTAAATATTTTATTTAATTTATTTTCAGTTAATATAGTAAAAAATAATATCTTGCGATATGTACAATCATAAACCCCTTTCCTTCTTACAAAGTAGTTATTATATTAAAAACTAGACTCGTGTTTGCGGGATGCATGCAAATCTTTATTATAACAGTTTTCCTTTGTTTTATACTCCATCCGTCCTCCAAAGGATTTTTCATTTCTTTTGGGCACAAAGTTTAATGAGGGAGGTTGGTGTGGGCTTCAATTTTCATTTCATGATAGAAAAATAAGGTAGTAAATGTTTTTTAGAATTGTTTACTAAGAGAGATAGTGGAGTAATATAATTGGTGGATTAAGTCCAAGTATGAAAATGAAAAATGTAATCGGGACAAACAAAAATGAAAAAATGGAAAATCCTTTGGGAGACGGAGGAGTAGATTAACAATTATCTTTTAATTTTCGAAACAATTTTAGAAATTATTTCAGTTGTAATAAAGGGGAGAGTCGTTTATGATGTCAAATAATGTGTATAATTTGTCTAAAATTGCAATTTTCTTGTGTTTAACTTTTCTATATTTATTGAATTTGTATCCACACATGCTTTATGAAATTACATGTTCTTATACCAATAATACCATTAAGTTCAAATGGGAAATTTACTATTTGGAATAATAGATAAAATAATATGTTTTACCTAATATAGTTATATAATTAAATTGACGTGCCATGAAATTATTGAAGTACCACATATGAAATAATCCAATCCATTATGGTTTGCGTTGATGTGGGCCACTTTTACAATATTCCCTGATAATAGAGTCTTTCTATATAGTTTGCACGCCTAGAGCATACCTCATAAGAGGGGATAATTGCAATTGCGTCGGATAATCCTCTATGTGTCGTTGGAGGGGTCGATCAACCCTCTATTTTATCCACAAGAGATGGTTTTATATATTTGTATGAATAGCTTTAAAGATAAGTTTTTTCAAAATGTGAACAAGTGTGCAAAATGCGTAGGAGTCTAGAAGGGCTTGTGTTAGACTAGGCGTGAATTATAAGTTTTACAAGCGATTTTTGGTAACAATTCATGCCCTACAAGAGTTACGGTGCTACAAATAACATTGACTTAACCTTGAAACCATACTTTAAGTTTATGGATGAGTCAACCCAACACTATCTTCCTAAGGGTGAGGGCTATGGAACTACATATTGCAGATCATGACAATGTGTAAGTCGATCGGTTTCTAAACGCAATGAGGTCGTTCTGTATTCAATTGGGGTCGTATGAAACAACCATGATTGCTTCATGTCATTTGGTGATATTGCTTGTTACCAACCAAGATGAATCTTTTATTGAGTCTCGTTTGTTACGATAATTTATGGTCAAGAATATTTGGGGCGGGATTAGTCTTATAATTGGGGGGTCTCCTCATAAATTTCTCAAATCGTACACGGGTAGTAACAAAATGACCTAGAGTCAAATTAATGAGGTTGAATTAGGTCAGTGGTTGGGAAAATTCACCCTTTGCAGGTGGCAATTTTTGTCTCACTTACCCTTGTCCTTGCGTGAGCATCCGATAACGATTAAACCTCTGTCTACTTGTTCCAGGTCCGAGAAAGAATTAAGAACGAGTCCATATATTATATATAATCAATCTATAATCTATTTATAACCTTCCTTAAAACCCATTATTCTGATCAATGTTATTTAATACTAATTACAAAACTTTTCAAAACCTCAATCTATTTCAAAAAATTTGAAAATCATAAGAAAAAAATATGCACAAACTAGCTATAATATATTGCCAAAAATGAAGAAAATCACAAAAAAAAAGCGGAAGAAGCAAGGACCATGCGTTAGAAGCAGGTGTCATCCATACGCTAGAAACATAGGACAAGGGTCATTTTGAGTGTTGGCTAAGCCCATGTGTGGCGTGCGTCTTGGCTACATAGCATGCAACCAACACGTATCACATGTAACAACAATCATATGTGCGATTAACAACATATTTCTTTTTTGCTCTAATTTTGTGCATTGCCTATAGATTGGCTCATTGCTGCACAGTTTTAGGGTTTGACTTTTCATCCTTCGTGACTCTTTATTAACACTAAGCATTTGTTCATAAAGTAAGCATGTTTTCTCCCTTTAGATGCATGCATTCTCTTCACCTGTAATATCTCTATTATACTCCCTCCGTCCTCCAAAGGATTTCTCATTTTCTCTGGGCACAAAGTTTAAGGAGTGATGTTGATGTGGGTCTTAGTTTTCATTTTAAAATGGAAAAGTAAGGTAGTAGGTATTATTTAGAATTGTTTATTAAGAGAGAGAGTGTGGGGTCAAATACTTTTTGTAAGGAAAATAATATTATAGTAGGTGGGCTATGTCCAAATAAGGAAATGGGAAATGTAATTGGGACAAACATAAATGGAAAAATGGGAAATCCTTTGGGGGACGGAGGGAGTATAAGTGAAGAGCAGGGGAACACTAAAATCACATTTATTTATTTATTTTATTCCTAATTAATGGTAACAACTCTCTCCATAACTAACTCTTCACATTTTTAAATTTTGAATAAAGAATACAAAACACCTAAACAAACTAAATATTATATTTTTAAGTAGAATTTCACCTAATTTCGCACGCATCGCGTGCATATAAGTCTAGTACTTTATAGTCAATCTACCCATAGTATCCACCTTTTTTAAGGTGGAAAGCCCATAGTATCCACCTTAGAATAGTGCCCACCTTTATTTTAAGGTGGAATGCCTATGGGTCTCGTGTAAGTCTACTTTTGTTCGTGTTAAGTGTACAAATGCCATAAGAGGTTAGACCCTAACGAGCTTTATCCTTGTTACTACAAGGCGAATTATGAATGTTGGAAATATCATCCATCATTCCAATGGACAAGAGAAATAGATAGATTGCAAATCCACTTAGTATTATTTGAAATAACATCACTTAGGAGAGGGGCGTTCTAGATTGGGGGTTTCAAGAAAGGGAAAGGAAAAGGAAAGCCCCAATTCTCTTTTTTGTTGTTTGTTTCACCATTGTTCTGATTTTCTTTACCTTCATTTCCTTTTTAGTAACCCTAAAGTCCTCAAACTTGATTCCCCACCCTCATCCACTTAGAAACGGGGGTAAGGAAGACCCCCATTGACCACCACTATCACCTTGAACTCCAGCCCACCAACTGCCACCTCATTGAGTCCTAGCCCCACCCTGACCACCTATGACCACCGCCGTCGGAGACCACCATAAACCTTCCAAATTTATTCCACAAAAATCAAAAACCACCACAATCTCTTGAATCACCCTCAAACCCTCATAAACCATTAACCACCATCAAAACCCCTTGAAAATTGCCCAAACTCACTTTATAAACCCCTTTAAAACCGCCCTAAAACAACCCTTAAAAACCACCAAATTTGCCCTCATTGTAGACAAATAACCCCCCCCCCCCCAAAACGAACCACCAGTGTTGCAACATGAGGGGTGACAGAGAGAAAGCTAGACACCACAAAATAAACCAGCCAAACGCCTGCTTTTGGCGCAACAGGGAGGGGGCGGTGAGGGGGAGGGCATGGTGAAAAGCAAGGATGAGAGAGAAACTTAAAAAGGAGGTAGAAAGTTGTAGGGAAGGGGGACGACGACCAGGATCGTCTCAATTTTTTTTGGGGCTCTGTTCTAAAATAAAAATTGGACCCTTTATACCTTCAACATTAATACGCATTTGCAGGTGACACACAATTTTGTAAATAAATATTATTCATTTATAAAGACCAACAAATTAGCCATGTGGCGAGAAACAATTTGAAATAGTTGAAATCAATTTTTGTTATTTTGGAGATTTTTTTTCATTGAGATATTTGTTACATAAAGAGAATGAACTAAATATCCCATGAAATTAGGAATCTAATCAGTAGAACCCATTAATTAGTTTTATTTGGGTAATACACAACAATTTAATTTGATTTGTTCTTTTGGAAAATTAGGATGAAGATGGAAGATTTGTAGAAATTGGAGGTGGAAAAAAACTTGTAGAGATTGAGAAAGTGGCGTGAGAAACAATACAAAGTCAATAATTAATTAATTTATATTGCTAGCAAATGGCAATTCATAAGCCTCCACTTCGAGTCTTTGCCTTACAAGAGCAATACAGTAATGAGCAATTTCACTTTGGGCTAATGAATTATAATGGGGCCCTATGCATTGGGGCTGTTGGCACCCCCTCTTCTACGGTCCTGACGATGACGAGGAGGGTGGTGCCGTAAAAGAGGTTAGAGAGATGGTGGTGCTACGATGAACAAAGGAAGAGAGCTGAGAGGGAAAAAAATGACCAAATAACCTTTTACATGAAAGGATATGGGTTCTTTTCCCTTTCTACTCATTTCTTGATTCCATTCCCTTTTCCCGTTGCAAACCAAACGCCCCATTAATTCAAGCTTCACTAACTTTCAATAACCAGAGTTTTATACCTTATACTGATAGAAAATAAATAAGCGCAAATGTCCTATTGGAAATACCCTCTCCCTAATCCAACCTACCATTGAAGTTTCCAACTACTAATCTTAGATTATATGAGGAAATTAGATATCTAAAGGGCTTGGTTATAATCAACCTCCGCTTTTCTAAACCCAAGCTCTCATGGGCTTACATATTTTTGGGAAGAAACGAAAGGGAGGGAAGGAAGGAAAGACATAATTTCGAGCCAAATTTTGAGAATTGCGCCAAATGTCTCTGTAGCAAAAACAAAATGGCGGGAAGTTAGTGGAGGGATTTATTTATCTCAAAAATCCCCCAAAAAAGGTGAATTCTACAGAGAAGAAACACAGTAGAACAAAAAGTAAAGATACATTGCTCTTCAAGGGTTTCTCATTTCTCTCTCCTCTAACATTTTCTCCAAAATCCGCCATTTTCATACCTTCATTTCCAAATCTCGCTTTCTCCACTCAAAATTCCGCCATTTTTGTTCAAACCTGTTCATCTTCCATAAACCCTAACTTTCAACCTTTTTCCGGTTTCCGATCTCCGATTCCGATTATCTAGGGTTTCTGACTAAAAATGGCGGATGCGATGATAATCGACGAGACGCCAAAGCAACCATCGTCGTTAAAGCGGAAGAGAGAGAAGCAGAAGTTTCAAGTGTTAACTCATGAAGAGAGAGAATCGAGGTTGAAATCGTTGAATGAGGAGATTGAGAGCTTGTTTAGGTACTTTAATGAAGTTCTGAGCATTGATGTAGGGTTAGAGCTTCATTTTGGTAGTGTAAATGCGAGTAATAATGTGAATGCGATGATTGCGGTGTTATTGGAGGAGAAAACATCTTCGTATGTGAAATTGGTGGGAGATATATATGAGAAGTTGAAAGGAAGTGATAATGAGGTTACGATTGCGATTGTGAAGAGTAGTGTGCTTTCAGTTGGACAGAGAGTTATGTATGGTGTTCCGAATGCCGATGCCGATGTTTTAGAAGATGAGAGTGGATCTTGCCTTTGGTGTTGGGAGGTGATGGTTACTGCATTTTTGTTTATGTTTTGATTTGAATGATTTGTTATGTTATTCGAATGTTTAGTGTGATTGTTTATGCAATTAGAAGAGGTTATTGATTTGTGCTCTTAGGATTGTTAAATTGTTTCTGAGCATGCACAATTCACTTGTTACACACTTATATGTATGATTTGATTCGTAACAATCGTCGTTTTTTGGAGAAAGTTTGTGTTCTGTAAAAGCTTTGCAATTTTGGGGTTTGATGAATGAGATATTGTGTCCTTTCAATGCTAACGTCGAATAGGTTCTTTTGCTCTTATGATCCGAGCATTCTTCATCTTGTGCTTTGTAGCGATAATAGTGTGTCGCGTTTTTGTTAGGAAGTTGTATGGATGTTGTTATTACTGCTATGAAGCCTGTTGCGTTGTTCGACTTAAAAGTATCGAACTCTTTTTTGCTTTGATTAGGTGAAGCTTTTGTGATGTGGTTGGCGTTCTGCATTTTTGGACTTGTTACCTTGACTTGACTTGTTTAAAAATTTTGTGATGCAGACGAGGGACATGAAATTACTGCCAAGTTCTCGGCGTGGAGCATTTAAAACTCGTCGTACATGTCGTAAAAAAATCAACGAAAGGATCACTGCCATCTTAGGTGATTATTTTGTTTCTTTGGTACATTGGTGTTCTTGACTGTGATGTATGGATCATTGCTTCAGTAATAAGGTCAAAGACTGGGCCTTTTGAATTTTTATGCATTTTTCACCATTCCATTTTGTCTCGCCAAATTTCAAATTGTTCTTCATGCTTGTCTAGTGTTGGGGAGAACTTCATGAATTGAGTCAAGTGTTATAAATTATAACACAGATAACATCAGGACTTTGCCTTTGCTGAATGAAAGTGATGTGCTTGGAACTTGCATATTGTTGATTGTCATGATTGCTTAAGATGAAAGAAGTGTTTAGTTGACAATTAGCTGTTGCATTGATGAATTTTTTCCATTAGTTTTGTCATGGTAGTTGCACCTTGCGAAACATAAACACTCGTTACTGCGATATTTTGACGGGAGTGGAATCATGTGATCTTCTTCACTGCTTTTGCCCCCTCTGTTTACTTATAAAGGTTGATTATATAGCAAAAAATAGTCGTTCCCTGAAGGTTAGTTTGGCCTTTTAAGTGAAAACAAAAAGGCAATGGGCTATCTGTTAATTGCTGATTCATTTTTCCGAAACATTAATTTAATGTAAATGAAGAAAAAAGTTTCAGGGTTTATAGGGGAAACTCATGCATAGACACCAGGGAAACTACTAAAATTTGGCATGGATTAGATGTATCATAAGCTTCTAGATAGCTATTTCCAGTGATAACATTTTCTTGTAGAATGAGATGACTGATCGTTGTATTCAGCAACCACAAGTGTGTCTATTTTTTTACGTAATTTTTTTTAATTATTACTGGTTTCAGATGTAATATCTTCTCTGCAAAAACCTGAGGATCATCCAACCTACAAAGCTGATATGACAAAAGCAGCAGAAAAGCTTAGTAAAGTTTTAGCAGAAGCAGACATTCGATTGCTCATGGAGAGCTTGAATCAGAAAAACGATTCTCAACTGTAGGTGGATTCATTAAAGGTTTCGAGACAGTGCAAAGCTTTCCATTTTCTAAACGATTGTATTATGTTTCAGGGCTGACAAAGAGTTGAAAAAGAAAGGAACAACTCTCATTAAGGAGCTCGAGAAAAACAAACGTGAAGTAGAGAAAGAGAAGAAAAAGATGGACCGTGAACTTCAAAAAGAAAAGCTGCAGAGTGTATGTGATGCTTTCATTTGTTGTTGTAATAGTTGCTGTCTAAACCCTAAACCCTCTTTCCCCTAACGAGAAAGGGAATTTAGGCATCTTAGTATTTCTGGGGTGGTGAATAGCGCAATCCTTAGTTTTAAAAGGCGCGAGGCGCACCGAGGCGCAAAGGGTCTCTAGAGCCTAGGCGCAAGGCGCAAGGCGAAGGCGCGCGCCTCTTGTAGACGAGGCGCATTTTTATTTATTATTATTTTATTATTTTGTGGTAGTAATTTCTTTAGAAAAGCCCATATATTTTGACAAAAAAAAGATTTATAGAGCTTAAATATACCTCTTCCTGTTACTTCTACAGTTCTACTACTGACCAAGACCAGTGAGGCACTGACTGCTCAGAGGTGAAGCAGATATAAAAACTTTTAAAAGAAAAAAGAGAGATGAGTCACGTGAAAAAGAACATCTTGTAATACTATCTTATTTAAGGGGTTCACGTGACTCTGGGCTTGCACAGATAGCAGAAGATAGCATTATTTGAGAAATAAACGCAGAAGAAAAAAAGTACTCCCTCCGTCCCAAAATAAGTGCTATATTTTGACCAAAAAGTTCTTATATTGTTGGTCAAAATGTAGCACTTATTTTGGGACGGAGGGAGTAAGAAAGAACCAGAGGAGGCTTCACCACCGGCGACAACCGGAGGTTGCTTCACCACCGGCGTCCTCTGGCTCAGAAAGAGATGTCGGCATCATTTGTTATGACCGAAGAGGCAGCGTTTGTCAACCGCTATCTGAAACGCGAATTAGGGTTTGGCTAAATATTAGGGTTTCATAATTAACATACAATTGGAAGCAATTTAATGAAATTGATGGAGGGGTTTTGCACGAATTTGAGATCTAAAGCCTAGGTATGTTTCAATTTAGAGAAAAAACATTATTTTTTTAACTTTTAAACTCAAATCTAACTTATCTTGCACTTCTCCCCCAAAAGCGCCAGAAGCGACGCGCCTGCGCCTCTTCTAAGGCGGTCAAAAGCGCGCGCCTTTGTGCGCCTCCTGGAAATCGCCTCGCCTCGGTTGCCGGAGGCGTTTCATCGTGCGCCTCGCTCCGCTTGACGCCTAGGCGCGCCTGAGGCGCGCTTTTTTAAACTAAGGCGCAATCTAATTATTGATTGACATATCTAAACTGTTTGCTTGAGTACTGATGGTGTTTCCTGGGAAGATGTGGGTCATTGGTTTCCGAAAGAAGTAAGGTTTAAGATGCAGAGTCTGCAGTTGTGTGCCAACATCTTAAAGACGGGATATATATGCCTCCCACTTATAGAGGAATTGTCTGCCCTTTCCATTGGAATCATATTAATTGTTTGTGTATGAGAAGTTAAGATATCCAACTAACTTGAATCCATGAGTCGAGAAGATTGTTGATAATACCGGTTTACTGCAATGCTTTTGATTCTGCTCTATCTATTGGCTCTGCTCAATGTCCAAACTGATCTTATGAATTATTTGTCCCTTATATATGTCAGGGTCTTGTTTTATATTACTGACCCATTAGTGCCTCACTACACTGATTTAACTTTTAGCATTATTTACCCTGATGCAGGAGAAGGAGAAAAAGCGTTTGCAACAAGAGGCCGAGCGAGATGAAAAACGTCGTGAAAAGGAGGAATCTGAAACGAGGAAACTACTTAAGAGGAAGCAAGAGGAAGCTGATAGGGAACAACGTCGAAAAGAGAAGGAAGAAGCTGAACTTAAGAAGCAACTCTCCATTCAAAAGCAAGCTTCAATTATGGAACGTTTCCTAAAAAAGAGTAAGACTGCTTCAACATCCCAGAGTGAACAATCTCCAGAAGCTGCTACTTTCAATCCATCACCAAGTAGAAATGCTCTTGAACCAGTCTCTCTGCAGATGGATTCTGCTCTGCAACATCAAGAAGAGATTAATGTAGATGAGATTCGCAGGTATGCTCTACATTGCTGAATTATGTTCACATGATTTATCCCTTTCTCTTTTCTGGTGGACCATTGTTTGTGATTGGCTTCTGTACATGTTGATCACTTAGCACCTTTATCCTCCACAGGTCTCATATGAGTTCTTGGTGCCGCTTAGGGCACTCTATTCGGTCAAATCCTAGACAGCACTGGGGTTTACGTCATAAACCAAAGGCTGAGCTAATCAAGGAGCTAAAGCTCACTTCTAACAAGGGACCAGCTCGTGATGATGACTTGTGGATAGAAGATAGCGTTGTAGATGGATGGGGACAGCTGAGTACTGATGATAAATCGTGCCATGCCAACACAAGTACTTCACCTGGTACCAACAAGTTCTTGCGAGGAAAACAACTCCTCCAGTTTGCTAAAAGCTGTAGGCCCGCCTTTTATGGTATTTGGCCTAAGAAGAGGTAAGTAGTTAAAGTTGATGGTTGTGCTAGCTTGCGGAGTATACATGTCCAATTTATTGTCAAATTCTGTGTTCATGTTCAAATTATAGATGTATCTTTGCAGTATATAATGTCTACTGCAGGCTCAAGGGATTGATTTTTACTACTTACTTATCCAACACATACCTAGTCGACTGCAAAGTCCGAACATGATACGCAGGAAACAAACAAAACTAAACCCTGTTGCAGTTTATTGGGAAAAAGAATATCAAATAAGAATATAAGATTCTTAACTAATATTTAGATATATTATCTTTTACTATAATCAACTTGATAGTTGCTAGAATTTTACTGATAAAGGACAATTTTTTGACTTCGTCATTTCTTTCTCTCGCTGGAAGTTATTGAATGACTCGTGTATAGATTGGCTTGTGTGCCAGCCTGCATTCCCCTTGTCCTTAGACCTGGTTCTGTTTGCTGCTGTTCTAAGTCCATGTTTTGGAAAAATCTTTCACTCTTCAATCTCCATTAGCTAATCTCACTCCTACAGAAGGTGCCCTATACTCTCAGCTTAAGTGTATTGTAATTCTTTTTCCAGTCAGATCTGTTGAGTTCTCTTGGATATTATTGTTGCTTTTCTGAATAGGCCTAAAGATATATTGTCTCGTTAATTCTCAACAGTCATATAAATACGCTCTTCATGAATACATTGCACATGTACTGTATGCCAAGCTTTCTTTATTTTTATATATAACGTTCCTGCTATGGTTATTGATAATTGCAGTCGTGTTGTTCGACCATGCCATCCCTTTAACAAGGACCCTGATTTGGATTATGATATTGATAGTGATGAAGAGTGGGAGGAGGTAATTATGTGGTATTTTTAGATTATTGTCAATCTGCTTTACTGCACCATCCGTCATCAATGTGATTTTTTTGATGTTACAGGAGGATCCAGGTGAAAGCATTTCAGATTCTGAAAAGGAAGAGGAAGAAATTTTGGATGAAGGATCTTTGAAAGCTGATGATGATGAGGAGAGTGAGGATGACTT
This sequence comes from Patellifolia procumbens, assembly GCA_947645195.1. Classification (NCBI taxonomy): domain Eukaryota; kingdom Viridiplantae; phylum Streptophyta; class Magnoliopsida; order Caryophyllales; family Amaranthaceae; genus Patellifolia; species Patellifolia procumbens. The sequence goes on from CANSGD010000335.1 coordinate 627,095, forward strand.
CTTTGTACCAGATGGTTATCTCTCAGAAAACGAGGTACATAGTTACGAGTGTGCGTGTATATTTTTCTTTCTGAAAGGTTGCCCCCTCCCCCTTCAAGTCATGGTAAATGTTGTTGAGCAACTTTTCTTTCCTTTCCCCCCCTGTATTTACACTGAGGTGGCCCTTCACTTTTTTAATTCCTTTGTGAAGCATTTTAGGCAAATTCTCTGCAGGTTTCAAATTGCTTTCTTGACCATTTGCCTTTCTACTTCAGAAACACTGAGAAAGGGGTGGAGAGTGAGGGAGGGAAAAGCAGGGTAGTCATTATAATAACTCTTCATTTTATTGGCTTGTGACGTTGTGAGATGAGACAGTCACTATCTTTAGGATCGAGTCTTTTAGATCCCAACTGCAATGAGATGGGGCAGAAAGTTGTTCATATGCATGTTTAAGGGTTTTGAAAATCATTTCATTTGTTATAATTTTGCACTAGTCAAGTTACAAAAAGTAAGAATGCCTGTGTTCTGCTATTATTGTAAATGTAAGATTGAAGGAAGACAGGTTTTCTTTTAAGCGAAAGCATATAGAGATGCTACCCATAATCTTAAAATTTGTTTTGGATATGTCTAAAATAGTAATGCTGACAAGTGGCATCTTTAGACCAGATTATCTGTCATTATAATGTCCATTGACCACATTATTTAAAAGTTAATTTATCAGTGATGGATGATTTCATGTTTATTCTCTTGTATCCTTTTAGTATCACTCTTTAATCTAAGTAAGCGCTACTCCTCAATCCTTTCCAACCTGTCATAGTAGCTCGGTGTTAAGGATGGGGGACTGTGGGGCGATATTGCGGATATTCTACTGAACCCATATGCTAAGATCAATGTCTTTGCTGTTGGTAGGCCTGGAAATTGGGCCAGTCGTGGATAGCTGCGAGCCACCAGCAGGGCGGGTCAATTGTTGGCTGCTTGAACTTGCTTTACAGGCTGGGCTAGGTTCAGGGCTAGGGCCAACTAAAAGTGGGTCATTGGCAAGTTATACCATAAGATTTTAGGAGGCCTGTGAGATGTTTGTAGTGTCTCTTTCCATCATGTAGCTTCGAGAATTCTCCTTGCGTTGGTGCCGTTATCTGCTGCTCCTTCAAGTCTTTTTCCAAGTTGTATGCTTCCCTCGAAAGAGATAATCACTAATACATAAAATATAATAGAAAAAGAGATGTGGCTTAACCAAAATTTATGTGTAGGGAGGATCATAAGTGGGTGTTTTAGGGATTGAAATCAATGGGATGGTCTCAACAAGACAACAAGCATCAGTCTTGAGTTAAATAGAATGGCAACAACACAAAAATCTAGGTTAACACCGGTTCAAACTTCTATCAATAATTCGCTTATAAGGTTTAAGCACAAGAGCCTCAGAAAAATGTTTCAATTCACAAATGTCCTCCTGTATTTACGGTTATAGGTCTATATTTATAAGGAAAATTACTTGTTCCCTACTCCAACTAGGAAAAGGACGTAAAACATAATTAGGAAACTAAAGAAGTGGCTATTAAAAAAATGATCTCACTCATTAGTGAACTAAAACAGCCCAACTGAGTTGGAAGCCCATGCCCTTGGTAAATAAGAACAACATTTCCAACAAGTGAGGGAGCCCTCGAAAGGCGTCCGAACGTTTATGAAGAAGCTAGTAGCAAAGGAACTTCCTTTTAAAGCTAAAAGCGAGTAGTTCGTACTTGATCAATAAGCAGAGGAAGTCTTATGATCTCATTGGATTGAACGATTCCGGTTGCTTTATTTCTGTTAACTTGTCGAATTCTAACACGTAAAGCCTTTACTTTGTGGGCCATGGTACAATCGTGAAGTTCCTAGGAAGTTTGATTTGTCCAGAATGTATCCTAATTTTGGGCCTAATTCTTCTTGTGATGATCGATTCAACCTCTGATAAAAAAAAGATATACCTTGGTTATTTTTCATCTCTTCAACCTAGTTATATCGCGATTTTTTTAGATAAACCTCTTAAACAATTAGAGGGACATGCGGGAAGGGCTTGTGCAGCTGCAGCAGGATTTGAAAAAGGAATTGATCGTGATTTTGAACTTGTTCTTTCGATTGAGGAAAATTATACATTCTTGTGATTTGTATCCAAAACTCAACTAAAAGTGGAAATTTTGGATTATGAAATTACGAAACATTTTTTTTTTGAATTTGGATCAATATAGGAATTCATTTAATCTAGTTAAAAGTCCATCAAGCGAAACTTGATTATAGTTAAGATTTATGGACAATTTAGCCATTATGTTTATGCATTCGAGAGGAATCTAAGGACTTTAGTTGATTATTGCTGAGGAATGCCTTAAATGCAGGGAGTGGAAATTGATAGAGATCAAAGTGACACTGAGGTGGATGTTACTGTCAGCCCACTTGGCTGTAAGCCAGAAGCTCTAAGTGAAGAAAATTCTGCTTGGATGCGACAACAAAAGTATCTGCACAATTTGACAGAGCATGCTCTGAGAAAGAATCAGCCTCTTATCATTGTAAATATGACGCATGATAAAGCACACTTGTTATCAGCTGCAGATCTTTCTGGTAGTCTCAAGGTTGAGCAAATGTGTTTGCAAGCTCTTAGTATGCGTGTTTTTCCTGGTGGATTGTGTATAGAGGTACCATCTGATAAGAAAATACGAGAAGATAATCAAGAAGTTTGCACCTCAAATAGCAAGGGCAGCCCAGTCGTAGCTGGGGTAGCTACAACAATACCAGATTCCGACCTTCCCAAAATTGTAAGGACAATGTGAACACCTTTAGCTTGGCTGAAAGATATCAATATTCCTTTGAGTTGTAGTAACTTTTTTGTTGATTTTCCAGGTATCAGTTATTCAGTCCTGCCCCCAGGGTATTAATAGGGTGTTGGACTCCTTGCAGCAGACTTTTCCTGATATTCCCAAGTCTCACCTTAATAAGAAAGTCCGTGAGATATCAGAATTTGTTGATAATCGTTGGAAGGTTGGTGCAATTTCTGTGCTAAAATTTTAATTTCCAACTGGCTGCCATACTTTCTTAAAGATAGTTTGTATAGTTTGGATGCATTTGAGGTGTTGTCATCTTGGAAAAGTTACTTAGTGGAACACTTGTAGCCCGGTTGTAAGTTTTGTGTTTACCATTGTTGATGGTGGCTATAGATGAGATTTGTTGTCTAGAAACATTTTCTGAACTTGAACTTGGGCATCACTTTACAACAACATTGTTGACCAAGTGATGACAATAACAATATGCCTATAGTACCTTTTCTTTTATTAAAAATGTCCATATTTCTTTGAGAAATGTGAAGTCAGTTTAAAGGCCTAGTGATATGATACGGCGTCAACTTATGGTGTTTCTATTTAAATTGCTTGGTTGAAGCTTAAACACTGCCGGGTTACAATTATGCCACTGTAAGATGCCATATTTGTTTAGCCAATCCTCTTCTTTCCTTCCCTTTTTGCTCATTGTTGCACGGGTACACAATGCAGGTCAAAAAGGAGATCTTGGTGAAGCTGGGAATGCCAAGTTCACCAGGTACATATGCTTTGTTTTTCTAACTAGTGCATGTTTTTCTGGGGGGCTTAGTAAGATAAAGAGGTGAAGGAAAACATGGTTTACATGATCTCAAGGAGTTTCGAACTCCCTCCTCAAGTCCTCACCTCAACAGCGCAAAGCTAATTGAGGGGGCGTTTGGTTGAAAGAGGGGAAAGGGAAAGGAATTAAGAAAGGGATAGGAAAGGAAAGGAGTCCAAAACCCTTATTTGATACTACATGTTTGGTTGCTAAAAAAGAAAGGGAAACAAAAAAATATATGGTGTTCTCCACCACCACACAACAGCCAGTCCCTCTTCCTCCCTCCTCTCGTCTTTTTTTCTCTCTGACCTTTGATCTATTTTCCGGCGAAGATGAAAATGGCGACTTGGACAATGACTCTCTCCCTCCTCCCCACAACCAGTTCTCCGGCGACCACTTCCTTCGATTTTGACGCTAGTCCTCTGCCCTCTCCTCGCCGCCCCTCTTTCTGTCCTAGCCTTTAGATCCGCCGGCCCTAAACCCTCTCCCCGCTGCTCTCCACCCTCTCCTGTCTTCCACCTTTCATTTGCTTCAATTTTAAAGGATGGATTCGAGTGGTGGATGCGTGGCCTGGTGGGGTTGCCGTGGAGTTTGGGATGGGCTTTCGGGTTGGTTTCCGGCGCAGATAGGGTAGTCTACGTGGCTTGGGTTCAATTACGGGTGGTTTACAGGGGTTGTGTGGGTTTGTTGGTGGTGGTGGCAGCGCCGGCGGTGGTTCTGATGGTGGTTGTTGAGAGGGTGGGTGGTGTTATGGTGGTTGTGGCCATGGTCAAGGTTGGTCAATGGTAGTTGTGGTCATGGTCAAGGTTGGTCAATGGTGGTTGTGGTGTAGAGGGATATGGGGTAATCCCAAACCTTGGGGTAGGGTGGGGAATCAAGAAAGGGAAAGTGAAACTGAAATGTGGGTAAAGGGAATGCAAAAAATCAACAAACAAACATCAAGTAAAGGTAACAAGGGTTTTCATTCCCTTTCCCTTTCTTGAAGCCCCCTATCCAAACGCACCCTGAGTTTTCACATTTTCATCTCTTCCATTATATTTCCAGCTAACATTTTTTTTTTTGCTGATATGTGTGAATATCTGAGATTATAGCCCAATCATGCAGCTAAACTAATTAGCTTTTACGCAGCTAACATGCCAAACAGTTTTGGCATTTGAGACTATGACTCTTACTCCAGCCATTACATTGCTTAATTCATAGCCCACCTCATGGTCTCAGTTTCCAATTCTACTGGTTCAATCCATTTGGGCAATTCTGGTCATTGAACCATTCTTATAGCACGTTACTGCCAAATTTTTTACCCTTTCCCGATTTGACAGCTGTATCCACCTTTATCCTAATCTCATCACGATAAAGAATAAGGGTCTGCAGTTGGGCTCCCTTCATAAGCAAGCCCCTTGATCCCTTTTTCTCTGCAGAAAATTTGGACGGCAGCATGTACCTCTACCTCTGTAGATTTATGTTTGCTTTCCAAAAGATATATAACTCCGGCTTGCTTGATTGGAGGTATTGGAAGTAAGGGATATAAGAGACAATAGAGAAAAGGAAAATGGGTGGGTGGTGCTGTGATTGAGGCGTTGAGGGAGGAGGAAGGGGCAGGGAAATTGTTACCCTTCTAATGAGGGTGATATATTTCGCCGTTGGTTCCTTCTGTAACCCTCACTTCTACCTTCCGTTTTCATCTTTGGTTATAGACTTCTTTACCTGTGTTTTATTTTCGTCCGATCTAAGTATGCCTTAAAATTAAACAAAAAGAGGAATACCAATTTTTGCACCCAGTTAACAGCTTCTAGATTTCTAACAATTGATGCTAAATTCACCTACTATATTGACATTCGACTAAAATTTACAGAGAATAATGGAAAGAAAACGAGAAGCATTGCCACATTCTTCTCGAAAAGGTGTTTGCCTCCTGCTGGTAATGTTAACCCATGTGAGTCGTCTCCCGAGTCCATGAAGCCTGCCTCATCTAGCCAGCAGGCCCAGCAGCCGCAACTAGTTAGCTCAGAAAATCAGTAGTCTCTACTCTTTTTGTCTGGAGCCTGGAGAGTTTTCTTTGCTTCAGAACCAATTTTCGCCCCTGATGTTTTTCTGGGGCTTGTATCTACAACTCCAACGTCAATGTAGATTAGTAAGGTTCATTTTGGTGCTTATGCCTTATGGTATACCAGATGTAATTTTTTTTCTTTAGTTTTTATAAAACATAAAATCCTTGTATCTTTCTCTCAACAGTATAACTATTATTCGGTTATGCAAAACACGTGAAAGTAGTTGAAAACAAACTTGTACATGACTACTTGTGGTTGTTTATATTTTGGTTCTCATATCTTATTACATACCAATCGCATCAACATCAATTGGTAGTTAACAGCATTCTAATTTTGGCTACCTTGTTCGTTGGATAGTTCTACAATAGCATTGAGCGAGAAATAATTATATTAGCTTCTTAGCAAGTTGGGCATTTATGATGAGTACTGTGTAAAGATCCAACCATCTTAGTATGTAATGAAGACTTTGCTTGTATTAATTTTCATCTTGTTTCTACGTCTTATACCGTGTCAATGTGTCATTATACAAGAGATTAGAACATTACTTAAACAACTGACTAGAAAGTTTTTTCTATGCAAGTTTAGGAAACCTTTCTCTAATGTGAGACCGATTTAAAAGGTTTCATATATGTGTCGTTCGTAAATAAAACTCCCCCAAGAAGAGCAATGTATTAAGGGAAAGAAAAAAGAGAGCACTGCTTCATAAGAGTACTGTCTACTCTTTTCCAAGCAAGGTACTAATGGCAGGTAGTGACACTATTTATTTGGTCCAACACAAACAAGGATTTCTTTTAGATAGGCCCTTGTTGCTTAATATGCTGTTTAGCTTAAATGAAGGACATTATAAATAAGCTCTTAGCAGATACAATTATACATGTCATTTTCTTAAGAGCATGTCATCTTCACCATTAATGTCCCCAATGTTTGGTTATATAGGACATCAACTATTCAAAGTTAATAAACGGACATTAGGAGTTTGGACATCAATGTTAATATGTGTATTATTATGGAGAATTCAATTCTTCAAAAGAATTGAATTGAACTTGGGTCTCCTTTGCAAGATGTAAGTGTGACCTAATTTATTAAGCTTTGTTGACTTATTTAGGGTACTTACCAAAAAAAACACCAAATTTTGTGAAGTATCTTACATAATTCAACGGTCGACTATTTTCATTTGATCTAAAACAATGATTGTAGCAATATTATGGTACAATTGTGAGTTGGATTTACATACTTATGGACAAAATGGAACTCTATTAGTTTTGGAATATATGTCAAAATTACGGATAGATTAGCGTGATTGTTTATTATATTAATTCAATATTTTAACTTTTATCTGCATTATCCATTGCCTCGAGACATTCGTTAGCTTTTGCCTTAACATATTTAGAGTTAATGATAATTATATAGTTTGATCATCATATAATCCAATAGCCTTTACCTCTCTTTTAAAAGACATATTGTAGAATTTTGAACTTCGAAAGTAATCTTGGTGTTTAAATCTCTCCCTAAATTGCCCTTTACTCTCTTACTTCCCATTTAGCGCTAACATTCTCCCTAACACTTATTCATTCTTTCTTTATACTTCCTTCGTTTTGTTTTTATTGCATAATTTTTCATTTTTAACAATTGCACATTCATCGTATCATACTCATTTTTAGAAACTTTTTCTTCCTGCTTTTGTATGAATTGGTAGTTGTGGGCCCTTCTCTTCTCTACTCTTTTATTTTTCTTAAGAATTGTGCCTGAGCCATGTGATGCAATACAAAGAAAAACCCGAGAAAGTATATGAGCTATATAAAACTTATAAGTTTGATTTTGTCTTAAAGTTATTCAAATTTATGATAACTATGAATTAAACGTTAATACTCCAACCAAAATAAACCTATTTCATAAAAGTTGAAGAATCGAGAAAATTGCCTTACAAGGTCCAAATGCTTCTATAATCACTAATAAGGAAGTAAGGGATAGATATTATATTTAGGCCTCAGTTTCTAGTATAGGCTTTTAGTCAAACTGATTCTTTCATATATAATATTAGAGCTGGTATGTCTGAGATCTCTTTCACACAATTGACCATTTAGCTTGTGTACATTCCACACATCATACCTGTAGGGCTCCACCTATACAAATTCTTAAATATGGCGGTCTCATGGGTGATGTGGCAGACCTCATGGGCCTCATAGCGTCGCGACAATAGTTATGCTTTTCAGACCAATAATATTGCTTCTTTGACTAGATTTTCATTGTATAGTTACGGTTTACAAACCAATAATTAAGTTTGTATATTAAGTCAACCCTGAAAAAGGGTCCTCCCCGCTTAAAATGCACCCTCAAAATCGAGCCCTCTTACACTTCTTAAAAAAACCTCTCGCAAGATACCCCTACCCCCATTCTAAAGGGCATCTATGTTAAATTTTATCTATTAATTATAATATGAAGTTTATTAGTTAGGATTTAAACCCTCTTAGCTACAACTTATGTCCTATTTAGTTATAACATACTCCCTCTATTCCTTTTTGTTTGTCCTACTTTGACCAAAAAGCTCTCACATAATTGGTGAAAGTAGGACAAACAAAAAGAAACGGAGGGAGTATATGGTTTCTTGATCATATATATAGTTTTAATAGTTGTAGTCATTTTTTGTACTGCATGTCAGAAACAGTTATAGTTAAGGAAATTACCAAATAGTCAGTAATTTCTATTAAAAACTTAGAAATTTATCGCAATTAGTTATCATCGAGGTTTGCATAACAAAACTAATGGCCTGTGCATGGGAATATGAGATGACGTCACGATAACGTCATCATTGGTCATTTAGTTCAGGGTCACGAGTAGAATCCACGAGATGGTCTCATAAGACATAATAAAGATATAATATTATATTTAAGTCTCAACAATTAAATTAGGCTTCTGGGTTGGATGGGTGCTTTAATGGTCACCATGCACTCAGGCACTCACCACCCTATGTTAAGTTCCTACTTAATGATTTCATAAACTGATAAAAGCACTCATTTTAATAGTTGTGTTGTGTCAAGTTTATCCTTTTCGTGACACACATACAAAGTAACTTTCCGCATCACTTAATTTGATCGTATAGTGACATTATTAAATAACCAGAAATTATAGACATTCTATACTAGATAGACAAGATAGTATATAGTACATGCAACTAGGGGTTTAGGACAGAGGTATGTGAAGTCTCACATAAATCTTATGTTTGTGTGTCAGTTCTTCAAGATTTAAAAGGTTGGTCAACCTAAAATTTGATGGAGTATCTAGCCAATATTTATATGGTTGGGAAAATGTTGGGTTTTTTGAAAGAAGTGTCAAAAATTCCAGGCTTTCCAGCTACTAAGCCTACTAGTAACTGTGGTCTGTGGTCTGTGGCCTGTGGGCGGTAGATGAACTTTGATCTGTGGATGGTTTTATTCTAATTTTTGGTGAAAGAAGGAATGTAGTTCGATTAAATTATGGAGTATACATTACAACATTTGACATGTGTTCCTCTAATTTCTACTCCCTCGGTTTTCTAAAATTTAGAATTATTTTATTGCTTTGTCTCGAAATATATATGTTTCGAGATATTTTTCTATCCGTCTTTTTGTTACCGATTTGTCCCGAGAAATATTTTCACGTGATTTTTTTATCCGTGTTTTTTTCTGTTTCGTGTTGTGAATTCTTGTGGAGCTGTGGGGCGTCTTCTATAAAACCATGATAGTATAAAAGGCCCCTAGTAACCGTAAAAGGGAAGTAGGGATTGAAGTAGCCTCCGTTCACAAGAGAGAATAGAGGACACTTGAAGCTTTATTTTTGAGGGAGAAACTAGGAGAGATTAAAGGAGTAATACTTAGGGTCTGTTCTTTTTAACTTATTTTCAATCCTTATAAGTTCAGATAAGGTCTAAAAAGTCGAATAAGATTTCATCTAATAAGGTCGAATAAGTTCAGATAAGTACGGATAAGTTAAGACAAGCTAAAATAAGTTGAAAAGAGCTATCATACTTAGAGGGCCAATGAGCCATAACGAGTGTTTGTAATACTCATTAATATATTAGAACATTCATTGTTTGAGAAGGCTAACTATTTTTTTTGGTTGAAATTAAAGGTATCCAATACCGGTAAAAACGACTATTTCCTTCGCCGAGGGCGTTTAACTAAGTTACCCATGAAACTTTGAGTGTTGATTATTTACTAGCTATTGCATTACTCTCATTTTTTTGTTGCTTATTCTTGATCCAATATATTCATTAAAATTCTAATTTGGATTTTGTGTAAGCATTGTATATGTTTTTATTGTTTTCTTAATTTGTCGATTATAAATAGAACTCCAGACAGAAGTTCATAGATCTCCTTCAGTTTCTTTCTAGACACCATATTTGAAAAGCAAAGGACAAAACCACCCACAGATTTTCACTAAAGGAAAGTACTCCATTTAAAAACATAGTGCTAGCTACTCGTTAGTCGATACCAATGTTCTAGAGTCCACAGTTTGATGATTATTTTGAAGAGAACTTGTGGAGATGTCCTTATAGTTTGTGTTTTCACGTGATCAAACAATTGAAAAAAAAAATAAACCAGTAAAATGACTTTTTCGACAGGTGAAAAGCTAGTTTTAGCCAATATGAAAAAGTGCTTAAATAATTTTTTGTGTGGGATTATTTGGTTTTTGGCTTTATTTTGCATCAAACGCCCACTATCAAAATTCAAGTCAATAAAGATTTAAAGTATGAATTTTACCATTTACTCATGGGTGATATGACTTTTCTGAAATTTAGCATACGATAATAGATAAATATGAGTAATATGACTTGGAGTCTATAATAATAGATAAATATGGGTAACATGGTCATATTTATGAAACACGTCGAAAAATGCAGGAAAAAAATAAAATATTTTAAAGAAAAAACATGGAGAACCACATAATAGGTTTAGACCTGGACCGGACTTTTCAAGTCTAAAACTGAACCGAACCTGAATTTTCTGGTCGGTCTTCGTCCACCAAAAGCTCCTTAATGACTTGATTTTTAGGTGCAACTGGTTCCGTTCCTAAACCTACACACAACCCTACATAGGATTTACATAAACCATTTTACCTAAAGCTCCTTAATTATAGAAGTTTACGCCAAAAAAACTATAATTTGCACTTGCCTAGACCACCGGAATTCTAGTCATAGTAGAATTCCAAAATACAAATATCATTTTCAACGTCAGAAGTTAAAATGAGTTTAGGACTCCAAAGAGGCAAAGATGACTAAAAGATGTCCCTTATGTTCTGGTTATTACTTAGTTGTTTTCTTTCAACATTTTGTATATGGAAACAATCGTATTAACTTTCTCAACTCCATTAGCCAAGGCCCTAAATATATTTTTCTTCTTTAATATGAAACAAAGGCTATTGCTTGCTTGACTTCCTTACCTCGGGGAGGTTTCAAAAGCTGCTAACAAGAATCCTTTTTCTTTTGTCTTGCGACCTTCTTTTCCTCCACAGCGTTCAAACCATATACCACACACAAATCTTCGATTATGTCACTTTAATAAACTACGCGCTTTAGTAATTTTAGTCACCTATAGGCTATAATCACGCATTAACTTTTTAAAAGTACGATGAGACAAAATATTTTACATAAGCAATATCATGGTAAGTTCATTCGCATACACTTTAACTCCTTAAGCTTTACAAATGAAGTACATAAACATGAGAAATAAGAAGAAGAAAAACTACCCCTAATGACCTTAATGTCAGACTTTGATCCAACGACTTACACCAAGCAGCTAAATACTACCTCCGTTCCAAATGTATTGCAACCTTTGACATTTTGCACTATTCATGCACTCTCTTTTGACCTTCTTTTGTGATATATACATAAGAATAAATATAGTCATGTGGGATCTTGTTAGATTCGTCTCGATATATGCTTAATTAATATCAACTTTTTATAATTTTTACTTAAATAAAATTAGAGATATTAGCTTTTAAAGTAGTGCGTTGGGAGGCGTAAAACTCCCTATATTGCAATACATATGGAACGGATGTAGTAATAACTTAATAAGTCGTGGTTTACACATACCACTAAAAACTCTCGCATATAAATTCACTACAACTTTGCAGGATATGCTGTTAATAATGACGGGATAGATAAGCGAGATTTCCATCTCATCGAGGACGACAGCTAATAGAAATCAACACATATAACCCCAAATCACAAGATAAAACTCTTAACAACTACAACAAGCAACCTTGTTAAGTTATAAGACATGATTTACACATACCACCTTGAATTTACCACTCTTGTTAATAAACTAGGTCTAGGTGAAATATATTAGAATTTGTGATAAGCAAGTTGGTCTTGGTGCAATAAACACTCTCTTTACCCCTTAACCGAATAATTTGAACCCCAACTTTTGAAAATAAAAGGAGATCATTAGACAGTCCTTTATCCTTAAACAAAGTGCGTCGCGGAAAGGAAATAATCACTACTATCGACGCTGCAAACAATTTTAGGGTTGGATTTATAATACACCGCTTAATTTAATTTAAACAGTTCAAACTCAATAAAAAGAGCACCTTTCAATAATAGTTTTTTTAATATCTTGATGGATTTTTTGAATAACATGATAGATTTAAACTAGTCTAATTTTAATATAAAATTAGACCGCCATTTTTAATAACTTTCAAACAGTGCAATATTACTATTTAGAAATAGGAAAAATTGTCAAGAATAAGTCAACCTTTGCGTTGACCGCTTTTAACAAGTCTACCTTCATTTATTCTATTAACAAGTCAACCTTTCAGCTACTCCGCTTTTAACAAGTTTTTTTACCAGTTACATAGTGTTAACTTGTTAGTTTAAGTCACTTTTCCACGTGTCTTAATCTCATTAATTTAAAATAATTAATTAACTTTTTTTTTAATTTCACTCTTCTCTCCCATTCTCTATTTGTCATCTTCCCTTCACCTTCACTACCACCTCAAAACCTCTCCCCACCACCTCCCTACCACAACCCACCCCTAATGTCGAAACCACCCCAAAATCTCTCCCCACCACCTCCCTACCACAAACCCCACCCTAATGTCGAAACCATCGCAAACCCCCTCCTGACATAGCCACCAGCCACCTCGCAACCCACTGGCAGCCCCAACGCAGCCATCGCAGCCCAACCACCACGAGAACCCTTCCCGAAACGCCACCCACAGCCCTCTTCGAACCGCCATCCACCAATTCGAACCCCCATAACCCACCCCTTCAAACCACCCTCACCCCCATTGAACCCTCGAACCACCACCACCCTTTAAACCTTGAACACCGACGCCCTCATCCCTTCAAACCCTCGAACCCCCCACCCCCTCACGCCTTCGAAGCCGCATCCCCAGCCCAATCGAACCCCCAGCCCCACCACCATCGAACCTTAGCCCCTGAAAAAATCGTAAATCAATGACAGATGTACGTGATGAACTGATGATGATTGATGTCAATTGATGGTGATGATGAATGTGGTGACGATGATGATTTGAAGGTGGTGATGATGATGATTGATGTCGAGTGGTTAGGGTGGGTGGAGAGAAAACCACTGAAAGGGGGTGGGACCGAGATGGAGACTATGATTGCGATCGTGGCCGTGTTCGCGACCGTGGCCGTGATCGTGGTTATGGAGGAGGTCCAAGGGGATCTGGAGGTGGTGGTGGCTGCTTTAAATGTGGTAAGCCTGGCCATTTTCCTCGTGAATGTCCTTCTGATATGGAGGCAGGAGTGGTGGAAGAGGGGAAAGAAAAGGTGGTGGTTATGGACCTGATCGAGGTGGAGATCGTTACGGTGGGGGAGGTGGTGTGGGGTGATGGGTGAGAGCAGAGATAATTATTTTGGGTGGGTGACGGGTGGGGGGGTGGTGGGGTTAATTTTGTTTTATTTTTTATTTTTTAAAATATATATTTTAAAATTTAATACGTTCAATAACATAGTGACACGTGTCACTTTAACCTGTTCAATAGGTTAATAAGAGCTGGTAACCGATTTTAACTTGTTAAAAGCGGAGTAGCTGAAATGTTGACTTGTTAATAGAATAAATGAAGGTAGATTTGTTAAAAGCGGTCAACGCAAAAATTGACTTATTCTTGACAATTTTTCCTTAGAAATATTTGTGATTATTGTGAAATAGTCCATTTCTAAGGTGGCAATTTGGCAAACCTTTCCTTAATTTACAATTGCACGTATTTGCCTCTCTTTTTCTCCAAACCCCCAACCATTTTGGTACACTCTGCTCTCTCTCCCAGTCTCCCTCCCTCTCTTCCTTCCTCGTTGAGATCGTCCTTCTCCCTTTTTTCTCTCTCTCCCCACTTTATATTTCTGTTCCAGGAAATACAAAACCAAACTTTGATTCCCATAAAGCACAAAATCTAGCACTATACACAGTACTTACAACAAACAAAAAAAAAAAAAGAACAACTCAACCACCCAAATAAACACAAGAAAAAGAAATACTAGTAATAATGGCATTGAAACTTCAACACCCATTCACATTTCACTCTTCAAAATCTCCTTCTTTTGCAACACCTCGATCTCATGTTCTTAGATCTCCTCATCGCGTTTTCATGGCTTCTGCTCTTGGTGTCACTTCCAAGTTAGCTCCTTTTTTGTTTAATCTATGATTTCTATGATTGTTTTGATGTTTTGTTATGTGGGTATTGCTTTGATTTGATTAATTTTTTGTGGGTTTTTGTTTTTGTTGACTGTTTGTTGTTATTTTGTGTGATCTTTGTGTTTTTTTGGGTGTGTAAGGCGGGATGAGAATCGATTCCAATACCTCTTGAAATCGAGACGGATGCTCTAACTAATTGAGAAATTATAACCCCTTTTGATTTTGGTTAATTTTTGATTTTGAATTGATTGGTTTGTCAATTTGATGAAGGGTGTGTTTTTGTTCAATTTGTTAGTTTGCATTTCCCATTTTTATGATTTTCTTGATTCAATTTCAATTTTAATTTGGATTCCTGTTTCTTCCCATTTCAGCTCGGATTTTAGTGATTGTGCATGTGTTTCTGAGTAACATGTAGAGTGTTTGCTACGGCGGTAGGTGAAGATTCATTTCGTTATTTTCTAGGCTGTAGAATTTTTAAGTATTATTTCTTCCTAATTTTGCTTGCCCTGTTTTTAGGTTTTGTGTACACATTATTCTCCCATATTTCTTGCCAACTAACTATTTACCGACGATATAACTCGATTGGTTAGAGCATCTCTCCTGGTTGAACGTCTTGGGACGGACTTTCATCCCGCCTTTGTGGCTCCTTTTACACGAGAAAGATAAATTATTTATTGGTTGCATGAACTTTGGTTTATTTTATAAAATGTGAGAACAGTGGGATTTTGTTTCCATTAATGATTCACAACTTGTATATCTTTTTCTATTAAGGAAGCTCAATAATTGTCATTGGATTTTTTTTGTTGGGTGTCATCAAATGTTGCTAATTTTATTTTATTGTGATTTGTGTGGTTACATAAATGGATTTTTTATTGTCAATGAGAATTGACATGTTCAAGTTGTGTCACTCTCATTGAGTTTTGTGCATGTCATTAGCTGACTATTTGCTGCATTTGATGACAAACTAGTTTTGATTTTTTTAGTTTCATGAATTTGATTTTATATTGGTAGAAATTGTCTTGGTAGTTGACCATTATTATCTACAGAGTTCTTAGCAATAAATAATCAGAAGTTGGATTAGTAATCTGGCATCTTTACTTGTGTATTCTGTGAGCTGTTCTTTTCTGTCACTTGAAGTGATTGTAGAATCTTCCAGACTAATGAACTTCTATGTGGCCATGAAATTAAGATGAAATGACATTGAATTTTCTTGTGACACCATAGTTTTCTGCTTTTGATGTTGGTTTCTCCTTAGAAAGAGTCTTTTTGGGGAAGATTGTTGATGTCTTGGGGTATGTTACTCAGACTTCGCTACTAGTGTCTACTCAGATATGGTGTCCGGGTGTCAACTCCATCATTTCATAGAACCAGTTATAATTCAAAATGAAGTATCCAAGTGTCGTGTCGGACACGGGTACGCAGGAATTTAAAATTGTTGTACTAGTAATGTAGGTCTTGGCTACTAGTTTGCATATTGGTTTCCAAAGATGTGTCTATGAACTAATTTTCCTTTTTAACGAAAACATGCAAAAAAAATTGTAAAAATGATGGAGTCAGAATATCGACACCTTCACTAGTACCCTGTTTTCAACACTTGTACGCTTGTAGGGGAATATAGATGACTTTACTTTCATAGAGTATATACATCGTGGATCTTCATCGGTCTAATTTTTTGATAAAGCTGCTGATACTAGTAAGCGATATAATGGCGCACTGAATGCTGTCATGGTTAGTACAATGACCATTCATTAGAATGCCCACCACCACTCATTTGGCTTCACCTAGCCTACTGTTTATAGAACACATCAATTACAACCTTTCCAAGACCCATAATAAGTTCATTACCTCCTCCAATCCCGCCCAATGAGAAGCGAACGCACACCACCCAGGGGGGAAGGTGGAAACACCAACTAGTGTACCCACCCCTAACCCTCAGTCTTGTCGGTTGATTACTTCTAAATGCCTATTTTTCTTTTTGGCCTTACATAATGCTATGCTTGTTGGTTCTGGATTATTTAATTTAATTTCCAACTGGACTAGATGCTCTATCTATGTTGCAATTAGTTCAACATTTGGAGTTGGACGAAGATAAGAAAGTGGAGATAGATAAGAAGAAAAGGTGGCCCCGTGTTGTTGAGAGAGGAAGAGAAAAAACAAACCCCAAACAGAAAAATATGCAAATGTTAGTTATTGTGAAATCCATTTTTAGTAAGTGTTTGCTTATTGCAAAATGGAGGGAGTAATTGAAAACTTCTGTTATAAATGTAAAGCATAGATTCTTAATCTGTACAAGTCTCTTTGATTCATTGCTACAACTGTTTTGCTCTATGCCTAACTCAATAATTATGTTGATATAGGGAGATTCCAAATGGTAAGAAGCCATACATGCCTCCGAAAGAAGTACTTGTGCAGAAGACTCACTCTTTGTCACCACAAAAAATCGAGATGTTCAAATCTTTAGAAAATTGGGCAGAGGAAAATATTCTGGTGCTTCTAAAGCCTGTTGAGAAGTGTTGGCAACCACAAGATTATCTGCCAGACCCTGCGTCAGAAGGATTTGAAGAGCAAGTCAAGGACCTAAGGGAAAGAAGTAAAGAACTCTCTGATGACTATTTTGTTGTTTTGGTTGGAGATATGATTACAGAAGAAGCCCTTCCAACTTACCAGACCATGCTCAACACTTTGGATGGAGTTCGGGATGAGACAGGTGCGAGTCTGTCTCCTTGGGCTATCTGGACCAGGGCATGGACTGCTGAAGAGAACAGGCATGGTGATCTATTGAACAAGTATCTTTACTTATCTGGACGAGTTGACATGAAGCAAATCGAGAAGACAATCCAATACCTGATAGGTTCAGGAATGGTGAGATTCTTATCTCATGCTTCCTCTGTTTACTTGCAAATTTATGAAGCACATTTCCTTTTATTCTCTACCTGAATAAATTCACATGCTCTCTTAACACTTGAGTTGTTTAAGGATAATATTGACTTCTTAAGGCTTATATATGTAACTTAATTTGTGAAACAACTTTAGGCTTGATAGCGCACTTGGAGATCTTGCACTTTGTAAGCTGACCTGAAGTTGTATTTTAGTAAGGTCTACGCCGTCTACCTATGATCGGAGCCCGAAAATCCATATCAAAGATGGGCAAAAATCCGTCTTAGGGGTATCTTTGATATTTGGGAAAGAAAACACCCCAAGATTTGACTCTTTTACCCATCTCCCCCCCCCCCACACACACACACACAACACACACACAGAAACACCCTGGTTGCTTTAAGGTATAAGTGAATCGCCTTCTGGGTGGCAATGGTTTCATCATTTTATGTCTTGTGTTGTTTTCAGGATCCACGAACTGAGAACAACCCTTACCTTGGTTTCATCTACACTTCTTTCCAAGAGAGAGCTACATTCATCTCTCACGGTAATACGGCAAGGCTAGCCAAGGATCATGGTGATATTAAGCTAGCACAGGTGTGTGGTATTATTGCTGCAGATGAAAAGCGCCATGAAACCGCCTACACAAAAATAGTAGAAAAGCTCTTTGAGCTTGATCCGGATGGCACTATCTTGGCTCTTGCAGATATGATGAGGAAGAAAGTATCTATGCCGGCCCATTTAATGTATGACGGTGCTGATGACAATCTTTTCGAAAACTATGCATCTGTTGCACAACGGATTGGAGTTTACACTGCCCGGGACTATGCTGACATCCTGGAATTTCTAGTGCAAAGATGGAATGTAGAAAAATTGACTGGACTTTCAGGAGAGGGACATAAAGCACAAGATTTTGTCTGTGGGTTAGCTCCAAGGATTAGGAGACTCGAGGAAAGAGCTCAAGCTCGGGCAAAACAAGCTTCCCTCGCCCCGTTCAGCTGGATCTTTGGTAGAAAATTGACCGTTTAAAAGCCGTGTTATGGTGTTGAATAGACTACATGCGTCCACCTTCTCATGTTCTCGTTAGAGCTCAGTTTTAAGTTATCCTTTGTGTTTGAAGATAATGTTTGGCTGAAAAGAAATTAAGTCAGTAGTGTGTAGATACTTTTGTTTGTGTTTTCAAGAAAAGAGAAATCTGTAGTCTTAGTAATGCTTAATTTTGTCCCCTCCATCGTGAGATATGTTGTATGAGTGAGTTAATCCTATTATGATTATCTGTGTTGAATCTGTTTAGATTAGTCTAAACACTTTCTTTTTGCAATTATTGTTAGTGCAAAAATATACTTTAAACTTGATCCTGGTTTTGAATTGATCAGATTTGAGAGTAAAGCTGGCAAACCAGTCATTTGCCTATTTGATTTGTGCATTTGAGTGGCTGGATTTTACTGGAATTAGGAAGAATGAGAAGGGCTTGGCAACTATCTTTACTTGTTAAAAATCCAAAAATAGCAACATGGAAGTCGTTTGGAGAAGTGGGCTACTAGTGAAATCACTAATGATTCGAGTCATAGAACTTCTTAATTCGGACACATCCTCTTAAACTCATTTGTTCGATGGAGAACAATTATGAAATTGTCGGACTCTAAATAAACGCTCTCTTATCGGATTCCTTAATTGTTGGACTATAAAAAAAAACTTGAATTAAACATTACAACACACGCTCTTTCATTTAAGTTCTTGAACTAGAATGGATAAGATAACCTCATCAAAATTTCTGAAAGTGGAGAATTTTTTGATGACAAACCTTTTTTTGATGTTAAATAAAAGAAAACTAAAACATAAAAACTAAAAAAGAATTTAGTTATTGTACATTTACATTAGTTTCTGACTTCAGTTAATCCCTGAAATAGGGAGACTTAGTCTTATCCTTGTATCTCTTTTAACAAAAGACAAGTTTTTTTTATGTACATTACATTTTTGGCTCTAATTGTGGCCCGGCTAATGGTTTTTTAACAAAAGACATTCTTGTATCCCTTATTATCCTTGCTATCGAGAAAATTGTGGATTTGATTACTATTCTTCCTCATGTTCCCCTAGAATTAAGTGCAATTTTAGCAAATGATGTTAGTGTGGCCTTCCAAGTTCCCATGCGTTAATGTTTTACTAATTTACTTGTTTAGTGATCCTTGATCACACTTTTGCACCAAAAAAAAGTGATGAGCTCAATAAGAGCAATTAGATTAGCGAATTATGTTTAAAATGCTTGATTAGTCATTAGTGATCTGCAGAGCTGTTAATGGCACAAATGGTAATTGGAACAAAAGTGCAGGACTTTAATTAGCTAATCTTGAGAGCAAATAGATTACCTATGTTAAAAGTGCTTTGATTAGTGATCTGCAGAACTGTTAATGGCACAAATGGTGATTGGAACAAAAGTGCAGGACTACAGTTATATAAATCATATTCAAATTGAACTGGCTATTGATCATATAGCAAACTATAATATTGCTCATATAGTAGTAAAGAATATTACATGATCTTACTTTAGTACAACAGTAAGATCAACAACATCAAAATTACATGAATTCCAATATGAATTACTACATAGTAATATAAATTCAAAGAATGAAAAAAAATAAACCAATCAAACTCTACTCTTCGATTTCTTGTCGAAATTCTAGACATGTAGAGAAGCGGAAGGGTAAGGCAAATAACCCATTTCTTCCTCAGAAGTTGTCACTTTAGCAGTCCTCTTCATACCTCCAGTAACATCACCTTCAACAACAGTATAATACTTCAAGAAAAACGCAACAGTAAGAACAATCCACTCCAAGCAAAACATCACAATACAAAGTCCACCAGCCAATTTCAAGATCATAACACCACTACTCTCTTCAACATATGATTTCAAACTAGATAAGAAATCATCACTTCTTGTAAAAATAAGGACTGATATCGAGCCTTGGAAGATGGCGGTGAGGACCGTGGCAGCCATATGTGCCCCGTACCACCGGGTGCCACCCGTGCTGGCGGCATGGCACCCAGCTAAGGCACCAAGGATGGTGAGGAGGTGGAGGAGGATGAAGAAGAAGCCGCAAAGCGAAGGGATGAGACGGAGCGAAAGGGTGAGGAAAATGCAGCTTGAGGCTGAGGCTAAGAGCATGTAGTTGCTAAAAAGGAAGAGTTTTTTGGTCTTGAAGTGAGGTTCTGAGCTTGATGGAGAGACAATTTTGAGACCCATTTTGAAATTTTTTGATGGGTTTTTTGTTTTATGTCTGAAATTGGAGAAATTGGAGCTAAAACTTGATGATTTTTGGACAATTTAGAGAGAGAAAGAAGATTGTTCAAGATGTCTTGAAGCTGTAGGAGTGAAGTGAAGAGAGTGGTGGGATTTGAGGGGAAGAAATAGGGTGAGTGTAACGGTCATATTTTAAAAGTTGGGATAGAAGGTGGGAAAAATGTGACCGTTGGTGGGGTATAGTGTGCTCTATGCTGGAGGACAGCTTAAGTCAGCTTAAGGTGGTGCAACGGCTATATATTTTGGGTGATGCCAAATTGATTGGGATTGGATGATTTGGATCTAGGTTTAACTTTAACAATGATGATTTATTTGTCTTTAATTGTCCTCCATACTTCTTTATTGTCTCAATTTTATGCTTTTGTGATTTTTCTTTTTGGTATTAGCTCTATAAAGCTAAGTAAACTAACTAAAAAAGATTAGTGGGAAAATAGAACAAATTGCAATACATTGGATTTAGCTAGTTGGTGATGATAGTAGTTGTGTAATTGTTATCACTTAATACCGATGTAAATAATAAAGAATAAAAGTTACTATCTCAGTTTCTTTTTGTTTATTCTATTTTGATCAAAGTAGGACAAACAAAAATAAACTAGATAGAGTAGATAACAATATTGATGAGATATGAGGGGCAATAATAGCTTTATATGCTTTTGTAGTATGCATAACTATCATGGGAATATATAATTCTTTTTATAACAGGTAATTAGTCTATTATTTATGTTTGCAACTTTTTGAAGAAACTTAATATAGCAGTATTGTATTAGGTGGAGTGTGGATTATGACGATAATATCTAGTTTCAATTTCGATTTTATTATGACAGATGGAGTATGGTTTTTAGAATGAAAAGTTGTAAAATTTTATTCTATAATATTAGTAGATTCCTCCTCACATGCATTCTTATTATGGCACAAGGCAAATAATAATAGGATTTAGGTAAGAAGGGGGTATTTGCAAAGTTCTAACTATTAATATGTGCAAAAAGTTTCCCTACAAGGCGATAACCAAGCTACAACCATATTACGTTGTAAGTCTTGTAACCTATCTTATAGCTACAACCATATTGTTCAAATAAGATGTGAGTTGCAGATCGACCTATTATAAAGTGTAGATCTCCTTTTTATTTGAGCAAATTGATAATGCAATATATCATTGCCTTAAATGACTGAATGTGATGCATTAGATTAGAGCAATAAAACTAGTATCTTAGTTCATGAGGTTTAGTAAGCAATGAAAAGAAAAGGGACTTCTACTCATGACTGTTTTGGTTATAAGAGTAAGTTATAAGATGACAAACTAAAATATAGATCATTACATGGTTTAGTTGTAAGAATAGTCATGAGCCATGCCCAACCCCAAATCTCATGAATTAATTGTAATAAGTTCATG
The DNA here is from genome assembly GCA_947645195.1 of Patellifolia procumbens. Lineage (NCBI taxonomy): Eukaryota > Viridiplantae > Streptophyta > Magnoliopsida > Caryophyllales > Amaranthaceae > Patellifolia > Patellifolia procumbens. Next base: position 648,923 of record CANSGD010000335.1, read on the forward strand.
AGCCATCCCCTACCACAAAACAAAAAAAAACCTTTATTCATTTTTACGCGTCCACAAAAATTAAATGATTTGTTTATATTGTGGTGACATTTGTCATATCAGCTACTATTAGCAAATTACAATGCTTCGGTTACCAAAAGATACGATGTTTTGACATCTATAGAGGTACACCATATTAATATTAGGAAAAATTGAACTTTTCCACCTTTTTAAATCACGTATTTCAAAACTCTCACCTTTGTTTTTTTTTTAAAAAAACTCCCACCTTAAAACTACCAAACGTTTTAAAACTCCCACCAGTTAACGGAATCCGTCAAAAAATCTGTTATGTGGGGCCCACTTTTGTCTAAGTTTGTTCATATCTTGTTCAAGGCTTCAAATTGGGGCTTATCTTGTTTTAAAACTCGAATTTATGCACAATTAGGGTTTTAATTACCTAAATAAACCTCTAATTGCTAAATTAGGGCTCAAACTAACTCAAATAAACTCAATTGAAAAGTACTTAAAGGGACCCTAAGAAACCCTAAATCTGTAAACAACAAAAAAACTCAGCAAATATTAAAAATTACTTCAATAAATTATAGTAAATCCTCCAAAATGTGATGCGCAATCTCCTACTTGCAAATACCCTAAATGCAATTGCAATTTCCCCCCTCAATTTCTCACTTTAATGCCTTATTGACCGAAAATAAGCCCCAATTCGAGGCCTTGAACAAGATATGAACAAACTTAGACAAAAGTGGGCCCCATAAAACATATTTTTGACGGATTTCGTTAATTGGTGGGAGTTTTACAAATTTTGGTAGTTTTAAGGTGGGAGTTTCAAAAAAAAAAAACAAAGGTGGGAGTTTTCAAAAACGTGATTTAAAAAGGTGGGAAAGTTCAATTTATCCTTAATATTATGATATATTTTGGAACAATTCTAAATAATTTTCATACTCTATATAAACTTGAGTAGTTTCGATAAATGGTTGTTTTCCCTACAAAATTACGAAACTAAAGAAAATAATTGATATGGATATAGGGAATTGTATAATATAATTACTTACTGTAAATATTTATTTAAGGATATTCAAAATTATTTAATTAAGGAAAAATTGATAGGAATAATCCCACCTTTGGCCGGTCTTCCACCACTGGTACCACCTTCAATTAATCCAGGTATAATCCGACCTTTGACTCCCATATTCTCTCAGTGGTACCGGATGATGGCAACCTGTTTGACCATACTAAATGACCGTTGACTTTTTTTTTAAAAAAAACTTAAAAAAAAAAAGAAAACACTTCCCTCCCCAGCCAACCCCCCACCCACTCCCTTCCCACCACTACCAACCACCCCTTTCCCTCCCCTCCCCCACCACTGCCAGCCACCCCTTTCCCTTCCCCTCCCCCACCACTGCCAGCCACCCCTTTCCCTCCCCCTCCCCCACCACTGCCAGCCACCCCTTTCCCTCCCCCTCTCCCCACCACTGCCAGCCACGTTTCCCCTCCCCCATCCCCACCACTGCCACCGGCCGTTTCCCCCCCCCTCCCCCACCATTGCCACCCCCTTCCCTCCCGTTCCCTTCCCCCAGCGAGCGTCTCCCCTTCCACTACCACCCTCCCCGTCACCATCTCCCCCTCCCCCACCATTGCCACCCCCCTTCCTCCCATTCCCTTCCCCCAGCGAGCGTCTCTCCTTCCACCCCAAAAACACCGGCAATGTTGAGGTGAGTGTGGTTAAGCTGAGTCGCCGGCGGTGAGTGAGTGAATGAGTGAGTGTTGAGATCCGTTCGTCCTTGCGGGTGAGGGAGTGGGTGAGTGTGTTCTTGCGGGTGGCGTTCTAGAGGTCGCCGCAGCGTTTCCGACGGGGCAGGGGGAGGGTGGCAGGGAAAGGAAAAGGGAAAGGGGAGGGGGAGGGGGAGGGGGTGGGGGTGGGGGTAGGGTGGCAGTAGCAGGGGAAGGGGGAGGGGGAGGGGAGGTGGGGTGGGTTTTAACTTTTTTTAGAAGTTTTTTTTAATAAATTGGATTTAGAAGTTTAATTAAAATTTTAAGTTTAAAATACACTTAATTAGTTGTTAATCACGTAATTAAGAGAGTTTACCTGTAATTGTAGGTCACCATGACTTACCAACAGGTGAGGGACCATTGAGAGAATATGGGTGTCAAAGGTGGGATTATACCTGGATTAAATGAAGGTGGTACCACTGATGGAAGACCGGCCAAAGGTCGGATTATTCTTATCAATTTTTCCTTTAATTAATCATAAACAAAGTTAATTTACAACTAATAGTGAGATAAGGTATATATCCCTTCAAAAAAAAAGATAAGGTATATAAGAAAAGTATGGATGATCAACTGTATTTAACTCTTGTGGGCACATAATTTTTTGGATTTGAAATGAACTTGACCACAGGGTACCACGAGACACGACTTGAGTTTATAAGAGCAAAATTGTTGCTTTAGGTAGTGAATTTCTTACGCGTCGTAGGTAGCATCTTTACTTTTTTTTTTACTCCCTCCGTCCCAATTTAAGTGCAACATTTAACCAAAAAAATACTCTATTTTTTTTGGCAAATGTTGCACTTAAATTGGAACGGAGGAAGTATTAAACCAATAAAATACACACGGGGTTATTGAGCCTAAGTGGAAGAAAGATTGGTAAATAAAGTAGAAACATAAGTAAAGTGGATTTTGTTTCTTCTTAATTTAGGGTCAGTTCTCCCCAACTTATTTCCAGTTCAGTTCGGTTTGGTTCAATTCAGTTCAGTTCAATTCAGTTTTGGACAAGACTTTTACTCTCACATATCACAATTCATTTTAGTTCAGTTCAGTTCGGTTCAATTCAGTTTTGGACAAGACTTTTACTCTCACATATCACTATTCATTTCATTTCAGTTCTTTCAGCTATTTTATACCAAAGAGAACAAGACCTAAGGAAGAAATTCTTAACAATATGGTTAGGGCTCGTTCAATATTGGTGTAAGTTTCTAATTTTTTAGGATAATTTGTCAAAACCCAATACAAAATTTTCGGATTTTGAAAATAACCCCAAATTATTTATTTATCTTTAAATTTAACTACTACAACTTAGTAATTTTGTGAAGGACCATCTTTTAACGAAAAATGCTCAATTTTTCATTTTGGTAGGGCCCAGTCACCATCTTTCATCCCCATTGTCAATTTGTCATCACCAACCCTTCTGCCATTACTATCTGTCTATCACCATGGCATCCAACACCTCTACCTTCAAAAACCTAATTCAGAACCTTCACCACTACTCACCTATCACCACCCCACCACCTCTACCTTCAAAGACCCTAACTCCTATATTCACCACCAACCAACCACCACCACCACCCTTCAAATTTTCCTCACCAACCACCCACCTTCGAAATTACACTATTTACCACCATCTACCTTCGAACCCTAACTAATTCGTCACTAACCAACCACCACCACCACCACTCTTCAAAATTTCGCCACCAACCACCACTCTTCCTTCGGATCAAACCAGTAGCTCAAAAGGGCTTAGCCGGGCTCTCACCACTGACCACCACCACTCACCTTCTTAAACACTAATACCTTCAAAAAAACATTAAATTTTACAAGTAAATTTGAAAACTCTAACTCCAAAAATGAAAACCCCCAAATTTGTTATCCTAACAATAATTTTGTAGGGAGGTGGAAATGATTTGGATGTTGAAGGTGGTAGTGAGACAATAAAAAAAAGTAAAAGAGAAAAAAATGGGTAAATAAGCCCACAAAATGAAAAGCTTGACGTTTCTTGTTAAAAAAATGGTGCCTCCAAATTTTGACAAAGTTAAGTAGTCAAGTTAAAAAAAACTAATTGGTGGTTGATTTCAATTAAAAACCGGAAAAATTTATAGTAGCTTTTGACAAATTATCCCTTTCTCATTGATTTTAGAGTTATATAGTAATAAACTTAATTAATATTAATAATATCAATACTAATTAGGTTTATTTTCAAAACTATTGAGAACTACCTTTAGTGATACCATATCTTTTATGGTAATCTAAATTTGTAAATAATAAACAAAAAAAGACAACAAACAAGACGTCCATTAGTAAGAGTGGTGCTAAATACTACAACAAATAAGAGTTTGTTCAGTTAATTCAGTTATTTCCATTTCATTCTCATTTCATTTCATTTCGATTCATTTCAGTTAAATTAAATTGGGAAAATTAACAGGAATAATCCAAACTATTACCCATCTTCCATAATTAATCCCACCTTTAGTAATTCTCAAAATAATCCCAAGTATTTTTTACCTTTCCTAAATTAGTCCCACTTAACTTGTAACCTGATAAACAGGTTTAAAAAGCCAAATGACTCATTTTTATAGGTTAAACTAAAAAAGAAAATTAAAAAAACAAAACAAAAAAAAAAATCCTACCGCAGCCACCAATTCCCCCCTCCCCACCGCCACAACCACCACCAATACCCACAGTCTCCCTCCAAATAACTCTCTATCCCTCCTCTAAAGTAAACCCCTCATTGTTGGTGGTTTGTGGAAGCAGGTTGGGTTTCATGGTAGTATGGTGATGGTTGTGGCAGGAGGTGTTCCGGTGGTTATAACAGTGGGGTAGGGAAGGATGGGCTTTAGTTTTTTTTTAAAAAAATAATTCATGATTTAACAAAATTAACAAACTGACCAATTACAATGTGCCATGTGGCTTTGTTAACCTGTTTATCAAGTTAATATTTTGCCTGTAATATTGAAAGATACACTAAATATTTGAGATTATCTTGAGAATTACTAAAGGTGGGATTAATTATGGAAGATGGGTAATAATTTGGATTATTCCTGTTAATTTTCCCAATTAAATTCACTTTTGTTCGATTCATTATTCTTCCCCTCACACCTCACTATTGTTTATTTAGTTATTTTTCGCCGTAGAGAAGATGTCAAATACAACAAAGAAAAAGACAACTGTACCCTTAGTTTTTTTTTTCTTTTGGACTAAACTGTGATAGTAAAATAAAAAAAAAGAAACTGAACTAAATTGAAGTGAATTGAAACTAATTAAACTAAATTGAAATATTTTTCAATTAAGGAAAAATTGATAAGAATAATCCGACCTTTGGCCGGTCTTCCACCAATGGTACCACCTTCATTTAATCCAACAATAATCCCACCTTTGACACCCATATTCTCTCAATGGTCCCTCACCTGTTGGTGACCTACAATTACAGGTAATCTCTCTTAATTACGTGATTAATAGCTAATTAAGTATATTTTAAACTTAAAATTTTAATTAAACTTCTAAATCAAAGTTATTAAAAAAAGAACTTAAAAAAAAAAAGTAAAAACCCTCCCCAGCCAACCCCCACCCCACCTCCCCTCCCCCTTCCCCCGCGGCTGCCATCCCCTTCCACGCCGGAAACACTGTGTTATGTACCGGCGACCTCTGGTGTCACAGTTTTTTAAACTACCGGCGTCACGTACCGCCGGAAACCCGCAAGAACACACTCACTCACCCGCAAGAACGAACAGAGCTCAACACTCACTCACTCACCGCCGGCGACTCAGCCCAACCCCACTCACCTCAACACTACCGGCTGTTTTTGGGGTGAGGGAGATGGTGACGGGGGAGGGGGGAGGTCGCAGGGGAAGGGAAGGGGGTTGTTTTTGGGGTGGGGGAGATGGTGACGGGGGAGGGTGGTAGCAGAAGGGCAGAGCTCGCTGGGGAATGGAAGGGGAGGGAAGGGGGTGGCAGTTGTGGGGAAGGGGGAGGGAAAGGGGTGGCAGCTGTGGAGGAGAGGGAGGGAAATGGGTGGCTGGCAGTGGTGGGGAGGGAGGGGGTGGGGGGTTGGCTGGGGAGGGAAGGGTTTTCCTTTTTTTAAAAAGTTTTTTTAAAGTTCTTTTTAAAAAAAGTCAACGGCCATTTAGTATGGTCAAACAGGTTGCCATCATCCGGTACCACTGAGAGAATATGGGGGTCAAAGGTCGGATTATACCTGGATTAATTGAAGGTGGTACCAATGGTGGAAGACCGGCCAAAGGTGGGATTATTCCTATCAATTTTTCCTTCAATTAATGGATCTAGAAAAACGTGGCCTAGTTCTATTACACCCGAGTGACCCGACCACCTCACAGGCTCACACTATTCTAGCATTCTCCCTTCACCCTCCTCATTCAGAAAGAACAACTGTAGCCCGTATGGTGAAACCACTCAGCCGAACAATTTCTCAAAATTCCAAAGATCATCCGCAATAGCTTCACTTTTGCTACTATTTCATTATTCGATTGTCGCACCACCTTCATCGTAGTACCTCCTTCACTCCTCCATCGAACTTTCTAGATAGAAAATTCATGCAATAACGAACAAACGAACAGCAAATCAAGCAGCTAATCACCAATCTTCAATTCAATCATTTTCTCTCTTTTCACAACGATGTCATCGATTGATAGTTCAAACGTACATCAAATTCAACAATCTTCAACACACGAGCAGATTCTCGTTGGTATGTGCTTTGTCTTTCACGTATTTTCCAAATTAGGGCTACAATATCTGATTTATTCGTTTTATATACCTTTAATTTTATCAAAATGTTGATACTTGATTCTTGTGGAGCTGTCGCTGTGATAATTAATGTGATTTTCGCGCTTTTAGGTTAATTTGGGAAATGGGGTTTTGTTTTTGATTGCGTAGAACCTTAAAGGAGATTCATTTAGGTTAAATTTGTGACATTAGTGGAAATATGCAAATCATTTTTTAGGTTAATTTGGGAAATGGATTTTTTTTGATTGGGTAGAATCTTAAAGGAGATTCATTTAGGTTAAAATTGTGACATTAATGCTAGTATGCAAATCATTTTTTAGATTAATTTGGGAAATGGGTTTTTGTTGTTCGGTTGGGTAGAACCATTCATTTAGGTTAAAATTGTGACATTAGCGGAAGTATGCAAATCATTTTTTAGGTTAATTTGGGATATGGAGTTTTTTGTTTTTGATTGGGTAGAACCTTAAAGGAGATTCATTTAGGTTAAACTCGTGACATTAATGGAAGTGTGCGAATCATTATTTAGGTTAATTTGGGAAATGGTGTTTTGTTGTTCGGTTGGGTAGAACGGTTCATTTAGGTTAAAATTGTGACATTAGTGGAAGTATGCAAATCATTTTGTACGCCGTGGAGCATGCATGGCAATTGGCATAATGTAAAATTGTGACATTAGATTTATCCGTTTCACCAATTGGATTTTTAACTGTTTTCGCACGCATGGCATAATGTAAAGCTATTATATAGATAATGAAAGACACATTTAGTGTTGTGAAAAGTACAATGATTATGTATGGTCTGTTTTACCAATTAGATTTTTAACTGTTTTAGCACGCATGGCGTAATGTAAGGCTAGTATTAGTATATAGATAATGGAAGACATGTTTAGTATTTTGAAAAGTACAGAGATTATGCATGGTTTGTTTATGAAAGGTACATGTACTGTTTTGAAAAGCACATTTAAACATGGGGTATAATCTTTATTGTGCCCCCTAGTGTACTTTTGTGGAAGTATGGGAGATGGTTAAACTTACCGCTTTTGATTGTAATTAAATTTGAAATGCCTGTGAAAGCCCTTAGAGACGTTCGAGTATACGGGGTTCGCTTCCATGGTTACATTGTTGCTGAGCTTTTAATGGGAAAAGACATGATTTTGCTTGAAACTTTTGGGTTTCCTAAGTGGGTTATACTTCATGTTCAGGCGAATGGGGTTATGAATTGTATTTTGCTTCTAACAGGGGCAGAGGGCACAACGAGTCAGCATTTGCCAGAAAATGCTGAATTGGGATGGTATATTATTGATGGAAACCAGCAGCAAATTGGCCCGTACACAATCTCAGAATTGCGAGGTGAGTTTTGCCTTACAATGTATGTAGTTCCATGTGAATGTGGTGTTAGTTTTATGTATTGTAATCCTGGAAACCCGGAACCTTGGGGCCTGGGGCACGTTTATGTGTTTTGTGCAAAGAGGTACTACTTCCGTTTCATTATAATTGCAATATTGGGAACTTTTACACTTTTCACAAAGCCTTCTTTGACCTTCTATCATCATCTATACATAACGACGAAAATAGTCATAACTTATAAGTGGATCTTGTTAGATCGTTTTTATATATACTTAATTAATATCCACTTTTTATATGTTTTTTCTTAAACACAATTAAAGATATGGTTGCAATTAAAATGGAACGGAGGAAGTATTTCACTTTTTGCTTTATAATCGAGCATAAAAGTGTGATTGTTGCATACTTCTATAAGGTTTTGCTTGGAAGTTGCCATTGCCATGTGTGATACACACTTTTTACGTGTTTATTCAATTGTTGCAATTGGAATTAGTATGTCTCTTTTGCCACTAAAGTCTAATTGTGACTTTAGAGATGGAGTTTTGCCTATCTTCATAAGTCATAACCTCGTAATCAAAATTACTGGGAGTAATTTGACCCTCTTTTTGAAGTATAAAATGGGGGTGGTGTTGCTGAATTAACTTGATTGCATTAATCTCAATATAGGTTCGTGTTTCTCGTTCTTTTGAAATTCTAGGGAAGCAGGAGGGAACTTTGGCGAGGTTTTATGACTTTATGAGTGAAAACGACTTGGGGAATAACAAGTTTTAGCAAGAAAGAGAAGGGAATAATTTCTTCTTCATTCATGGTCTGCTTATGAGCAACCCAACCCATATCCTCCTTGTCCAGCTCTTTTTTCATGGTGAATATTTAATAAAATAGGCATAACTAATCGAGAGTATTTTTAAAACTTCTTTCTCAATTTGCCGGAGTCCTTGCAAGTGAGATGGTTAACTAGGATTACAGAGGAGGGTATCCTTAAAAAAAAAGTTGGACAAACTTCCTAATGAAAGGTTAATTATGTAGTTCATGAGGCTTTGTTAGTTGGAGGATATGCTGGTGAGTCCAAAGGGTATCACTTAGAATTCAAATTGGCTTTGATCTGTTCTGAAGGCAGTTTTGTAGATCTTATGTCACAGACCCTTATTAGATGATATCTAGACTTTGAGATCAATCAAGAGAGAACTAGCTGGACCTATGAAGCTCACCAACTAAATTTTCTTGCTTTGTTGCTTCATTTGATGCCGTCTAGTCCATTTACATTCTCCAGTCCCTGCCTTTCTTATAAACAAGTACGACTCGAATAGTGTTTGGCTCGAATTTTTACCAAGTTCGAGCCCAAACTTGCCCCGAGCTTAAAATCCTTGTCTGAGCCTGGCCTGGTAAGAGTAATACGAGATGCTCATATTCGAATTTCGCTCGATAAACCGCATTCCAACAGTAAGCATGCTAAATTGCTGATGATGTTAGTACCAGGCTCCATACTGGTACTCAACTTGGGGCACTCGTTTTTCAGTTACCTTCTTTTTGGTACGAAATTGGAAAACATTTAGCTTTAGAGTATGGGATTTCTCATTTTCCTATAAAAATTTGAAAGACATTCATCATTTTTTTAAATGATAATTGGGTTGTGTGGTATCCAAACTATAGTATTAAGCTCAAACTTGGCTAGTCAACATACGAACCAATCCCAACGAGATTTGAGCTAACTGATTCAGAACTGTTCCCAAATTATTGTATTCGTGTCCATCCCTAGTATCAAGAATACCAATGCAGCAGTAAGGAGCTATTATTAGCCCTTTTGTTTCTTTCATCGAGGCAAACTTTTCTTGGAAAGGGTAATTAATATATGCTTACCTTCTTTTGGGTATTTGTGGATAACATATGGACAAGAATGGGTAAAGACGTGAATTGGAATAGTTTGGTGAGAGGGAAAGATTTGGCAAATGACTTTTTTTTGTAGGTCCGTGGTTTCAAGGTTTATATAGTCAAGCGGGATGAAAGTAAGAGTTGTACAATACCGAGCTCAGGTCAGTTTGTTTATGGAATGTGAATTGGCAGGTTTAAGTTGAGCGTGATCCTTGTAAGAATGATGGAATCCATAGAGGAAAGCCGTTGCATACCTGGCACAATGTGGCAATTACCAAGAGGAATGAGAGTAGCTTGAAAAATGAGCCACTGAACTTCCTCTAGATGGCTTTAGTTTTGTATTGATACTGTATTTTTCCTCGTCCACCTTCACTAGCATAGGTGGAAATTGTTGCAATGGAATGTTCAATTTGGCAGCCATTGTGGAGTCAAGAAAATTGCCTTTTGAGCTACTGTCTAGCACTGCCTCTTAATGGAAGTATTCTTTTTCAATTATGGCATTTATTTAAATGCGACCTTCCTAGCCTGGTTCGGATATAGGTTGTATCAAGGTGTCTGCCGTTTGTTCTTCCGCCTCTTCTTTTACTTCAAACTTCAAATTCTGACGTTTTTTGGCCTTGCAAGAGTGTCCTCAGACATAAGCCTGATCACATAAAAAATAGTGGTTTTGCCCTCTGGAACTCAATATGTGGATTATGGTCTTTGTGGGTTTTGTGCAGCTTCTTTTGGGGTGGTGTAGCTAGCAGGGTGGAACATGTGGATTCTGTCTCATTCTCTGTAAATTATTATGTCAATAGATCGTATTGGGGTATCGGTTTAGCAAGGCCAGTTGCGAAGCAACTCAGGGCATAATTTTTCTGCAGATTTGACTTACTGACTAATGGTTTAAATGCGTTATGACAATAACCAATTGTCTCAGATGCATCATGCCAGAATTTGGAGCTGTATAGTATTCATCCCAGCTAGGGATACTATCTTTTCTGTTTATGTTAGTCTAAGGCCATTGCAGAGATTTTCCCTTCAAATGAATGTCAGGCTCAGCTAGCTTTAGTTTTGATCTAGTACTTTATGCAACTAGAAAAACTGGTTTACCTTGAAGTGCCAAACTGTGTGATCTTCTCAGAATTTCAAATTCGATTCTGGACAATGTACTTAGCACTAGCATAGTGATATGGATGAAATAGGTGAGCGGGGTTTCCATTGATGGGAAGTTCGGTCGGATATTCTAGGGGATTTGTGTTGAATTTGTTGCAATTTCACTTAATTTCACACGCACAGCATTAATTTATTGGTGTTAGATAAATTTGGAATGGATTGCAATAAGAGTATTTGGTTGTTTTGCAATGATCATCTGTTTTGATCAAGATAGCTTTGCCATGTTACTTAGTGATGTCTAATTTGTCTGTGAATTGGAAGAGGTGGACTGAGAATCAGATGTTTGTGATGATTGTAGTTCTTGATGCCTTTTGGATTTTGCCATCATCAATCGCAGAGAATGTTTTCTGCCTTTGATATCACTAGAACCTGAAATGCAAATTGAATGAAGATACAGAATTAACCTGACTGAATTTAACTTACCGGAGGTTTGTTCCTATCAGTCTGTGGACTTTACCAGCAAAAAGAAAGGAAGTTTGGGAAGGTACGGTTGAGAAAATGTCTAGGAAGTGAGATAGAGATTGAAAAAGAGAGAAAGGCCTTTCTTTTGTTCGTCATGTTTGGTTGTTTACCACCACCAGACCCTCTCCATCTCTGAATTCATAAAAAATCATTCTATCATAAGTATATCATAACATTGAAGATAGGCCAATATACCTTGTGGATTGTCAGAGTTTGTTATCTTGGTAATCTTTCCTTTCAAATTGGCTGTAGCAATTCTCCTGCACCTTCATATTGCCACTTCAGTTGCTGATCTTCATTTCATCTACACTAGCATCATTTTCATCAGGTGTGAAATAGTCATGATTCTATGTTGGGTGAGGTGGGGGTGGGGGCGTGTTGGTAGTCTTGGTGAAGTCCGTATATAATTGGTGAGCATTCATCTCCTTAAATCTATTTGGTTATGTTTTATATCACAGACTTCCCCTTGAGCATCCGTCAGTGCCACTAGAGACGTTTTCTCTGCAAATTCAGTAGTTTGTTCTTTTCTTCTTTTTAAGTTGTTCTTTTGGCTGGATAGGCTAGTGAGTATGTGCTGTCCGATATTTACTAGATTCTTTGTCTCTTTCAATTACAGTTCTACCAGTTACCAATAGCATGGTTACGTGATCTGTATCATGTTGAACCAACTACTTAGCTTGTTTACTTCGCCTGAGCAGAGCATTTTCTGAACGGATACCTGACAGAGAGTACCTTTGTGTGGGCTCAAGGAAGATCTGATTGGCAGCCGCTTTCATCAATTCCTGAGTTAATGACTGGAGTCCATTGTAAAACCACTGAACCTTCAGCTTCAGGTCAGGAAATTTTTGGCATTGTTATCCAGGACATATAGCTCTTATACAAAGTGATTTCCTTGCAGTTTCTGCAAGCCATGATGATGAATTTGAGAAATGGCAAAAGGAAGTGAAGGAGGCAGAGGCTGAAGCTGAGCTGTTGAAATTAGCTTCTGGCGATGTAGATGGAGTTGATCAAGAGCGACCCTCAACTCCACCTGAAGGAGAGGAAGAATTTACCGATGATGATGGAACTACTTACAAATGGGATCGGAGTCTTAGGGCTTGGGTGCCTCAGGTTGTTGCTTTGGTTTTCTGATGCTTTGAAAATGATATGTCCAGTTATCTTGTTTGCCACAAATGTATAAATCTTCTTTTCCGGTTCAGGTTAATTACCTTTGTTTAAAGATTTTGTCAACGTAGAAAGGTTTTGACATTTTCCCTTTTTGCTATTGCTAATTCACTATGCTTGCATCTTCAAAGAGATGTATGCTGTCTTTTAGCCACTGTCAAATGTGTTTACTTCCCTGATGAAAGCATTTTTGTAAGTTATCTAACGTGATGCTTTCTGATCCACTGTGCTGTCTAGGGTCTGAAACTGATATACTAATGCAGTAGGTAAGGAGAATTTCATAGGAGATGCTGCTATTATCAAAATGCTTGGTGTAGCAATATTTTGGTGTGTTCTTTTGACTTGTGCAATCAATCATGTTTTAGCGATGCAATTTATGTGCTCTTAATCATTTATTAGGTTTCAGTTGTGATTTTCTTTATGGTTGTTGTGATGATATTGCGTGTTTCTTGTTAAGGTTGTCAGCCATTATCCAGTTATTCATACCCTTTTCATTTGAGCTCAATCGGTCTAATATTTTGTATTAGGTGATTATATCTGAACTATTTTACAGGCACCAATGAACTATTTGAAATAATAAATATTTGATTGTTTTTCCACAGGAGAATCAAGCAGATGAAGAGGGATATGGATTAGAGGAGATGACATTTGTCAAACAAGAGGAAGTTTTCCCTATACTAAATGTAGACGACACTCTTAAAGAAGATAACACCGATATTGGGCCAATAGAAGATAAGGAAACCAAACAAAGTGCCAAGAGAAAAGAGCCAGAAAACAAGACTGAGAAAAAGGTTACACCTGCTTTTGGTTGTTCTTATAATCCTTTCAGTGAAGTTGCTTGCTACTATTTTTTTTTATTGTGGTGTTGACCATCCCTTGCCGTGATGGCCATTGTAGAGCTCATCCTCCACCCATTTTATATATTAGGGTAGTGAAAGTGGTAGGAAGTGGCCTGTTGGGGCCTTAAGGGTGGACGTGTGGGTATGGGTTGAAGGTGGTGCAGGTGGTTGTACCTTTGATTCGTACTTGCTAAATGGGCCTTTTAAAATTTCTTGAAGCTCACCTCTCCTGTGCTCCTCCGAACATGCGTTAATAATTGAGAAATGATTCTTAGTTTTGCTTAACCTTCTTTTGCAGATGAAGGGCGTATTTTGCCATCTTATGCTTGCATAGTGTATCTTTCTGTATTTTATTTCTTTGGTAGCTTCAAGTTTGTTTCTGGAATAGGTAAGTGATGGATTAGTTAATGCTGAATTTGTCATTAATTTTTTCAAAAAATGTGTGCCCTTACAGGAAGCAAATAAACCGCCAGACAGTTGGTTTGAGTTGGTAGTTAACACACATGTTTACGTGACTGGATTGCCAGATGATGTCACAGTTGAGGAAGTAAGTCCTGCTTACCTCCTAATAAGCATTGATTCCTTGTTACCATAATCTATTAATCTGTGCGTTTTATGAATTGTCCACGATGAAGTTCTTTTTTTATTTAAGCTAGAAAAGAGCCAAAGAGTAATCTAATTTAGTATGTTGTTTGTGACATCGTTTGGCAATCTTGTGCAGGTAGTGGAGGTTTTCTCCAAGTGTGGCATAATCAAAGAGGTATGGATATAACCTCAATGCAAAATGTCAAATCTTTTGTGAGAATGAACTAAATTGTGGCTTATGTACAGGTCATTTTCTGTAAAAAGGGGGCTTCAATGCCGAAGATATTTTCCTTTTTATACCCACACATCTGTTATGTTGCCCAGCATTGGTTTAAGTTTAAAATAAAAGTAGATGACTTGTTCTAGTGCTGGTATCAAAGGATTTGTGCGTAGATTTTCCCTTGTTGACGCTGTGGTCCTCTTATGTTCGAAATTTATTTCTTTGATGAAGCGTGTTTGTTTCATACAGTAGTACATGTGCTGTCATTTCCTTTAAGCTTTAACAACATTATTGTAGTTTTCTTCAAAAAATAGGTTTATAGTTTTCTTTGATGGACTAGATTAAAATATCTCAGTAAATTAGTTGCTTCTAATGTACCTGTGAAATTGGCAAATAGCTAATAGTTGCTCTTTTGGGGATCAAGGGGCATAATGGAGACAACCAATGTCTTATTATTTCTGTAATGCTGCAATCTTCAAGTATCCAACCCACCTTGCCTCGCAGGCTCGCACCAGGCAGGGGCCCCTCCAGAGTCATTGGGGTTCATGCTGATGTTGATGTTGTTGTTGTTGTTGCAGTTGAATCTTTATACATTCGAAACTAATGAACAAGCTCACAACATAGTGAGGCCATACTCTTTTTCACTAGAATTTAGCCATATTAGCCTTTTCCCTGAATCTACCGTCCTATTCCTTGTAGGATTTACAAGAATTCCATGTAGTTCTTAAGCGACTGCATATATGGGGCATGTTACATACATGCACTCAAAACTGCTGATTGAATCATAAACGTAATCCTCTGCGTGACTTATAAAGATCACATTCTCCTGCTCTACTGCCAATGCAAACTAATACTCCGCACTGCAGCATTTGCCTGAAAGTACACTAAGGAAACCTTGAAATTTCCCCTGATTGATTAGCATGCATCACTTTTCGCAAATAAAAAGCCTATAAGCTATAACTTCATTCATTGCATATACACTTAGATTGGTCTCATCTTATTTGATCCAATGTTTCAATGTGGACCGGATTGCACGCTTAACAAATTAAGATGTTTATGTGCTTCTTTTCTGCTGTACCGATTAGAGTATTGGCTTCTTACTGCCTATTTGTTTCAGCTTTTTTTCTCTTATGTAATGTGCCTGTACTGTTATCTGGTGCTTAGAGCTGAAAGCAGACTCACCCTACTCCTTTTCTCTGGCTTTCTGATTGAGATATGAGAAATGTCGACAGCTTAATTTTGATTTTGCTATGGAATTCACATTACTTGTTTCACATGACACTGATAACATATTTCTTCATATATCTACAGGATCCTGAGAGCAAAAGACCCCGTGTGAAACTATATTTTGACAAGGACACCGGAAGAAAGAAGGGGGATGCACTTGTTACATTTCTGAAGGTTTTATAAATAATGTTGATACTCAAATTAATGTGTAGTGATACTATGAATCTCATAATTTCAATCATTGATTCCCTCTTTTTCAACATTGATTAGGAGCCATCAGTAGCCTTGGCAACACAAATATTAGATGGGACACCTTTTCGACTTGGAGGGAAGATACCTATGACTGTAACCCCTGCAAAGTTTGAGCAGAAAGGTATATATGAGCATTAATACCCAGTTATCTATATAGTGGGGTATTTGGCTGCGATTTTGTTGATGTGTGATGTCCTTGTGGCAACGCGTGGCCCTGTATACTTACTAAGATCATCTAGGACGACATGATTTGATGTGCTTTTATACTCTTGTCAGGAGAGAAGTTTGTTCCCAAACAAGCAGATAAAAGGAAGAAACAGAAACTAAAGAAGGTTGAAGATAAGATGCTTGGTTGGGGTAATTTTCTTGTCCTTTTCTGAGTTTCATTATTGAAATGATGGCAAGCGTCTTGAACTTCATGTCTGCTAAAAAGATGATTAATCGATGTTTGTTTTCTATTATCTATGGCTAAAGTATTGATGTTTTGATACGGTGGCGAGCGTCTTGAACTTCAGTATTGGCTGGTTGGTTCTATAAAAGTTGACTGGTGGCCCAGTGCATTTTAGGTTTAGTTTCTGCACAGCTGTGTTCGTTCAAGCTTCAGGAGTTTTCTTCTTTTGTTGTTTTTTTAGTTATCATATTGTAATGTACTGGTCTGGATCAGTTAATTAGTGCTTGGCTTCGAATGGACTGTTAACTTGAGGCACTCACATTCAAACGAATAACTGCTTGTACCTGATGTTCTTTATGTCACTGTCTTGTTTTCAATCCTGCTTCTTCTGGTGATATTGCTACGGCTCTTGCTGTTCCGTGAATGAATCTTTCAATGATATACGTTGAGTTTGCAGAAAGAATATGATGATATTTTTCTTCCGTGGTTAAAAGGCCAATCAATTGATCATACTGGACTTGGGAACTGTTTTCCTGTTATTCTGTTTTTAAGATTGCAATTGAGATTTTTGAATCAACATGGTTGGAGTGACACATGCTTTCCCACATGAATGATGCGATCAGGCTACCACCTTTCAATTTTCGTGGTTTCTCAGGCCTTCAAGCCGCTTTCTGGTGTATATTTTGGCCAGCCATCTATTCTTGTGTTCTAAAGGACAAGATGAGATCTAAATCTCTATAACTTTTGCTACATGAAACATTGAGGAGTCCATATGAATTTCATCTAGTGCATATGGGGAAGGTTCGTTTTTTGGTGGACCTTGCGCCAGCAACTGTCCCATCTCTGAATTTCATCTTGAACTCCATCCTCTTGGCTCTACTCCTCTTATCCACGTTGCCCTGATAAGGCCATTATTCAATAACCCAGAACCCTTTGACCGAGCCATTATTGGGAGTATTTAGCGTGCTGGGGGTTATATTGGTCAGAATGCATTATGGTGTGTGGTGATTTGTCTTTTGTTGTGTAGAGGGAAGTTATTCATATGTTAGTGACCAACTATATGGTTGAAGTATGGATGAGATCTTCATCTTCCCTTGTCCGTTCTCCAGAAAAAAACGAGGTCCTGATACCGAAAAGTTGAAGGTGAAATTCATAAGCACAAATTAGAACCTGTCACACGGAAGTCCGGTTTTTTTAAGTATCTTTTGGTCGTTGCATAGCATGTCGTCCTTTTTATTCTACTATTTCATCTTAACCCTCTTTGTGAACTAGGTGGTCGTGATGATTCAAAACTTTTGATCCCGGCTACAGTTGTCCTCAGCAATATGTTTACAACAGCAGAAATGAGAGTAAGTCTGAACTGTATGGTTTAATTCTACATCTCATTCTCATAGTACCGAACGCATGGGTTCTAAAGCTATATGCCTATATATGTCTATGTGTAAAAGTCTTTAGCCAAATGAATGTTGCAACTTGCAAGCAAATGTCTTCTTTTGGTAAATTGCTCCCATCCACCCCCCAACCCCATCCAAAAAAAGGGAGATCGGGAGAGTAGTGAATTGCACTTGTGGTTATGAATATTACTATGCTGTATAAATTAGAAAAACAACGTTCTCAATTTTCCCATCTTTTTTGATTATTTTGGAGGGTTACTCTGCAAAATCATTCATGATCATCTTGAGTTTGTTAATGATGTTGTTGCAATTCGTACAGGTAGATTTAAGTTTACGTGATGAACTGGAGGTAGACATCCGTGAGGAATGTGGAAAGCTTGGTCCAGTGGATTCCGTCAAGGCAAGTTACTTTTTTTCACCCGTTCAGTACCGAGAAGGCGTACTTATAAGCCATTAGGAAGAGTGGGAGTGTATTGACAGACTGTCAGTTATCTGGGCTCTTCATTTTATGAATCACATGCAAATTAACAAAATTCCTCGAGTTTTGTGGCTGTACTTGCTTCTTCTGAATATTGCTTATCCGTCGCTATCTAAAATTTATTTTTATTACTATAGTTTCTGATTTCCTTCGTGACAGGTCTGTGAGAACAACCCACACGGAGTCGTGTTAGTTAGATACAAGGACAGAAAAGATGCTAGAGAGTGTATAAAGTTGATGGATGGGCGGTGGTAAGTACAGAAGTTCTTGTTTGAATGAATTGGTGTTTAGGACGATCAAAGTTGTTATTGTTTTTAAGCTAACTTCATGCCGTTCTTAGGCAAATGGTCTTTCCTTGTGGCTACTGTATTTCCGTGTGTTTAGCCCCTGTTGCATGATCTCATTGATCATCATACATAGCATGCAATAACGATCAAACCAGCTCTAAGTTCTGGTTACTAAGAACATGGTTTTACTAGCAGTTTTTGCTATACCTGTTGCTCAGAATTTTGTGTAAATCACAATAATAATATTCTAACTCTAAAATTATTTGTTTCTGTAAAGGTTTGGCGGAAGGCAGATACATGCTGTTGAAGATGATGGTTCCGTCAACCATGCTTCACTCCGAGACTATGAGGATGAGGGAGAACGGCTGAAGAAGTTTGCTGCAGAACTTGAAGCTGAATGAACCAATCATAAATGGCTTGTTTAGAGAGGGATGCTAAATCTGCATCTCGTCTTTTGTTCTAGTTATTGTGATTTATGAGTAGTGTGTCATGAAAATTGAGTCTAGCCGTTGGAAAGGACATGAAGCGCTGTTGAAACGGTGTGGACTATAAAATGTACATACCGGAGGGCAGAATTTTTTGTTACATTTGGCTATTAAACTTTTTTAGGCCTTTTATTAATTCAAATATAAATCACATCCATATTTTGACAAGATTCGTATAACCAATTATGTAGAGGCTTATTTTGCAACTATCGCATTTGATTATGAAATGCGAACGAAGACTTTCACTCTCCCCAAAAAATAGCATGTTTACCAAAAATTTGTCAAGTCCTCCCAAACTCCCGCAGGATATAGAATAATTTAACAAACGTTTTTATCACAATTGTGCTTTGAATCTCTATTCAGAGAAAAGTGAGACTACTTTTCTTGATTTTCCAAAAACGGTATATTGTCTCCATTCACCATTGTTCTTACCAGCTTGTTTCTTCAGTAATAAAGTCTATTCTTTCCGTTTCCTTTGTTCTTTCTGCTTGTTTCTTCAGTTTCCAAATCAGATTTTAACTGTCGATGCGTTTGATTATTGCATACATCGAAGTTACGAAAGCGACCGTAATTTTGAAATAGACCAAGTAGCAAGCTCAATGGCACGAAACAAAAAGATTCACTAAAATGCATGTGAATACAGAGTAAAGCGAAGAGTTTGTGCTAGGTAGAAAACCCCACGGCTTAAAATAATTAATACAATGTACCAGGTAGAGAAGCTAAGGTTTATTTTTCGGTTTCCAGGCTGAGCATGAGAATTATGAAACAATACATCCAGCCTTCAAAGAAAAAGGTATACGCGCAATGCATTGACGCAAAGAAGATAAAAACTCTACAGATGATCTCACATGTTTGTCCATGCCATATCATGAGCCTAGACAGGCTAGACATGCATAGTGTTTATTAGGGGATATCGAACAACAATCAATCATGAACACATCTCATAAATATCTAATGAGATAGATATATCTGCCTAGGCACGCTGAAAACTGCATCAATTCTCCAATTTCAAGCTTGCAAAAAGCTTGCATATTTTGCTCCCAGGAAAAGCCTTTGGATGCACAGTAAAGCATTCTTGGTGACCTCAGCATTTTCGTGATTCATTAGCTTCATCACCCGCTCCTTAGCCTTGAGATCTTTGACTATGATTCTCCCCGATGGATGATGTTGGATAAATTGTGAGAGGTCAAAGCAAGCAACAGAGAGGGATCTTGGGTCATTGGAAGTATCCAAAATGGTGAGGAGGACTCTCAAGATCTGTTTCAGTAAAGGCAATTTAACCACCAAGATGTTAGCTTCGTGGTAACATCATTGGTCAATCACTTGTAAGCAAAACATTAACAATCATTCAGCCCAATGCCCAATGGTAATGTAAATTCACCCACAAAGATGCAGCTTTCCCCCCCATAAATTTCAATAACCACTCTACCACCTCTACGGTAGTAAGGAATGGTAGTATTTATGAGCAAAAAAGAGGTATTTGAGGTGGATGAAAAAGAGGTATTTTTTGTATAATAATAAAATTCATGGACATTGGGACGGGCTTTCATCGCAAATTTTGGCTCCGTTTGTTTTGGTGGAAAACCATTTTCTTGGAAAAAGGTTTTCCTCCATCTATCCATTATCCTGTTTGTTTTGGTAAGGGGTGGAAAACAATTTTCTTAAAGGTGGAAAATGCTCTTGGAAGAAGAAAACCAACTTCATTGTCTAAAGAAGGTATGTCACATTTTCCTCTTCACTTCTTCCTTCTCTTAATTCTCTCCTCCTATTTTTCCTTCTCTTTTACTTCATTTACCTTTACTCTCTAGGTTTTCCTCCAATGAAACAAACAAAGGAAATTCTTCTTAAAATTATGTTTTCCATTGACAATTGTTTTCCTTGAATTTTCCATCAAACCAAACAGAGCCTAAAAGTTAAATTCGTTGACATAACCCCACTATTTATTACCACCTACCAAGGGGTGTCAAAGTTACATAATGAACATTGTCAAAAAAATAGGGGAAGTGCACCTGGAAATCATTTTCCTCGAAGTTGTTGATATTTTCCCGCCAGAAGAAAGCGTCTTTGTGGACTGGGGACCAGTCAAGATGGCCAAGAAGTACTTCTTGTTTATACTTGTCAAACGAACTCATTTGTTTGAGGTTGTCCTTCAGCCCTTCATCTAATTGAGTCAAAGCCTCCACAAGGTCCTGAAATTTAATACAGAAACATACGACAATTTTTTAAGATAGATTAAAAAAAAGTCTACAAATGGTGAAGGACTACAACTCTTCTAATAAACAAGGCAAGTTCCACAAAAAAGAAAGATCCTAAGCGACAAATAAAGGATTGGTCAATTTCCACCTCATCACCCCAGGCCTGTGCTTTCAAGTTTTGGACAATCTGAGGCATTCCAAGGTCCACCATCTGGGCACCAAATGTTCCTTTTGGGAGCAGATTCTTGAAGGTCATAACAATAACCCTGACAACCTGCCAGAAATACACATGCACTTCATTTAATTCACATAAACAGTTATTTGTGTTGCAGGAGTGCCCAAACCAGTCGATATGAATAGGGAAATAAGCAGTTACAAAAGGTGAGAATTAAGAAAGGTGATGCTTGCTTGCCTGACGTTACACAGACAGACCATGAGATTAAGCCAGTAGCATCCGATATTAATATACTAAATAAATCCTCCAACAAAAATTACATTGTTCAAATTTCAAAATGTGGACCACAAAATATTACCTTCTCCTTTGTAGAGCTCTTAACAACCTCTGTCAGCCGCGACAGGCATCTGGAAGTAGCCAAATATTCAACTGCTGGTTCATAGTATGACAATAGCCAGATGCAGAGACAGGTTTCGTAAAGAAGCTGTTGGATAGATGAGGATAAACAACTCACATGAGGACCAGCCATCAGCAAAAACAATTACTGGAAGAGAATATGATGTACTAACAGAAAGGGTAGCTCAATGAAGCAAACTTCACCTGCATAGATTGCTGGTTTGATTGTGAGGATGCTAAAGGTGTAGATTGATTGGATACCGGATTAATAAATGGAATAAGTAGCTTGACTCCATCTGCTTGAACAAATGATGATCTGACCAAAGGTTCTTTCAGTAAGGTCGCAAGGCAGTTCACAGCAGTAGGGATACCACGGCTGGGATGAGAAGGATTCCTTAGCTGCATTATATTCATAACCAAATGCATAATTATCCACTGAGAAGTACTCATCTCACCAAATTACAGATGTTTGATAGGACAAACATGGACAAACAGAGCATTCTCTAAATAATGAACATAGCCTAAAAGGGAGCAAACACAGACATATCAAGACCATCGTAGAAAAGATAACATTGAAGCTATCGACAGATGCCACCATCTTTGCCTATAAATGCAAATGCGCACCAAGATGGAACGATTTTTAATTAATTGAAACAGGCATGCAATTCAGAATACAATTTGTAAATATGCTCAAACCTGTGCACAAAGCCAATCCACTAATCCTTTTAAGACATCATCTATCGTCATGAACTTGCTTTTGGAATCTGAGGCCTCGCCATTCATAGCTCCAGCATACTGGTTTTTGGGTCTAGCACTAGAACATCCAGATACGGTTACATACCAGTACGTCAGGAAAGTCATGTAGCCAGTTATTAGCCAATGGATAATACTTCAATACCTTACAATCAGTGCGAGTATCTTGCAACTCTTCTCTTGTATGAACCAGTTTCCTTTCCACAGCAATCTGAACAAGTTTAAGCTTCTCATAACAATTATTCAAGTAGAAACTACCAGCTTATTGAGGATGCAATTCTGCTACTGTTAAAAGACAAAGATACAAAAGATTTTGTTTGTATGAAGTGAATGGGCAAAGAAATAAGCTAAGGAGTTTCTTTATAAACTTGCCTTACAAAAGGTTCATAGATATCTTCATTTGCAAGCGATTTATCATGGAACAGTCGAGCCCTTTTGGGATTTGCTGCAGAAAGAAAAGAAAGAAAATTAACCTACAATAAGTTTATACAAAATCAGATGGCTTGAAGTCTCGGCATTTACCAGTGAGCATTTCATCAATTAAAGAAAGGACATATTCCACTGTCTCTTCTTTGAAAATTTCTCGTAGAATGCTCACAAATACTCGAACATAAGAGGGACCATCCTGTTAAAGTTACAAGCACCATTTACAAAATGGCAAGAGAGTAAAAGATGCGCAAATGAAATAGAAATCTTGCAATCTTAGACAACTGATTGAAGCTAGTTTTTGGAAAACAACAGATTATAACAGTTACTCCCTTCCTCCCTACAAGATTGCCCCAATTCTCTTATTTCGCTTTTTTAATGAACAAAATCTTTTGAATAAGTGGTAAAGATAGAATGATAAGGATCCAATTGCTCAAGCCATACAAATTTATAAGCCACTGGAGGATAACAAAGGCATAAATTTCAAAAGGCAGGTACCAGGTTGATTAATATAGTACTAGAACATCCATTGAAAGAAAGTCATATAAAAAAATCAACATGCAAATGGAGGGAGTAGAATAGGGATCCATTAAATGAAGAACTAAATTGAAGCAAAATGATTTTGGTCAAACGAGGCATACATCAAAGATGATTACATGTTATAGTACTTAAAGGTAATATTATAACTAGAGTGACTTCTATGCTGAACACCATTATGCAATCACTCAAACAAAATATACAGAGTTGAAGAAACAGGGTCGGTCACTAAACCCAACAAAAGATTTTATACCACACGATGAATTAGACAGAAAACCTCAAAACAATGAACACAATATAGCCAATGTCTTCAACAGCTTAGAAAGTAACATTACATCATCTAGCAAGGATGCTCTTTGGCTTTCTGGTCTTTTATCATAACGTCTCAGAAGTTGGAGACCTGTCCCAGTGATGAACTTAGTTGTCATGTATGTCTCCCATGGAATGTCCCTTTTGAGAACCTTCACAAAAAAACGAGGAAGAAAAAATCAAAGAAAAGGAAATACAAAATTACTACCTCCGTTCCAAATGTATTGCAACCTTTGACATTTTGCACTATTCATACACTCTCTTTTGACCTTCTTTTGTGATTTAAACATAAGGATAAATATAATCATGTGGGATCTTGTTAGATTCTTCTCGATATATACTTAATTAATATCAACTTTTTATAATTTTTACTTAAATAAAATTAGAGATATTAGCGTTTAAAGTAGTGCGTTGGGAGGCGTAAAGCTCCCTATGTTGCAATACATATGGAACGGAGGTAGTATAAATTAGTTCACACTGATCTGTAGGTCGAACTTTTTCACTGATTTAACCCCTAATTTACATAATGTCATGAAACCAAAAATAAGCAACCTAAGTTCTCATGTTTCACATATGTTCCAACTCTAGAACTAAGTATTAGAATCTTTAGAGCAAGGCGCCTTTTTTGTACTAATAGATACAAAGTAAACAATCAAAAAATGTGGACCAGTAACATTATGAAAAGCATGATTCACATAACATAAATTCGTTAGTGATCGATAGAGCATCATCAGATTAAAAGACTTGTTCTTTAACGTCAAAAAAAAAAAAAATTTGGGTAAATGAAAATTTTACTACCAAAACTAGCAATATGCAATATACTGAAGCTGAAGCTTCGCAACTCAGCAGCATGAGACAAACAAAATTTACACCGTACTCCATGTCTGTATATCCAGGACCCCATGTGCACCATAAGGGTGAGTTTATCCCTACGACTCTTTCCCATATTTCAGACTCTACCACATCAGCTTTCCACTAACTTTATCTACTCTTTAATATTTCAGACACACATAAGACTCATTCCATTTTTGATCTTTATCCGTCAGACTGCATTTCAGACTCTTTCACAAAAAAATATTAACACTTGGCAGCACACCATTGGTCATTATTGCTAAAGTGAGTCTTAAGGTGAGTCTTGGATTTCTAAGACTCACCTTAAGACTCATCAAGTCTTGATGGGAGTTTATTGGTAGTCTTTGACAAGACTCTCCAAAGTCTTATCTTAAAACTCACCCTTAAGACTACCAATAAACTCGCCCTAAGCCCAACCAAACAATCATTCTAAATAGGTTGGCAAGAGTGGAATTCCAATCATTAGTAAGACTTGATACAACTCATTCTAAGAAAACAAAGTCAAAATTAAACAGCACCCAAGGCCCAAAATCAACTCCTACTCAGTACCTTTTGAACGTGGTATACAGGGGTGGTTGAGCAACTCAAGCGAATTGCCCTACCTCGGAGTCTCATGAATCAAGACTCAAACCGCAACCATATACATAGAAATTGATCTTATTAACATCCTCGTGTTTGTAGCTTTTTTTGGAAAACACTGATTTATTTCTCTTCAAAATACCACATTATTTATAAGCTTGTCGGCATTTCCAAAAGAGCTGGTTCAACTTTTAAAATACACCTTGACTTAAAATTTGCTTAAAACTAATCAATTTGAGTACTTCTGAACCATAAGCTAAACCCCCAAGTGAAGCAAGAGCTTGAAAATTTGATCTGGAAATCACATTATAACAACTCCGATACAATCTCTTTGGCAAGATATCCTTTAAATCAAAATATAAAACATTACGGCATTGGGTAGTAACCATCTTTTCTAGTTTGTTCCAGCCAACTATCATCGAGCTTCCCAACACATCAAAAACTAGCTAATTCACCACCACAAAATCAATATAGAAGGACTACTAATGCTCTCAACATACATATGGCTGCAGATTCTATTGTCATGAACCCTAAAACTTACAATGTGGATTGATTGAGACGAAAATAGCTCCACTAAAACAAATTAAACTCGGATAAATCGCGGTAAACCTCCTAAATTTCTAAGGCGAAATATACATTTTTTTAACCAATAATTCCCTAATACTTTAGCAAGACATTCAGTATAACGACATAATTCGATTCAGATCAAGCAAGCTAACAACTAAATCAACATCAATCTCACAAATTAACAAAAAAGCTTCAATTTTGATGATAACCCTAGTAATCAATGAGCTCAAAAATTAGATCAACAAGCAATCAATTAAACATATTAACAAACAAAATCAAAGTCAACGAATCAATCATTCATAAAATTAAGGAAATTAGGGATCAAAAACCTGTTCAGTGGTGAGTTCGGCATGATCAATCGTCATTGATTGGCAAAAATTGTGGTGAATTCAGAACTGCAAAGACTATTATCAATGTAAATTGGAAAAATTGATTAATTAAATGGAATTAAGCAATGTAAATAAGAGTATAGAGAAGATCAAGAATGTAAGAGGAGAGAGAGTAGATCGCTCACCAGAGGAAGGTAAGAGAGAGAGAGAGAGAGAGAGAGAGAGATAGACGATGATATGTGTGTCGTCGTGATTTCGTGGCGATAGTTGTATGATTGATTAATTTCCTTCTTGTTTTGTTTCTTCCCCCTCTATCTATTACATTTATATATTTATTCATTTTTAATAAAGATGGATTTATTTTCGTGTTTTTGATTTTTATGATTTTTGAAGTCATAATATTAAAATTGTATAATGAATTTAAAATCACTGTAACATGATTAGTGGTGTAAGATTTTTTTTGTAAATTAACACCTAAAAGTTGTGTTGGTCCATGTGTTCAGTTAAGGCCTTGTATCGGGAGGTGTGTGAAACGAGTTAAGGAAAACTTGTATCGTGTTAGGCTCCTATCAAATTTTAAGGAAGGGGGGGGGGAGCACGGCTCTTGGTTGTGCTGGCGAGCCATCCTTGAAAGTTCTATATTTTTGCCCTTTTTGTTGAAAAATGAGCGGGTTAAGAAGCGAATCCGGCAATTGTATTTGTTCATGTCTTGTGCCAAATTTTGAAAAAGTTTTTTATGAACGGCCCATGACCCACCATTTGATAGATCTGGCTCATGTCGAGCTAATTGAAGACTCGTGTTAGGTCCTGTCAAACTAGTGTTAAGCCATGTCGACCCTTATGCCGCCAACCCCATGCCCGATTTTAGGCCAATTGTAAAGAAGTAGAGAAAAAGTTTTCGGCCAGAAAGGAACATATCGATTAATTAAAGATATTTCAAATGAAAATATGTAGCAATTCTTTTGGAATAGAAAGTTAATATTTTTTTTCTTTCTCTTAAGAGTTAAGATCCATAAAGTGCATCTTTGAGATGTACCAACAACTGGGAGTAAAGAGGACTTCCTGAAATCCTAACTACTAGAAACATTTTCTTTGGAAAAAAACAAACTTTATGAAAACAAAGGGAAAAGGGGTATCATGAGGGTGGGGTAGTGTGTAACAAATTTATAAGGGTATCTCGGATAGTTCAATCAAAGTTATATTAGAGAGGTTATTCATGTATTTATATCCCCAATATTACAAAGGTAGATGATGAGAATTGATGTCAAGATTTTCTGAGACCAGGAGGAAAGCTCAACAAACATAGCTATACCTCAGTATGTGCTAAATCTCTACTAATCAATAGGTAAATATTGTAACTAACCAGATTCCTATATTCCACAAGACTCGGTTTTTTACGAACAAACTAGTATTTCGACTCAGGCGATACTCTGGGGTTTACATGCATTATACTTTAGTATATTAAGACAATTAAATTTTGGTGTCTAGAAAGATGTTATTAAAAAGTTATAAATTAGTTGTTTTATTCAAAAATGAAATTAAAATGTTGTAACTTAGTTATTGTTTTTGATTGAAAACATATAATATCGTTATTAGTATTGATAAAAGGAGCAACAATAATGTAGTGGCACAATGGTTAGAGCATTTATCTTTTATACTCGAGGTCGCGGGTTTCAAGCTTTTGCATTTTTTTATGAGAATAATGATAATAAATACTTCCTCCGTTCCTTAATAAGTGACACACTTGTATAGTGTTTACTATTCACAGTTTAAACTTTGATTAGATTTGGTGATTTATCTTTTAGGAAAAACATAGTCATGTGGGATCTTGTTAGATTCGTCTCAACGTGCATTAATTTATTATCAACTTTTTATAATTTTTACTCATTGAAAATTATAGATATTAATGTTTGAAATAATGCATTGGCAAGCGTGAAAACATGAAGTGTGTCACTTATTAAGGAACGGAGGTAGTATTATTGAGAAGAAGGGAGAGTGACATATGACAAACTGCAACTTGTGCTTACGCTTTTTTAATATATATAGATTACTATTAGCAATCAAATGGATAAAGTACCATCAGTAAAACAGTAAGTTGTTTTTACTACAAGGTTAGATTCTAAGAACACAGAGTTTAACTTTCAGTTAGACAACTGTAGATTCCACAAACTGACAAAAGTACATTACTTGCAATTTTATAATACAAACCTGACTCACCAGTTACGACTTCTGTACATCTAAAGTCTCTAAACTAATAAGATGAACCTGAAACTTCAACTTCTCCCCTCTCATACTCTCACCAAATCTGGCTCTTTCTCTCCAAAGAATACGCAAAGTTCAAATCTTAGAGTTGTAATGGCTAAGAAACCCACTGTTATCATTGAAAATGACTCAACTTTGATTCACAAAGATGTGAAAAGAAGTGATTTTCCTCCTGATTTTGTCTTTGGCGTTGCCACCTCTGCCTATCAGGTTTCCTCCTTCTTTTGTTAGCATGTAATATGTTATCGGATTTGTTTCAATGTTTATTTTTGGAAGTATGAGCTATTTATTATCTTTGTCAATATATAATTAATAATAGTAATAATGAGAGTTGTGCACTGACGAGCGTAAAAGTCAAAGTATTGCAACTCTTAGAAGATGGGAAGTGTTTAGTTTTTATTGAAACATAAAAGCATCATGTCATTGTTTATGGTTGTGCACCCCCAAACTTGTGATTTTCTAAAAGTTAAAACTTTGTTTATTAAAAATGCGGTATTGGGTGGGAATGAAAATTTATGAATAGTACATGTTTGGGGATGAGTTTTGATTACCATGGTGATGACTTGATGAATAGGGGATTAACTTTTCAAATTACATATAGACTTCATTAAATCATGTTGGTCTGTACATATGCATAAGCGTCCTACATCCAAGGCTATTTTTTTTGCTGATAGCTCGTTTGAAACACTCAGATGAGTAACATTTACTCTAGAGAGAGTTCGAAATGAGCAAATAATGACCCTGGAGGTAAGTTGCTCATCCTAGGATGAATAAGCTCTTGTACAAAGTAATATGATCATACTTGGGAAGTTGCTTAGTGTGTTGTTTTAGTTGAAATAGGTAACAAGCTTGAACTCGAATTTCTCATATTGTTGCTAAATAAATAGGTTGAAGGTGCGTGGAATGAGGGTAACAAAGGTCCTAGTATCTGGGATGCTTTTACACATACTGAAGGCAAGTGAAGCATCATTACATTTGTCTATTTTCATCAATATGATTTTTGATTTTTACTATATGATTTTTAATTATTGATGTGTTCGAGGCGCAATGAGGTGGGATACGAGATGAGGCACTAATGGAGACATAGACTCTCAATCTGTGATGCAGATGGTTTATTTTGATGCTTAAGGCAAGACAGTGGATTGATTTTTGTGCATTTTTTCTTGAGTTAGGAAAGATAATTGATGGCAGTAATGGCGATGTGGCAGTTGATCAATACCACCGTTATAAGGTTAGTTTTTACTTGCATTGCTTTTTTCTTCTTGATAGAAGAATGCAACTCCTTTGGCAACGGTTTCAGTTGACGATTCATGTTAGCCGACCCCAAATCACTTTGGGAATAAGGCTTAGTTGTTGTTGTTGTTGTTGTTTGTATAGAAGAATGCAACTCACTGTAAAAATCTTGGCAAGAGCTTTTTTGAAGTTCTGAATCCTGATTGGTGATGCCAATATATAGGCTTGATTATTTGATTGTTTTGACAACAGGAAGATGTGCAACTTATATCTACGTTGGGGTTTGACGCTTATCGGTTCTCAATATCATGGTCCCGTATATGTCCTGGTAACATTAACCGTTATTTGTGATTGGGTTTTTCGAATATTCTTAGTGAGATTGAGTAGTCAAGGAGTTGAGAGAGAAAATAGTCTTCTATTTTGAAGGGTCTTTGAGCATAATTCTTTCTTATTTACATTTCGGAGGAGTCAAAGTGATGTGCCAACTTATTCAGGATAGAGGGAGTCTTTAGTATCTCAACTGCACTCACGTCAAATGTTGTTTCCGTGCTTCCAGATGGTCTTGGGACCAAGGTTAATGATGAAGGGATCAAATACTACAACAATCTTATTGATGCTCTTCTTGAAAAAGGTATGAATTTGAAGTTAGTTTTTGAGTTGATCGTAATGAGCAATGATGTTATCTCTGTCTTTGCAGGTATACAACCTTATGTAACTTTGTACCACTGGGACCTTCCTTTACATCTACAGGAGTCAATGGGAGGGTGGTTGAACAAGGAGATTGTGTGAGTAATTCTCATGAACTTCTGTGTTAGGATTACAAAAAAAAGCCTCTGAGTTGAACTTGGTTCTTTAGAATTGAATGCATAGCAACTTACTAGCCACTCAAGAAAATTTTAACATTTGTAACATTACTTTCTTGCCATCTTGTTTAGTTTCTGCCAAGATGAATTGGTGTTGTCACGATAGAGCTGCCTAACATGGTTTCAACTTTCAACGACTGGCAATATTCAGAAAATACTTTGCAATCTATGCGGAAACTTGCTTTGCGAATTTCGGAGATAGAGTGAAGCATTGGATTACGTTTAATGAGCCTCTTCAAACTGCCGTTAATGGATATGGAATTGGGATATTTGCACCTGGTAAATGTGAAAACTCGTCGACAGATCCGTATCTGGCATCACATCACCAAATTCTAGCCCATGCTTCTGCTGCTCAAGTCTATAAAGAGAAGTATCAGGTTTTGATTCAACACAACTATTAGCTTTCTGATTTGAATTTGACTGGAGTTCCTTTTCATTTCATTTTTGATGTTGGGCATAATAAAGTTGCTTCACTTTACAAAGACAATGTGGAACTTAAAATCTCCAAGAGTCTCATCCATATATGATAGCTACATTGCACAACAGCCGGCATTTGGTAACCGTTAATAAATAGTGGCAATGATAATGAGTTTACATGTAATTTTGTCAAAAGGGACTCATACCCATAGTGAGGAAATTTCATTCCTAAACATGCATATTTCTTTTTAAATTTCCATTAACACTTGGTAGCACCTCTACAGTGGTATTGCATGATAACGGGAAATATTGAAAAAAAGAAGTCTTTTAGGATGGATTCGCATTGCCATGGTTATTTGCAAAAGACTTCACCATTAACATCATTTATTGCTGCCTACCGAAAGAGTTGTTAATAATTTTCTCCCTCTCGTAATGCCATAGCTGGCTAGTTGCTGCCGATTCCCACAGGCCACAAGATAATAACTATGATTACTGAGTCTGAGGCTTCCTAATCTACGCTATTGATGTCAGTAATTTTACTAATCAACTGGTCGTGGCTAACTGTTTACTGTATCTTAAATGCCTGGTTGTCGATCTTATTTATCATATATGGTAGCTTGTGTAAAAGCTTTCTACAACTGCTAAATCTATGAGTGATTTGATTAAATGGCCACTGCTCAAGTCCTTACTGATATGTTCGTTCTGCTTGTGGTTTATTGCCTTTTTGTCCATTCAGGGAAAGCAAGGTGGGCAGATTGGCCTTGTGGTAGATTGTGAATGGGCCGAGGCTGCATCAGAGAGTGTTGAAGACAAATATGCTGCTGCAAGACGTCTTGCTTTCCAGCTCGGATGGTATACTACTTCCTGGTTCATGCAGTTATACTATGTTATTAAGCTTAAGACTGATCTCCCATCGAAGGACTTAATCTCTAGGCGTAATCGGGGAAAGGACTTGTCCAGTTGGACTGACCATTTAGTTTCCTGTCTGATGTAGGTATCTGGATCCTATATTTTTCGGAGACTATCCCCAAGAAATGCGTGAAAAACTTGGAGACAGTCTTCCTAAATTTTCTCAGGAAGACAAGGACTTGCTTCAGAACTCCATAGACTTCATTGGTCTAAATCACTACACTACTAGATACATAGCACACTCGACCGAAAATCCTGAAGAGCATGAATATTATGCAGCACAAGAGATAGAGAGAATTGGTAATACTGAATTCCTAAGGAAACTTTTTTTTCATTTTATTTTCTGTTCTTATTTGGCTTCCTGTTCCGTTGACAGCTGAATGGGAAGACGGTGAAATGATTGGTGAGAAGGTAGATTTACAGCTCCTATCTCTCAGGATGATTACTAAGGTGACTTGATGCTATTGAATATCTTTTGTCGCTACTCATGTTCTATACCCACTTGAATGGCAGGCAGCATCACCATGGCTTTATGTAGTTCCTTGGGGTTTTAGAAAACTTCTTACTCATGTAGCAGAGAAGTACAACAATCCTCCAATCTATGTTACTGAGAATGGTATAGTCCTTCAATTCTAGCCAACTTCCAGGCTTTTATCTAAGTCATTCAATAACTTGCTAGTCTACCCTCCTTTTCATCACCATCCCGAATCAAAGGAAGAGTTAAAGAAGAAAAGATGGATATTGACAGCGATCAAGTTGACGAGCTACTCATGTCATGTTGGCAGGTATGGATGATGAAAACAACGACTTGGCTGAGCTCCATGAGGTGCTAGATGACAGATTAAGAGTTAGTTACTTCAAAAGATATGTAGCTGCTGTTGCAGAGGCAATCGAGTAAGCATCTCATTTTTAGTCGGTAACTTTTTTTTTTAACGATATAGATGTGTGCATTAGTTACTTTGGCTTTGTTTTTTTTACCCTAAAAACTAGGTTGTAGATTAATAGGAAAAATTAAGTTTAGATAGGGGCTAGCAATTCACAGCTCAGGAGAACGAAGCCATTTTCTTGAGTATTGGTCAATTGAGATTCGCGAACCTTAGAACTATATATCTGCTAACTCCCTCATACAACACTGGTTGTATTATACTATGAATTGAGGCAAATTTGTCCTCTGTTAACAAGACTAGACTGCGTGAAAAATTCTAAAGATGAAACGTGATGGTGAATAGCTTATTATCTTCTTATCCAAGCTTAGGGGAAGTTTTGTTTGATCGTATCTTGGTTGTATCATGAAACTCTTTGTGTTTCCACATGTAATTTTACATCATTCATTGCAAATTTTGATATACAGGGATGGGGCCAACATCAAAGGATATTTTGCTTGGTCTTTGCTGGATAACTTTGAATGGGCACAAGGCTATACCAAGCGTTTCGGTTTAGTTTATGTAGACTACAAGAATGGTCTTTCTCGGCATCCTAAATCGTCAGCATATTGGTGGATGCGGTTCTTGAAGGGCAGAAAGGGAGAGGATGGTAAAGAAGAGTGAACAGAGAGTATTTATACAAAAGATGTTATCAAGATCACCATTATATCAAGTATATGTAACACACAGTTGGTCAGTGTTGTGATTTCTGAAAAAACTGTTTCTCAATTACTGCTATATATGATCAAACACAAACTTCTTCAGCATAGTTTATAAGAGGACATTTGTAGCTGGCAGAAATACTTGGCTTTACATATGAGGTTGCCCGTTATGGCACTTTGCTTGCTTGGAATAAGCCAAAGATCTGTTTTTTGAGTTTTGCTGTAAAAACAACCTAAGCAGTGGTTGGCTAAGCCGTGACACTGGCATAAACACGAACTGGGTTTATTACTTTCTCGTTTTAGAGAAGAAGAATTCTTAACTCTAGGCAGGCACCCTATTGCTCGATCCTATGGAAATGTAAACACTTTGTATCGCAGATTTTGCTATGCGGGCATACATTAGTCTTTTACTAGTTAACCCTTTCAAGATATAAGCACCTTTACTATTTTTTCTCAGTAAATCGTTTGGGATGGTAATCGTAGAGGGAAAGGGAGGGGGTGGAAGTGATATTACAAGCCACATTAGACAATTTAAGTTTGGATGCTAATCATAGAGGGAAAGGAAGTATGTTACATCCCACATTAGACAGGTTTTATTGTTCTTGACACAAAGTTTAGACGCTAATTATAGAGGGAAAGGACGTGAAGTGTAGAAATGAACTTATATTTTCCCTCCAAATCTTTTCATATCACATACAAATAACGGAAAATGTATCCCTGACTTTCTCTTTCTTCCCTCCCTTCCAAATTACCCTATCCGAATACACTGTAAAATGTTATAGGGTTTAAGGGTTATAACCATGTCATTCTATTCTACTCCTGTTTGCCTTGATTGGTCCTCGAGCACCCAATAGTATTTCCCGCTAAATCAGAAAAGCTCCAATAGCCTCCACAAGTTCTGTTACAAGCTTGCAAAGTTGCAATGGGTATAGTATTCCATGCTAGACCAGAAAAGCTTTAATCGTCTCCACAAGTTCCGTTACAAGGCTTGCAATGGGTCTAGTATTTGATGCTAGACCAAAAGAGCTTGAATAGCCTCCACGAGGGTCAGTTGCAGTGGGAATACAGCTCTAAGAGAGTATTATTCACAACCTGGACAACTAATAGTCATTAGGCGGCCGAGAAATCTCCAATTGCATATTTATCAGATTTTACATACATATATAATATATACATATATTATTGCAGGATTAACATTACAAGACATTCTACAATGCCTACGGATGATACACGAGCTACAGACTTACAAATTCCCAGCCCTTAGCCTCCCTGTTAACCTACTAATCACCCAAAAATATAGAAGGAAAAATGCATAACTTAGCTAAAGAATAAATCAAGGGGAGAGAACCATGGTCCCAAAATCTAAGCTACGTCAACTAACTAGGACTACACAGCTATTCACCAATCTATCGTCCTGTGTATGTATGGGATCAATAATCTGATTTCAGAAGCTTCCCCCTGGGCTTTATTTTAATGTCACAGAAAGAGATCTCTTGCTCTGCTTGCACATAGTCCTTAGTTTTGAGGACCTGCGAAACACAAGGAAATCAGATTTTTCCACCAATATTTCGCTCCCACTTAAATTTGTTTCAGGGAAAGTAATTAGACAAAAAATTTCAAATGTATATTCACTATAAATAAGACGGTCAGCATACCAATGTCTCAAAAAACATTCTTGATGCTTCTCGTCGAGTTTTCCCAACCAACAAATTCTCCAAGGACACCACCTTATTCGCCTGATCAGATTCCTTTTCAAACAAGACTTGGAGATAGTTTGCAACAGCTCTGACAAAATGAAACATATTAGAATTGAAAATTCATACCAGAAGTTAATAGGCTCAGACCTCAGGTAACAAGCCTAAAGACTTGAATCAAGGTGATGAGTTTAGACCATGATGCTTGTGAGTTTGCTCGATTTATTGTCAACCCTAATTGAACCAGCAGGAAAATAGCCAATGGTCTAGAGAAACAAAGTGTCACAAACCTGGTACGAACTGACCAGCCACTGTTGTCTAGAATGCGTTTCTCATCGGGATCAGCCATATCACTTTCATCATCTTCGGCAATGTCGTCGTCATCAAAATTCAAGAAGTCTGAATGACCAAGAGCAAATTAGAAAAGAAAAAAGGGGAAAGGTCATCTTATAAAAATAAATCATCTTTGGCTATCAGCTCTAATTAAAAGGTCATGACAAGGACTGCAAAAAAAAAAAAGAGAAAAATGACAAACTGAGCTTAGAATGTTCCAGGTGGAATAAGTACAGAACTACCACTTATAGCATCCACCCCGAACTCAATTTAAAAAATCCCTTTCAAGGCAGGCTAAAGGAAGTGCAACAGTACACAGCCTTGACCCTCAGACAGCAGAAACATTATATTAGACCTTGATCCAAATCGTAACGATGAAGATTTGCTTCTTCAAATACGATTTTATACAAGAAGTAAAGCCGCTATTTAGATTTGAAAACTCTACATGTTAAATCCAAAAATCAAAAAGGACACGAGAAAAATGAAACCAAATTAACTATACAAAAGAAAAGAAAGAAAACATACCTGTATCATGCTCCATGGCATATGTCCCAAACTCCTGCATCACAAAGGCAAACAGAAATACACAGTTAGTAATTCCTCCCTGAAAGAAATTATTTTTAAAACCACGTACATTCTTTCAGCATTTCTAATCCCCCCCCCTCCCCCCTCATCGCAAATAACACCTTGGTACTTCATTTCAAGGAGATGATGGAGTTTCGCGCACAATATTTATATATACCAACCTCCTTACTCCCTCCTCAAACTTTCTCTCGTGTTGTTTTTATGCACCCCAATTCATAATAGCTAACGCGCAATCGTCAATAAACACTAAACAGATGCATAATAAATTCAAACACTATTAATCAACCGAAATAAGGCATAGATTCTTGTTTAGTGGGAGACTCCCTAATACAGATTTGCATGCAAATATAGACATAAAGCAAGTTATTGATCTCTAACAGCTGAAGACACGTGCACAAACTAAGCATGAACACTCCAATTTCTTGACTTGCCATGGCGTTCAAACTTCAAGACAAGTGGACTGCAGTCCAAAGATCTCAGGCAGTTCATCTTCTCAAGGACACAGACAAACATTGTAACACTAAATCTTTATCAAGACAAAGCACAAACAAACAACAGCAAGACAAGAATAGAAACTTGAAAAAAATGGCATTATCCAGAGCGCAACAATATATCCACACAAGAAAAATGCAAAGAACTGGGATAGACCCCCTATCACTGCTACATACATTAGAAGAAGGCAGAGCAACTAAGAGAGAATACCCAACTGATTAGTTCCTTAACAGAATCAGTTAGCTTTTATTGTTTGTTCTTAATCTTTCTTGATAGTTAGTTGTAACTAACTGATTCTCTTCTCTCTTGGAGGGAATCATTTAGAGCTATAAATAGAGTTGTAAGTGATTAAGAAAGTAGGCAATAACTGAGTATTGAATACATAAAGTAGAGAGCCCCTCTTTCTCTCGAATTATAGAGGAGAGTTTGGTTGATTATATTGTTTTTCATCCAAATTACTTACTATCTGTTACTTAGTTCTTTAGTTCATAGCAAAAGTGGTATCAGAGCGAGTACGAGACTGGCAGAATGGTGAATGGTTCAACAAATACCCAGCGAATCGAACAAATTGAGCAGCAGCTCTTGGCTCTCAGGGAGGAAAATTCTCAGGCGATTGCCGTAGAGGTGGCGCGTGCAAACCAACCTTTACATGAAGCTTTAGCTCAGATGGCAAATGCAATCACCAAGCTTACTGGTGAGTTTGAACAACATTCAGTAAGGATGGAGGGAAGAATCGACAGATCTAGGGTTAATCAAGAAGGGTTGATTACCCAAATCAGAGGAGATAATGAGAGAATTCAAAGAGAGCTGCGAGTAGAGCTCGAACTACTACGTAGAGATCGAGAACCACCAAGAATGGCCGGAAATGACCAAGAACAAGAAGGAGAACGAAGGATCGTGGAAGGCGAAGGTGAGTTAAGAGTTTTAACTCCAGAAAATGCACGAAATTCCGGCGTGTTTGAAACACCACCGGAGAACGGCGGTGGAGGGTGGCGGTTCAAGAAAATAGACTTACCTCTTTTCGATGGGAACAATCCGGATGGCTGGATTATAAGAGCGGAACGATTCTTTCATTTTTACCGCTTAAGCGAACTCGACAAGGTGGAGGCATCGGTGGTCGCCTTGGAGGGAGACGCCCTATTTTGGTACCAATGGGAGAATAAGAGGAGGCCGATCCGTCGTTGGGAAGAATTGAAAGGGATGTTACTGAGGAAGTTTAGGGTGACAGCCACTGGGAACTTGCATGAACAGTGGTTGGGGCACCACCAAACTGGTGGCGTTGATGAATACTCCAAGAGGTTTGTGGAGCTCTTAGCCCCTCTGGAGAATATACCCGATGAGTTGGCCAAGAGTCAATTTATTAATGGACTCTGTGAGCAGATCAGAGATGAGGTTAGAGTTTTAGGCCCATTGGACTTGGACCATGCTATGGACTTAGCTCACAAATTGGAGGTGAAGTTCAAAAATGCTGAACCAAAAAAGTGGCCAACTAGAAATGGGCCTGTTTTTGGACTGGGCCGTACCTCTTATAACTCAACCTATTCTAACCCAAATTTCCAAACCAGAAATTCCACCTATACCAATACCCCCCAGTTTTCTCACCCAAACAGCTTCAACAACAGAACTTCTACCCATCCTACTCAATCAACTTCAAGCTCCCTTCAATCCACAGCCTCAAATACCTTCAAAACCCAACCCAACCCATCTTTTAGACCCAAGGGGGTGATAAGGAGGCTTACAGAGGCTGAGATACAACAGAAAAGGGAGAGAGGCTTATGTTTCAAATGTGATGAGAAATGGAACTTTAATCATAAGTGTGGAGGCAAGGAGTTGAGTGTTCTTCTTACTATTGAAGGAGAAGAAGGAGATGAGGAGGGTTATGAGCAAGAAGAAGAAAACCAAGAAATCCTACAACAACCAGAAATTTCCTTGAATTCTGTGATGGGTATTAGTAGTCCAAAGACACTTAAGCTCAAAGGTACCATTGAAGGAGAATCTGTGGTGATCATGGTTGACCCAGGAGCAACTCATAACTTCATTTCTACTTCATTAGTAGAGAAGATACACCTCCCTGTGTTCCCTTCAAACAGGTTTGAAGTGTCCTTAGGTACTGGGGAAACTGTACAAGGTACAGGAGAGTGCAAGGCAGTAAGAATGGAGTTGCAGGAGGCAGTGGTAATTGAAGATTTCCTACCCTTACCCCTAGGTAACTCTGATGTTATACTAGGCATACAATGGCTTGAGAAATTGGGTACAATGAGCACAAACTGGAAGACACAGACCTTGAAGTTTCAATTGAATGGTGAAAGCATCACCTTAAAAGGAGATCCTACCTTGAGTAGAACTGGAATTTCCTTGAAGGCTATGATGAAAACTATCAGAAAAGAGAAGGGAGGCTTGCTGGTGGAGCTTAATTTGCTGCAAGAAGAGCCAAAACAAAAGCAAGAAGGGCCTCCTGAGTTTCTGCAACTGCTAAGACAATATGAGCAGGTATTTCATATGCCCTCTGGTTTACCTCCATCTAGAAATCATGAGCATGCTATAAACTTGAAACATGGTGAAAATCCAATTAGTGTCAGGCCATATAGGTATCCCCAATTTCAAAAAGATGAAATAGAAAAGCTGATCAAAGAAATGTTGCTTGCTGGTATCATTCAAATTTCATCAAGTGCCTATTCTAGCCCAGTTTTACTAGTGAAAAAAAAGGATGGTTCTTGGAGATTCTGTGTTGATTATAGAGCTTTGAACAAGGCCACTGTCCCAGACAAGTTTCCAATTCCTATTATTGAGGAGTTGTTGGATGAACTACATGGTGCAACCATGTTTTCCAAACTGGATCTCAAGTCTGGATATCATCAAATTAGGATGAAGAAGGATGACATCCCAAAAACAGCCTTTAGAACTCATGAAGGCCACTATGAGTTTCTAGTGATGCCTTTTGGGCTTACTAATGCCCCAACAACCTTTCAAGCTCTTATGAATGAAGTATTCAAGCCCTATTTGAGAAAATTTGTTTTAGTCTTTTTTGATGACATCTTGGTGTTTAGTAAAACAGCTGCTGAGCACCTCAAACACCTGGCAGTAGTGTTTCAGTTACTGCAGCAACACCAATTGTATGCAAACCAAAAAAAATGTGATCTATGGAAGCGAGAGGTAGCCTACTTGGGGCATGTTATTTCTGAAAAAGGGGTGGCAGTGGACCAAACCAAAATACAAGCTATCAAGCAATGGCCTATTCCTTCTAACCTAAGAGAATTGAGAGGTTTCTTAGGGTTGACTGGCTATTATAGAAAGTTCATCAAAAATTATGCAAGTATAGCACAACCCATGACTGAGCAGCTTAAGAAGGATAATTTTGGGTGGAATAACGCTGCTACTCAAGCTTTTGAACAACTCAAGACAGCCTTGGCATCTGCACCTGTGTTAGAAATGCCTAATTTCTCCTTACCATTTGTGCTTGAAGCTGATGCCAGTGGGTATGGTTTGGGTGCTGTGCTAATGCAATCAGGGCATCCTATAGCCTATTTCAGCAAAACCTTGGGGCAGAGAGCTCAAACTAAGTCAATCTATGAAAAAGAACTGATGGCAGTTGTGCTAGCAGTTCAGAAATGGAAGCATTATCTCCTAGGAAGGCATTTTACCATACTCTCAGATCAGCAGAGTCTGAGGTATTTGATGGAGCAGAGGGAGGTTGGGACTGAATATCAAAGGTGGATGAGTAAACTTTTGGGGTTTGATTTTGAAATTCATTACAAACCAGGTCCTTCTAATAAGGTGGCTGATGCCTTATCTAGGGTTAACAGTTCTTGGGTTGAATACAATCAACTGTCTTCTTCTCATCTGGTTCCTTGGGAGCAAATTCAGCAGGCCCTTCACTCAGATGATGCACTCCAACAGCTAACTAAGGCCATTGAAGAGGGCACTCTTTCTCCTAAAGGGTTTGAAGTATTTCAGGGGGTTTTGAAGTACAAGGGGAGGTTAGTTATTCCCAGTCAATCACCCCTCACTCAAAGTATCCTTCAGATGTATCATAGTTCACCTATGGGGGGGCACTCAGGTGATTTCAAAACCTATCAAAGAATAGCTGCTGAATGGTTTTGGCATGGGATGAGAAAAGCTGTGACAAAACATGTGCAAACTTGTGAGGTGTGCCAGCAGCAGAAACATCTCACTCTGAAACCTGCTGGGTTATTACAGCCTCTTCCCATTCCTTCTTTAGTTTGGGAGGAAGTAACTATGGACTTCATTGAAGGTTTACCAAGATCCTTTGGTTATAACACTGTGCTGGTGGTGGTGGACAGACTGACTAAATATAGTCACTTCCTATTATTGAAGCATCCTTTCACAGCAAGTAGTGTGGCAGCCTTGTTTATCAAGGAAATCATCAGGCTCCATGGTTTTCCTAGCAGCATAGTCTCTGACAGAGACAGGGTTTTTATGAGCAAATTCTGGACTGAATTATTCAAGCTACAAGGCACTCAACTACAACGAAGTACTGCTTACCATCCCCAATCAGATGGGCAAAGTGAAGTGGTTAATAAATGTGTAGAAAGCTACTTAAGGTGTTTCATTAATGGGCAACCTAAGACTTGGGCTCAATGGATACCTTGGGCTGAGTACTGGTACAATACCACCTATCACTCCTCTACTAAGTGTACACCTTTCAAGGCCTTATATGGGAGGGAACCACCCCATTTATTGAGGTATGAACCTGGATCTACTTCAGTTGCGGCTATTGAAGATCAACTCATTGAGAGAGATGCTCTGTTAGATGAACTTAAGTTTTCCTTATTGAAAACTCAGAGTTCTATGAAGAAACAAGAAGATGAACATAGAAGGGATGTGCAATTTGAAGTAGGAGATAATGTGTATCTCAAACTCAGGCCTTACAGACAGAAATCATTAGCCAAAAGACCTTTTGAGAAGTTGGCAGCTAGATTTTATGGACCTTACCAAATTCTGCAGAAAATAGGCAAGGTGGCATACAAGCTAGCACTTCCTGCCACTGCTCAAATACATCCTGTGTTTCATGTCTCACAACTCAAAAGGGCCTCAGGCATTACTTCAGTGTCTCCTACATTACCTACTGATCTGTCAGCAGAATTGGTGTTGCAAGTTTTTCCAGCAGAAGTTATTGGTGTAAGGCAAGTTCCTAATGGAGCATCTTCCACTACTGAGGTGCTTATTCAGTGGCAGCACTTGCCTGTACAAGAGGCTTCTTGGGAGGAGTTTACTACCCTCAACTCTAAATTTCCCTCTTTCCACCTTGAGGACAAGGTGAAAGTTTGGGTGGGGGGTAATGCAAAGAACTGGGATAGACCCCCTATCACTGCTACATACATTAGAAGAAGGCAGAGCAACTAAGAGAGAATACCCAACTGATTAGTTCCTTAACAGAATCAGTTAGCTTTTATTGTTTGTTCTTAATCTTTCTTGATAGTTAGTTGTAACTAACTGATTCTCTTCTCTCTTGGAGGGAATCATTTAGAGCTATAAATAGAGTTGTAAGTGATTAAGAAAGTAGGCAATAACTGAGTATTGAATACATAAAGTGGAGAGCCCCTCTTTCTCTCGAATTATAGAGGAGAGTTTGGTTGATTATATTGTTTTTCATCCAAATTACTTACTATCTGTTACTTAGTTCTTTAGTTCATAGCAAAAAACTGATACCATGTGATGATATTTCTCAAACCAATTTTGAACCACTAACAGAAGAAAAGTTGCTTGCAACTTGTTATATTAAGAATAGAGATTGACTATAAAAATCACTTACAGCATTGTTTCCTGTGTTAACATATTCAGAAGGAAGCGAAGTGGAGTCCATGACATTTTCTTGGTTGCCATCCCAATATTGTAAAGTTTCCCCCACATGTAATGAGGTAATTTGAGTGCTTAAATCAGCTTCTAATGAACATGACAAATCTGGTTTCACATCCTCACTAGCGTTGTTTGGAGTTGAGCCACTAGCATTAAGTCTTGGGTCCACGTAAAAGTTTTCATCCGTATTTGCAATCCCAAGCT
This sequence comes from Patellifolia procumbens, assembly GCA_947645195.1. Lineage (NCBI taxonomy): Eukaryota > Viridiplantae > Streptophyta > Magnoliopsida > Caryophyllales > Amaranthaceae > Patellifolia > Patellifolia procumbens. The sequence goes on from CANSGD010000335.1 coordinate 691,090, forward strand.
CATCCGGATGATAGCCATCATCAACCTGATCGGATGTCCGACAAGCGCTTTCTTCATGAGCAATAGACTCGGAGATACCGGAATCATGAACAGGCACGGAGCAAGTATCCTGCATGTGATCCGCAACTACGTTTGTGTCAACACCTTCTGTTTTTTCCAATAGAAGATCACTGTCTGATCTTTCATCTAAACCAACTTTCTCAGAGACAACACCATCTACGCCTTGATCTTGTAGACCTGATTCAGAAATGCCCTCCATTGTAGAAGTATCTACCACTGTAACTTGAGAGGCACACCTCTGATCAAGTATTTGTCCTGACACATCAGTATGCATGGGGATTCCAATGTCACTAGAATTATTGAGGAAAGGTGAATCAACTTTAATATCGTCTGTTGAGTTACAATTAACTCCAGCAACCTGATCAACGGAAAAAACTGGCTCAGTTCCTGAAACAGCAGGATGAATTGCGTCACCACAAACTGAAGATCTTTCATCATCAAATACCACACCAGCTTTTTCTCCAGAAACATCATTTTGTAACCCCTGTTCTGTAACTTTCTTATCTACAAAATCTAATTCCTTCACAAGAGTACTATCATCTACAACTAATGTCAATTCTTGTTCACATGGAGTCTCCAACAGACTCTCACCATGCTCTTGCAAACCCTCATCTGCAGCAATAGATGGTACAAGAGTCCCCAGAGCTTCCGTTTCTTCATCAAGCTTCGGTCTAGTAGTGACATCATCAATACAGGGTATAAGATTTCCCATAGTTTCAGATTCCTCAACAAGTGTTGGCCTTGTAGATATGTCTGCCTCACTTGCTTCTTTGTTTCCATCATCTCGAAAAATTCTGATTTCGTTCAAATTGAACCCCTCCCTATGCAATGATTGCAAGGCAGGGACCATTCCTGGAAATAAATTAGTTATTTAGACATGCTTCTCTTGATTTAAACTAGTTAGTAGATCAGCTGGTAGCATCCACATGAATACTGTGCAATGTATGTCATACATGTAGGTCAAAAAGCCACCCAAGGAGGATTATAATTTGTGCCAATTGAAATTGGGAAGAAAATAACCAACGGAGGGAGTATTATAAGGAGAAAGAATAGCATCATAAAATTATGGTGTCATTAGTCCCTTGAACCTCTCACATTTGGTGAGGCAAAATATCAAGCATTGTTGTTAAGTTTGAATAACATTTTATAGTGGACACAGAGACTCTGAAGAGAGATGGAGAGAGAGAGAAAAGAAAACATGAAAGAAAAAGTGTGATAAAGAGAGAATAAGGGTTAAATGAAAAACAGAGAATAGGAAAAGTTTACTTGAAAGTGAAGTGTGAAATTTTTGGGACAACACAAAAAGGGATGTGTGAAATATCTTTGGATAAACAAATAAAATTAAGGTATCTAATACATTAATGTTGATCACACACCATAAAGACTCCACCTCCTGGGAAGTAGAACTTCTAGTGTATTTGTGGGTCAAGTAGATGACCACCAAATCTTCCTTGGATTGTTTTGCTGATTAGGAAAACATAATTAATTAACTGAGGCACCCAAACTCTTGAGACACAAACCGTATGTATAAGTTTGGCAGTCCATTATTAAACACTTTTTCTCAATTAACAATAACTTCATTTATGTGGAACAACAAATATGACTTTTCTCATCATTTACCTGTAAATACACATTCGCTGAATATCTCATCATCCAAGAACTGCTTCTGAAGCACCCAAACTTCACGGTTGGTACAGGGAGCTTTCTTCCGCACACGGCGTATATCTTCAGTAGTTGTTAGCTGTTGCCTTATTGTGCTGAGGAAATAACAGAGTTTGGAAGCGTGAGGAGAAAAAAGGATTACCAAGAAACAAGAACTATAGAAGAGAGAACATATGATCCAATTAAGACTTCCAATTATACTGACACTGCATACTGTCAAAAAAAGTCTCTGGAAGTCATTCCTCAAGATACACTCACTACAATTTCAAAGCAATCCTAGGAATAGGTAGACACCTTAAGATATTCACCAGCCATATATATAATAAGTTGACATATGTTAGTATACTCTACTGACAAGAATAAAACCCATCCAAGGAAGAGATATATTCGGATAAGAAATTCTGGACTGATTCAATACACCTTATGGAATTTCCCATTTTAACTCTATAATTTTTGCATCTTAACTGATGTTTTTTTTCTACCTTTTACTGCTCCTGGCTTTACCCCCCAAAACTTCCCGGTTATGACCCTCTATATGTCAGTCAACAATTGCAACAAGAATCTCTTAATTGTCCAGAAATCCCCAACACTACATAAGACTAGCACTTCTAATACTAAACAGATGAAAAAATCAACAAAAACGTTGCCCTAATTATCGTGTTTAAGATATAAAAGACCAAATTACCCCTTCTCCTAATTAAATACTCTCACCTATACGGCTATACCTCTCATGAGTTTCTATCTCAGTCCCTTTTCCCCACTTTCACCGGACCTTTTTTCAAACTCCACTCTTTATTGTCTTCTCAAACTAGACACATCCTCACATCATACTGCCATTTACTTGCCAAGCTTATTGAAATGAGTTCTTTTGGCTCAAAACTACCTAATCAATTACCCAGTTTGTAAAAAGCTTAATACTCTCACCGTCCCATAGTAAACTTTCCATTCTCCCTAAATGGTTGTCCCAAATAAAATTATCATTTCTCCAATTAGATGGGACCCTATAATAAAATAAGATTACTTTTCTTATTAGGTCCACACTTTGCTCATTGGGTCCATAAAATACTCTTTAAAAGTCGGTATAGATAGTTTATTATATAAATAATCACAAAAGACCGAAAACCAAGTACTTCCTTGATATGCATATGGTGGAGAAATGAGAATTTTATTATGGGACACACAAAATATGAGAAGTTTATTATGGGATACACGAAGTATAATTTTACGTTCAAATAAACTACCTTGTATAACTATAAAGCTTATCTAGCATTACCATTTCAAAAACTCCGTTAAAATTACCCTCTATAGCACCCACAAACTCATTTCCTTCCAACGACCTTGAGCAAAATCGGATAATAAACTCTAGAGCACACAGCCTCTCTTCGTATTTTGCTAACTCCGATTTTTACTTGCCACGATATACAAATAAGGAATTTTTTGTTTAAACTACCATATACATAACCTTTTTGGCAAATTTATACTTGCTTTTTGGTCGTAGTGTTGTATCATACCGACTTATGACACTATTTATATTCTCTACTTTGACCTCCTTGTATTATTTATATGTTAGAAAAATATAGTAAAGTTTAGATTATTTAGATTCGTCTCGGCATATAGTTTTTAGATATTATCAACTTTTTAGAGTTTTTACTTGTACACAAATGCAGTTATAAACGCTTGCAGACATGCCAAATCCTCTGGATAGAACAAAACGAAGAAGAAAATACAAATCTATGTTTAGAAAACTACATCATTACAAAAACAACTGACTAACACTAACACTCACACACTGCGACTAAATTTATCGTCAATGGGGCCAAAGAACCCACTTCCCTCCAATTACCTCCAACTGCAAATCAAATCATAAGCTCTTCGGTCAAAACAATGCAAATTTTTCTCTCATATATCCTCCCCAATTGAAGATTAAAGATAAAAGCCAATAAAGTTGTTGTAAGTAAAGAAAAAAATCCTTCAAATAATTTAAAGTTCGTTGGTTATCTTGCAAATCTAAATGGTACCACTATACTTTTAACTTTTCCATTTGGTATCCAATATTGTTTTAGATTCTACATGGTAGCAGTGTAACTTGGACTAATACTCTATCGTAATATTCCTCTAGATAAAAAGTTACTCAAGTGCGTGTTTCAATTGTAATGCCCAAAAAAACTTGACTAAGGTTTTGAGGTCATTTTAACCCTTAAGCTTAGTTTTACAAGGAGCGAGGAGCACCCAAGCGCAAAGGGTCTCAGGAGCCACGCGAGGCACGAGGCAAACGATGTGTTTTCCTTAGTGTACTTTCACCCTCTTGAATTAGGGTTTTGCCTATAGGTTTTTACCTTTCACCCGAAATTTTTTTCCTATTTTAGGCTTAGTTTATTTAGTTTGTTTAATTTAAGTATTGTTTAGTTTTCTTTAATTAGTTCATTTAGGCGTGTGTTTTTTTTTATGTAAATAAGATTTGTTTTACAAGATAAGATTAGTTAGTTTTAAAAGATAAGATTATGATTTTTTTAATGATATGAGTTAGGGGATTGTCCTAACCTATGTAGTAGGTGTACTTCACTTGATACCCGTCCTCGTACCCGATTTGTCCTGTATCGGGGACGATACTCCGATACTTCACTTAGTAATGTACCATACATACTCTATGTCATTTTTCAAATATGCCATTTTTTGTATGTGTCCCCGCATCCGTTTTTGTCCCCGTATCCGACTCGGTGCAACCTAGGTCCTAACCATATAGGGTTTTCTTATCTTTGTCTTGTTTGTTTAAGATTAGGTTTAGGCGTGCACTTAGGATTGCTTTAGGCGTGCACTCCTCCTCTATATATATATATATATATATGCTTGTGTAAACATCAATAAAATCAGAGCTTTGAGTTTAAGTAATTTCGTGAGACTTACTTATGATTTAAGGTTGAATACCTTGCTTGTGTAGCATTAAAGAAACCCTGGGATAGATTTTCTATTCCTTTAAACCGAGACTTAAAGGTTATTATCCCTATTCTTGGTTAGTTTCATTTCCTCCATTAAAATACACAACCCAAACACCCATCTTTTCATTAAAATTCACATGAAGCTTTGATCTTAAAACCAGAAAACATTTGTTCATAATCACGAACCCTAAAACTACATTCTTTGGATCGACATCCATATCAGCAAAGGCGCATATTATTTTCCATTAATTGTTTTTTCTTGAGTAAAAAATTTTGAGAAAAATAAATACTCCAAAAACGGAACAATATATTGCTTATTTTAAAAAAATAAAAAAGAAGCTTAATTAAAAACAAGTGCACAAAAATAAGAAACTAGTTAAATAAAAAAAACACTAAGGAGCGGTGCACGTAAATAGGGGAAGTGGGTCACCCTCTTGGCCACTTAGCCTTCTCTCTCATCATATCGAAGAGAAGAGAACTTCAATACTATCAATACTTCACTAAACATTTACCACGCAATAGTGACAATTGAAGAGAAGATAACTCCACGAACACTTTGTCGGCGATGAGCAACGGCAGATCTAACAAATCGGCAACACAACAATCGTTACCGTTTGCTATCAATCACACGCGAATTAGGGTTTTTTCATAACTAGGGTTTTTGATTTATGGTTCAATTCAAAGCATTTGAGTGAAATTAATTGGGGGGTTTTAATCGAATTTGAGATCTAAAGCATAGGTAAGGTTCAATTTGAAGAAAGCTTCCTTTTTTTTTAATTTAAACTCGGATCGAGTTAATTATGCGCAACTCCATGAGAAGCGTCCAAGTGGTGCGCCTCTCAAAATCGGGCCGAAGGCGCACGTCTCACGTTGCCACGTAAAACGCTTCAGCTCGCCGGACTAAGGCGTTTTGGCATACACCTCGCGTACCGCATAGGCGCACCTGAGATGCGCTTTCTAAAACTAAGCCTTTAATGTGCGGGGAAAGACTAGGTTTTTCATCATGGTGCGCAAAACGATGCATTATCGATCATATTTTCCAATTTCGACCTCGAGATTGATCATTAAGGACCAAAATGCCCCCAAAACTTTAACCGAGCAATTTTCCTTGTGCAACAAACGAAACACACAAAACAAGGCAACCCCTAAGCCTAATAAACCCCAACTAATCTTTTACTAAATGGAATGTTATTGTAGAGAATTAGTCCAAACTACATTGCTACCATATAGAATCCAAAACCAAATTTAGGTACCAAATGGAAAAGTAAAAGGTAGAGGAGTATCTTTGAAAGTGAAAAAACAAAAAATGGAAACCACAAAAGGTGATTAGTATATCTAATTAGTGTCAAAAGTGATTAGTGTTTTTTTTGACCATTCGGTATCACTATTAGTTTCCAGTTTTTGGTTTTTAAGATTTCAGAGTCATATGAAATACGTAGTGTTATAAACTTAAAATTGGTCGTACTCATAGTAATCAAGCTTATTTTGAAAACTTGCAACTAAAAACTAGAAACTACTTTTTCTAGTTTCCATATTTTGAATTTAGGTTTTCAAAAAAACTGAAAATGATAACTAATGAGACCTAAGGTTTTTGTTGTCAGCTTTTCAAAATAAACAAGATTAGTATAATTATGAGTCGTTCTAGTTTATTATACTTCCTCCGTTTTAGAATAAGTGATACAAAGTCACTTTTACGTTTTTTGAGGCAAAATTTGTTAAACTTATTAGATAATTAGAAGAGGGGAGTTAGACATTTAATTAATAAGATAATCACCACCCATCAACCGCTACAACCACCACCACCTACGAAATCACCACCACCACCTACTCTGACCACCACCACCTACTCGGATCTACCAATGCCACCACCACCACTACCCACGCAAACACCTCGAATCGACCACCCCACCCACGCAAACACCTCGAATCCACCACCCCACTCACGCAAACGCCTCGAATCCAACACCCCCACCCACGCAAACACCTTGAATCCACCACCCCCACCAGCGCAAACACCTCAAATCGACCACCCCACCCACGCAAACACCTCAAATCGAACACCCCACCCACGCAAACACTCGAATCCACCACCCCCACCCACGCAAACACTCGAATCCACCACCCCCACCAATCACCAATCAAACCTTCTTCGAATCTCGCTCTCTCTCTCCTCGCTCCATCACTAGTGGGTTCGGTTTCGTTGGTTGGTGGTAGTGACTTGGGTCGATGTGCTTGGCGATTGGTGGGTTGCTCCATTTGGATGGTGGTGGGGTCCGATTTGGGCCGAATTGGTGACTTGGGGGATTTGGGTAGTGGGGAGGGTGGTTAGGGTTGCGGTTTGGTGGTAGGTTGAAGGGAGGGTGGTTAGGGTTTCATCTTGGTGGTAGGTTGAAGGGAGGGTGGCTAGGGTTTTGTTTTGGTGAGTGGTTGGTGGTCAGGTGGTGGAGAGAGATGGGGAGGGTGGTAGGTTGAGGAGAGAGACTATTTAAGTTAGTAGTAATTAAGTTTTATTAGGATCACTTAAACATGGTTTAGTACTTTTAATAAGGGTAAAATTGTAAAATAACACATTAAAACTTACCAAATAAGGAAAAAACCCAAAGTGTATCACTTATTCCAAAACACCCATTTTTAGAAACTGTATCACTTATTTTAAAACGGAGGAAGTACAACCTTTCTCATATCACTGTAAAGTCATAATTCCGAAAACTGTGACACTGTATCGAAAGTATTCTTAGTCATTTTTTCTTGTTTTGTTTGTAAAAACTTTGACTTCCACAATTTGGTATTCCCCAACTTCATACTAACGGATTCTTATTGTAAAATTAGCAGGTCGAATATTGTGCACCTAGGATGGGCATCACTATTCACTACTTCAGTACATCCTTTACATTATTCTCTAACACTAAAGTCTAACCACTTGCTTAATATAGCTAATGAAACAAGATTATCCGTAGACTGGTGACAGAACGTATTAAACGATAGTTCATCAAGAAAAAACACAACATCATGGAAAAATAAACCCCACATACTATTGCGAAAAGAAAACCCAACTTTGTTTAGCCAATCTCCATCCATGTTTTAGTACAAATCACTATACCGGCTTGTATCAATTGGGAAAGAGGGAGCATATATACATATAGTAGCAAGTACCAACAGCCAAGCATTGGTTGATCTACTAGTAAAGGTATGTACGTCACAACCATAGAGGTTGATGAGACCACACTAGTCATTATAGGAACTTTGGGGATGAGAATTTCCTTTAGCCTTCCCCTACTCCGTAGGGCTTTTGCCCATCTAACAAGTCTGGAAAGAATAAAAATACATATGTATGCAAAGCATGAAAAATTAGCTGAAAAGGCGGCACTTACTCTCCATGCAAAACCGTAGAGTCATCCACAAGCACCTTTCGCTTGGGAGCAACAGAACGAACAGCAGTCCGCTGTCGCTTTGCTCGTGCCGTATCACGAACGGGTGGAGTGGGCTTCATTGTAATTGCTGTAGACCTACCAACTGTAATAAATATTTGTTAAAAATGAACAGAACCATTAGAAAACAGAGTCAGACCAGGCACCAAAAAAGATCAAAATGAAGGAGATCTAGTAAGCCAAGTAAATGGTAATGCAACCATCAATTCGGCCAGAATCAGGAACTGTATCATCAAAAGATATAAAGCAAAGACAACAGTTTGATACCTAAGATAGAGGATAACAAGTCATTGTCGTCAGGAATGAACTCAGCAGCTCCTTTGGACTGAGCTCCACCAGAAGACTCAACTGAATTAAAGCTCTGTATTGTCAGAGTACTCTCAGTAAAACTTCTTTTCCTCCCTGATATAATGTTTTCATCAGTAGCATCGCCATCCTTTGCAACGAATTCTTTACCAGGTGTAGAGTCAGCGAGGAAGTGGTCAGCTAAACCAGCAGCAGGTAAATTTGGTGTAAAAAGCAAGATCTCAGGGGGCGGGAAATCAGAACTTTGCAAGTTATTCTCTTCATCCAAATGATTTTCTTCAGCAAGTAGGTTGTCCAATTGCACTCCTAGATTGCTGTCAGCGGCACAAGTCACTTCATGAGCTATCTGGTCTGCCTTTGAAGTAGGTTCCACTTCATCTGTTACGTGGAATATAAAATGCATGAACTTTTAAAACCCAAAAATTCAGCTTACAATAAACGTCCCTGGCAAATTACTGAAATATAAGACTACAAACCTGAGACATTAGTAGATATCCCAGAAACATTGGTTGCATCTCCAAGTCCGGATAACCCAAACGAACTCAGACCATTGTCTTGATTTTGGAAGTGGGAGGCATCAAACGCGTTAATTGCTCCATCACAAGCATGTTGCAATTTGGAATTACACGCCTGCAGCACCGGAATAGCAAAGCCTGATGACTTTTCAATAACATTGGATTCAGAGGTCTCAGCATTCTTCACGATTAGACAAGACGGAACTGGATTCCGGGGTTCAGATCCACTAAATTCAGCTTCCACAGCGCCAGGAACTGCAGCGCCCATTGAAGAAGTGTTATTTTCCACTCCACTATCATGTAGTGGATGATAGGTGCCATTAAGTTCAGTTTTGTTGCAGCCAGCAAAATGATCACAACCTTGGACCTCCATGACAAAATTATCGGGAACTGGAACAGCAGTCCCATTTATACCTACTTCTTCAACATCACATTGCCCTTGGGATTGCACATCAGCAGCTATGATTCTTTCATTCTCAAGAGAACTGGAGTTGAGAATGTTTCCCACACTATCCTGACCTTTTGTTTCCTCTTTGTGCTCGTTGGAGGTAACGGATTGAGCAAAACCAGATGAGACGAATTCCATGGACTCATTTCTAAGTGTCTGCTCTTTTTCATTTTCCAGCTCATCCACACGATGAAAAGTTCCATTAAAATTGAATTGACCACCACCCAAATGTGACATATCCATTGGACTTGAAGCAGTTCCAGCCACTTCTTTTGCAGCAACTTCACACGGGGTTGGGTCCTCATCCATATGATCATCACTCACCTGTATTTCCTCTTTAGCGCTAGGCAAGTTTGGCTCCTCTGTTAATCCTGGAGTAGAAGGTGCCTGAATACTTAACAACATGAGTATTTAAAGCGATTATCACTCTTCTTTACATATACAAAATGTGTGCCTACCTTAAATTTAAATGTAGATTGTAATAATAATACATATGCGTGAGCGTGAAGGTGATAAATAACACAATTATGGACAGTTTCTTACCAGACTAATAAATATATGGTCCAAAGGAGAGAACAAAGTCTATCGACCGAATCGATCAAAACAAGAATCTAACCTGGATATTAAAGTAATCAGTGTTTGAAGCCAATGAAATCTAACCTGGATATTAAAGTAATTAGTGTTTGAAGCCAATGGAGAATCAGAAACATCCTCGTTACGTTCATCGGCTTTGGAAGGTGAGGATTCTTTTGCAGATTCTTTCAGAACAGCACTGGAATTTAAAGGCAGCCAATGATTAGGACACTGGAGAAAGTTATGACAATACATAATGGAAGTGAATCAAATGGATATCCTATAAGCACCTCATCACCAAGCGACACATTATATAGACGATATTTAGACAACAGAACTGAACCATCAAAGATTTCAACATATCCTAAAGACGCACATCTTACATGGAAACAAAAAATACTATAGCAGTAAAATATACCACACTTTCAATGCAGGCAAGTGTACATGCAAGGAAGCAAGCCCACGAACATTTGAAATAAACAACAACAAAGCCTTGTTCCCATTATGATTGGGGGTCGGCTAACATAAATCGCCATCTGAGAGCGTTGAAAAAAAGAGATGGCATCGACAAATGTGACAAAAAAAATAAAATACAAAGACAAACACATTAAAAATAAACAAATAAATAAGCTAATTAACCCCTTCCTCCACATGAATCCTTTCCCTCGTACCAACCAATAAAGGATTTAGAAGTTCATGATTCTCTTACTCTGTGTCAACCAAAATTCCACTCGTTCCAGCAGCATCTCCCTTGTCCATAAATAACTCCTGCATGTAAAAAAGCTTGGTCACAGAAGATAAGAGGGCAAACATGTTTTATCAGGGGAAGCATACGATAAGCTAAATAGGCACACTAGCAAATATCCTTCAAGTTCGTAGCTGTCAAGGATTTAATACATTTTTTGAGGGTTAGTTTTTCACTCAAGACAAACCCACCAGTTCCATCACCCTATATCTGGCACAAATCTAACTGAAGAATCAAACATATTAGCCTCTACCCATTCCCACTTTTGGTTTCCAATTCTCAATTATACATTTAATCAGGAAAAGATGCCTCAAGCCTTGAGGTGCACACCTCGCCCTCCACTCTGGAATAAGTTGCAGTCAGGCAGTGTGTACATCGCAGAAAAGATTGATTGCCAAGAGCATAACCTTTGAAGCACATTTAGTCAATTAGCGCTTACACTTAGAATGTAACTCTCTGAATCCAATAACTAAATCCTAACAATAACATTAAATGACCTCATAAAATTACCTAACCCCAGATTTGCAATCTACTCCCCCTTTGTCTCTCAGACCTCATAAGCATACACAGATAGTATAGTATAGCTGTCCTGTCCCGTATATGCCGGTACCATAAATTAGTATGTGCCTCAAATGTCCCCTCAGCCTTGACTGTCATGTCTCCCCCTCTTAGCTATTCTCTATGAACAAATACAGTAAGAGGGCTGTGCAAATTACCAGTGCAAGTTACCACTCTGAAAAAAGTTGCAGGAGGCTCTTCATACATCATAGAAAAGAAAAGGATTGCCAAGAACTATACCATTTAAGCAGATTTAGTTGATTGGCACTAATAGTGAGGATGTAGCTCTTAGAATCCAATAACTAAAGCCTAACTGATACATTAAGTGACCTTCGAAAAAACTCTTAAACGGAATTACCTAATAACAGATTTGCAATCCACTTTGTCCCTTACCTTTATTCAGACCTCATAGACATACACATCTCTATACTGTAAGGGAAGAGGGGTGGGACACCAAACTTATTGGATTGCCCATTTTACCCTTACCCTTTAGTATTAAAAAAAACAGCAAAACCCCCAAATAAGAACCCACCCACGTAACAAAAAACTCCCTCCTCACCCCCCCCCCACACCCCACCTTTTAATTAAAAAAAAAACAAAATTAAACTATCTAACTAACCCCCCACACCCCACATTTAATTACCCACTATCTAACCCACTATCTAACCCCCAAATAACACCCCCCACGTAACAAAAAAACTCCTCACCCCACACCCCACCTTTTAATTAAAAAAAAAATAATTAAATATCTAACCCCCAAATAAAAACCCCCCATCTCACCTCCCTCTCTCTCTCAATACCTGCAAGTTTCAGAAATAGACAATTGCAAAATGAAATCAAAAGAATTCAACACAAATTCAGATCCTAATCAAAGCGAAAGTAACACAAAAATGAGAATCAAAACCTCGAAGAGAATTGAAGCGGGAAATTTGATCAGGAGGAAACTGAGAAGAATCACAATTAAATAAGGGAGGGGTAAATTAATTAACATGAGATCTAACATTTAATCAACCAACCCAGCCATGACCCACCGACAACCCCACCACCATCACCACCAATTGCCCCACCACCACCAGCCCCACTGACCCACCACAAAGCCACCACTAAGCCACCGCAAACCACCAAAATCAACCCCACACCACCCTAGAGGCACCGAAATCAACCCCACACAACCACAGAGGCACTGAAATCAACCCCACATCACCACATAGGCACCGAAATCAACCCCACATCACCCCACAACCACCGCAAACCATTAAAACCAACCCCGCATCCACCGATAACCAGTTTACAACCACCCATACCACCCCACGACCACTGAAAACAACCGAACAACCACCGAAAAACCACTCTACATCTAGATCTCTCCTCTTCTCCGACGAGCACTTACTTAGATCGAAGATGGAGGAAGTAAATCTTCTTTCTTCATTTTCCTCTTTCATCTTCGTCGTTCGTCGGCGATGAAGGAACGCGTTGGTTCGTCTTCTTCGTCGGCGGAGATGCAGCGCCGTTGTGTCGTCAGGGATTTGGAAGGGCAGCGACGTGGAAAGATTGGGAAGCGGGAGAGAGAAAGAGCGGTAGTGGGCTGGTGGGAGTGGGTAGCTGGGTGGTGGTTCAATAGGTGGTTGAGGTTGGATGAGGAGAGAGAGGGAGTGGAGAGGTTTTAATTAGGTTAGTGATTTAGATTAAGTTAAGGAGAGAAAAGTAATTAGGTATTGTTTAATTATGGTTGAGTAAGGGTAGCCTTGTAATTTCATCTATTAAAACTTTCCATCTAAAGAAGTGTGTCACTTATTGTGACATTGCCAAATAAGGAAAGTGTGTCACTTATTAAGGAACGGAGGAAGTATTTGTTTACAAGAAGTTGTGTTATTTTCTTTCTTTGTTATTACATAGTTGAACTCTTAAGATGTTTTTGTTTACAAAAAGTTGTGTTCCGTTATTTGCATATTATTTCATAGTTATTCAGGTTTTTTAGGGACATATTATTTTGAGATATACAACTTACAATCGACAACTTTGATGAATTCATATATGTTTCGCCAATGTAGCCTAAAAAGTCGCCGCACGCATAGCGTGCATAAAAGGCTAGTGTACTATAATACAGCTGTCTTGTCACATATATGACTGAAATATAAATTAGTATCTGCCTCAAATGTCCCCCTGAACTCTGATTCTCCTGCCTCTCTCTCTTAGCACTTCTCTCTATGATAAACACGGAGAGGGCAGTGCACATTACCAGCGAAACCATCAGATAAGGGCCGGCAATACAGGTAACAAGTAATTCTTTTATTGTCAGAACCACTTAACTTTTTAACCTTTGTAGTTAACTTTATGAGTATCTTCTGCAACATTTTCACTTTGACGATTTTGTAACTTTATTACTTTTTGCGTAACTAATTGATTGTCTGACTGTTGACTGTCTCTCATAAGAATCTGCCTAAAATTAAACGCTTTTAATTATACTAAGACATCTATGTAACAGCTATGTAACTGACCGGATAGAAATTGAATCTCTTAGAACTTTAATATCAGAGTCAGTGCACATTGATAGACAATAAGAACTAGATAATGTAAATACCTCGTCAAGATCTAAACCAATTTGAGATGCATCACCATCACCAAATCGTTCTGAAACACAGCGAATCAAATGATTAATGACAAAATATGCATTAATGTAACATCTTTGGACCATGAAAAAAAAACAATATTCTAAAGGCAATATTAAAATTAAACCGAAGAAGAAACAACTGACCATCAGGACCAAATTGCGATGATGGAAAAGCCACACCATCCATAGTGTCCTGGAGAGTAATTTGCTCTCTTGTACTAATATGGTGATCAACAAAGTTGCTGCAGGATACAAAAAATTGTTAAACATGACAAAAGCATCATATTCGAATATTCTTCACCGCCCTCCCCCCATTGGAGAAAGAAAAAGAACCTAGACATCATACAACTGATAGCTTCATTAAGGAAATACAAATTTATAATAGAAACCAACCCCTGATATATTTCATTGTCTGGAAGCTCAAAATCGTCAAGATCAAAGGTCTCTGGCAAAGTAATTGAATGGTATGGTGCTTTAGACTGCTCAGGAGGTAAATCAACTGCTGTCGAGCGAAATGCTTGCTTCACCTTAAGCAAAGCCTCACTACAATCGTCAAAGAGGTAATTCACTTTCTTTGAATATATCCTAACAACACCCAGCAGCAAATGGCTAGACAAGCGGAGTGCAATTGGCACATCTGGGAACAGTATAGAATCTGGAAAAAGAAAAAAAAAAGGCATTATTAAAGAAAATCAACTACCAGATTTGTTGCATTTAAAGTCCATAAATTTTACATATCTGCCACATCAAATTTCCTTCCATTTTAGATTGTCACGTCAGGGAGGGAACGTAACAAACAAATATTTTCCTCCACCATCCTCATAAAACTTGCCCCTATTTATTTTAGATTGTCACTAAAAAAATTGATCCACTTCTTTCATAAGGTAATGTGGTCCCTATAATCTCTATGTTCTCCTATCCCACATGCAAAAAAGACAAAAATACCTACCCACTAAATACAATTCTAAGAAAACTAAAAGAAGAGAAATGGGACAAACAAAACGGAACAGAAGGAGTCGTCTTTCTCCCAATATATTTGCACTTTATTCTTTTCTAGTTATTGCCAAAATGCTTCCATAATTTAGATAAGCAAATAAATATTAAACTTTCCCATCAATCCCTTCGTAATATGTCAACACATCGTAATAAAACTCTATGTGCGTCATTCAGAGGTATTCATGCAGCATAAGAGGTGAAATTATTGCATTTGACATCTGAATCTGCATGTTTGCCAACTACAGCAGAGGAGAAGGAACATGAGAAAACTTACAGCCTATATGGTAATTTTGTTTACCATGCAGTGGTCTAATCCATGGCAATAATTTACGTACAGAACACTAAAGAAGCAAAAATATAATACATTGATGATCAACATGCAAAAATGTAATTTACGCCCAAAAAAATGCATAAATCCAAAGGAAGTATATTAATGCTCTAAAATACTTCTTCTCTTGCATTGCTCAAGATCTAATTAATCATCCTCAGACTAGAGGCATTTATGTCGGTTCTAAAACATTCTTCAAGAACAAAAAATAAGCTGCTGGAGGACGAAAAAGAAGGTCAATTAATTCAACAAAAGCTAGCAGAATAGGTATCATCATATAATATATTTTCAACTGAGTTAGCATGAATTGATCAAGAAATTTTGTATCCTTGCATCATTTGTTTCCAAATATATTGAAATTCCATCACCAGATAACAATTATCAACGGCTCTACCATAAAAAGAGCCAAGGCAACATTATAACTGTTTTTAAGCTTACAAAGACCCCCAAAGCCAAATCGTGACAGCTTTAAACAAGCTAAAGTAGCAGAAATATTAAAATTTTGACTATGGCCAGATTTTCCTTTCTCATCGCAGCTAGATTGAGGGCTGATGCCTTTGCGATTTTCTGAAAGCTTTTCCTTTTTTAACAGTAAATGGTGATTTCATCTCCACAATATTCTCGTATAGCAAGAACCTATACTCTCAACCCATCTTTAGTCTTTACGAACGTCCCCCAACAATGTTTCTTTCATCCTTGATCAACTTTAGTGGAAAAGTTACTTCCAGATAAAAGATCATCTCATTGTGAGAAACAACCTAATACCTCTTTATTTAAGTTTCTTCTCTCAAACACATTGGTACAACTACAAGCCAAATTATAGGGTTCTCCGCTAATTCCAAAAATGCGCCACAATTCGACTAAGATCTTTCCTGCACTCTCCCTTTAATTGAACATTGTCCCTTCTTTTCCTTTATTGTGTCAATTGAGTCCTTCCATAAAACTAATTTACATCAAAAGGCAGAAAATTTTTAAAACCATCTGCTCAAGGATAACATTGAAATTAGCGTTGCAGATGGGCCATCAATTGAACATTAAGGTGAAACCTTCATTAGAAAGTTGCCTGGTATCGATAGGGTCACTAACAGATGAAAACTTTGCATGGAGAGAACCTACTCAAGAAGAGACTCCCATTTACAAAGAAACAAGTAGATTTGTAGTCTTCACACTTTAGCACATTAGACCCTAATTCTTCAATTTAAAAAAAAACAATTTGAAACAATAAAAATTCAATTTCAAATAAAATAAAGTTTTTATCTATTAAAATAATCATAATTGGAAAAAAAAACAAGGTGAAAGAAAAAGCCTTAGCCACTTAACTAAAGTGGTATTCACTTTACCTTAAATTTAATGAATTGGACTTATTTATGCTGAAGTGAACTTATTTTTACCAATTTTCTAATCTTTTTCTTCTTTGTGGTTGCCGATTTCTACTTAACAATACTAAGTTGAACTTACTTATAGTGAACTGAACTTATTTTACTAATAATTATTGTTTTAAGGTGAAGTGAACTAAATATTCTAAGCTGAATTTTGAATCCACATTTTCACTACTGGGTATGGAATAGTTGTGATTCCACTTTCCAATGGAACCAAAGACTTTTTAATTTTTGGTTTTGGAATATGTAGAGCAAAGCAAAATGGCTT
The DNA here is from genome assembly GCA_947645195.1 of Patellifolia procumbens. Lineage (NCBI taxonomy): Eukaryota > Viridiplantae > Streptophyta > Magnoliopsida > Caryophyllales > Amaranthaceae > Patellifolia > Patellifolia procumbens. Next base: position 707,903 of record CANSGD010000335.1, read on the forward strand.
CCTAAACTACATGTGCTTGTTATAATATGAAGTTCTAGGTGGTCAATGCCTTTTCGACGCAATTTTCATTTTGGGGCATCCGGAAACAGCCTCTTTGTGTATTCAACACAGTGGTAAGGTTGCGTACATCCGACCCCCCCTCCCTCACCCTATGGCGAGAGCCTTTAAGACACTGGGGTAATGTTGTTGTTATTGTTGTTGTTGTTGGTATGGAATAGTTTGCCTGAATTCAAATTATGCTGAAATTTTACGAATTTTGTTTGCTAAACTTAATGACATGACTTCTTCTCTCCAAACAATTAACCTTAAAAAAAGACCTCCCTTCTGTAGTACTAGTCTCACATACACGCTATACGTACGAAACAGCTAAAATCTAATAAAGCAGTTAAGCTATTTTTTTCAACTTCGTTTTGCACATTTTTTATATTTGGTGTCCACCCTCTCGTTCCTTATATAATAGAGATTAATTCGTCCGCATTTCTGAGACCCGCTAATATTAGGGAAGGTAACATCAGCCTAAGATTGTATAAAAATCTTTACACATTGTGATTAATTACTCGCGGCAAAACGATGCATCATATTCACATAAATTACTCAATTTGGCAAGTATAAAGAGAAAGCTTACCAATATCAGGGAGAGTAACACCAGGCTAAGATGATTACTTATCGCGGCAAATAGATGCATCATATTTACACAACTCACTTCGGCAAGTAAAGATAGAAAGTTTTAATTGGCTCAATTCATTGACAAGGTTATACTTTTGGGGAGGATTATATACTCTAGTACTCTACCATAACTACCACTAAATATTAAGGTAGAAACTGCAAATTATCTCTATTCTATAAGGGAAGAGGTGGGGGACACCAAAAATCAATATTTTCCTTTTTTTTTTATTCTTAATTGAATGAAACAAATCTCTCTCTATAACTAACTTTTTCATTTATCGAATTTTCCTTTCTACTTTCTATTTTATATGTTTTAGCACGCATCGCATGCATTTAATACTAGTTACACTTATAAACTAACATAATGCAAGCTAATTAAAATCAAAGATAAGTTATGGGGTTTATATATCACAGTTAGAAGTTAAGGGGCCTAATCTCACGTCCGGGCAAAGTTAAAGGGGCTAATTTAACACTTTCGCGTAATTAAAATCAAAGATATGATAATAAAATTTAATGAACTAACCAACGGAGACGCCAATATCAGTATCAGCAACTTGATTCTTCCGAAGCTTCCGCTCCAAATGAGCAGCAATCCATATAGTCCCCAAAGGCCCTTTCTTGGCCAATATAAACTGCGAATAAAACATTTTAACTCTTCCTCCTTCAACTCAGAAACCCTAAAACATATCAGTATTACTCCGTCTTCGAAAAAACATCAATTTCTCTTCATAAATCCACCAGAACCAAACAAAAAACCCTAGATTTCACTAAATTAAGCTAAAACATCACCGATAACGATTCACAATACTTCAAATACGATAATTCGCCGGAACCCTAACTTCAGTAGCTATAAACAAAACTTCAAATTACATCAAAATTGATCAATTCCATGCAATTCAAGCATACACCAGCTCCAAATTAAGCTAATTCTGCACAAAAACCCTAACTTCAAGAGCTCAAATCTTCAACTGTTGAATCCCCAAAATAAACCTAAATTTTAGCTTCTGAAACACAAATTAAACTAAAAAGTTACGAAATTGAGTTGAAATAGTAAGAATTTGAAGGTGTGAGAATCGAGATCGAAAAAGGAGGGAATTTCAACGAAGAGGAGGAGAGAGAAAGAGGAGGTTTTAAGAGAGAGAAAGTGAAGAAGAAGAAAAATAAAATTAAGTAAAGTGAGAAAAGAATCTAACTGAAATTAAATTGCCGTATGTATAATGGAAGTGTTATGTGCGTTTTGAGTATAAGGATAACTTAATAGATCTAACCGTTGATTTAAGTATCGTGTGTGATTTAGCGTTTTGATTGACGGATGAGATTGTAGAGGAATGCGCGCTGTGTGATTTAGCGTTTCAGTTAGAAATTTGAGGGGATTTGGATTATTTGAGTTTGAAATTTTGGTGCAATTTTTTAGTTAGTTTTGTTGAGCGCCATACACTCATAGTTCCAAAAGATTTGAAAATTTTTGGGTGTTATAATTTCGCAAATGTGAAAATTTGTTTAGACGGTCTATTTATTATTATTTGGATAAATCGTCTATTTATAAGGTTATGAAATATTATGATTTATAATAAAATAAAAAGTAATAATATATATCCATTGATTAAGAAGCATACATACACGGTACATGTATATAGAGAGAATCTGATTTATTTTTTAGTTTTGGAACTATGTAACATCAGATTGCTATTATATTATAACCCTTTTATCCCACATATGGAAAGGCTATTATACGTAAAGATGTATTCTAACAGTAATTAATGATTTATGTTTAATTTAAACATTCTACAGCAATGTTCATCTTTCATTAATGATTATATAACTACTTTGGGGTATTAGATATGATACCAAAATCACCCATGTTATATAATCCCTTCATTCTAGTGAATTCTACCTAATTATTGTACATATAATGATTGAGGTTTAAAGTATGGAAAGATCATTCATGTGCATTCTTGTGGGTTTTTCAAAAAAGAAAAAGAAATCACATTTTAGTAAGTAGGTTTACAGGAATCTTATGTAATAGTCCAAAAAAAAAGGCAAAAGAAGAAAAAAAATATTTTAAAGTTAAGAGAAGGTATTGTATCAAACGTGTCTGACCATAATATTTGGTCAGTCGGATTTCAGTTGGTTTCAAAAAAAATTCAATTTGATGTATTTTGATTTTAGTTGTTCAGTAGATAAGTTCGGTTGGACCTTCTATTCTTTCAGTTGGACCTTCTGTTCATTCAGTTGGACCCCTTATAAGTTCAGTTGATCTATTTTCTTTCAATTGGATGTCTTTTAAATTCAGTTAGTTATCCTATTGTTTCATTTACGTGTTTAATTCTAACTGAAAACAAAACTTAAGTAAATGAAAGCAAATTATTTTTCAGTTAGTTATCTTATTGTTTCATTTACTTGTTTTATTATAACTGAAAACAAAACTTAAGTAAATGAAGTAAAATAAGTTCTAAATGAAAGCAAATTAATTTCCAGTTACTTATATTATCCTTTCACTTAGTTTTCGTATTCTTTCATTTAACAACTAACTAAAATAAAAAAATAATAACTGAAAACAAAACTTAAGTAAATGAAAAAAATAAGTTTTAAATGAAAGCACATAACTTACTAAAAACCCTTTGCACTCGTTATTTCGTCAAATGATTTTGACAATTACAGTAACTCATCGACCTAAGTGCACCAGTATTTCGCCATTGCAATTCCATCAACCAAATCGGCTTAATTCTAAGGTATTTTCCCTTAATACTCGACAAATAGTATTGCATCACTAGTTCCAATTATTGTATGTGATATTTGGACAGTCATATGTAATTGCAAGAAGTAAATGATTCTTGCTTATCTGATTGATTTAAGACTCATGTTTGGTGGTGGTGCCGTGGTGGTCTGGCATGGTGGCCGGCGGTTTCTGGGCGTGGCTTCGCCGGAGGTTGCTGCTACTTCATTGTTGTTGTTGTTGTTGTTTGCGTGAAGTAGAAGATACTTCCACTGTTTTTTATTAGTTGACCTGTTTATTTTATCACGTTTGCCAACGCGTGATTTCAATCACTTTTATCTTGAAAAATTGATGAGTAAAAATTATAAAAGTATGATATTTTGAAAATATATAATTAGACGAATCTAACAAGACCCCACATGACTATATTTTCTTTTACGTATAAATCACAAAAGATAGTCAAAGTAGATTATGTGAATAGTGTCAAAAGTAAAAACGTGTCAACTAAATAAAAACGGAGGAAGTAAAGTATTAGGCTCCGTCTAACAGTAAGTATTGGTGAGACGGTCTGACTCAATACTTTCACAAAAGTTAAACTCAAGAGAATAGGTGCAAAATCAATTAGTTGTATATTTTTATATATATACTTCGAAAGCAACTAAGTATAAGAATTTCAATGTTATCGTATTTATACTTTATCCAGTTATTATAGAGTCCATATGAACCTCTAAGAAAATAAATTCTTGCTAGTCGCCTTAAAACCTCCAGTGCCTTGTCCCTCATTTTTTCTCTCGCCTTTTACGCACTCTATATTTACATTTCATTTCTAACTTTTCCGTCCTCCTTAAGCTTATAAGTTTATTGCATTTATTTTTAGCATGCTCAAAATCTCTTGTACTAGCATATTATCAAATCCAGTAGTCAATTCACGCTCGATTGCAATATTTAGACATGAAAAGAGAAATAGAGACAAAAATGGTCAAAGGTACACATTAAATATCGTGAATTATTAAGTAAAACTTTCAAATTTAAACAAAATGAGTATTATATAAATCCGTAGATATTATCATGATATATTGATTGAGCAAGTAATGCTTGTCATGAAAAAATATTTAGTATATTAAACTTTATTTACAATCTTATTTTCCCATCATGCCTAAAATTATTGAGTAAAATAGATTCATTTTTTCAATACAATCTTATTTTCTAATTATTGAATCAAGGCCAACCATTAGATATAACTCTAGCAAGAAAAATAATAAATTTTCAATCCTATATATTTAATACTGCATTTCTTCATCAAGCTTTGACCATAAATTTAATTGGAACTCTGATGATAATAGTGGTAGCATTTTTAAAACTCGATTCTAGAATAATGTTCACATTTTTAGGCCAAAAATTCAACAAGGATTGTAAGAACAAACCATATGTGCCAAAATGGCGAAACTATGTGGGTACATACCAATCTATACATGTTTAATCTCCCACACTGAATCCCACCTAGTCACTTCATGAGCGACTACATTGCCTACTTGATTCACATGAGAAAAATGAAAGACATTAACGTTCAAAGAAAGCTTCACAATATCTTCATATAGCAAAAAGAAAATGAGGGCAACACCCTCATGCTCGTTATTTACAACATTCATGAGCCCCATACGTGGCTCAGACGATGGATGTTGTTACATCCCAGACGCATAACGAACATTAGACCCATTTGTGCTACATCGGCCTTGAGCACATTGGAATTATATATAACACCTTCTTTCTTGCCAAACATCCATTGGTATAGTTTCCTTACCTCATCTTAAACTAAAACACCAAGTCTCACACTACCAACCCAAGATGTGCATCCAAAATCACTTTGACATTCCTCGCGCTCAATTTTCATCCATGTATTAACCAGTAGGGGACAATTAGGTACCCATGAAACACCTTTTTCCGCATAGCCATTGTAATCGTCGACTCATTTCAAGCAATTTTTAGTATCGATTTCTGAAAATGATTTAAGAGGCTCAAAAACAACCATTTCGACTATACAAAGCTGCTTATGCTGGCTTAAGAAATTCTAGCACCTTCAATTTATCAATTTGCTCACAACTAAAGGATGAAGTAGGAGTATCTTGAAGCAGCTCGTTAAACTCACTAGGCCATCATACCCATCACACACTTTGGCACTCAAAACAGGGCAAAAATAATGCCTTCGTTCGCCATCAAACAAACTCCACACCTATCAGGGCACATGCCTATGAAACAAGGCAACATTCACTACCAAACTCCCCTTACACGCCATTCAAATAAGATGTGATAACTTTGATGGACCCTTGATCCCCAAACTAGCTGATGCATATCGTGTTCGTGCACTCTCACTCGAAGCTCCCATGTTCCATAATGTCCCATTCTTCCAATATGGTAGTCGAACCAAATGATATAACGATCCTCACTCTTTGGGCAACAAAATTTGTATTATATTGTCAAAAAGCGAGACCAAGTGACATTAACCACAAGCATTATATTTTTCCTTTTGAGAATATGCTCTAAATCCGAGTCACATCCCAACCATCGTTATCATGGTCGATGAGGTACGATGCTACCAAATCAGGATCACTATCCGACTGTGGAGTCAGAACACCACGTTATACTCGCTACACAACCACGCCTCATCCCACTCACTCATTGAATATCCATTGGCCACTCGCCATTTTAGCCCATCGAGAAGGAGAGCTTTTGACCCCCCTCTCAAATACTTCACCAAGTATGGAGAATCAAAACCCCTTCTATCTTTTTCAAAACTCGCAATGGTTATATTAAGGAGCTTTGAGAGCAATGTCCACCAAAGGGCTCAACCCCCCCTTGCATAATCTATAAGATTGATTTGTTACTAGAGCTAAATGAAAGCCTTTAAGATCCTTATCCCCCACGACCTTCGAAAGAAATGAAGATCTTTTATTGCTCCAATGCAACATCCTTTGCCCCATAATTTAAACCCACCAAACCGAGCCACAATAGAATGAATTTCATTAACAAAACCTTCCACAATTCAGAATAAACTCATCATGTACGTGGGTATCAATTTAGCAACATATTAAATTATTTCCTTACCAAGATGAGACAACTTTTCTTTCAACCGTTGCAGTTTTTTTTCAAATACAATCTTTCAAATATTCAAACACCATTCTCTTTGACCTGCGTGCTAATAATTATTAGAAGCCCAAAACTTTTGCATGTCCTTCAACCTCTCCCACAAACAACACCTCAAGAATTTCCCGTCGCCTTTCCGATCCACACATTTGTTAAAAGCTACTTCCGTCTTTTATATAGAGTACTAAAACAATAACAACTTTGCCTGTAAACAATTTTTCGAAGGATCGAAGTTGACAAATATAATACATAATTCATATTACAAGCTTCATTCAATCGTACAAGTCTAAGATATACCATATGCACAATAATTAATGTGCATACAAGGATTAAGATTTCAATGACCCAGTTCAACATTTGCAATGCGTTTTTGATCCAACACCTCGGAACAAATTTGCCCCATGGTTTGGTAAAACGATACAAGGTTAGTGAGTTGCTCTACTGGCATTTTTCCAAACATTTTCCGCGCCAAATTTCCTTTCTCATTGTTCTCTTGACCTTCTTTCATTCTAGTTTCTTGGTGGTGCCTGAGCACAGTATTAGACTGCAATAAACCAATTTAAAGCATAGTTATCATGTTGAAACCTCTTAGATAATTATATATTGATATGTAAGTATATGATATACGAATTTGGGTAATATGAGTATGATATGATTCGTGTATTCATTATTATTTGATCTTATATGAACTTAACATATTAAACAAGAAAACTTTATAAGAACAAGATAAATCCTTATTCGTCACCTGAAAACTGATATATCCAACAATAAAAGTTGATATTTTCTATAAGTAGTATAATTTTCTCCCCCGTGTAGCTCAAATTTTTAGCTAGCGATATGCATAAGTGTAAAATTATGTTACCTCAAGAAATTCGGCTCCAATTTTTAGCTCAGATTCTTCAGATGAGTTTATTTCATTTCTTGAGCAATAAATATCTCTTGCAAGCGAAAAACTTCGAACTAGAACTCTCCTCTTCTTCTCGAATAATGTGCGATCAAACTTTAATGACTTAGGCACATTTGTTACACTAGTAACCTTCTTTTGGTACGCGATCACCGCCTTCACAAATTCCTGTTTATTTGACATAATAGTACATTATTATCTCAAATCCACGTGATCAAATATAAAAATTGATTAAAAGTTCTAATCTTATGTTACAAACAATAATATAGGCATATAAGTACATGATTGCATTACCTGATAAGCACATGGACAACCCGGATAATCAAACTCATCGGAGTTAGGTCGCCTCATCCTCTCTGGATGGAACTGTAGCCCCATGATGAACTTTCCTTCCTCCGGGTTGTACGTGTTTGGATCGTAAAACCCTTCGATCAACCCATCTGGTGCGAATGCCATAGGAACGAACCGTTGGGCTAATTGTTTGACTCCTTGGTGGTGATAACTGTTCACAAACATCTCCATTTCTTCTCCTTCTCTAACCAAAGACTCCTTAAACCATCCATGTAATGGAGTACCTTCCAAAACTGTAATGGGATGCCTGTGACCATCATAGTTGTCATAGTTCATATGGACTAGCTTTTGTTTTTCAGGTATTTTTCTTGAGAGTTCTGTCTCTATATCTTGGTATAAGGCCCCGCCACATGCTACATTTAGTACCTAGTTGGAGAAATAAAGGACCCAACCTTCTACAAGTCATTAAGGGAATCTAAATTCTTTGTAAACTTTTTATAAATAAGAAATTACACAAGTTACAGAGGATTTATTTTTACTATACAAGCAATTTACACCATAAACATAGCTAGGTAGTAGTCAAATATTGCTTAAAGGAAAAGCTAATGAACGCCCCAAGAGTGTTAGATAAGGTAATTAAGTGAAAATATTGAATTAATATAAACATTCATTACACTGATTGATTGCTGATTTTGGCATCATTTTGAGAAACATATATGATTACCGTCCTGAGAACGTTTGTTAGCAAGATCCTTGAAGTGTAATTATTTATTAATAGTTGAAATACTTAACGGGAAAAATTGAAAAACCACTTATAGTGACCTTTGTTTCAGAATATTATAGAAATACAAAAATGTTTATAAGTTGACAAATATCTTCAAGTGATCATAGCTATTGCAACTTCATAACTTGATTCTTAAGAAGGGGAAGGATATATGCTAGAATTTGGCCCGAGATGAAGTCTAAACAAACTATATGCGTACCTGTGATCCACGACATATGCCTAGATAAGGGATGTTACGCTCAAGGCACAGCTTGGCGAGCCTAAACTCAATGGAATCCTTTTCCTTGTCGATGGCTGTATCACTAGCATGGAGTCGTCGTACCTTGTTGAGCTCTTCGGGTAAAAGATCACATGAACTTAAGTCGGAATCGTAGAGAGAGGGGTCAATGTCTTCGCCTTCGCACAAGAGCACACCATGGATGGGCTCAAAGCTTTCTAGATGCATATGTATGCCACTCACCCGAGGCACTATTATAGGTACTGCCCCATAATTTACTATCAAGTCTAAGTGGTATTCACCTTAGAGATCCAAACCCATGCACAAAACACTCGTGTTAATATATATGTATAAACTACGGATCTTATTAAACTCGTTTCAATATTTATAAGAAACACAACTATTATATAATTTGTAAGCATAAATGAAGAAATTAAACTTCCATGGTCTAGAGATGGTGAATAATTAATGCAAATGTGAAAAACTGAATTTGGGAGGGCAATAATCAAGAACAAGAATTATCTTCAATTTTATGTAGTTTTATGATTCAATAATTCATTCAACAACTACAACAAAATCTAGTTCCAAAATGATATGGTCTTGTTATAACTCATTGGATTAAATGAATCAAAGGGCAAATTTATCTTTAACAATTAGTGCTCGAGGATAAGTTTGCAATCCCACACATAAGATACTTGATCGATGTGTAATTATTTATTTGTTACTCCATTACCAGGCAGTGCCTGTTATTGTTTCATCATTACTTGAGATGAATTGGTACCCCTAACTCCCCCGTCCCTCGATCAGTCACAAATCAATTTCGTACGAGTTAGCCATGATAAGTTCACAAATCAATTTCATTCGAGTTACCCACCTAATAATATAGTACTACTTGAGAAACATTATCTATTATTCCGAAAAAATTACCGACACAAATAGGTTCCGAGACTCATATTTAGTCATAGTTGCTAGACCATACGCATACGCATACAACACTAGTAGCCCGTAAGTCAAGATATCAGATACAATTGATAAACTCACAAGCTGTAAGAGAGAAACTCTCCTAGCTAGCAGTTCGGAGTCGCATACCACGGGCCGCGCTAGGAGGCCTTGTGCAATTGTGCCATCCCATGACCCGTGTGTATATATTAATAGGACTCTATAATAAACAAAGTTTTGCATTTGAAACATGAAAGTTATAATTATTCTATATAGTTGGTAAAGTTAAGTGTTATATTGGATCGAAATTTGTTACAGATCATCTTCGCTAACACCACAAGTAAAATCTCGTTAAAAAAAAGTAAGGAAATCTCTTTCTCAAAATGCCTCGGTTCAATCCCACAACACTATTACAGATACAAGAAGCATAAGAGGCAGAATTATACCTACAAAATCGACGAACTTGTTCTTGCGAACGGTGCGTCGGGAAACAATGAGAACCCGAGGAAGAATAACAGAGAGATCCTCATCACCCGCCATTAATATTGAAATGATGATCTTCTAAATGTAATTAGTTACAGTGAATATTGATTTCTATTTCTAGCAAACTAGAGATCTAGAGAAGATTATGCATAAATAATAGAGAAAGAGGTTGAAATTATGTGATGAATGATCTTGTTATTGTTAATGCTGGAAGTTGGCTAAGGCCTACATGCTTAATTGCCTATATATATTTGAGGATTTTTGTCCTAAGGTGGTTAACGCCCATAAATTAATCCATACAATTTTTATAATGATACAACTACTGTACTATATTTTATGTGGCACGATACTCCCACTATTGATCGAAAACTATTTTTTTTCAAAACTTAGTTCATTATTTTCTCATAAGCCAGCTTTTTTGCGCAAATGATAATCTTGTTTTATCACATGGTATAATTGTTGAGAATATTCATTTTATACCCGGGTGTATTATGAATATGGTACATTCAAAATATTTTTTTGCTTATTATTCATTTGAATATCTGCAAATGGTCGAAATTCGACAAGTAAATGAACAATAAACAAAAAATAGCATTGGGTGCACCATGCTCATGGTACACGAGGTGTGTAATAGAAATTGTAGTAATTGTTGCAGAAGAATCTTTAGGATAAATATTGTTGCGAGAAACTGACAGGCAAATTACAATTACCCTTTACCAATCGACAACCGCGATAAATCTAATATGGTAGTGAAGAACCATCTTAATTTTTTTCTTAATCAATCAAAATATTTCAAAATGAATACAGGATATATATTGTTGCATAAAAGTGAAAGGCCATATTACAATTACCCTTCACCAATCGGCAACAAGATAAATCCTACTAGTAGTGAGAAACCATCTTGATTTTTAATCAATAAAGACATTTGAACCATTATACGAGAAAGTTGTACTATCATATGATACAACCATTATACGAGATATAATTGGATACATGGTTAATTGGTTGCACTACTAGATTTATTAGGTAAGTCGTAATTCTAGCCACATATACGAAATAGACAACGTAAAAAGCTTTTTACTACAAATTGTTTTATATCTTATAAGATACAAGAAAATTTTGAGAGACCCTTAGGTTTTTTTTTCCAGTTATTGAGTTACTTCATTGTCTCAAAATGTATTATCAATAATTGTAGAATGAGATTGGGACTACGCATCAACAATCTATACTTATTAATAAAACAAAATCCTAGAGCCAAGTGTCGTTCATCACTTAAAAAAAGGGCCACGTGTCGACCCTCCAAACAATAGTGCCACATGTCATAATTATATACATTCAATAATTAAGGAAGATATTATAAGATAATATACTTTCCAATCTAAATAAAACAACAGAAAATGCTATATTTTGAACAACTATATTTTAAAAATTACAAAACAAAAATTAATAAAAAAATAGCCAATGAATTTATTTTTCCGAACTCTTTCAAAAGAGACCCATTTTACTATATATTTAACAATAATTTTTTTCATCCCAATTGAGATGATCTTTTTATTTAAAGATCATTATTTAAGAGAAAATTTTAGGAAAAGATTGTGGATGACTTTAAGTAGACCTAAATTGAGGAAAGAGAAGGTTTAAGATCATTAAAAATGATGGTTTTACCACAATAGTCTTATTTAATTAAATTTAATATTGGTTAATAACATGTACCACCAGACCTGTGCCTCAACACGTGAAGGGTCCACTGTTTTAGTATATAAAGATTTGCTTCTTGCTGTAATAATCTTTTAACCATAACTATTACTTCTCTTGGCATTGAATATTCATTTTGATCAAATATGAATAAATTCAAAAAACATGGGAAAAAATAATGAAAAACTGAAAGTCACTGTAAGCAAAACTCAAAAGAACTGGAAAATGGGGAAAATGAAAAAAATAAATAAAAAACTACTTCTTCCGTTCCACAGTTTCTGCAAATAGTCCATATTACAATACTTTGACGATTAATACCTCTAATTATATAGTAGCAAAAATTATAAAAAAGTGATATTCAAAAATTGCATATTGTGATGAATCTAACAACATTTCATATGACTAAATAATTCATGTTGAATGTCGGAAATTAGGTTACAATAATGAAAAAGTAAAAATATTAGAGAGAAGTGTAATAATTAAATTGGCCAACCTTCCATTTACGGGAAAAGTTAGAAGTGTACCAATTTTAAAAAACACCCCAAAATGAAAAAATGTACATATTAAAAAAACACAGGGACTATTATATAAAATTTTTAATTTTTCAGCACTATTTGAAATGCCAAAATGTCCCTAATAAATTACAGAGTATGTCATATGAAAATCATATTTGTTATAGAAATTTTTTTTAAAAAAATGAATATGAGAAATAGTTTGGAAGACTCTATATTAAAATATATTTTATGAAACTAGATTATCATTTTTAAACAAAATTTTGAAAAACGGAATATTGTCATAAACTAATAAGAATCATCTTAAAGAAAATGATTTATTTAATGTAAAAATCATCTGACATACGCTAATTAATTATCACGTTGAACATTAACCTACAACCAAAAGCTTTTCCCCCAAGCTTAGGACTAATAATAGAACTCTATGTAACAATTGGATGTACAATATATTTGCATAAATGATTGCTAATTTAATATGATGCGTCGACTTCTTTTTTCTTTATATATATATAGACAATGTCAGTCAAAGATGAACCAAATAATTGTGCGAGAATGGCTATTCTTCACAATTGCTCATTGTGATATGCTCTTTTATTATATTAAATTGCATGAGTGAATATATCTAACTATTGGGTAACAATTTCTACATAATTATATTTCATTAATTTTTTTCATATAATATGTACGTAATATCTTAAACTTTTTTTTTTACTTCTGATGTAACCATTATCCATTAAATTACAGCTTAATTCTATAAACACACTAAATGAACAAAAAATTCCCGTGCATTTTGCACGGGTCTAAAACCTAATAGTTGTAAAAAACAACCACCTACTATTTCTCATTATGTCGATATTTTTCCTATTTTTCTCGATAAAAAAACTTGTTAACATTTATTTCTCTTTATTCGACATAATATACTCGTTTAAATGACCTATTTTATACTCCCTAAAACCCTGCTATCTAAATGCTATAGGCTACTATAGCAAATGAGTAATAATAAATCCTCTTAACTTTCATGCAATTAATAATTAAATCATTTAATTAAGTTATCCGGTAAGTGGAATACTAGTAAGTGGGTCAAGACCTGCAATAATGAGGCTGCTTTCTTGAAAATGACACGTTTTTGTTTACTTGAATAATTGAGAATTCATTTTAAATGCGTGGAAAAGATACGTCGTCGATTTTCAACAACAAAAAAAGATAGCAATGGTGAGTGTGACTAGATTTTTTTTCTTTTCATGGTTAATGTTAAAATAATTCGTCATGTTTAGTGCTTAATAATTAATCAGTTATGATCTGCTAAAGACGTCCGTACGTCACTTTTACCAGCCTATCGCTACAATATACTTCATGTACAGGGCATACACCTGTACTAGTCACTACAATATAAAAGTATAACCAACTGATCTTAGATGAGTAGTTAAGAGTCTCTTGCTCTTAAAACAAGGTCTCGGGATCGAGCCTTGGAAATGGAAAAAATCTCAGTTGGGAGGAATGCTTTCCACCGAGGTACCCATGCAAACTCAGGGAGATTAGTCCACTCGCTTAAGGCAGTGGGAAACTCCTCGTAGTAGTACCCAAAAAAACAATATAAGAGTATAAGACAATTAGTATTGTTATTATTATGTTTAGACCGTTTAGTATATACTACTCGTGAATAGCATAAGTCTGATGATAATATCTGTCAGAATCTTAATGTTATATGATCGAATTCTATACTAAATAGGGCTACTATGAAAGTTGAAATTCCCAACTCTTTCTTCCAACCTATTCATTTTTAGGGGGTCTAGCTCACTGCTAAATTGAGCGAATTAACGTGTACGAGGTTTTGACTCGATAGAACACTTCTCTTTGTGTAAAAGAATATCTACGCACTTTCTAAACAAAGATTAATGCAATTTACAAGACTTTTTATCTTAAATTTTAGAGAAAAGGAATACTCTGAGTCTTGCAAATGTAATTACATGAGGTGAGGACCTCTTTACCTTCTTCTATACTCAAATATTTGTACTATAAAAAGAAGAAAATTAGTGCCACATTTTATTAAAAATGATTGCCAAGATAATTTTTATTAGTGCGTTTCCCTCTAATACAATCTACTCCAAATCCCTCCACCCCTCAACAATGTTTAGTCGCGTGATCTAATCATACGAGATGAGGCATAGCTTCCAACCGAGCTAAGCCTCAACCCTGAGTAGAATAATCGACATGCTGGTATCGTAAACTAGACATGAAAGCAAAATTAATGAGATTTCACACAATTAGTTTTTTATATAAATGCAAAAAAGAAATGAGATAAAAAAGATTGGTGGGTAGAACTTGAAGGGAATTCTTTTCCCAAACTACCGCTCCTCAACAAACTAATTCCCTGCATACACCTATTTTAAAAAAAATTCCTACGATACTGTCCACATTAGCATTTATATTAAAAAAAGTAATTACAACAAATCCGATGAATTAGAGGCTTTATTGTGTTAATTTTATCTTTTGGAATTTTTAGAACTATGTTATGAAGGGAGGTAAGATAATTGTAATTGTAAAAGGTCGCTTTAATAAGCGACTTTGGTTTGTTATTGCCAATTCAATTAGCGGTACACTAGAGTGAGAATTATTTTAGAACGGTAAAATAAAAAGAGTTGTAATGCATTATCTAAAATAGTATTAAGTTGGGAATTTATACCAAAATCACGCATGAATCGATAATACTTAAATTTCCTTATTTAAGTTCTTATTTACATCCCTAAGGACTCCAAATGATGCTATTTCAGGAGTCGGAGAGCCTAGTTCCTCTCCTTTATCAGCCCTTGATCCCCTGACCCGTGTTTACTAACTACGCACTAAACCACCGAAGCCAGGGAGAGCTAGTCGGAGAGCCCTGTTAGGCAGCTACATATTGATGAAATTGATCCACCAAGTCCCAAGTCCCACCATTGCATAACTAATTTCCCTATGTAAGCCGATAAAGCAAATGGTCTAACTCTTTTTGAAAAAAAAACCCTTTAATTTCCTACTAGCTTTTGAGAACGTGATTACCAAATAATAAATAAATATACAAAGAAGTATCTTGCGTATTATTATTAAATTAGTGAGAACGACCCCATAAGTATGTGATAAGTCAAACTTTTAATTAAATATGTTCTCAATGTGATAAGCTAATAGGAATATTATACTTATAGAGACACGACATGGACTAATGACATAGAGCCAACTTGTACATCTTATCCTCTATTCTCCATCTAGGTTTTAAATTTGATTCCGTATTGACATTGGGCCAATCTTGTTACGTACCTACATTTACACTTGTTAAATTAAGTAGATTTTTTTTTGGTGATATAAGAAAATTTTAGGAGAATTAACTTAAGCAGAGACCGTAAAATGCGAAAAGGTCAACATAAATTCCCAAATTGATGACTAAACCCATAGATTCAGCTCTATTGGTACAAAAATTGTCTACACTGCAAGAGATGTAAAAGGTTCAGAAGTTTGCTTGCAACTTCTAGTATACACTCGGATGTATTTCAGAGCTAGGTAAGCCTGAGTGTATAATTTAACGTTATGATGAGATTTGGTAGTTATTCCAGAAAGAAAATTGCATTAAAGTACACTCTATAACACCCCACAAAACGTAAGTCTATGCCTGCCAATTTATAGGAAACAGAAATCAAAACCATGGTAGTTATCACTCGCCACTTATCACTCAAAAAGTCATCAATAAGGAAAATTTATACATGTTAATAAAGGATTTCCTATTAGTATAGATGCATATTTGAACATATGCACATGACATTTCCTCTGTAATATATATGCACAGTAGTAGCAAATTATGATTTTCAGTAATGTACTACACGGTAAATGAATTATGATAGAAGAGAAGGTGGCCCGAGCAAAAAATTAAGGCACCATTGTAACCGACTCAAACATTCTTACCCTGAAAATTGCGTATAAATGGCAGTATCCCACTGTTCCTGACCAGGTCGGCCAATGACCTCAAAATAGCCTCTAAGATACCTAGAAGGTGGATGAACCAATTCATCTTTCAGATTCAGCTTCATCACTGTCCTTCAGACTGGCTAGCCTAACAATATCTTCAACGAGTATTTTTCCATCTGGTAAAAACAGTTGCACAGTATAAGTAAAGCTAAAAAATCTATCAATGCCAGACCTGCATAGTGCATAATGAAGACAATTTCTAGTACATAAAAACTGTCAGCTTCAAGCGATCACAGAAGCAAGAAGCCAAGACCTCCCATTTTCTGATAACATAAATCATTGCCAAGAAAGGGAAATGGTAGGAAAGGAAACAAAATCGCCAGAAAATATAGAGAAATTAGTGTTCCCTCATCCCTAAAATAATAAGGCACATTTGCTTGAGTACCATCTTTAAGAAATTAAAATCACCACACTTGTCCTTACAACCTACTAAATTGAGAAAAGAGCCTATTATCTTGGACAGATTAAAACAGAACTGTGGTCTTTATTTAATAAATGGAGAGAGTTTAACAGACTACCTCTGTCTTTTGAGAGCTTGGTGATGAGCTCTTGGATACCATCTTTGTCCAATTTGTTCTTTAGATACGCAGCTGCAGAAGCCACTTCTTCTGGAGTCACCTTCCCATCATAATCCCTAAATATCAGACATTCTTATTGTCAGCAAGGGATGCCATATGCTGCATTAGATCTAATAGTCATGATACTACAGGAGTCAGCTTATACAAAAGGAAGGAAAACAATAAATAGTCAATGTAAGAAAGTAAAACATAGTAAAAAAAAAGACGATCTTGATTTTTCCTTATTCCCCCTCATAAACACCGATGGTCTTTTGACTTAACAGTTCCAGACCTCGACTACAACCATAGTGAAACAACAAAAATATCCCCAAGTGAACAAGGGCCGTACTTTGCTGGGTAAAAGCATACAACAATTCCACAAGTCAGTTCAATCAATTTGACAAGGTAAACATGGGCATTAACGCTATTAACGCCCTGTGTTTCTTACTCTTATCCCAGGAGTAGGGAGAAGTGGGGGTTTCCTCTATATAGCAAGTCCACAGTCCATAAATTTTATTCGCCACGGGGTTTCGTTATATTGTAATGATTACTCCGGGGTCCAATACTTGTATAACCCGGGTTTTAGCCACCCCAAAATTCAGATGTCACAACAGAGCACACAAACTTCATACCCATCTAACCGACCACATAAAATCTTAATAGCATACCTGTCTAGCAATCGCCAACGATCACCAATCTTGGCGTCCACATCATCAATTTCTTTTTCAAGTTTTTGAAGCATTGCATCCACCTGAGACATTAAAAAGTAAAACCCGGTAATTCAAAAAGTATGAGAATATCAAGAAGCATCAACCAGTGAATTCCTATCAAATATACCAGAAACTCAATCTGAAAAACAAACTCATGCAGACCCTATATTACCTTATCTATAAGTGCGGAAGAAACTTCAGTAGTATCTGACTCCTCTTCTTGAACCTCCCGGGCAGCTTTGTATGCCTTCTGAGCTTCAGCTTCCCCTTCATTCCCCTCCTTGTCCACCATTGTATTGTATAACTCTATCTGGAAAGCAGAATCAAAACAGTAAAGTTCTGTGTCTTCTTAAAATGATGAAAATACTTCTTTACATAATAACAATGTCGCCATGGTGGCTTAGTAGTTTCCATGTTTACTAACCTCCTTATTAACAAGTCTCAGGAACTCTTCTCGTTCCCTGCTCACTGACTAAAGTAATTTAAATAAAAAGTTAAAATTGGTAAAATTAAAGGCATCAAATCTTAAAAAGATAGCACAAAAAAAATCTTACAGATGCTGAAGCTAAAACAGCCAATGCTCGACTAAGCTCACAAAGCTGATCATCTTTATCAGATAATGCAGCTTTCGCACGTTCTTGGGCCTCCCCGGCAGCTGGGTCCACCATCTCTTCCGAAGCCAAATCCATTTCACTAACAGTAGACTCCTTCAATTTGGCCTTTTCTTCTTCTGCTTTCATCTTCTCCTCCTCTTCCTACAATTTAGGATGTTAGAACACGATAATATTTCAAGTCTGGAAACAACATTTAAACATGAGAAACAGTGTACACACAGAGATTAAAAAACATTCCTCAAAGAAATGAAAGAAATTTTACCCTCACAAAAAAAGCCTTACTGATGTGTTTCCCATAGTATAATTAACCCTCTTGAAATTAGGGTTTTTGCCTATAGGTTTTTACCTTTCACTTGAAAGGGTTTTTCCTATTTTAGGCTTAGTTTAATTAGTTTCTTTATTTATTTTATTTAATTTAAGTACTTCTTTAATTTAGATTAGTTTGTTTTAAAAAGATAGGATTAGTTTAAAAGATAAGATTAGGATTCTTTAAAGATATGAGTTAGGGGATTGTCATATTAGGTTTTCTTATCTTTATCTTGTTAGATTAGGATTACTTTTTATCTTATTTGTTTAGGATTAGGATTAGTCATGTCTTCTCTATTTATATGACTGTTCTACATCAATAAAAATAAGTTTAGAAGTTTATTATTTTCATGAGTTTATACTTGTGACTTTAGGTTGAATACCTTGCTTGTTAGCATTAAAGAAAGACTGCGATCTATTCTTTTAACCCTTTGAATCGAGATTCAAAGATACTATTTTATATATATATATATATAGTTTCCATACAATTGTCCACCCAAAACACTAAACTACATCTTATTTGGTTCGAAAATCATATCACTTACATGGTCGACCAGAAGGTCAGGGAGGGGAAAGTACAGCAGAAAATTTTAAATTTGATTGTTCGTTTGAAGGGGGAAAGAGATTAAAACCTTGATCATTTCTTCTTGCATTTCAAGGAACTCTAACTTTCTCCTCCTTTCTGAAACTGCATCCTCAGAAGGCAAAGATGTTGCTCCGACCGTATCAACAACCTCATCTGGCAACGAGGAAATTGCAGCCTCCACAGCCTCCTCAGGCTTGATTTTACCAGACACATTAAAGGCTCTGCCAAAAGAGATGCAAAACAGTGCATAAAGCTGGCAAGTAGCACAAGCAAACAGCTTTTGATACAAAAATAACTTCCGCCATAAGGGAGAAGAAGAATATATCAGCAAAACATAATTTACCTGGAAAGAATGAGAAGAGATGACGGAACAGAGTGATTGAGAGATAAGTCTAGCCAATCACGCAGCTGCACAAATATCACAATTTAGATATATCTACATTACCAAAAACAAGTACCATGAAAAGATGAGGAGAACAAACCATCAGTATTCAAATGACAAGTTCAAATTATTTTGAAAAAATGTCTAGCAATCTACGTGGCTTCAATGGTACAGTGGCCATTCACCTCATGAATCAGACAATGGAACATTACCGTGATAGGAAGAAGGATCTAGATATGGTTTTCATTGATTTGGAGAAGGCATATGATAGAGTACCAAGAGAAATACTTTGGTGGGGGTTGGCAAAAAAATATGTTACACAAAAACATATAGATATCAAGGAAATGTATGAGGGGGTCACTATGAGTGTGCGGACTACGAGGGGGAAGACAGAAGAGTTTTCTATTACGATCAGTGTGCATCAAGGTCCTACACTTAATCCCTTTCTCTTTGCTCTAGTCATGGACGAACTAACGAGGCCAATTCAAGATGATATACCGCGGTGTATGATGTTTGCAGATGATATTGTGTTGATTGATGAGACAAAGGAAGGTGTTGAAAGTAAGTTGGGATTGTGGAGACATACATTGAAAGCTCGTGGTTTTAGATTCGAAAGAAGCAAAACGTAGTATCTGGAATGCAAGTTCAGTTAGAAGAAGCGAAGTAGGGGCGGTCGCTTTGGATAGCAAAGTGGTTTAAGAATCGAACGTCTTTCGTTACCTTAGATCTACTCTCCAAAATGATGGAAAACTCGATAGAGATGTGGCTCACAAAATTAACGCGGGTTGGTTAAAGTGGAAAAGCGCCATCGAGTTCCTTTGTGATTCTGACATCCCCTAAAGATTGAGAGAAAGTTCTATCGCACGACAATTAGGTCTGCTTTGTTATACGGAACCGAATGTTGGGCGGTGAAACAATGTCACACCCATAAGATGAATTTGGTGGAGATTCGTATAGTGCGGTGGATGTGTGGCCACACAAGGAAGGACCGATTAAAAAATGAAGTGATTCGGGAAAAAAGTTGGAGTTGCATCTATTGAAGAAAAGATGTTGGAAAATCGCTTAAGATGGTGCGGTCATGTGAAAAGGAGACCAAGTGATGTGCCGGTGAGAAGACTTGAATAGTGGAGGAGAAATCAAATTGTAAGGGGCAAGGGAACACCTAAGATGACTTGGATGAAGGTAATTGAAAGTGATATGAGGTTACTTGGAATCGAGGAGATAGAAGAGAGTGGAGGGACAATATTCATGTGGAGGAAGGGGTGTGATTACTTTAATTATTTGTTTATCTTTAATTGTGTTTGTCTTTGTATTAAAACTTTTTGTTTAAAACTACTCTTAAAATTTTTTGTGTAAAAATTTTTGTTTAAAACTACTCTTAAAATTTTTTGTGTAAAACTTTTTAAAAACTTGTTTAAAAACTTTTTAAAACTAATAACCTTTTTAAAACTTTTTATCACACTTGTCGATGCCATCTCCTTTTGCAACGGTTTCAGATGACGATTCATGTTAACGAACCCCAAATCATTTTGGAAATAAGGCTTAGTAGTTGTTGTTGTTGTAATCTACGTGGCTTCAATATTACATCACGAGAGTTGAGACAGGTAAATAAAAATTACAAAGAAAAGGCACTACAACCACCAATAGTGGCTACATTATACCTCCTATCATCAATTCATCATAGAGACTACACCAATCGTTTAATATTGGAAAGAATATTGTGGAGAGTTATGGGCAAAACCTGTTGACGCATTTCTTCAACAGAAAGTAAGCCAAGTAAACCTCTATCTCTACATGCTTGACGAAGCTCTGCCTCTGAAAGTGACTCGATACCTTCAGCTTGAATCATCTTGTCGTCCTCTTTGATCCTTCAGAAAAGAAGACAGTCAGATGAGTCAGTGTCTTAGTATCATGGTGAACAGCTCAATTATAAAACACCAAAAATGTTCATTTATTAACATTGACGATGACTTTATAATAGATAATCAAGCCGTTTTACGCGTTATGCAATCATCAGATATATACGAGTCTTATGATCACATATAAAAAGACACATTTCAACAGGTGAGGGATCTAACATCTAATAGTTCACTACACGAAGATGGATCTAAAATGTGGCAATGAACACGGTCCAAATCTAAGGACGGCGGGACAAGAGAATCATCAACCATATATCTGAGATAAGATAATGTTGGAAAATAAGCCAAATAAGAATTGTAAGGAACATTTCTATGTCAAGAATGCTAGGCAATGCATGTAGCTCCTTTCATCTCACAACAACTGTTCCTAAATCTACTTTGGGATGTTTCGAATGCAGTGTCCCATATATACTCCTCTAAAGCATTTTCTATACTCTTAATGTTTGTCCCAATTACATTGCCCATTTCCTTTTATGCGTCGGATCTACCAATACCTACCCTTCTCCCATCCATACCTTTATATTATTTATTTCTCTCTCCAACATTAACGCTAAAAGCAATCTGCACATTATTTTAGAAATCCTTTACTCGGCAAAGGCCTAACACAGAGCTTATCTGTAATGTTTGTGCCTGAAAAAAGGAAAATACTTTAGGGGACGGAGTATTACTTAATTAACATCCCTTACATACCAATGCACACTTTACTGAGAAAGGAAATGAAATATTAACACCAATATAATTACTTTAATATCCTTAAAGATGCGTTCTTCTCACGATCCATAATATATCCACCGATCTCTCACATGTTACATGTGATTTGCTGATATTTTCCCAAAAAATCAGGTCATTGGCAGAGCTTCAGCTCCACCTCCCCTTTTCTTGTATTATGGTACTACTCTTTAGCACTATTGCGTGTAACATGTTTTGCATATGAGATCTCAAGACAAATCATCAGCAATATTCTCTCCCTGAAGGGATTATAATGACAGTGATCCAAAAACTCAGTTAATCTCGACTTGTATGCAATATCTTTCCTCAATACGATTGCCACCATATCCTATGGTTAAACTACATATAAATAGAAAAAATATACTGAAAAAGTAGCACAAAGAAGTTATCTAGCACTAAACATGAGTAGCAAATTACTTGCAAAAGCTAGTTTTTTCTTGGCAAACAAGCACCACGCTAATGAATTAGTTAATATTCTTACTTCCGAAGCTTGTCTCGAAGCATAAAACGTAAGTATGCATCTGTTCCGAATGGCATGATGCCCATGTATTTGCACATATTAACCAATCGAGGCCTGCAGCAAAGAAATTCATGTTACAAAAGAAGAAGGAAGACCGACCATATAGTATTAAAATAAAAACATATCATACATCATTCAGTGACAAAAGGGACGCCACCAACCTGCTAATGTTGTCAAGAGTCAGTTCATCATTAAACAATTTAGCAAAACCCAGAATTTCTTCATTGGAGACATCTTCACCCCTCCGAACCTGTTAATTTGATGGATATATTAGTGAAACTAAAGTGGATCGAAGATGTATCTTAGAAATTGAAAAATGATGACCTCCTTACATTATTCATAAACTCATCCAGATCTTCTGCTGTCTGCTTAATCTCTCCACTACGAGAATTCTGGACTTCCTTGGCCATTTCTTTCACTGTTTCCTGAAGAAACTTGGCATACTCTATTCTTGCGTTCAGCCTTCTTTTCAGTTCCTCCTATACCAAACGTTACAAAAATGAGGACTTTTTTGTTTATGACTGTGATTGAATGAATAAAGAGATACAGAAAAAGTTCAAAGAAGGGAAGAATCATTCTCAACAACTCCATAAGAAGTGATCCCAAATTTTCTTCATCGTGTCTGGGTGAGACCAAAGTGGCAAAGATTTGAAATACAGCAGCTAAAAGCCCATCAGGTGCTACATTATAAGTACATTGAGGAAGGAAATAACTATAACCATATACATCTATAAGAGCAACAGAATGTCAATCTTTGTTTTAGTTGTTCAGTCTCTATTCCTTGGAAATCAAAGTCAAATCATCTAAGTTACAGGATTCATAGCTACTATACTTATTACGAGACGCACCAAGCAAACGCTTAAGTCCACCTCTACCCACTGTCACATAATTCGCTGGGGTGGTGTGCGAATTTCGAATTGGTTCGATCGAATTCGTTCCCAATTCGCAATTCACAATTCGCCAATTTAACTAAAATCAAAGCTCTATGCAGCGAATTACGTTCCCGAATTCGTTCCCCGTTCCCGAGCTATCTACGAATTATGTGACACTGCCTCAGTGCCTCTACCTAACATTTTCTGGTTCACTCCAACATGGCAACACCCCCCCCTTGTTCGACTGATACTACGCAGTTTTTTGACAGCTAAGGACCCTGACTAGAAAGTAATTTTAATGTGGACAATTTCCCCTCTTTTGCAATCAACTTGGCAACATCACCCATAGCTCTAGCTAATTATCCACCCTTTCCAACTGTAATTTCTATGTTAAGTATGGTCGTGCCTGTGAGGGATGTACACATAGTTAGCGCATTGTCCCAGTTAGGACTTAGGAGCTCCAACTCCAATAAAAGTCATGATCGGTATCGTAAATGAAGGGATGGCAAAAAGAGCTATATTTTCTATCTGAGAGAGGTTAAAACGGGAAATACCATTGTTTCCGGCATAGAAATTCCTATAAAAACATATACGCCCTATAAAAATAGATATCACATAGTTCTAATCTATCACTTATGAACTTTCGCCCATCTATCGAAATAGACGGGGTAGAATGAGTAAAACTAGCTAAATACCTTATGTAATGATTCGGCTCTTAAAGAGGTTGAATAAGGCATACTCCCTCCGTTTCTTTTTGTTTGTCCTACTTTCCGTTTTTGTCCGTTTCTTTTTGTTTGTCCTACTTTTTCATCTTTCCTTATATGGCAAAATTATATCACCCATCTACCCCTACTTTATCACTTTTTGGTCCCACATGTACCTTAAAAGTTTCTCTCACCTACTTTAACTACCACATTTATTATAAAATAAGTGAACTCCTTACTTGTTGTCCCCACCCACATGCATATGACATCATATTTCTTGGCATTTGGAGCTACAGTAAATGAGACAAACAAAAAGAAACAGAGGGAGTATTATATTGTTGAATAACAAGGTTTTTTAGAGAGATGGAAGATAGAAGTCAAAGAAACGAATTACGTAAACATCTTGTTGAATTGAAATTTGCACTACACGGTATGACAGCACAAAACCATGACTAGTTACGAAGAACACAGCTCATAATACTCCCTCGGGCCAAATGAAAAGGACGAAAAGAAAATAAAAGGATAATTGCAGCAGTCCTGCACTATTTTTTTTGTCAATGGACATAAATTTAGTTTGCACATAACATAGAGTGAAATAATACACTGGGAATCATACCTTTAAAAGAAAAAAGAAAAGGCAGTTTAAAGTAGTAATTTTGACATACGTTGGCTTCTTCATTCTAATACAAATATACATCACATGAGTAGGCTTGGCTAATGGACACGGTAGCCCAATAGGTGTAAGTCAGTAAGGGGTTGGTCAAGTTACAAGGATTTTTGAAAGACAGGATTTCAATGTAGAAAGACCTTTAGACTGTATTTGGGCCTCTAAACAGGATAACCTGCTTTGCTTGGATTCCAAGACCAAATTGCTGCTATCAATCCATCAGTCTTCACACAATTTAAGGATTGCATTAACATTCTCTTATATTTCAGTTAGCAAGCGTCATGGGACAACGGGAGTATAATATTGTCCGTTTCAAACAGGAATTATAGTAACCACACAGATAAATTATGCTCATTGGAATAACGCTTCATATTTAACTAAACATCAAATGTGTCATCATAGCTCTGTTCACCCTGCACTTTCCTTAACAAACCAAACACTGCTGATGCAATTCTAAGATCCTCATTCCTCAGAGGAAATCAAAATTAAGATATTGGCAACAATAATTGTAAACAAGAAATAAAGAAAGCATATCCAATAAACTTCTACATTCAGCAACAAGCAATCAGGTGGGCTCAACGCGCTAACATCATAACAGCATCTAGATAAGAAATCAAGCCAAAACAAAATCAGAATATAGCAAAATATATCACACAACACGTAATCTCTTGAATAAAACAAAGTCCGTATATCCATTACTTCAGAATTACATGACAGAACGAGAAAACATGAAAACAAGTAACGGATATAAGAGTAATTAAAAAAAAAAAAGAATTTCACACGACATTCTGACTTCCTATTTACCAACAGACTATAATTTGATAAAACAAACAAACTATAGCCCATCAGACATAGTGAGAACCTAATGCAACAATACCATATTACTTGCGAAAGTCACATTGACAGTTACCTGTTCTTTCATCTTATCTTGAAAAGTTGATGGCAGCATGTTTGGAAATAATTTAAGGAATACTGGCAGCAAGAACTCCATGAACGGGACAATGATAAAAACTGCAACTGGAACTAGCCTGAAGATATCAGCTGTAGTGCGGGTGAGTTGTTGTCTCTCCCTCCTTGATAGACTCTTGCCACTAGCAAGCTTCAAAAGCAGCCTCGAGCTTATTCTAACATCAGCCCAGAGTAACTTTGTGCCCAACCAATAGTGCTGCATCGTAGATTTAAATTCATCCTTCCAATGCCGAAGCTTAACAGCCCAGTCCGCCCTACATTAATGAAGCATACACTCACATAAGCAAACCTTTAGAAGACTTTGTCTACTAGATGTTTAAAGCTTTACCTGCTCATTGAAGCGATAACCCTCAAGGCAGGTCCAATCCCTAGAATTTTAGCCCAGATTCTTTCCAGTACTGATTTTTCACTCTTTTGAGCTTCTTGCATTTGCTTAGCTTTGGCTTTAGCTTTAGCTGAACTGAGGCCTTCAACAGCTTGATCACATTCTTCCGGAGAAGGTTCTTTTGACTGAGAAGCAACCTTATCTTCATTTTTGTCACTACCACCACGGAACTCTGGTTGACCTGCTGTAGCTGTTGAAGAGTAGCGCAAGGATTGTGACATCCAGGTCGCTGCTATAGAAGATCCATAATACAGGCGCACATCACCTGATCTGAGAGCTACATTCCCACCCAAGTTATTGCGTAAAAGCCCCACAGAAGAGAAAAGTTGTAGCTTATCCTTGGTTATTGAAAATGAGTCCCTCTCTTTCCTCGAATCAGAATCCACAGAAGGAACAGCAGCAGCCCAATTTGGATCCCGTGAGTGAGGAACAGAAGATGACTGTCCGTGCTCAAAACTTGAAAAACAACGAAACGAAGCATTGGAGTGAGTCCATGCATTGACAAGGTCTCTTCTCCTTCGCAAGATTGCTCTTGTAGCCATGACCAACTATTAGGCCTTAGCGTAGTAAAACTAAATCTAACCTAAATCTCTTTCGGGATCACTACAATGTTAATACCCATGGAACGATGGAGTTCCCCCTCAATCGTGCAACAATAGAGAATTCCAACTCTGGTTAAACCTCTGAAAGAAACAAGATAAAGAAACTAAACGGTTATGTCTACTTGAGCAAGTAACATGACAAATTACATAATGTAAGAGGAAGCATATGGAATAAACTACGGCAGAACAGAAGTGTACAAAACTATCTCAAGAGCTCACTTATAACCCACTAATTAGTCACTTGGATCCATAAGTTTCCAACAGAAAATCATTCCCATACTCAAACTCCCACGTCTCGTTTGCTAGATGGTAATAAACGGTGGAAATGGTAATGAAGTTAATATGTAGTTTTGAATTGGAAGTATCATACTATCATGTCAATGTCCATAATAATGCTTCTGCACCCTTGTGATTTTCTTCCGAAATTTTCCTATTGTCCACTACCAATTTAGAGGTGCTATTGAGTGAGGATTAAAATTTGTGAACAAGATCACATGTTTGGGGACGAGCTTTCACTTATCCAACATAAAATCATTCCCTAAAAGCTCAAACTCCCAGTTCCTGCATTCGTGAATCAGTCATCCGAGAAGCTAGATTCTCCTCTCCAATCTATATCAGCCAAACAGCCGCATGAAGAAATTCTATCATAAAATTTCAAAGTACCCAATCTCGCGATAGAAATAACACCTCAGTTGCAACAACAAAACGCAACTAGTGAGCAACTCTAGCTAGCTCATGCAAATTACACAACAGGTCTTATAGAGAAATTTAAACTCATTTTCCACACAATGACAGGCATTAATATAATCTATTATGGCAAACAAATTACAAACACATATACAATAAATAACCAGTGAATCACCAAACTCTCGCAGCTAACACTGGAGAATTATTCCAGGTGGCGGCGGCGAGGCATACTACTATATATTACTCGATTGTTGACTATCATAGGCAATAATATCCAAATTAATCGTTGCGAATAAACATGACTCTCGCAACTAAACAATGGAGTACATGTATGCGATATGCCACACAAGTTACAAACACGTAACTCTCGCAGCTAAAACTCTTGAGTATTCGAGGCCTACAACTAAATCACTAGATTGTTGACTAATACAGGCACTAATATACAAATTCATCATCGCGAAAAAACATAGATAAATACTAAAAGAAGAAAAAACACGATCACCAAAGCAAACTCACACATTTTCAGAAAAAAACGATAAGAATCGCGACCTAGTTACGACGAAATTTAGGCATAATACTATCAAATTTACGAACTCACACACATTTCGGACTGAAATATCAATCGTTTTTTCCAGAAATTTGTGAATAAGTGTATATCATGAAACTTCGCATTCGCATAGCAATAGTAGAAAATGAGAGGAAAGAGAAAGGAATGAGATTGTAACCTGTAGAAATCGCAATCCCTAGCTCGTAGTAAGAGAAGAGAAAACTGAAAATGGAGTTGAATGTTGAACAAATTGTGAGAGTGAGTGCGTTTTAGAGGAGAGAGAAGCTTGTAGAAAAAGTCAGAAAAGAGGGGTTTTAGGCGCCGGAGTTTTATACAGATGAGAGTGTGAGATGGTATGTGTTAAGACTTAAGTTAGAGAATGTGATTCGCATATTCATTTTTTATATCCGATATTGATTAGGCATTCCATGAGGGTTGCCTAATCAATATCGGATATATGCATATATTTATCGGCTTACTTTTTTGGCAGTACATTGCATGAAAATAGTAGTACATTCCATGAAAATGGCAGTACATCTATTAAGAAACGTAGTATATAACAATCGATATTTTCACAGCTATATAACTATATAGTTTGTATTTGGCATATAATTTTTCATTAAAAAATGTACTACTATACATATTATAATATACTACCATACATATGAAATGTACGGCCATTTTCATGGAATATACTGTCAAAAAAGTGAGCCTATGGATATATGTATATATCCGATATTGATTAGGCATTCCTCTTCATTTTTCATGGGATGGGATTGTAAAATTTGTTAATGGCAGGTCTATTCACTAAAATATGTCGTGTAAGCTTTGTTTTTTTGTATTGGATTAATTGAAAAATATTTCAGTTCAATTTAATTTTATTAATTTTAGTTCAATTTCTCCGCTTTTGTCTCACAATTACATTTCAGTTCAAAACATTTCAACTCAGTTCAGTTCATTCCAGTTTAAGAAGAAAAAAACTAATTTGTAAAATTTATTACACATATAACTTCATTCCGATAAGTAAAAATCCTATAATCCATTGGATTAATCTGAAACTGAACATTTTAGGTTTTGAACAAGCATTCTTCAACCCAAACTGAAAATATATTATCCTAATCCAAACTATTGATCCGTTTGACAAGTATTGGTAATAAGTATGGAAGTTCAAGGATTTGTTGGGATAACAACAATATTACAAAGCTCAAAGTGTGTTCATCTCTTAAATATATTTTAAATTAAGATTTATAATTGATAAGAAAGTGCTAATTTTTTTTTTTGAAATAAGAGCTTAGAATTTAGATAATAACGAGTGCAACTACCAAAACACCAGTTGTCAGTGTTTTTTGGTAAGAAAGTGCAAGGTTTTTAGCCCTTTCCTTTCTGAAACCATACTGACACTTGAAGAGTTGAAGCATAAAAAACATGTCATGGAAAACAACTTAAAAGCAAGGAATAATATCTACAAGATAACACTGCAATATATTGCTTAGACATGATTTAATTTCTACAGGGAAAAATTGGCCAGTTGAAGTTCCAAGGGCACAAACAATTCGTGTGCCGTGATCGACTAAATCTAAGCACTAAGTCAGCTACAAATTACAAACAGTCATACTCAAGCCTAAGTGAATATGCCAGAGAAACACACCCTTGAGTTTTACCCTAAAACAATATTACTTGTCTTTGCCTTGTTGTGACCATATCTTCACCGTCTTGTCATTTCCAAGGGCAGCAGATGCAATCATATTCTCGGTAGGGTGACAAGCAACTGATATGACGGTGTCGGTATGGCCTTCTAATTTTTGGACAACTTTTCTCGTCTGAAGTTCCCACAAGTAGACATTATGATCTTCGGAACCACTAACTATGTACTTCCCGTTTGTTATAGAAAACGCTGTTGAAATGCAGTACTTTGCATTTTCATGTCCTGTGTATGTCTTCAAAAACTTTCCAGTCTGATAGTTCCATAGTCTCTGTAAAAGCAAGCATAGATCACATAAATCTTAAAAGGATGAAGCACAAGGAAAATAAAGCAAAAGCTTATGTTACATCCCAGAAACATATTGAGAGAGAAAATAATTGGTTCACTTCAACTTATTTCGCATCAATACTGGATAAAAGTAAGCTTCACTATTTGGATGTTGCAAAAAGGAAATGAGAATAAAACATCAGCTGCATCACACTTGATGGGTGACATGACACTACTCAGCAGACGCATGTGAAGCACCAATGACAAGTGAAACTCGATATATAAGAAACTTCACCATAGGCATGATAACAATGATATAGGCCACAGGCTTCCTCTCTGTCTACACCATTCCCAAAGTCCCCAACAGAAGTGAACAGAGGCAAAGAATCTATGTGGAGTTGTGGACGCAAACAAAATCATGATTTACGCAGCCTATCCCATCTTATAAGGATTAAGCTTAGGGATTGTTAATCAACGTTACTGGACTTGACCAAAAAGTCAAACTGTTTAACCTTATTTAGATTTGGACCGAACAAGAATTTTACCATCTGATAAACTATACAAAGTGTAAAGTAGGCACAGAAAACCTAATTACGCGCCATAGTTTAGAAATCAACTATGTAAATAGCCAAGGAAGGCCCGATAATAGAAAGTAAATATGAATGTGACCTATAACCTATGCTCTCAATTTGAATGCTGCATGTCTCACCTTAGATTTGCAGCTATATGGCTTATGCTCTTGATTCTGATGATGCAATTATCTGGAAGCTCCTCTCAGCAAATTAATATGTTGAACCAAGAAATGAGACAAAATAATAGTCTCTAATCACAACTTGCAGAAAACCAACAACCAAGCCCACAATTCACGTTTCACACTACTGCAAATTGATCCCACCAATCAAGCCTCGCTTATAAAAATTCCTAGCTAACCTTAGTCCAAAAGAATCAGAAAACCATATCCCTCAAGTTAACAGACAACAAACATACTACAATGTACAAAATTCCTGGCCGCCCAAGCCAACCCCCTTCCTGCCTCTCTCCCCTCTTAATCGCCTTCTACTCTGGTAATAATGGCACCTATTTTAGCCACCATCAAATGCTAATATCTGCCAAACCCAATCAAACAACTAATAAAACCATTTTCTCTGGGTTAATCTCCAACTACCTCAACCTTAATGATGAAGATCTAAAAGGTAATGGGTTTACAGCCGCATTTCGTTTCGAGATCAAGCGATTGCGATATCATTACCTTGCTCAGAGAGGTTCTTGATGGCGTGCAAGCTTCAATTAAGCCAGATTTTCAAATATCTCAAAGCAACCACGCTGAACAAAGCGTGTCGACCATATAATCCAATGACAGGGAAGCAACTCTTCACATCGCCTCTATATAGTTTCGTTTTTAATTTTCTTATTTGCATGAAACCTAAGCTGGACTAAATGTTCTTTCTTCTGCCCATCTTAAAATCTTCTCATTTTCTGGTTTATAATGTTTATTCTCGTGAATTACAAGCTTTCCTCTCTAATTTTAAATTTTCATTTTGCTTGCTGGGTCCTTCATTTCTGTTTTAATTTCAACCGCCCAAATTTATTTTTCATATTTGATCTTTGGTTTAGTTGTTTGGCACTGGGTTTTTCCCCTCTGACTCCAACGCTGCCTCAAACACTGTTCACTCCTCTTTCTAAGCAATCAAACCTGTTTCTTTCCTACAAACGCACTACTATGTGTCTTACTCACTTTTCACTTCATGTCTGATATCCCTCAAAAATTGAATTATGCCTCCATTCTTAAAACCACTCATCTTCAACTTCCACTCCCACTAACAGAGGTCAAGTGACTCTCACTGTGTGGGTGTCAAATCAAATTCTTCCAATGCTAACTCCACCACAGACCACACCCACATGTAAATCCATCCAAAATAATTAGGTGGCCTATTTTTTGCCCCATTGATCAACATGTGTGATCCCGGGAAAGAAAGGATTGAAGAGTGGTTTCCAAGGATTAAGGAGAAAGTTGAGGCCTTGAATCAACGAAGGTCGCAGGTCGCTTCTCCCCAATATCAGATTTGTCAATGGGGTTTGACTTTTTAGAAATGAGCTATGAATGATCCATTAAATAAATGACGAATCTTTACCTCTCCGTGAATGAAGTTT
The DNA here is from genome assembly GCA_947645195.1 of Patellifolia procumbens. Classification (NCBI taxonomy): domain Eukaryota; kingdom Viridiplantae; phylum Streptophyta; class Magnoliopsida; order Caryophyllales; family Amaranthaceae; genus Patellifolia; species Patellifolia procumbens. The sequence goes on from CANSGD010000335.1 coordinate 740,120, forward strand.
CAATCACGACGTAAAAGGTTGATGACAGCGAATTAGGGATGGGGTCACCCCATACCTTGCCGAAGAGGCATGCAGCCTCATCCGGCTTACGGGCTTCTACACCTATGCTTGGGTGACCTTTGTGCTCCCTCACCCTTCCCTGTCGTGTTCTAGTGCAATGACACCCTACGAATTAACTTGCCCACCATAACCGTGGAAGCCCTATAAGCTTGACGAGGCTTGGCGCAACATGCTTGCTTCTTCGACAAGGTATGGGGTGACCTCATCCGCTATCATCAACCGTTTACGTCGTGATTAGAACTTCATTCACCAAGAGGTAAAGATTCGCCACTTATTGAACGGATGGCTTATAGTTCAGTCGGCAACCTCCATTGAAAAATCTGATATTTAGGAGAAGCGACCTTCGTTTATTCAAGGCCTCAAACTTCGTCCATATTCCCTAGAGACCACCTTTAATCATTTCTTTCATCGGATCAAACATGTTGATCAATGTGTCAAAATCCCTTTCTTGCCAGATAGATTTTTATTACCTCAAAAAAGGCCACCTAATTAAATTGGATAAATTTACACTTTAATGATGAAAAGACTCTAAGTTCCTCGAGTTTAATGCAATATAAACATCACTAAACCTATCCCGAGATCAATCACTATGAAGGTTAACGAATATGAAACAACTGAATTCTTCCTCTCTTACGACCACTATCGCAAAAATCCAACCCCTTGCCTCGAGCTTTTTGTTGCTAAACTTAAAGCAAGTTCAATCAACACCACTACTCACTCCTCCCCATCTTCCCCAAAATGGTTCAAAACATCTCTCTCGCCAATGCGTTTGAATCTCTCGCTGGTTTAGATATCAACAAAGAAAACGATGTTTAGATCTTTCCTCCTCGAAAAAATCTACCTCCCACCACCAATGAGGATATTGATGATGACAACATTGATTAGACTTCTCTATGAGCCCTTAGGGTTCTTACCTCGACTTTGATGCGGGCAAGGATGAAATTTTGAGCAACAAACGCAAGCCCTTTCCCTTATGTAGAGGCTGCTTCAACTAAGGACAACCGTAAAAGGCGCAAGCATGAAGACCCCCCCCCTCCTCTCCTAATTCTACTCCATGATTTAACAAGCAAAGAATGTATTTTGTTTTTTGGGTTGTCTATCCCTGGTTATGGTTTTATGTTCTTCGTGATTTTATCTTGCTCGACCCTTTCCACAATAGGTGTAAATCCTAGGACTTTGATGATGACAACATTGATGAGGCTTTTCTATGAGCCCTTGGGGTTCTTACCTCGAATATGATGCGGACATGGATGAAATTTGAGCAACGGAGGCAGCCCATCCCCTTCCTTCGACTAAGGACAATCTTAAAAGGCCGAAGGATGAAGACTCCCCCTCCCCTAATTCTGCTCCATGATTTCACCAGCAAATAATGTATTGACTTTTGGGTTATCTGCCCGAGGTTATGGTTTTATGTTCTTCGTGATTTCACCCCAAACCCTGACTCCTTTTACCCTTTGTTTTTGATACTTACACCTTCTTCGTCCCAAATTGCCCCCATGCTTTACATCCCTGCTTTTAACTTCACTTCTACCCTCGTAATCTGCCTCCCTACATGTGCATAATATCAACTACAAGCCTATTATTACAACTTAACTTTTCAGCATTTTCTAAGGCCCAATTCAATTATTTGACTATTACAAGCCAATTTGGTGGATTTCAGTTCCTAAAACTCACTATTACCAATTGCAGAATACTTCTTAAGTGTTGCATCTACACTTACATTGCTTTTCGTCATACGCTACCCACCTTCAACATCAACAACTATTCAAGAAGTTTCAACCTTCATGGTAGGCATTCTGCAACACCCCTATGATACCCTCCCATCTTAAGAGCAGAACGTGTGCCAAGAGGAATTATTTTATATTTTTACTCATCTTGCAATAAATTTATATCAGATCATCGTATTATGCACACGAACACAAAAGAAAAATACTATTATAATGCCTTTTAGATTGAAAAATCTCATTGAATTGGATGCTAAGCCATCCGCTATGGTCTACAAGAGGTTTTCTACCCTCCTTATCTAACCATTAAGAATATGAAGAAAAAAAGGTTGGAATATCCAAGGGGAAATAAAGCCACAAGCCCCGGCACAACTTCTTCTCCTAAACAACAAATACAAGCCCGGTGTCATGTTCATCCTAGAAACTATGATTAACAAGTCCAACAACAACAATATCCTAAAGGCCTTGTATTTTGACAACAAATAAATAGTTGATCCTGTAAGCCATAGTGGGGGCATTTTGATATGCTGGACAATAATAACATCACTACAAACAGCCATATCTTGCACGATAGTGTGCTCATCTTACCTTAGCCTACAAACCCACTAAGACCAACTGTTTAGCCTATGTCTTTTGGAACTACCTACAATAGAACCTAACCTTACAAACTATACCGTGGATCATGGTTGGCAATTTAATGAACTTTTGTCCTCCAACAATAAAATTGGCGAAGGCCAATACGACCTACCCACATGGGCGGATTCAGTACGGGTTCACTGGGTTGAACCCAGAAAACGGAAGTTTACACCTTAAAAAAAAGGAAGAAAATGTTATACTTTACTGCCTGCAAAAATATTACCAAAAGGCAAGGGAGCACAGCTGGCTTGGTCCGCGTTGTATAACATCTCAGAGGAAATGGGCGTGGGATCGATTCCCCCTTACTGCCCAATTTTGTTGACCCTTTTTTTCCCTTTTCAAGTTCTTTTTTTCCTTTTGGGTCATAGCTACATGCCTCTTAAAGATAAATTTACGGCCCATTTTTGTTGACCCTCTTTTTCCCTTTTCAAGTTCTTTTTTCCTTTTTGTTTCTTTCCTTTTTTTTATGTTGAAAACTTAATTTTCAATTAGTAAGTAGGTCCCCATTATTTAGGTCCAATTTAGTAAATTGGGTAGTTTGATTGATGTTTGCGTTAAAATTATAGTATAAGAACAAAGTTTTTTTATTGAATACTTTAAGTTCCTTGTTTATAATTATCTAATTAGATAATTAGATGTATTCATATACGAGGCCATGTATATTAGTTTATTAGTTTTTATTGTAATTTAAAGGATAATCTCTCCAGTTATCGGCCGTAATTTGGAATTTGAATTAATATATTAAATTTTCTAATCGCTTTATTTTGATCTTATTTTTTGGATGACTTCGAACCCGTAAGGTGGCAATCCTGGATCCGCCACTGCCTACTCAATTAAAATGCCTACCGAATTTACTAAACAAGCTAAACGCAGTATATTATCCTTGCCTTCAAAACGAACGCCTTTTCATGGAAAAAGGCCATTCATAATACAATAATCCACGAGCGCCTAGATACTAAACATTGTCTCGGACCATCTTTTGTGCTTCTTTTATTCTATTATTTGCGAAAGGAAACGTGTTCTATGGTTTCTTTCCTGTCTTGGACCATGCTCCTCTATTCTATGACTCTAACACTTACCCAAAGCTAGAACCAATCCCCTTTCGATTCCAAAACTCGTAGACAATGGAACTCGAGGCCCTAGCCATCGTAAAGAAAAATTGGTCCACCAATACGAAATGGGCAAGATTCTTTAGGGTGCAACACAGATTGCAACACATAAAACAATACCTTTCTAACAAGCTAACTATGAATAACAAGAAAAGCAAGGAATAGGGCCTTAATCAAAACAAAAGCTTATCAACAATCAAAGTACTCACACCAATCTAGATTTCTACAAGCTAATGTAACAATCTAAGCATACACATACATATCACATGCCAATCAATCACCAATCCCTAACCTACAAAAACAACATTGCCACATAAAACCGCAAGCATAGTCAATAAAAACAGAGGGTTGCCTAATCAATATCGGATATATGCATATAACCATCGCCTTATTTTTTTGGCAGTACATTTCATGAAAATGGCAGGTACATTCCCTGATATTTTCACAGCTAAATAACTATATAGTTTGTATTTAGCATATAATTTTTCATTAAAAAATGTACTACCATACATATTATAATATACTACCATACATATGAAATGTATGGTCATCTTCATGAAATATACTGCCAAAAAAAGTAAGCCGATGGATATATACATATATCCGATATTGATTAGGCATTCCTCAATAAAACACAACAGAATTTGAAAAAACAACGAAAAAACGACATACCAGAGTATTATCCAAGGTACCAACAAGAATAAACTTGCCATTAGGCGAAAACTTAACGGAAGCAACAGGAGGATTCTCATCATCAATCAAAGTCTTAATACAATGACCAGTATTAATATCCCAAACCCTACACAACCCATCATAACTACTCGAAACGATCATAGAACCGTCTCGATTAACATCAACACCAGTAACAGGATCAGAATGAGCAGGTAAAACCTTCAAGCATTTACCACTCTTAACATCCCAAACCCTAACAGTCTCATCAAAGGAACCAGAAACAAGCATATTAGATTGGGGGTTAAAATTGAGACAAAAGACGTAATTGGTATGACCTAATAGGGTTTTGATATTGTGACCGGTAGAAATGTCCCATAGTTTGACGGATTTGTCGTCGGAGGCGGTGGCGAGGATTCGAGAATCGGACGAAAAGGCGGTATCGGAGATGCCTTGAGTGTGACCGGTGAATTGTTGGTGGAGAGAGAAAGGTGGGTCGGAGGTGGTGGAGAGAGAGAAGATTGTGGCGGTTTTGTCGGCGGAGGAGGTGGCGAGAAGACGGCCGTCGGAGGAGAATTTGGTGGAGGAAATTGCGCGTTTGTGGGGAGTTAGGGTTTGTTTGAGAGTGTATTGTGGGAAGGATTGTGATGGGTCTTTTGTTGTTGTTGTTGTTGTCGCCATTGTTGATGTGTGAAGAAGGAGAAGGAGAAGGGTTTTAGCTTTTTAGGCTTTTGGGAGAAGTAGTTGGTTGATTTGATGAGTGTGTGTGAATGTGACGAGTGTTTTGGTTTCATCCGTCCTAAAATGTGTATTATTTGTTGTTATTTGTCTCGTGAATTAAAAACATTTTTTTTTTACTTTTTTTTCTAAGTGCTTTTTATTAGGAAATCTTTCTTAAGAACAAAAGGAAAAAAAAAACTTTACTTAAAAAAATAAAGAGTTAAAAGGAAATAAATCGTTTTCGGCATTTATTTGATTAAGTGAAGTTGATTTTTTTTTCATTTTGTTTTTTATGAGGATTTACTGATAGGGAACACGTAGAAAATAAGTAAAAAAAATATTTTATTCAAATTAAGAGACAAAATAATAGCAAATGAGACATCATTTGAGACGGATGCTCAGGACTCTTTTGGTTATAGTACACTAGCTATCACTTGAGGCATAAGGGAAGGAGTGCTCATCTGAATTTATCCGAATTGAATTTTATGACTTTTTTTTTTTTTTTGATTGGACCTAATATATATTATAAAGTCTTGTATGCACCTTGTCGCACGATTAACAAACTGTGTGGCTTGCACATAATGACTAATTTCAGAGGGTTACAACTATTTAGGGAGGTTACCAAGTGTTTTGGAGGGTATTGACTACTTAAGGGGTTACCAAGTGTTTTGAGGGTACGTAGATGTTTGGGGTCTCTAACTCATTGCAGGGGGAACTGACTTTTGGATGTGGGTTACTGACTATTTTGGGGGAGGAGACTGACTATCAAGAAAAGTGGTTATCGACTGTTTTCGGTGGATTTTGAGAGTGAAAAAAGAGTAATGTATAGGTTACTAAATAATATCGCCACACCATTAGTTAGTGGTATGGCCTGCCGCATATAAGAATTTGTCGATATATATTATAGTAAGTGGAACTTTAGTTAAAGGGGATATTCATTAATTGAATGTTAAACGACATTTACATACATATCAAAGAACAACAAAATCAAACTTGTCTTCAAATAAACTACAATGAACCAAATCGACAATAGTAATTAATAGTGCATACCTCGTGTGTTTGCAGAATCTTGCAACTATTAATGAAACTGTCTCAATTGGACATAGTTTGGAGAAGAACATTATTGATTTAACGAAGTTGACTGCATTCGAGATTTCAATATCTCGTGATGATAGTTTTGGACTTTATTAATTGAGTCCAAATTCTCATACAATGATTATGAAACCCTAGATCTTCACTCCTAGCCGGGCTAACAAACAACGAACATAATATTCCAAGCAAACTACAAATACCAAATTATAATCTTCCATAAGGAAGAGAAGAAAGTCATACTCCAAATTCCGCAAAAAAGAGAGAACAAACCCAGATATCGGGAAGAAAACTCTCAAAGAGAGAGATAGGAGAATTATTCATAACAAAACAAATAAAAGTGAAAGAATTAAAGAAGGATTTGGGGCTTACCAGTTACCACCATCAAAAGAGATGACGATGACAACCCCTTACAGTTGGGATCACGGGAAAGAAATTAGTTTTTTTTGCGAGAAACTACCTTATACTACATTATATATCAAATTACACATCTTGTTGTCATATTTCGATCAAAAAAGACATTTTTTGGGTTTTTTGGGTCATAGCTTCTCTTTTTTTCCCTATTTTTTTGCAATAGAATTTGGTTTTAAAATTTGGGTTGCTATGTGTGACTTTCACATACAAAAATGAAGGAAAAAATAGACCTAAATGTTGACCTTTTGGCCTAAGTATAATAACAAGATGTGTAATTTGATAAATTTTGGGATATAAGATGTTTTTTCACAAAAAAAGTAATTGGGTGTTATTTCACAAATAATATGACAAATAAGGTCAATTTTGAAAAAGATTGCTTATTGATAAAACTCATGAGCACATTGTAACATGCGGCCCATGTACATGTTGGCCCAAAACTCTAGAACACTCAAAACTCTAAACCCAAAGTAATACCATGGAGTCGATCGTTTATTGGTAGGGGAGCAGAAGGGTCATTTGGGCCAAGTACGGTTGAGTCACTTTGCGTCGGCCTAGATCATAATAGGTTAATTTGGGTTTATGTGATCGAGTTGAATATAGGTCGGATTAAGGCTATGTTCTTTTGGCATGCAAAGAACTTAAATTAATACCAGTTCAGTTAAGTCCAAATCAGTTAAGTTAATTTTAGTTCAGTTTAGTTTAATTTTGCTTAGTTCAGTTTTTGCTGAGTCAGGAGTTGCAGTTCAATTCAGTTAATTTCAGTTTAGTTTAGTTTAGTTATTTACAGACCAAAAGAACAAGACCTAACTATGATCTGATTATTTCGAATCAAGTCAATATTTGAATTAAATATTTGAAGTATATAGTTTAAATAAAATACTTTACGCCAATAATTACTAATAACAAATACTCTGAGATGTTACTAGAGTACATCACAAGTTGAGAATCATACTCGATTTAGTTGGGGCACTCATGTTATTTTGGATGTCCACTCAATTTTAATTCACTATTTTTCGAGTGTAATTTTAATATCGGATCGGATTATATGGATCAAGTTATTCAAATCAGACCAGTTTTACGAGAAGGAGAAGGGTTTTAGGCTTTTGGGAGGGAAATAGTTTGTTGATTGATGAGTGTCTGTGAATGTGATGAGTGTTTTGGTTATGGTCCGGATCATCCGTCCTAAAATGTGTCCTATTTGTTACTTCTATAGATCTATTATCTATCTGGATAAATTAATAATTAGTACTTTTTGAAAAGGTTAATTTGTGAACTAGTACCTTTAATTATTTTTTTTTGTGAAATAGTACCTTAAGTTGTACATAACTCTTAAAAACAGTACCTTGATCCAAAATTTCGGCCACTTTAGTCAATATTTCGGTTGTTGACCATTATTTTCTCTCATTTTCTAAAGCGTGTATTGCAAACATATAGAAGGGAGGTGAACTTTCACTCTCAAAAAAGAGGGAAAACAATGGTCAACAATCGGAATATTGTTTAAATAACTTTCGACTAAGGTACTATTTTTTAGAGTTTTGTACAATTTTAGGTACTATTTCACAAAAAAAAACTTAAAAGGTACTAGTTCACAAATTCACCTATTTAAAAGGTAATAGTTAACAATTTCCTATTTATCTCGTAAATTAAAAAGAATTATCTTTTTACTTTTTTGTAAGTGCTTCTTATTAGTAAATACTTCTCAGGAAGTAAAATTAATGAAAAAAAAATTATTCAGTAACATAAATCGTTTTCGTCATTTATTTGATTAAGTGAAGTTGATTTTTTTTTATTTTAGGAGGATTTACTAATAGGGAGCACGTAGAAATTAAGTTTAAAAAATTATTTTATTCAAGTTACGAGACAAAATAATAGCAAAATGGGAGACCAAATGAGACATCATGTGGGACGGATGATCCGGACTCTTTTGGTTATAGTAGACTAGTTATCAGCTTATCACTTGAGGAGGTATGAGGGAAGGAGTGTTCTTCTGAATTTATCCGAGGTGAATTTATTAGACTTGATTATTGATTTTTCCTTTTTATATTTGGTTGGACCTGATATATATTATAACGTTTTGTGTGTACCTTGCCGCACGATTAACAAACTGTGTGGCGTGCACGTAATGACTAATTTCAGAGGGTTACAGCTATTTTAGGGAGGTTGCCAAGTGTTTTGGAAGGTATTGACTAATTAAGGGGTTATCAAGTGTTTTGGGGGGATACATAGCTGTTTAGGATTTCTAACTCTTTGCATGCGGTTATTGACTTTTTGATCTGGGTTACTGACTATTTTGAGGGAGGAGACTGATTATTAAGAAAAGTGGTTACTGACTGTTTTCGGTGGATTTGGATAGTGAAACAAGTAATGTATGGGCTACTAAATAGTCTCGCCACACCATTAGTTAGTGGTGTGGCCAGCCGCATATAAGAATTTGCCGATATATATTATAGTAATTGGAATTTTATTTAAAGGGGAAATTCATTAATTATTGAATACTAAACGACATGTACCATACATATCAAAGAACAACAAAATCAAACAATATTAAATCAAACTCGTCTTCAAATAAACTACAATAAACCAATTTGACAATAGTAATTAATAGTGCAGACCTCGTGTTTGTAGCATCTTGCAAACTATTAATGCAACCGTCTATCGATTGGACATAGTTTAGAGAAGAGCATTATTGATTTAACAAAGTTGACTGCATTCGAGATTTCAATACTTTCATGTTGATAGTCTTCATAAGTGATTATGAAACCCTAGATCTTCACTCCTAGCCGGCTAACAAACAACGAACATAATTTTCCAAGCAAACAAGTACCAAATTCTAATTTTCCATAAGGGAAGAGAAGAAAGTCATACTCCAAATTTCGGAAAAAGAGAGAAGAAACCCAAATATTGGGGAGAAAACTCTCAAAGAGAGAGAGAAGATTTTTTTATGACTAAACAAATAAAAGTGAAAGAATTAAAAGAAGGATTTGGGACTTACCACCATCAAAAGAGAAGACGATGGCAGCCCCTTACGGTTGGGATTATGGGAAAGAAATTAGTTTTTTTTTTGCCAGAAACTACCTTATATGACATTATATATCAAATTAGACAACTTGTTGTCATATTTCGATCAAAAAGCTCATTTTTTGGGTCATTGCTTCTCTCTTTTTCCCTATTTTTTGCATTAGAATTTGATTTTAAAATTTGGGTTGATATGTGTGACTTCCACATACAAAAATGGAGGAAAAAATAGACCTAAATGTTGACTTTTGGCCTAAGTATAATAACAAGGTGTCTAATTTGATAAATATTGACATACTACCTCCGTTCCATATGTATTGCAACATAGGGAGTTTTACGCCTCCCAACGCACTACTCTAGACGCTAATATCTCTAATTTTATTTAAGTAAAAATTATAAAAAGTTGATATTAATTAAGCATATATCGAGACGAATCTAACAAGATCCCACATGGCTATATTTATCCTTGTGTATAAATCACAAAAGAAGGTCAAAGGGTAATGTATGAATAGTGCAAAATGTCAAAGGTTGCAATACATTTGGAACGGAGGTAGTATAATTTTGTTCACAAAAAAATATTAATAGGGTGTTTTTTTCACAAAAAATATGACAGTTAAGGTAAATTTTGAAAAAGGTTGCTTATTGTTAAAACTCATGAGCACATTGTAACATGCGGCCCATGTACATGTTGGCCCATAACTCTAGAACACTCAAAACTCTAAACCCAAAGTAATACCATGGAGTCGATCGTTTATTGGTAGGGGAGGCAGAAGGGTCACTTGGGCCATGTACGGTTGAGTCACTTCGTGTCGGCCTAGATCGTAATAGGTTAATTTGGGTTTATGTTATCGAGTCGAACATAGGTCTGGTGAAGGCCCTGTTCTTTTGGCCTGCAAAAAACTTAAATTAATTTCAGTTCAGTTAAGTCCAATTCAGTTCAGTTCAGTTTACTTCAGTTCCTGCTGAGTCACGAGTTTCAGTTCAGTTCGATTAATTTATGTTCAGTTCACTCAAAAAATAATAATTTATGTTCAGTTAATTTCCATTCAGTTTAGTTTTTTACAGGCCAAAAGAGCGAGACTTAACTATGATTAGATTATTTCGAATCAAGTCAATATAACAAGTTGAGAATCATACTCGATTTAATTGGTCGGTCATGTAATTTTGGATGTCGACTCAATTTTAAATCACTATTTTTCAAATGTAATTTAAATATCAGATCCGATTATATGGATCAAGTTATTCAAATCAGACCAGTTTTACGAGACCTATACTTGGCTTTGTGGTTTCCTTTTTGCTGGGTTGTCACGTGCTTGATTGAAGGATAACATACATTCCTTTTGTAATTGTGCTTGTGGCTATATGCCTATATTGTGGCCTTTGTGGGCCTATGAAGATATTATGGAAATGTGAATCTTTCCATATTAGTAGTAACAAGTTACTCTAGAATGCGATGGACTCTAGCACACTCCACATTATCTAAATGTTCTACCTAACCAAAAACGGTGTCCAACAAATGACATTAATTTTGCACCAAAGTTGTGTTGAAGAACAACTAAAGGTAAGGGTATAGCATACAATACCTGATAATTCCTTAAAAATGATCAAAAAAATTACTTAAAAATATCAAATATGAAACTTCATACTTTATAATGTTGCAAACTTACCATTAAACTACAATTTAAACTTGTAACAAAAATGTAAAACTAAAACTAAAACTCCTTTCATCTTTTTAAATTACCCAAGATATCGCTCTAACTCAACAACTAGTTTCCTCTAAAACGCAATTGGCACTAGCACACTCCACACTCTCTAAATATTTTACCTAAAAACAGCAGAAGAATGATCGAAGCTAAGGGCATAGCATAGAGTAACATGACATCCATCCATATATATCGGAATATCATAAATTATCCATCTTATTCCCATATATTAAGAGAACACGAATATTGTTGATGAGTAACTTTGACCCGCCAACATCAAGTATGGAAGACGAAGACCTGACCATCACTTCGCAACACTATTGTTGTTTCTAGTATCAATACTAGTATTATGGATTTTCAATAGAAACCAAGAGTTATGTGTAGCATATTGTGAATGCATTATAAAATGACTTACTTTCTATTATAATACTCTTATTATTTGTTTTAGGCTACTCAATTGCTACATACACAAACCCGGACATCTCCCAAGCACCCAAAATTAGTTTTCTTAGAGAATCAATATTTGTCTGAAAGGTCTCAATTTCGAGCCGTTACTTTATAATGTCATAGTCTTACCACTAAACCATAAATTAAACTTATAACAAAAATGTCAAATCAGAACTATACCTCCTTCTTATCTTGCTAAATCACCCGAACATCACCCGAATTTTATCAGTAATTTCCTCTAAAAGGCAATTCAAAATGGCACACTCCACATCTTCTAAATCTCTATTCTATAAGTGAAGAGTAGGGGACGCCAAAAATCAACATTTTTTTTAAAATTCATATTTAAATGGAACAACTCTTTGCATAACTAACTGTTTTCACATATTTAAATTTTGAAAAAAGAACTACAAAACACCTTAATTTTTTTTTACTGTTACATATTCATGCAGAATTATATATGATTTCGCGCGTATTGTATTGTGTGCGTATATAATTAGTATTCTCCCTAAAAACAGTGTCCCTCAATCACCAAATATCATTATTTTTTGCACCAAAAATGTGCTAAAGAACAATTAAAGGCAAAGGGCATAGCATAACACAATCACTTTAAAAGGCAAAAAAAATCTAAAATTGAGTTTGGTTGTATAGTTGTATAGTTGAAACGGTTCCCCACTTCTCTTATTCGCTCCCCACTAAGGCACTCACACTCACTCACTGTTATCTTCTTCTCCAATTTGCATTTTCTCTCTCTCTCCTCTCACATGGCGGCCGTGACCTTCAACAGTAATGGCGGAAAGATTGGAACTTTATGTTCCAAACCTGAATTGGGTTGTGGGTTTTTGAGAAATTTGGATTTAGGAGCTCAAACAACGGTAATGGCAAAACCCATGTCGAAAACTTCAAGGTTAAAGGCAATGGAGGTTTCTGCAACCACTTCTGTTAATGCAGTTCCTGTTTCAGCTCATACCAAGTAATTGTATTCCCTGAAAATTTGCCATTTTTGTTTGATAAAGCTTCATTCTTTTTGTTGTTGATTATTTACTCTGTCCCAAATTATTTGCTATATATTGATTTTGAGCACTATCTATGTTGTTTGATTCGTCTTCATGTGTACTTTCTAAATATATAATTTTTGTAATTTTTTCGTATGCAAAATTTGATATACTTCCTCGGTTTCTTTTTAATTGCAACAAATTTCACTGGGTGTACTTGCATGCAAAATTTTGGTGTGAGTGTGAAAGTGTGGCATGTGATAAGGAGAGAGACGGAAAGAAATGACTTGTAAAAAAAGGAAAGAAAACATTTGTTGCAATTAATTTGATGTTTCTATTTTGACAATTGTTGCAATTAACAATTAAAAAGAAACGTAGGAAGTATTAGTTTTTGAAATCGCATCTTAGAAAATGTGAAAAAGTGAATGTAGCAAATAAATTGGCATGGATGGAGTAATTGCAATGTTTGGAATTTTACTCTATTATGCCTCATTTGACCTTCTATTATGATTGACACATGCATGCATTATTCGTGTCAATATATACTTTTATATATATTAGCCTTTTGTAATTTTCACCTAGTCATTGTAGACGCGAATGGTTAAAATTGTGTTTTGAGAGGCGTGGAACTCTACCTATTGAAATTAATAATAGAAGAGGCATTTAACCAATTGATTGGAATATGTTTATAGATATTTGTCTACTTAAGCTTGTAATTTCTCTGATTATATTTTGAGGTTTTTGTTTCTTATTTGATTGTATAATGGCTTGGTTGAAGCTGTGATAATTTGAGGCTGATGATTTCTTTTAAAGCATTTGAATAATATATTCTATTTTTGCTAGCTTAGTTCTTGTGCTCCATGTTCTGTTTGTTGTGTAAAGAAACTAGTTGTATTTCTTGAGTAAATTTTAGTTTTTGTAAGCTTTGGTGGTGAAAGTATCTCATTGTATCATGTCGATTGATTTCTGATATAGTATGGCTTTTCTTAGAAGTGGAAATAGAATGGATGTAATCTTACTTTGTTTCTTCCCCTTTCGACATCCAGGGTGATGCGCCACACGATTTCGGTCTTCGTTGGGGACGAAAGTGGGATCATCAATAGGATTGCAGGCGTTATTTCTAGAAGAGGATACAACATAGAGTCTTTGGCTGTTGGTTTAAACAAGGATAAGGCACTTTTCACTATAGTAGTGTGTGGGACTGAAAAGGTGTTGCGCCAAGTAATGGAACAACTGAACAAGCTTGTTAGTGTCTTGAAGGTAATCAACTAGTTTTTGTTTCTTCTAGTTGGTAATTGATGAGATGCTGATGATTCTTGCTTCATTTGACTGGCCTGATTGGTTACTTGTATGCTGGCATTTCTAGAATGACGAAGTCTTAGGAAAGACCATCAAGTATTTAAATATAAAATATACTAGAAATTCGAAAAGATGAAAAGGAGTATTAGTTCCAAAAGAAGTCTCAAACGTTAAGAAAAATAGCTTAAAAGTTAAGTGGTAACTTTCGGTCAGACTGTCTGACACAAAGATCATCTCTTCTAGAATATATTTAGAGAGGGTTTGGCTTACTCGCTGTCCTGAATTGTGCTAGATTAGATGACATTAGAAAGCCAACTGATGTGCTCTAAATCGTTTTGCTAACTATTCAGTCCACTTTGACCCCATTTTCGCTGTCACCTTGGAGAGAAATATGATATAAACTGCAGCTTCTGTCAAAGATATTGGAGTAGATAGAACAGTGAAACATTCATTTTTTTTCTTGAAGATTTTTGGAACGATGCTTGTAAATTTGGTTTAGCTTGGCATGATGATTTTGAAATTAGTGGCCAAGAATATATTCCCTCCACCTCATTAAATGTTCATGGTTGGCTTTGGCATGGAAATTAATTATAGTGGACAGAGTGAGAGAAAAGCAGGAGTTCGAGATAGAAAAGGCAATGGAAAGTGCACTTGAAAAGGGAAGTATGCAGATCAGTTAGGGTATCCACTTTTGGGAAGTATGCATAATAATAAGTGACGAAGGAAAAAGTAGATTAGAATGAGAAGCTGATGAACAATCAATCTTCATTTCCACTAGGCTTGGCAGATGAATTGAGCATTCGTTTTTCATACGTATTCCTTCAAAGGAACTTTAGAATGATGTTTATAAAGTTTAATAATAGTTTGTTGCAACTTGCAATTTTTTGTGCAAGTAGGAGCACGATAATGGTGAAACAACCAAGCTTTATGTCCACTAGGTATACTGTGGTGAATTTTTGAGCCATTTAACATTGCTACCGCTGTCTCATGGATGATGCGCATCAGCACAAGCAATTAGTGCTGGTGTGACTTGTATGTATTAACCTAGGCTTAACTCTCTGTCTCTAGATTCGTTCCATTTATTTCTTATGGATCCTTGACATTATATTGAATCATCCTAGATGTGTGGATTTGTGCATGGTGATGTCCTTGATAACATTCTTGCAGATCTGAATCTTGTGTGTCTGCCTACTATCTTAACTACCGTCTTTCTTGTAGGTTGAAGATCTGTCGAAAGAGCCACAGGTGGAACGTGAATTGATGCTCGTAAAGCTCAATGCTGATGCGAATGCCCATGTTGAGGTAGTTCCACAAGCTCAATGAATTACTTACGGGGGCAATATATTGCTTAAACTTTGTCATACCCCTTCTACAGATAGTCAGCTAGAAAAGAAGATTGAAAAAGCTAGGTCAATGCTTAAAAATATGCTGTACTTTATAGTATCGTTGGTGTTCGAATATTCAAATTGCTCAAAGACATTAGAAAAAGTAGTTTGCCATGCTGTATATATCTTAATGCAAATTCTTGTATTAAAAGTTACCTCATATAGTCATATCTCATAATAATTCAGCAAATTCTCTAATGCTTTTTGTATCCTTAAATGTTACCCCTCCTGTACCAACTTACCTAAACAATCAACCTACTATTGCGTTTTATGTAAGACTTGCTAATTTCTGAGTATGTCCATCTCCAGGAACAGATTGTTCTAGAATTTTGTTGTATGTTGTTTTCAAATTTTATTTGTGACATGCTAATATGTGATCGTTGAAATAGGTTTGAGTTTTTTTTTCTGCGTGAACATGAAATCAGTTTGTTCAAGAATTATGCTGTCACTTCATAATGACACGAGTGTTAGAAATTCTAATTAATTTGTGATGAACTTCAGCAAAAAAAAGGTACAATATACGTCTAATTTTGTCCATCTCAGGGAGAGATGGTTTTAGGAATTTGTTTACGCTAACTCTGAATACTTGTGATACGTTGTCACGTGGTCATCTATGAAGTTTGCATCAACAAAATGACTAAAATGTCCCTGAAAGGCTCTTCATCTTTTAGGTTGATATATGCATAAACCTTAATATGGCAGCATAAGTATAACGGGGTAGTGATAGAAGAAAAAACAAACTTTGTACTAAATTCCACCCCCCCCAACCTAAAACATTTCTTAGTTATATTGTATCAACTACACGTATTCTAACCACAGTCATAATCAATCAGTCACAACCTTGACCTCATGATAGTACAATAAACAAATTTTGAGAACCAATTGAAGTGAAGAGTGGAGTTTTTTTGTCATGTTCTTTTAAGGGGCATCATATGTTGTGGTGATCGATTTGAAAAAAAGGTGGCAATCCTAGATCATATTTTGAACACAATTGTGGTAGGATGCATATGCTAAGGTGGATGGGTGGTAACATGAGAGAACATAGAATTTGAAGACACTTAAAAAACAAGGGGACCAAAGATGACCGGGATGGAAGGAGAAAAATTTGAATTGAAACAATTGGTTTTCTCGGATCATTTTGCATTGCATAGAGGTGACCAGGTGAGTGGAGGAGAAGGATCCATGTGAATTACTCATGGGGATGAGTCACCCCATCCTTCTGGGATGAGGCTTTGCAATTGTTGTCGTTGTTGGTGGCATCTAATTATCTTGTACCTGAACCTGTGGCTCACTTTTTCTAAAATATGGGGAAGAGGACCGAAACATGCCACTGAATCTTGACTCAAAGGCAAGTATAAAATTTTGAATGTGTGGAGGGGCAACAATGTATGGTAGATCTGCCAATGACTGTACTGCCAAATAATTAACTTTTCATTTGCACAACATATCATAGTAATTTTTTATTTTTTCTGAGAGGCGAGAAGGGGCGGGGGTTTGTATGTGTGTGCTATTCATAGCTGCCCAGCTTTCCCGGTAAAAAGTGTATTTGTGAACAATCTGATTCCGATTAACTCAAGTTTAAGTTTTTATTCTTCAGATAAAGTGGTTAGTGGACATCTTCAGGGCAAAGATTGTGGATATCTCAGAAAGCTTGGTCACTGTCGAGGTTAGTGTTTGTCATCTTGTATACCTTCTTTTAGTTTCCCGATATTTGTCATAGTTGTTTTCATGTTAAATGAAGAAGCTGACCTTCCTAGAGTGGTCTTGATGCTTAAACTCCAAAAGTAGATAGATTTCTTTTTGGTTTCTATACTTCTAAATGGCATTTATCTGCTGCTATGCAGGTGACTGGGGACCCTGGAAAGATGGCTGCTGTGCTGAGAAATTTTAGCAAGTTTGGAATTAAAGAAATTGCAAGGACAGGAAAGGTTAGTCTTCTAGACATTATCACTAACTTTTCTGTCGGAGTTAGAGAGATGCAAAGAGTATATGTCATTGCTTTAAGAGAAAGAAGGAACTGTCGAAGTAGCTAGCATACTGTCAACCTTTTAACTAAATCTTTTATTAAACTTTATTGTTGCTTATCCGACTTGAGAAAATTCTGCTGAACTAACTTTGGTTTTGTTGATGTGACAGATTGCATTAAGACGGGAAAAGATGGGTCAGACAGCTCCTTTTTGGAGATTCTCTGCTGCTTCTTATCCAGATCTAGAAGAGAAGGCTGTCAATACTCTTGTTGAGTCTACAAAAAGAAGTGTCAATGGTAGCACTGCTTCATCAACTGTAAGTGAAGTTGTCTGCAGAGTGCATAGCTTTCTTCTCATACCCTTCTCACCTTGTCTTCTCTATGAGTGCTACTTTTTTAGTTGTAAACAATACATAGATCACTCGCTTACAGCTTCCATCATTTTGCAAGCTCATTGTAGATGTATTTTCTGCAATTTGTTATCTGTCATTGAATACTTTCTACATATATTTTGTGTATGACATTTTGCATTTACACTTATATCTCTTTTGATTCTCTGTAGGGTGATGTTTATCCTGTGGAGCCCTATGATCTTTCCATGGTAAATCAAGTACTTGATGCTCACTGGGGTGTTCTCCACGATGGTGATGTAAGAGCTCTTTATCATGACCTGAATTTTTATTCTTGTAGTTGCATACTTGGAAATGAGTTATGTTTTGTGACACTGGCACAGCAAACTTATATTAGCTTTCTTGATTTCATCTTTCTGAATGTATTTGATTTTTCATATTTATAATATGAATCTACTCTGCTAGTGTCTTGATTTGTTTCTGTTCATGCTCATGTCAGTCAAGCGGACTCCGGTCACACACTCTGTCCATGCTAGTAAATAATGTTCCTGGAGTTCTCAACACTGTTACAGGGGTAATTGCTCGTAGGGGTTATAATATTCAGGTCTGTACGGACTCTAACTACAGTATGTATGATATTGCCTTCTGTTATGTGTTCTTATGCCCATCTTTCTTCTCCTCAGAGTCTTGCTGTTGGCCCGGCTGAGAAGGAGGGGCTTTCTCGTATAACAACTGTTGTTCCTGGAAATGATGAGTCAATTGGAAAGTTGGTACAGCAACTTAGCAAGTTAGTAGACCTTCATGAGGTGAGTATCTACATGTATGTATATATAGTAGGCACATATGTAACACAGAAACGGCTAGGGTTTTCGAAAAGGAGATGTTTCAGAAATGTGGAAACCTCAGGTTCCAGCCATCTTCTGGCTACATAGCATTAAAATGGCTCGGATTCTGGAAAGGAATTCTTTTGGAAACAGGGAAACCTCAGGTCCAGAGGTTTCCAGGCTTCATAGGCACTGTTGTCCGAGTAGGCTACTTTTCATTTATACATGAAGGTCCTTGCTGTAAAATGTGTAAACATCTAGATGCTTTCTGTTTCAGGGAATACTACTATACTAGTCTCATTTGTTGCAATGCAGCAGTACACCATATAAGCAATTTTAGCTTTGCTATTGTGTGAAGTAGCTACCAGAGAGATCCTTGTTATTCTCATAGCTCTGTACAGTCAGAACCTCTTCATTATAGTATTCCTTGATGCTCAGTTGAATGGCCTATTCTCTAGTAATAATATTTGGCATTGTTGCTAAGGTATATGGTGTGATCTTCCATCCTGCATTGTTGTGTAATCACTTATAGTTATATAACTTATATGGTTCATTTGATAGTTGAGAATATATGATGATAATGGTAAGTTAAATTTTGTAATCAAAAGAAGTCCCCACAATAATAATCGTAACGGATTTCACCATCAAACATGAATTTTTCTTCATATCCATCACATGCCAATTTATGAAGAAAAAAAGAGGTATATGGAGATGGACAAGCGTTACAATAGACATTGACATGGGACGTTCTTCACAAAATCACCGATAAATCCGTGACCATTACAACCATTTGTTATGACCTACCAAACGGGTCGGTGGGGTGCAAGAGGCGATCTTAGTCTTCATCCATCTTGTGTCATGCATAAAGGGTTTCAAGAGTTTCCTAGTCCAGAATGTCGTGCAACTTGTTTTTGTAAGTACTGCACTAGTACATATGTACGTTATTGAAGCATGAAAAATTTGACTATCTGACTATGGAAAGGTCGTTGCTGCAGATTCAGGACCTTACTCACCTGCCATTTGCAGAGCGAGAGCTTATGTTAATCAAAGTAGCTGCAAATACTTCTGCCAGGAGAGATGTCCTTGATATTGCCAATATTTTCCGTGCTAAAGCTGTAGATGTTTCTGATCATACCATAACATTACAGGTACCTGTGATCTTACCTCCCCCCCCCCTCTTTCTTCCCTCCTACCCCCGACATTCTTTGTGCCTCTTGACTGTTATTAAAGCTTCATGCCTTTCAACTGAAAACCCTTATCTGAATTCTGAACTAATGTGAACTTATTAGCTCTTATGTAGACGTGGTGGCCCTTATTTATTTTAGGTTTGAACTGAACTTGGGAAGCCCTTATATGAACTTAAATTATCCGACTAATTTTCCCGGAACGCTTTTTTCTTTAGGTAAAAAGAAAAAACAGATGTTATATTTCCTTCTTCCTTCAATATTTATTTCCTTATATGTGACTCATTTTTTTTAATCCGCCCTACACTATTTGCCTACTCCTGAATACGTGACTGACATTATATGTCATTGCCTACTTCAAAATGCGTGCCTCACATTATGAGTCATAAAAAAATGTAGGGGATGGAGGGATTATTATGCAAAATGACTAATGAACTGTTAGCGGCTCTGTTTTAAAGGGACTCTAAATTAAGGAATTTAAAGCAGAGTTACACTGATACCACTAATGCTAGGGACTTAGGAGCTGAGAACACTATTCTTAATGAAATCTCTGGCTTGTCTTTCCAGCTTACCGGCGACCTAGACAAAATGGTTGCGCTACAGAGATTATTGGAACCTTATGGCATTTGTGAGGTCAGTATATATTATTCTTCAAATATTGATCTTGCTCAATTTCTCTTTTTTTTTCTCCTTCTCCTTTTTAGTATAATAATGAAGATATGGTCAAAGTACTAATTGTAAATTTTTTTTAGCTTCGAGTGTATAGGGGTTAATCCTGTCTATAGAAGGCAAGGATTGCTGCCAATTTGAGAGCAAACATTTCTTTCAGTTTCTTGCTTGCTGTTCTCTAGTTCGGAGAGGGGATTGGTTTTCTTGTTATCTGAGTGATAGAGGATCGTAGGATGATTTTTCGTCCATCTTTGACTTGAGTTAATGAAGTGATGAGCGCTGTCCGTTTGGGCCTGGGCTTTGACAGCGTACTTCGGGCACAATTGTTCTGGCTAAAACTGGCCTGAACGGATCCACTAAAAACTAAAACTGAACTGAAATCTTGAAAGCCCCATGAAAATGTATACAATGCCAATGCACATGCCCTTCAATTAAATTTGGTGGTTGAATTACTTGAACTCCACTGATCCACTAAAGATAGCGTACAGAACATGAAAACCCGTAAACGGCCCTGACAGAAACCCGGCTAAAGTTAAGTGTATACCGCAAGATCCCATTGTTTATTGACCGACCTGTAACCACCCAGCATGATCATTTTCCCAGGTCTAGGTGTATCTCGGGCTCATACACTTATTAGACTGTTTGCCTATGGTCTGTTCTAAACTGGAAAACTGGCAGATTTATTTAGGGTGCAGCTAGGCTCAGAATCAACTATATTTAATTAAATAACAGTAACAAAAACTATGTTGATCAGCTATTTATGATCTATGAAGGTGGCAAGGACGGGAAGATTGGCACTGACTAGAGAGTCCGGGGTAGACTCCACGTCTTTGCGAGGATATGCACTTCCCTTGTACCAGTAACAAACTCCGGCTACATCTTTCTGACATTATCTACCGAATTCCTTTAGCTCTTCTGCATTTCATGTTGATCAAATGCAAATGACTTGGAGTGAAGTCAAAAGGGCTAATTCCAATCTTTGCTTTGAAGATGCTTTTGGTATCAATATGATTAGGTTCTGTATTGGCAAATATTTCTATGTATTACACCTTGTATCCATAAAGATGTTACAAAAACAGGTAGCCGGTTTAGCCAGGTAGTTACCTAATCTATCCTCAATAATATGTAATAAAAATTTACTACTCTTAGGTTTTGATATATGTATACTAGTCATATATGCACGCGATGCGTGCAAAAACATGTAAAATTCTATAACAGTAAGTTTGTTTAGGGTGGCTTTCCATTTCTTTTTCAAAATTTAAAAATGTGAAAACAGTTAATTATGGAGAATGTTGTTCCATTTAATTAGGATCTTTAAAAAAAATGTTGATTTTTGGTGTCCCCTACTCTTCACTTCTTACCTTATCTTATGCACATTAGACCTTTTCATTCATATCAGATATAATAAGATACGGCTTAGAAGAAGTCTCATAGGGGCTGAGAAAGTTTTGCACATATGGTAATTAAGCCTGTGATCGAATCTTGTTAACATTATTGTATTTAAGGCTTTCTTTGTGCCAAAAATAGGAGTTTAAATACCCTGATGAGTAATTTAATTCCACCCATATTTTCTGAGACATTTGTGGACCTTTTTCTTAGAAGTGCTAGCAGCAAAATATGTTTATTATTCCTTTCATTCAGATTAGATGCTAGATATGGATTAGGAGTAGATGGGTTCGAGATATTGTTAAATTTTTTTAATTCTTTTTTGAAGGGATACAAGAAAAGCATTAGGTGATATTTCTTTCAAAGGTTCGAGATATTGTTAATTGGTCGTGATTGCGCCAATTCATACTTGGTATTTGAAATTGAATTTGGCATCTTTCTTTTTTCTAATCTATATTCTTAGAAGTGCTAGCAGCAAAATATGTTTATATTCCTTTCATTCAAATTAGATGCTAGATATGGATTAGGTGCAGATGAGTTTGAGATATTGTTTTTTTTTGAAGGGATACAAGGAAAGCATTAGGTGACCCTTCTCTCAAGGGTTCGAGATATTGTTAATTGGTTGTGATTGCTCAATTCATACTCGGTATCTGAAATTGAGTTTGACATCTTTCTTTTTTTAATCTATATTCCTCTAAAGGTTTCTTTGTGTATTCTTTATAGTTTAATAATCTATTAGTTCTATTTGTATGAACTAAAGTAATACTTGACATAACTGAACTAATCTGAACCGGGTTTAGAGGACCTAAATCCTCTTGATTTTACATTATGTTCACAATTAATTAGACCCGCTAAGCCCCCAATTAGACTAGAAGTGAAATTTGAGTATATTTTTAAGGTAAAGAAACACACTTTTACTTTCACGTGTATTAAATCTGTTTGAAGAGTTCTTGTTTGCTCCCAATCGACTGCCTCATTTCTTGGCCCCACCTTTACGATTTGTACCACAATTAATAACCATTTAGTGGTTTATGGGCCATTAAAATTCATGTGTTAGCCTGATTTTGATTAGACAAAAATGTATCACCATTAACACATTTTATGACCGATTCTTTTCTACTATTGAGTTGATAGAAATACGTGCAAAGCAACTACGGTCTACCACAACTTACCTCTAACAATAAACAACTAGCCGTTAACATTTGGTAGAAAAATCGACAACTATAACAAGTAGCAAGTTAACACTTACGTACACCTTAGAAGTACACAGAGCTATTACGAGCTAGATTCACCAAACAAGATCCAAGAAGTAATATTTCTTCGACATAAAATTCTGTTGTAAGCAAAACAGTCAATCTAGGACTGGTTGATGAGGGTAATATATATGAACAACATGGTAACATTTTATACACCTTATAATTCCAAAAGGATAAAGATTATGGGCATTACATTAGTAATACAGATATTTCTTATGCAAATTTCCTACTATAAGGCCAACCACATATTCATCTACTACACATAAGACCTACTGTAGAGAATCTATAAGTCTATAAACACTTTCACCTCTTGTATAGATGTCTCATTCTCGAGCAACGATAAGCTCAGCAGGAAAACCAGCATCTGAGTTTTCTGTCAAAACCATAATATCATCTTCGGCCGCTGTGAAGTGGTAGTTTTCACCAATGGCTCTTAAGAATTGGTACACCTCAAACATGGTTGGCCTTTCTTTGGGCATAGGTGAAACACAATTACAAGCAACCTTAAGAAACTGAGAAAGCTCATTATCAACACCATTGCCAAGGAGAGACTTGTCAATGGCAGAATGAAGATCATTATTATCTGACAGTAGAGAAATCCACTCTACCAAACTACCCTTGAAGGTTTCCGGAGCCTTTGACACGTGAGTAGGCTTTTCACCTGTGATCAGCTCCAAAAGAACAGTTCCGAAACTGAAAATATCTCCCTTCGGAGTAGCAACAAGTGTTCTTGCATACTCGGGAGCTACATACCCGAGGTCACCAAATTCTCCATTCACGAAAGTGCTCAAGTGGGTGTCAATCGGGTTCATGAGCCTTGCAAGACCAAAGTCGGACAACTTAGGCACAAACTCCTCGTTCAACAAAATGCATTTGGAGCTTATGTTTCTATGAAGGATTCTAGGATTACAATTATGATGCATCCAAGCCAATCCTTTGGCTGCTCCAATAGCAATTTTAAGCCTAAGGGGCCACTCTAAGCTCTTAGCTTCAGGGTCTGAAGGATGAATCCTGTCATATAAGTTACCATTTGCCATATATTCGTAGACCAGGAACCTCTCTTTCTTTGCTATGCAGTAACCCAAAAGAGGGACTAAGTTTTGGTGCTTTACACTGCCTAAAGTGTTCATCTCGGACAAGAATTCTTTTTCTGTTCGCTGTGAATCTTGCAATCTCTTGACTGTATAGAATGTACCGTCAGGCATTGTTGCCTTGTACATTGTTCCCATTCTTCCAGAACCAATAAGGTTGGTATTGCTGAAGCTATTGGTGGCTTTCATGAGGTCATCCAAACTCATTTTGGAAACCGACTTCTCAAACATAGAAACCTGTATATGATGAAAGTTTCCTGGTTTTAGCACATCAGAAATGAACGAAAATTTCTGTAACTAGATACATAGACCTGTACGGCTGTACTACCAGCAAGTCATGTATTTTGCTCTAACTTTACTAATTACTATAGTATTTCTTTCTAACTTCTAATCTATTTTTTTGTTATTCTTAATAGTTGTTTTATACAATAAATTGTGAAGTACTAAAACAGTAAAACTTACCTTGACAGCTTTGGTTCCCTTCATACTCTTTGCCCATCTGTTACCTTCAGGATCTTCTTGCTTTTTCCTGATAACTTTCATCTTTGAAATGTAAAAGGATGCAATACCCGTCAAGATAATTATGAAAGTTAGACCTGCAGCTGCTCCAGCAGCAATAGTAGCAAGATGAGACTTGTTTTTAACACGGCAAGGATCCAATGGAGCCCCACAAAGTCCCAGGTTATTAGCATAGCTCTCTTTTGGTATTTTAATTTTTTGGAATTGAGGAACTTGTCCCGACAAGTTGTTGTCGGCAACACTAAAGGTCTTGATCCGATCAAGGTTGCTAAGTTCCAGAGGAATTTGGCCAGAAAAATGGTTGCGGTCGAAGTTGACATCGTTCAAGTAACTACAGTTCGCAAGACTCTCAGGTATTGGACCCGAGAAATCGTTGTCAGAGAGATTGATTTCAGTCACAAATGGAATAAATTTCGATAAATTTGAAGGCAATGAACCCTTCAAATTATTACCAGAAAGATCCAATCCAGTCAAACTTGTACAATTCTCAATTCCAACAGGGAACTGACCCTCTAAACTCATTTCTGGGAGCTTAATATACAGCACTCTATTCTCATCTGGGTGCCAGCATTCAATGCCATTGAATCTACAAATTGCACCCTCAGTTTTATTGTCAAAATTCCAAGTTACATTTAAGTAACCATTAGGATCTTTAAGTGAATTATAAACCCTTTTCAAGCATTCAATATCAGTTGCAGTCCCATAAACTCCATAACTACTCAGCAACATCAGCAAACACATCAATCCATAGACTACAGTAGCAGCAGGTTTTCCATTGGTGGCCATTTCCACTCCAAATTATACTTCTAAGACTCAATCAGTGTCACCTAACTCGCTATCTAATTCGCCTTTTGAATTCACAATTCATCCAGAATAGACCAAAAATAGACCAAAACTGACCAGAATTCACTTGTCTCAATTCACAGGTAACAGTGGACTGAATTACACCAATTCAGCCAATATATACCCAGTATTGAAACTTTGAAAGAAATCAAATTCTAACATGAACAAGAACATGAACAAGCACCCAAACTCCAAAATTACAAATAAAAACTCAAAATTCAGGGAAAAACTAACAAACCCAATTCAATTCATGCTAAAATAATTGAAATAAGCAAGAATTGAGACATACCCACAACTCAAAATTCCACCTTTTGAAGCTCAAAGAACAGCAGGAAACCTAAGGTAAACTAAAGAACCCATTTTTGAAGGGAATTGATTAAATTCAATGAAACAAACAACCACCAAATAAGTAAGTCAAGAAAGAAGAAGACTTGAGGGTATGGGTCACTTTCTAAAGACACAAAAAAGGAGAAAAAATCATAGGAAATTTAAGTCCATGTTTGACAATTCAAAGTTTACTAAGTGACACTGTAATGGAAATTTTTTGGTAATGGTAATGGGGTTTTTAAGGACCAAATTAAATTGATACACAATTACACATGAGAACAAGAAAGTGTAATTAATTTTTGATGATTTTCTAATTTGGGGTCTAAAACGGGTCTTATACGTTGGAGGAAGTAAGAGTTGGACCCACTATAACGTGTTTGTTTGACCGCGTTTACTTGGGGTTGCTCTAAGTTACCCTACTCAGTCAGCTACACTACAGTACTACACTGGTCCAGATTCTCTCCTACGTCTTACTTCAATTTCTGGTTTATCTCAAGTACATTTCATTGAATAACTTGTAGGAATGTCGGACTCGGATCGGACTTATCAAATTCCTAGTCTGCTCTATTTCAGTTGGACTATGATTTTTACGTTCCTATTAGGATTTGAACTATATATTCTTGGATTCGGACTCGGACTTTTTCCTTTGGATTGTTTCGGACTCGGATCAGATTCGGATTAAATTGTCATAATAAATAACCAAAACACGTCTTTAATATAAAAAAATAAAGAGTTTATTGTCAGAAACAACCTTTTAATTTTTTTTTTGCAACTTACAACCTAAAACTTAATTTTTTTTGCAAAATGAAACCTTTTTCTAATTTCCGTCATTGTCCGTTAGTTTTAGACCGTTGACCGTTAGTTTCCACCCCAAACCACCCCGACACCACCGCGACACCACCACTACCCCACCCGAGACCACCCAAAACCACCCCCACCCGAAACCACCCAAAACCAGCCCAGCCCACCCGAAACCACCACCAAAACCGGCCCAGCCCACCCGATACCACCTTAAAACCACCCCCAAAACCACCTTAGAACCCAAAACCACCCCTAAAACCACCCCATATTCAGCCCCAACAGTCACAACCATTCGGGTTAGGGTGGGTGGTGGTTTTGGGTGGTGTCAGGGTGGAAACAAACGGTCAACGGTCTAAAACTAATGGTCAATGACGGAAATTACAAAAAGGTTTCATTTTGCAAAAAAAATTAGGTTTAAGGTTGTAAGTTGCAAAAAAAAATTTAAAAGGTTGTTTTCGCAAAAAAGTGATTATAAAAGGTTGTTTCTGACAAAAAAGTCAAAAATAAATGTTTTACTTAATTTTTTATAATGTAAATCTATTATTGCTATTAAAATGTACTTTCAATCTATTAGTTGACTAGGTAACAAGTAATAATCGGACTCTAGTCGGATTCGGATCGGATTTTACTTAAGGTCCAACTTCTATCGATTTATTCGGACTTTTATGTTTTTAGATTCGAATTGAGTCGGACTCGAGTTGGAGTCGAACTGAATTGCCATCCCTAATACTTGATATGATCTATATGGTAGAAGAGACTCTACCAAATAAGTATTTTCATAATTTGAAGTGAAATGAAAGCTAAAAACAACATTTTGCATTATAATTGAACTTTCTTCTTCAACAGCTTCCCTTCCAAACAAGAGCTTCCCCAAACAAAAGCTTCCCCAACGGTAATATCAGCTTCCCCCTTCTATCTCTCCCTTACCTTTGTTGAATGTCCTTGAAAAAAACCCCAAATTATAAAAATCGTGTGCTAAATTCAGTAATTGCTTTTGAAAAACATCCATTGAGGGAATTTTTTTGCTATAAATTGATGGAGAAGTCGATTCTCATTTGAAGGTAAGTAATCTCCCCTTTTTAAACCCTAATTTCTCGATTTTAATTAACTATTTGATTGTTTTGGTTGTTGTTGTTTAAGTTTGGGTTGTTGTTGTTGTTATATGCATAAGTTTAAGCTCAGATCTGAACCCGATTGTTTTCATAATTTCCTTCAAAATGGTGTTCCGTTTCATCGCCATTCGCACTAGCTCCTACTCGCCATTCGCAGTAGCTATGATGTTATTCTAGCCTTTGTGTTAAGTTTATGAGAGGAGAGAAACAATATGATTTTATTAAGTTGTGTTCATAATGAACTATGACTACAATATATATAGGAGTACATAGGAACTCCTACTCGGAAACAATCTCTAAAAGATATTATTCCTAATACTTATCTAATAGTTATTGGAAATAAATCATAAGATAATATTTCCTCTAAGATAATATTATATCCTAACTACTAATATCTTTAGTATCCTAATATATCTCTAATACTTTGCAAGCTTGAGTTCATATATATTAAGAAATGGAAATTAGTAATTGAAATCCATTCGATTGCATATTGCTGATAATCTTGCATCCATTCATATTCTTATTCTACCATGTCTTACTGAAATTTGTTTTTATTACTATCACTATTGGTCATGTAAACTCACTGTACAACCTTAGTATTGAAATTATGGAGGAAAAAATATGTATATTATCGAATTGGTACCAAAAATAAGACGTTTTGGTACTCTATATAACTTGTTAAGGTAGGAACTTGGGTATATATATATATTAAGAAATGGAAATTAGTTATTGAAATCCATTCAATTGCATATTGATGATAATCTTCACAATGTTTAACATACATCTCTACGAATGTATATGTATAAATCAACAAAATGTCATGTGAAAATTGGTGGGTGAGAAAGTGTTGCGGGATTGTAGTGTTGTAGTGTTGGTTTTTAAATGTGCTCAGTGTTGGTGAGAAAGTGTTGTAGTTCATCTTATTGTAGTGTTGGTTTTTTCTTAACATTAATTATGTGTAGATTTTAAATGTGTTTGCTTGATTAGAAATCGGGTAAGATGAACTGATTGGAATTGTCCTTTGTGTGGAATCATTGATTTGAACTATGTAAAATGTGGTAGCTACTCAAAGGAAGTGAATGAAACAGAGGTAAAAACAACTTCAATGTTGTCACACATAATTCTACTCAACTGGGCCAAATCCACTTCATAATTGATCGGATTTTGTTGGATGATTTTGATGATATCATAGAGTTTTATCAGTATTTTGATGTTATAGTTTTAGGTAGTTCTAAGTATGTTGATAGAGTATAAAAATACAAGCCAACGTTTTTCTCTTTCTGGGTTGTTGATATACTGTATGTTTGCTTATCTATATTTATCAGCTTTTGTGCTGTATATGAGACAGTTCTATGCATCGAGAATTGAGGTTCAATTATTGACTTGAATTGTTTACTGCAAAGATTTCTGAAGCAAATTAATGCTTGAATTATGAAAGTGTGAACCAGTGATATTACATTGGAAAAAGTAGGTAGATGATTGTTAGAAATTCATAGTTTTTTTAGTCCTATGGCTAAAATACATAACTTATACTTGCAATCAAATAGGTTGCTTTCATTATGAAGTATTAGTAAATTTAAGATAAACAATTGATGATTGTATTTGACAACAAAAAAGAACTTAGGAAACTTTAATTAATATGATGTAAGGTAGTGACGGAACACCAATAGCTAATAATTAATATGAAACGTATCTTAGGTGTTAAAAAGATGTTGTATTGTATGGATGGTGTAAAATTCTAGTTTTTTTGTTTGTTACTACTTAATACTTATGCTTCGTGTTGCATCTTACTTGTGTACTCCAATATTTATTTTACTTGCACATTCTTATAGAAAAAATTATTTTTGTGTAGCTTAAATGGTGAGGAAAAATTAAGGGAAGAAAGTACAAGTTGGAGATAGTGGGAAGAAGAGGAAGATTGTCCAAGGGCAATCTTTTAGGGCTCGTAAAAAGCTAAAGGATAGTAGTTCAGAGGAGTCTGAATATGTACCATCTCATTCCGGTTCAAGTAAAGGTGCGGGAGGGGCTCAGGAGGGCAGTATGTACGGGAGCAGCGGCGTCGGGAGCATGAGCCACAACAGCGACCTCGGGAGCAGGAGCAGCAGCCTCGAGAGTTGCAGCAGCCGGTGAAGAAGACGTACAAAAAGAAGGTAAAGTGTGTGGTGTCATTATTTTACACCCAAGTTAGTATATACATATGTGTACACATTTTGAATACGCAAGATATGTTAGATATATGGAGAATTAACTACTTGCTATGTAAATATTGTTTGCAGGCAAACATGATTGGGGAAGAAATCAATAACAAGAATGTTGTAATTGATACATTTTTGAGGAAGCAAAAAAAAGGTATGATGATGATCAGAACTTAATTGTTCTAATTGATGGTTGATAATGAATTTATTACTTAAGATGTTTAAATGGAGTATTATTATGTGCAGGAACGGACTGTCATTTGCAGGCTTGAGGCATGCATTCGGTAAGGTTGATCGGCTATGTCCGACCACAGGAAAGAGATTGTCCGCGACATGGGGTTTGGCGGACTGCTGGAGTTAGGTAAGATAGTGTCATTTTGAGTTGGATATTGGTGTGCTGTTTAGGTACACATCATCTGAGACATTTCAAGAGCTTATGAAATTCTAGTTGACAATAATAAATGGTAAAAAATTAGAATTGGGCTTTGCCTAGTAAATGAGTTGAGCTGCGATTGAGCTTATTTATTCAAGCTGGAGCCTGTAATAGTTAGGGTTCAATACGTCAATCATCCCAGTTATACTTACGTTCATTTGAAGGAGATGGTTGAGAGAGGAATGAAAATAAGGAGTACTAAGATTGTTGTTATGCTTCGCTTGGTTAGATTGAAGTCTTAGTTATTATGATCATATAAGGTTTATAATTCTTTGGTGTCAGGTAGATGAGCAAAATATCTCTCTGGTGATATGTGGCATACATTTATTCTATTAGTTAGCCTCTTATGACTTAGTAAATAGTATTTGTCTATTTGTGTATGTAAACTCTGAAGGGTTTTATCAATGGGTCGTGGATTAATTGTTGCGCATATGTTCATACTATTATTTAGCCTTTTACGAGTAAGTTTATTATTGCAAGTTATTATGATGAACTGGTGCGGTTGTTATCACCTAGACAATACTTGT
Organism: Patellifolia procumbens; assembly: GCA_947645195.1. Taxonomy (NCBI): domain Eukaryota; kingdom Viridiplantae; phylum Streptophyta; class Magnoliopsida; order Caryophyllales; family Amaranthaceae; genus Patellifolia; species Patellifolia procumbens. The sequence goes on from CANSGD010000335.1 coordinate 770,865, forward strand.
GATTTTCACCCACAGATTGAATAATGAGGGAATAACTAACGATTGCTAACTGAAACGGTATTCTGATTTGTATTGTGGTGTTCACCCGACCAAACCTCTATTAAGATTTACGTATGCGAGGTACAGCGACAAGGGGAAAGTGGGAATTGCAAATTAAGATAAATATGGTACACAATAGGTTAATTAAGGATTACCTATGAGTTACAGCAACATATGACAGAATGGGGGAAGGAGAAATTAGTATCATATATATATGTATGTATACAAATGTATGTATAAGTTTGGGAGGTGCGAGTAGTAAAGCATTCAAATATGTTGGCCAATTCCAGGTCTTTCATATCACTTTACTTGTTTAACATTACCTGTTGGCAGATTACTGGTTTAACATTTTATTAACCATAATTTTTTTGATCAACACTTAGGCTGAGTTATATTTAACATTTATATTATTTCAAGGTTTTAGGCAGCAATATTACGCAGATGCCTCGACGTTTTGCCTATTAGTTAATGACGAGGTTTGATGCGGTGACGATGACCATCAGATTTGGAGATGGGAGGGATGTTGAGGTGACGAAGAAGGACTTGGAGTACCTGTTGGGTATCCCACTTGGTGAAGATAGTGTACCACGAGGGTTGGACAACTTAGATGCTGACATGGTTTCGGAGCATGGCGGCATTACAGACATGTAGAGCGCTGCTGATTCCGGTATTCAGCTGCAGAGGGCTATGAACATTGTAGCCACCCTTGAAGCTGATTGTACAGAGGAGGAGGAGAAGGAGTTTAGGATTAGTTTTTGATTGTAGCATTATGGCAGGTTCTTTGCCCCAACACTAGTGGCAATACCATCGATAATTTATTGATTCCATCTTTAATGGTCGCCCAACTAGCAACGGAGTATGATTGGTGCTCGTTCACACTTGAGTATTTAGAGGTGAAAGCGCTTGTGTTCGCTAACAAGTTTAGGGGGAAAGGTTATGTAGCTGGTTGTGCCGCATGCCTTATTTGTTTGGTGGTGAGGGTCCAATTTTGATAATTTTCTTTCATTGCAAAGAATTTCATACATGATATATGAATGTGTTATGTTTATTTTGCAAATTTTTTACCTTGATCGACTCAACAGGCCTCCTATTCAATGGGGTCGTTTTCCTAAAGTTGCGGTCTGGACGCATGATTTGGTGAAGAGAGTGATTGCCCATGACATGAGAAGTACTCTTGATTACGGGAAACATTCTGTAAGTTATATCTAATTCTAGTACATGGTGATTTCCGAAGGTTTGGACGAACCATTTGTTGATTGCTTGTTATATATGTTTAATAAATATGTTATATTTGTTAATAGATATGTTCTATTTGTTGTAGTCCCTTTTTATCAATTATGATAGTGATGATGAATGTGATGACGCTCAAGTTATTCCTAATGTGCATAGAAGGGAAGGGATCATTCTAGACGCCGTACAAATTACTCAAATAGCAACTGAGGTGATTCTTTATCTCAAAGTAGTTTTGGCTTACATTAGTACTGAAATAGGTTGATTTTGGTGGTATAGGTAAATTGTTGATATATGTTTCTTGTAATTTGTCGTTTCAAGTGGCTCGCATTCTTGGGCCTCAAATCAAGATATTTGTTAATAATGCTGTGGAACGACGATTTCTGGTTTGGTCGGTGTGGCGGACCGTTCAAAGATCCAGTTTCTGGTCCGTCTCATGTCGTTGACTTAGAGGACGACGACGGGCCACGTGATGAGGGAAGGACCCATGATGATGTGGTATTGAGAGAGGATGATGTGAATAGGGTTATTTTGGGTCTCGCTCGAGAATACTTGAGCGTAGAAGATGAACAGGATGTCGAAGGTTAATTTGATCTGACCATAGGTGACCCCGTCATGGAAGCGTACGTGACACATATTTCCTCGGTCCACCGAAGAGGTTGACGCTTCTAAAGTCAGGGTCTTAAGGGTGCCATATGAAAGAGCAAAGAAGGGATCAAAACCTTCACTCTCTTTCACTACCTCAGTGCCTATAACCACCACCTCATCTCACGGCGATCCTGCTGCCGTCGAAACATTACTCGACTGTTCTGCCGCCCTTGCAGCCGCCCCACCTTGCCCGAAAGACCCACCTTCCACCAGTACAACAACAGATGCCCCACCACTGACCAACCACTAAGCTTATCAATTACAAACATGAAGCGGTAAAAGTAAATATTACTTATGCAATGTAGTCTTTTCCTTTCTTAAAGAAATCTAGAAGATCCTTGTCCGCCAATGACAACCTCGATGATGTGGTTGCGACTGTGGTGGAAGGTGGGTCTTCTTTGGTAGCTGTAGGGGGTTTTGTTGTAGTGGTGGAAGATGGGTCTGCGAAACTAGGAGAAGGTTGTACGATAGTGCTTGAAGGGGCATCTGTTGTTGTACTAGTGGAAGGTGGGTCTTTGGGGCAAGGTGGGGCGGCTGCAAGGGCGGCAGAACATTCGAGTAATGTTTCGGAGACAGCAGGGTCGCCATGAGATGAGGTGGTGGTTATAGACAATGAGGTGGTGGAGGAGAGTGAAGGTTTGACCCCTTCTTTGCTCTTTCATATGGCACCCTTAAGACCCTGACTTTAGAAGCGTCAACCTCTTCAGTGGACCTGGAAAATACATGTGTCACGTCTGCTTCCATGCCGGGGTCACCTATGGTCCGATCAAATTGACCTTCCACAACCTGCACCTTCTAGGCTCAAGTATTCTCAAGCGAGACCCAGAACAACCCTATTCACCTCATCCTCTCTCAATACCACATCATCGTGGGTCCAATTCCCTCATCACGTGACCCGTCGTCGTCCTCTAAGTCAACAACACGAGACGGACCAGAAACTGGATCTTTAATTTCAGGAGACACTTTTGGCCGCGAACGGTCCGCCACACCGACCAAACCAGAAATCGCCGTTTTACGGCATTATCAACAAATATCTTAATTTGAGGCCCAAGAATGCAAGCCACTTGCAACACAAATTACAAGAAATATATAAATACAATTTACCTATAGTACCAAAATCAACCTATTTCACTACCAATCACCTCAGTTGCAATTTGGGTAATCTGTACGGCGTCTAGAACGACCCCTCCTTGTCTATACACATGAGGAATAACTTGAGCGTCATCACGCTCATGTTCACTATCGTAATTGACAGAAAGGGACTACAACAATTATTGCATATCAATTAACAAATAGAACATATATATTAAACATATATAACAAGCAATCAACAAATGATTCGTCCAAACCTTCGGAAATCACCATGTACTAGAATTAAATATAACTTACAAAATATTTCCCGTAATCAAGAGTACTTCTCATGTCATGGACAATCACTCTCTTCACCAAGTCATTCGTCCATACCGCAACTCTAGGAAAACGACCCCATTGAATAGGAGGCCTGTTGAGTCGATCAAGGTAAAAAATCTGCAAAATAAACATAACACTTTAAATATCATGTATGAAATTCTTTGCAAGGATAGAAAATTATCAGAATTGGACCCTCACCACCAAAAAAAATAAGGCATGCGGCACAACTGGCTACAAAACCTTGCCCCCTAAACTTGTGAGAGAACACAAGCGCTTTCACCTCTAAATGCTGAAGTATGAACGAGCACCAATCATACTCCGCTGCTCGTTGGGCGAACATTAAAGATGGAATCAATAAATTATCGTTAGTATTGCCACTAGTGTTGGGGCAAAGAACCTGCCCTAATGCTACAATCAAAAACTAATCCTAAACTCCTTCTCCTCCTCCTCTGTACAACCAGCTTCAAGGCCAAGGGTGGCTACAATGTCCATAGCCCTCTGCAGCTAAATACCGGAACCAGTCGCGCTCTGCATGGCTGTAATGCGGCCATGCTCCGTAATAATGTCAGCATGTAAGTTGTCCAACCCTCGTGGTACACTATCTTCACCAAGTGGGATGCTCAACACGTACTCCAAGTTCTTCTTCGTCACCGCAACATCCCTCCCATCTCCAAATCTGATGGTCATCTTCACAGCGTCAAACCTCGTCATCAACTAATAGGCAAAACGTCGAGGCATCTGCGTAATGTTGTTGCCTAAAACCTTTAAATAATATAAATGTTAAATATAACTCAGCCTAAGTGTTGATAAAAAAGTATTGTTAAGAAAATGATAAACCAGTAATCTGCCAGCAGGTAATGTTAAACAAGTGATATGAAAGACCTTAAATCTCCCAACATATTTGGATGCTTTTCTACTCGCACCTCCCAAACATATACATACATTTGTATACATACATATATATGAGACTAATTTCTCCTTCCCCCATTCTGTCGTATGTTGCTACAACTCAAAGGTAATCCTTAATTAACTTGTAGTGTACCATATTTAACTTAATTTGCAATTCCCACTTTCCCCTTGTTGCTGTACCTCGCATATGTACACCTTAATGGAGGTGTAGTTGGGTGAACGCCACAATACAAATCAGAATAAGGTTTCAGTTAGCAATCTTTAGTTATTCCCTCATTATTCAATCTGTGGGTGAAAATCACAAGTATTGTCTAGGTGATAACAACCGCCCCATTTCATTATAATACCTTGCAACAATAAACTTACTCGTAAAAGGCTAACCAGTAGTATGAACATATGAGTAACAATTAATCCACAACCCATTTGATAAAATCCTTCAGAGTCTACATGCACAAATAGACAAATACTATTTACTAAGTCATAAGAGGCTAACTAATAGAATAAATATATGCCACAGATCACCAAAAAGATACTTTTCTCATCTACCTCACACTAAGGGATTATGGACCTTATATGATCATAATAACTAAGACTCAAATCTAAACAAGCGAAGCAGAACGACAATCTTAGTACTGCTTATTTTCATTCCTCTCTCAACCGTCTTCTTCAAATGAACTTAAGCATATCTGAGATGATTGAAGTATTGAACCCTAACTACTACAGGCTCCAGCTTGAATAAATAAGCTCGATCTCAGCTCAACTGATTTACTAGGCAAAGCCCAATTCTAATTTCTTACCCTTTCTTATTGTCAACTAGAATTTCATAAGCTCCTGAAATCTCTCAGATGATGTGTACCTAAACAGCACACCAGTATCCAACTCAAAATGACACTATCTTACCTAACTCCAGCAGTCCGCCAAACCCCATGTTGCGGACAATCTCTTTCCCGTGGTCGGACATAGCCGCTCAACCTTACCGAATGCATGCCTCAAGCCTGCAAATGACATTTCGTTCCTGCACATGACAATACTCCATTTAAACATCTGAAGTAATAAATTCATTTTCTACCATTAATTAGAACGATTAAGTTTTGTTCATCATGATACCTTTTTTTTGCTTCCTCAAAAATGTATCAATTACAAATATTTACATGGCAAGTAGTTAATTAGTTAATTCTCCATATATCTTGCGTATTCAAAATGTGTACACATATGGATATGCTTACTTGGGTGTAAATAATGACACCAACACTTTACCTTCTTTTTGTACGTCTTCTTCACCGGCCGCTGCAACTCTCGAGGCTGATGCTCCTGCTCCCGAGGTTGCTACTCTGGCTCATGCTCTCGACACTGCTGCTCCCGATACATACTGCCCTCCTGAGCCCCTCCCGCACCTTCACTTGAACTGGAATGAGATGGTCCATATTCAGACTCCTCCGAACTACTATCCTTTAGTTTATTACGAGCCCTAGAAGATTGCCCTTCGACAATCTTCCTGTTCTTCCCACTATCTCCAACTTGTACTTTCTTCCCTTAATTTTGTCTCACCATTAACACAGGTAAGATGCAACACGAAGCATAATACTAAGTAGTAACAAACACACAAACTAGAATTTTACACCATCCATGCAATACAACATCTTTTTAACCCCTAAGATATGTTTCATATTAATTATTAGCTATTGAAGTTTTGTCACTACCTCACATCATATTAAAGTTTCCTCAAGTTCCTTTTTGTTGTCAAATACAATCATCAATGGTTTATCTTAATTTTACCAATACTTCATAATGAAAGCAACCTATTTAATTGCAAGTATAAGTTTAGCCATAGGATTAAAAAAACTATGAATTTCTAACAACTCAGAAAGAGCAAAACGTTGACTTGTATTTTTATAATCTATTAACATACTTAGAACTACTTAAAACTATAACTTCAAAATAAAACTGATAAAACTCTATGATATCATCAAAATTATCCAACAAAATCCGGTCAATTATGAAGTTGGAGTAGAATTATGTGTGACAACATTGAAGTTGTTTTTACCTCTGTTTCATTCACTTCCTTTGAGTAGCTACCACATTTTACATAGTTCAAATCAATGATTCCACACAAAGGACAGTTCCAATTAGTTCATCTTACCCGATTTCTAATCAAGCAAGCACATTTAAAATCTACACATAATAAATGTCAAGAAAAAACCAACACTACAATAAGATGAACTACAACACTTTCTCACCAACACTAAGCACATTTAAAAACCAACACTACAACACTACAATCCCGCAACACTTTCTCACCCACCAATTTTCACATGACATTTGGTTGATTTATACATATACATTAGTAGAGATGTATGTTAAACATTGTGAAGATTATCATCAATATGCAATTGAATGGATTTCAATAACTAATTTCCATTTCTTAATATATATATATATATATATATATATATATATATATATATATATATATATATATATATACCCAAGTTCCTACATTAACAAGTTATATGGAGTACCAAAACGTCTTATGTTTGGTACCAATTCGATAATATACATATTTTTTCCTCCATAATTTCAATACTAAGGTTGTATGCTGAGTTTACATGATCAATAGTGATAGTAATAAAAACAAATTTCAGTAGGACATGGTAGAATAAGAATATGAATGGATGCAAGATTATCAGCAATATGCAAACGAATGGATTTCAATGACTAATTTCCATTTCTTAATATATATAAACTCAAGCTTGCAAAGGCCAGAATAACATCATAACTGCTGCGAATGGCGAGTAGGAGCTAGTGCGAATGGCGATGAAACGGAATACCATTTTGAAGGAAATTACGAAAACAATCAGGTTCAAATCTAAGCTAAATCTTATTCATACAACAACAACAACCCAAACTTTAAAATACAACAACCCAAACAATCAAATAGTTAACTAAAATCGAGATATTAGGGTTTAAAAAGGGGAAATTTTTTAACCTTTAGATGAGAATCGACTATTCTATCAATTTAAAGCAAAAATTTTCCCCTCAATGGATGTTCTTCGAACGCAATCGACAAATCAGGGTTTAAAAGGGGAAATTACTTACCTTCAAATGGGAATCGACTTTTCTATCAATTTATAGCAAAAAAATTTCCCTCAATGGATGTTCTATTGAAGAAGAAAGTTTAATTAAAATGCAAAATGTTGTTTTTAGCCTTCCTTTCACTCCAAATTACGAAAATACCTATTAGGGCTGAGATTTTGGAGAAGATTGATTAGGAAGGGTGAAATGTTGTTTCTTTGCTTGCCGTTCTTGGAGAGATATGGTAATATTACTTAAAAATAAAATCCCTAAAACCACCGAAGATGGTTTCCTCTATTCCGCTTCTGTTTCCTAAAAGTTAAGAAAATTTTGTTTTTAAAAATAGAATCACTGAACATGTTTTGATTTCAATTTCTAAAAAAAAATGAAAACCAAGCAAACGGAATCAAAAGTTAGGGGCCCGTTTGGTATCACTGTGGTTTTCTGTTTTTTTTATGTTTATTTTCAAAGTCATATGATATATGTCCTATAATGAATAAAAAAATAGTCAAATTTATTGAGAACATGATGGTTTTGAAAGCTGACAACTAAAAAGTGAAAACCACTTTTTCTGATTTCGTGTTTTTGGTTTTTAGTTTAAAAAAAACTGAAAACAAAAAACGATAACGAACAAGCCCTAAGATTTTAGGTCAAAAATTTAAAAAATCAATTTATCTGGGCTGCTTAGTATGTGGCACCCGTAATTGAGCTCCTAATTATCTTATTGAGCTGGTCTGACATTAACACTTAATCTAAAATCGTCTTATAATAAATCAATCGATTATTAGTTGAGTACTCTGAGTAATTTGATTTTCAATGTTGGTGGGGTGGCAAAATTAGCCTTTGCCGATTTGGGCCCCTTCAAATCGTAGTATTAGACTATTGTAAAGGGAAATTAGCTCGTTACGTATAAGTCATTGAAACATATCATCAGAAACCAAAAGGTGTTACTATTTTCCTACAAATAAGTGAATAACTCTCATGGGAAGATTCCAATTTTCCAACATTATACTAATCATTTTGGCGCAAACACATTCTCTCTAAACCCTCGTTTTTTTTCAAGAGCTAACATAGACATTGGAGTATTTGGAGACATGATATTTTATTTTCTTGAGACCTTGGAATTTTTTTGACTATACTCAAAATCGACTCAGATAAATTTGATTAAGTAAAAAGAGACTATGGCCTAAACCCTTAAGTAATCAAATCCGAAAAATTGAAAGTAAGGGGGTGAAACCAAATCCAACCGACCAAAAAGATCATGTACCATTTTTCCAAGTTTATAATTGAATATTGAAGCCTTTTGGTGTTAAACTTGGTCAAAATAGTTTGTATTGTGCTTTCGTATCTCCTATTTTGCAATTTACATGTAAATGATGTCTAATGATGATAAATTTTTAAAATTTCTGACCCTAAAAATGATATCTATTTTAAAATGACTAAGTAAATTGAAGTGAATTAATTTCATTGAACTTAAATAAGTTGAATTGAACTCAACTTAATTTCCATTAATTCAGTCTAAATATAAAGCCTAATAGTTGACCAAAGTTTCATCCCTTTAATACTTCTTCGATAATTACTGTCGTGTTTCCGATTGAAATTAAGAAAAGCTCTCAAGTCCTCCATTTCCCAACTCAATTCACATTAAATCATCAATCAGACCACGTAATTCCGTGTATTTTTATTTCTATCTTTATCTCTCTCTCATTTAGTTTTTCTTTGTTGACTTAAGTCCACATAAATCAAATCACACAATCTAGTTCCAGTAGAAGATTAACGTGTGTATCTATGGTTGTTAGATAGTCCCAAAAGGTCTTTTCCTATGTGTAATATCAACTTACCTCAAATCTAAAACTAAAACGGCTTATAAGTTATAAACATGTACGATTGAGATCAAGATGGGTCACCAAGATCATCATCATTATTAGTTTCATGTCAATTTTAGTACTTTCAATTGATGTCTATTGTAATTAGTAAGTAGGTCCATTAGGAATCTTAAGGGCTTTTTCGTGGAAAACTAAATACTAGGTCTCAAGTCAATTACAGAATCCTCCGCGTTTAGCCATTTGGGAGGTATCAAATCAAGCTCACATGAACAAGATCCATAGAAGGAGCATTAACAATCAACGTAATATCATTTTCCGTACTTTTATAGGCCGCTTACCATGAATTTCAAATAAACAGTTGAGCAAAATAAGTGAAAAATAGATGCTTATGAGCAACCCCATGCTTCTTTTTTGCCACCGTATATATTTGAGAATATTATCGGAAACAAATTTTATATTATACGAAAAAGGAAAAATCATGAATGAAAATTTTCAATAATGCTAGACTAGATTTTCTAATTTTTGTTACTTATTACCAAATATATACTTGTGTACTAATAAGAGTTATGATAATTAGTATTTTTTAAAAAATAAGTTGTGATGAATATAGTAAGAATTTATATAATTTTACTATAAACTAGCGTCAAGTTATGGTGAGAGTTCGACAACCGTAAGATTGGACTAGACCAGATCATGACAGACTAACACTTGATAAATAATTGTGAAAAAATCAAATACTTGGTTAGGTAATGGATGACTAGCTAGAAAAGAAGACGATCAATAGGTTGCATGGACACTTCCAATCGACAAGAAAACTTATGGATGAGATGTGTTATCTGTCCAATAGCATAGGTCGAGCAAACTCTATTGTGCGTCAGACACTCTAAATAATGTATCCTCTATTTTATTTTTATTGACGCTTGCACGACATGATTAATACACGGAATTTGAAATGTAAATTTTCAATAAGAACCAATTAGGCGAAGAAGAAAAAAGAAAGTGATAAGTAATTTAGCTATTATCAATTATTTATTTATTATTGTATAAAAATGTCAAATGCGACACGAGTTATACTATGTTTTTTTCTTGATGAATCAAAGATAGAGGGTGTTTGTAACATTAATATTAACTTGAAGGGGATAATGGACTTTTTTATACTAAAAGATAGAGGGTGCGGTGGGCCAAATTGAAGGGGATAAGAGAGGTTGTTTTCAATATAGAAGTATTTTTTCCTCTCTATTTGATGAACAAGAGTTGGTTAAGGTGTATTTTCTTCCCTGAATTCTTGTAAACATATATCTAAAACCTCAACATTTGCTAGACTTTGATAAAAGAGTATGTTTTCAACATCAATACTAGTTTATTTTGAATCATACAACAACATATAAGATGATGCAAAAAAAAAAGGAAGATATACTAGATTACAAAGCCCTGAGGAAGAAGCTCTAGAAAATCAATCTTGGGACACACAGACAACCTGCTTGCCCACATTTTTACCAGTAAAGAGGCCAGCCAGAGCAGCAGGAGCGCTTTCTAATCCTTCGTTCATGTCTTCGATGTACACAATCTTCCCTTGCTTATAGTAATTTCCAACACGCTCTACAAATTCGGGAAACAAATGCAAGTAGCTACTCTGTAGGAATCCTTGCATTCTAACCTGGTTTCTAATAAGCGTAAATAAGTTGTGAATCCCGTTCTTGTCATGATAGCTATGTTGAGACACCATCCCACAGACTGCTATTCTACCATGAAATCTCATGTTGAGGAGCACAGCATCGAGCATAGCCCCCCCAACATTCTCGAAGTATATGTCGATTCCATCTGGAAAATATCTGCTTACAAATGGCGGATAAGATATCATATTTGGATCATGTCATAATATAAAGTTGTTATGATACAAATTAACAAAACATGATCAGCTGCTCAGTTTCTAAGGGTCCAGCATCCAATCCGTGAATCCGAGGAACCAAAGGAGAGGAAAAGGTTAAAGTTTTTAGCAAGATTTGATGATCTTTTGACATATTCCATTCATATAACTTGCTTCTTTGTATGATCTTTCCTTCCCTTAACAGTCTAACATGCTGTGTCTTAGATTCTCGAGTGAAAACAAAGCAACTAGTGAATTCATCACAACAAGTTGAATAAGCAATTTCCTTCCAATAAGAAATGTTTTAGCTAACAAGTAGAAAGAGTATACTCTTATCCCAAACATTAAGAATATATGGTCATGTACTCGTGCACTAACATCAAGAATATATGCTTAAAGCATGTACGGAGGGACTGAACCGATTCCAGGGCATCAAACAAATACAACTCAGCCTATCATATCAGGCAAAAGAGTGGCAGCCATTAAGGATGGGGATATTTGATGGTTTCAATTGTTGATCATAGTGTTTTTTTTCTTCTTAATTATCTTGGCAGCTAAAAAGTTGTAGAAAACACTCATTCCCTGCTTCCGAAATTATCTGCAAATGATTCCAGGTGTTCTTAGCTCTCATAGGAGGTACAAGAAACGTGATAGCTAAGGATGGAATCCCCTTATTTTGGTACTATTGCAAAGAAGGTATTGAAGGTAGCATCCTTTGCTCCCATCAGCAACATTGATGGAGAGCTAGTCCTAAATAGACATTATGAAAGAAAAACAGTTCAATTGACCTCCAGCAATAAACCATCGAGACCTATGGTTCTTCGTTCCTCTAATCTTCATCGGAAAATGCAAGTATTTTTTTTATATAGATTGTCCTGTTAGGTTTGGACGCGCATATTAATAGTAAATCGTAAGGGAATGTAGGTTTTTGGGTAGATAGTAAAAAAATTGATAGAGAGAGAGTTAGTGGAAGGTCTCACATCACATGAATGTGATGAGAGAGAGAGTGAGATATACGGTTAATGGAGGGACCCACATCCACGACTTGAGTTGATTGGTCCGATAAAGATTCCATTTAAGGTAATAAGACAATTATTTATGGATTGGCAAAAGTAGTATACAAGACAATTATTTGAGGACGGAGGGAGTATATGTCTCAATTACCTTTTAAGAGTTGCATCAAGGTCTTGCTCTTCTTTGTAGTTGAAAGCATCATCAAATCCAAGTTTAGTCTTCAGTAGATCAACCTAAGATGCAGATAATTGAAGAAGGGTACCAAATAAAATCATGATTTGCATTTTTATCAACAGCCAGAATTAATCGATAGAACATGTGATCATAATATGTAGAAGTGTTTCATGAAGAGAACATTACCTTTTCTTTTGTGCCTGCACTACCAACAACATAGCAACCATGTAATTTAGCAAGTTGACCAACAATCTGGCCAACAGCTCCAGAAGCTGCAGAGACAAAAACACGGTCCCCCTCTTTTGGTGAACAGACTTCGTAGAAGCCAGCGTAGGCAGTGAACCCAGGCATACCTGCATAGATATGACAAGTGACAACAGGTTAGCAACATGATTCAAAAATTGGCGTAGAAAATGACAGGAAAAGAAAATAAGAGCAACTTCATACCAAGAAGACCTGTGTGATAAGAAAGAGGGATGTCATCTTGCTGAATCTTCGTAAGTTTATTTGGATCTTGTATTAAGCTGTATTCCTCCCACCCTGTCAATCCAGAAACAATATCGCCTGGCTGGAAATTCGGATCCTCTGAATCTATGACTTTGGAGACACCAAGCCCTTCAATAGGCTAAACATCAAGACATGCCAACATAGTTAGCGTTGTGCCTCGTGCATGGTACTAGTGTTATAATAATGCTATATTCCCCTCCCTCAAAGGGTAAGAAAGAAAGACATAGCACTCTCGAGCACCACCCATCATGAACAAATTGATCGATGCAGCAAATAGTACAATTTTCTTCAAGATATCCAAGTGAAAAGCCTTATGTGCTCGTTCCGTCACTACTACTCAAGGTGGAAAAAGCACTAAGTTGGCCACATTTAAAGGTCGTACTAATTAATCCAATGGAAAAATAAAAATCTGAGCACAAATGAATTTACTACAGGTCTTAACTCTTAACCATGCCTGCAAGACTTCATCTGCAATCTGGCAACTAGTTGTTCCCTGCCTCTTGGCAGCCTCCTTCCTCAAACATAAAGGAGAATTTTACACAAGCAATCTAAAAGTTCCGATTGCATACTTGTGGCTGCCAATATATATCTCTCGTTTCAATATACAGACATATAACTTGTTTATATTTATGTTTCAATAGATAAGTCATTGCACAAAAATGACAAGTATATAATGTAATTTTTCTGACAGTAACTCTTTTTCTCTTCCTATCAACGTCTAATGTAGCATGCCGTGCAAGGGTGCAATGGCAAATGACTAGATCTTTTTCTAAATTCGAGAACAGATCAACAACTTAATCTATGCATTACAAAGGGCCTATATTACGAAATGAAGATACTAGGGAATAGGGATCTAGTATTTTTTAGGGTAAGTATTTTGCAAATCATATTTTCCATGTCATTACAACTCAATACAGTATGCTCTTTAGCAAAGACTTTATAGAACAAAACAAGCAAAACTTCACTTTCTTCCTCTTAAGCCACAACACACCCTAAACATGAAAACAACACTACAAACCCAACAACCGTCAACCTTTCTTCTCAACTAAGTTTATGTCAATCATCCAATTGCCACAAAGAAATGAGCGAATTAGATCCTTCCTTCAGTCTCGGACTTATACTCCCGAAAGCACATACAGTTCAAAGCAAAAGAACATGCACAATTCATAACAAAAAGAACATACACTTAAGCTAGTGGAGGACCTACATTAGAGTAAGTCTTGTAACGATCTATCACGTGCTTATAGATAAACCATGGTAAAACCAAAAGGTTTCAACTTAAAAGACTAAAGTTTCATCTTAAAATCTTACCATGTTAAATTTTACCTTAAATGTTTGGTTTTAGAATTTTAAAAACTTACACTTCAAGGTTAAACCCTTACACTTTTAACTTAAATTCCATACAGGTCTATCCAAATGTTTATAAATAGACCATCCAACACAAGTCTTTTAAAAACTATAATTGTCTTGATTTTTCATTTTTCCTATAATTGACATCACGATACTAAAAATTAGGGTTAGACACTAAGGGTCTATTCTCTTCGGCTGAAAATAGGTTAACCCGAACTAAACTTAACTCAAATGAATAATAAATCGTAAGAGTAAAGTCTTGTCAACAGCTGAACTGAACTGAAAATAATTAAGCTAAGCTAAACCGAACTGAAAATAAGCTAAAGTGAACAGGCCCTAACTAAAACAAAGTGTATAAGATGCAAAAACAGCTCAATAATCTAATAAAAAGTCATAAAATAGAGAAATAAAAGCTGTTAGATTTATACCTTGCCAGGGACAAAAGGAGGAAAGTAAGAACCATGAAAATCACGCATACGAGCTCTCATATAAGGATCACATGAGAGATAGAGGTTCTTGACAAGAACTGAAGATGACCCTTTTGGAACTTTAAGCTTAATTTTGTTTCCCATTTTCAATTCCATGTCTGTTTCTAATGGAGCTCTATCAATGTATGCTTTCAGTACTACTTGTTTGTTTTCCAGTTCTTTGTCTGCCATTTTCAGATTTCTGATCAATTGATGTGATTTTTGGGTAGTTTTTGGTTATTCTAAGGGAAAGTTTTGATTAATTTTTGTTATTTTTGGTGTGTTGACAGCTGAGTTTGTTATGATTGGACTGGTGGGTAAGAGTAGAGGTGGCAAATGGGTGGGCCGGGTTGGGTTTGTGGCGGGCTGGGTTGTGCATATATGACCCGGTGCGGGCTGGGTGGGTTGGTGGGCTGGGTCAGAGGAGCGACCCATGGCGGTTTTGGGCGGGCCTGCAACGGGTTTGTGGGTGGGCCTAGCGGGTGGGTTGGGCTGGGTAATGGGTTGGGTGGGCTGGGTGGTTTGGGTTGGGCTGGTTAATGGGTTGGGTGGGCCGGGTGGTTTGGGTTGGGCTGGTTAATGGGCTGGGTGGGCTTAGTGGGTTTGGGTGGGTGGGCTTAGTAGGTGGATTGGATTGGATGTGTTGAAAACTTGAAATAATATTAATTAGTAAGTTTGATGTAATATGAATTATATGTTTATGAATATGAATTTGCATTTGTAATTTTGTATAAGTCAATTAGATATAATTTTGAAATACGTTGGTTGCAAATATAAAATATTTGGTTTTATAAATTTCATTTTGTTAGTAATACGAATAATGATTAATTTTTATAATTTCGTAATGACGTAATTATTTAACATCATCTCTTTCCTAGTAATGTCGTTTATTTATAATCTTAATATAGCAATTAAAATAAGATTGTAATGAGTATTGAATATTGACCAATGTATTCTTAAATAATTTTGAGTAATGATTAATTTTATATTATCGTAATTATTTATTATTATCTATTTTTCATTATCGTCGTTTTTAAACTATTGTATGTTAACAAAAGCAATCATAATTAGGGAAGACATAATTAAGATCTATGAAAGCAATAATTAAAATAATGAAAAGTAATGGAAGAAGAATTACCAGATTTATGTGAAATGAATCAACTTTAATACTTTATTGAAAGCAGACGATGTTCGAACCAAATAAACGTTCTGGTGGGCTGGGGGTGGGCCTGGGTGGTGCGGGCTGGTTGTGCGGTTTGGGTGGGCTGGGTCGTGGGTTAGGTGGGCTGGGTGGTCCTGGGTGGCCTGGGTGGGGGGTTGGGTGGCCTGGGTGGTCCGGGTCGGGCGGGCAATTGGGCTGGGCTGGGTGGGTTTGCGAATGGTTACGAGTGGGCTGGGTGGGCGGTTCCACCCGAGCTGGGTTGTGGTTTCCGAGCCCGGTGCGGGTTTTTAAGTTTGGCGGGTTGAGCCGGGTTAGGTGCGGGATTGAGCGGGCCTGACCCGCGAAGCCCCCGAGACGGGCTGGGCTGGGCGGGCTGGGCTGGCCCGGCCCAGATGCCATCTCTAGGTAAGAGGGTTTTAGCAAGACTTTGACTTTGTTGGTGGCTGTTAAAGCAGCGGTCAGATCCTCTGCTGGGCTTGATTTTTAAATTTTACGCTCTCGCTCTTGCGGGTTGGGGTGTTTATCGGACCTGACCGAAGGCGAGTCGGGAAAATTAAAATTTGAAAATCGGAAACTAGAGTGGTAAGAGTTCGGATCGACCCAAATCGGTAAAACTAGTCCAAACCTCAAACTAGATTGATTGGATTGAAAACACAAAAAGTATACTTCATATGAAATTTTAGTATGATTGGTCATTCAAGAAAGAAATCGTTTTATACACAACAAAAAATCGGTAATAGTTTATGAGGTTGAATAAGGGGGAAAATTTAAGAAAGTAATACACAACAAAGATAAATGGCTAACAATTATCAAGGGAGTAGATAATATGATAATTGATTGTCAATAGTAGTAATTCATTATGGAAAAAGATAAATGGCTAACAATTAGTCATTTATCAAGAGAGTATAAAGACTGAAATGTCCTTATCATCTAGGCAAAAAAAGAATATATACTCGGATACTCATTATTGTCAAACCACGGTTAAGGCATGTTAAATAGAAGTATAATAAAGTATTAGGTTGTGTGTGTGACCAATTAAGGTTGTACATATAGCTTCATTAGATTGTGTATATGACCAATTAAGTTGTACATATATATGGTCTTAGTAGGTTGTGCATGTGCAACTTAAGACCGCATTTACTATGACCTAATTAGGTTGTGCATGTGATAAATTAGGTTGTGTATGTACATATAGCTTTATAGGTTATGTACGTGACAAATTAAGTCGTATGCATGACCTTATTAAGTTGTACTTAAGGTTGTACATATGGTCTAATTAAGCTGTGCTACCTTTTAAGAATGTGCATTTGACATCAATAGTTGAATTATAAGTATGTACTCTACCTGATTGAGGGGCGTGAATGTCTTTATACATATTATTAGCTGGCTAACCGTTAGCTAGATAGCCGAACTCTTTATCGAAACCAATGTTCGTGCTAGAGTAAGCGCAATCATGGTAAAATCACAATAGATTTCAGTAGCTTATTAGAGCATAAACATACATTAGTATCTTGCCGTTGCTAGTTTTGCTACTTGTATCATAAGCTACTCACAAAAGACGAGCAGCTTTTCACTCAAACATCCAGGTTGCTTAGTTCTCCAGCCGCAGCCCCTTCCACTTTCTAATTTCTACTCCATAAACTAAAAGCAGCAAACTTCTTGAAATAATATTTTGAAGGAACTAAGGTACTCTAGTATTTTAAAAGTCTTGTTTGAATGATATATGGGCCGTCTGAAGCCAAGGCTATTTGAGCAAAACAATGTGGTGTATATAGGAGTTTGATTTTATTTCTATTTCATCTATTAAACGAGTAATGAGATTATACATCATATATCCGGGTGTACCGTGCTCATGATACACTTAAGGCTATTTGAGCAAAAAAAATAGCATTGAGTATACCATGATCATGGTACACCCAAGACCTTTTAAGCAAAAAAAATTAAGATTGGGTGTATCATGCTCATGGTACACCCGGGTGTATAATAAATATTGTAACGTCGAGTAGTTTTCTTCATTGGTATCAAATTTAGCAACTTATTGCTTGACTTAATTGTCAGTGATTTATACAAGAAGCATATGATTCAATTTACCATTAAAAATTGTGTACAAAGCTGTCGTTATATGTTGCTGGTTGTATAAATCATTAATCTTGTGCTACAATTAAGATGCTTTCGCTAAAGTTGACAATGTCCTTGAGATTATATCTCTTATGCTAGTAGCAATTTTAAGTTTTGATGAACGGATAGTGATTATTTAGTGCATAATCTTACGAAATTAGTGTCTTTTAAGTTTTAGGGTTAGATAATATTAGGAAAAATATCTGCCTAGGCCTAGCGGAAATCTTCCCTTATGCACTCATAGATTCACTTTGATCTAATGTGTGAGCTTTCCTTAAAAAAACGATATCCAAAGATCGTATAATATTCGAGATTGTAAAAAAACTCGCTTTATATATACATAGACTAGTAGTGTACACTTATATTACACACAAATAAATGATTCAAACAACATATTGATGAAGTGTAGAGTCTAATTCAAGTCCAAGCAACTCTTAGGTTGAACCAACCCTAAAATCTCTCCAATTGCATTGTTACAATATGATTGAGCTTTTTGACCACCATAAGTGAGATTAACATTCTGGAGCTTAATTCCTTTGCATGGATTAGTAGCACTACAATCAAATGTTACTGCTACCTCACTTAATGAAGTTCCTCTTATATGTTGATACTTCACATCACTTATCTGTATACCTGATTCCTGTTATATCACAAATTTAAACCATGATTACAGATATAGATTATAGAAAGTAATTAACATTATGTTTATACGACTAAGAAAATTACGTTACTATATAACCTCAAAAATTATGTTACATGTATTAAGTATTGGCGTGTAATTACTCATGGAATTGAGCTTATTTCTAAGTGAGAAACCAAAATTTGCTTCATATGTAAAAAAAAGGATTATTAAAACAAGGAGTAAAAGTGGAATATTTTAAATTTAATTAAAAAAATATAGAGTACTTAATTTGTTTCTTATCGTAATGATATTCGAACTAGAAATTTATCTAATTCAAAGGTGTAAAAAAATTATGCATCACGTTTGTAAGAAAAAAATACCCAACAACTTACCAAAAAAAAAAGTGTTGCAACTAATTTCGAACAAAATGAGAATTGTTTACTTTTCTCTTTTGAGGGGAGCGAGTATTATTTATTTAATTAGACCCATCATTTACGCTAAACCTTTACACTTTGGAAACATTACTACCCATCCCATTTTCCCCACATTAAAGTTTGAAGGTTGGTATGGAGTTTTAAGGAATTCATTAAGCCGAACTTAAGCCTAAGACAAATGGCTCGATTCAGACTCCAGACCTTAAAAAAATCTTTAAAAAAAAGTATACATACCTGTCCAGGACAGTTTTTCAAGTGCGGGCAATAATTTTGATCAATGATAATAGGATTCCAAACATTGCGCATGAGAATATCCTGAAAAACAACACCTTGAACAAAGCCATTGCTTGGCCTTCCCCATGACTTAATTCTGACACCAGTTGTGGAGTAAGAAATCACTGCTGTCTTCACTGTCACATTTTGTACCCCTTCTTCCTCCATATCCTTTGCTAAGCTCCCAATGCTGCATTTTATTATAAATTATTCACATTTTTAGATGCTTATATAAGTTATGTATAAGTAAGCAACAATATGTGATATTATTCAAATATTTTTGCATATTCATGCAATAGTATTTCATATTTATGTTGGAAGTTACTAATAACAGAAGGGCTAATAGTATACTAGCTCCATGCAAATATATTTCTATAAAAATAACATTGTGATGTATATTTTTGAAGTATCAACTCATATAATTTGCTCCTGCAATATCTTTTTAGTATCCAAATAATTTCTCCCAGTATATTTTAAATGGTGTTAAAATTGAAAATAAATATTTTCAAGTATTAACAATGATTGTGCTTAATTGTTTTAGAAATTGACCTAATTTTTTCCCCACACCAATGGTTTCATTATAACAATAAGTTCACACTTTAACTTCTCAGTTTTACTAAATAGTCAAACAACAAGTTATATAGAGGGAAATAGTTTATTAACTATTACTAGATATCTAGGTATGGAATGTGAGATTATGAATTTTTTGCAAATGCATTGGAAGAATTTTCTCTGCTTTATCTTTAGAAATCTAACAATTTGATGCTTACCCTACTAAATATATTTTACTTATTTAGAATTATTACCAATAAGCCAATTTTGTGAATTTAAAGCCATTCAAATGCACAATATGTCAAAACATGGTCTTGAATACATCATTTGGGTATATGATATAGTTGTACTTTTATGTAATTATGTTTCATTGCCATATAATTTATTGCCAAAAAAGTTATTGTCAAACTTTTGGTACTTGACTTTAAAAATTAACTTTACATATATATATATATATATATATATATATATCTTATGTATAGTCAAACTTTTATAACTTGACTGTAAAAATAACTTTACATATTGACCAGCAATTTCTTGACACATTCATGCTTCTACTAATTTATTTAAGAGTTAATTTTGTTTAAATGACAAGTTGCATAGTTGATATAAGAGTCTATATGCTCTTATATGTTTCTTTTCCCTAATTAAGGTGTTACTTTCACTAAGAGTCTCAATATCACACAAAACTCACTATTTATTACTTCATAAATATAATCAAAGAAAGATATATTCACAAACTTCATTAGCCTAACCTAATTAAGTCAAATAAAATTGTATAAATACGACATTGAGGAAGTAATAAACGAGATCGTTACATACCTAATACCATGACTAGGGCCGCAAGCGAGTCGTTCAATCCACAAGTTCTTAGTGCCAGGTCCAATGGAGACACAATCATCTCCTGTTTTAACGTTAGAGTTAATGATGGTGGCGTCGGTGGTGAATTGGACATGGATGCCATCAGTATTAGGGCTATTTCCAGTTGCTCTAATCTTGACTGCTTCAATTAGAACATTTTTGCATGTATTGATCACAATATGATACAACTGGCTGTTTAGTGAAGTAATTCCTTTTATCACTATGTCGTTGGCGTTGGTAAATGTTAATGTCTACAGCCACAAAACAAATTAATTAGGACATAGTAATAGTAATGCTAAACATGATTAATAGTTACTAGTTAGTGACTTTTGAATATTTGGTATGATCCCACTAGATATCCCCACTAATTATGATGAAAAATATCTTGACTATGAAGTATTGACATTTCATATTTCTGTTTGGGAAACTATCTAACTTTGACCCAATTCTTTACTTGCATTGATCTTACCTACTCACATTTCCACAATCTAGAGCGATGTTTCGAAAACTAATACTCGCTTCATTTTTCACTCTCTGCATTTCGAAATAGTTACTACAGTTTGACTTGCACGCTTGTTATCTAAGTAACCGAAGTTGTAAAGGGTTATATACTTCATCATCAAGAGTACTTATATGCTATTTGAGTAATTGAATACCATGTATGCATTGCTTAGTTTAGTTTCAAGCTCTTCTTGGGAATATTATGCTTAGTTATGACCTCTTGTACATTTGCAAAAGTTTCTTAAAGAGTTAAAACCTCATCAAAATACCAATCTCATATGTGACATTCTTTTTATCAGTATTTATCATTATGACCTAACACCAATTAAAAAGAGTGGCATACAAATAATACATTAATTATAGGACAGAAGATTTATAGTAAAAAAATAATACGGTATGTGATAATATGTACATACCGTTGCACCTGAAGGACACTTATCACCATTTTTACCCTTCTTGCAATTCCACAAAGAGGCCCCTTTGCCATCAAAAGTTCCATGACCAGCAATTGTTACACCACTAACCCTCTCAAACCCAACCCACCGATCCCCACCGCCGAGCACACGATAATCACGGGGTGCCACTATGGTTCCATCGATGTTGAAGGTAATAGCATTGCTCTTGCAACCAACACCTTGGAAGTTGATGGGATTGAGCAAGTACCTCCCCTTAGGAACGACTATCGACGTGGGTCCTTCCGTGTTGCATGCAGCCTCCCATGCACCAAGGAAGGCCTTGCTTGTATCAGTTAAACCAGTTGGTTTTGCGCCAAAGTTTAGCACGTTATAT
Organism: Patellifolia procumbens; assembly: GCA_947645195.1. Classification (NCBI taxonomy): domain Eukaryota; kingdom Viridiplantae; phylum Streptophyta; class Magnoliopsida; order Caryophyllales; family Amaranthaceae; genus Patellifolia; species Patellifolia procumbens. Next base: position 792,690 of record CANSGD010000335.1, read on the forward strand.
ACCTTTGTAGCGCCTGATGATGATGGTACGTTAATAAGCACCATAATACAAAGGAAACATAAGGCAAATATATGTGTATTTAGCTTGGCCATTAGGTTGGTCAACTAGGAATTGAACTAGCAAATAAGATTGTGCACAATAGCACGACCTCAAAAAATAATCGAACTCTCCTGAAAGTTTCGGGTTTTGATCTCAAAATTTTGGCCCAAACTCGGAACCCACTATTATGTACTCGAATTAACCTGAATCGAAACTGACTTAACAAATCAAGTTAGGTGACAAGAAAGAATATGGAGTTTGCCTTTAAGGGGATGATGGTCAAAATGTTTGTTTTAGAAATTGAAGGGGTGAATGCACATATATAGGTTTATGAGAGGTATAGTGGAGTATAAGTTGGTATTTAGGCAATTAGACTTTGAACTGAAGGTAAATGCACACTATGGAAATTTGGGATTTGGTAATTAACAAGAAAACTGCGCCAAACAAATTAGTGTTAGCTTAATTTGTGTTATAACTTATAAGTTGGTATTGACTATTGAGTTATTTTAGTGGCTTTGTACGGAAGGTGAACATGCATATATGGTAAAAGCGTTGAACAAAAGACATATCTTAATCTGAAACTTTAATACAGGTCAACTAAATAAACTAAGTATGCTAAGCTGTTTCTTTTTTCTTTTGAAAGTAGGAAGGAGAAGTGCTCTATCATATTGTGCGCAATGTTGTGCAGGTCAATCCGACCCAACTTATCTGATAGAACCCTTTTGCAAAGGGGAAGAATAAAGGAATCCGCACTCCTAAAGTACTATCCGGTTCTTGGTATGTATCTTAAGCTGAATCGTGAATACAAGTATATGTCAATTATATTAATGAGAATATAATGAAGAAGAATGTTGAGTACTCGAGCTATTATAGACTCACTTTAACTTCTGGAAGACTTGATTAAACAATTGGCAAATTGAAGACGAAAACATTTCAATATCATTGGATGGCATTTGGATGAAGCTAGCCAATATTTCGTCTGATTTTCAGCTGATTATTTCATTAAAAAATGTTAATTATTAAACTTATACTCCATCCGTTTACAAAAATTGTTATACTTCTTGTTTTCACGTATGTCAGTGCAAAACTTTAAGCATTAATATATTTTTAAAAAAAATATAATCTCATATGGTAAGAAGAATAATCCTCTGGGCTGCCCTCACACAGGGCCTCCACCCAGAGGCCCATTACAAGCCATACACCCCCCAACCCCCAACGATAAGAAATTTGCTTCCACCTAGATTTGAACCTTGGTCTCCCATGTGGGAGAAAAGGAAGCTATACCATTGGACCCAAGGGTCCTTGGTTTTAAGCATTAATATGTAGTTGTGTATACGTAACAATTATACATTTATACTTCCTTTGTGACAGAAAGAGTGCAACATACAATCGAATATTTTGTACCTCGCAAATAATATCTAATTGTTACATTCCTTTTTGTTAAAGGAAGTAAAAATAAGACATTAACTAAATGCATCTTAAGACAAAACCAATAAAACCTCACATGACTATAATTTTCCTTACATATAAGTTATAAATGAGTGTCAAAATTTATTTTTTAAATAATGTTTACTGTGCAAATTTAACAATCTCTACGAAACAGTGGGAATATTTGACTAAGCCCCTCGATAATTGGATTGCAGTCCAATGAAGTTACCCAATATATTTCGGTTGAATTTAAGCTAATTTTTGGTAACAAAATGTTGTGCATAATTATAATTTTTTAAAAAATAACAGTGGTGAAAATTCACAAAGTTTTACTATATTTTTCGGCTAATGTACAAATTGTCGTATGGGATTTTTATTAGATGTTGTAGTGTTCGTTGTCAAAATATCAAAAGCAGAAAAGATATTAATGGTTTGCCTTATAAACCTTGAAAAAAACAAGTACACTTACTTCCCATCGATCCTAAACATAAGGCACATATGCTTCACGAAAAATGTAAGGTGCAAAAAATTTAGAGACTTGAGCTTTGAAGTTAAAACCGACGATTTATCTATACGATTAGATTGTCATATGGATAAACCGTCTAACCCAAGTTTTTGTAATAATTTATATCAATATGTATTACAAAAAATTAACAGTTCAAATTCGTTATTTGTGCCTTGTTGTTTAGTCTGGTTATCCTTTGAAATTGAGATTAAGTAAAAAGATTCAGTCCTCCAAAATAAAAGGAAGTAGACTTTCATAATTCAAAGCAACGCAAAAACGAAGGCAGAGATATGACTTGATAAGGGGTATTGTACTTTCAAATTTCTACTCAAAGCATATATCAAAATCATCCCGTTTTCCCCTTTTTGTCTTCCAGCCGCAGAAACATCTCATTTACTACATTAAATTTAATTCATCCGTACATTGATTAAGGCACTAAACCCTGCCTTAAGGAATCTCTGCTACTCTAACCAATTGCTAAGTTTTCTAACTTCAGTAATATTTGATTTGGAAAATACCTATTATAAGTAGAAGTTTTATTTAGAAGATTCTTATCAGTTTCTTTTTTACCTTATAAGATTCATTACAAAAAGCAGCAAACACTTGATATATCATATACTCGTATATTTTTCATTTTTGAACGTATATTAGGCTTTTTTTTATTTAGTGTGATTTATTCATTTTTGAACTCCAACAATCATATTTCTTTTTGGGTTTTCGGAGAGTATTTTTAATTTATTCATTTCAACTTGGATTATCATGTTTTGTATGCTTCACATTTTACTTTGAAGACTCGCATTATCGATCGATGTATCCAACCCTGGATAAACATTCATGATTCATTGAATAGGCAAAAAAACAAAAGTGCAGCCTCACAAAATATGCATAATCTTCAAGATACGCACAGAATGAACAAACTCCTCATCTTGACATATAGTATTATTTTTCTTTTCTGCCAGTTATCTTAACCTAAATAATAATTCAACAACGAAAATGCATGAAATCACAACAAATCGTTTATTTCTTTTTGCAACATAAGCAAATGTGCAAATCCTCACCAATATAATACAACTTACAAAGGTTTTGAATTGGTCCAACTTCTCAAATACAAAATTCTTCAATGAACACATTCCCATTCTTTTCTCTTTCCTTTGGGATTGAGACATTCAACTCCTACACCCTTCTGTACACACATGATACAATGAAATTCAGCTATGTAATGCAAATCAGCACTATTTAGATGTTCTATTTACAAAGATGGTTGTCTTTTGTCTACAATTTTGCAACACGGCTAGTCAGGCACGGAACAAAAAGAAAACTTACATCTGCTAACATCCGAGTTGCCTGGAAAGATCTATGATCCTCAGTGCATGCATTTCCAGAGGTGAAGTAGAGTGGGATAATAAAGCAAGGTTTATTAAGAATCAACGGTAAAACTCCTACCTCCAACCATGAGGATGGGTTTGATTCTCATTGCCCCAACTTTATGGTCGGCTTCATGAGGTTGTTAGTGTCCTTTAAGGTTGACTGCCTGTTAATGGCTGGGGTTTCCTTGTGGGAAGAGATCCCCTCAACCCCACCTCACAGAGGTTGTGCTTCTAACCAATAAATATCCATTTAAAAAAATAAAAAATAAACAACTACGTCTATTTGTACTTTGTCAAGGAGACCGAAGTTTGCGTAGCTTGTCAAAGACATCAAGTGAAGTGTTGAGATTTTGGATGTTGGACCTATGTAAGATATTTGATTGGACTTTTACCTCATTCCCTTGTTTAGTTTTGGAGCTTTTCTCCTTAGCTAAGCAGCAGTGACGGACACGTATGCGGTGGTTACCAATCTCGGTACAACAGCTTCCATGAACCCTCACAACTATAATGACTTCCTTGTCCCTGGCATCTTCACACCAACTGTTCTGGGGAACGCCATCAACAAACTCTACTAGGGTTTCAAACTCCTCGTGATGAACTTCAATCTCTACTGTACGATCTGGTTCAATCACACCCTTTGCAGGAGTTACCTGATACAAATTCAATTAAGTTTTATTTGAGATACATTCGAAGCACTATTAGTAGAATACTGGTATGTAACTCGATAAAGAAATCCTCAATCCTTCATTATGTTGATATTAGAATTATAGATGAAATTCATCAATTTTAGAAGGAAAAATTGAACCTACAATGCCACATTGCAATATTTTTCCTATGTCAAAACTATGAATACAATGTTCTTCCTCAAACTATACCCTACCACATTACAAGTCTAGTGCAAATTTGGTGCAGCAGTGCAACCCATATCAAGATCTTGTATGACAAAAACAAAAATGAGAGTCTTGCAGTTAGTACCTATGTTACTCAATTTTTCCCCAAGGTTCCTCAACTCTCTGACATGGGTATGGACATTTCAATTATGTCCAACATAACGGAAACTTTTCATTAAAGGCCAAACCAGGGTCACTAGAGGATACATCACTCGTGTCCAGAGCTTAAAAAACACAATTTTTACATTTTTACTGTTGGGATCATATTCTCTCAGTTTTAAATTATTAGAATTTATCAAGTAATTCCTAGTAAGAACTTAGAAAAGATAATTTTACATTGTCATTCAATAAATATTTTGACATAGCAATGGTTCAAGTTAGCGAATTTGGACCATCGAGTCAAAAGTGTCCTATTATTTGGAAATGGAGATGGTAGGTTTGATAGCCAGGCTATCTATTACCTGTGATCCGACAAACTACCATCAGCCAAAACTAGAGATAGGTGGAACTAGGTTTGAGTCCAGTAACTAGTGCCTGGCTCACAGGGTCTCTGCCACTCTAGGTATTATAAAGATTTTGAGCTTACCACAACCACTAGATAAAACCACAACAGGCGAAAATATACCCGCGAAAATGGTTTTGCGACTGTCAGCGTGACGGCATCTGAGATTTAAAACCATACTTCCATTGTCCACGCCATGACTAGGACTTACAAATAAAACGGTAGGAGACTGATACCAAGCAGTGCAAGTTGCCATTTCTAATAACTAATGCAACTAGGCCAGTGGATGCATGAGACAGCAAAATCTCAAATTATTCATGTGAACTGAAACTGCTACTAGTGCATTATCTAGTCAGTAGTCACTAAATGTACAAATTTGACGGCTATGACAGCACCAATGAAATACCTGAAGCCAGCGTGGGAAGCCAAAAGCACCTCTTGGACTGTGATTTGACGCTAATCCATCTGTGTCAATGGTGGACTCACCAAGACAAATTATTGTAAACATGGCTTTATCAGCTGTGCTTTTGTTTGTAATTCGCAAAAGTGATGTGCCATCATCTTGAAGAATTATGTTGTTTGTGCTGACTATAGTTTCCGGAACTCTACATAGTTCTTGGAGAAAAGAACGGACTTTTGCGTTTGATTCGATAATTTCGCAATACTCCTGTCTCCTTACTGATTCGTCAACACGAGCAACATCTATATTAAATTTGCACCGCACAGGTTTGTGATCACTATCAGTCACATCCATGCAAGCCTCATACCTAGCAACATAAGTAGTCAGTCGGGACTTCAAAGAAAATGGTGGAACAGTGTGCAGACATATAAATCTTAAAATTTCACAAAGGACACACATAAAAGGTAAACCTATGGCAACTTACTCTGAGATTGAACAGACAACCGGACAATCAAGACTACACTCCAATGCTGACGAAGAACGACTATCACGATATAAGACCCTGTCACACCAAGCAGGAATGCGTTTCTTTTCACTAGCATCATAACCTAAGCCATAAGATAACAAAAGCTTATTCAACTATCAGAAGAAAAAAAATGTGCAATTACAAAAAAAAAAAGATTAGAAAGGCATATCACAAGCTCACTCAGTTATGTATCAACTCTAAAAGTGAGGCAGATCAGAGAGAAACCAAATTAATCAATGGAAAGGTAAAATAACAGACTATGACACTTGTCTCACAATTCTTCTACATTGCTGACAGATAAGCAGTAATTAAGTCACATATAATATACATCTAATTTACTCAATCGTACTTAGACAAAATAACTTTTTTCAAGAAGCAAACAGCAAAATTATGATATTGAGGAATATATCATGCATATTACTTAGAAGCTGCATTTTACCTCAATTACTCATACGGACACACCCACCTGTGTCTGATCCTTGATACTCTGACAAGGATGTAGACATTTCGAAACACCATTCTAGGCCAATATGGATATCTTTCATGAAATAGCCAAGTCGAACACTCAGACAAGTACCCATGTCCAACAGAAGTACCCGAGTCCAAGTAACATAAGTTTATTATCAAAACTCAAAACAACTAAAAGCCTCACTGTTATCTCTCAAGTCTCAAGTACAGATCAATGAAATCTCCGAACTCTGTCCACACTGCTGACTGTACTTTACGCAAGAATAACAGATCAATAGTGGCTTAATATACTTTCTCAACTCTCAGAAACTTTTCAAAGTACAGCAATTAGAATTTATGCTTTCCATTAGACTAAACTCGGAAGTAGGTCCTTTATGTTGTGGATTTAATGATGAACAGAAGAAAACTCACATCTAAAGACAATCAACATAGTTTTGACACCCGTTTTATCCTTTCATAATGAAGTATTGTAGGACATCTAAATAAGAAAAGTTGACAACTCTTCGTTGTCTCCCCCCCCCCCCCCCCCCCCTCTCTCTCTCTCTCTCTCAAAAAAAGGATTAGTAGAAAAGGAAAGGACCATGCATCTCATGGAGATCAAAAGCTTAAGTTGCATTCACACTTTGGAGCCAAAATCCAAACTCCATAGCATCAAAGGAAATGCACAAAATTTAAAGAAACTTAGTGAGACAACAGCATCCAATGAAATTAGTTTTACATATATGATATTTGCATCCTGAACGACTAATACAATGGCAAGAAGCTACCTACAAACTCTGGAACATGACAAAAGAACTTTCCACAGTATACACAGTCGTCAAAAACCAAGACCTCTTTTGTTAAGAACAAGAGTAGACAAGATCAATTTTCCTCAGGGTTATAATTTCACGTATTAGCCCTAAATATTCCTTATTCTGCAATAATTCAAAACTTTATACTAGTATAAACAAAAGCTGTTGTTTTCTTATACTCATTCACATGCTTCACCCAAGTCTTCTAAAGCTCAAGTCCATTATTCTTTTTCAAGAAAGAAACAGTCAACTGACACATCCATAGCACTTGTGATTCTGAAAATGATTAGTTACACAAAACATACTGTGATCTCTACACTTTCAACAGTTCCGCATATTCTGAACCACAGTTTTTGACTTTATAATAGTACAGAAACACTCAGGAAGAGAAACACAACCAAGCAAAATCCAGAAACGTCAAAAGCTTCACAAGACATAACAACCGTAATGAAAACAAGAAAGGGATATGAGTCAATCAGGAAAGCAAGTATTTGTTTAGAAATGATACCGGCTAAACCAGGCTGATGTCTTTCAAATTTATATGTTGGAGGAAACTTAACAATGGCTTCACGCATTCCTTGAAATACTCTTCCAGCCTCCATCTCCGCTCGAAGTTGATCCCGCTCTCTGAGCCATTCAAAACATCTTTGAGAGATAAAATCTCTTGCTTCATCATAAGATATACCATCAAGGCGATAGTTAAAATCTCCAAGAAAGATGACCAAGTCTGCTTCTGATAACTCAGGTGCTACTTCAACCGCGCGAAAGCCCACACCCTGCAGTAGAATGCACCTATAGTTGTAAGAAAATTATAGAACACTGCATATCAATAAGCAAATCACTGCTTTGAGCTGTATTTACGTACATTAGCGCCACGCAGCATTTGAACAGAAGATGAGACACCAACTGCAAGGCAAAGGGCCAACAACAAGCCAGGACGATAAACTAAGCATGATAGAGATATTAAGCAGGCAACCGAGCAATATAATATGAAATATGGCTTAATACCAGCAGCGCCATTGAAAGTGGATGGCCGGCTGAAGACCATTGATCGGTAACAATGATCAAAGTCAGCATTCCTACGGTTAACTGCTTCCAAATGTGCAGCAAAGTGACAGTTGACAAAACACATTACTCGATCATAAATTCTCATACGTAACCCAACTGCCCCCTGAAACAAAAAACCTAAACCCCCGTCAGATACCAGTAATGGCACATAAAGAACGTTATGTTTCTGCACTTAACCACGTTCACAGGCTTACCTTGTCAAAGTTTACTAAGGACATCATATCATTTTAGTAAATCAACAGATAAATAACATTATATTAAATAAAAAAATTGCCAGATGCCACCTTTTAAAAGGACGATTTTACTAGAAACCACCTTTTAAAGCGTTCTTGCAAGAAGAAACCCAAAACAAAAAATTATGTGCGAAAGGTGACCATTAGGCCAAATTCGGCGTTGAGTTGACCAACATTTCCCGGCATCTGTTTTTCTATTTGCCAACTTAGAACTTGATATTTTCACACTCTATTCAATATTTTTCTCCTTTTCTCTCACATGCCATATAAAAGTTAGAAGTTCATATGGAGTAGAGTGATGAAAAACAAAATGGGCAGTGACGGAAAAAAATTGGTCAGCATCAGATTGGGGCCGAAAGGTTTCTTTTCGCATACAATTTTTTGTTTTGGGTTTCTTCTGGCAAAAATGCTCTGAAAATGTGGTTTCTTGCAAAATCGTGCTTTTAAAAAGGTGGTTTCTCGCAATTTTTATTTAATAGGCAAGGGTTGTTGAACTCAATGTTGTCGATATCTGGAAGGCAAGCCAGCAAGCTAAAACTTTTAAGACAAAAGCATGATTCTAGTATGTAGAGCACTTTCCTCCCAATACCAAAGAGATAGCTTAGCTCGCATTAAATCACAAAATTACAGAATACAAATCAGGCTTAATTCTAAAGCGGGTTTAATGTTTTCGAATTCATTTTTTTTCGCATTATCAATCAAGATGGTACACATGATAAAAGAGACTTCGACGAACTAAGCAACAGATAATCACACACAGAACTTGCTGCCATCAATTGAAGGCATACCTTATTACCAATTGCATTCCCAAAGCCACATGGTACAGCAGCAGCATCAACATCCCCAACATGACCTTCAAGGCTCTTTCTCACCCTGGTGAATAATTAGGGGCAAAAATTGCTTGAATACTGCATATACTATAAAAAATTGCACAAAATCTTTTTACATCCCCTATAGTCCCCATATTACGCTCATTGCCCAAGGGAGCACTCAAATGATCACCAATGAACAAACCAAAAACTTATAATGAAACTTGCAATAAAAACTACATATATACATCATGACTTGCAGGGATCATTGAGACCCTGGGCCAAATCGTCCACGGATATAGATATCAAGGATTCAAGTGTCTGCAGTATGCTCAAGAGTCTGCAGTATGTTCTTGTGCTTCGCCCTATGAACCTATGTGTGTTAATCATGGTTTGGACTATTGAATACAACCTCTTTGTGACCTTCAGGTGCCCCACTAAGTGCAGATATAAGTCAGGGATCCAAGTGGATTTTGCAGAACAGAGGTTGTAGCCCCCCGACTACAGCATAATTATCTAATATATCCTAAAAATCAGAGGCAATCATGAACTAAGTTCATAGTAGCCGAAGAAGAAAACAAGGTCATGCAATTACAATCTTCAAAAATTAATGTGCTTCTTAAAATCTATGGCAACATCCACATTTCACAGCTAGAAAACACAAAATTACTAATACTTTCTATTCCCCAGAATTATAGATAATTACATGAATGACTCAGGCTGACACAGAAGCACCCCTTTGTTGGTTCACATCACCTATTTATCCAGTGATCAACAGCATTATACTAGGATGACAGAAACACATTAAAAAAAGTCATCAGGAGGACTTGTAGAAACAATTGAAAGCAACCCTACCACACCACAAACAAGAAAACAAACCTCAAAAGGGGAAAAGTTCCCTCCACAGAGTCTAACTTAGAAAGGCAAATTAGGTTACTAAGTATCAATGCCATTTATCTGCATTATTTACGGGATAGAAATTTTGTATTCTAATGTTGATTTGCTTAAACTTAGAGTACTCACCACACTGCAATGAGCAAACCAGCCAGCTGCCTTGAACCAACACGCTGAAAAGTGGAGCCTTCATCCAATACATTTCCTATAGTGTCAAGCCACCATTGACCAACAGCACTACCCTCCAATCCCACCTACAGGGAAGATTGTCCAAACAATAATCATTGTCAATACAGAAAATATAAAGTCAGCCATGAAAAAGTGATGCTTCCAAAATTACAGAATAGGATGATTCATAGATCATGTGCTATTCCCTCTTTACTTTGACACCTCATCAACTAAAACGTACAGTATACATTTAAGTTAAGAGTTAAGGCGTGATGCAAAAACGACAGGCGTTTTGTCTAATATGCTTACAAATCCAAATCAACTTAAAAATTAATTAAGAATGTTATGAGGCAAGAAGGGAGGCGTGCTAAGCTAACTCCCTCTAGTTACGTGCACATATTTTACATTTCCATAAGCAGGTCTAATCAGTAGGCATGAAAATATAGACTTTCAACTGAATTGATGTTCTCGGATCTACACCCCTCCATAAATAATTTGACGGCTGTATAAAGTTCCTCTAATCTATCACAATAAATTCAAAATCTCCTCTACCTTGTGAGACAATCCAAAAGAGAGGGAATGAGAGAGGTATTGATAGTGAATATCATTGTTACTAAAATCCCGATCCGGATCTTAGAATCCTACAATTTTACGATCCAAAAACATGACCGATCCGGACTGTAGGTATGATCTTAGTGTTCGTAGGATCTTATGATCCTAGTTGGATTGATATTTCATGTGAGGATCTCAACAAGACTCCAAGTCCAACGATCCAATTCGATCCCACATTAGTAGTTTGAGTAACGATACATTATTCTTATGCATTATCTTGTACTATTTACTTTTACGCACACATATATATGTTTAAAAATCTCCATCATTAGAATTCAAAGGTTTTGTAATTGATATACTGATGATCATTCACGGTTGATATTAATTGAGTGTACTCCTTTCTCACATCTTGAGAAAATAAAGTTATAGAAAATTATTATACTAATTTAAAATTGAAAAAAAAAATTGTAATGAAGTATAATTATTTCCAACATAGTTATAGAACATACATAGCTTCTTACGATCCTACGATCCGGTTCCCCCTAATCCATCGAAATAACCTTGGTACTAGCTAATTATTTGTAATTTGTATATTAATTAACCCATTCTGGATATACTTAGTAATAATTTCGTAAGTAAACAAAAAGTTATAATGGCTAGAAAAATTCAATCAAGCCCAATAATTTTGTATCACGAATAATGAGTTCCAATAAGGTTTAGTAAGTTTCAGTATTTCGAGATGACAACGCATTTTAATCAATAAAATCCAGTTTCAACCACTAGAAATAATCACACTTAATATAAAATATAAACTAGATGAAGTGAAGAAGGCCTAAGATTTGAACTATTAAAGACACAATTGGCTGAAAACAGATACTTTATTCAATACTCAAATGCCATTCTAGAACATCACAAAACTCATATCATGTGGATGCACCAGAGATTATGAGCAGAACACTGGCAGACTCGCAGTAATAAACATGCCTAAACCTCATATTATAAGTGGCATATCACCAGAGGATGACGTCAGAAAAAACAATTAAAATAAACTAGAAAGTTGGGGAAAGGAGAGAAAGAAACTGAGCATGATATCTAAGATGAGTTAGACAGTAAAATTGTAGAAGACATTAAACTGAATTGACTGATAAGGGATTCAAGCAATCACAAGAAAAGTAGTTTCAATAGAGTAAAACAAACAGAATAAAGGCAAAGTCACATAAATAGGTTAGAGTCGTAATAGACTTTGAACAAAATCTTACGGTTTCTTTAGCAGCAGACATTGCAAGAACACCAGCACCCATTTCTAATTCTTGCAAGCCAACAACAACAACATCAGTATCAGATGCTGCACAGCCAAGCCAAGATATAAGTGAGTCATACGATGCTCTTCCTTCAGCAACATTCCAAGTGCCAGCCAAAATCTTCAAATTCTCCAGCCTTGTGTAAAGAAATTCTTTGCCACTTAACTCCGAACGAATCAGATTGTCAATGGGCCCTGGAGAAGTTATGTTCCATCCTCGTATACCACCATGGCCTGCTAGAGTAAAAATAAAAGCAGATCCAACAGCCATTTTGATCACCGGACTACTATGAGCCACCCAGCTTCCAAGCAGCTTCCCCTCAAGATTTATTACTTGCACAATCCCACTCAAATAACCAATCCAAATCCTGGACCCATATGTACAAAAACATAAGACAGGAAAATTATGATATTGGAACTCCTGCAGACGGTTGCCATTTTCATCCCACTGCACAAGAAGGCCACTACTACAGCCAGTCCAAACCATTCCATCTATTGTTGCAACCATTGCTTCAGTTCGCCGATTATCATCTCCGATTGCCCCCTTCACTGCAGCTCGACGAACAGCATCGGCAGCGCCAAGAATGGCATTACGTGAACGCTGCAAAAATCCAAATGAAGCTTGAGGTTTTTCCTTCTTTAAAGCAGCTACATACCTCAACTTCATCTCATCTTCCATCGTCAAATCCTGCAATAATGAGCTGTCCACCCGGCTCTCCACCTGGCCATCAGTACCGAAAACTTTCAGTAACTCTCTAGTCCGGGCATCCCTGTTTAGGTTTTAAAAAAGGAGTAAACCATATTACTAAGCAACGCAACAAATTTGGCAAACATAATTTGCAACATAGATCATTATAAATGCTTGCAATACAGCGGAAACAACAGCAGTGCCAGACTGCTAATCTCTAACATAATTTAACCTAGAGAACAAGCATATCTTTTACATAAAACTACACCAGACGAGTCCAGCAACTTCTAGTGTATCTGTACCAAGCTCCCTGATAGGCAGGACTGATACGAACTTGTATCAGCAGAAATTAGCATAATCAACAACTTTACAACTTTATATGGTTGCATACTTGCATGTATAGAAATAGAATTTTTCCCATTCATATATCTAATGGCCAAAGTTTAATGACTCAGCTAATAGAATTCAGCTATGGTTTTATGATTATTCTTCGTAGTACTGCTATTAAAGAGTTCAGCTATCATACTTGCACAATCGATTTAGCTTCAGCCTTTACGTGCCCAGGTCAGCTACTCAGCACTTAGATAAGGATACTGACCTATGGAAAATGGACATATAACATTTCTTTAAGACCAACAAAAATGTAAAATTTTCACGAAATGGTTGGTCCGGACACTTTGAAACATACTCCTAGGAATGGCAATGGATCGCACTCGGATCGGACTTACCAAACTCCAAGTCCGCTCCATTTCTATCGGACTTTGATTTTTACACTCCTATTAGGATTTGGACTATATATTCTCGGATTCAGACTCGGACTTTTTCCTTCGGATTGTTTCGGACTTGGATCGGATTCAGATTAAATTACCATATTAAATAACCAAAAACACATATTTAATATAAAAATTTTAATGTTTTACTTAATTTCTTATAATGTAAATCTATTATTTCTATTAAATGTATTTTCAATCTATTAGTTGACGAGGTAACAAGTAATAATCGGACTCTAGTCGGATTCGGATCGGATCTTACCTAAGGTCCAACTCCTATCGGATTTCATTCTGACTTGTTATGTTTTCGGATTCCGATCGGACTTTTTCCTTCGGATCGAGTCGGACACGGGTCGAAGTCGGACTGAATTGCCATCCCCTACTCGTATCTAAGACTACAACCAAATTTGAACAATATAGAAGTTCCACAGGTGTTTCATGGCATCTGCAAATACTATTTCAGCTGAATAATACACTTCTACAATGTAAAATGTAAAATTGCCAAGACCGAAACACAATACTTGTGGTAATGTCATACCATAACGCAAGTGAGAAAACTCCAGCACTCCAGACCTTCGCTGTGGAATGATTTGACAGCAAACACTTCACATCTGACTCGAACATGTAGCATACACCATTTACAGTAACTTGGCTCTTGAGATCAACATAAGATCTTTCAACTTCAATTGAAGCCATGTGTCTTTCTTCTGCTTTTAAGAAAAGAGACTTTACAATAGCTTCCCATGGCCAGATCCTAATAATGCCATTCTCAGAACCAGACCAAAGGTCACCTGAATACAAGCAGAGTAAAGACGGGTTTTATTATGCCAGCAAAGAAAATAATAGATACTGGACAAGGATAATATATGCCCAAGTAAATGGAGTTGATGCATCTATCTTTTGCAGTACAGCTGGGAACATGGAAGTTCTAGACTCCTAGTACATGTAAACAATATGGTGATGCAGATTGCTTAACTGTATGGGATGCGTATGTTAGACTAATATGAGTAACGAGAAATGTTGAATAGTTGACAAAAACCATGAATTGATGGTTCTTTAATAAAATCTACCAATATGAATAAACTATAAAAATAAGTTTCCCCTTTTTCTTAACCAAACTATTAATTCAGATTATTGGATCCCCCTCTAGGGTTTGCTCCGATGATAACTCTGATGACCAAATTCTAGCAAACCTATTACAGAGTTCTCTATCACATGTTTCTCTTTCAATATCCGAGGATAATGAACTATCATGAGAGGCAACAGGCACGACACTTATAGAATCTATTATACTGAAATAGGTAATAGGTTACAACTTACTTATGATTTGAATCAGAACACTACAATTGCATTGACCCCGGATGTTTACATGTCAATACAAGGTTCGTCAAAATTCACCTCGCAAATAACTCTAAGTGTAATTTAAGCAATTTGGCATCAAATTTCGCATCTCCAAAAATGTTAGTATGCCACTATCCATGTGCAAAGAAAAGTTCCAAAAATCTTAATATTCGATATTGACCACCTACATACGCAACAAAACTCATAAAAAAATTACAAGATCAACTCTCCTAAGGCGGGGTAAGTAATATAAATCTCTAATAATTAGAGGGCATGCCCGCTAACACAAATTTATAGTGTTATTATAGGTACTAGGTAGCATATAGTTTTATTGTAGGAACCATATAGTGTTTATACTCTTTATAAAAAACAAGAAATTAGAGAGGAGCCCTCTATCAGTTAAAGATCTATCACTCCTCGTAATACAAATACTAACATACAAATCCCCAACTCACCATATGAAGTTATAACCACAAAAATCCCACAACTTATTAGAGCTAAGTAAAAGTTTTCACAGTTCTAAACCTTCCTCCACTCTCGGAACCAACCCAAAAACATGCATTCTTCTCAATTCACATTATTTCCAATAGTAAACCACCGCCCACATCATCAATCATCAAGTAAAGCACAACACAGCACAAGCATACAAACCCGATTCGAAATATAATGCGATCACCACGTAAGTTGTAACAAAGTAACATAACAACCCAACTCACCATTTATCATAATCGTCAAGCAACCAAACATCAAGCAAAATGAAATAATACATATCCCTATTATTCTATTATACATTTGCTTCACTATTTAGATAAATAACCGATTCACTAATTAAAATTCCAATTGCTTGTACAGGCATCGCGTGCATTTGAGACTAGTACCAAAACATAAAATATCCCAACTCACCATATGAAGTTACCACCATAGAAAAGGCCCTTTATGAGCTTGCCAAGACAAAAACTCCTTAAATCCATTCTTCTTAAATTAGAGAGGAGCCCTCTAACCGTTATAGATTTATCGCTCCTTGTAATGCATATACTAACATACAAAACCCCAACTCACCATATGAAGTTATAATGCTATCACTATGTTAAGTGGTAACAAGCAACATACAAACCCAACTCACCATTTATCATTGATTGTCAAAGAGCCTTTATCAAGCAAAATGAAACAATGCATATCTCTATCATATAAGGGAATAAGAGGGAGACACCAAAAGAAAAATCCTAATTGCTTCACTACATAGATAATCAACCGATTCACTATCATCCTATTTTAACTGATTGTGCATGCATCGTGTGCATTTGAGACTAGTACTAACCAAGAAATCGTTAATATCATCATCATGTAAGTTGCAACAAAGTTACATACAAACCCAACTCACCATTTTTATCATTAATTCTCAAGCAACCAAACATCAAGTCAAATTGTTTCCAAGAACGAAACCATACATCTCATGATCTCACATAATTCATCATGCAAAACAAAGTAATACATAGAGGAGCTATTAAATCTCTAACACAAAACTTATAGTATTATTGTAGGTAGCATATATAATGTTTATAAACCTAAACTTGAAACACGAAATTAGAGACGAGTTACCACCACTATATAGTACCTACTACCATATAAAAAAACAATAGTATAATTAATGCTCTGTAACCGTTAGACATTTATCACTCCTCGTAATACATATTACTAACACGACAAAAAAAAATATCCGAGCTCACCATATGAAGTAATAATTATAGAAAGAACAGGCCCTTTATGAGCTTGCCAAGACAAAAACTCCTTAAATCCATTCCTCTTCCCTTCCTCCATTCTCCAACAACAAATCCTCCCATCTCTATGCCCACTCCACACAACCTTCTCCCCTTCATCCGCCACCATACACACCACCTCCGCCTCCACCTCCTTCGACTCCCGAAACCTCGCCGTCATCTCATCCCCCGCCCTCGCCGCACTCGAACACAAACAATCCTCCCCATCCTCACAACCACATCCACCACCCCCATCATCATCATCATCACGACTCGTAAAAACATCAGACAATTCCCAACACCTAACACTACTCTCTCCCCCACCCCATAACTGCTTATCAGTAGCTATAATCAACCCTAATCCACGCCCTAACTGAGTCTCTCTCCTCGGATGCGGTCTAACCTCAACACTCGGAGGCCTGTCCGGTCTAACCGCTGACCGAACCGGTAATTTAAACATCCCGGTTCCGCCACCGGAACCGATGAACTCCGGTAACGGCGAATTGTTGTCATTGTTGGAGTTGTTGGAGTTAGCTTTAATGAGTTTGCGATCGAGGAATTGGATCATGTAATCGAGTTTTTTAGCGGCGGATTTGACATCAGCGTTTGAGGTGGTGGTGGTGGTGTTGGAATTAGGGTTTTGGAGAGTTGTTGTGGAAGAGGAAGAAGGGGAGAAATCTTCGTCGGATGAGGAAGATGAGTCGAATCTGTCGAAGATTTTGGGAGTGCGAGGGAAGGATGAAGGGGATGTGAATGAGTTGAGTTGTTCGTGTTTGAAGTGAGCTTCCATGGCGGAAATTGAAGGATTTGGATGAGGGGGTGGGACAACTGTGAATGTGATGTGGTGTCTGGAAATGTTGTTGAATGAATGATGGAGATGAAGACGTGGTGGACTGAAACAAAGAATATACGAAATGAAGATGAGTAATTAGAATTGAACAAAGTGGAGCTGGATTTTGTTAGGGGTGGTTAAACGTTGTCCTAAAATATTACCGATGTATTAATTTTTGATCAAAAATAAAAATATATTTGCAATGTCTTAATTATAATTATATGTGATTATGTTTTTTAATTTATTAGTAGGGGCACCTTCTTATTACCAAAAAAGAAAAGAAAATTGATTATACTCTCCTATTTGCAAGTGTCTCTTACTCTCTTTTTAAAACTATCTGACGATGGAATATTATCGGCAATTGTCCAAAAAATGGTTGGTGATAAAATTCTGTCAATCGGTATGTTTACGTTTTTAAAAAAATTGAAAACGGAAAAAACGTGTGAAAAGCGCGCCAGAGCCATGGTATACCGTACACCCATGATTTCTACGCATCCAAGTCATGGATCTAACATGTTTTTCACACGTTTTTTTCGTTTTCGAAATTCAAAAAGAAAAAGTTAATGGAATTTCATCATCGATCATTTTTCAAACATTTACTCCCAACTACAAACTCCTCTCAGAATTGTGTTATTGGAGCCGAGCCAGGAATAGCCGTTAGTGGACACCTACTACTTTTCTGACAATTAAGAGAGTGAGAATTTCAGCTATGGTGGAATGAAAGAGCGTGAGAAGAGAGTGGGATTGAAAATAGAGGTAATAATGAATCAATGGTAGGGAGTAGACAAGATCAGGGTGTTTTATGGATATTTTAGTTCGTGATTCTTAGGGAAACAATGAAAGGATAAGAGAAAGGACAATTAGTAGCGAGAACCGGCAATTTGCATAGCGGATGTCTAGAGATAGTGTTGAGTTAGAGTAAGATGGAATTGGCTTGTTAAGTGAACCTGGATTTAGATTGATCTCATCCTATGTTATAATTAAACCGTATAATCTAATAACTTTTGTTTTATTTTTAATAAGAAAAGGAAAACAAACACGCTAAACTGTACTTTGAAACAGAGATAATAATAATGAGATCAATGAAACGAGCGCACTCAACCTTGAACTAGCATCGTCCTTTGTCCCAAGCCCCAAACTCGAGCAAACTTCATGAATCAACTACAAAGATAAACGACTAGCATGAACGGTATATGATAGATTCTTTAATCTCAAAGGTTATTAAACTAACCCGAAGCCAAGATTATTAATCACTAGTCCGAATAAAACACAAAAGATATAATTATCTTGTAAACTTTACATATTGAGGCCCTGTTCAGTTCACCTTCAAATAATAATATTCAATAAAAATAAGTTTAGTTCAGTAAAAATAAGTTCAGTTCAGTAAAAATAAGTTCAGTTCAGTAAAAATAAGTTCAGTTCAATAAAAATCAGTAGAGCAAAGAAGAGAAAACAACATGAATCAGTAAAAATAAGTTCAGTTCAGCAAAAATAAGTTCAGTTCAGTAAAAATAAGTTCAGTTCAGTAAAAATAAGTTGAACTGAACAGGGCCTGAGTGATAGTATGTTGGTGTGAAATGTTTTTTTCTTCCTGTTTTCGACATTAAAGAGACCATAGTGATGAATTAACATGCTTAATTATTGAAGATATATCCTCAATAATAAATGTAAACTATAATTTATTAAAGTATTATACTCCATAAAGTTGTTGCACATGTACATGCACTTATTTAGTCAATAGGCAGCATGCTAGTTTGTGAAAAGGACTTATGTGTTAGCATCAATCTTGACCTGTGTGTAGTGTGTTATCATCAATCTTATTGTTTATGATGTGGACTTACAGTTGTGCCATACAATGAATGATCTATACTGTTTCATTAAAGCTCATCTCAACATACGTTTGTGTTTGATGTACGTGAAGCCGTGAACTAGTGAAGTCAGTTTCAGTTAGATGTTATTGTCAAATGATGCACTCAATCAAAAAGGTTTAAGTTGATAATTTTGAGTTCTAAGATGGTTGTATGTATATTACGTCCCTTCACATAAAAGTTAATGGATTTTGAAATATGGATGTAATGTAATTACGGTGTGCATCGGATCGGTCCGGACCGAAATTTGGATAGAAACCGGGCCGGACCGAAATTCGACTCAAAAGGTTACAATTCCGGTTCCAAGTCCGGTCCAAAATCGAAATTTCCCGATCCGGACCGGAAACCCATAAACTAGACATAATTTTATTTGGGTGTTAATAAACAATAGTGAAATTATCCAAAACTATTATTTTTATTTGCCACTAGTCACTTGTAAATGTTTGAAAATGAATTTAGAATTTAAAATATACTATAAGTAGATGAATATGTTTAAAAACTAGAAAATATATTTCATATAATGAATAATCATCCAAATCGATCCAAAACCGGACCGGTCCGGTCTAGACTGGAATTTTTCCGTTTCGGTCTTCAGTCCGCAAAATGGTTGTGATTCTGATTCCTGTCCAAACCAATTCCGGTCTGGTCCGGTCCGGTTTTGGACCGTACACACCCCTAAATGCAACTATATCGCCTCATACCTGGCGCTAATGTTACACTTAGGAAAGGGAATGGATGGCTGGGATATGAAAACGTGACTTTATAGTCACACAAGCTCTTAATACCATATTAAATGATGGACTAAACAAAAAAACTTAGTGGATGTTTGGAATCCGAGATTCGGGTTTAGATTTTAGGAAAATTTGTGAAAAACCATTATAAACTTTACACCTTTTGGAAAAAACCACCAATTACTTTTTTTTTTTAATTTAACCACTATAAGTTCCCAAATTTTATGAAGCACCACTATTTAACGCCTTCTGTTAAGAATTTCGTTTGAGGAAAGCCCACCCCTATTTTCCCAATCAATTATTGACTAAAATGCCCCTCGGTAACTATCTTTACATCATCTTCCCAAAACCTCTCTTTCTCTCTCTTCTACTCTATGTTAGTTCTCACGGTAAAACACCCAAACTCAACATAAATTCTCTTGCTGAGCTTAGTGACATAAGGGTTTTTTTTTGTCAAAGGAGAAACGATGAAGGTAGACATAGGAGGTGTGGATGAGAAAGCTAAACGTGTGTGGAAAATCAAGCAAGAAAAAGGGGAAAAACAAGGTAAATTTTTGTTATTGTTCTCTATTGTTTAATTCATTATTTATTCCTTAATCTATTATTTATTACTGAATTCAATGTCAATTGGTTGATGATTTGTTCATTCCATAAACTATGTTAGAATCTGGGCACTTTTTTACTTCAAATTTCGAAATTAGGGTTTTGTCTTGGCTCATATTTTAGTAACAATTCCTTCCCCTAATTGTGATTAAAGTGTGATTACACTTGTTGCTGGTTTATTGTAGGGAAATCCCTAAATTTGTGAACTTAAATGTTTTACTGGGCCCCCAAACGAAATTCTTAACAGATTTGTCAAATAGTGGTGCTTTACAAAATTTAGAAAACTTATGATGGTTAAAAAAAATTAAAAGTATTTGGTGATTATTTTCAGAAAGTGCAAAGTTTTTGGTGTTTTTTCACAAATTTTCCTAGATTTTATTAGTTATCAAAGATTTTAAAAAAATCATGACTTCGTCTAGATAAAAGAAGTTACAATTTGAGCTAGAAAAAAAGAAAGTCAAACTTGTCAATTGATTGCTCTATGTTGTAAATCTAAGAGTGTATTATTTTCACCTTATAATTGTATAGATATGAACTTAATATAGATTGTTGAATCTTTAAACTCTCAATAGATGAGAAAAATAATCGGAAAATCGAATAGAATACTCTAAAAAAAGAATGAAACAAAGTAATAACAAAAATAGAAGGAGAATGTATTGGATTAGACGCGTCTGACAATAATATTTGGTCAGACGACTTTCAATTGGTTCCAATTTTTTTCAGTTGTTTTTAAATTTTTTTCAGTTGGTTTCAATTTTTGTTCAGTTGGTTTCAATTTTTTCAGTTGGTTTCAATTTTTTTCAGTTGATCTCTTTTATTTCAGTTGGATGTTTTTTAAGTTCAGTTAGTTATCTTATTGTTTCATTTACGTGTTTTATTCTAACTGAAAACAAAACTTAAGTAACTGAATTTTCAGTTACTTATATTATCCTTTCAGTTAGTTTTCTTCTTTTTCATTTAACAACTAACTAAATTTTTTTTTTAAAAAAAACACTAACCTCTGCTTATTATCATTTCCTCTCACTTTCTCCTTCTTCTTCATTCCCCATCAATGGCATCTCTTCCATCGCCTGGTTCAACTGATTTTCATGCTTCTTTAATTGCTAAATCCTATATTCTAACAAGAACAAATCAGAAAAAGGGTAATACAATATGTTTTCAAGCTTTATTTCCCTCGAATAATCCTTTGTCAGTTCATGAGAGAAGAACATCAGAGAGATGAGTTGTTGTAATGTCGGCGGTTGGTGCTATGCGAGACAGATTGGGTGATTTTACGGTTGAGAGTCGCCAGAGAAGTTGAGATTCGCCGGAGATCAGTCGGATGGTGGTGGCAGCGACTCCGTCTGACAGTAAGATTGGATTAGACGGTCTGACCCAAAACTTTCACAAATAGAAATACTTAAATTAATAATGTAGAAATCGATTAGGGGTTTATCAATTATCCCCATCGCGAAGCAAGTGGAAGCCCCAAACTTGAATGGGATAAACTAAAATTTGTTTTGGAGGGCATCGAAAGGAGAAACAACCAAAGAAAGTTTCATGTCTATTTCTTTTTTGATTATTTTACAATTAGCAAAACTTAAGAAGTCCGTATTATTTTTGTGAATTCGTTATAAAGAAAAAATCGAGGTCACATTATGTTCAACTGATATTAAGTATTTTTGGAAGAAAAAAAGTTCAGATAAGTTTTGATAAATTCATTTCAGTTTGCCAAAAATTAGTTTTTAAAAAAGTTTTTGTCAAAAATAATATATTTCATGAAACTTTTTAGTTGTCAACTGCTAGTCTTCTACCACCTATTGTTTGTCAATGACTTTGCTATTTTTTCAGTGGACGACTAAACACCGTCCTAAATACTTTGGGTAACTCCTTAATACGTATTTAATATAAAATATTTATACACTATTTATACACTCACTCTCACCCTCACCCTCACAACTACCCACTCAGCGGAAACCGGTGGTCGGAAGTCGCCGGAAAAGGTGCGGCTAGAGGCGCTGACAACTTCTGACCGGAAGTCGCCTGTTCGTTTTCCGGTCGAACTCGCTGGAAACTGTCGCCTCTACTAGGTAGCTGGAAAGCCCGTTCAAACTCACCGGAATTTATGGGAGCACAAATTCGCCGAACGCCGGAAAGCAATAGCCGGAAATTTGTGGACACTAAGTCGCTGGAACTTGGGCAAAGTAGTCGCCGGAAACCTAAATTTGTCGGAAAGTTTTCTTGCTTCGCCGGAAACTAAGGTAATTCAATTTTTTTGAAAAATAATCGGCCTTGTGCTACACATTACACATGGCTCACCACGTGGTCAACCTTGTGCTACACAAGGCCCGCCATGAGGTGAGCCTTGTGTAGCACAAGGCCGATAACTTACGGGCGTTTTTTTGTTTTTCGCCATTAAAAAATTATATGTTAATTTTTATGTTTAATTAAATTAAATATTAATTTATTGATAATATTAAAAATGTTATGATATTATTTTAATTATATTGTGATACATATATAATTAAATAAAAAATAATAATCGACCAAAAAAACAAACAAACAAAAAAACCAGTGGTAGCAATTGTGTAGTTTGACAACTAAAAAGATCGTTTAAGATAATAGAAGTTTTACTAATATTTTTTTAAGGTTTTCTATGTCGTACTCGTATCGTATCCCAACCTGTTCTAAAAGCTTCATATAATATCATTTAACTTACCATAATGTGCAATGTCCTCGCTATTAACTGAGACTATGCACCGTACACCCGGGTGCACCGTGCGCACGGTGCACCCGGTGGCATTTTGGTGATTTTCGCGAACTTCAGCAAAACAGCTCTAATACTATTTCCTTCCATTTTACATTACTAAGTGAAAGCTACCTCAGTGGTTGCGCCTCTATGCTCTCTCCGTGTTAGAGGGTCGCGGGTTCGAATCCCCCCTCTACTACTCTTTGTTGTTTTTTTTCCCTCCTTCAACTCATTTTTTATTAATCTTCTTTTTATTCCTATTTTTTAAAAAGAAATATATTATTGCTCATTTAAAAGTTATATTGCTCATTTGAAAGTTACGATGCTCATTTAGTTATTTTTCAAGTTCAAGTATAATCAATTTGCTCATTCGAAAACAATATTGCTCATTTACTTGTATTATAACTGATTACTCTATTTGGTATTTATTTTAACACATTAGAAAATATATTTTCTCATTTTAAGATATATTTCTCATTTGAAATGTATAATGCTCATTTTAGTAATATATTCGTCAATGTGACACGGTAGATACATGTTTACTAATCAATAAAGAATTATATAATTGCTCATTTAAAAGATAAATTATTCATTTATTTATTTTCCACGTACCAGTGTTAAGCTACTACAAATTAGAAAATAATATTATTTATTTTCTTCTTTTTTCTGACTACAAATTATATAATTTCATTATATGAGCAATAGTCTAAGAGTTTTTTGCTCATTTAAGGAGTTTTTTGCTCATTTAAGGAATTTTTTGCACTAAGTAACATATTTACTCATTTCAAAGCTATATTTCTTATTTCATTAATTTTTCAATGGGTAACTTATTGTTTGTTTAGTTTTTATTTCTCCACATTGAAAAAAGAATTGGAAAAAGTTAGAGAGTGGAAAAGAAAAGAAGAATATATTAAGAAAAATTTAAGTCATAGTAACAGCTCATTTTGTGAATGAGCAAATTTATTACCTCACTCAAGATCAAAATGTTTACTGATCTTCCTGTGTAAAAAAGATTGCTCATTTGATCAAATGAGTAAAATAAAACTGCTCATTCGATCAAATGAGTAAACTAAAATTGCTCATTTGATCAAATGAGTAAAATAAAACTGCTCATTTGATCAAATGAGTAAAATGAAACTGCACATTTGATCAAATGAGTAAAATAAAATGACTCATTTTGCGAATGAGCAGATTTATTTTACCTCACTTGAGATTAGAATGTTTACTTATCAAAACAAACATGCTAAAATGAGATTGATTTATCTCCAAGACAAAATAAACTGCTCATTTGATCAAAATGAGTAAAATAAAATTGTTCATTTTGTAATTGAGTAGAGTTAATTTAACTCACTCAATATCAAATCATAATGTGAACTATATCAAACATATTTTTCCATGTTTTCCTTTGAAAATCATGTTGCTCATTTCCTTATTTTTTACTCTCACTGTTTGTTTTTTATTGTACAAAATGAGTAGATTTATTTTACTTCACTCAAGATCAAAAAAATTTACCGATCTTCCTTTGCAAATAGATTGTTCATTTGATCAAATGAGTAAAATAAACCGCTCAATTATGATCAGAATGTTTACTGATCTTGCTGCACAAAAATGATTGCTCATTTGATCAAATGAGTAAAATAAAATCGCTCGATTGTGATCAGAATGTTTACTGATCTTGCTGCACAAAAACGATTGCTCATTTTGATCAAATGAGTGAAATGTATTTTAAGAAATGAAAAAAGTAGTGAGTGGAGAAGCAAAGAAGAATAAAATAAGTTTTTTATTAAAATTTTTTTAAAAAATATATTGTAACAGAATATGGAAAGTATTAAAAAGAAAAAAGGCGTGTTATAATAATTATATATTCTACCCGTAAAATAAATTTAAAAATAACGATTATAATACAACATCCCTCAAAAAAAATAATTATAGTACAACAATATGCAAAATAATTGAAAAAGATAAAATAAAAAAAAAGCTAAAATAAGAACTTAGACTATGGAAGAAACATGAAAAAAAAAATTAAACAATGAGATTCAAAGCCAAAAGAAGAGGAAAAGACAAACGTAAAAAAAAATTATAAATGATTGGTATGGGAGTCGAATCCATGACCAACTACCAAATACATAAACCTCAAGACCAACTGAGCTAAACTATCTACAAGGTATTGAGGTAAGCTTTTAATACTTATACTCTTGCCCAGATTTTCGCATTAATTACAATAATGCCACCGTGTGCACCATGCGCACGGTGCACCCGAGTGCATGATAATAATTGTACTATTAACTAGGCTTCATTCATTTTGTGAAATTTTAATGATACAGAGGTGCCATTGTAATAGTATATCTATTTTAACTATCTATGGGAATTCGAATGATTACATACAATATATATAAGCCACTTTAGTTCCAAAAGATTACAACGCTTAGTTGACGACGAGAGCATTGGCCATTCTGCATAAAATAGCAAGTTTAAGGATGTTTTTTTATAAAACTTTCTAAATTTATAAGGTAGAAAAAACTGGCCTAGGAAAAGGGTATAAGCAAGTTTAAAAATTGAACGAGTATAAGGGTATAGCCTAGAAAAAACTTTTTTTCATAAGGGAGTTCTTGATAAAAGTTAGATACTTTTTGACAAAATTTTCTAAAGTTATAAGTTTCGATAAATTTAAATTGACTACATGTACAAAAGAATAAAAGTTATACTCATATACAGCACATAACACTCAATTGCTTCTGTATAAAACTGTCGTGGTGGTAAACACGGTGGCGTGATCTTGATGGTGAGCCACGGTGGTTGTTCAATGCCTTCAAGTATTGGTGCCTGAAATTTAAACAACAACTGGGCTCACATTTTTTTTTTCCAAGGAAACCATCTCTGATGCTTAAGTTCGAAGATTTGTGAATGTATAAAATGGGACAAATGCATGGCATTTATCTTGGCTTGACCTTAGGCTTTGCATATGTTTGGCCCAAATTTGAAAGTCCTTTTGTGTATGCACTAAGAGACTCGATAATTTAGTTTGACCTAACTAGCAGCTAGAAAGCCAACTCCTAAACAAGCCATTAAATTCTATACAGGGCTCTACTCTGATCCTTATGCTATGTGTGTGGTGCACGAGCTCTGCTCCAATCCATGGTTGTGGTCCATGAGCTCTGTTCCAATCCCATAGTTATGAATCTTATGATATGATGACTCTCAATTGACATACTCAGTTGGCAGAAACCCCTAAAAACAACTATATACTCATAAAACTACAAAATATACTAATCAACCACTATACATGGCACATACACATTTTTGTGATGAAGGACAAATTAAAGAGAGATGTTTGAAACTACTAAAATTAGGTGAAAAAATGGCGGGCTTTCTCTACCATTAATCCTCCAAAAAAGGCTAGAAAGATGTTCTAAAGAAGACAAGGCAAAAAGAGAGATACACCTACCCACCTATTCCACTATCAACTATGCTTCAATAATACATAAAATAATGTCACAACATCATAAATGCTAAAACACCCTTAACTACATTTTACATCTAAGTGATCTAATCTAACCCCATTATCATCTGTTTCCCACTCAACCCAGAAATTCCATTTGCACATTCATCCAAATTGCTAAAAATATCATCTTTTTCTTTAAATTTTTATTGCCCATATCACATTTTTCCAAAAAGATGCTCATGTTTTTCTTCAATTATCACATGCCCATTTTTACCCTCCATTTCTAGCACTTAGTTAGTGCACCAAATATCGTTTTCAAGTCAGTGGTTTTTTACCACGACACAATTGTTCTAAATTCTTTTTATTTTAGTAGTCGTGAAACAATTATAGTGAAACAAAGGTATTTTATTTCCAACGTATCTTCCTTCAATTTGGTAACTAAATCAATGCTGTTTATGGAATCTTAGTTATTGTTGATTTTTTTTTATTGCAAGAAGTGGTCTGGACCCTGCACGGATTCTAAGTTATTGTTGTCACTTGGTCACTCAATTCATATGCAAGCATAAAGATACATACTTTTTAGTAGTAGTACTTTTTTTTCTGTACTAAATTGATGGAAATGAAGAAGATATTAGTACCCATTTGTATGTTCTTGTTGATTCAAGTAGTTTTAGTTTCTGCTCGTGGTGGTCATGTTCAGGAAGTGAATATATGGCCATTGCCAAATTACTTAAGCAATGGAAATAAAGTGCTTTTTTTAAGCAATGATTTTGAGTTAACAACTCATGGGAGCAAGTATGGTGATGGGTTAGGGATATTAAAAGATGGGTTTTTGAGATTTGTGAGTATTGTCACCTTAGATCATGTCATTGATGCTAATTTTTCGCGGTTCGATCAATCGGCTTTTCTTAGAGGAATCAATGTGGCTATTCATTCCACAAGTGATGAGGTATGATTTTGTTTTGGTTTTGATTTGATTTTATTTCATATTGTTGAAGAGCATGTAGAAATGATTTTATTGTTACTTCAGCTAGATTTATGGCTTATATTTGAGAATTGAGATCATTGGATGATGTTATGCCAGCTTTGTTAATTATAACTTATGATGAAGTTTGAAGTTGAAGAAATTGTGTGTGTAAGAAGACAAGAACTATTGGATGTTTATACTAGTGAATAATACACTTATAAAGCCGAACATTGTCATGATAATCTTAGCACAATGTTTTGAAAGAAAGATGGTGAGATGAGTTTATTTCAATCAAGTAAAGAGATACTATATTGCATAATGTGGGTGTTTTCCATGCTAATGAGTTCACTGTTTTGAAAATATGAACCACTAAAAGAATTGTTGTTTTTCTAAAAGGTCAAAGTAAATCCACTGATGGGTATTTATGTAAGATTGGGATGTTATCAGTTCTTCCAGTTTTAAACATTAAAATCCGATATTCAACATATATGATTGTTTTGCCCTATATCAGCTTTATCGGAAGATTGCACTATCATAAAGTGTGGTTTTGTTGCATCCTTAGTGTATGCAAGTGTTGAGTTCTTACTCAAGCATTAGTCTGGATGTTGTATCTTATAGATGCTAGCTTGGTGTATGGAAAAGTTCGTCACTAAAACCTTTTTCTTAGTTCTGCAGTTGCATTTTGAGGTTGATGAATCATACAACCTAACTGTTCCTGCTGCAGGGAAGCCTGCCTATGCCCACATTGAGGTGAGACAACTCAGTTAACAATTTCTCATTTCATCTGCAAAACTTTTCAGCTTTGTACTCGGTTATTTAAATGTTGTTTTCTGCATTATGGAGTTGCCTTTCTCTCTTAGAACAAGCCGGGTTTCTCTATTCTTCTGTACCTAAGCATCTGAACATTTTTTAACAATTTTACAATTGAAGCTTCTGTAAACCTTTTTGCACTGTAATATGTGGAAATTCTGCTGTTGGTCGCAGGCAAACTCTGTGTATGGAGCTTTACATGGATTACAGGTTAGTTGCTTCTTTTTAATTGCATTGAAGTTGATAATAAGGCAGCTTATGGGCTAACACCTTTCTATCATCCAATTTACGTGTCGCATTGCAGACATTCAGCCAGCTCTGTGGTTATAACTTCAAATCTAGGCTAATAGAAATTAATATGGTTCCATGGACAATTTTTGATCAACCTAGATTTCCTCACCGGGGATTACTTATAGGTGAGCTATTTAAATTTGTGGTGTTGTGCTTATTTAAGACAGTCCTTGCACCTGCCACGATTAAAATGACCTACACCATGATGTGTCAAGTTTCGATGCTCATTTATTTATCGTTAACTACATGCTTTATAAATCAGGGTTTGAGTCTTATTTATATTCTTCTATATGTGAGATTCTGCCCTAATGCTTGGGCTGTCCATGCAGATACATCACGACACTATCTACCTTTGCCTGTGATAAAGAAAGTCATTGATTCCATGACATATGCAAAGCTGGTAAGATTTACACGCTGAATTGTAGGTTTGGTGCTCATAGTGCTTATAGCTTTTGAGCTAACTCTTTGGTACCAAAATTTCCCAGTGGCAATCATATCTTTTTTTTTAGCTGATGGTAACAGGGTTAGATGTTTTTAAAAATGCAGTAGCTCTTTCAGCCCTGCTGAGACTTAGACTATGTCTTTGCTGGATTTAGCTATTAGAATGTGACTACCTACAAGTTAAGGACGTTAGATAGAATTTGCGTTTGATTTAGCATTGTATGAGTGCAAATTAAATGGATACTTGTCTATAGTGTATATATCTATAATTCTATCCTGCTGCTTTATGTGAAAGCTGAATGACAATGTCTAGTGCGTACTTAGTGATAATCTTTATTATATTTTTACTTTTTGAGTCTGGTATTAGTTATGGCTTTGAAATATTTCCGCTGATGCAGAATGTGCTGCATTGGCACATTGTAGATTCACAATCATTTCCACTTGAAATCCCTTCATATCCAAAGCTTTGGGATGGTGCATACTCTGGAGCAGAGAGATACACAATGGCTGAGGCTGCTGAAATTGTGAGGCAAGTAATGGTTTGTGCCTTGAACTTTTATGTCAATGTTTTCCTCGGATCCTCTTATTAAGCAATATATGTAAATTACAGATATGCTCAAAGAAGGGGAGTTAATGTACTTGCTGAACTTGATGTTCCTGGACATGCTGGTTCATGGTAAAGTTTATATATCCTATATCTCTCTGATATTTCATATTACTTTAAGAGGCTGAAAATCTGGAAGGCTTGGTTTCTAAAAGGTTCTAGCATATTGCTAATGTTTATGCCTTGCTGAATGTTGCGGATATTAATCTTTTATTTGACTTCAGGATGCCTACCATGTTCATAACTTAAACATCTGACATCCTCAATTAGGTTCCAAAATGCTGGCAAATATCTTAGTTGTTTCTGTAAATATAACAACTAATCTGATTTAATTTTCTCGTCTTTCAACCTGTTAACTTCCATCAAGCTTAGAGGGCGCTAAATCATGTTCCACGTCTAACTTGGAACCATATTCCAAGGTTTTCGTAGATTGTCTGCTTTACATCTCAGATGACAGGCATCTCAAGTTGCTTGGGTGCAAGTGATACTTCTTGTCCCTAATTACATTAGTTGTTGTGGTATCTCTGTTATTTACTGTAGAAGAAACCATGCAGAGTCTTTTGTTATGCCCTTCCCTCTATTTTCAAAACGATAGTTGCCTTGTGCTGTGCACTTCAAGATAATTGCCCTGTTCCAGTCTTGTGATGCTGCATTTTCCTTCCTTGTATTTGGTTATTCTGAATCAGATTAAAAAAAGAAGTAAACATGTATGCCGGTAATCAAACTTTTCTATTGCTGAATGAGGGGATATTGTTGCTAGAAACAAAGTCTTACTGATTGCATCTGAGATATATAAAATAATGTAGTGATTTGAAGGAAAAGAATTAAGGCTCTAATTTGTTGGACGGAAACCATTTTAATGGAAAATGTTTCTATGACAGACATTTTCCAAGAGAGGACAATATCAAATTGGTTTTCCTTTGTTTGGTTCTACACTAGAAAAGTGATAACAAGAGAAAGAGGGAGGTAAGTAGAAGAGAAGCAAATGTGGCATTCTTTCTCTCTAAGAGGAATATGTTCTTGGGATAACTGTTTTCCAACTGTGGGTAAATTATTCAACCCTTTACTAACCAAACAAAGATAAATGAGAAAAACATATTTTTAGGATCATGTTATCCTCTAACCAAACACTTTCCTAATGTATCTAGCCAATCTAGGAGTTCTGTATGTGCCTTAGGCTTTTTCTATTTTGATTGCAATATTTGCTTTTGGAGTGGTCTATTCATCCCACTGACGATGTCGATGCTCACCACACTTGTTTAGGGGGATTGGTTATCCTTTGCTGTGGCCATCAGGAGGTTGTAAGGAGCCACTTGATGTGAGCAACGAATTCACCTTTCAGGTTATAGATGGGATTCTGTCAGGTATTATGCGGCTCATTTTCTTACTTCTGGCATATGATTTCTTATATGAATAACTAAAACATTGGCATGTTGCCTGTAATTTTACAGATTTTAGCAAGGTCTTTAAGTATAAATTTGTTCATTTAGGAGGAGATGAAGTCGATACAGGTTAGTTGGCTTGCCTGAGTGATTATTTTTTATATTGTTTTATTTTATCATTAGATTCATAGTACTCATGATACTATGGAATAGCATCAATTTGACACCTTTGAAGTACAAGATAAATTGTTTATTACTCTCTTTTCTTCCTCTTGGAACTACCTTTACGATAGATCATAAATTTCGGTGTGATCTACTTGTCTGTTTACTACATATTTGATTGCTTCTTTGTCTTCTTAAAATAAAATTGATCCTCTATGCAGTAATTATTGAAATATAAGCAGTTACACTTCTTATTTGGTCATTTTACTTTGTAAAGTAAAAATCTTATATGTTGTATATCAACTTTTTCTCTCATGCGATCAGTCACCTGTAACAAGCACTCTTATCTGGTCCTATTGTACATGCACCAACCATTGTGGAGATAGTTTCAATAATTTACACTTTCTTGAACCCTTTTTCCACTTGTAAACGATCACCTTGGTTTTGGATTAACCAAAGAACCCTCAACTGATTGAACTGACCCTTCTTAGAGTCTACATTGTGTTGTGTTGTTTGATATCTGTGTATAAATGTAACCTCAAGAATGTCTGCCTGTCATGTCTCAGGTTGCTGGGAGTCAACTCGTCGTGTGAGTAGATGGTACGGTTATTTTCAGCCTCTTTCTAGCATAAATCATGCATATTTTGATAGGTTCTTATTTGGTGTTTCATTGAACTACAGCTCCCTATATTGATGTCTCTATCTGGAATTTTCTGAAGTTGAAGTTTGCATTTCATCCCTTGAAAATAATTGAGGCTGCATTTTTACTTATGCACAAAGATAAACTATACCTCATAGAAGCTTATAATATGATTTGGTGTCTTCTAATGACCTAATGAAATGATTTTGGTTTGTTAACTACAGTTCTTGTCTCTACCTTTGTAACAATTAGCATCTACAATGTGATGATCACTGCAGGTTGCGAAGTCACAGAATGGTTAGCTCTCAAGCCTATCAATACTTTGTTCTAAGAGCGCAGAAAATTGCGTTATCCCATGGATATGAGATTATTAACTGGTAATGTGTTTGTCTATTTTGATACACTACCTCTGTTCCTACAGAATAGGCCAAAATGTGATTTGATTCACTTGTAAGGAATTCAGTGAACATGCCATAACTATTTTTTCAATTTTCATTGTAATAGATCCTTACCTGACCACCACAATGATGTAGGCTTTCTTCGGAATTGGTAATTAATAATATCATGAAATGCATTATGAGGAAGTTCTAGGACTTACAACTATAACTCATTACTATATTTAGAATGACTTATTTTCTTGGAACGACCTAAAATAGAAATGTCGCCAATTACTTAAGGATAGAGGGAGTAATTTCCTATCTGATTCATCTGTAGTTACTCTTTTATGCGTGTAAATTTTCTAACAGGGAGGAGACGTTCAACAATTTTGGTGATAAATTGGACCGAAATACTGTGATCCATAATTGGTAAGGTCCTAAAAACTTGCCATAAGCATCTTGTTATCATATAAGATGACTAATTTTCTCAAACAACACTTTTGGCATCTTCTTTTACATGCTCCCCTAAACCCTCAAACTGCTTAACTGTTTTAGTAAGCGGCTCATTTTGTCTCCAACCTTTGCTCATTGTGATAGGCTAGGGGGCGGTGTTGCCGAGAAGGTGACTGCGGCTGGGTTAAGGTGCATTGTAAGCAATCAGGATAAGTGGTATTTGGACCATATAGACACCACATGGGATGAGTTCTATATGAATGAGCCTTTAACTAATATCACAAATCCCAAGCAGCAAAAATTAGTCATTGGAGGTGAAGTTTGCATGTGGGGTGAGCATATTGATGCATCTGATATTGAACAGACCATATGGCCACGTGCTGCTGCAGCTGCAGGTAATCTTAACTATATTAAGCTAGTACATTGTTCCCTTTTCAGAAAAAGCTAAATGAAGGACATTGTCAACAACAAGAGGAATTGGTGTGGGGTTCACAACAACTGAATTTACCAATTGCGCTACTTGCACATGCTCACCAGAGCATTATACTTCCTTATCCTCATTCTTCCATTTTTTGAGTAAAGCTGTGATGAAAAGCTCTCCTCACTGCACCATGTCGTGCCTTGAGCTTACAAAGCTAAACCTGAGACTCAAATCGCTTTTCTAAGCTCAAGAATACCCGGAAAAAATTACGTGTTTCGGGAAATAGCTTGGCAATATATGAGCTCTTGTCTTTTCACCGTAAAGAAAAGTTTCATGAAATTAAGTTTGAGTAAGGGTCAATAAGCTCACTTAAGAGCTACCAAAGTTGAATTCACAAGTCACAATTTTGATAAGTCATGATTAGGATTAAGTAAAATGTAGAACTAGTTAAGGGTTTATCAGATGTAAAGAGTGTATTTTAAAGAATTAAACAGTTGGGGTATGGATGCAAGTCATGCAACATGTGAAAGATTTAGAAATAAAAGTGATAGCTGTGGAGATCAATTCTTGGGAATTTTGTGCATATGTAGAAAGATCCGTACAGATCATTTTGATACAACTGGTGTTATGAATTTATGATTAAATCTTTGGTCTTTCACTAGCAAACTTATTTATTTTTCTCTTCCTCTTGTTTTCTCGCTTCTGTAGAGCGGTTATGGACGCCGTATAACAAGCTAGCTAGGAATCCAAGACAAGTAACTAGAAGGTTAGCGCACTTCAGGTGTCTGCTAAATCAAAGGGGAGTTGCAGCTGCTCCATTGGCTGGCCCTGGTAGGATTGCTCCTGAAGAACCAGGTTCATGCTATACTCAATGATGAAACTAAATTCTCATTGATTCATTGTCATCAAGTACAGTGAAACTACACCCTATTAAGTTAGTACAGTGAAACTACACCCTATTAAGTTAGTACAGTTTACCTTGTGCATAATTTATCCATCAAAATATTCATTATAGTTCAGTTACACCAGAAACTAAAATTCAATTACTGTTCCATTTGACATTTATGTCATATTGTTGGTGATTTCTGCTATATGAGACCATTTGTGTTATCATAGAATCAAATATACTTTTGTTTAATTCTGAAAACATTTCTTTCATTACAAAAATTCTAAATCAGAAGCTAAGACTAATGTGGTAATTGCGGTGGTGAGAGGTTCGAAAACAGGAAATTCTTATCAACACCATGACCACCACTATTAGTCAGTGAGATAAGTGCCACCACAAGTCCAGCGTTACCGGCTAATGTGGGTCCTGCAGAGCCATGGTTTCCCCTATCGTCGTGGAAATGATCAAATTGATCAGGTCCTCCAACCATAGCTCCTTCAATTGTATTGGGATTGGGTTCTGTGCTATCCCTCCACTTGTATCCGCCTTTGCACGAGTACTTTAGACCATCTGACGGGATAGAAGCTGCTCGATGGTGTACATGATTCGGGAACTTGTCACCATACCCCACCACATAGCTTAGCTTTAGGGGGTTTTTGCCCAAAATGTAGTCTATCTGTGACAGCATAAAACAATAGGCAGTCAGCTTGGTAAGCACGTTTGGACCATCTAATCATTGTTTATGAATTACTTGTTAAAATATTTATAGATCAGATGAAATGTGTAACATGTAAACCTGAGATGTAGCAAAATCCCTGAGAGTATTAACACTGTAGAAATAAGCGCCGCAAAACCATCCAGGACTGTCACTGGCATTTAGGTAATCAGCATATAGATTTGCCAAAAATGCGGCATTTGCTACATACTGTAAAGATTGTGATCCTCCATCATTAAGCTGTATCAATCCTCCTGCAATCCTGAATCAGATTGTTTACAGAACAAAAATATCGAGGGAAGAAACATGATAGGAATATATCAGTTTGGTTCTTTTTGACCCAGAAAAAGTTTAAGGAAAAATAAGTTCAGTTAAGATAAGTCAATACATAATTGTAATAAGCTTAATATAAATTCAGAAAAGGGCTAATAAGTTCGGAAAAAGGTTAAGTGGCAAACGGTTTGTCAGCAAAACAAGAGAGAGGACATTTAGGTAACACTTGCGTGGAATCTCACCTCGTTTCATCTCTCTTGTTTTCGAACAAACTATTTACTGTATAGCCATACTCTTAAGCAATAAAATTTCCGTACCTTTACTCCATTTAAAGAGATGGAAGGGTTTGAGATAAGAACACATGGAAAGACCAATAAGCTTATGATGCTCTGACAATGTCTCTTCATATGGGTAGACAGGTGAAGTAAACATCCTAACTCTTGTGAGCAACATCAGAGATGAAGGAACCTTGTTATCCCAACTCAAGATACTTGTCTTCTTGGTCCATTTTGAAGTCATAGCATTCTTATTTATTCCGGGATTAGTTACTAACTTGAGATACTTAAGATGTCCGGTAGCAAAATACAACCACGTTCCACCCCACAAATACTCGTCGAAGTACCCTGTCGAGTTGTAATATGGCTCAATCCAGGGGTTCCCTCGGCTGTAGGGTTTTCTTTTACTAGGGTCCCGAGCAAAGGCAAAGAGAGCTTCAGCACCCTTAACGAGTTTCTTGGAGTATATAGGATTGTCACTGAATACTATAGAGGCTGATGCCAAGGCTGCTGCCATTTCCCCTGCTAGGTCCGGCCCTGCATATGCTGTTTGTACCGGCCTTGGATACTCCATGTCTTCTGGCCTCTGCCAACAGCTAATATCATCTGGTAGCTTTGAATTTTCATAGGCACCACCAACCTTTCCAATCACAAGTTGTTGTCAGATTGAAAATTATACTTGTCTATCATATGTTAGCTTTCAAATATTCAACTTCATACACAAATGATACAGTTTTTAAGAGTAGGATAATCTTACCTTCTATACTCTATGCAGTATAATTGAGTCTTGCCTAATAGGCCTATAGTTAGGTACGTGATATAGGAGATAACAACGTAAGTTTGCTAGATAAATGGTTATGTTCATCCCGTAAGGGCTTGTTTGTCTTTTTATTCGTCTTTTCTCCACCTTTTATGACTCGTGCATATAACTGCTAAGGGTAGCCTCATTCATACAGTTTACTCTTGTACACTAAGATACTGATACTGGAATTTTGCAAGAGGGTTGCAAGAAGTTTATCTTACTTTTTACAGAAATGCTAGTAATACATGAAGATTAGCTAGAATAGAGTTTGTTCTTTACAAACCTACTGATGTTGAAGGAACAGCGGATGAGTTGAGGTTAGGGGTGAAATGCCACTCGAACCCATTAAGTATAAGAAAAATAAACTGAGACTGGTTCGAACAAGGGCCAATAAGTTTAGAATCAGGAAAGATTAGTTCAGAAGGGATTGTGGTGAAAATTACCTGGCTATGGATATTGCCAATCTTTGTGGCATTCGAGTTGAATGTCAACAGCAAGTAATCTGTTCCCCACTTGATAAGTTCGCGAACATGGTTATACTCGTTAATGGCACGATATTTGTGAGGGTATTCAATCATGCTCCAACTTAGCATTGTCATGGAGAAGGCCAAGGGGAAGTGAAACTTAGTATTCTCTCCAGAATCATAGTATCCACCTACTAAACCTCCCTTCACATCTTTTAGTTGTGATCCATCAAGTAGCCCTGAGTTCCCTCTCCATGGAATTCCATTGTTCTTGGGCAGTTTCCCAGCTGCAAAATGATCATCTCAATCACATTCAATTCAAAACTTATGTTCTTTTTGCCTGCATATCTAAGCATGCATATGACCATTTTTTACTATTAAGTAAATGGGCAATTGTGCAATTATTCCCTTTCTCTAAATCACTTCCTTGTTTTTTTTTTTTGCATCATCAACATTTTGACTTTTACGCTTTGTCAATCACCACTTCAACCATCAATAATTCAGTATCTTTAGTTACCGATAGATTAAAAAAAAAAGAACTAAGTGGGTTGTTTCGAGATATTACATTGAAGTGCATCAAAGTTAACGGCAGTTTGTATATGAATAGTACAAAAGTCACAATATTATGACTAAGAAGGAGTTAGCATCTTTTGATAATTTCATTTTACTTATTTGTTGCTCAAGTTAATTACGAAGTCTTGTATTAGACGGTATATCCATAAACACCTAGACGAACCATATAAAATATCAAATTATACATGGAATATCAAAATTGAGAAAGAAATTACATAAATAAAAAATATATACACTATATTATACTTCTACTTAATTTGAAACCTATGCACAGTCTATTATTTGTATTATTGTATGTAATGTGATATACAATGAGAGTTTGTTATGAATAAGGAGAAAGGGGAGAGGAACTTACATTTCTGGGCATTGAAGAACAACAATGCTTTATGAAGAGCAGCAGTATAATTGTCAAAGCTATGCCTAGGCAAGGTTTGGGCTGAGTCGGACCTCGCCGATCCAAGCCAAGTAGCTATAACCATAAACCAAATGACCCATACGAACAATCCGTAGCCCAGGCCCAATTTCATCTACTTCCACTTCTTATATTATGAGAATTGATCTTATATTATGAGAATTGATGAAGATTGAATCTTTTAAGAGAAACAATAGTCACTTAAAATGGTAGAGAGAGATCAATGTAGTTTAGTTGATGTGCAGTATGAGACTGATATTATGAAATGTTGACTGTATAATAGTTATAGTCTATAGTTTGTATTATTTATTTTAATAATAGAGGTAGTTCATGTGTCAATGTGTGTAAAGTAAATCTCAAGATTTGAAGTATGGGCAAATCTGGATTGATCTGTGCTTTGTTCAAAGTTCTCCAACCTGTTCCATGTTGCCATGTTTGATTACTTATCTTTAAGAATCTCACAACTTGGCTTTTTGCATGGAAGATTTTCCATCCATAATCATTGTCCTGGTCACTATATAATTCTCTTATAATTCCGAAAAAATACAGTTTTTTCTTGCGATTCATAATAAAATACTTTAAACTAGTTTGATCGAATAAGATTAAATTGATGGTAGGATTGATTTCTATATCTTAATAACAATACGAGTATTTTGAAAGAATCTTACTCTCTTTTTTAAATGTATAACGAGTTTGGTACACTTAAGATCACTAAGTAGTGTGTTAAATTGAGTAGAAAACAATTTTAACCGTTTTCCATGAAACCATTTTCGAGATGAAAACTCAATTCTAACTTGATTTTCTTTGTTTAGTTGGAAGGAAGTAAAAATTTCTTTAAACCCATCTTTCCTTATTGATGGATGGAAAATATGGCTTCCCTATGCGAAAATAATTTTCCACATTTGAAAATAATATGAACCCATATTCTCGGCCTCTCAATCATCGAAAGCGAAAATGTTACTGAAGTTTTCTAGGAAAACACTTTCTTCCCAACCAAACACAGCCTAAGTAATAATCTTACCGCTCCTTAATCGAGCAAAGATTGAGTTCATCCAATAACACCGAAAATATAATCCGTTATCCCCACTAGTTAAGATGATGATAAATACAAAATCTGTATGTAAAACATACAATGGCAAAATCTTTGAGTTGCCATGAAAATTCCAAAAATTAGTCATCCCTTAGCATATAAACAATGATCCCTTTTTAGACTGTCAAGTCCTAGCTGGAAAATCAATCAAAATATGAATTGAATTAATTTCATGACCTGTTCAATTTACATAATCATTTTTTCTTTCAATTCTCTTTAAGGCCTCCATGGTGGCGGTGGTGGTGGGGTTGGAGTATAAAGCGGAGGAACACCGGAAAATATGTAGTTACGGTCCACGCCAGAACCCGCGGTTGTAGTCAAGGAGATAAGGGCTGCCACTAGACCAGCATTTCCAGCCAATGTGGGCTCGGTGTACCGGTCTAGTTTACGATTATCTTTGAACCGATCAAAACGGTCCGGCCCACCAACCATTGCTCCAACAATTGTGTTTGGGTTAGGCTTTTTGCTGTCCCTCCACTTGTTTCCCCCTTTGCAAGAGTATTTCACTCCGTTTTTGTGTGGTATCGATGCAGCCCGGTGATGTACATGTTTTGGGTACTTGTTTCCAAAGCCTACCACATAGCTCATGTGCAATGGGTTCTTCCCCAAAATGTAGTCAACCTGTGCCAAACAA
Organism: Patellifolia procumbens; assembly: GCA_947645195.1. Lineage (NCBI taxonomy): Eukaryota > Viridiplantae > Streptophyta > Magnoliopsida > Caryophyllales > Amaranthaceae > Patellifolia > Patellifolia procumbens. The sequence continues at coordinate 832,062 of CANSGD010000335.1, forward strand.
GAGATAAATGAGATTCATACTGTAAGAAAATTTGTGCTTATATACTGAAGTTCTTATGTAATTGAACTCGGAATTGGAAAGAGGGGTATGCCTAGTATACATTGGATTTACACATTACAACGACGGTCCGAGATATATTCTGATGTTCTACAAACAAATGTGATGTGTTAGATTTTTCCATTGTTTTGAACCTTGGTATGTTTACTCATCATACTTTTTAGGATGAGCGAAATTTTCTCTAAATAGTTTATAAGGTTGTTGTAAAAGAGAAAGATATAATCTATACTTCATGAACAAAAGTTACAAACACCTTAACAAAATTTCCCTATTTGAAAACTTGATGTATACTCTACCTAAATTGTATGTTTGAAATCCTAGAAATGGTGCAGGAAAGTGGAGTTGGCATTAGTTAGTTACCTGAGATGTAGCAAATCTTCGAAGATCAGCTTGACGAAGAAAAAATGGGCCACAATACCATCCTGGAACCCCGGTAGAGTCCATGTAATCTGCAAAGAGGTTAGCCAAAAATGCAGCATTCGCTACATACTGCAATGGCTTTGGCCCTCCGCTGTTCAGCTCAATCAATCCTCCTGCATAACATAGTCTTAGTTTGATTAGTGAACAAGTTTGGCCATTTATCGTACTATTAACAAAGAGTGAGGGCTAGTCTTCTTATTTCAATTTCGAGAGAGGCACACCATTGCACACTCTCTTGTTCTACCGTGAACACATTTATTGTATATCTTTATCGGTAATAAAACTTAACAGCTAGTGCAACAGCTAAACCGACATCTAAGAATTCTCTCGGGAAACAGGCTTGAAAAGCAGTTTAAGTAGGACGAATCAACCTTAACACTTTATAGCTAAAAACTGTAGAGCAACAGCATCAGTAGTTAAGTACGTACCTCGAGTCCAGTTGTACACTTGGAATTGCTTCATATATGAGCACATATTAAGCTGCGTAACATTATGGTACTGCGCCAAAGTTTGCTCATATGGGTACCCAGGATTCAAAAACATCCTAAACCTTGTCAACAACAACATTGAAGCGGGCAACTTGTTGTCCCAGCTCAAGTAGCTCGTGTTCGAGTTCAGCCTAAACGCCTTTGCATTCCTAGGTATCCCAGGATTAGTAGCCAAGGCGCCATACGACGAATTACCAGTAGCATAATACAACCAAGTAGCACCCCACATGTACTCATCATAGTACCCTGTGGAGTTGTAGTAAGGGCTAATATAAAGATTTCCTCTGCTATAAGGGGCTCTTTTGCCATTATCTCTAGCAAACCGGAATACTGTTTCTGCCCCTTTAATGAGCTTCTTTGTGTAAGCCCTATTGTCGCGGAAGACAATGGAGGCTGCTGCTAAGGCTGCAGCCATTTCTCCACCTAGATCAGCCGCTGCAAAGCTAGTTTGCACGGGCCGTTCATAGTCCATGTCCTCTGGCCTCTCCCAACATGTCATGTCACTTGGAACTGTGGATCCATTCTGTGCACCACCAACCTATATGTATGCAATGCAAACCAAATTATTCTTGAGCTAGTTTCAGTCTTTCAGATGTGTAACTTTGATCCATTACAGATGTCAGGAGTAATATACCTATGCTTAGATTAGGCCTTTCAAGTTTCAACTAAGCAAGTCAATTCAGTTTCAGATCAGGTGAATATGAATTCGAGGAATTACATTTAAATGCTCAACGCTAACATAAATTAACTAGTTTTGCAAGGTCGAGGCAAAGTCGAATGTAATAGAAGTATATTGCACAATTGATAGCTTTAATTCCTGACTTTAAATATCATATTAAGGCTTCATATAGAAAAATCAAAAGTACCAGAACATTATATTTTAGACAATGAAAAACAGCAAAACTACAAAAATACCTAAAAAGTCAACGCAGCAAGAGGGTTAAATTGACAAGAGGAAAAGAATTAAATAAATAATACTGTACAAAATAAAATAGTATAGGGAACCACCAAACCAATTATCATGCATCATCTTACAAGTCTTCTCTCAACAAGTTGACTTTGAGCAACTTACAATTTGTTTCTCATTTTCTAGTTGTTTGTATTTATTGAGCAGTTCTAGTTTAATCTATGATTGAATGATTGAATCATGTTCCATAACACAAAAACACTTCATAATAATAAGTATTTCTTTGTCGGACATTGCAACAATTAGACTTTTATGATGCCTATATATATATAGTCGAGAGAAAGAACACTGCATGATATATCGTTTAGTTACCTGGCTATGAACATGATCAATTAGATTGGAGGAGCTATTGAAGGTTTTGAGCAAGTAGTCAGTTCCCCATTTGATGAGCTCACGAACATGATCGTACTCGTTTATGGCTTCGTACTTATGGGGATATTCAATCACACTCCAACTAAGCATCGTCATTGCATATGCCATAGGAAAATGAAACTTTGTGTTTTCTCCAGAATCATAATATCCACCAACTAATCCTCCTTTAACATCACTTAGCTTTGATCCATCTTTTAATCCTGAGTTTCCTCTCCATGATATCCCATTTTTCTTCGGCAGTCTCCCCGCTGCAAAGTCATGTAACATAAGTTTAATTCGTTATATCATCTGAAATAAAAAAATATAAGATAGCATAATACTCTGATAGGGATGCAAATTACTAATAAGATTCTACGATGATCAAGCTTCTCTAGAATATGATTAGTCCGTCTAGTGTAAGTTTGCCTTACGCTAATTTGTTGAAAACCCATAGTCACTTTTTCACTTAAAAGTCGGATTTACTATTTGCATACAAGTGAACACTGATCCTTTAAAGTTGAAAAGTAGTCATTTTTAAATTTAAAAACGACCTTATAAAAGATGGTCTTACCAAAATGTTAGTTTGTGACTTTAAACGTATATGCAATAACGCATGCATTATTCTACTAATCTAAAGAGAGGGAAACTTGGATTAGTGGTTTAAACAATATGCTAATCTTTTTTAGGGGTTGATGACGGCAAAAGGATGAGGTAAGTTGTTTCATGATTTCTTAATTAAAACTCACCTAATCATGACATTAAACTAAAAAGAACATTCCCTAGCTAGTTATTGTCAAATCTTCGGATGGAAGGATAATACCTACCCTAGAAAGCACACACTAAAAATGACCAACATTTGAAGAAAAAAAAAAGGTAAGGTGATCCATGATGTTAAATTATAATGAAAAAGCAAGGATTACGAAGCATATGTTCACTCTTACTTATAGATTAAGCAAAATTAGTTCTAATTTGTCCAAAAAAATCTAACTAATTAGCGGAGAACAAATTTTAATCCGAAAAATTATTATATATAAGAAAAATTAACACTATCAGTCTCTCATTTGTAAAGTTTAAAGAGTCCCAACTAGATCCATATACACTAGTTTCAACTTTGGGATATGGTTCATAACGCAGTCATGCATGTTTAACAATCTCTTTAAACTTTAAAGAGCTTTATTTTGCATGCTTTAGAGTTTTAAGTTATACAAAGTTACCAAAAGACTGAAGTCATGTGGAAGTGCTTTGGAAAGATTGTTCTAAAGTTGATATTATTATTCCGAGCTAATCAATAATCGGGATTGTCTAATGAAGATAGGATATAATTGAAATAAAAATTCGTATCAATGGATAGACTGTTTGTAAGCCTTAAATTTAAAAAATTCGAGTCTTTAAAATTTAACACTTTACACGCTAAGATTTTAAGTTAAAACATCGTTAGACGATCTACCCCCAAGACTTATCATTGGCATCAACTCAAAAAATATAAAAATGCCACTTTCCTTAATTTTTAGTTATGAAAATACCCTTACTTAACTCATGGATCAAAGATTTAGCCATATACAATCCATAATCTTCTATATACTCGTAGCCTATGAAGTCGTGTGTTTGTTTCACCCACGACCAGTTCTGTGTTTCGGCTACAAACATCAACATGCGCAGAATATCATTATAAATACCTACTTCCCGTTTCTATGTATATTTCGTATTCGTTTCTCGTATCTGTTTCCATAGCTTGTAGGCACTAATTAATTTTTAATCACATCCTAATAACCTAAACCTATGGGCCCCACGCGGAGTTCATAACTGTGCTTACCTATGAAATTACGCAAGTCAATAACATTGGCCAGAAGACCAATGTCAAAAGTTGCATAGTAAGTTGGCCATCTTTTTGCACGAAAAGAAAATCCCCATTTTTTGAATGGCACGTATCACGGATTCATGGTATGTTCATGGAAACGAAGATAATGGACCACAATTTAGGGGATTCTTTGCCGATTTTAATTGTTTAATTAACTTCTAATGGTTATATTATCAAGAAAAACACCTCCTTTTCTGTTTCTATCAAAAGAATTCCCATTTTAATTGTCAAGATAAAGTCATTGTAACATATTAAAATAATCTTAAAGATCATAATCTTCTTTTTGAACGTGACTGTTCTTTTCAAAAGCTCACTAATAAAACTAATGAAGTACTACCTCACCTAGTAATAACCACGAAATTTATGCGTTTCAAAGTAGGAATTTCTCTTATCCTTTCTTCGTCTCAAACATCTTTTAACCTAGCGATGTGCATATTTAATAGGTTTCCTTTACATCAATTCTTTTAAAAAAAATGATATTGCTTATGACACCAAATGAACGAATGAGCATGAAGGAAAGCTCATCTCTCTCGATTGGAATCGATTTTCATTCAGCTTTTACAACTCGACTTTCTACTCCCAATAAAATACTACTAACTAAAGTTTATAATGGGTGAATTCCAAAGTTTTTAAAATTGCAATAACTTTTCAGAGAAGCTAAGATAGACTTGTCAATAGAAATTTCTTTTTCCAGAAATTTTTGGGGAACGAAAAAGCCTTACACCCTATAACTCTTAGCCTTATTTGTCATAATAACATTAATATTCATAGCACCAAAAAAAACAATAAAATTCATTGAATCAAAACAAACCTAAACTTAAAGTAGACAAAAAAAACTAATACTTCCTCCGTTTTTTCAAATGTGACACTTTTTTTCGCACATCTCAAGGGATCACAAATTAATCGAAATTTTAAGACAAGTAATATAATATAGTCGTTTACACCCCTAAATCGCTACTTTAAACTGGGAAAAAAAGTGTCACATTTCAAAAAAAAACAAAACGGAACAAGTATGTATTTTAAGAAAATTCTCTACCTTAAAAGTAGATATGATATTATACATTTATACTTATCGTTGTGTCATCATTCTGATTAATTACCATTTATAACTCTACAATACAAATCACTTTAAATATTAATATTAGAATCGATTTTCATCCTGCTTTATACCCACATCACATTGAATATGAATATACAATTGTAAAAAGTAACAGAAGAGGAGAAAAGAACTTACATTTCTGGGCATTGAAGAAGAGAAGAGCCTTATGAAGGGCAAGAGTGTAATTATCAGGAGGAGGAGGTCCATGTTTATGCTTAGGCAAAGACTTGGCAATAATAATAGGCATAGCAATAACAATGAATGCAACAAGAAAAGACCAAAATACCCATTTCAACATCTTCTTGCTAACAATAATACAACCAAGATCAACATACATATTCTTCCTGTTTTTGCGACTTTCTTGTGGTGCTAATAACCAACTTTGTTGTACATGATCTAGTTCATGATTATGATTATGGCCATTTTGATGAAGTTGTTCTTGGTATAATAAACTTGCTCTATCCCAATCTTCCATTTCTCTACTTCTTTCATCTTCTACACCATCTTTGTTTCTTAGTTGCACTTCATATGTTCCTCCCCATAAGTTTGGGTTGTGCATTTTTGTTGGTTAAAAAATAGTTGAAATTTTGATTTTTTGGAATGACCCTTTATGTAAAATGGTGTTTTAAGACATGGGTATGTGAGGGAATTTTCAGAAGAGAGAGGATTTTAGAATAATGTTGATGGTAAAGAGAAGAAAGATTGGTGGGTTTTTATATAGTTTTATATTTTAATGGGTGCGTATGTGTTACAAAGACGGGATGAAAATCGATTCTAAAAAACGGGTTTTTATTGTGAAAGGAGGGGTTTTTAATCTTTTTATATAAGTTGTAAACGCGGAAGTACAGGTAATAAGAAGAGTGAGAAAAGGGAATGAAAAGGAATTTATGTGTGGAAAGTTTGGGAATGTATGTTGGTTGTGTGATTTTGAGTTTTTTATTTGGTTTGGTTTGGTTTGGTTTGGTTTGGTTTGGAGTTTCTGGGAAGAGAAAGACAAATGAGAGAAGTAAGGTCAGAATTCAGAAATGGGGTGTTCAAGAGGTGTGTATGGTATGGTACTAAAATGGGGTGTTCAAGAGGTGTGTATGGTATGGTACTAAAATGTTTGGTCAACTTTGCCTTAGGAGTACTTTGTAGTTTGTACTAATCGTTAGAGGCTTTAGAGCAAGTATTGTGTCCTCATTGATTTTGTTCCTAAAAATGTTTTGTTGTGTAGTAAACTAGTTTTAGCCTTTTAGGTTACACTCGCTTCACCTGAATTAAGGTGTTTTTGTTCAAATAATATTTAGACATTGCTTGATTGAATTGATCGAATTCGTACGAACTTAGGAACTAGTATAAAGAACTAAATTGGTCTAAGTTGACTTCTTACTACAAAATGTAAAATTTGATCAGACAAACACAGAATAAATTAGAACAAGATGTTTAAATCAACTCATTTATATTCTTATTTTTTTTTATTATTGTCACTATTTATAATAATAGTGTTACACCTTCAAAGTAGTAATTATAATAGATAATGATATATACAATCATGAGTTGTTGTAGTTAAGAAATGAATACAATTTCGAAAATATATTAAGTTGTGACTTTATGCCTAAATCCTGCATCGATCAGTGTTATTAAAGTTTGAATGATCACAAAATTTCTCCTTTGAATTCTTAAATAGTACTATAACCCTTATTTATCAAAGAGAAGGTATTGTTTCAGACGGACTTCAGTTGGTTTCATTTTTTTTCGGTTGGATGTATTTTGATTTTAGTTGTTCAGTGGATAAGTTCAGTTGGATATGTTTTATGTTCAGTTAGATGTCTTTTAAGTTCAGTTGGACATTTTGTTCATTCAGTTATATGCATTTTAAGTTCAGTTGCTCCTTTTTTTTCTTTCAGTTGAACGTTCTACTCATTCAGTTGGATAGCTTTTAAGTTCAGTTGATCCTTTTGCTCTTTCAGTTTGAAATATTTTAAGTTCAGTTGGACCTTCTGTTCATTCAGTTGGTTTTGTTATTGTTTCATTTACATGTTTTTTCATGTTCAGCTAGTTTTCTTATTCTTTCAGTTAGTATTTCATATATAACTGAAAACAAAACTTAAGTAAATGAAAGAATAGACCAATGAACTGAAAGAATATTATCAACTGAAAGATGGCAAAAATGCTTAAAATGTATTTCCACTGATTGGCAACTAAAATGCTTAATACTGATATTTAATATGGGGATATTTGCCATAACAACTAAAACACCCATAATATACTTACCAACTGAAAGATTAGATCACCGTCATCCCACCATCGATCACCATCACCACCATCACCATTAGTGGTTTGAGAAGTCATGACTTGAGCTAAACGCTGAGCAGCAGTGAGTATGATGAATGTGCGTCGGCGATGTGGTGGGGGAATCAGTTGTTGCTGCGGAGGAAGTGCGTTGCGGACATGGTGGCGTCGGTGGTGTCGGCGGAGAGGAAGAAGGAAAGAGCGGTGTTGGTGGCGGAACTTCGTCTAACAGTAAGATTGGGTCAGACGGTCTGACCCAATACTTTCACTTTATCAAATTATCATGTACATGTTCCCTTTGCCTTAGGGACACATGAGTAATAGCTGGATTTGGTTTGCCTACTTGTAGATTTATCTTATAACTTGTCAAACATGTGCCATGTATATATGATTTCTTTATTGGTATAGAAACATAAGCACACTTTAGAAAATTGTTATTATTGTTAGCTGATACTTTTCTCCGTGATCATCATTTTATTATAAGATTACAAAAAATAGGAACGGACCCTAATTTGCTCGTTTCTACTATTAAATATCTTCTTCAAAATGCGTGTAAAATATATTACTTTCTCCGTTTTTATTTAGTTGATACGTTTTGACTTTTGACACTATTCACATAATCTACTTTGACTATCTTTTATGATTTATACGTAAGAGAAAATATAGTCATGTGGGGTCTTGTTAGACTCGTCTCATTATAAATTTTCAAAATATCATATTTTTATAATTTTTACTCATCAATTTTCCAAGATAAAAGTGATTGAAATCACGTGTTGGCAAACGTGATAAAAGAAACAGGTCAACTAATAAAAAACAGAGAAAGTATTACTTCCTCCGGATAAAAAAAACGCAACAAATGGACTTGACACTCTCTCCTAGGCAAAATTTTCTAATGACAAATTCGAGAGATGATTAAACTTTTAAAGAGAGAAAATGAGGTTAGCGACCTTCAAACTCCAACCACCACCTTCAACTCCAACCACCAACTTCAACACCGACCACCACGCCAGCCACCACCTTCAACACCAACAACCATGAACACCACCGCCAAACCCAACCAAGAAACCACTACCTAACCACAAACACCACCGCCAGATCGAACCACCGCCAGATCGAAAACCACCGCCAAATCGAACCACCGCAGATCGAACCACCGCTAGATCGAACACCACCACCGATCTCGTCCCCCATCGCCTAACCACAAACACCACTGTCAGATTGAACCACGAACACCACCAAACCCTCGAACCCTAAAAACCATCCCTAACCACGAACCATCGCCAAACCCTAATCGAATTGAACCACGAACCGCTGCCTGAATCATCTCTCTTAACACCCAAATCATAATCCACCAAGAGCTGTTCAACATCGGATTGAATCCCGACACCAACAAAGACATGATTTATTAGAGAGGAAAATAATACAAGTGTAAGATTGAGATGGATTGTTGGTGGTTGTTGTGGTGCAGAGTTGGAGAGTGGCAACTGGGTTGTCGTATGCGCGACCGAAGTTGGGGCGCCATTCGATGTCGAGGCCGACGGTGAGGAAGGTGGCGGAAGGAGAGCCAGGTTGTGACGAGGGTGGGATATGAGGTTACGGTTGTGTGGATGAGTTGGGTTGTGTTCAAGAGGACGTTGAATTGGTTGTAGTTATGGTTTTTGTGGTGGTGGTGGTGAAATTGGGTTGAATGTGGTGGTGGGTGGTGGTGGTGGGTGAATTTAGTTTGAATTTGAGTAATTGGGTTTAGGAGATGAAGGAAATTATTAGTTAATTGATTTGTAGTTAAATTATAATGATAATTTGAGATGTTTTAATTATGATTAAGTAATGGTATTTTTGTAATTAAATAAAAAAAAATATCTAAAATGGAAAGTTTGCAAATATTGCATTTTTTTGTTACAGCCAAAAATGATAAATGTTGCATTTTTTTTTTATACGGAGGAGGGAGTACAATATTTTTAATACGGAAGAAGAATTACTTAGTTAGTAGCGGGACTAGTGATAAGTCAATAACAACTTTATCTTTGTGTAAGGAAGTGTAAATGACAGAAAAGAGCTCCACAATTTGTTGAATAAATGGTAAAAGTTTTGGAGTATTTCCCAAGTAGGATATATGTCAGCCCTCAGCAATAGGCGAACAGCTGTGACCTCTTGCTGGAGTAAATTTATTCATGCATTTAGCTGGCCTTAAGCTTTGCCCGCGAAGACCACGAGTTCACGACCGCGACCGTCTTCTTTGTTTTAAAAAACCCAAGATACAATGGGATCAATCAAGGGTACCCATCGTCGTCAGTCTCGTTACTATTTCCTTCGTCTCGGGTGCTCTAAAAAAAAAGTTAAGAAATTAATTTCATTTCCAGAAGTCTGAATTTGAAACCATCTACGATTGGTCCATAAATAAAGTGAACTAATCAATATGCAAAGACTAACTTGGTTACGACCATATATTTTGGTTTTGAACTTGTGATTGACTATGAATGCATAACATGCATCAAAGGAAACAAGAATATTGTTGGCACGTAACTAAATAGGAAATCTACAATAACCTTTCTATCTTTATTTACTTGCTACATTTGTTTTTGCACGTTTCAAACTACCTTTGACTATTAAATTTTGATTTTTCTATCACTAAGAGTTATAAATAGATATACACATTAGGGCTAATCTATCAAGTTATCATACTTCATCTGTTTTTTTTAAGTGATACTCGTTCCAAAAGTAAATGTTTTTTAAAGTGATACACTTTCAAAACATTCTAAATTTGGTAATATTTACCTTATAAATTTTTCATTCATTTACAAATGTAGATAGGTGGTCAAAATTTACAACATTTGGCCTTTAAAAGAAAGGTTTTTTCTTACAATACCTTTTAAAGTTTTCAAGTTTTTTGACACTCTTACCTATATATTTTATTTACATAAGTTATCATATAGAGTTCCATTTTTCTTATAAACTTCCACTACTTAACGTTTTAACCAAACTATGTTAAGTGAGTGGTCTAGTGGGCCCAGACATTTGTGTTGTTATTGAATTCCCTCCAAAATCGAGCCTCCAAAGTTTAGGTTATAAGTTGGAATGTTAAGTTTTTTCACCCACTTTTTAATATCAGATCCTATCTTGCAGTTTCTTCTTAAAATTAAGGTCTTAGGTTGAAATGTTAAGCTTTTTAACCTATTTGTTAGAATTAGAATCTATCTTGCAGTTTCTTCTTAAAAGTTCAGATTTTAGGTTGAAAAGTTAAATTTTTAACCCATTTGTTAATATAAGAATCTATATTGCACTCTCTAAAGTTGATTGAAAAATACCACTTCAACCAACAAATATCAATAGGATGATAGTTAATAGTTATAATTTTCAGTTAATACTCATATTTTCTAATTATTAGTTGTGATTTGTGAGTAATTATAGTTATAATTAACAGATTAATAGCTATGTCTTTTGGATTATTACTTGGTTTTTATTAATGTTACGTTTTTGTGCTAATAGTTATAGGTTATGGTTTTTAGGTTATTAGTTATCGTTTGATTTAAACAGTAGTATTTTGGTTATCATTATTGTTTTTGTTCTAATAGTTATGAGTTTTTAGGTTATTAGTTATTGTTTGAGTTTAATAGTAGTACTTTGGTTAGTATTATTGTTTTTGTGCTAACACTTATGGATTTTTAGCTATTAATTATAGTTTTTAGGTTATTAGTAATCGTTTGAGTTAAAAGGTAGTATTTTGGTTAGTATTATTATTTTGTGCTAATAGTTATAGGGTAGGGGCGCTCATTTTGGATTATCCAATCCAAAATTTATGATCATCGGATTATCCGTTAAGGTTTTTATCTTTCAAACAAAACAAATTCATGAAAAATAAACTGGATAATCAAATATCCCCCCACATTTCGGTTATTGCGAAAATACTTAAAGTATAATTCAAACCCGATTTTTTTGGAGATTGATCATATTATTTGGATCGAATGATTATGAACGCCCCTAGTTATGGGTTATTAGGTCATAAATCAGTTGAGTCTGGTTAGGAAAGGTGGCAGTAATAGTTTGGATCATTTCAAAATCAATTAATGTTCAGAGAAATATGGAAAGATGACTAATAGTTAAGACTACTTATATTAATTTTTTCAATTATTTATTATCGTCAAAGTTATCCATCATCTCTCTATAAAAAGAGTTAGTATTCCTCTATTCTTTATCCACACCTTGCTTTATGATAGATTCAATCTCGTTCATGAATATATAAACATACTATTCATGAACTTAAATAGACGAGTATTACATTTCCATATACATGTTCAACCTCATTTATAAACCGATCTCTAAACTTTATTCAAACTCTATTCATTTATAAAATAAACACATAAAATCAAGCTTTAACCGAACTCAAGTCGAACAAAGCTTTCACCCAAGAGTATCGAGTCGTTTACACCCCTAAGAATATCTATCTCATATTCTCATGTTTTCTTCTACACAACATTTGCAGGCCGACCCAAAATCAATTTATACAAAGTTCAGTTACAAGTTACAACTCTAATTTTTAAAGCCCAATCACCGACATCACTCACCCGTTTCACAAAATCCATAAAAAATTCTAAGTTTTTCCTCCCCAAAAAAAGAACAAAAAAAAAGCTTATACTCAAATTAAGCAACCAAAAATGGAGTTCACTCATCATTCTCAGATCATCCATTAAAATCATCACTCATCTTCTTCCCCAATTCTCACATCCAAATCCCTTAAAAACTCAAATTAACCTCCAATGTCTTCATAATTTGCGCAATTTCACGAGTTTTTCTCTCTCCTCAAACCAAAAAAACTCCAAAAATTCACAATGCGAGTTTCATCAGAGATTCAATCATCATCAATGGCGGCAGGAACCGGTTTCCGTGAAGCCGAATCATTATTCCGGTCTAAACCGGTTTCAGAGATCCGCAACGTCGAATCAAACACGCGAAAACAGATCGAAGATAAGAAAGAAGAGCTTCGACAACTGATCGGAACTCGTTACAGAGATTTAATCGATTCCGCGGATTCAATTTTATTGATGAAATCATCTTGTGAGTCAATTTCTTCTAATATTACATCGATCTCTGATTCTATTAATTCGCTTTCGTCTGCCGTGAGTCCTAAGTTTTCTCCAAACCCTAACCCTAACCGGATTAAAATCTATGGCATTGCAAGTAGGGTTAAGTATTTAGTCGATACGCCGGAGAATATTTGGGGATGTTTGGATGAATTCATGTTTTTGGAGGCGAGTGCTAGGTATAGTAGAGCGAAATTGGTGTATTCAGGTTTGAATTTGGTAGGATATGATGGAGGAGTGATTTTGAAGAAGAATTTTCCATTGTTGAATCATCAGTGGCAGATTGTTGAGAGTTTTAAGAGTCAGATTTCGCAGAGGTGTCGCGAGAGGTTGTTTGTGATGGTGGATAAGAAGGAGGAGGAGAATGATGTTTGGAAGGTTCCGATTGCGGCATTTGCTGATGCTCTTGCCGGTGTTGCGGTTATTGATGAGCTTGATCCGAAGCAGGCGTTCGCGTTGTTTTTGGAGTCGAGGAAGGGGTGGATTTTGCAAAAGTTGAGTGGTTTTGATGGTGGTGATGATGCGGTTCGTGTGCTTTGTGAGGTTACGAGGATAATTCAGGTTACGGTAGTGCATGTAGGGGAGATGTTCTTGAGAGTTTTGAATGATATGCCGTTGTTTTATAAGGTGATTTTGGAGTCGCCGCCTGCTGCGCAGTTGTTTGGTGGGATTCTTAATCCAGATGAGGAGGTGAGAATGTGGGATGAGTTTAGGGATAGGTTGGAATCGGTTATGGTGATACTTGATCGGGAGTTTATTGCAAAGGCGTGTTCTAGCTGGCTGAGGGAATGTGGGAGAGAGATTGTGAAGAAAACGGATGGGAGGTGTCTCATTGATGCGATTCGAAATGGAGCAGAACTCGCTTCGGCTGAGAGGTTGATACGGGAGACTATGGACAGTAAAGATGTGTTTCAAGGAAGCATGGAGTGGCTAAAGAGCGTCTTTGGTTCTGATATCGAACTTCCTTGGAGTAGGACTAGGGAACTTGTCTTGGAGGAGAGTGTGGATCTTTGGGATGAGATTTTTGAGGATGCTTTTGTATCGAGGATGAAAGTGATTATCGACTCAGGGTTCGGAGATTTGTCTATGGCTGTAAATGTTTCAGACTCGATTAGGGTGGTTGGGGCCAATTTTGACGATAAGAGTGATTTTGGAGCATATCTAAACAGATCCTCTGCTGATGGTGGGGTTTGGTTTATTGACCCAAGTGTTAAAAAGAGCGGCGTTGTCCCTGGCGTAAAGGCCTTACACGAAGAGTACGACTTTGGCAGTTGTCTAAGTGCATATTTTGGGCCTGAGGCTAGCCAAATTAGGGATGCAGTAGATAGCTGCTGCCATAGTGTGCTTGAGGACTTGCTATGTTTTTTAGAATCTCCAAAAGCACCTTTGAGATTGAAAGACCTGGCGCCATATTTGCAAAATAAATGCTATGAAAGCCTAGCCACTATCCTGACAGATTTAACGAATGAACTCAACATATTGCGTGCTGCCCTTGACAATTTGAAGAAGGGAAGCAAATATTCTCCTCCAGCTGCAATTATCGAGAGATCTCTTTTTATTGGAAGGCTGTTGTTTGCCTTTCGAAACCACTCAAAGCACATCCCGGTGGTGTTAGGTTCACCAAGAGTTTGGGTGAATGAAACTGTGGCTTCAGGTTCAGAGACGTTACCTTCTTTGTCAAGGTACTCTAGGTTCTCGCTGGACTCTTCTACACATGATAGCCCAAAGCCTTCGTCAAACAACTCTAAGAGACAAATGTCTCTAACTGCTGCTGCTTTATTTGGAGCAAATGATGATACAAGCCCAAAACTTGAAGAACTTACAAGCAGTATGCGAGACCTCTCCATTGCAGCTCATGGTTTGTGGATTACATGGGTATCTGATGAGCTCACAAATATTCTCTCCAAGGATCTCAGAGTAGATGATGCGTTATCAGCAGCGAATCCTTTGCGAGTAAGTGCGCTCTGCCAATAATTTTGTGGCTAGGTTATTTATTGAACCAATTAGTACTGGTGCTGAACTTACAAATTTGTCTCACACTGTATGCATTTCTATACTTTATAATATCAAGCTTACTATTCCTTATACAGTTTGCACTTGATATTGAAATAGTAGCATGTTAATATTGCATATCTATAGGTAGAAGGGACAATGAAAATTCTATCTTAACCCTGTCTTTTTGTCTCCAAGCTGTTTTTTTACTGCCTGGTGGAGGCTACACGAAGTTTAATGTCGGGGTTCTTTTATTTTTGGTCAGGGCTGGGAGGAGGTAGTAGTTAAGCAAGATCAATCAAGTGAAAGTGATTCGGAGATGAAAATATTGCTTCCATCCATGCCGTCTTTGTATATATGCTCATTTTTATTTAGAGCATGTGAAGAAGTTCATCGCATTGGAGGTCATGTTCTGGATAAGACGATTCTGCAGCAATTTGCAAAGAGGCTACTGGAAAAGGTATCTGTCTATTAGCCTAATAACTAATATATGGCCTCCCATTGATATGTTTGCTGTTTTTATTTTTTACAAGTTTTTCTCCCCCTTTTAATTAGAGAAGCAAACAAAAAAGGAATTGGTGATCTGGTCTTGTTGTTCCTGACACCTACACTCTGATTATTAGCATTCTTCACCAGCAATGGGTCAATATCAGTGCACTTTTTTAGTAGTGCGAGACCCTTTACTTATTTATAATTTTTTGGGCGGGCGGGAGGTGTTGGGGGGAGGAATCGGGTGGCTATTTTCCTCTAGTCTAATGCAAACCCTGAAAGGAAATGCTAGAAGATTTGGATGCAAGCTGTAAAGTTCCTCGAGTACTCTGTCATGGATCCTTGTAAAAAATAAGCCTTCACAAGTTTTAGCAATAGTGGTCGTACTAATAATGTGACATATCTATGTAATACTACAATCATGTGTGACAATTGGTGCAAGACCTAAGTTTGTTTTCATTTTTTGCCAATAGCTTAAATATTCAATTCCAGGTAAAAGTGACTTGATATGTTTTTGGACTTTTTTTTAGCATTGACCGAGCATTTCAGTTAAATGAAGAAATTCGTTTGATTCTTTTCTATGGAGAGCTCAAAAATTGGCTGCCTTTTGTACCTTGGTCAAATTGAGCTTGATGATGAAAGTATTGGAGTTTCTATGCTCAGTACTGTGATCATTTTTGCTTTGAGTTTTGCTGGATATGTTATTTTGTAGTTTTTGTTTTAATAGCTATCATGGAGCCCTATGGCTTGAGTACACTTTGTATTTCTTGGGATTTTGGTTGTTAATCATCCTATTTTACTAACTGGTGGAATATGTTTAGGTAATTGAAATTTACAGTGACCTTGTCACCAATGGAATGCAAATTTCAGAAAAAGGAATTTTACAAGTTCTGTTAGATTTGAGATTTGCTGCGGATATTCTTTCTGGATATGATTCCACTGTGAGTGAGGGATTATTAAAGAGTACTTCAACAAAGTTCAACTATAGGAGGAAGCAGGATAGGAGCACAACCAAGTCTGCTACCAGAGAGCGTATTGATAATCTAATCAACCTTTTTTCACAGAGGTTGGATCCAATTGATTGGCAAACGTAAGTGTCATTGTGCTCATACATTCTCATGTTTAAGCATCTCTACTAGCAACTGTAAGTTTAGAATTTTTCATTTAGTATCTAAGCAGTTTTCCTGATAATCGTGTAGGTTTGAACCGTACCTTTGGGAAAATGAGAGGCAGTCTTATCTAAGACATGCTGTGCTCTTTGGCTTCTTCGTTCAACTTAATCGCTTGTATACGGACACGGTTCAGAAACTGCCAACCAATTCAGTGTCAAATATAATGAGATGCTCCACTGTTCCACGATTTAAGTACCTCCCCATCAGGTATCCTATGCTCTTCTATTCTGGAATATTGGTGAATGTTTTCATTTCTCTTGTTGTCTTTGAGTCTGCTATATGTTTCTGGTCTGGTTTTGAGCTTTCGGATTATTTTGTATGGCACCTGAGCGAAGTCTGCTATATGTTTCTGGTCTGGATGTTAAGCTCTCGAATTATTTTGTATGGCACCTGAGTGAAGGATAGTACATCTCTTTCTGATCTTCACAATTGTTATGGTTGCAGTGCACCTGCATTGTCTTCTAGGGCTGTTACTAAGGCACCGCTTCGGACTACTTCTGATGATGTATCATCAAGAAGTCCGTGGAAAGCTTATTCAAATGGGGAGTTTTCGCCGAAGGCTAATTTGGATGACAACTCAAGTTTTGGTGTGGCAGCCCCATTTTTGAAGTCCTTCATGCAGGTATGTGTTTCAATTTCTAAAGTTCTTAAACCAACATGTGTGTTTTGAGAAATTCTACCATAAATGTCTTTGCTCCATCATGGTTATAATCTCTGTTTTGATATCTTGGTGCCTTGGTGGTTGATTGCTCAGCCCATTATGGGGTGTTCTTTAGCCTTTTTTTTTTGGGTGGTTGGGGGGGGGGATTGCAGTAATAAGCTTAAAAATAACATTCTAATTGTTTTTTCTAATCAATTGGGGGTTGGGGGGGTTGCAGTGACAAGTTCAAAAATAACATTCTATTACTAGGAGCAGGGCTCCAAGCTTTCCGCCCATTTCTTGTTAGTCATTTAGCCCATTACATGTTTACTGGTCAACTCCTGGTTGGAGTGGGCTTGCAAAACGTAGTGACATCAGCAAAGGTGTGTGCAGATGATGTCATTGTTGTATCTATGGAGCCATAGCTAGTTATGCTTCTTCTGAAAATTATAATTGGTGAACTTGCACAGCATGCAGAAGCGTTGTTTATGAGCTTACTTTGTCTAGTTCAACAAAATAAGATTAGAGTGAGGATAAACAATCAGACAATTTGAACTGTGGACCAGGATACCTTCTCTACATTCCCACTTTATTCCTGCTATCCATACCTTAGGCAGATGCTCTGTCTTTTTTTCCCTTGAACCTTGAAACGGCGGTTGACCCTATCTCACATTGATGTCATCCATACCCTGCCTATATTTTTTTCTTTTTGTGGGGATCTCGGGGTTCGGGGTTCGGGGTGGGTTTAAAACTTCTACAATTGGTCATTTGCAAGAATCATTGGTGAGTTTTGCTGCTGGCAAGCCGCGTAAGAAGTCTGATTTCAAGCATGGTTGTTAGAATTTGAATTCAAATCGTAGAAACGTACGATTCTACGATTCAAATATAGTCGTACGATACTATATACGATACCGTACAAATCTAGTACTTGCTTTCAACGAATGAGGACTTGACAAATTTAAATTAAACTAAAACATGGCGATAGAGGTATTAATAAATATATGTTGTTGATTATTGCCTATTTAAGAGATAAACACCTATTTTCTATAATTATTACCTTTTTTAACTTATTGTATAAGCACGTTGACTGCATTTTGATTATAATATACTCCAATTTTAACTAATGCATTTTTAACATGGAGTATTGATTATGCATGTTTGTAGAATCTTAAAATTCTACAATCCAATTTTACGATTCGATTCGATTCGAAGAGCCTCTTTCGACCAAAGTAGAATCTCGATTCTGATTACATTGGTTTTAAATCTTTTAAGTGGTTGGTGAAGGTGATTAGTTGATTACTGACCACAATTTTTCGGGCTTTCTTCTTCACCAATTGCATTGTACTGTCTGGCCAGTATAAGTCTTAAACATGAGGCATGACCTTGAGCCTAAATTACAGTATTGACTGATGCTGATTTAATGGGCTTCACTTCACATCAAATTGCATCTGTTGGTTTCATGACGTTCTGCTAGGATCCTAAATAAGTTTATGCACTGTTTGTGTCTAATTGTAAACACCGTGAAAATGAATGTATTCTGTGTACATTTACCAGGTTGGCAGTAGATTCGGAGAGGGCACCTTTAAATTGGGTTCAATACTAACAGATACACGCTTCAAGGATAAGTCTGCGGCTTCCATGTCATTTGGTGATATTTTACCTGTCCAAGCTGCAGGCCTCCTATCATCATTCACTGCCACAAGATCTGATTCTTGAATTATTATCAAAATCGTGAGTGCATTTCGCTTACCAGATGGCGCACATTTTCAGAGAAACTCATATCCCTCTGCGCTCCGCGCAGTGCTCTACCATTGTTTTTCAAGCCAATCCTATCTTGCAAGTAATACACGACCATGTGTTTATACTTCCATCTCGTACCTGAGCAGGAAGAAATTCTGCTGGCCCTGTACTCCTTAGTGATGTACCTATCCTTTCGGCGAGAGTCGGCTTTCCTCTATTTAATATGGGTGTATGCTGCATGTGGAAGAGTGTGTGACTCCTATCAGTTGATTTAACATGTGGATTCTCCAGAATCATTTCTGCTCAGTTGAAATGCCCTGTTCGACATGGTTACCCTTTTCCTGTAGCTGGATATATTCGCCGTATCTTTTCACTTAGTTATAAATCTGCCTTCTTCATTCAATGCTATTCTGTTGGTGTTCTTCCTCTTCCTCTTCAGAAACATTCTGATGCCGTATAATTTTACAATTTGGGAAGCCAACATCTGTATATTAAAGAGAAATATATTCTGCTGTAATGTTATAGTATTAGAACATTTTAGTGTTAACATTGTCAGGAACAATTTTGAATTATAGTTGTATGATTGTATATTTTGCAGCTCAAATATAGTCATTAATGACTTATTATCTGTCTTTACTCTATACATGGCTAATCTTTCCAATGTAGCTGGATATAATCATTTTCAATTTAATTGCTATCTACTACTTAGCAAGTAGCATATATAAGAAACTACGTATGAAGACTTTAGGAGCATTTTGTATCTCATGCATTGTAAGAGTTTCAAGCGATGCCATTAAAAGTGAAAACTTCTTCAAATGTAAAGATCGAGCACTGTATTCTATGCTCTCTTTCTAGTTTCTATACAAGATAAGAAACAAGAGGTAATCAAATCCAAACAACATGGAATTGAAGGTTAACTGAGAGCTACCCAAAAATTTGATGTTATTCATCAAGAGGCAGAGCTGAGAGCACCGTGTATCGATTCGTCCCTGGAGCATCGTCTAGGTACTCCGTTGTTAAATCGATGATGCCTACGGAAAACTATGTAAAACTTGTTAGTATATATGGAGCTGTATAGAACATTTTAGGTCATAGTTAGGATGATGTCACATACATTAAGGAGGTCAAGGATTTTGTAGAATCTTTGGTTTCCCTACAAATAGGCTAGGGGGCTCATTTATAGTTCACTCAGTTGAGAGGATCCTTCCATATTTAACACAAGCATTCTTCAAAAGTCGTCGTATTCTTTTGTGCCAACAATTTTCCATAGTAAGTTTCAACTAGCCAAGCAATCGGGGGCCTTGAATTACTTACCGACGAGAGTGTGAAGCAAGTGGGGTGCGTATCGACTAGACAGAGCGCTATGAATCACCAAGACGTGATAAAGAGTAATGTGACCATTGTTGTGCTAAGTGTTGTATAAGCATCATTGGGTCAGTATCATGGCATCACAAGGACATTGTGTTGTCTGGTAATGAGGAAATACTGAGGTTCGCCCTGCGAAGATGGAACTCTGACTTGGGGATGCAATCGAACCTACCAAGGACGTGAAGGAACAAGTTGAGGGGCTCAAAGGACCACAACCACACATAGAGTCGTTGGAGCAAAGCGTAGCTGGAAAATACGAGATCATGGCTGTTGTCAACCAAGGTACCGACTTTGCCCATAAGGAGTTGGCCTGACTTAAAGGATTATATGAGGGGCACTTCAAAAATAGATAAATCAATAATAAGGTTTTCTTCTTTCAATTTATTAGTACAGGAAAATGTTTGTATAGATAGAAACGAATTATTCTATCAGCAAAAGGATGTAACTGGTAGTAAAAGTACGACATTTATCTATAATGTTTACGTTTTAAAACTTGAAAAATGTTTTGGAACATATATAAAATATATGACATATGCTCCTATTAACAATAAAATGATATTATTTTAACATATGATATGTGACACATAGGGTATATAGCTTTTCCTCTCATGTTTACTAGTTATAGATTTTGATAGTGTAAAAGGATTTGAACATTACCCCCAATAGCTTAAGAAGACACAAGAATATACTAATTGAAAATGGAACCTAATATCCAAAGAATGTAGCCTAGTGTACAACTATGACTTTCTAAATAGTATATCATGGGTTCAAACTACAAGTGAAAAAACGATTACTATGTAACGCTTGCACATATGTATAATTGTACTTCGTGTTCTTATTTACTATCTAATAATAAGGATAAAGCTAACGAGGGTGTAATTATTGTTATGGTTTTTCGGTTCAGTATTGTGAGTCTAGGCCACATACTTGAGAGTAAAGGGAAAGGTAAGAGAATTTATATTTCTAATTATCTATTTACCTAACTTGGTAAGATTAGAATCCCAATATTTATTATTTAGAGCTAAAACTATTATCAAAAAAGGTGAGCCTTGCTTGAGGAGTTGAGGTACCTCGTATTTTTGTTTAGGAGATCGTATGCATAAGCGTTTGAACTTCAACACTTGTTATCTACACACGACTATACCTTGGAGTGTATAGAGGATGTGCTCCCACGACTCAATCACATCATTTCATTATTTTTTGCCTCACGAAAACGCTAAAAATGAATAAATAAAATAATAAAATAGGGTACATATAAGGATATACCTTATAAATTGCTGATTTCGTTAGTGTATTATAAACCTCCATGACTGAGCTCATTTTAGATTATCAATTCTCTAGATGGCAATTTCTAATTTTGATGCATAGTTTTTCTTGTTGGCTCCTCTCTTTTATGTTTTTCTTTCTTTATTGGACACATTTGCTTATATTTTAGCCATGAATCATGACTCAAACGTGATCCAAAGTCCATGCCCTTTTAATTGATCCATCGCCAAATTGGAGGCCCAATCATTCTTAAATATGGGCCTCTTCAACCATCAACCCCAATCTATTTTAGCAAAATAAACTTAAAAAATATATGAGTATTAAGCTAGCGAAATACCCATTACATTAACGTGTAATTACTTGTTTTTTAGAAAAAAAAAGTTATGAGAAGGACCCTAAATAGATCATAATTAACTCCTAAGATTTATTATCCGATATGTGGATCTCCACCCTTAAATATCTTTATTTAGTAATATTCGAACACCTAAATCTATAGTATATGAGATAAGACACTTACTAAATAAGCAAACCTTACTATATAATGTAATTGCCTCATCAAAATTCATTGTCACTAAAGCTTATGATAAATTTGTTACGTACAAATGTACAATACCATTGCTTAAATAGTACTCTGCGTGGCTGAGCTGCTTTCTCAAGGAATACAGCTTGCAATTTTCAACTATTATATTACTACAAATATATCAAACAAAAATGAGCATAGTGAGTATTGTTTTAGCTGGCAGTGCTAGAGGTGCATGCATACATAGAGTTTGAAGGAAGCGTGGATAGCTCAGTTGGTTAAATCATTTATTTCCGGTTCTAAGAGTAATGAAGTCAATTCTTACCCGACTTTTATAGCTCCTTATACACTAAAAAATGTATAGATAAAGATTAGTTTCACGATTTGAAGTAAACGTTTTCCGCCTGACTAAACGCAATCGTATTACTACAATCAATTATTCCTATTTTAAAATTGTATTCACGCGTGTGGTTTGTACTTTTCGTCAAAGAAACTATACAAAATGCATGTCCCTTCTATTTTATGCAATTCATTAAGTTTATTTATTAGAATTTATACTATAGTAAAACTAAAGTACTAACGGAGGTTTCAACTCCCCATAGATACAGTAGCCGTAGCCCGTAAGTACCCCATCCAGGATTTGGTTCTCTAACAAAAAATTTTCACATTTTTGCAATACACTTCTGCAAATCTATTGACTATTAGGCGTTTCCTAGTACCAAGCAACACGTGGCCTAATGATAAAGTATTTAGTCTGACTTCAATGTCATGCGATCAAATCCTAATAGAGGAGAGGTCGAGAGGGGAATTGGGGTGGGAATCTCATTAGTTAGTGGTAGAATGAAGAACTTTCTGTTAAGGACACCGGCTCTATATGACATTCACTTAGATATGACAACTAATGTTTTTCACCTTTAATTTCAAATAGGTATCTAAACGATCAGGGAAACCACCACCTACGCCAGCGTCCCTGGATTCCGGCCCGGTCATTAGTCTTGTAAAGTTAAACTAATAATCTTTGACCAAGTTAGGAATTCATACTGTTAGTTACTTTGATGTAGTTGAAGAAAATGACAAAGCAAAAGAGGCCAGAAACTAGAGTGTTGGGTAACATAAAGTCCCCATCGAATTCTTTGAAATGTGGTCAAAGTCAACATGCTTTTCCTTGTGTAATGAGTGGTAAATTTTAGTGGTAAGTATTGTGTTGCTTACATTTGCACTGTACATTACTATACAATGGCCATTTTTGAGCATACTAGAGAAGAGGGTTGTCCGGTTTAACAATGTCTGCAACATGTTTTGTTCAGTATATATGCAAATGTTGTATATATATTCTAAATGTTGTGTATGAAATATATGTGCATGCATTTTAAGACTATAGCCCTAATTTTGGATATAGTAATTTGAATTGATTAGCTATATATTCTCTTAGTTTCGTTATTTGTTTTATTTTGATCAAAAAGCTCTCACATAATTGGTTAAAGAAGACATAAAAAGAGAGTGTGAGTATATGATATTTTCAGGGAAAATATTAAAGTAATCTATTAATGTCCTTAAAAATCTATTTTCAGGATGATCTCTTACCACTAGACCGAATACTACTTAATAAAAAAGGAAAGAAATCACCAACATGATATCTTGCCTTTTTTTTGGTAACTACTTGTGTTTTAAGAGGTATTTTGTTCAACTTGACTTGATTCATTCCTGATAAAGTAAATTTAGATAAGTTTTTAATACTTCTAAAAATAAGCTCAAATAAGTTGGATACATTCGTAAAAGTTGTAGAAATCACTAATTTTATTATTTTTGAAGGAAAAAAACATATATTTTCGTTTTTTTATATTTGAAAAATAATTGAGAAAATGGGAATTGGTACAATTTTCATGGGGGGTAGAAGGAGGGGGACAAAAGGGATGTATTTAAGGAGATGAGAGATGAAAAAGAAAAGAAAAAAAGAACACCTGTCATGCCCCCTCGTGTTGTTCCTTTCTTTATTTTTCTCTCTCCTCAAAAATTAAATTAAAAAAAAAAGTTTGGTGTGTAGAAAAGTGTGCTATTATAAGAAGAGTATAATTAGTGGTGCCAAACTCCGAGACATAGAGTAGCTCTTAGGGGAATAGTCAATTTTGAAGGGAGAAATATCAGATTTTTAGGCTTTTTGTTTTTCTGTATAATTGATTTGATTGGATATATTCTTTCTTAAATTACAATAATAATAAAACTTGACAGCAGAAAATCAGATGAAAAGTCAAGATTTGATCGATGTGTCACTTCCTTTTTTAATTTAACCTAAAGAAAGAATAGCAGGGGGGATAAAAGTATAAAACTATATACTCTCATATTTTTTGGCAGGGTTTAATTCTGTCTTGGCAACGTCCCATTAATGCTCTTACCATTGAGTTGGCTAAATCTCACCATTATTAATTCTTCTTATTAACCTTTTCTTTTTATAAAGGCATTATCATAAGTTTTTGCCTTGAGTATATATGTATATGTTGAACTTATTTTTCAGTTTTTATTAGAGTGTAGATAAATTCACATAAGGTTGAATAAGGTTTCATCTAATAAGATAAAGTAAGGTCGGATAAGGTATAATAAGGTCAAATTTGAAAAAATAAATTCAGATAAGCAAAAATAAATTGAAAAGAACATGACCATAATGGGTGGGTGTAGGATACACATTGTACATACCGATTTATTTTGTACACATTGCTCATGAAATTTTTTCTAATGAAAACTGAGTAAAAAATGGTCTTAGGGTGAATGGGTGTAGGATGATTTATCCTACACCCGGGTTGGCCGGATATAGGTGTTTCATATTATATCTTGGTTGTAGGATAAAAGTGATATCTTGTGTTTCATACTGTTAGCTAGGTGTTCATGATTTTGGAGAGTAAGATTTTTATACTTTCTTTTATTTTTGAAATATTTTAACAAACTAAATTATTTCAGTACAAGAAAAAATTGACGGAGTTTTTGTATTGTCTCCCTCTTTTTATGTTAGAATACTTGTTTTTCAAGGTTACTCCAATCGTCCTCTTAAATATGCGAACCATCGTTGAAGTCAAAGTTAACTTTGACCGTGTATTCAGTCCAATTTTTTTTTTTAAAAATATAATCTCATTTATAAGTATAAGATTATATTAAATATATAAGAAAAAATATAGTGCAAAATCTTGTTATGTAATTTGTATCGATGTATGCTTTTACAACATTCATTTTAAATTTTTTTTTACACGTGCATAATCAGAGATATATTGGTTTGAAAACTCATGTTGCAAACAAATCAGATAGTGCATAAAAAAGGGGATAGAGGAAGTAGTATATGTTATGAAAGTACACCGTAATTTACCTAAATTATGTAACAAACTTTTCTTATATATACTCTCCATTTTGAGATAGTTGCACCACTTTGATATTATACTTGTTAATGCACAATTAACTATTAATATCTTCCATCATCTAGTAATAGAATTGTGAAGCTTATATAGTAATAATTCACATGGAGAGAAATAAAATAACATATACATTAAAAAACATTTATTTTTATATATTGGCAAGAAAAAATATCTAAAATTAGAAAATCAAGGTCATGCAACTATTTGATACAGAGAAATATTAGAGAAAAATATAGTTAAAATTGTTGAACATTATGAAAAGAAAAGGAGTTGATATTAAATAGTAATGAAGGGTGTATATATTACCACTACAAAGAGTACTATTTACAATTTGAACAAGAAGTAATTTCTAGGAGTAGTTTTCTTTGGTTTGGTTTAATTTCATGAAATTTCATAGGAAAAAAAAGAAGTGTACTAGTAAGAGTTGATAATAGTACAAAAAAAAGAATAAATGTTGGGGGATCATGCAATAGTCAGGATCAAAGAGACACCCCGAAATAAATGCAAGCAAGGGAGGATGATATGAAGGGGGACCATGTTTTATTATTTTCTTGCATTTAACTTAATTAGAATTGTGATTTTAAAAAAATAATTTTAGGGTTTTATTTAGAGATAGTGATGTTTGTATATCTCCCTACTATTAGAACAATCTCTTTCGTTTTCGTTTCATGTTATTTTTCTCCTTTTAGTTATGGTTTTGATAATATTTGTGGGTGTATATCATTATAGAAAAAATGCTTAAACTTTTCTGATTCATAATAATTTACTTCGTTTTTTCTTGGCCTTCACCAAATTTTGAATATTGATAGTATCATTTCACTTTAATTAACATTATAACATCAATAACACATATTGAAATTCAACAAGATCTTACAAATTAAACTTTTCTGAGACACAATGAGTTATATATATGTTTATAGTTTGCTCATACTTAGCTTGAAAATTATCTTTAATCTCATGATGGCTAATTCACTTAAGTGAGTTTTGAACTAATATATATAGCCCCAAGATTCAAAAAGATCAGATTGTATTTCAAATTTCAGGTATGTTCTCTCCAAGTTATTTTATTAGATATAAATAAGAAAAGTTAGTTACAAAGTTGTTAGTGTAGTTACTATAAATAGATCTTCCTATCTCTGTAATAACATAAGCTCATTTTTCATTCTGTTTCTTCTTCAACCTGTAACTGATTCTCTCAGCTCTCTCTATAATGAAATGAGTTTCTTGGATTCTATATGGTATCAGAGCTGATCTCTCTCATGAGATTGGTTGATTCTACAAATTTGTGATCGCGAAATTTCACTTGTTATTTCTTGCAATCTCATTTGTTCGTAATTTTCGTCTGTAATTGCGAAAATTCATCATTGAATTTTCTTGCAATTGATCTATCTTTCGAATTTGAGTTCTTTTTGAATTTTCTTCATTCAAGTTAGGTTTTCTCAAAATTCTTGAAATGACAACATCTGAATCTAATTCAGCTACACCAATTCGAGTTAATACTATAAATGAAGGTATTGCTGATCCTCTCTTCATCTCTAATTCTGATAATCCGACTTCTGCGCTTGTTGCTGTTCCTTTTAATGGTGTAAATTTCATGAGATGGAGTAGGAATGTACGTAGAGCTTTAGTAGCTAAGAATAAAGAAGTGTTCATCTCTGGCAAGTTACCTATGCCTGAGATTACTAATTCGAGTTTTCCTCAATGGAAACAGGCAAATTACATGGTGATCAGCTGGATTTTGAGTTCAATGACTAGTAATTTGGCTGATGAGTTTGGTTTTGTTGATACTTCTGCTGAGTTATGGACTGAATTGCTTGAGCGTTTTGGACAATCTAATGGACCTCTCATTTTTCATTTGAAAAAGGAGATAGACAATTTAAAACAGAAAAACATGACTATAATTGCTTACTATGGCAAAATCAAGAAACTATGGGATGAGTTGCAAGGTTTAAGAATGCATCATGTATGTGTTTGTGGAGCTTTAGAGAAGTGTTCTTGTTCTTTTCTTAAGAAGCTTAGTGATCTTGAAGCTGAGGATAAACTAATCCAGTTTCTACTTGGATTAAATAGTGGTTTTGAGACTACTACTTCAAATCTTCTTTCTATGGATCCTCTTCCTACTATCAACAAAGCTTTTTCTATTGTTCAACAAATAGAAAAGCAAAAAGAAATCACTGGAGCTGCTGAACAATTTACTGAGAGTAGTGCTATGGCTGCTCAACGTTTCTACAAGGGATCTTTATCAACTGGATTTCAGAAAAATGGTTCAAGTAATGGGAGACAAGATTGGAAGAAGGAAAAGATGGACAAGAAATGTACTCACTGTAAAGGCAAAGGTCATACAGCTGATCAATGTTTCAAGCTAATAGGTTATCCAGACTGGTATAATGCTATTAAGTCTAGAAATAGTAATACCAAATTAGCTGCTAATGTTCTGACCAATTATGATCAAACACCTACTGGTGATACTCCTCTTGATAGCAGTGGTGGTGGTTCTCACATAGATCCAGAGTTACTTTCAGCTCTTTGTCAAGAGATGATGAAGTCAATGAAGAGTAAATCTGCAGATGATTCTGGTGCTTTTGCTAGTTTTTCAGGTAATTCCAATTCCATCACTTGTTCTGTTTTTAAGAAACATGATAGACATTGTTGGATCATTGACTCAGGAGCCTGTGATCACATGGTTTTTGATGAAACACTTCTTATGAACAAAGAAAAGTTAGTTAAGTCTATCAAAGTAGGATTACCTGATGGCACTTACAGATTAGTGGAACTTATTGGTGATGTTTTCATAAATAATAGCTTAACTTTGAAAAGAGTTATGTTGGTCAAAGATTTTCAGCATAACTTATTGTCTATTGGTAAGTTGATTGAGTAAACTGGTGCTAGGGTTTGTTTCACTAGAGATGGGTGTCAATTTCAGGACCCTTCTAGTCATGCTGTGATTGGAGTTGGTTACAAGCAGCATGGTTTATACTATCTCAACACTGATAAAGGTTGGAAGTACAAGCAGAATGGAAGAATTGCTGAGGTCTCTGTAAGTACAATCTGTAATTCAGTTGATAATACAGATTGTTCCTCAGTTGCTTTGCCTAAAAAAACTGCAACTAGTATTAAGAGTAAAGGCAACAATAAGATTTCTTTAGATCTTATTCATGCAAGATTAGGGCATGTTTCATTGTCAAAAATGAAACACAACCATGATTGTGATTGTACCGATATGACTGAATATAATTGCAGTGTGTGTATTCATGCTAAATGTCATAGATTGCCATTTACAGTGAATACTAGTAGAGCTATTGAGTGTTTTGATCTTGTGCATTTGGATTTATGGGGCCCTTATAGAGTTGTTTCTTTAACTGGAGCTTCATACTTCTTGACAATCATGGATGATCATAGTAGGGTAACTTGGACCTTCCTTTTACATAATAAGATGCAAGTTAAGAAAACTGTGGTTGATTTTCTAGCAATGGTTGAGACTCAATTTCATAAGAAAGTGAATATGATTAGATCTGATAATGGCACAAAACTGATTAAAGAGCAATGTTTATCCATGCTTGCTAGTAGAGGAATCATACATCAGAAAAGTGTTCCCTATGTTGCTCAACAAAATGGCAGAATTGAGAGAAAACACAGACACCTATTGGAAGTATCTAGGGCTCTTAGGTTTTATGCTAAACTACCTAAGAAGTTTTGGGGAGACTGTATTCTTTCTGCTACACATATCATTAATAAACTTCCAATCAAGGTGTTAGGGTGGAAAACTCCTTATGAAGTTTTACTTGGTAGAAAACCTTCTTATGAAGAATTGAGGATATTTGGATGCCTTTGCTTTGCCTATAATTATGCTGTGAAGAAGGACAAATTTGATTCAAGGGCCAAAAGGTGTATTTTCATTGTCTATCCCTATGGCCAAAAAGCTTTTAAGCTTTATGATTTAGATACTCATAAATCTTTTGTTTCAAGAGATGTTGTTTTCTTTGAAAATGTATTTCCTTTTCAATTAACAACTGAACCTATTACTCCTCATAAATCTCATGTGAATTTAATTGATTTTAGTATTGGTATTACCCCCAATACTGTTGAACCTTCATACATATCATCAACTTCTACACCTCCCTCCATGTCAAATACAGATTTTCCTCTTATTCATTCTGATTCTACTTCCTCTTCTAACCATTCTTTTCCTATCCCTTCTATTGATCCTGTTACTACTACTCCTATTATTGATCCTATCATTGATCCTATTCCTCTTTCAACTATCAGAACCTCTATCAGAACAGTAAAACCTTCTACTAAACTTCAGCATTTTGTTAATACCTATATTCCTCACAAAACTCAGATTCCTGATTCTACTTCACAATCAGTTTCATTCGCTGTTAATTCATGCAAAGTTGTTGAACCCAAGTACTATCATCAAGCTAAATCTGATCCTAATTGGATATCTGCTATGCAACAAGAAATTTTAGCATTGGAGAAGAACAATACATGGGTTTTGACTACACAACCTGAGGGCAAACAAGCTATAGGCTCAAAGTGGGTTTACAAAACTAAATTACATCCTGATGGTACTATAGACAGACACAAGGCAAGATTGTAGCTATTGGTTACCAACAGGTTGAAGGTCAAGATTTTAACCAAACCTTTTCTCCTATAGCAAAATTAGCTATTGTCAGAATTGTAATTGCTGTTGCAGCCATCAAGCATTGGCCTCTTTGCCAACTTGATGTCAACAATGCTTTTTTACATGGTTTTTTAGATGAGGAAGTCTACATGAAACCTCCTGCTGGTTACACTAAAGCTAAACCAGGAGAGGTATGCAGATTAAAAAAATCATTGTATGGTTTGAAGCAAGCTTCTAGGCAATGGAACAAGGAGCTCAGCAGATTTCTTCAAATTCTTGGTTTTGTTCAATCCCTGCAAGACTACTCCATGTTCACTAGACAGCATACTGGTGAATTTCTTGTGATTCTAGTGTATGTAGATGATATGTTGATTACTGGCACCTCTTTATCTCAAATAGAGGTAGTAAAACAGGCATTGGATGCTGAGTTCACTATCAAAGATCTAGGGCAACTCAACTATTTTCTGGGAATTGAGGTGATAAGAAATGATCATGGCATCTTTCTTTCTCAAAAGAAATATATCCAAGATATTTTAGTTGATTGTTCTATGGAAGATTGTATTGCTGCACCTGCTCCTTTATCTACTGGTCTTAAGTTATCAACTGAAGATGGAGATCTTATTGATGAACCTGATATATACAGAAGACTTATTGGGAGATTGCTTTATTTAGGTATAACTAGGCCTGACATCTCTTATGCTGTTCAGCACCTTAGCCAATTTATGCATGCTCCAAGAACTCCACATTTGAGAGCTGCTATGCATGTGGTTAGGTATCTTAAAGGTACAGTTGATCAAGGTCTTTTTTATTCAGCTACTTCTTCACTACAACTTCAAGCTTATAGTGATGCAGACTGGAGTGCTTGTCAATTCAGCAGTAGATCTCTTAGTGCCTATGCAGTTTTCCTTGGCTCTAATCTTATTTCTTGGAAGACAAAGAAGCAAAGAACTGTCAGTAAATCACCTACTGAAGCTGAGTACAGGAGTATGTCTACAACAGCTAGTGAACTTGTATGGATTCATGGTTTACTTGCAGATTTACAGATTCAGCCTTATCTTCCTCTCACACGTTATTGTGACAACAAATCTGCTGAACACTTGGCTTTAAATCCCATATTTCATGTTAAACCAAGCACCTTAAAAGAGATATGCATTATGTTAGAGAACAGGTTGCAGCAGGGTTTCTCACAACTTCTCATGTTGCTAGTGTTGATCAATTGGCTGATGTTCTCACTAAACCTCTTCATTCTCATCAGCATCAACTTCTTAGTTGCAAGCTTGGTCTCACTTCTCTGAGCCAGCTTGAAGGGGGTGTATTAGATATAAATAAGAAAAGTTAGTTACAAAGTTGTTAGTGTAGTTACTATAAATAGCTCTTCTATCTCTGTAATAACATAAGCTCATTTTTCATTATGTTTCTTCTTCTTCCTGTAACTGATTCTCTCAGCTCTCTCTATAATGAAATGAGTTTCTTGGATTCTATATATTTCCCGTTCAGTTCTCTTCAGCTTAGTTAAGTTCAACTCTGCATAATACTTTAACTTTCACATTTCACTATTCATTTCAGTTCGATTTTTTAGTTTTGTGCATTTTTTTCATTAAATTCAATTCATTTGTTTTCAACTGAAAAGAATTGTCCCTTTGAGTACCACGTTTTATAAGACATATTTATAATACTTTGCCTTAAGGTCAGATCTATTTTCTATTTTGAAGAATGACTTCTTAGTATTCTTTAAGATAATAATTTTCAACATTTGCGATAAGTTTTTATAAATTTGTGTTACATGATACCCTATCTCTTTAGTATCCTAATATATCTTTAACACTATCGTTTAAAATTTTGTCAACAATAAAGGGAGTGATCATTTCATATTATTTTAGCTTATGTAAACTTATCTTGTTTATCTAAACTTATTTGAACCTATTAAAACTTGTTGGAATTTATTAATACCTTATTTGTGAAAGTGTGAAACCTTATTTCGTTGAACTTAACTTATCGGAACTTATTTGAACATTTTTCCTGATAACGAATGTGTTGATATATGCCTTGAATTATGGAGCTCTAGCATTAATCAAGCATGGGGTCTTGCTAGTTTTTTTTTTGTGTGTATACGTGTTAGTAAACTATGTTTCACTTTTGAGTTTGTTTTAGGCCCATTTTATTTTGGTTAACTGCTAGATTATTATATAGACCCTTAATGTTAACTTCTTCTCTAACACAATTTGTAATATGTACTTTCTCTAATAATAAAACCGACTCTCCCTCTGCCTCATTCGTATAGCTAATAGTATATTGTTAGTGAACCACGTTAAATATGTGCATTCTTTATTATTTACGTTCTTTATTTTTATTTGTTAATTTAATCTGTTACAACAGATCCAATATAAATTTAAAAAAAGGGCTAAACGAGTTGGAAATCTATTAAAGTAGTAATACTAACAGTCTAACACCAATTGCATGGAAAAAGCAAGGGAAGGATTGTGATTGGGATCTCATATCAGAAAATATTGGCTGATTTTGTTTAAGAAAGAGTCAACTAAATCAGTGTGTTATCAAGAGAAATAAAAAGGCTCTGTCAAAAAATAGGTCAGGGTTGCCAATTTTTCATAACCCAACCACCTTTAAGGCTTTAACAGAGGAAAAAGCCACACAAAAAGACCCCTCTTGTCATAAACTACTATTGTGTTTCAATTTTTTATATATTTTTGTGAAACAATATTTTTTTTACAGTTGGGTATAAGATGATGTGACATGATTGGAATATGAATGCAAGTTGGGAAAATTCTTTTACCAGGAAATGGCAAATCAATGTCAATATATGTTAGTATTGGATGTTGGCTAAACAGTTGGGGCTTTAATTCAGCTTAAAGCATCTCATCTACTACTTGTTTATTTATAAGTATAAACTCAGGCAGGAATTTAAAAATGATAGTATGAAGTACGAACATTAAATTAAGTGTAGATGTCAGTTAATTTAGTTGGTCAAAGATTATAAGAAAAGGTATTCAAACTTTAAATTGAATTCCGTTTACATTGCTGCATTTTAGACTCACTAACAGAAACACTAGAGTAAGTAAAAGTTAAGGCTTAAGAAGATCATGCTCAATTCATATTTTAACTTTAATGTTGTAACATATTATCCATAACCTACAATATACATATATACTTTATATAATAATTATACCCTTTAACCATCTATCAGTAAAAAATATTCAGAATAGATTTTCTTACAAACTATATTACAAGTTGGTTAATTATCATAAAGCTAGGCATCATGTAGATTACTAATGTCAAATTTCCATTATTAACATAACAATTAAACTACATTCTTTCAGTTTTATCTTTGTTGTACGTTATAGGAAAAATACATTAGCTACTCAAAGTTCAAGTAATAGGTTAAGATACATAGAATATGTTTGATAATTCTTGACTTATCAAAATATATCTATCTATCTATCTATGTTGTTATAGGCAACTTATTATTTAAATTATTTAGTTAAGATTATTGTTACAAAAATAATTCGGAATAACTTAGAACACCATCTAAAGGTGTGTCTTCTACGCTTAAACATACTTAGATTAAACTTACTCGTAATTAACCTAATTATATCTAATTTCGATGTTTCACCTTATATTTATATTTAATTGAACCCGAGTCATCTAAATTAGGCGTAATCAGATCTAATCAGACAGTCGAAGAGGGAGGACAAAAAAGAGAAGGGGGCAGTTAATAAGAGAAAAGAGCGCATGCTAGGGGAAATGCGTCAGCTACCTAAAAAACTAAAAGAGATGGATGGATCAAATCAAAATCAAAGTAGAGCATTTAAAGGGGGGCATTTTCCATCATTGCTTATAGTACGTCACTATTTTCATCCTCCTTTTTTTTGTTTTTATAAAATGAACAGTAAATTTCAATTTTGACTACGTCTTGAATGACAAGATATCATATACTCCATACTCGTAGTCGTAGTAGTCTCCTCCTACTACTATTACTATCACTATTTACTATTATGTCCTTTCCTATTTTGCCTTAATAACCCTTGTCCTTTTCTGTCTTCTCTAATTCTTCCTCCGTCTTTTTTATTTGCTATATTTATTTTTTATAGTTTTAAAATTAATATTTTAACGACACTTTCTATTAGGTATAGGAAAATTTTATAAAAAATTTTATATATTTAAAAAAAAATATTGAGACGAATCAAACAAATTTCAGGTAATTATGTTTTTCATTATGTATATAGACTCAGTTACCATAAAAATATATCGACTAGAACACACCCTTAAAAAAACTCATAATAGTTGGTTTTTTTTTGTTTGTTGTTGTCAACACTCAACATGTTTACAGGTAGATGTGAATCATAATTTAATTGGTAAGAAGAAGTATTAAGGTATTTGATTATTATTTAAACTCTTAGTCTGTATTAAGACAATTTATTCTCTCTTTATATATATAGTAGTTTTTGATGTAAATTATATATATAATAGTGTCAGGCAACCTATATTCTCAATACTCGTACATAGTATCATATCAGATCTCAACTAAATCAGTTTCTTAAACTAGTATTTGCAGGCTATACATTTAGAAGTATGAGGAAAGATAAGGGAAAATCGCCATCTCCAGACCCCCTAACTCTTACCATTAGGCTAAACCTTCTTTAAATGGTAGATGTGAATTGTGTAAAAAAGATTATTGATGGTCTTATGCTATAATCAAGAAAGAAAAAGTTAAAATAAAAAAAGAATGTCCTTTGTCTCATAGTAGAAGTCATTGGGAATTTGAAAGAGAGGGGGGATAACAGCAGCATTGAGTCATAAATGTCATCCCCTTGCCTTTGCCTTCCAACCCAACCCCCCCTATTCTCTCTCTCTCTCTCTCTGCCTCTGCAACGGTCTGTCATTGCCTCTCCCTAATGCAATGGAACTCTCTTTATAATACTACTTCCTCTTTCTATTTTATATTTCTCTCTTAACTTCCTCTTTAGGTTTATTATCCTGTTTTTGTTAGGGGCATTAATTAAATTTGGCTACTTATTAAAGCTTATATATACATAAGGAAAAGTCTTATAAAACTTTTCTTTTAAGGGTGTATCGTGTTAACCTATTAAAATGAATAAGTTTGAGAAGTTTGGACTTATTCTGGTGTCTATGAAATTGTTGCGTTTAGTGATTTGATACCCTAACTTTGAGAGTAATCAACAATACTGACTATAGCAATATGTTGAGAGTGAGGGATATCTCAGTAAGTAAGAGCGTCTCTCCCAGTTGCAGAGGGTTTTGGGATCAATTCTCATCACGCCTAATGGTTCATACACACCCAAAAAAATTATAGCAATATACTTTCTCATCATCATCTACCTTTGTTGAAAAACAATATCCATTAAGTATTACTTTGGTTTTTATGAAAACCAGAAAAAATAGTTTTCGATTTTCTATTTTCAGTTTTAAGGGTTGTCGGGATTACTAAAAGTATGACTAGTCTTGAGTTCATTATGCAATCTATATCATATGATTTTTAGAACGTTAAAATCATATGTTTGACATTGTTAAGCTAGATATAAA
The DNA here is from genome assembly GCA_947645195.1 of Patellifolia procumbens. NCBI lineage: Eukaryota > Viridiplantae > Streptophyta > Magnoliopsida > Caryophyllales > Amaranthaceae > Patellifolia > Patellifolia procumbens. Next base: position 867,422 of record CANSGD010000335.1, read on the forward strand.
AATTTGTGTTGGAGTGGCCATCGAGACCTGTAACTAAATTCTATTTACCATAGGCACAAAAAATAAAGATACAAGAAATTGTATACTAAGAGAAAATGCAGCTTAAGAAAGTATTAAAGTATTAAAAATCACGTGAATGTTTCGGACGAAGGTAGTCAAGACTGTACATACTCCCTTTGTTCCAAACTAGTGAATTCATTTTCTGTTTGCATAGTCTTTAACACACAATTTTCACCATTTACGTTTTCTAATGACATGTTAATGAAGAGTCTAAATATAAATAAACAAATTCAATATTAGACACTGATGTGAATCTAATAAGGAAATAACATGATAATCATTTTTGTATATGCTAGTGAAGAATTACATTCAAAGTTGATGAACTTTCACTTTTAATTAACTTTGTCTTTGACAAAAAAAAACAAGGAAATTCAATATCTTGGGATGGACTTAGTATGTACTCCTTCTATATGAACCCAAGTAGCACTTGACATTAAATTTATGAATGTGTGTATGTATATAAACAGAGTTGTTTTTAGTAATGCATGCATGGGGTGTAACAGTAACACTTGACTTGACATTCAAACTCAAATATGCTGAAATTGCATTAAAAGTGACCATATTATATGCATTTATAATTCAGTAGCAAAGGGGATTGCATTAAATTTTTCCATATCTTTGTCCTGCCCTCTAATATCTCATCATCATGGCCCTGAAAAATAAACTAACCCAGCTATATATAGCTAGCTATAGCACTTTACATTAATGTATACAATGCTATGCTCAACTTCAATGGATTTTAAATAAAGATGCTCCCTTTTAAGGAATTGTTCAAGCTTGATCAACGTATGCATGGAAATGTGGAATAGATGAAGAAAATCAAGAATACAAAGGAAATAGAATTACTGTTTTTTTTCTTCAAAAGATAACAAATTATGTCTAGTTCACCTTAAAATAACGACATTAATCGTATATAAGTTCAATTCAATAAAAATAAATTTAAGATGGCAAAAATAAGTTATAATCTTTGGCTTGTCACCTTTTAATGGAGTTGTACTCTTAGAAGCGTTATACTTTAAAAAGGATTCTAATATTTGTGCAAATATCGTCAATAAGGGCAAGCAAAGTGACCTACAGGCTATACTACATGATAACTCATTTAAAGTTCGATATTCATTCTTTTGTTTTGGTCAAATTGCTCTAATCCCCATAATTTATGTATTTTCAGGGAGTTAGTAATAACTAATGCTAATATCAATATATCGTTCGTAAAATATATCTATATCTTAAGAGTAAGCATGATAGTAATTTTAATTTTTGGGAACTTAAATTATTGCAAGTCTTCTAAGGGTTTAATAATATGGTGGACGGAAAGAGTTACCAACACTCATGATAGAGATTGCGAGAAACCATAATAAATGCAATAATTTTGACAATGCAATTATTTTTCTATGTATACATTTACAAGAATATATTTGCAATTATTATCATTTTCTCTCTGTTTCTCAAGCATGTGCATTGCTAACCCTTAGAATTACTCAAATATTTTCCTTAGGAAACAAAATTTATGATCCTAGGAACAAGTGCATGAGTTATACTTTTAAAGGAAGAGTACATGAGCTATATCTTAAAGGGGCTATACTTGTGTGTTAAGATTTCTTGCCAATATTTCTACCATTTCAAATTTATTGGATATAACTTATTACCAAACTAAAGAAATGAATGGTCTCAATTCTAATGACATTGTGGTCCTTTAGCGATTAATTAACTACTTTGAAGAAAATTTATCTCCAAGGATACAAGATCTTTTGTTAATTAATTCTAAAAGGTCTACATGCATGAGGTATGACTTTCAAAATCCACTCACATACATGAACATATGTTGATATGTACACACATGTGCACGCATGTTTTGTGTACACGTTACAACGCTTGTATGCCCACATATTTAGTCATTTCAATTGTATATATCAATTCGATGATCTATATATATGTTGGGTTTTTTATATGCTGGGTTTGACTTTTTCCGCTTGTTAATACATAGCGTTAAGTTTTCACCCGTATTACAAAACTTTGATATTTTAATAATATATGGAGATACATCTTATAGAATATTATATAATTTTTACATCTAAGTAAGAATATATAGTCAAGCGGAAAGATGTGAATAATGCTCTGACTCAAAGTACAACAAGTAAAAAATATGGAGGGAGTATAAATATCATTTTGTTATTTTGATTACTTTTACTTTGAAGATGCAACTTTAAAAACCTTGATTTTTATTATCTTAAATATGAAAATATTTTTTATTATAAAGTTTTCATTAATCTGTAAATTTACATAAACTTAATTTCCGTAGTTTATACTAAGATATAATTAGAGAAAATTGTGGTCCAATTTTGTTTATGGAAATCGTAAAAAGCATAAGCTGAGAAATTTTTTGAGGAAGTATAACATATACTATACACTATCACTACTCTGTATTAGAAGTGGGTAGTCCACCCAGTGGGTCGACATGTTTGTCGTCATTTAATTTACCCTCTGGTTGGTGAATTTGCTAATAAATTAAAATGACGCAAACTTTCCTTCAACTTAATTTGAAGTTTTGTTTGAAACCCTAAATTGGTTTTCATAAACACTTCATATGATAGTACATAATAACTAACGCAAGAGTGAGATTGTTTTTTTTTTTTTTGTGCAAGAGAGAGGAAGACCTCAAAACAACAGAATAAACAAAAACTAAGTACTAACTAAATGTGGCCAAGCCACACCACTAACATCATTTGCCAATAATTGGCCTAAGTCCCTAGGAATTTCCTGATAAGCTATAAACGGTTGATCTTGAATTATTCCATAATTCGCAAGCCAGTCCGCCACTCTATTGGCCTCACGATAACAATGTAGTACCTCGACTTTCCAAGTAGAATCCGACACCATCTTTTCACACTTTTTTATCAATGACAGACATTCCCCACAATAGGTTTGTTGATCTTGAAAAAATTGCACACATGTCATGCTATCCATTTGGATTATCAGCTTCATTACACCCATGTCTCTTGCCATTCTTAATCCTCTTTCAAGAGCTCAAGAGTGAGATTGTGTATATCTATCTATATACATATATATCTATGTATGGAGCCTCGATGTAGTCATTATCATAAATCATAAATTCATAATGCTGTTAGAAATGAATGTTAATCTTCCCAAGAGATGTGATCTAAAATAAATAAGCGTGAAAGTGGTATATTATTCCTTTAAGTTTACCTAAATATGAAATTAGGCCCCCTTCACTGACAATTGTAATGCACTCTCATGTAATCTCTCAAAATTCTCATAATTAGGTGATTTGAAATTAGAAAATACTATTGATCGTTGATCTTGTCAAACTTTAACCTATTGTGTTATACGAGATCTGAAATTAATGAGAAATTAGGGACAACATGAGAAATCACGGACAAAAATGACAACATTAAAACACTTGAACACATGTATTTGTCACATAAGACATGGCATAATTTAGAATTCTGAAAGTGATGATAAATACACATATATGGCAAAAATTTCAATGTAAAGATGTTAAAAATTAAGATATATAAGAACAAATGTCCTCTTTCATCTGTCTCTCTTTGCTTTTATCTTGCTAGGTGGTCTCTCAATCTCCCTTTAAAATCTTTAAACTCTCCAAGTTTACGTACAACCTGTGTAACACAAAAACAAATTGCAACCATTATTTCAAAGAAAAGATGAGATAGTTGTAAATAATTGCAATTTGTTGACAAATGAATTATCTTGACATTGCAAACTTAAATGTTATAATCGTACCAATCACAACCAACTTAAAATGATTAAATTAGATATATAGTGATACCATGTTTGTAAATTGGAATTTTTCCTTAAATATAAATAAATGTGTATAAAATATGGATTCACCGCTTTTTAGGAAATTTCTCAAAAAACAAAATAAAATTGTTCAAAAAGGAGGTAATTAATGGGGAACAATAGGCATAAACACTAGCTAATAACCAAGCGACAAAAGGCATACACCAAATATGCAAATGGAAAGTACAATGTGAATATGTGTATTGAAATGCATATGTTTTTTTATATGTGGTTGAGCGCAATATTTGCTGTCTAATATTAGTAATGTCAGTACAATAGGACACATACATATACCATGACCTCATCATCTGTAAATTATTGTGGCTTCTTCTTCATCTTTTTTGTTCTAATTCTTCGTTTTTTTTTACTGTTTTTCTCTTTATCTCTCTGTTCAAACCCTAATTATTCTCTTTCCCCACCATTTCTGTTCATTCACATTGATAAAGGTTGTAACCCTAACTTGAATGCTAGTACATGTTCTTATAACTCACATTTTAAATTAATGCTCCATAAACCTAGTGGGAGAACTAAAGGGAGGATGGTGTATGCTATAACAACCTACCATATCGCTTTGAAAATATATTAAAAGGCGAAGGTAAGCATTGATTATCATTTTTTCTCTGAGATGCTGTATAGATTCGGATTTCCTAATACAAGTTCATGATTCTACCACACTGCATGAACATTTAAGTTAATTAATGCTTTGCACATAAATTTGATACTACTCAATGAGTATTTAATAACACATTAACACCGGGAAGCACATAATTTCTCATAAATTCCCAACTTACATCAATTGAAATTTTTTAAGAAAGTTATAGCAGTTAAAATAAAAAAAAAAGAAGTAATTGGTGATTATTTTCAAAAAGTGTCAAGCTTATAATGGTTTTTCACAAAGTTTCGTAAATTATAGATTCCTTAAAGGCGATGATTAGCAAAACCCTAGTGAATCGTACTAATTCTCAATTCAGCATTAGTAAAATTATAATCCTCTAGCACAATTCATTTTTTGGCAATAATTCAGAAACCAAATTTTCCCCTCAACTTTTTGTTAAGGTTTCTTATATGGTTTAAATTGTTTCTGTATACTATCTTGAAAAATGAAAACAAGTATATATACAGTATTTTCTTACAACAATATAATTGTTGCACGCACCACGCTCATGTATTTGTAACCAAACATTCACTGCACTATATCCTGAATCTCATACTGTATCAAGCCACAAAAGTTTCATATTGCACTATTGGTTACAAAATTATACTACTGTTTAGATAATCATAATTGTTGAATATTTGCTGGTTTTTCAGCAATTTTATTAGACACACCATGTGATCATAACTATGTTTTCGGAAAGATAGACAATTAAATGGAAATAAAAGGATAAAAGAGTTTGTATTTGGCAACTGGTATTATATGTATGTATTTAAGAAACTTAAACTGGAAATTAAAGTGTTAATAATACGAATTGACGCGTGATTTTAGCCTGAATTCTAAACTTATATTATTATATAGAGCCTCAAGGATTCTATGTATGTATCATGACCGTTCATATTTTATGAATACTTTTATAATTCCAATACCAAAAAAATTATGATTTTTGCATTATGAAAATCCTTTTTTCCTCTGTACAACAAATAGCTCATAGGTAACATGAACCAACTATCAAAAATAATCAACAAGCGGAAATTATAACAAATTTGATATTGCATACATAACACTTAATAATGGTACTAGTATATTTTTATCACAAGATTATACCTGTTGTAGGGTTTGACAAGAAGCAGTGGCATGAAAATCCCAAAACCCTAAGTAGCTTAAGATGGATCAATACTCCGGCGGTCATCGCCTCCGGCAGCCCTAGCAGTAGGCTGTTGATGGAGCTGACTGAGTTGTCCAATACCAGCCGCGGCGGAGACGTTCATATTCATTGCAAGTAGGCCAGCATCATAACCATGAGTCCCACTACCACCGGCCGCCATATCGAACCCTCTTAGACTATTAATCCCAATACCACCACCAGTATGGTTGTTGTTGTGGTGGTGGTTGCTAGGGAAAAATTGGTGGTGGGAGTACAGTTGTTGGTCCCTCCCACCACCAGTTAAACCACCAAGCCCTAGTAGTCCGATCCCTAGGGATTGGTGGTGGTGGTGAGCGGCTCCTGCTGTGGCAGCACTGCTCGCCACAGCAGAAGCCGCTATAACCCCACCCCCGCTACAACCTGTAGTGGGGGGTAGGGAATGCGAAATTTTGGTATTTGGAGAGCTCGGTCCGAGCACAAGATAAGTCCATTTGAAGTTGGCGGAGTTGGTGTTGTAGTAGAGAAATAACGCCTACGCACCCGTAGACTGGGTCGCGTAGGCGCATGTCCGCCTCGTAAGCTAACGAGTTTACGGCGTCCTCCCTTTGATGAGGGTGGAGCTCGTTGAGTAGCTTAGTGACATTGCTAGCACCAAACACTTTGTGCACGTTTGCAAATTTTTGAGGTTGGTCGGGTGGAAAATAGGGCGCAAAAACACACTCTGGTTGACACTTTCTTCTTAGGAACTTGCACGCTGCACACGGCGAATTTGACGACGATGCCATTTTTTTCGCTTCTTTGCGCAATTCAATGTTCTAATACATGTAACACCCAAATAAAAACTTTGTAAGAATCACTGAAAATATAGTATATACTTATACTTACACTTATAAAGTTATAACCTATGAAGCACGGAAATCTCTAGGACACGAAATTTTTCTGTTTCCAAAACGTTTCCGTTACTGAAACTAACCCCAATGGTTTAATATCCGAGCTTATGAAGCTCGAATATGTTGAAATCGAGGCTTTCTCAATTTGGAAACGTTTTTAGTTTTCGTAATTCCAGACGTTTCCGTGCTATATAGGTACTAACAGAAGTAAAAACAAGAACAAGATCTACCTTTAATGAGAAGATTTGAGGTAAAATTAAAGAGGTAAAGATTTTATCTCTCTTTAGAAAACAGTTGATGAAGATTTTCTCCTTTTTGGAACTCTTCCCTGATAACTTGAGCAGCAGCTAAAGCTAATAAGCAGATAGCTGTAGTAGCTGTATATTTTTTTGTGATCGATGAGCAACTTTCACCAGAGTTGAACTGTCAAACCCAAAGTCAACAAAGTATAAAAAAAATACACTTACACAAAATAAAAATGCTTGTATTACTATACAATAACCAAAAAATACAAAATTCTCATAAAAAAAAAACTTGGATCTTTTTTTAATACTACAAGTAATAACAAAATATACGATGATTTTGCGACTACCAAAATCGTAGTCGCAAAAATTACTAATTCTTTTGTAGTGTAAATATTATGATAAGGGGTTAGAGGAGGAGAGAAAATATAATGAAAGGAAATAATTCATAATAAAGAAGGTTGATATACCGTGGGGAAAGGAGGTGTTTGGATCTCGCGTAGGGAAAGTAAAAGGGAGGAGAGATTTACACCAATTTCAAAGTAAAGAAAATGTGCGTGTCAAACGAGATCTTGCTTGAAATTCATAGATGTTATCAATTTATATAACTATATACTAATAATACACTAACACACTTGCTAATTCTCATGAATTTGACCTGTAAAAAGCTAAGAGTTTTAGACTTTTTATGAGGGAGGGAGATTATGTTTATAATATATGGTCTTGGGATCATATATTATACATACAATATACTTAAAATGGTACGTAGTACTAATGGAGTACCATTGAAGTAGTTAATATAAGCTAAGTAAGAGTGAAGTGGCTATAATAATAATTAAATTATCTAGTAGTATAATAACTATAATTAAGGTCCTAACAAAGAGAAATCTTATCACACTCTTTTGACTATGGAAGTTAGTTTCTTCTTACTAATTCTCTTATTCTTCCTCGGGATTGCAAAATAAAAATTTAAAATTAATAAGTAATACTCAAAATAAGTTTAGTTAATGTGAAATGAAAATGATAGATTTTTTTGGATTAATTCAGTCAAACCTTTATGATAAAATATATTTTTTCCTCCTTTTTCAACTTCGATTTCCAACTTGTTGATGAAAACTATGAAGAAAAAGACCCTTCCAAAATCATTTTTCAAGGAAAAAAATTAAAGTAAAAGAAAAAAAGAGTAATTCTAGTAACCTACCTTCAAAAAAATTGAGGCGAATTTGACAAAGACTATTATATTAAATCAATTTCCGCGAAAGTGAGAATATATCCTACCTTTAGTTAGTTAACTAGCAAGCACAAGCTTTTGTTGTAGTTGAAGAAAAAGAAAAGATTATAAAGAAAGAGGAAAGAGAGGGGGATCATGCAAGTTTGTGGGGGGTGTTTGGTGCAGTAAAATCGTAGCTTCCTATTTCTTCGCCGTAATATAATCTCACTCACCGGAAACCTTTGCAAAGACAAAGATGATGATGGTGATAATGTTGATATCGATGTCGACGATGTTGATGATGATGGTGATGATATTATTCTAGAGATAGAAAGAGGGTGTTTTTATAAACTTTTTAGTGAGAGAAAGCGAAGATAGATAGATAGATAGATAGATGGTAGCTAGCACCCCCAAGAGCAAAGGCTAAGGAGGCGCGGAGAAAGTGAAGAGAAGATATATAGTGAAGTGAGTGAAGTGAGTAAAGTGAGTGAAGTGGTGAGTGAGTGAGTGAGTAATGTGGACAGCTATTGTTAGGGCATAGCAGAAGGAGAGGATATCATGTGTGGTAAGTTTAATGTATGGATGATGACAAAAATTAAATGATGATGATGATGGTATTGATGGATGGGGGCAACAATTTTATGGTTGTGTGTGATGCATTTAATTTTTGATGTACTATTATTATCATTTGTGCACGTAATTAATCATCATGTGTTATAAATTCTATGGGGTTTGGGCATGCATTAGGAGTACTTTTAAGTGATAATATATAGAGAGTACGGTTTGATTGTATTAGAATGTGTGATTAGCTAAGTATAGATAGGAATTCAACCCTTCAATGTTCATAGCTTGGAGATGGCCGGTCAAACATGCAATATCGTATATCTACGGTGGTAGATAGTAATAGATGGCGCTAATAATGATAAACTTAATTTGTGTAATTTGTACAAAATCTCTTGCCAATTATGCCAAATACGTGTGTGTCTCTGTAAAGGTTTTCTATTCCATTCGGTATCCTTCAATAGTGCTAATAAATGTTAATGAAATTGAGTGAAGTAATAGGTTGTGAGAGTAGAGTAGACAAGTATTATTATTTACATGTACATTGAAATTTGACTTCCCTTATAAAATTACACCATTTAAATTTCATTATCGTCATTAATTACTACATACCGAACGGAGGGTTAAAGGTTGTACCAAATAGATCAATTGTAAAGGTTATACACATTTTTAAAAATGGTTAATAATTGTATTAGTAGTTAGAGCTAACAAGTTGAATCATATAGACTTGTGATACATAAAGCTAAAATACAATGATATTTTAATAGATGAAATAGACAACACGTTTTGCTAGACGGTAATAGAAAGTATATGCACTTTTGTGGAGAACAAAAAGAAGGTTTTAGGAGTATGTCCATGCTAATGCTTGTGTAGATATTACCATTCAGAAATTATATTGAGTGGTAAAGGAAAATTCTGAAGTAAAACATATGATTAGAAATAAATATTTATTATTATACTCATTGGCGCGAGACTTTCTAACAAATTTACCTATAACTCTATAGGTTATAACGGCGATTAAACAAGTTGTTAGTTGTAAGATGGCATAAGATTGGTAATAGTTTGAGGGGCGGGAGCAGAACCACTTGTGCTATTGTGGGTTCAACTGACTACTCTGGAATTAGAATTATTGAAGATTTCCTAATAAAAATCGGGATTCTTGAAATTTCTTTGTAAAAGACAACTTTTTTTTTGGTGTTAGCCAGGAGTATCCCACACCGATAGTATGGGAAATCTCCTTCGGGGTACTGAAGTCAACTTAATGGGTAGACCCCTCCCAACTTTGGTTACTCCATTCGCAAGAGTCAGGAGTCGAACCCCTAACCACTTGTTTAATGGATGAGAGTACTTACCACTCACACCAACCAACTTTGGTTGTAAAAGACAACTTGAACCCAGTAAAACTAATTAATTTTATTTTGATCCGGTTAGATATTTTTCCTAGATCCGCCATCATTACGGGCTAGCTACCATATATAAATGTTGATGGTATTGAGAATAAAGAGTAGTGGGCTTACAAGTTGGAGGAGTTTAGGGTGTTTTAGGTGCAGGTTGGGCGGGTATTACCTGTCCCCTCCTAGCCCGGCGTGGGGCTAGGCTTTTGCCATTTCCCCCGACTTTTCTCTTAATCATAGGGGGGATTTAAACTTATTAATGACACTCTAATTAATGCTCACTTTCTTTGTCTAAGCTATGTATATAGACTATACAGTATTTGATCATCATCATTTCTCCCCATTTCTAGTTCTTGTTACATCAAACTCCAAAGTACAAACCATAATCATCATCAACATGGTACATGGGGTATGGACTAAGCTTTGTAGAAGTAGAACTTTCATCTTATACAGAGTTGTAAAATTACACCCTTTTCATTGTTTTTCTTATGAGATATGAAGTCGCGGATGTACGAAGTTCTAATATTACACCCCACATGAATAATGAACTCTGGCTTAATGAATAGTTTTGCATCTAGTGATCCAACTTTCTTTTATGCTTTTTAAAAAATTGTTTTTATAGCAATTTTGATTTATATTTATAAGTATGTAGGAAGAAATCGAAGAATAAAATTGAAGATGGATGGTATAGAAGTTGATCAAATCCTAACAACTTTTAAAATGTGTAATGTACTTTTTTTCTTCAACGGTCTTCTTACTTACTACATCGAGGAAATTTGAGGAAGAATTGAGGATTTGGGAGTAACAAGTGGTTTTTCTAAAAATTTTAGGTAAAAGGAGAAAATGATTTAAAATATAAGTATATTTTATATGGGAAATTGATCCAGACAGATAATAGAGTAAGCGAGTGTGAAAGTGGAGGAAAAAGTTTTGATATCCTTCCAAATTTGAATCAAGGCGATCCCTAACCTCTTATAAACTCATCTAAACATCTCGATACAATTACCACTAGGAGATCTAAAATAGAAGTACTATGTCTTCAAGCTCATTTCGAGCTCACAATCTTTTTCCAGTCATAGGCAGTCTTATTTCATATTGAATTTACAGTAATAAGAATTAACCAGCAAAAAGGAATCCGTTATAACAACCAACGTTAATACATATAGTTTTAACACTAATAATTAGCAACAAGGACTTCATGGCCCAATGGATAAGGCGCTGGTCTACGGAACCAGAGATTCTGGGTTCGATCCCCAGTGAAGTCGTTCTTTTTTTTCACTTTTCTTGTCCAAATAATTGGGCCTGGGCCCTATTCTGATCCAAACCTTAATGGGTATCTTGGGCTCAGAGCCGCAGACAGATAGCCAATTTCAATGGGCTCGGATCCAAAAATCATTAATAGTATTTTTTGGTTCTTGTTTATTTTCCTTAATGTTCATAGTGATAATATTGTTTATTTTAGTTTTGTTTCTAAGGTGTTGAATATTGGTGTTCTTTAAACAGTGAAGCAATTACATTGACTTTTTAAAATTCGCATGGAATTGTCTCTAAATAGTCATATGGTATTTCTTTCAAACAAGTGCTCGTTTTTTCAAAAAAAAGTACACATAGGTAAAGAATATTACAACGAATTTTAATTTTTGAGTCATTTGTTTACATTTTTTTTCAAAGGTGGCTATTTATTTGCTTATCAATCGCTTATAAGACTTAAAATTATCAAAACAACAACTCCTAAAACAAAATTGTAACATTATGCACTCGAGGTGTTTTGTAAATATGTTAATTACATGTATGTGATATAATTGGATATTATTAGTATGGTATATTTGGTCACATGGAAATTATATATGGCAAAATAGAGTGGTTTGTGAATCAACATATGGTACCTGGCACTTCTTTAGTTCTTTCAATTATCAAGTGCCTCAATTTATTATTATTTTTTACTTGATTTCATATGAAGCCATATTATATAGGAGTACAGTAAATTGTACACATAATTATTTTGATCCCTTATCATTTAAATACTTTTTATTATGTTACTTTATCACAAACATTTAATCGATATATAAAAAGGGTTTTAGTTTAGTTTTTTTTGTTAGATATAGAATGCGCAACTGAAAAATTATCAGTTGATTGTTAAAATCAGGTTACTGTCTTATTAGGTCTGGCCCAGCAAAGTAGCTGTGAGCTTTTAGTGTATAGCTTCAGCTCTTAATTTTTAGCTTTCAACTGTAAAGCTAGCTGTTAACTTTCAACTGTAGAACTAGTTGTTTAAATAATTAGTGTTCGGTAAAATTAGCGGTAGATAAAATTATAACTTATAATATATTTATAAAAAGTATTAGCTTTGGACAAAAGCTACTCAGAAAGCTACAAATGTCAGCTTTGGAGAAAAGCTACTCAAAAGCTAAAAGCTACCTGAAAGCTACCTTGAAAAGCTACCTCGCCGAACACTTATATAATTTTTGGAAAGCTAAAAGCTACCCAAAAGCTACACAAAAGCTACTAAAAAAGCTGCGCCGAACACGCCCATTATTTGTAATAATTTGTAAATGATATTGTAACTTATTGGAGAAAAATCCTAACTCTTAGGATAGTCTATTCGCATGCATATAAATACACTATGGTTAGTTTAGGTTAATTTATGAGAGAAGGATCTCTTAAACGTTTCTTGTATCTTATTGAAAAAGAGAAGGTATTGGGTCAGACGCGTCCGACCATAACATTTGGTAGGACGACTTTCAGTTTGTTTTATTTTTTTTCAGTTGGTTTCATTTTTTTTTCAGTTGGTTTCATTTTTGTTTCAGTTGGTTTCAATTTTTGTTCAGTTGGTTTCAATTTTTGTTCAGTTGGTTTCAATTTTTGTTCAGTTGATGTTCACATTGCTTCAGTTAGTTTCTCTACAATTTTCATTTGGTATTTATATTACTTCAGTTACTGCATAAAAATTTTCATTTACAAATTATTCAGTTTCAGTTACTGTTTAAAAATTTTCATTTACAGAAATGTATTCCAACAACACATTATTTTCAGTTAGAGTTTTACAGTTTTCAATTGGTCTTTATATTATTTTAGTTACCTCTTTAACTTTTTCATTTAAACAAATGTATTCCAATCAAAACTTATTCTTTTCAGTTTCAGTTACTAGCATTGCCATTTTTTGGGTTAGGAGAGAGAAAGGTTATTAAAACAACAATGGAGTTATAATAGTGTTATAGTTACAGTCTATGAAGAATAACCAACGGCGGTGGAGGTGTTATAGTTACAGTGTATGAAGAATAACCAGCGGAGGCGAAGGTGTTATGAAGGTGGCGCAGGAGCAGCGGCGCGGCGGCGACTTCGTCTGACGAAACATATTGGGTCAGACAATCTGACCCAATAGTTTCACATTAAAAAGTATATATGTATACATATATTATGGTAAAGCTAGTATATGTTGACAATAATGTTTTAACTCATTATCTTACTGTCATATTGTGCAAGGTGTTAAGATTTCAGAATTGTAGACTTTAAGTTAAAACATTGCAATTACGATATATGTATAAGAATATGGATTGAGGTCTAACACAAGCTTTGTACAACTTGTATTATAGTTGACAAATTGTTTAAATCCTAGCTGCTCAGGTTAAGGCACAATTTTGACCCAATCAAAAAATGAAAATTGATTGAAATCCAAAATAAATCTAATTGACCTGAACCCTACTCGAATCAATCATATCCTGAATCTCCCTAGTCGGACATTAGGTTTGAGGTTAATGTTTTTAAAATGCATATTAAAACAAATCTCAAAGTATGTCAATAAATGATATGGTTAACTCATATGCTCATACAATGGTGATTATTTATAGTCAATATTTAACCTTTGACCAAAGTCTAGATTGAAATATTGTGTTAAGAACAACAAAAGTTCAAATTGGGTTTTGAGAAGCAAAATTTGTCATTAAAGCCCACTTTTATGGTTCAAGTTTGTATTTGTGTTTTGGCCCAAAATCACATTTTACAATTGATTTTTTGTTGTTGATGTGTCTCCATATCTTCATATTATATTACAATTGAAATAGCTATTGAACTCGCAACTTATTCTTTTAATGAAGAAAACACATCTTTGATGTGTTATATTGCAAATGCTATATTGAGAATAATGTATTTCAATGGATATTGAGAGATAAAGATGGTAAATCCCTCCTTTACAGCTAAAAAACATGACGCACACCATATAGGTAAATAATTTAACATTAGCATCAAAAGTGTAAAAATTTCCATACTTCTTATAAAAAGTGTCCAAAATAGTTGTATTAGTAAGTATTGCAACATTTTCATTTAAAGAAAAAGTAGCTTATATTAAAAATAAATTAGTGTAAAGCTGAAGGTTGAATTTAGTAAAATAGTTTTCTTATCTTTGTAATAGTGATGAATATTAATTTTTACTCCAAAAATGAAAGGTATTTTTACTTGATTATAGGAGTATTTCAAAAAGTTACAATATGAGTTGGAATTTGTCAAAGATTAACCAAACAAAAGCATTTACGAAGACAAGTATAAAGTTTTACTTTGAAAAAGTGATTCCATTGATTATGATTACATTGATTTTAACTCCAAATTGAGTTTCATAACTCATAAAGCACATTGGAGAGGAAAAAAAAAACAAATTTGTTACTCAATCATCTCCCATTACCAAGACAATTAAAGTAATTAGAATAAAATCTCTATTACAGTTTTACAAGTTAATTCGATCTAACTTAACAAGTAAAACTCCTTAAAGATAAAGAAAAGTTTAAGAAATGCAACCCCTTGTAAGTTTTGATCCAAAATTTTCAAAGCTATACTACAAGACCAATTGGTCCATGACATAACTAACACTTAATACCTTTAATTCTCAACCAATAAAGCTAATTTTTTTTTTCTTTGAGAAAGGTTGAGTTAGTATTTCCTCCATGTTTCATATATAATCTTTGATAAATTTTGATCTCAATATATTTTCAAAATGCTACTTTCAATTTTATGTCATTTTTCTTATCATTTTTTTTATAAAGATGCTAAACTTTACATTGGCAAACAAAAAACCATAATAGTATTAAATTAGATTAAAGTTAACAACAATTTCACCCAATCACAAACTAGCCACATGCAAATATGCAATCAAACCCTTTTTTTATATCACATCAAAGCATAATAACATTACTACAATTAACACAAAAGGAACCAAAAAAGGGCCCATCTATAAATACAATCCACATTCTACTAATCTACTCTACTTATAAAAGCCTCACTCTTGAGCATGCCTTAAAATTCCTTTTTTTTTGCACTTTCTATTCTACTATATTCTAAATTAAATTCCTCTACCAATGACAAACTAAAGTTAAAAAAATCAAAAGTTAAAGCAAACTTTAAAAAAATAAAAAAGAAAAAAAAATGTTGTCACAATAAATTAACCCTTCATTTTTCCTTTTTCCTTAAAGGCAAAATGTAACAAACAAACTAAACAACAACAACATCATCATCATCATCATCATTTCTTTCACTCTACCATCTCCACCCATTGAATTTACAATCCTACCCTTCCACTTTTTTAACCACTACACTAATTACTTAGTTAGCAAACTCCATCTCAATTCAAGTCTTCTTAGGACGACCTCTACCTCTCTTTTCTCCACCAGCCGGACTAGCAAGCCCGGGCCCGAGCCCTGGCCCATCATCACCTTGAACACTCTTCTTGGGCCTACCACGTGGCCTACCAGTAGGGCCCGACTTATTAACCTTAGAAGAAACAGAAAGAGCATCTTTGGACTTAGGAGGCCTTCCTCTGGGCCTAGGTGGTGGTGGGACCACTCCAGGTGGTAAAGCAACTTTGGGCTTTGGTGGACGTCCACGTCCTCTCTTCATGGGTAATGAAAGCCCATTAGTAGGATCCATATCCATACCCATACCCGTATTATCCATATCCATATCCGTTTCAGGTTTCAAGATGTAAGTATCATCTTTCAACATCAAGAGTTGACCCGTTTGTTTGAGTTTCTCAAGCGTGTGAGTCACGTGCGTTGCATGTGATGGTGGTAGATCTGAGTAGTTTGACTCTATGAAATCAATTATTGTTTCTTTACTTGTTCCTTCTTTCTCATTTAGCTCCTCAATTGCCCCCATTACCATCTACAACCACAAAAAACAACAACAACAAAATGTCACATTGTTATAATAATACTAGTAATAAATTAATAATAACCAGTGGCGGATCTTGAAATTTTTTGTTTAGGATGCATACCTGAGGGTAATCAGGAAAAGATGAGTGATCTTGGACAGCCATCAAAAGGAGTACTACTACTACACTAGTTGTAAGAGGAGAGAGAGTGGGAAGTGTGAGAGTGAGGGAAAATAGGGGAGTGGGAATATTTATATTTATAATTAAGGTGAAAGAAAGGATTGGATGGGAAAGATGAGAATGGGAGATCGGACGGTTAGGGGGTGTTTGGAGAGTGGTGGAATCGGACGGTAGAGAAGAGGGGGAAGATGGGTTGACACAGATTGATGACATGGCATGGATGAGGGTTTTTTTTGTTTGTTTGAAGTTTGGAAAAAAAGAGAGGAGGATTGTCATGTGCAAATGTAAATGGTGGGGTCTAGGAAAACTGGTTATTCATGTTGAAGTTATATTTCTATGTTTGTGTATGTCTTTGTCGTTTTTGTTTATGATGTTACTTTAGTTCTCTGTTTTGGTATAGCTATAATTGTTTGGGTATTACAAGTATATAACCCATTTGTTAGGCCCGTTCTCTCTCACTATCTACAACATTGGATGTTCATTGTTCACCGTTAAATGTGTTCGTATATTGCAAGAGTTGGGCGCCTAGCGTGCTATATCAGGCCCGCAGACGGGCCAAAAAATATTTGAAAGTAGTCTCGAGTTTGTGCCAACTTTTTTAAACAAGAAATTATAGACGTCTATAATGAACTCTACCACTCTATTTTTTTTGCAATTTCTATTGAAAATAAAAGGTAATCCAAATAATAGTAAGTTTCTCTTTCCTAATTTTTTTTGTGTGGCGGAGTCAATTTCAATTGACTCTACCATATTGACGCCAACACCATAGTTACTTGTGATGTCTTGTCACGTCAGATTAATTAATCCATTTAGAAATTACATTCTATTTTGTTGACCATTATGCTTGTGTTGATTTTGAATATGATGATTATATTTATGTATGATTTATGACCCATGAAAATGGTCAGACTGGCATACCCTCCCATGCCTATTTCTCTCCCTCAAACCCTATCCTCCAACTTGTTAATTATCACTGGTGGTTTTTGCTTGTAAGACCAATTTTCATATAGTTTCTCATAGAAAATAGTTCACCCGAATTAGATTCTTACAAAAGAGTGATGACCATGTCACCCACTATTGTACTTCGGCAATAGTTCCTTCTTCTCTTAGTGTTCGCATTAGTCGTATGTACATCTTTTCTTCCACTACCATAGCCCTGATCATCACTTGTTTTCACTAGGACTTCGACTACTAAGGTCTTGCTCTTTTAGATTGAATTACAGGAAATTATGTTCAATTAGTTCCCTCTCATAGTTATCCCAGATAATTCATGTTGTGTTCACTCAGTCAAAACGAAAAAGAACTTAGACATAATTCGATAAATTCTGTCAAAATTATATACTACATTATGATAAGTTGCAATGATCAAGCTTTTTTCCATTTGTAAAAAAAATAAAGGTATTTCCACTCGTAAAATGATATACTCTCAAAGTTTAGAATTCTAGATAATATAAGGACTTTCTTTTTCTTTTCTCAATGCAAAGAGAACGACTTACAATAACATTATTGTTTTTGTATAACATAGAAAAAATAATTATAGATTATATATTTTATCAAACTCAATCGCTCCTAAGTTAAAGGAAGTCAGTCTAATAAACAGTTTTGGGGGGCGAAGAAAAGAGAGAGAGGTGGTACGAGTTGAAATGTTGAGGAAAGGGGGGAAAGAATGAAAGATAAATCCACAAATATTAGTTGCTTCTTAAATAGTGATTAAAAATTTCCTGAAGGTGTGTATAACTGAAAATCAAGCCCTCCTCAAGTCTATATAATCACTAAAAGGCCAATTCGCGACTGGTGAGTCTTGTTTTGAGGTACCTCGTGTACCATGGAATTGGGCACCTTTCCATCTCTAAAATTAGGATTTTAAATTTAAAAACTTGCATTATCATTCCATGGTTTATCCGTGTTTGGTTGACCTTCATGCAACATACGTGAATTATAGTCACGTTTATGTTTCTAGGACTATACTCACTTTTATCATGCACATCTCAGTTTATTGTTTAGGTTCTTTCTCGTATTATCCTATGAAAAATCAAATATTATGTCAATTTATCATATCATAGTATGAAGTATACTTGACTACATCCTCTTAACCGCAAATCTGAAACATATGATTGAGTTATGGTCTTGTATTTTGAGTTGTTAAATTTGGAAATAAGAACCTAGGCATATGCTTAGCCGTATAGACTGAGTAAGTCTTTTAAACATGAAAAGGGTCAAAATAAATGTGTAAAGTATTTAAGGTCTGTTCTCTTAGGCATATAATAGCTGAATTGAACTGAACTGAACTAAAAATAAGGTGGGGAGAACAAGTCCTTAAGATAAACGAACTAAGAGGGTTGGGCTAGGTGTTAGGCAGTTTAAGTCAAGTCGATTTCATATCAATGATTTCCTAATCATTTATTATCATAGTCAAATTTACAGTGAGAGGTATCAATCCGACAACATAATACCGAAACCGGTCGCAAACTTCGCACGACTCAACCCCTTTTCTAACCTTACCTTTACACTATAACAACATACTATATGATTATATCCACTAGTTGCGTGATGCACAATAAATTCATTTTCCATTTTAGTGTAATCACTCTCATAACTTTAACGTGGATCAACAAGTAATAATGTCATGACTATACTCTTTCACCTCTCCTATTAAAATATGGTATCAATTGCGCTAACTAAGGTCGTTCTTAAAAAATTATTCTCTTTCAATGTATCGTGTTAAGGAGCAAAATGTTTGTGATTTGAGGTTTGATGATACCTCTTTCACTCTTTATTTTTACAAGGCATTTTAAAGTGAGATATAATATGAAACCATGTGTTACATGGTACCAATGCAAGTTACTTGAAATAATGGAGGATACACATGGCAATGTTTCAAGGTCACTACAGAGAAAAGAAAGGGAAAGTAAGGGCCAACTTTTTAAAACCGAATTGAATTGCATAAAACTATACTGAAATTATTTTCACTAAAAACCATGAGAGAAACTCAACACAATAACACCGAAATAACTTGAGCTGAACTTATTTGAATTGAATTTCCATTAAATCAGTCAAAAGAACAAGCCTGAAAGGAGGGTGCAATAATGAATCGTGTTACTATTCCAGATCGGAACATAACAACCCTCTTTAGTACCAATTACCAAAACTCTGATATTGGGAGAAAAATAATTTTGAGTACTTTGTTTATCGTGCTCTAATAATTTAACTGATAATATCATTATTTTTAAACATTAAGTATTGAATTACGAACAACCTTATCAGAAAGTTGACCCTATTAATACTCATGTTAACAAAGTTAAATTATTTTATAATGTCATACGACCAATGTTTAAATATGAATTCCTGAAACTAAACTTCGAATTTAATTTTTTCTTCCCCCAAATATTGTCTTTCCTCAATTAAAGGCACACTAAAACGCCACTAGTCCTAAACCTGTCAAAATTCGATCTAGTCCGAAACCCAACCCAAAAATAGTGGGTTTTGAACACAATTTTTTTGACCTAAACCCGATTGTATCCGAACTCTAGAAAACCGTGTTTACCCGACTGGCCGAAAAATCATTATATTTGTAGCAATAATATGAAATTATGGGAATTTTATTGCTAAAAATAGCTTCAACTAGAGTATTTGGTTCAAAAAATAAATTTTGCTAAATGTGGACGTAATTTCTGTGGTCAAATTCAACAGTAAATGACTATATTTTATATAACTTACTATTTCCAACATATATTATGTATATTTTGTTATATATATGACCAAAAAACTAAATGAAAAAAAGACCAAATTCAAATCCCTTACCCCTTGGATCAACCCGAAATCGAACACATTACGTCTTAAACAAAGTTTATTTAACTCAACCCAAAAATATTTTATTTTGACCGACTGACTGACCCATTTAACAGGTCTAAATAGTCCAGAAGTCCACAAGAGGGAAAAAAAAAACACACAAAAAGCAATAAACTTAAACCCTTGAAAAACCCCAAAACCCCAACCTTGCGCAAACAACGACACCAGCGGAGGAGAGAAATGCAGAGCCACCATCTCCGCCGTGCAATCCACCGTCTCTCCTCTTCACTCTCTCTCTCCCAATTTCCCAACCACCATAAACCACCACTTTCTCTCTCCTCTTACTCCATTCCCAAACCTTATTATTCATTTCCAACTCCAACATCATTCATCAACAATAATACCATCACCAAAACCCCTAAATATGTTCATACTAGTACAAATGACAATACCCATAATTCAAATTTGTTCAATAATGGTGAAAAAAGTGTTAATTTAGGTGATCATGAAGTTGGGTCTGATGGGTGTAGTCAGAAATTAACTGTGACGGATGCTTTTGCTGCAATTGAATTAGCTCTTGATTCTGTTGTTAAGATTTTTACTGTTGCTAGTAGTCCTAATTATTTTCTTCCTTGGCAAAATAAATCTCAGCGTGAAACTATGGGTTCTGGTAAAATTTCCTCCTTTTTATTGATTTATTTTCCATTTTCTGTTTGGTATTCTGTTTTAATGTGAGTAGTAGTGTTACTTTATTTGCGAATCGCTCAAATGTTATAAATGTAGCCCATTATGGCCTTTAATTCGCTTGCCTTAGTTCGCAATTTGAAGGGGGTGGGGCTTGATGATTGTATGAGTTTTCATGGAGCTCAATTTGCAATGGAAGGTAGCTCATTATTTTCTAGATAGTGCCCTTTAAGAGTTTGGGGGTAGTCTCTAATTCGCCTTTTGAATTTGCAATTCGCCCAAAATGGCATATATTCGCTTGTCTCAGTTCGCAATTGACAGGGGACGGGTTGTATCTTGTTAGAATTGAATGAGTTTACATGGAGCTGATTTTGCAATGAAAAAGAAAATTGAAAGTTCTCTTTTGTAATATATTACCCTTTGGGAGTTTGTGGAGTAGAAAGAAAAAAATCTTGATTTTTTTGTGAGAAGATTATAGGGTGCGTTCTCTTCACCAGAATTTATCTGAATTGAACTTACTAGACCTAATTGGACCTAATCACCCATGATCCCCCCGTGTTCACATAATCACACCTGATTGAACCTGATCAGACCTTAAACTTCTTTTGTTAAGGTGAAGATAACCACCCTATAGTCTAGGTTAGGTTTTCACACCTTAATATCTTGTCTCGAAGACCAAATGGTGTCAATGTGTCATGAACTTAGCTTGCTGCATCCATTGAATGACATTGATTTCTTGATTCTCTCAACATTTAGTAACTGAATCTATTACTAATGAGTAAATTTCAATCATGACATGATTTTCATGTAGGGTTTGTTATTTCCGGAAGAAGGATCCTGACTAATGCTCATGTGGTGGCGGATCACACATTTGTGCTTGTTAGGAAACATGGCTGTCCTACCAAGTATAGAGCAGAAGTATTGGCAGTTGGACATGAATGTGATTTGGCTATCCTAGTTGTTGAAAGTGAAGAGTTCTGGCAGGGTATGAACCATTTGGAACTTGGAGTGATTCCATTCCTGCAAGAAGCCGTAGCTGTTGTTGGATATCCCCAAGGTAATGTTACATAGTGAATTAAATCAGACTAAAGTATGTTTGCGTTCCATTGGATAGTCATAAATTGGGGTTTTCTGCAGTTTGGACTTTGGAGACTTGTCATATATAATTATTCAGGCTTATCAGCATCCAGGAGAACTATCTCCTAAAGAGTGTTGTAACATTGAGCATTTGATTACCTACATGTTAGATTTGAAAGTTGTGTTAAGAAAAGATTTGGCCTCTCTTCTGCTGTTGATAGTATATTGACTCTTTTGCAGGAGGGGATAATATATCTGTAACAACAGGAGTTGTTTCCAGAGTCGAGCCAACACAATATGTACACGGGGCTACTCAGCTCCTGGCTATACAGATTGATGCCGCTATTAACCCGGGAAATAGTGGAGGCCCAGCAATCATGGGAGATAAAGTTGCTGGAGTAGCTTTCCAGAACCTTTCAGGTGCAGAGAATATAGGGTGAGTTAATTCTGTCATTCTGTGTAGCTCTATGTTACTCCGACACCTTCATTTACCTCAAAAATCGGGTGTCGTGTCGTGTCCGACACGACACTTCAGTTGGATACTTCATTTTAAACTAAAAACTTGACTTTTTTCTACAAAATAGCCGAGTCGGACACTTGGACACCCGTATCCGAGTAGACACTCAAACCGTGTCTGAGTAACATAGGTGTAGCTGCTCTTGGACGAGGCAATTTAAGCTATTTGGGCCTGCTGATATGGGGTTAATTCCTCCTTTGCCCGTCAACTAGTATACTGAAGGTGTTTCTTCTGTTGTTACTTATTCTTTTCCTTATTTGTGAATTTTCTTTTGCAGTTACATAATTCCTGTACCTGTCATAGCACATTTCATAGCTGGTGTAGAAGAACGTGGTAAGTATGTGGGTTTCTGTTCTTTGGGTTTGTCGTGTCAAGCAATGGAAAATCAGCAGTTGCGAGAGCACTTTGGGATGTGCCCTGGAATGACAGGGGTACTTGTGAGTAAAATCAACCCAATTGCTGATGCTCACAAAATTTTGAAGAGAGATGATGTTGTTCTTGCATTTGATGGTGTGCCTATAGCCAATGATGGTACAGGTAATTTTTTTGTGTAACTTTTGGCATATTATAATTTAGAAAGCTTGTGTTTGTCCACGAAGTTCGTGAGACATCATATTATAAATATGAGGTTAAAAGAAGGGGGGGGGAGAAATTTTCTTCCTTTTGAGTCTTGCCTGTTCCCTGTTAAACAAGTCTTTTGAAAAGTTTCACTTTCTTCTGCACCAACAGGAGTGTGCTGAATATTTTGCCTTCTCTGACATTCTGAAATGTTTACTCCAATGGTAGTTCCTTTCAGGAATAGGGAGCGAATAACTTTTGATCATCTGGTCTCCATGAAGAAACCAAACGAGAAAGCTGAGCTAAAGGTGTTAAGGGATGGCAAAGAGTGTAACTTCTTGATAAATGTCCATCCTGTAAGTCAGAACCATTCTGGTAGTGATTCTTTATGATGATATGCTCGCAGCAGATATATAATCACTCGTATGAACATGAGAGGAGTACACACAAATGCATGTAGGTGTATACATGCACACATGAACACATAAAAGGGATAGATAACTCACTGTGACTCTGTGAGTAACTTATGATTATAGATGGGTTGCTTTAAATACTTCAATACTGCTGTAATATGATGATGGAGCATGCCTCACGAATAAAAAGAGCGATGAATAACCCTTTATTTAGAGAAGTAGACAAGTAGTGACCGGTTAGGGTACTCTATTGTGTTTTTTCTGTGTATATACATTTATGCATCAGATATATTATATTCTGGCAACACTGATGATATAATGCATGTTGCCTCGTATCTTTTTGCAGTTGCAACCGTTGATTCCTGTCCATCAGTTTGATAAGCTTCCCAGTTACTTCATATTTGCTGGTCTAGTCTTTATTCCACTGTCTCAGCCGTACCTCCATGAGTATGGAGAAGAATGGTATAATACCTCACCTCGTAGATTGTGTGAACGTGCACTCAGAGAGCAGCCGAAGAAGGCTGGCGAACAGTTTGTCATACTATCTCAGGTATATTTCGACCAAAGAGTCAAAAACCATGAAGATGTTTTTGGTCTCAGACTGCCCCGATTGGATACCCCTGTAGTTTATCTTACCCGAACCCTGCTATTCTTGCCCACTCCCTTGTTTGCCATTAAGAAGACCTTTTAAGAGTTCGGTGGTTTATAGGTTGATAATATATTCTACTTGGAAATATATCTGAGGATCGCATTCAGGCAAAGCCCTAAAATGCAAGACCAAATTCTGCCGTGTATTGTTGGAAGACAAAAAATTTCAAACGCGAGGCAATGACTGTCAGGTTATGGGTTGAGCTGTTTTTTTGTTATAAAGAAAACTTGCAATAGGTTTTTGTGGTTGATGAGAACACGAGATGCAGAAACAGGGAAGGTAACTCTGCTAATTGATACATATTGTGAAAGACTTCTGTAGCTTACGTAGCTTACATATCAATGCCTGGTATTATGCTTCTTGGGTACAGGACATCACATATTGAAGAACTCCTAGAACTTAAATAGTGGTATGCGAAGAGACCCATAAAGGACCCACTCCCATTGCTCTTATTATATCTCTGATTTGACGTGAAGACGTGTATTCTGTCAATGGAGAAAAACATTTGTAGTCATTCCAAAATTTGGTTATCTGTCCTCTCAAATCTTTTTTGATTCTCTTTCATGATAACCCTTAGCAAACCAAACCAAACCAGACGTAATTGACCAAGCCTTCATCAAAACCCGTCACCTACCTGATCATTGCAAGATTTGGTTGTCTGGCCTCTAATCTTTTCGCTTCTCCCTCATAGTAAACCAAAGCAAACCAAACTAAATGCAAACAAACCCAATGCACAGACCTTGGCCAAAACCTTAAACTATCCAATCCCTTTCTCTTCCTTGCACCCTCTCTTTTGCATGAGTATAGTCTCAGCTGTTAAATTTTCTACCTTTGAGCAACTCTTCATTAATGGCGTAGCTGACACTGCCTTCTCTTTCAGGTTCTGATGGATGATATTAATGCAGGATATGAGCGTCTTGCAGAATTGCAGGTACTGTGAAAATCATTCTGTTTTTATGAACGTGGCCAAATAGTTGATGAACTTCGCTTTCATAATGCTGTTATACCCAAAATAAATCTCTGATGAGATGTCAGTGATTTTTCAATATTTCTTTAGTGTTTTTCATACATGTCTAATACTTGCTTGATTCAGAAAATATTGTGGCGTGAACTTTTATTAAAATTCATGATTTGCAAAATGTATACAGTTCTATTATAGGTTTCCTGTTGTGGCGAGAAGGGCGCAACTCTCTTTCAGGAAGAATGCCATTGTATTTGATTGATCAAGATGGAAATTCATGACAAATTTTTGTGTGTATGTGAAGAGTTATATCTTTTGCATGGTTACTACTTACTACCACTCTTGCTGTCACTCTTGGTATAGGAGTTGCATTCCATTGTCCTTATTAAAAAATCCTTAAGTTAAGATCCTTCAGATTTTTGGATAGATTTCTAGGAGAGTAGGGGAGAGATGAGAGGGAAGGTACAGAAAGAGACTAGCAAGAGACTACCCACCTTCCCCTGCTCACCCTAGTCAAATTGCTTTTATGGTTTTTCATGTGGCAACTTCTCACGAAATGAGCATTTTCACTAGGCGAAGAATTACTTGTGGTTTGGCAACTTCATTTCAGAAATGAACTACTTTTCTCCTCCTTCCCTTAGCCCAGGGCAAATCCTATCCAAACTAAGGCAAATGGATCCCTCCCTCTGCCGCCCCTCATGTCCCTCCATATTCTTCTAATCAAACACACTGTAAAGGAAGGGTAAGGTTAATCTTACAATAACTGGAAGGCGAAGCTCTTTGGCTAAGGTCATGTATTGAACAAGTTCAGCTTTGACTTTTTAGAGTTTTGGAGAGGAGAAAACAATTCTTGAATGGGAGAGCTTTAATTTAATTAATATGCTTCTGTAAGCGCTAGGAATTTACATACCGTACCTTTTGATATTCCTCAGTTTCAGCATCTGACAAAGCTGTATGTTGATCAGGTGAGAAAAGTTAACGGAGTGGAGATCGATAATTTGAGGCACTTGTGCCAGCTTGTAGAGGACTGTAAAGAAAAGAATTTGAGGATTGATTTGGATGATGATAGAGTTATTGTTTTGGATTACCAAAAAGCGAAGCTTGCAACATCTCGGATTTTGCAGCGACATAGGATACCTTCTGCTACATCTAGTGATCTCGTTGAGAGTGAAGAGGAACAAACTGTAGCTGTATCCCAGACATGAGACATATTTTTCCTAGTTTTGATCTTAGGACTTTTGTATTACCATATTTTGTGTAATCTGAGTCCATTTTTATCATTAATTGTATTGATATTATTCATCACTTGATTTCCTTAGGTTCTCTCATTCTAAATGTTCAAGGTAGTTAAGGTAATTCTTATATTTTACTATCATATTCTGGCTTATTGCTTCCAAGTTGAATGTGATGATATTTATATGGAAATGTTGTTTTATCTACCGGACAAGAGGTATATTGACTTGTTTTATGTTCGGCTTTGTGAACATTGCCTGTTAGGGAAAGAATGTCGTTATATTTCTATGTTTAATAGAAAACCGTTAGCTAAATTGCCTTATACTATCTCTTTGTTAGTAGAAAACCGTTAGCTAAATTGCCTTATACTATCTCTTTGTTAGTAGAAAACCGTTAGCTAAATTGCTTTACACTAATACACTATCCATATTTGATACTAAGGAGTGATAGTATTTGGATATCTTTGGGACGTGCAACATAATGACAATGGTGTAATACCTCCTTTCAATCTGACGATTAGTTAACACTTGTCTTCTCACGTTTATTCAGTACATAATATACCATCAATACTCGAGGTGAATGGATTACCGTATTCCCGATTAACATGAGAAGGTGAGAAAGAGATGAAACTTGCTAGATCCTATTTTATTGTATGTTTGTATATAAACAAGTTAAAAGTGTCTCATTTCTTTTTAAAAAAAATATAGAGGTAGTATAACTGTATAAGTGTATAACATAATCTTTTACTCATATATTCTCGCTTCTTGAGTATGTTAAAAAATTTGATGTATTTTAGTATTTATGTTTATATTAACTACTTTAAATAATAGAGTTATTATACTAGTTACTATACCCTATAAAAATAATAATATTCATTAAGATGCATTTTCTTGTTTGAAGTATTTAAGATACATGATTAAAGTAACATCTCCCAAATTTATTTTATTTATTCAGTTTCCATCAATCACTTAAATTTTTCCAGCATTATCTTGAATTTAAAAGAATGGGGGCAAGGTGGAACTTTTTTAAAAGGGGTTAGAGAAGAAACTATTTGAAACTACCAATATTGTCGTCATTGTCTTAAGACTTTGAGAAATGAAAGATTATTTTTGACCATGTCAAGGTGGCTTCAATTTCCACAACCAAATTACATTGTTACATACAAAGATAGCACTAAATATAGAAAATAAAATTTTATTTCTTAATTACAATTTATTAATAGAAGAAATTAATAAGCCTTTTAGGACATTATTGCAACCGCAAAATTAAAAAGGAAAAACAAACAACAAAAAAGATTCATGTAATACTAATCTTAGGTTATTATCCATTAATAGGAAATAAATAATAAGAAAAACCATAATTAGGAAGAAATAGAAGGTGAAGCTTAATATTAGGAATATCTTGTGTATAAGAAGATGAAGGGTGATTAGCAAATATTGAGCTAACAAGCCTCAAGCAGGCTCTCTTACAAACATACAATATAAATTTACATCATTCTTTTGAATAATTTCAAGGGAGGCCTTTAAGATCTTTTCTCTTGTTAGCTCTCTAATCTTAGTGTAATTATGGGAAAGATAACACTAATGACCTCCTCATTGTTACCATGGTTACTCTCCATGGTTGTTATGATGGTTCGGGCTGAGGATCCGTATTTGTTCTTCGAGTGGAAGGTTACGTATGGCACCCTTTCTCCCCTCGGAGTCCCTCAACAAGTTATTCTCATCAACGGACAGTTTCCTGGCCCGAACCTCAACACCACCACCAACAACAACGTCGTTATCAACGTGTTTAACAACCTTGACGAACCTCTCCTATTCCACTGGTTCGTAGTCTTTGTTATACACATGTTTCACCGTGAATTTTCCAAGGCAATATTCATCGCTACCAAGACATATAATTTGATCGAGGAGCTACATTGTTGTACTACCAACTAAAATTAATTGCCTAGGCAACGATGAATATTGACTTCGATATTGATATTTGTTTTCAAATTTCATCTCTTTTAAAAAACTAACACCAGAAACATGATAACCAGAAAAAAACAGTTTCTTGTCGCTAGCTTTCAAAACAAACATGATTATATTTTGAATTTATTCGGCAATCTATATGGTATGACTTTTAATATATGAAAACCGAAAATTGGCAGGAGTGGTATCCAACAGAGGAAGAACTCATGGCAAGATGGTACACCAGGATCAATGTGTCCTATCCTACCAGGGACAAACTACACATACCGTTTCCAAGTGAAGGATCAGATTGGAAGTTACTTCTATTTCCCATCCACTGGCTTCATGAGGGCTGCTGGAGGTTACGGTGGTCTTAGAGTGAACAGCCGTCTTTTGATCCCTGTCCCGTTTGCTGATCCTGAGGACGACTACACCGTCATGGTTGGAGATTGGTACAAGGAAACTCACACTGTCCTTAGGAAACGCCTCGACAATGGCAAGTCCCTTGCTAGGCCTGATGGCATCCTTATGAACGGTAAGACAGGTAAGGTGGGTGATTCTAAGGAAGAGCCTCTCTTCAACATGAAGCCAGGAAAGACTTACAGGTACCGTATTTGCAACGCTGGGATGAAGAACTCTGTCAACTTTAGAATCCAAGGTCACACCATGAAGTTGGTCGAGGTTGAGGGATCTCACACCGTACAAAACATGTACGATTCCCTCGACATCCACCTTGGCCAGTGTTACTCTGTGCTCGTCACTGCTGACCAAAAGCCTAATGACTACTACATGGTTGCATCCACCAGGTTAATTCAACTCTTGCACATACTATGACTATCTAGTCTTTAATTATATGGTTACATGCTAACATTGTAAATTATAGGTTCACCAAGTACCACCTACAAGCAACAGGCATAATTCGTTACGAAGGAGGAAAGGGAGTACCATCGACAGTCCTTCCTGAGGCACCCGTAGGATGGGCGTGGTCCTTGAACCAGTTCCGATCCTTGAGGTGGAACTTGACTGCTAGTGCAGCCAGGCCCAACCCACAAGGGTCTTACCATTATGGCCAGATCAACATCACAAGAACCATCAAGTTGGTAAACACTGCTGGCACCGGTAGTGGAAAGCTTCGATATGCCATCAACGGCCACTCCCACACTGATGCTGATACCCCATTGAAGCTCCTCGAGTACTACCAAGTCACCGACAAGGCATTTAAGTACGATGTCATCAAGGATACTCCACCATCCAACATCGATACCTTGGATAAGTTCACCACAGGGCCTAATGTTCTAAATGCCACCTTCAGAAACTTTGTTGAGATCATCTTCGAAAACCACGAAAAGAGTATCCAATCCTGGCACTTGGATGGCTACTCCTTCTTCCCTGTCGCGTAAGTACATTATATAAAATCCTATTCCCTATATTTGAATACGTATGTACGTGTTTTGTTAACTGGGACACTTTTCTAACGTACACTATATTTACGTAAAACAGGATCGAGGTAGGGGAGTGGACCCCAGAGAAGAGGAAGAACTACAATCTTCTTGACGCGGTGAGCAGGTACACAATCCAAGTGTACCCGAAATCATGGGCCGCAATCATGCTTACATTCGACAACGCAGGAATGTGGCAGTTGAGAAATGAAGCCCCAGAGAGAGCACACTTAGGACAACAGATGTATGTGAGTGTTCTGTCTCCAGAGAGGTCACTCAGGGATGAATACAACCTCCCAGATAACTCCTTGATCTGTGGTGCTGTCAAGAACATGCCTAAGCCTCCACCATACAGCATCTAAATTTGTTAAAATAAAGTTCACAAAATAGCATTTCTTGTTACTCTTGATTTTTAATTTTTATTTGTAATTCCAAAGTGTGTTTTTGGATAAATGTTATATTTTTTTTTTCATGGGAGAATTTGGAGGTGCCATTGGCATCAATTGAGTGAGGCATTATGTTGTATCTGTATTAGTCTTGGAGGTATTATTACATTGTATCAAACAATGTTGTAATATCAACACCCCCCCAAAAAAATACACACAAAATTGTCCAGTATAGCATCTTCTATGAATAAATGCTAAATTTTTTCCATTTTCTTGTGATAAATGTGTATATATACATATATATAAAATTATATTACATCTAAGTTTTCTGTTGATTTCAATTTTGAGTAAAACTATTTATTATGGATGTATACTTCACTCATACTTCAAAGCAATGATATCAGCTACCACTCATCAGATTCCAACAAAAGTATTTGATGCTTCAATATTTCTATACATGAACAAAAAGAGCCTAATATGGGATCTTACACAATTTTCTTTCTAGCCCCTTCATTTTCGTCTTCATTGTTGTGCATAGATAACAATCAAAGTCGAAACAGAAATTTCAAGCAATAATGAACACATAGAAAATCTATCAAAGCAAGTATTTCAAAGCACACAAGAGAAATATCAAGAGCTAAATGGAACTCGCGTCCCTGCAAAAACCCCGCCAACTACACAATAGTGCTCGCTACCAACAACGTGAGTCAATCCCAACTCCCACCCGGAACTGACTCACTGAAAACAATATACACAACAATGCCTGAGCATAGTCGTGTTAGGAATATTATTACGATACTAAATACATATTTAACATCTTCACGATATAGTATTAGTATATTAGGATATAATATTATCTTACGAACATATTCCTAACAAGTCCTCAAGGAGGCTCCTGCTGGCCGCTGGCCTTCTGTTCAAACTTCCCTAACTTTGCCAAGACAATAGTAAGAATTTCCCCCAACATTCATAATAATTTAAACTACAATATCATTGAATGATGAGAAAAACCTACACACTTCTTTTTAGTGGTTATATTTTAGTATTATTAACGGTTTAACAATATATTTGTTTGACCATTAATATCTTTAGTTGCTGAAAAATTTACATTGAATTATATAAATCTTATATTAGTAACCTGTTGATTATATTAGTAAGAATCCACAGTCAAATTTCATTTTGATTACAAAAGTGACGTGGAACCATTACATAAAATGGACATATTACATAGAAGAGATACCAATTTTGAAAAAAAAGTTGAATAAGAAAGAATTTGTGAGGATATGTGACTCTCATGTTAAGATGTAGACATATAGTTATGCTTTATTTTAAACTAGTTATCGACCCATGCAATGTATTATACTCGTGTTGATTATATAGCTGTTGAACTGATGATTTTCAATTTCATATAGAGCCCCACACCCATCAAATTTGCTTCTTTTGTGATGAATTGGGATGCATGTAGACTGTAGAGTAGTGGTGCCTGGTGCGGGATCCCAAATTGAAGGGGAGTAATCAGTGGCGGAGAGAGGGGTGGGCTGGTGGGGGCAGTCGCCTCCTCAAGGTCAATTTTTTTTAATGTATATATAGTATTTGATGTAGTTTAATATTACTAAATATGCTTAGTTTAGTTGGTTTATAATCACAAATTGAGTAAACAACACATAAAAGCGTGGGTTCAAATCTCCATACCACCATTTAATCCGCTTTCATACAATTTAATTTTTCAAATTGTTAATTCTAACACCCTCATCCAAAAATTCCTGGCTCCGCCATTGGGATAAGTTACATTCAAACATTTCAATGGAAGTGTTGTTGGTTTAACTCTTTATTTTTCTCTTGTGAGCTAATAAGTCATTTGGTTGGTAAATGTAGCAATGAAATTATACGCTTTATTGCGTAGGGTTGTGGGTTCAAAAAGAGGCCCCTAGGCCCCAAGAAAAATATCGAATGTGGCGTAATTACTCCTATAATGCCTTCTTACGAGCGTGACCAGGAGAAACCTCATATTGTAGTCACTCTTATAATTCTAGTCTCCTTTTCTATAACTTGGTTTACTACCATTCTATTGCCTTCTTGATAGCACTGATCGAACAAGAACTACTTACCAATCCTCTTTACCAAATAACCCATTACATTATTGCATGATTTGAGTGCATTCACCACAAATGGAAACCTCCACTTGTAGGGTTTGAAGACACCCTATAGATTATTCATTTGAACCATGATTATGTTACCCATCTATAGATAAATGTTTGCTCCTTATTAGTCGTAGTGCATATATGATACATCCATACACAATATAATGAAATCTCAAGAGTGAGCCTAATGAGAATCGAACCCTAAAATACTACTTTCTTCTGATGATCATAGAAGAACGTAGCACGTAGTTCCACCGTTGTTGTTTTTATCATTAATTTATAGATAGAAGTTAATTAATATAATTGGTAAGGTTTTATAAAAGCCAAACATATCCAAAAACGATATATGATTATCATGTATAGTATGGCTCTCAATACAACAAACAAAAATCTACCAATTTATGTACATATGGAATAAGTACAATCAAATTTCAATTTACCAAAAACAAATTTTTTTTATACCTTTGGACAAAATGTTTATAATTTTCAATCTTAGCAAGACAAATTCAAGGCAGTCTCACTAACTTAAAGGGGTCACTTTTTGTTTACACCACTTTTCAGATGATCTTTTTATCTTCAATGATAAGTTAAGACGGATTTTTTTTATAAGCCAACTAGTAGTTTAATGGTACATTAGGAGCCAAATATTTCCAGAATTTTAACAACATTTATCCTAGATTAGTAGGTAATACTGTTGAGTTTTCAATTTCAAAAATAGGACATCAAACGCGTGTAAAAACTTTAGTAACTTTTATTAAATTGGACAGAGAGTCAAGATTATAGGAACCCAAAATAGAAATGCATTGGAAGGGAGAGCTTAATATTAGGGACATTACTAAAAGAAATGCATGTAATTAAATACAGATATTTTTGAGCTAACGAAACTCTTGTTGTAATCACAAACCAAATCACAATTTTCTCTTATATAAATCAAGTATGGCAAGAAATTAAGAAAAAAAAGAGCGATATTTCTCAATAACAAAATAGTATTAAAGATGGGTAAATTAACAATAATTTCGGCGATTTTATCATTACTAATATGTTGTATAATGGTAATGGTAGCACAAGCTGAAGATCCATACTTATTCTTTGATTGGAAAGTTACATATGGTACACTTTCTCCCCTAGGAGTTCCTCAACAAGTTATCCTTATCAATGGGAAATTCCCAGGACCTAATTTGAATACCACTACCAACAACAATATTGTACTCAATGTTCATAACCAACTCGACGAGCCGTTGTTGTTCACATGGTATGTAATTTGGGTCTATTTTTTCGTTTTGATATTATCTAATATGCTGTCGTTTTTTCTATTAAGAGATGATCAAGTATGTATGTTACGAAACATTGTAGTCGATTTGCGAAGCTAATTTCCGATGTAGCCCAATTGACCTAGTCATAGATCTAGATGTGGCCCTATTCCCTAAACACTCACCATCTTGATATTCAGCCCATGTAGCTCGATCTAATACAATTTGACCAGGTTGACAAGGATTCTTTTGTCTTAAAGGTGGATCAAACATGATTCAATATCACTTATAATTCCATCAACTTTTGGGACTTATGTTTTATTATGCGTCATGTTTATTTAGGTTGGTATTTCGACGTGATAATAGGAGTAACATAGGCAAATTAGAAAATTTCTAATGTGTTTTTTCTCGCTTGGAAATTGTCTAGGGTTGGAATCCAACAAAGGAAGAACTCGTGGCAAGACGGTACGCTAGGTACAATGTGCCCGATCCCTGCAGGCACAAACTACACATACCGTTTCCAGGTGAAAGATCAAATTGGTTCCTTCTACTACTACCCAACCACCGGCTTCATGAAGGCATCCGGTGGGTACGGTGGGCTACGAATAAACAGCCGTCTCTTGATCCCGGTTCCCTACCCAACCCCCGAGGATGATTACACAGTACTCATTGGTGATTGGTACAAACAAAGCCACAAGGCCCTTAGAAAGGTGTTGGATAGCGGTAGGTCCCTAGGCAGGCCGGATGGCGTGCTCATGAATGGCAAGCAAGGCAAGGTGGGTGATGCAAAGGAGGAGCCACTCTTCACAATGAAGCCAGGCAAAACATACAAATATAGGGTTTGCAATGTTGGATTAAAGAATACTCTTAACTTTAGAATTCAAGGACACAAGCTGAAACTTGTTGAGGTTGAAGGATCACACACTGTCCAAACTTCATATGATTCTCTTGATATTCATCTTGGTCAATGTTATGCTGTTCTTGTCACTGCTGATCAAGACCCCAAAGACTACTACATGGTTGCATCTGTGAGGTGATCTCATCTTCTTCTTTCTCTGTTTCTTTTATCCGTTGCATCATTTTTCATTTATAGAAGTTGCATATTAATTGTATCGTATTCATTTTTTAGAAGGCAAGATAGTATTTGGAACAAATAGCTAAAAACTTATAATCATGCAATATAAATTGGTCATCATTCTACATACTTCAACAACATAACATTATCCAAATGTGAAAGATTGCTTGTATGTTCCTCTCTCAAATTTTGCCACGACAGGGACGAGGGAACGTCTGATCCTACTTAATAATGTTTCACTAACAAAATATCCATATAGAACAAATAGTTTGCAGTACTTTCTTTCAAAAATTTGACAATTTGTTCCTACTTTAGTATTTGAAAATTTTATTTACATCCACTAATATATTATTCTGGATGCGTCACTGCACCACCCATGCATCAACAATATAACGTACAATTAGACTAAATGTCTAGCATTAGTGGATGCATGTTTAAGGCCACCCATGAACTATGCAATAAAATCTAACATTTTACATCAATTCATATTTTCCCTTTGCTCGTAGGTTCACCAAGTACCACCTCCAAGCCACAGGGAAACTCCGGTACGAAGGCGGTAAGGGTCCGGCTTCTAATGTCCTTCCAGAGGCGCCCACCGGATGGGCTTGGTCATTGAATCAATTCCGGACCTTTAGGTGGAACCTAACCGCAAGTGCAGCTAGGCCCAATCCTCAAGGATCGTACCATTATGGTCAAATCAACATCACCCGTACAGTTAAGCTAGCTACCTCAGCTGGCACGGTCGATGGAAAACTTCGGTATGCTATCAACGGTGTCTCCCACATTGACCCCGAAACACCAATGAAGCTCGCCGAGTACTACGAAGCCCCAGCTAAGGTGTTCAAATACGATATAATTGGCGATGAGCCACCGGCTAATGTAGAAAAGCTTGACAAGTTCACCATTGCACCCATTGTGCTTAACTTCAAACATAGGGACTTCATTGAGGTGATCTTTGAGAACCATGAGAAGAGCGTCCAATCTTTTCATATGTCAGGATACGCCTTCTTCCCCGTCGCGTAAGTTATCTACTCCTATTCTTTCACATTAGCCGCAATTTGTTTTTTCACGGTCTCCAATGAACTTAGATTTCACCCTTAACATTTTTAATTATGTAT
Source organism: Patellifolia procumbens (assembly GCA_947645195.1). Taxonomy (NCBI): domain Eukaryota; kingdom Viridiplantae; phylum Streptophyta; class Magnoliopsida; order Caryophyllales; family Amaranthaceae; genus Patellifolia; species Patellifolia procumbens. The sequence goes on from CANSGD010000335.1 coordinate 902,949, forward strand.
CAGCGAAAATATTTGTTAGGGTTGTTACAATATGATAATATGCTTTAACATGAGGTCTTATCGGATAGGACATTAAGGTTTGTTTTACTTGTATAACTTTTCCATCACTAACTTTTTCATCCAGTTGAACTGTCTTTTATTTACCCAATTGTGATCTGACTTGATCAATAAACGCCTATTTAAGAATTTGAATGTCTTATAACAGGATCGAATTAGGGACATGGACCCCGGCGAAGAGGAAGGACTACAATCTAATGGATGCAATTAGCAAGCACAACATACAAGTATACCCAAAATCATGGGCAGCAGTACTATTGACGTTCGATAACGTAGGGATGTGGAATGTAAGGAATGAGTGCATGGAAAGGGCATACTTAGGGCAACAACTCTACATTAGTGTGCCTACTCCTGAACGTGTGCTTAGGGATGAATACAATCTCCCTGATAATGCCCTTCTTTGTGGCATTGTCAATAACATGCCTAAACCTAAACCTTACACGTTATAAGAACCTCGAACTTCTTCTTTTTTCTACTTGTTTTTATTAATCACTTCGGTTGATCTTTCGTAGAAAATTTTTCCTGTTACAATAACACCATCGTATTTGATTGCCGTAATATTTGGAGGAGGAGATAGTTAAGAGACGAATTTCATTGATTAATTCTCCTGAAGTATAGCACAATTAGCCGTGTTATTGTAATACGATACTTTTTAAATGAACTCTTAAATTGTGAATTTTTTTTCAAAAGAAAATAGTAATGTAAATTAGATTAAATGAGGTGTATTGGTACAAAAAAATTCAGAGAAAAAATCGTTGGTTAGACCTCAGACGGCTTGAAAGTGGCAGAAATATCCAGCATAATCACCTAGTGTCTACTCCATTTCTAGGGTTTGGTTATGCTTATACTTGTACCATTCCTTCCCAAAAAAAAAAATTGTGTTTTATTATGAAAATTTTGTAACTCGGAAATGTAATGATTTATTTAGCTTGATTCAATATATTAGATGTAATTCTTTCATAACAGTTGTGTATGTATCATGTTAATGGCCTGATTTAATGCCTGTTTACATAATAAGCCTTAGGAGCAGGTCTTGGACCAGACCACCAATGTGTCGTCCAACTCCCTCTAATACTTTCTCATTCTACTATTTGCATTTTTGGCTATTAAAAATATTAATTACGTATAACAAAAAGCTATAAAATAAGATCATGCAGGATATAATTCCGGTTTTTCTTTTTGACTTTCACGGGCATAATTCAAAATTTTATACTCATGATCAAAGGTGTGCATTGAAAATTGTAAAAACAAAGATATACATGTACATAAATATACACACACTACTTCATATACTTCATATTAAGAAAAAAAGAGCATATGCATCAATTTGACTTAATTTTGATGGGTTTATATGCATTATATTGCACATGGGATAACAAAGGTATGAAATTGCAGCTAAATCCCAAAATCCGTCCTATACTCTTATTATACTGTAAACAATGGACTCTTAGCTACTTAGTCGAAAGCAGAAGCAAGAAAAGAGTATATAAATAAATAAATAATGCTCATTAACCAAAAAAGTGAATCATAATAAATACTACATAATACATAATTCATACATCAACCCATCTCCCTGAGCTGCCTAATTGTACAGATTCCTGAGTCACCAGACAATTATTTGCTAGACTAAATCCTAGCAAGAAAAAAAAAACAGTTCAAGTTACCTGGTGCTCATTACAAAACCTATGATTACTGCTTCCAACCATGCTGCTGATTATGTTTCCTACCCATCATATTTGATCCTCGGCCAGCACCGGAGCCATCAAATGGACCACCTTGTTGGTAATTACGGGCCCCATCATAACCACTAGAAGTTCCACCTCGTGGGCCCGTAACTGGCATACCATTTGGACCATATGCTTGGCCCCGTCCATGTTGCATATAGGGGACACTGCCATAGGCTCTCTCACCACCTTGACTTCCCCGATTAGGACGATTACGAGCCCCACTAGGATTTCCACTCTGTGAATATCGGGATGGTCCTCGTGGGTTTCCGTGATGATGGCCAGGCCCAGAGGAGCCAGGGTGTTGAGAGCCTTGCATGGGATGATTAGGCCCAGCCTGAGTCTGAGCATGAGATTGACCAGACTGCGGAATGGGAAAAGCACGGGAATATGCTGGGGGGTGCTGTTTTTGATGTTTTGCTGCTTCCTCGTGCTGTCTTTGCTTTTGACGTTTCTGTTTTGTCTGGAATTCATGTGACGATTCGTATTTTGGTAAACTGCTTCATCAAAGAATTGCATCTGGTGAGGAACTCAAAGTAGTCACAAGAATCTGCTTACAAGTTGTAGATGGCATCTATAATAAACCTTTGTTTTCTAAAATCATTAAAAGCATACAAACAGCCAAAAACTACTATCCCATGTTAAAATATATGTTCTTGAAATGCTTTATATAACTATATGATTGTTTTAAACAACATATTTCACCAAATAGAGTATACCATGCAGTTAATATAGTCCTGCTTTTTTGACATGATTCAAAGATTTGAAAAAAAAAAGTGCAATGCATGGGAAAGACAACTAGTTAAATTTCCAAGGAAAGAAGAAATGAAGGGACCTCTTAGGATCACACGGCAAAGGATCAGCCCAGAAGTACTCAGCATCAAGTGCTTCATCAGTAGATATCCTCTGAGTCATCATTTATGAAGAGTCAAATACGAAAGAAACATATTGAATGATTGTTTTGTTATTAAGCAAGCTCGAAAGCAAATTACAGATTACAAATAATAAAGTAGATAACGGACATCGAAATCCTCTTTTTTGTATTTCCTTGCATACAAAATCAATCTTAACAAGCCACAACCAATCAATTGTACATGAAAAAAAAAACCTGCCATATCACACCTGTGAGGGATCAAGAGTCAGCATTCGTTCCAACAACTCCAAAGCATGGCGGTCAAGGCTATCACAAAAGAATTGAAAGAGTGATTTTAGTTCAATGAAGCAAATGTACAGTTTCTCAAACAAACCCCACCCAAACTTACAGTCTGAAATGCTCCCGAAGACGCCTCTTCATTGGTCTGTTTGGCTTAAAATTGCTATACCAAGGTAACTTTGTAACCCCAGGCCAGCTGGACTCATCTGGGGTTCCACAAAGCTCGAAGATCTTATTTATTTGCTCTGGCTAAGATATTCAAAAGAAAAACATGCTTAGCAAATATTAGCAGAATGGTGCAGGACCACAGTTTATAACAGTAGGTGCCACATCACATGGCAGGAAAAGCATGAAAGAAGACAATCTATATACTGCTAGGCACTCAGGTTCAATTTCGTCCCTACAGCCAACAATGGCTCCCTACTTATCTAGGAATAGACACTTTCCCCTTTTCCAATCGTTAAAACCCCTTTTACTGTGTTTTTAAAGGTTGGTCTTTGCCCAATCTCTTGTTCAGGGGTCAATCCCAGATTTAATTCCTGTGCATCATGTTTTCCCTATAGAGTAGTGAGACTAGAGCAATCCTCCGAGGAACCAAACCTAAATCTCCCAACCACCCCCCCTCCCTGTCTTCCACCATTAAACAAAAGATGAAAGAATTCATGAACCTAATACCAGTCCTCAAATGGCATATATTTTTTCTTGTCCACAAAGACGCATAAATTTCAAATAATCTGTTTTTTGCAACATAGATGTCAGAACATGTAAGACCAACATTAAATTGCATGACAAGGCAACCTACACTTACTAGGCTTACATATCATGGAAGATATAAGACGTCAAATACAATCTCCTTACCCTTACAAGAAAATAAATAGTTTGCACTATATCCTACATGAAAAGTACAGCAGTAACAAATGAACTTCTTGATTTAACGTATTGACTGAAAAGAAACATACAAGCTATGCTAGTAATATGGTAAAATCAACTGATAATATTTTCAGAAATCAGTACATGTGCTACATTATCAGCTTTTGGAAGAGTTCGATACGTAGATGTCAGCAAGAATATAAGAAGATCGACAAGGAACCAAACAGTACGCAAACATATGAAAGCAACCTCTCATTGGCCAAAGACTAGTATATACCTATAATCAATTTAACCCCCCCCCCCACACACACACACACACACACCCCAACAAAAAGAAAGTGCCTGGAACAATCTACACGTTTGTTCTCAACTTGGCTCTACAGATTACCCAAGCAACTCAAAGAGGACATTGCAACCACATTATATAAAAAACAATGTAGGGAAGAATCTAGCAGTTTATAGACTTGAAATAATTGTTAGCAGTAACGAAATGATATTGCACAACAAAAGGACTCCGATAAATCTTCTAAAACTCTCAGTTTCATAAAGCTCTGTAGCATTGTTGGTTTGTTGCTGTTTCTTTACTTTAATCAGCTTGCAGACCTTCAGCAGTGCTCCATCCTTGAAATGATATCATGAATGAATTGCTTCTAAATTTGGTTTACAAAAAATGATGGCAAATGCCCCCTCCCTAGAGAGTATTAGTTGATCATCTTTTTTTTGGATAATGGTCACAACTGATGGTCGGGTTTAACTTTCTTTTGAAGTGAACCCTCCACCCCCACCCTCACAACCCCTATTAGTGGGCGGGGGAGTTTGCAGCTGATTATATTGATTCTAAGCTTGGTCTATTAATTGTGACCACAGCCCCTAGAGGGTATTCCTAAAAAAATTACACAAAAGGAAACTTTACAGAGACAGTATATGTGGTTCGATGGTTTTCCCTGTTTCTACTTTACCTCATCTTTCCCAGGAATTAATGGTTTTCCATCAAGAAGCTCTGCAAAGATACAACCAACTGACCACATATCAACAGCAGGCCCATACTTCGTGCTGCCAAGTAGCAGTTCAGGAGGTCTACAACAGGAAATCTGCATTAGCAATTGATCTAGGAAAAGAATAGAAGAAATCTAAAAAGGAGTTGTAAGCAAACAAACGCTACCGTGGATTACAATTTATCATTCACTAAATCAACCACATACCTATACCATAGAGTAATAACACGATTGGTAAGATTACTATTCTGCTCATTTGCAAAAAAACGGGCAAGGCCAAAATCTGCAAGCTTTAAAATCCCCTTGTTGTCTATAAGAAGATTTGCACCTGACATTATAAACAAATATAAGATTACTAGTCCATGTACACATGGAGTGTCAGCCAATAAAATAGAATATATGTTCCATCAAAACCTTTTATATCACGATGCAGTACTTTGTTTACATGACAATAGTGGAGTCCCGTCAAAAGCTGTCTCATATAGCACTAGAAGTTGAAAATCAGATCAGCAAACACTTCTTGTTGCTACAAAATCATATAATCTAACAGAAACAGGTTCGGGAAATCTTTATTACCTTGATCTGTGGAACAGAAAATGATGAAGCACAACGGGCAAGACCAGCTAAATCATGATCCATGTACTCAAAGACCATAAAGATGCCACCTTCATATTTATTATTAACAGCAGCTGTAAAGTTCATTTAAGAAAAAGAAAAAACACGATGAAACATTATAGGAAGTGTGCATCACAATCTGAGAAGTGCAAAGCAGAACCCAATATATTTACTTGCCTGGCTTCCCTTGCTCATCCTTCTCTGAACCTGTAAGTACAGGCAGTCAATAAATAATCAAGCCACATATGCATGTAACTAAATCCATAAAAAATTTAAATGAGATATCATGCTGACAGCCAATATATCTCACCTGGAGAAGCCACAATAATCTCTTTTAATTTGACCACATTATCGTGGTGTAGCTTCTGCAGAATCTTGATTTCACGTATGGCTGTGATCGGAAACTGAAACACCAGTTAAGATTGATTATACATCTTGCACCCTAAGACCTGAGCATTGCATAATGAAATTTCAAGTTTGTCAATATTGGAAATCACAAAAACTGCTGTTGCCTGAATGCATACCCCTTCCTTCTCATTTTCCATTCTTATTTTCTTCAAAGCAACAACTTCTCCAGTTTGAATTTCTTTAGCCTTGTATACTTGTCTGCAAGTACGAGATTAAAAGAAGGACCAAAAATTTCAGCCTGCTATTAAGCCTATTATTCATACTAGACATGAAAGGCAAACAGATAAAATATTGCCTTCAACACAAACAAGAATCAAGATGGGTAATAATGTAGCAAAGATGCTGTAAGCCCAAAAGGTCAACATTTCTTGGAAAATCCGGAGAAAAAGCACGCTAAATAACATGGTTTCTATACATACATATATGAGCAGTATCAAGCAAAAATTAAGAAGCCACGCCAATCAACTTGATCAATCACATGGCACAGATGCTACACTCTGCAATCCACATCAAAATCACAGAATCAGTTCTGCAACTAGTTTCCTGGTCTTACATTTACAACCATGAAGGATGTCTTCAACCCCTTTTTTACCAATGCATTTTATGCATGTCTGTAAACCATCAGTGTAAACAAAAAGTAAATACGGTAAAGCTTGCAACATAGTTATAATCGTCATCCTGACAGGACAACTCCACAATGAAAAGCTGATCCTAGAGAACATTACATATAGGGGCTTAATAGCTGCAACACATCATAAGTGGAAATTTCAGGATTATAGGACCACGGGCGGATCCACTATGGGTTCACTAGGTTCAGTACTTCAGTTGAACCTGATGAATATTGAAAAAACAACTACGCAGCTTTAAAAAAATATATATATAACAAAGTTATAGTCCTTCTACATGCCAAAGAAGACAGAAAGAGCCAAGTAGCTCAGCAATTTTCGCTCCATGCTTTACAATTCCTTATGGGACGTCAACCGCGGGTCCGATGCTGTCATCACAAATTCTTTTATTTTTTTATTTTAGTACCTATTCAAACTCATAGCACCCTTGGGGGGCAATTGGTTTGGAGAGGGAGAAGGGTAAGGGATCAAGTACGGTTTTAGGTAAGGACAGGAATCCAAAACCTTCCAATTCCCCTACTAGGGTTTCAATTTTCTTCTTCCACCCTCCTTCTTTCTTCCTTCCCTCCAATCTCTATCGCTTGTGCAGTAGTCTTGCAGGGAGGAAAGAGTGTACAGTGGCATCAAGAAAAATAGTAGAAGGTGATGCAATGGCATGAAGTGGAAGACATGTACCATTGGCCACTGGTCACAGAAGGAAGGTGAAAGTCGGAAAGGGTTGGAGGTAATGCTTTGAAGAGGAGAAAATATGGTTGCTCTTTAAAAAGTAGATTTTATTGTTGTTTCCAATTTATTGATTTTGAATAGCTGGAATTTGGGATGAATTTCAAACCTTGGAAGGAGTGGGAAAAGATGAGAAATTCATCTCAAGAGTCAAGAATGAATCATTCTTGTCCGTTCATAGGAGCAGTTGGGTAAATGCACTAGTTTATAATGGTAAAAAGTAACAACTACCATTATATGTTTACTTCGCAAGATATTGTTTCTATTTTCCTTCACTATCTTTCTCCTTGCAAACAAACACGCTACAATTTGGATGATTCCAAACATGTTGCAGGAGTTAAGAAGCCTATACCATGCAGCCTTTTGTTTTTATATTCTTTTCTCATTCTAGTTTGTGAATAAGAGGCTGCCAGCATTAGAATACTTCTGCCGCTGGGGAGTGTTTTTTGAAAATCGTCCTAGTTTGCTTTCATTTCAATCCTTCTCATTGTCTCTTATCCCCTCCTTTCTTCCAATGAGTATAATTGCTTTCACTTTGTGCCAGTTTGTGGTATTTTCATCCAAAAATTTTACAATTTTCACATAATTTGCTGACATTGGAGCTGGGTAACAAAGCACTTGTCAGCTTTGGCAATGGGCATATGATCTTTAGATTCATCTATTGTCTCATCATTATGATTCTTGGATGTGTATTAGATGTATGCAATTCTTTTGGATATAAATTGAAATGTCTAAGTGTTAAGATGCCTTCAATTATTCCAGCTTTAACCATAGCCTAAAATCTATAAAGCTTCATTCTGTAATAGAACCATTGAAAATTCATATCAAAAATTTTCATAAATCATAACGTGGGTTGAACACAGATGTAACAGCCACTACAGTTCCAGGCGAGGTAACATCGTCGTGCCCCCTTATCAATCCACACCTCTAAAAATTTTGAGCCAATATGAGAAAAACCTCCACAAAGCTATAATCAATAAGTACCCAAAAAACTTAAAATCCATACAAGGAATCCCTGCAGTTGTCCATGTTTAGCTTTCCATTTTTAATAATCTTCCATTTTCGCTCATCAAGCAAACACCACATACATTATGACTTATTTACAGCCCCAAATGATTTATTTACCTATCGATTTGGTCATTACAATATAAGACATTATGTTACATTTCGAATGTGCAGCCCCAAATTCTAAGTTGTCAAATCTATAATTGACATCCCGAAAGAAAACTTTTGGCATTGACTCCGCATATATAGGGGTTTCGACTTTCGGCAGCAAAATTTGCTATACTAAGCCAAGCCCAAGCAAACCCCTCATCAATCTTACCTAATCCCAAATGTGTTCATCATCAAGCCCTTTGAATATCGAATTATCCTTCATTGCTTCCAAGATTCATCTTTTACTTCTATTCCACACTATAACAAACATTCTCATCAAGTAAGCGCCATATATATAACAGTTTCGGCTTTGGGCTTTCGGCAGCAAACCATTTGTTATTCTAAGCAAAACCCAATAAAACCCCCCTTCAATATCATTTAACCTCAAATGTGTTCATCACCCAGCCCTTTCAAGCATCGAATCATCTTTCATTGCTTCCAAGATTCAGTTTTTACTTTGATTCCATACTAAAACAAATTCTCATCAAGTAAACACCACATATATATAAGGGTTTCGACTCTCGGCAGCAAACCCTTTGTTATTCTAAGCCAAGCCCAATAACTTACCTAACCCCAAATGTCTTCATTATCAAGCTCCTCAAGTATCAAATTATCCTTCATTGCTTCCAAGATTCAGTATTTACTTTAATTCCATACTACAACAAATACTCTCATCAAGTAAAAACCACATATATAAGGGTTACGGCTTTCGGCAGCAACTGATTTGACATTCTAAGCCAAATCCAATAAAAAAAAACCTTCAATATTACTTAACCCCAGATGTGTTCATCACCAAGCCCTTCAAGCAACAAATTATCTTTCATTGCTTCCAAGATTCAGTTTTTACTTTAATTCCATACTAAAACAAACACTCATCAAGTAAACACCACATATATAAGGGTTTCGGCTTTCAGCAGCAAACCATTTGTTATTCTAGGCCAAACTCGACAAAACCCCTCATCAATCTTACCTAACCCCAAATGTGTTCATCACCAAGCCCTTCAAGCATCCAATTATCCTTCATTGCTTTCAAGATTTAGTTTTTACTTCTATTCCATACTTCAACAAACACTCTCATCAAGTATGCACCACGTATATGGCAGCAACCCATTTGTCATTCTAAGCCAACCCCAATAAAACCCCTCATCAATCTAACCTAACCTCAAATGTGTTCATCATCACGCCCTTCAAGCATCAAATTATCCTTCATTGCTCTCAATATTCACTTTTTACTTTTATTCCATACTATACCAAACACTCTCATCAAGTAAAAACCACATACATAAGGGTTTCGGCTTTCGGCAGCAAACCATTTGTTATTCTAAGCAAAACCCAATAGAACCCCTCTTCAATCTAACCTAACCTAACCCCAAATGTGTTCATCATAAAGCCCATCAAGCATGCAATTATCCTTCATTGCTTGCAAGATTCATTACTTCTATTCTATACTATAACAAATCCTCTCAAGTAAGCACCCCATATATAAGGGTTTCCACTTTCGGCAGCAATCCATTTGTCATTCTAAGCCGAACCCAATAGAACGCCTCTTCCATCTTACCTAACCCCAAATGTCTTCACTATTAAGCCCTTCAAGCATCAATTATCACTCATTGCTTCCTAGATTTCTGAAGTTTTACTCTTATTCCTTACTATAACAAACACTATCATCAAGTAAACACCACATATATCAAGGTTTCGGCTTTCGGCAGCAACCCATTTGTTATTCTAAGTCAAGCCCCAAAATAACCCCTCATCAATCTTACCTAACCCCAAATGTATTCATCATCAAGCCCATCAAGCATCAGATTATCCTTCATTGCTTCCAAAGTTCAGTATTCAAATCAATTCCATACTATAACAAACACTCTCATCAAGTAAACACTACATATATAACGGTTTCGGCTTTCGGCTTTCGGCAGCAACCCATTTGTTTATTCTAAGCCAAACCCAATAAAACCCCTCATCAATCTTAACTAACCCCAAATGTATTCATCACCAAGCCCATCAAGCATCAGATTATCCTTCATTGCTTCCAAAGTTCAGTATTCATTTCAATTCCATACTATAACAAACACTCTCATCAAGTAAACACTACATATATAACGGTTTCGGCTTTCGGCTTTCGGCAGCAACCCATTTGTTTATTCTAAGCCAAACCCAATAAAACCCCTCATCAATCTTAACTAACCCCAAATGTATTCATCACCAAGCCCATCAAGCATCAGATTATCCTTCATTGCTTCCAAAGTTCAGTATTCATTTCAATTCCATACTATAACAAACACTCTCATCAAGTAAACACTACATATATAACGGTTTCGGCTTTCGGCAGCAACCCATTTGTTTATTCTAAGCCAAACCCAATAAAACCCCTCATCAACCTAACCTAACCCCAAATGTGGTCATCATCAAGCCCATCAAGAATCAAATTATCCTTCATTGCTTCCAAACTTCAGTATTTATTTCAATTCCATACTATAACAAACACCCTCATCAAGTAAACACTACATGGTACAAGGGTTTTGGCTTTCGCAGCAACCCATTTGTTTATTCTAAACCAAACCCAAGAAAACCCCTCATCTATGTTACTCCGACACGTATTTTGTGTCTACTCAGATACGGGTGTCCAAGTGTCCGACTCGGCTATTAGTAGAAAAAAGTCAAGTTTTTAGTTTAAAATGAAGTATCCAAGTAATGTGTCGTGTCCACCCGATTTTTGAGGTAAATGAGGGTGTCGGAGTAACATAGCCCCTCATCAATTAACCTAACCCCAAATGTGGTCATCATCAAGCCCTTCAAGCATCAAATTCTCCTTCATTACTTCCAAAACTCAATATTCACTTCCAATTCAATACAATACCAAACACTCTTGATCAGAAACCCTACTTTTAACATATCAGACAACTAAATCAAAGCAATTAAAACAACTCTATACAAAACTTAACTGAAGAACAGTATGATCGGAACGCATAAATAAAATTCCGAAATAAATTAAGAAGAATAAGAGGAGAAAGAATTACGCGTAAGTTCCTTCACCAATTTGTTCCAATTTCTGAAAACAATCGACGCTTCGTGATCCGCATGACGCTAAATTCTCCAAATTGAGTTGTCCTGCAGCTGCTACCGCCATTAAAATTAGGGTTTGTTGAAGATGAGATAAAAAAAGTGCGTTTGTGAGAGAGAGAGAGGTTGGAATGAAATAGCTTTTTGGCTATGGCAGCACAGTCATGTGAATGCGAGAGTATTGTATTAGCAGAAGTGGTGATGATAGGGATGGCAATTCAGTCCGACTTCGACCCGAGTCCGACTCGATCCGAAGGAAAAAGTCCGATCCGAATCCGAAAACATAAAAGTCCGAATGAAATCCGATAGGAGTTGGACCTTAGGTAAGATCCGATCCGAATCCGACTAGAGTCCGATTATTACTTGTTACCTCGTCAACTAACAGATTAAAAGTACATTTTAATAGAAATAATAGATTTACATTATAAGAAATTAAGTACAACATTAAAATTTTTATATTAAAGATGTGTTTTAGTTGTTTAATATTGTAATTTAATCCGAATCCGATCCGAGTCCGAAACAATCCGAAGGAAAAAGTCCGAGTCCAAATCCGAGAATATATAGTCCAAATCCTAATAGAAGTGTAAAAATCATAGTCCGATTGAAATGGAGCGGACTTGGAGTTTGGTAAGTCCGATCCGAGTCCGATCCATTGCCATTCCTAGGTGATGATGAAAAAGGTTAAAGAAAAAGATAGATTTTTTTTTAATATTATCTTATAAATACATTTTTCCTCTTTTTTTAGATGGGAAAAAATGAAGATTGTGTTAAGGTAAAAAAAAAATAATGTCATATTGTTCTTTGTACAAATGCATAGCAATAAATGCATGCATAAAATTTCCAAACTCATGTATAGATAGCGTTTGAGCAATATTAAGAATTCACTCGGTATTCTCTCTTTGCTTAGTATATTTCTATCTGTTGTTCTCATTCTTCCATAACAAATAGGTAATTTTGAGAAAAAATAATGATAAGGGACATTTAAGAACTTACAAAGATAAGATGAGAACCGATATAAGAGTTATTGAAATTGGGTGATATGTTCTTTTCAACTATTATCCCTTGCTTTAGATTATGTAATTGTTACTAGACTGATTAATAAAATTTAGTTGTTATAAATGTTCCAGATTCTGTCGTAGCTAATTTGTATGTAAAGTAGAAGTTTGTCATATTGATATAAATAGAAGTTTGATAATTAGCAACAAGTATATAAAAAAAAGATGACAAGGGTTTACTTTCTTCAAAATTTTGATACATGTTGCTACTTTTTGGTGAACATCGTAATGTGCGAGCTAAATTCTCATAATTGATACTTTTTATACCATTCCACCACTTTTAGAAAAGACTCGTCTTTTGAATCTATCTCTCTACCTCATATGAAAGTCTTGGATTCACCATGTCCGATGACAATTCCGTGCCTTTTACATCGCCCTCTAAACTAGTTGAAATTGACCAAATACGCCTAATACTAATGTTTGATTATTGGTTATGCATGGATCATATCAATCGTGATAGAAGAGAAGAGGTTAAAAAATTGAACAATAATTATATGAGATGACAAATTAGAAACTAAGAGTACTTCCTTTCTCTCATTTTGAATTTGTCTAAGTTAAACTTATTAGATTTTATTGGACCTAATCATCTTTAATTTTACCTTATTTAATCCTTATTAAACTTAGTAAAACCTAAAAGGTGAAACTAACACATAAGTTACAAATAAGAGGGAAGAAAAATAACACTTCCTTCGTCACGTAATTTTGGAAACTATATAAGTGTCGAAAAAATCTCATGACCATATTCCTGGATTTTAAGGCATATTTTGCTAGATCATAGAGATTAAAGTGGCTGATCAACAGATCATCTAACAAGTTGCACACTGCTCAAATTCAACCAAAGTTCCAAAGAAATAACGAAAGGAAAGGAAAGCACAATTTCTGATTCAATCTTTTCTGTCAGACCAAAAATGTCCTGTTATTTAAGATCTGTAATGTCTGATCCACAGATAAGCTGGAGATACCATAAGTTAACAAGCAATCAGAATGTTTTGCACAATCCAATAGATTGGACTTCAAAGCCTCCACCTCTCTTTTACACAATTTCAAGAGCTTAATCAAATCTCTAATACACGGAAAAAACGCTTCTGGGCGAGCACACAAAGCCTTTAAAGCAAAGAACAAACCTTCCATATCAGCTACCAACTGTTTAACTCCTGTATTAGAGAACTGAATGCCGAGAGAAAGAAGACTGTGAAATGTAAAACGGTCAAGTCCGTCAGCTATACTTCTCCATGTATCCATGAAGTTGTAAGCATTAAGATGTTCTTTGATCAGAAGAAGCTGGCTTCTCAAATTATCAAGCGCCTCAACAATATCATCCGAGATGGTTATATCTCTTTCTGTAGCTTGCTCGAATTGTTCCACGTTATGGAAGTAATAAAATGAGTTATTCTCAAACTGGTGAAGAACATGAGTTATTAACTCCATCACCCAATTGTTCTCCATCTCAACTAAGCTATCAATTTCTTCTTCAAAGAAGCAACAGTGATTTGTTGTATCAACCTTAGGATTGACATTTAGTCCCAATTCTGCAAGTCTTAGCTCCAAAAGATCCACATCATCGCTCCATTCTTGCAATTTGAATTCGGAAAACCTGGCGGCATTGATCAACTGACAGACTGTAACTAGATCTTCTTGAGCGTTCTTATGCCTCGAAAGCAAAAGTTTAAAAAAATGCCAAAGGAACTTTCTGGGTGCTGATCTAATGAACTGTATCCGGCGTGCAGAACCTGGCAAAGTCTGACAGCGATTGATCATTTCCTGTGCTGCCTTAAGAGCAAATTCTGCAGCTGAAGGAGCTTTGTGATCTTCTCTAGTCGAAAGAATGTACTGGTTATTTTCTGTCATTAGTTTGTGATCAGTACACCAAGCTCGTTCATCCTTCAGTTCTTCTTTTAGTTTTTTCCATGCATCCTTTAGCTCTACCTTAGCCCAAATATGGAGCCAATCAGGTCTATCACAAAATATAGAAAATGCTGACATACTACTTGATGAACCCGGGTAAAGATATGTTTCCGAACTAACAAATGTTTGCATACGTTTATCAAATCTAACAATTTCATCAATCAGGTGAAGCCAGGAAGAGACAGCATCTGATTTTGTGTCTTTCTCTTTGTATCTTCCAGCAAGAACGGGGAACACATATTTTCCCAAGAATCCAGAGAGAACTTGCACCATTGCAGAGACCCAAGCTTCCTTAGCACTACAACTGACTAGCCTTGCCTCGTCAATCAGAGGCTGCAAAACATCATCGACTCCTTCAACAAAGTCGTGCGTAATTTTGTAAACAAGAGCAAACATGAGCTCAGGCTGATCAATCCATTTGAGCAGATGCTGCTCAATCCTTGATGCTATAGTTGATACTAGTTCATCAATGGCCCAAAGCCCCACAGTTTCTTCTTTCTTTTGTCCCAACAAAATATGGGACCGTTCTTCCCGCTGCAACTGCACATGCTGCAATGCACAAAGTGCAAGAAAGCTTTGGGAATAGCTTTCTTTCTTCACTCCTTGCATCAGAACTAGGGGATTCGGGATGCCTGTAATCTCACCATTTTGTGTGCTTGATGTTGAAAATTTAGGAGGCCATCCTAGAGAAGCGAGAAGACTGCGGTGATCAGCGATTATCTGAGGCCTAAGCACACCCAAAGTCTTGTCCACTCTGGCATCAACAGCCTTCACGAGGTTGCACCAATGAGGATGATCTTTCAGTACACCCAACAGAAGCTCCTCAATATTGTTGATGGCCTTCACAGCCCTATGAACATAATCTAACTTTGCAATAAAACACTGCAATTGCATTGAAAAAGAAAATATATTAAATTTGCCGCTGTCCAATTGCTTTTTTGTTCCTTTTTCTTACATCTTATTTTGTAAAATGTAACAATTACCAACAATGTCTACATGCACATACATGAAAGGAGAGAGAACAAGGCAAAGTCGATTATTACTCCTGGAATAGCTGAACTAAGATCAGTTCTTGAGGATGTATAACCAATGCGTCGATCCAGAGCAGATAATAGAGCATCCTCAAGATCACCAACCAGGGCTTCCAACTTTAGAGCAACCCCTAACAAATTCATACACTGAACTGTAAGATTTCGCATCCATACAATATAGGAATGGTCCACAGCCTACTTATTGAGAAGGTAATAACAGCTCACTTGCAAACGCTTATCATGTAAGAGCAACTTGTGAAAAACAAGCTTAAATTTACTTATTAATCACATAGAAAAAATGCTTCCAAGTGAATGAATAAGACAACGAACTCAAGTCAAGTAAAAATAACAAATGGTAATTTAAGCAATTCCTCTAAAAATCAGATTGCTTTCCAGTTGCTTTCCTGCCAGACAGTCAAATTAAACTTTTCTCATCGGATCATTTAGCTTTCAACATATTTAACTTAAGACTTATATTATTTTCAAGTTTCTAGCTTTCAAGGGAACATTTCCAAGGTCCAACTTTTTATAGCTTTTAGCTGTTTTTTTGTTTAACCAATACCTCATCTCTCAGTCAAACCATCTTGTACAAGAAATTGCCATTTACCAAAAGGAAATATTGCCGCTAGATCAATCCCAACTATGGCGCCTTAGCTTCAACAATCACAATTTCGATAAAATCACAGAGCGGTCTCAACTTTGGGGGTCTCTACCCAAAATGGTTTTTATCTCAATTTAATTTGACACATGACACTCTTCCAAAAGCTTTTTTTAAGTACTAGGAAAAATTGTGAATAATCACCTGCACGATACACCTATTTCAAAATAACCACCCCATTTTTGTTTGTGTTTAAATAACCACCTCTCATTTCCTTAACTTTTTCAAATACCTACCTGTTAACGGAATTTTCTAACGCCGTTAAGTGTGATGCCCAAATTCTTACTAAATTATCCTAACTCCCTCCAAAATTTCACTAATCTATAATTTGACTGGTCAAATCATGATTAACATTTTAAAATCTTTTTTTATTCAATTTTACAATTTTTAAATTATATATTTTTAATATATGACACGGTAATGGACACAAATCTCGAGACAATATTTAATCACGTTTTCAATACTCAAGACGACGTTTTTTCGAAAAACGGACACCACCGTACGCCCTTTATGGGCACGAATTTTGAGATTCCCTACGAAACGAGTACCTACAAGCCGGCTTTTCGGGCACGTACTTCGAGACGCTTTTTTCGGACAGAATACAAAGTTTTTTTCGAAAAACGGACACCGCTTTGTAGGTACGGCGGTGTCCGTTTTTCGAAAAAACGTGTTCCATCCAAAAAAATTGTCTCGAGTACGTGCCCGAAAACCCGGCTTGTAGGTACTCGTTTCGTAGGGAATCTCAAAATTCGTGCCAAAAAGGGCGTTTGGTGGTGTCCGTTTTTCGAAAAAACGTCGTCCTGAGTATTAAAAACGCGATTAAATATTGTCTCGAAATTTGTGTCTATTACCGTGTCATATATCAAAAATATATAGTTTTAAAAATTGTATAATTGAATAAAAAAAATATTTTTAAAATGTTAATCATGATTCGGTGTCCGTTTTTCGAAAAAACTCTGTATTCCGTCCGAAAAAAGCATCTCGAAGTACGTGCCCGAAAAGCCGGCTTGTAGGTACTTGTTTCGTAGGGAATCTCAAAATTCGTGCCCAAAAAGGGCGTACAGTGGTGTCCGTTTTTCGAAAAAACGTCGTCTACGCGATTAAATATTGTCTCGAAATTTGTGTCCATTACCGTGTCATATATCAAAAATCTATAGTTTAAAAAATTGTAAAATTGAATAAAAAAATATATTTAAATTGTTAATCATGATTTGACAAGTCAAATTATAGATTAGTAAGGTAATTAGTGAAATTTTGGAGGGAGTTAAAAAAGTTGAGCCCTAAAACTAACGGTGTTAAGATTTTCCAGTTAAGAGGTGGGTATTTCAAAACGTGAACATAAGTAGAGGTGGTTATTTAAATGCAAAACAATTTGAGGTGGTTATTTTGAAATTGGTGTATCTGACAGGTGGTTATTCACAATTTATCCTAAGTACTATTAATAGCCAACAGGTTGATAAAGGTGAAGGACCGTTTAGGGAAGAAACCCCTAGGACCAACTCTAAGATATTCAGAATTTGGGTATAAAGCAAGGTGGTCGTAGTTAGGCTGTACATGACGAAGTGACAAAGTATATGGAGTTGATACAAAACTGGGCATCTGTAATCTATTTGTATCTTCGATTTCTCAAATTCCATATACATAAAGATTATGATAACAATACAAGGAGTCTTGTCTAACACCTAACATATATAAAAGATACACTTAATAGCTCTACCATTGAGTCAATGGGTCATCTATTGCCGGAGAACAAGCATGACTGCATGAGATATGCATAGATATTCTATTACTATGCAGGTAAACATAAAAGCACAAACTATAAGCTTCCTTTCTCAATTCTGGATAACCGTTAAATAATTCTAAACCTGCAAAGTGCAAACCCATCTACAACCAAGGTTCCTAGTATCATTCATTCAACCGTTATTCATTGCCGAGAAAGAGAAAGTGTGAGCAGTTGTTGAAATTCAATTCCAGTTCTCAAACCAAATAATGAACCTACACTGACCAGCCATTAGCCATATAGTGTCCCAAAAAGAAAGTTACTAATCAACGTTCTAAAAGCTACTAACTGACCTTCCACATGAAGCAACCAACAAAGCACTCGACAAATTACAATCACAGCATTAACAAGTAATACGTTTCTAGCATAAGCTAGAAAGTGAAGCCCTAGGATATTTGATCACATCTTCAGCTTTTCATGGGTATCATGCTTAGGAGTTAAGAATCAAATATCTATTACTCCATCAGCTCACAGCAACTCCCCTAAATCCCATCTGACTTTAACTTAAAATAAGTGATAAAAGTTAGGATTAAACCAATAAAAAGACAATGTGAAGGCAAAAACTGGTTGAAAATAACTATTCGCTAAAGAACCAAGTTAGTCTTTGCATAGTGGTCATTAATTTTGTCCCTTAACCATTTAACAAGGGGTTCAGATCCCGACCTTTGGAAATGGAAAGAAATCCTTGACTAGCCCTTTACCTAACGTGGAGCGCCCTATATACCCTTATTTTCACCAAAAATAGAATAATTATTTGCTAAAGAGTATACAGCAAAATGGAAACACACAAAAATGGAAAGAAATATAATCTGTGTGCAAATGCCATGTTATAAAACTAACCACAATTGAACAGACACCCACATCAGCTAAAGGAATCATAAAACCAAAAATAGAAAGACAAAAGAAAATCAAATTGAAAATCATGTGTTCCACTTTACTCATTGTTACATGCCCATGTTACACATTGTCCCAAGAGACTACAAGACAAAACATATACTTACTTCCTTCCTTTCTTTTACTTGTACCAACTAGTTACGTAACGAATCTAGCAAGACCCCATTTGACTATTTCTCCAGCGTATAAACAATACAAGTACGTCAAAATATACAACATGAACTGTATCAAAAGTCAATATGGTACGACTAAAAAGCGGAGATGGCCGTATGCAATAATACCCACCTGCATAATCACGTATACTTTCAATCCGCCGCAATTCATTCGCAATGCACGCCAAATCTTTGCCAACAATCTTCTCAATCAACCTACATTGAGCTCTATCACCACCTATCAAACAAACCCTAAATTAGAATCTGAATCACATTCAAATTTAAACAACTTAAATTCCAATCAATAACAAAAAAATCGAAACTTTAACATACAGTGGGAAGAAATGATGCTAAGATTCTCCAAATTGATTATAAAATCTTCAAGGGAAGATTTGGCGCGAATTGAACGAGAAGAAGAAGAGATTATCAAACTTCCGAGACGTAAATGGAGATTGTTGAGATGGGTTTGAAGATCGGCACATTTCGAATTGAGCTCCATGGTTAGATCTTCAAGCTTTGATGGATTTTCGAGGGATTTAAGCAATTGATTGTTGATAAACCCTAATGTTTTTACTGGGATTTCATTGAGTTTTGGAAGAACATCTTCATCGATGGAATTTTCCATTTGTGCAATCGATTTTGCACCGGTGATTTTGGTTGTGATAGATGCGAATTTGTATAGGAAGTGGAGATTAATTTGGGAAGTTAAATTTGGGTGTACGTTTTGTGCCAAAATGAAGATTGAATTAATTGGAAGAACAACAAAGATGTTTAGATTGGCGGTGGGAGTTCCATTATTTCAAAGTTCCAACGGTGGAGGCAATGTTAAATTAGACACTTAAAACGGGCATACTTTCCCGGTTTGATACACTTCTTATTTTCACGTTTATCAATATACTACGCCCATTTTGCAATACATGCAATATAAATACATACAATATTACCTTTGGAAACAGATGAAGTATTTGAAGTGTGTTTTGGACATATATTATTTTGAGAAATATATAGACTCGATTAATGTATAAAATCGCTCGTAAGCAAGATTGTTATTATTTTTGAGAGTTGACAGGGGAGGTTACACAAAAATATTAAGTTCTTTAAGTAATGGATATTGGAAAATCACAATTCATTTAGAGAAAAAATATATTAATATGAAAAAGGAACTTGAAAATGTTGAAAAGGAACAAATAACCTGAAAGAAACGTGCACGGATATTTGATTATCTTTTTCTTTTCAAACTCATTAGACATTTGACTTGCTCTTTTGTAAAGTATTGCACTTTGGTGAAAAATGGAACTATGTGCTTATTGACCATTACACTTTAGCTTTTGGACTAATTGATTCTCATGTGCTTAAGGACGACTAATATTACTACATTAATATTTGACAAATTGAAACGTTTTAGACTATGTTTGACCATTAACTTTATGTTTCTGGCAGCGTGATGTCACTTTTAGGAAGATTGATTATATGAACTTGAAAGATGATACATTTTTTATGATGTCAAAGAGGGAAGAAAATAGCAAAGTAATTGAGTAAATTTACTTATGACTTCATTTCTAATTTATTTTGTAATTATTATTATGACAAAATAAAGTAATTAACTTACTTGGTTTAAAGTTTTATGTGTACAAAGAATCATTATTGGAAAGGTGGTGGCATAAAATTCAATCCTTAAAAGTTCCTAACATAAAGAAGTATACTTTTTTTGAACAAGATAAAGAATAAAGCAAGTTTCCAAAAGGATATATTAGCATGTATATGAGTAGGAACATTGGCAAATGATATGTTTCATTGGATGAACTCACGAAGTTTGAAGTGTGTGAGTTTACTACTAGGCTTTATGTAAGGACAACGCGAAACTACAAAAATGTTCCTTGAGTAAAGGAATTGTTCTCATGGAGCTATGTTAGTGGAATTGTTCTCATGGAGCTATGTTAGTGGAATTGTTCTAAGGAACAAGTGTTTAACAAGGGAAATGGTATAATGCATTGTTCCTTCAAGAGGAATTGTTCCTTCAATCGAAGTTGCTCCTTTGAGAGCAAATGTTCCCTTAGATAAAGCACAATTGACGAAGCAATAAGTAAATAACATAATGGTAAAGGTGTTAGTTAACCAATATGACGTGTAACATGAATTTCGGAAGTCAAATATTACATAATTAGTGGTCATAGTCGATTTAGGGATCACGTCTTAGTTGAGAATTTGGTTTAAATAAAAATCTTTTTTATGTCCATCTTTTAGTATTTTATTGCATTGAAAGATCTTTTATGTTTATCAAACCACCCCCTTTCTTGTAGTGTTCCATTCGAAACAACAAAGTTGCACGAGCTCACCAATTTTCAACCATCATCATTAAGTCGCATTATGTCAATTGTCTTTCGCCTTTCCAAAGGATTGATGTGCTCTTTCTCATTTGAATTCCATCTTGTAAGATGCTTTAGTTTCTATTAAAGATATTAGGTCTTGATCTCATGTGATGGGAATTGTGTTGTCCACTATATAATGAAATTAGTGTCTTGGTGTGGAATAAAGGTGGAAACATCGTTGCCCCTCGCAAGTTGCACCTTATATACTTATATATTTGTGACCATCCATCGTCTATTCTTGATTTTTTCGGGGCCCAGTCCTTTTTATACCAAAATAAGAAACAATAAAATGAAAAAGTTTAATTTTAGAAAATTAAATTACCTTTTCTTAAACCTTCTTGATCCATACGCCCGAGTCCCGACCACAACTCAATGATACAAGTATAAAAAACGAAAATACGATTAAATTAGATAAGGGAACACGTCACTCAACACAAGTTGAAAAGAACAATCATACTCCCTCCTTTCTTTTTCTCCCATTTGTGAAATTTTAGTACCAAAATTCAATCTTCGAGCACAAACCAAAGGTACGATTTTCTTCTCTGTTAATTTCAGTTCCTTGTACTTATATCACATAATTGTTAATTTGTACTTAGGTTTGTTAATTTTACTAAGGTTTTAAATTCAATTGTTCAAGCAGCTGATATAATTCACCATATCCCCCATATTTCTCGCAAATTTGGGCAATAATTACAGTTATTTTCTGTTCTTTTGCTTCTATTTCTCTGTTTTTTTGATTTTGTGGATAATATCTTATAGAGCTATTCAGAGTTATGGGTTTGACTTATTAATTCTAATGTGCTGTTAATTAGTGATTGTATAGTGAAATTGTTTTATTAATTTGCTGTAAGAGTTGCCTTATTTTGTTTTAATCTATGGTACCACTATTTGTTGTGTAGTTAAGAGCTATTTTGCCATATTTTGAAAGGCTCCAACCTGAAGCATAACTTGTTTGTAAGTTGATTTTTGAGAGATTTTTTGCATTC
The DNA here is from genome assembly GCA_947645195.1 of Patellifolia procumbens. Lineage (NCBI taxonomy): Eukaryota > Viridiplantae > Streptophyta > Magnoliopsida > Caryophyllales > Amaranthaceae > Patellifolia > Patellifolia procumbens. The sequence goes on from CANSGD010000335.1 coordinate 925,168, forward strand.
GATAGTCGGTTATAGGTTAAAGCCTTGATTTTCTGATAAGATCATGGTGTGGTTGAAGTTGAATGGCTGAATTAATGTTCAGTCTTTAACGAGTCGAAGAGTGTAAGGTGCTCTTCTCTTGGTATGAATTAAAGGAAATTTAGTTCAGTTCAGTTAACTCCAGTTTTATTAGATTCCTCTCAATCACTTCGGTGCAGTCCAGTCCAGTCCCGCCCAAAAGTTTAGGGGCTAACCTACTTAGAAAATATTGGGCAATATGAATTTATTTGGTTGAGAGAACTATTCTTGTGATTTTTACTTCCGAACAAAATAGAGGTTTTTGTTTACTTAGTTCCCTGGAGTAAGTGTAAGTTCTCATACAAAACATAATCTCCTAAGGGATACCAAAGAGTTTAGTACATGATAATATTGAGGTATTTTGCGTTTTTCCGTTCATTTTGGTTCTTTGAAGCAACAAAGAGGTCTATATATCTACTGATTGACCTCGTTATATGGATGTATCTACATAAAACCATAATTTCATTTTCTCAATTATTAATAAAATACTGATCTGAGTTCAGAATCATATCTCTGTTTGATTTTCAATGTGATGTACTTGCCATGTTGGACCCTGTTGTTCGCTCAAAATCTAGGGTGTTTGGTTGGGAGGTAAAACTTTCGAGGAAAAGTGGCTTTCTCATTTCCCTTTGTGTGGTTTGTGGAGGGTGGAAAATAGTTCTTCCAATGCCACATTTTCCTCCCTATCCTTACCTTCCTCTTTCCCTGCTGCCATCCATCCTCTTCTTTCTGTTTTAGTCGTTGATTTTCTCAAAAAATTCATGCAAACCAGTCTAGACTTATGTTTTTCCTTATAAAATAATGTTTCGTTGAATATGGTTTCTGTCCAACCAATCAGAGGCCCTAGTCAATGAAATTTTACCTTGAAGTGTTATCTTATGCGGATCCTATTGTTAACTCCAGATATTTTTGTGAGATCTACCTTTGAAGTGCCTGCTTATGCATTTTTTCATTATAAATATCAGATTGTCTACCACTTCATGGAGGGCGAACTTGAAGGAAATAGGGAAAGTGACAAATATCCATCTGGCTACCCCTTGGAATGGAGCGTATGGCAACTTCTCGATTCCATATTACCGACAGGTGGGTTTGCACATTCATTTGGCCTCGAATCTGCAATACAAGCTCATTTAGTCAATAACTCTGAAGACCTCCATACGTTTGTGATCAATGTGTTGCAAAATACAGGGAGCTTACTTCTCCCTTTCGTACAAGCTACTACTATATCACATGACATAAAATCTTGGCATAAGTTTGACAGGATGTTGGACGCTATGCTAACCAATGAGGTAGCTCGTAAAGCATCAGCTGCGCAAGGTTCAGCTCTCCTGAGAATTGCTGCAGCCATGTTTACAGAATTGCCCTCTTTGAAAGTCATGAGAGAACAATCACTGGGTGCTCAGGCTATTTCTTTTCACCATGCTCCTATATTTGGACTCGTTTGTGGCCTTCTTGGGCTTTCTCCTGATGTCTCTCAGCGGGCTTACTTGTTCATCACACTTAGAGATGTAATCTCCGCTGCAACTAGGCTGAATTTGATCGGGCCTCAGGGAGGCGCTGTTTTGCAACATAAAGTTGCCTGTACAGCCGAGAAGATTTTCAGTAAGTGGAAGGATCGTGATGTTGAGGATGCATGCCAAACTGCACCTTTAATTGATGCTGTGCAGGGCTGCCATGCATACCTGTTCTCTAGGATGTTCATCTCATAGATGAATTATTCTCTTTCTACGGGAAAAGACCCTTATCTGCTACTCTTACGCAAGGTTGCGTGTTTGAGACCTCACACTCACATCCCTTGCCTTGACATTCAACTTAAGTGACTACCCTGATTTAGGACATCATTACCTTTCCAACCAAAAAGAATCACGAGCGCTTAGCTTAATTTTTCTTTGGGTGCTGTAGATGGGATTCGATCACAGGTTTTAGGTACCACTCTCACACGACTTTACCAATTACGTCTTTTAGATTTTTTTGGTGGAAACCGAAAGTGCCCTGACATCCAGTTTGAACGCAAGGGTTCACCTGTTTTTTGTGTGCTGAATCTGCTGATGCTAGTACGCTCCCATTTAATACTACTTGTTCATACTCTTGTCAAATTGTAATTTAAACTGTGTGTTGTGTAGTAATATAGACATCTTAAATTCTGGATCAATGAGCCGAAAGCCTGAATATTTTGTTTCCTTTGCATAACCTGTCTATCATCAGTTGAGTTTCTGGTAAGGGGTAACTTGCATTTATATGTATATTCCATATATATCTTCCTACAAATGTAATGATGCAGGTACATAGAAATAAATAGTAGCTTGATGATTAGTTATATACTGAAGTATTATTTGGTTTGTTCTCATCGACTTAAACGAATAACGAATACGGTTGTGAATAGATGCAATCAATTTAATCTCTAATAATAATTTCACCTAAGTAAAAATCAAGTGAAGAGAAAACAATATTAAGGCTTTTCGTTTCCTTAATATACAATTTCGTGTAGAATCTATACATTAATCTATCTATTAACTTAAAATCTAACTTAATATTGTGTTGCAATCCTATCTATCAACTTAATACTAAAACAACAACCTTCATAAGACTCGATTCTTTTGGACTAAGCTAAAGTGTACTATACTGAACTGTAATAGTGAGACAAAAGGGAAGAAGTTGAACTGTATTCCATTTTCACATCTTGATAATATAAGTATAAAAATATACTTCATTTTACTACTTAAAACTTTCAAAATGAACAATTGTAATTAGGTATCATTGTAACCTGAAAAAGTTTAAGCACATACGTAGGATCTTATAATCCTACAATTTCATCCCACCCCCTAAGCAGTCCCAAGTAGAATTCTGGTCATGATAACCCTAGGTAAAACTGTCAGTTTTCTCGTGTTTGATTATAATACTTTAAAAATCCAATGATACAAGTTTTGTGATAAATATTGTATTAAATTAGTCATATTGATACTAATCGTGTTTATTTAGAATTAACACCAAAAATTTGGTGTTTTATTCTAAAAAATATTTCCATGGTTACATTATTATGACAACTTTTAAGCTTATACAAAAGTGAAAATTACGATTAACCAAACAGACCCTTAGCCATCAATAAATAAACGTAAACAAAATTGAAGTATATTATACTTTTAAAAACTTCTTTATAACCAGAGCCGTCTCAATTGTCAAACAAAAAGAAACGGACTAAAACGAAAAATAGGACAAACAAAAAGAAACGGAGGGAGTACTTCATTTTACTACTTAAAACTTTCAAAATGAACAATTGTAATTAAGTATCATTGTTTCCTGAAAAAGTTTAAGCATATACGTAAGATTTTATAATCCTACGATCTGATCCCACCCCCTAAGCAATCCCAAGTAGAAGTCTGGTCATGATAACCCTAAGTACAATTGTCAGTTTTCTCGTGTTTGATCATAATACTTTAAAAATCACATGATACAAGTTTTGTGATAAATATTGTAGTAAATTTGTCATATTGGTACTAATCGTGTTTATTTAAAATTGACACCAAAAATTTGGAGATTATTTTTTTAAAAAATTTCCATGGTTACATTATTATGACTACTTTTAAGCTCATACAAAAAGTGAAAATTACGATTGATCAAACAGACCCTTAGCCATCAAACAAAAATTGAAGTATATTATACTTTCAGAAACTTCTTCATAACTAGAGTTGTCTCAAACTTTTTTAATACCTCGACCGAAAATTATATTTGAATTATGGACCTTATATATGTAGAACAAATATATATTACGAAAGAGAATAATTAAGAAAAATAAAAAGTTACGAATGAATTGGTCATAGGAAGGGCCTTTCAAAATTGGGACCTGACCGCCTAACGATCGCCCAAACTACTTCCCGCCACTCAGACCCTTTACATAGCCTTTTAAAAACCTTAATTCACCACTACTCCATTCAAAATCACCTTTTATATCTAAGAAAGTTTAACTTAAGCAAACATCTAAACCCTACTCGAAAAACTATTATTGAATATCCGAACTAGCCTATGAGAGCTTTATTTTACAAGAAATAATTACCATCCAAAAATTAAAATCACTTTGTGATACCTACAATTGCGACACATTTTTAAAATAAAAAAAAAGATCACATGTGCTTAATCACTTTGACTCATTCTCGATCCGCTCTCACGAAGATACTTTCTCATTTTCATTTTCTTTCTTTATTTTTAACCCTTTTGGTGCAAAATAAAAAGGGCACACGAGTCTAAGAAAAGTACACAAACCAATCACACATTTAGGGTACTTACTTACTGTTATTAGCAAAATGCATTTCTTAAAAAAGTTGCTAATCTTATTTTATTCTAAACCTTATTCTATAAGAAAGAATGAAGAACACCCAAAAATAGTAGTATCATTTTACAATTATACCTTCCCATTTACAAAATAATTAAACATCAAATTTTATTTATTCTTTTATATAAAAAAAGAAATAGAAAATTTTAAATATATCTTTAGAGTTGTACAAAAGAATCTTATAAAAAAAAGTAACCTTCAATTATTCATAACACTGATTCACGTATGATTTTAACCTAGATTCTCAACTTAAGAAAATGAATATATAGTCCTAATGACTTTATATACCGTTACCAGAAAAAAATATACAGTTTATTATAAAATCACAATCTATTTAAAAGACATTTTTTACACGTATCGTATCCGTAAAACTATTACTATAAAAAAAGACTAGTAAACCCAGAAAGAGTCCTACCATAAAAGGAAACAATAATAAAAAAACACAAAAATAGAAAGGATTAAGTCAAAGCATTATACAAACCACACTTTAATGACCCACTTAAATCCAAGTGATTAATAAATAATAAAAGCGTAGTACTACTCCTCCCCCTATGTGGTGGACCCATGATATTTTTATATAGAGTCAAACCATATTATATAATAATTTGACCCCAAAAATAAAATCGTCTACAAATATACACTCCCCCTCATTTCCATCTATAAAGAAATGAAATGAAGAGAGAGAAAGTATAAAAATGTGAAGAGAGAAGGAAATGAAGAAGAAGAAGAACACTTGGAGAAGTAGCAGTAGCTGTGTTGTGTACTATCGCCCTTAGCTTTCTCCCCCCTATTTTCACTCCTTCTTCTTCATTTGTGTTTTCTCTCTCTCTAGAATTCTCTGTTTCTCTCTCTAAATTTCTTTGTTTTTTGTGTTTTCACTCTACTTTGCTCCGTTTCTCTTCGTTGTTACTCAACCTTTTTTTTTAATTTTTTGATTTTTTTTTTGAATTTTGATCGCTCTATGCCTTCATTTGCAATCGATTACGGCTAGTGAAGAATTGGTGAAATTTCGGCGTTTTTTTTTGGAATTTGTGAAAATCTCTAGGTTTTTTTGATATTAATTGAAGAAGCTTGATTGATTTGAAATTTCTTCTTTCTGGATCTGATTTTGTTTTTTGATTTGAAATTTGAAATTTGAAATTTGAGCTGAATTTCGTAGTTTTCATTTGATCTGAAAACTCGTGATTTTTTGAGTATTTTTTCGTATTTTTTTTGATTTTTTTGATTTTTTTTTTGAATTTTGAGATGTGTTTTTCGATCTAAGTTCATTTGTTTAAGTTTACTCTTTTTTTTCTTAAATTATTCTTGAGTTTCAGCATTGTATACCTAGATTTTTTTTTCGCCGTAGGTTAGTGTATTAGGGCTAGAATTGGTGTGATTTAGGGCATGAGATTGCGGAAATTTCCGAAAGAGTTGTTGGAAATGATGCAAACAATTTCTTACTGATCACCATTGCAGTTCAACTGTTTCAGGTATAATTTTTGTTATAATTTCCTCATTTTCTCTCTCCTCAATTGTTTATTTCCTTGCACCACTGAATTGTTGTGAGTTTGTTGTATAATCTGCTGTGGATTTGTTTCCTTATTATTGATTTGGTAGATAATCTAGTTTTAATTCGATCTTAGATTCGCTTTGATATGTATATCATGTTACTATTGGATCTGATTGTGTTTATGAGGTGATGATCTAGTGTAATACCTAGCATGATTTATTCATTTCTTTCTGCACTTAAATGTGATCTATGAAATGTAGAAGGGAAATGAAATTTAATTTGTTTGATGATAATGCTATGATGAAGTGTTGTTACGGACAATAATTGGGCGGTAGGATCGTGTGTTTACGAGTTCGGAACTTTGGTCGTGTCGTTTGTGTTGTTAAAAGTTTACTTAGCTATGCTATGGAGATGTAATCTTAATCTATGTTAAATGCCGGAGTGGATCGTAAATTGAAATGTGGCAGGGATCAGAAAGCGCAACCTTTTATTGTAATGTAGCTCATTGATGCTCGATTACTTACAGGTTGCTATATTTCTTTCCATGGAATTTTTGGATGGTGTTTATTCTTGTTGTTGTTTCGGTTGTTCTTGTGGGTTTAGTCCTTAAAGATTATTGTTTTGAATTCTGATAGTTTGTGGACCAAGATAAGGCACGCTATCAAGATGATTGAAATGACGAGCGATAGTGATAAAAGGAGGACTGCAAAATGTAGGAAAAATTCCCCTACTATCGAAGAAGTTTCTAGTGGGGGTAACTCTTCTGGTGGAAGTCCTCTGAAGAAAGGTCCATGGACGTCGGCTGAGGATGCAATATTAGTGGATTATGTTACTAAACATGGGGAGGGGAATTGGAATGCAGTCCAAAAACATTCAGGACTTTCACGCTGTGGAAAAAGTTGCCGTTTGCGATGGGCTAATCACTTGAGACCAGATTTGAAAAAAGGTGCATTCACCCCAGAAGAAGAACAGCGTATCCTAGCACTCCATGCTAAGCTGGGAAATAAGTGGGCTCGTATGGCCGGAGAGGTACGTTGTATGAGTTTGTAATGGTTATTGCTTGGCAGAGCTCCTCCTCCTTTTTGCTAGAATATGAAAGTTTGCTGCTCTCAAATGCTTTTCTTGGCTACAAGTTAACCTACCCCATTTAATATTTATACATTGATGTTGTATCATCTTTTCACAGTACTATTGCAGAGGTTTACACTGCCTTGACCATGTTTTTGCTTGTGAAGCATATTGTGCTGGAAATAAATGCAAAATTAGATTATATAATGATGATTTAATCTCCATGTCTACCCACAATTCAACGTTTATTTGAACTTCACTTTGGAAAAGCATATAATTTGCTTTACATAAGCTATGACCAGTTTGGAAGAGATGTTCGGTCAAACTTCATCTGTACCTCTTGTATAGAAATCTTATCGGATATGCTATTATAAAAATTTGCTCATTATTTGTTTGTGTCACATCTCTAATGTCTCTGTGGTATATTTTTCAACCCTGGCCCCTTGAGGGAGAATGCATTCGGCAGCTACCTTTAATCTCACAGCTTTCACTTGTCTATTGCTGACCGAAAATGTAAGTAACTAAATGCAACAAAGGAAGAGGCTAGTCGCTTGTTAGTTCTTTTGGTATGATATAGATAAATATTATATCTACTTATTGGCTGCAATTTCATTCTCTGACATCTGTTAGACTTGATTTTTCTTAGGTAGAAATTGCATTTCACACTTTTCACAAAAGTGCTAGCTAGGTTGATTCATCTGCTCTCTTTCAACTTCTTATTGTGCAATGCTCTAATTGTGCTCTTTCCATGGCTAACTTCTAGCTCGTCCATATCACATCACCATGTGATTTCTTCTGCTAGACTTTCATCACATAGGATTCATATAACCTACTGTACGGAGAATCTTCTCTTTTATGTTTTTTTCTTCTTCTTTTTACCGTATTTCTTGTCCTCCCCACCCATCTCTATGTTCAAGCTTCTAATATGTTGCTTTTCTTCTGTTTTGTGTCCTTCCAGCTGCCTGGACGCACAGATAACGAGATAAAGAACTACTGGAATACAAGAAGTAAGAGGATGCAACGCTCTGGCTTTTCCCCTTATCACACTGATGGTCGTTTGCAAACAACGGATGAGAGTCAACAAAATGAGGACATGATGACAGGCCAGAATGGAGATATACAACATTCTGATGCCTCAGAGACAAATGCTTTTGACTTTCCTGATGCGGGGTTCAAATTTTTCGACTACCGTCAGAAATTTATAAACTGTTCTCCACCTCTACCTGATATTCCTCCTACAAGCCTCCACCCAAAAGGCGTGAACTCGTCCAACAGCTATGGCTTCATGTTCACTGCATTGAATCCTCCTCACAAACGGCTTCGAGAGGTGGAAAATCAGTTCCATGGTTCTATTGCAAGCACCAGCGATGCTTTACCCTCATTTGATCAGCATGAAGATGATACTTTTGGAAGGCTTACCCCTATGCACTCTCTTTGGTCACCGTCTTCATATGATCATGATCTGAATATCAACCAAACCTCCCCTATTGATGTTCTTGGTAGCCATGCCGCTATAAATGGCAATTCTTCTTCTTCTGTGCCCATTTCTGAGGCCATGAAGCTGGAGCTCCCTTCACTCCAATACTCAGCATCTCAAGTAGGTAGTTGGGCTGCACCATCTTCCCCGCTGCCTTCCCTTGAGTCTGTTGATACTTTAATCCAATCTCCCTTGAGTGAGCGCACTCAATCAAATTGTCCTTCCCCACGCAGCAGTGGCCTGTTAGAGGCAATTGTTTATGAGTCACAGTCTTTGAAGTGCTCCAATTATAACACACACTGTCAAATTTCAGACACTTCTGTCATGGCTGGTGATGGTGTTGAATCTTCATCAAGGAACAAATGTGACACAAAGTGGGATGCTTGTGGTGATCCAATGTCCCCACTTAGTCAATCTGCGGCTTCTGCTTTTGTAGAGTACACTCATGTGAGTGGTGGAAGCTCATCTGACGAACCCCAGTCAGCTGACGTCATACCAGGTCAGTATTTGAATCTTTCAAAATTCTTTACTTTGTAGAATTATTTATTTAGAGAATGTAGAATGTTTATGGGAAAATTGCTAGGAAATGAAGATGGTCAGTTTGTTGTCCTTATTTCTAATGGATTCGGAGAGTTCTACTTACGCTACTTCCTCCGTAAACTTTGGAAACTGTAATATCTTGGGGAGTTTCATTTCCCCTACTTCACATCTTTGCAGTTTGCTCTCGACAGTTTATTCTAAAAAAATGCTTGTTTTCACTTCCCGAACCCATATTACTAGTCTCCAACGAAAAAACAACTCAAGTTGAGAACAAGTATAAAAAGATGTCTAATTATCGATGTCAATGCAGGCAAATTCAAGCCAGAAGCAGTTGACTGCATATCAGATGGGAAGGAAGATGTTTTATGTCCGTTCGACTACTTAAGACCCGATGTTTTGCTCGAGTCTTGGTATAGCCATCACATTGGGCGCAGCAAGGACCAATTAATCACAGGAGATGTCGGGGCACTCTTAGGTGATGATCTCACTTGTGAATATAAGCAAGCTGCTGCTCTTCCTTCTGATGAATCAAATCATAGTTTTGAGCTGGGACCTTCAGCGTGGGATATCTCCGCTGTCTACCCTTTCTCGAAGAACGATTGATTGTGCCTTGATGCATTTCATTTGACCTTGAATTTCATGTGTTCATATTTGAACTTGATTGACTCTTGTTCATTGGTAAAAAAAAAGTCAACTGTGGTAATATTTGGTTCATGCTTTTAGTTGTATGTTGGTGTAAGAATCTTGGGTTTTTGAAGACCATTTTTTGTTGAAAAAGAAGATAAATGAAAAACTTGCGGTTCCATACTTCTTTTAGATGGTTGGTCACTTGGTCATGAGCCTTATACCTCATGATTCACTTGTCACATCTACAATCTCTCTTTTTTTTGCAACATTTTTTCCTTATTTGTTTGTTTGTTAAAACCTTTTCTTATCTATTGTTTCACGCTTACAAAATGGTACTACTTCCTCCGTTTTTTATTAGTTGTGACACTTTTGATTTCACGGACTCCTAGGCAATATTTGGAGAGGAAAGAAATAGAGAGAAAAAAGAAGTTGACCCATGTGCTAGGAGAGAGATAGAGAGAAAGATTTGCCCAAAATTAAAGTGTCACAACTAATTCCAAACTTTCTAATATGGAAAGTGTTACATTTAAAAAAACGGAGGAAGTATATGTTTCCTTCCAAATTTTCAATATACTTAATAGGAATCTCTTCCTTTAAAAATTACTACTCCCTCTATAACGAATTACTTGCAACAATTGGTATTATTTGTGAGAGTTAAAATATTCTATTGTTGCAAGTAATTCGTTGCGGAGAGAGTATTAGAATAAACCGTCTAATTTTGTCATAAGATTAGATTATCAGCCCACGTTATAGCCACCAAGCCTATCTCTTCTTTTAGCAAGACTGTACCATTTCTATTCTAAACTCCCCTTATCTCTCAATTTTCGCCTCTTTAGTCGGTGTCCTTTAAAAATTAGGTATTGTTTGGTTGCATGTAGGAAGTTGTAATTCCAATGAAGTTTCAATGCCCATGAAATCTCTTCCTAGGAAATCCTAAAAATTGTTTGGATGGATGTAGGAACTTCTACTTCCCATGGGAAGTTCCACTTACCTAGGGGGAACTAGGTAAGTGAGTTCCTACATTTTGTGGGAAGTAGAACTTCCTAGGAAGTTTCACTTCCCACACTAGTGTCAACCAAACAAGTGCATATTAAGTGGTCGTTTGGTTTGTGTGGGAAGTGAAAATTCCCATGAAATTCTAATTCATAGGAAATCAATTCCTTAATCAAATTCATGGGAATTAGGCTAAAATGTTTTGGTTGACAATGGGGGAAGTAAATTCCCATGGGAATTTCAACTTACCTAGGGGACCCTAGGTAATTAAATTCCTCCATTTTGTGGGAAGTTGAAATTCCTAGGAATTTCAAATGCCTACATTTTGCTATTTTAGTGTCAACCAAACAACCCACCCATTTTCTAATTCATGGGAATTTCTATTGCCCATGTTTTCTCATGTCAACCAAACAACCACTAATATTCTTCCTAGGAAAATAAAATTCCCATATACTTAATTGTCAAACAAACAAGACCTTAGTATTAGAGTAAACCGTCTAATTTTATTATAAGATTGGATTAATGACAACCCACATTCTAGCCAACAAGCCCATCTCTTCTTTTAGCATTCCTATGCCATTTCTATTCTAAATTCCCCTATTGCTCAATTTTTTTCTCTTCAATCGATGGCTGAATGCTGCTGGTCTAATAGAAACTTTCTATATAACTCAACGAATTGAAAAAAAAAGTTGACTGTCATTATATTTGGCTCATGCTTTTACTTGTATGTTGTTGGTGTAAGAATCTTGGGTTTTCGAAGATCAGTTGTTGTTGAAATAGAAGATAAATGAAAAACTTGCGATTCCATACAATTGGCTTTGATTTTTGGCTGAAAATAGTTCCAATAACAAACTCATCCACACATTTGTTGATTTCCCATCGAGCTATCTGGTTATGTCATAAACTGTCGACTAGTGATTCAACAATACATCACAACCTTTAATTTTCTTAATTCATTTTTGTATGTATATGCGAACTTAAACTTAGGCCCAATTCACCTTAACCTTAAGACAATAATTTTTGTAAAAATAAGTTCAATTCGGTAAAAGTAAGTTCAAATAAGCATAATTAAGTTTGATTAAGTAAAAATTAGTAGTGTAAATAAGAAAAAATAACATGAATCGGTTAAAATAAGTTCAGCTTATCAAAGATAAATTCAGTTTAATAAAAATAAATTTTGTTCAAGAGTAATTAAAGTGAACGAAATAGAGCCTTATATTATTATGTAGTGATTCAATTTGAAGTTTTGAATATTATCGCATAGCACCGGTCACATTCACTCATTAGTCATTTGAGAGGAGGAGTACATTATATCAAATGTACTCAAAAAAGTCAAGATCACACCATGACACCAGATGTGCTTGTAAATATACTTTTAAACCTGATTAATATCCCAAAATTTCTCATAAATTTATCTTTTACTATAAGATTACAAAAAAGAATCCTAATAAGTAATAAGAATGTATGAAGTTATTATCTAAATCTTTCTATTTCCATTATCGGATAAGATAATAATCAACAACAAAATAGTAAAAAATCTATAGTTACCTAGGCCCTGTTCAGTTCACCTTAAAATAATAATATTTAGTAAATATAAGTTCAGTTCAGTAAAAATAAGTTTAGTTCAGCAAAAATAAGTTCAGTTCAGTAAAAATAAGTTCAGTTTCGTAAAAACCAGTAGTGCGAAGAAGAAAAAACAACATGAATGAATAAAAATAAGTTCAATTCAGTAAATATAAGTTCAGTTCAGTGAAAATAAGTTCAGTTCAGTTGAAATAAGTTCAGTTAAGTAAAAATAGGTCCAGTTCAGTAAAAATAAGTTGAACTAAATGGGGCCTTATACTCTGTGCATAACAATTAAGGGTCTGTTCATTTCAGCTTAGTTTCAGTTCAGTTCAGTTCAGTTCATCTCTAATCAGTTCAGTTCAGTTCAGCTCCAATCAGTTCAGTTCAGATTTTTTTTGCTAATTTATTTGTTTATGTGATTTAGCTAATGATATTGATAATGAGAATTTAGTTTAGACATGCCTTATGTCTAATGATAATTAAGCCAAAATCATACTTTTTAATAGATTACAACAACAACAACAACAACAACAACAACAACAACAACAACAACAACAACAACAACAACAACAACAAAACAATAACAATAACAATAAAAAAAAAAATAAAAATAATAATAACATTCATAATAATAATAATAATAATATTCATTGTTGAAATGGTTATATTTTTTAATACACATTTTTATAGTTCAACTATAATGCAAAATAATAGTACTACAAAACATGTACAAGTACTAGTTTAATAAAAAATACCCTCTTAAAATTATGCGGGTCGGCAGGTCGGGTCATGCGGGTCGGGTTTAATAACTCAAGCAAATTGACTTAATAACTCATGTAGTCCGTAAGTCAGGAATAAAATAAAATGGCTTAATAACTCATGTAGTCCGTAAGTCAGAAATAAAAGCTTTCAGTTCAGCTCCAATCAATTTAGTTCAGTTGTTTTCAGTAAATCTAAACAGGCTCTAAATCCTTTAACGTGATACAATATTTCACAGCCCACAATCGTGATTCAATATTAAGCAATGGACCTTTTTCGTGATTCAATATTCCACAGCCACAATCTAAATCCTTGTCCAAAATTTAGCAGGCCAAAATCCAAATTTGAACACTAAAGCGATTTTACTAATTTGCCACCATCGTTTCCATCGCACACAAATAACAATTTGCACCATCCTAACTGCTAAGTTGCTAACTTGTAGGGGCGGGAACCCGAAAATTTCAAATTAGAAAATTGGAGACCTGATCGATTGGATCTGCATTATCGGTTTAAATTTCGAATCAGATCAATTGGACCTATAAAACGAAAAATATATATGAGATGTAATAGTTTATGAGTTATTAGGTTTAAATAAGGGAAAAAAGTAAGGGAAAAGATCATTTTCTGTCTAACAATTATTAATTATTGGTAATTTGTCCAATTATTAGTACGTATCAGAACATATAAGGAAAAAACATAATTATGTCATAAGATAAATAATTTGTAGGCAAAGACAAAACAGGCCCGGTCGATCCAAATCTGACAAATAGACCAAACCGGAAATCGAAAAATAGACATTTGGTGAATCGGAGACCAGACCAGTTAGCTTAGGCCCTGTCCGATCTATTTTTCAGATCCAGACTGATTTTTGAACAACTTTACTAACCGGGGCGGTTCCAAAATCGATCTAAACTGAAAAAATAGACCGAATCAGACTTGAGCCAACCAGTCCAGTCTCCGGTCGCCAAATTGATTTTTTTCAGTTTTTGATTCGGTCCATCTGTTGAGTTTCGATCGGATCAGACCTGTTTTGCCTCTTTACTTATAAACTAGTGTATATCTTATGCCGAAAAAAATGTTTTCTTCCATAATAAGTTTGGATGCGTAATAATAATTAGGCAAATTGACCAATAATTAATATTTGTTGGGTAGAAAATAATTTTTTCCCTTATTTAAGCTCCATAACTCAAAAATCATTATCTTTCGTATATATATTTTTTGCTTAGGTCCGGTCCAACCATTATATCACCTCCTTTACAATGCAACTATCTTACTTCATCATCCCTTAATATATATAGTTAGTATATTACTCTTATTCCAGACATGTTATCGCGGTTAACTCCTCCATTATTTATATAGAAACAAAAGAAAAAGACATATTCATATATGTACGACCATGCAACATTCAGGCAAAACGAATTGAATCTATATAACTTCATTTAATTGGAATAACTACAATTAATTACTTTTTTAAGATTAACTACAACTAATTACTTAGCTATTGTATGTAGTAAGATCTTTATTCTTTCACTTTTATTTGCTATATTAGGATAATGTTTTTTTTGGTACTACTACGAGGAGTTTCCCACCGCCTTAGGCGAGTGGACTAATCTCCCGCGGGAGTTTGCATGGTTACCTCGATGGGCAGCATCCCTCCCAGCTGAGATTTTTTCCATTCCCAAGACACGATCCCGAGACCTTGGATAAGGAGTAAGAGGCCCTTAACCACTCATGCTAACCTCAGTTGGTTATATTAGGATAATGTGACTGTATTTCAAGTAGATAAATTGTTGCACACTTTGATAGGAGTTATTGGGGTTGTTTATTAGAGGAGAGAAAACTTTGAGTTATTTCAAAAGAGATTGAGTTGGGGACCCATATACTTTTTACTTTTGTAATAAAGAGAGGTGTTAGAAAACTATTATAATAAAAGTAGAACATGTATAGAATGGAAATGTTAAAATTAATAAGGCACGTACAAAAAAGGAAAGTGCTCATCCTATTTTGGGACAATGAAATGTAACTTTGACCCAATTTTTTTATAAGATGTTGTGAAACAAATGTTAAACTAAATAAGTTGTTAGCTTGTCTCAATGAATATTTTAAATTTTAAAATTTATTTTTAATCATATATAATGAAAGAAAGCGGTGATCAAAGTTATGCATTAGTGTGCATAAACAGATTAATTTAGTAAACAAAAAGAGACGAAAAAGAAAAAAATTAAGTAATTTTGAAATCAATAAGGAAGATATGTCCTTAGGAATGGAACCCATGAGCCAATTAAACACCCAAACAGTTTTGGAGAAATGACAAATCCCAACTATAACCGTTACGCTTAAAATCCAACTATGAGATATTCTAGAATAATCGAAAGTATTGGGGGTACCTTATCAAAATAATCCAAACTCTTAATTCTTATATATAAAATAGTTTCAAAATGGATCATTGAAAGTATTAAATTTAAAGTTTGGATTATTTTGGGAAGGTACCCGCAATAGTTTGGATTATTATAGAATAACTCATAATTGAGATTATTTTCAACGGAATGGTCATAGACATCATAGTTGGGATTATTCTTGTTTATTTCTCCAACAATTTTTTACTCTAAAATAAAAATTAAATATATAATTTAAAAAGTACAATAAATAAAAGGAAAAATTGCATAGAATAATGCAACCTTTGGGCGATTCGCAAATAATAATGCAACCTTTCGATTATTCTGGAATAATGCAACCTTAATACCCCATTTATTTTAAACAGGACAAGTGACCGGTTACCTGAACTATTGGTAATTTTTCATTAAAAACTTTAATTTTTAATTAATATATTAATAAAAAAATAAAAAAATAAACCCCCCATCCCCCACCCCAGCCCACCCAATCCCACCCCCACCCACCCCTCCCACCCCCCAACGACACCTGCCCAGCTCCCCCACCCCACCCCCAACCTCCCCCACCCCCCAACGACAACTGCCCAGCTCCCCCACCCCACCCCCAACCTCCCCCACCCCAAACGACACCTGCCCAGCTCCCCCACCTTACCCCCAACCTCCCCACACCCACGAAACGCCACCCCTCACCATTCCCTTCTCAACGGACGAACCCCCCTCCCTCCTCGAGGTTGCGCCACCACCGGAAGAAACCCCCTCCCCCTGCCTTCGCTTCCCATCTCCTTGTGGCTGCGCCACCACCAGACGCAACCTCCTCCCCCGCCTTCGTTTCCCCTCTTCTCCTCGTGGCTGCGCTACCATGAACCGAAACCCCTTCCTTCTCTCCTCCTCGGTGCTTAGATAAGCCTCGCCGGCAAAAATGGGGTTGGGTGAGATAAGCGGCGGCTCTGGTGGCTGGGAAAGGGAAGTGATGGGATGGGATGGGGGGGAGGATAGAGAGGGTTGACGGGGAGGGGTGGTTTCATTTTTTATTTATTTTTTTTATTTTATTTTTTTTGTTATTTTGTTATTATTTTACTTTTTAAAAATGAGAGCCAATCATTATGCGACAAGTGTCCCATTTTACCTATTATTCAAGTCATAACCGGTTTTATCCTGTTTAAAATAAATGGGGTATTAAGGTTGCATTATTCCAGAATAGTTTATACTCTATTAGAAGTATACGACCAATTCAAGTATGATCTTCTTTCTTTTATCCCTCCAGCTCGTAGTTTGCGCTAGTGCATTAAATAGCAAAATAGAAGTCTCTCCGCTGGTGTCAGGTTCACCAACTCAGACTTAGTCATCATTTGATATTTAAGAATCAATATGAGGGGCTCAATCCTATAAAACCCTCTTCAATTTTTTATTAGAAGGCACACACTTGAATAACTCTAAGCCTAATAACTCGATCAATACTTCCTTTGTTTCTTTTTATTTGTCATATTTTAACAAAAAAATCTCAAATAATTGGTCAAAGAAGGACAAACAAAAAGAAACGGAGGGAGTACAACACATTTACTTATCTAGACATCGGTAGTAGAGGTTAATCAAAGAACTCTTATCCTCTTTAAAATCCATCTTTCTATAGTTTGTGGCTGATTGCCATTTGTCCTGTCTTCACCCATATTTTTAAAGTTAACCCCTTCATTGTTAGGGTTTGTTCTCTTCGGATGAATTAAATTGGACTGAAATGAATTGAACGGAATCGGAAGAAATAGGAGAATGTGTGAGAGTAAAAGTATTGTCAAAATAAAACCGATCGAGGTGAACTGAACTAAAAATAAACGAAATGAATTGAAATAAGCTGGACTACGAAAACAAAAGTTGAAATCATGTCCAACAATACATCATTCGTGCAACCTAACATTAAGAGTATATCAATAATTCATATAAGATTATAAAAACAAAGAGAACGAGAAAGAGAAAGAAAGATAAAGAGAAAGCTTTTATTGAAATTTTGATTAATTTCTTTTCGCACCTCCATACAGGATTAGACTTGCCTAAAACCGAATCTCCTCCTATAATCCTAACCCTAATCCTAATCCTAATCCTAATCCTAATCAGTATTTCTTTCTTCACTCCCTATAAATTAAACTCTACGACAATTCTCAAGAACTCTTATTTAACATCCCCCTTCAGTTTAACCTTTTGTTCATGCAGTTTTGCCCTAGCTAGCTCCTTGCATTCGATTACCCACAAACAAAGTCAGATCAATTCTTGTTCTTCAATAGAAAATCAAAAACTTAAACCTTTATAGCTCAAAGTACCAATGGAGATTACTTGTTCTCAATGTCAAAGGGAATTTAAATCCGAAAAGGCCCTCCATGGTCATATGAGGATCCACTCTAAGCGTAATTGGCCGGTTGAGCCCGAGCCCAAGACCACGTCCGAGCCTGAACAATTATCCTCCGCCGTGAAGGGGTGGAAGGCGACCGGGAAACGAAGCAGGAATCGACGTATGCGCACCACAAACAATGATTCCTCGGCCTTGGCGGCTTCGACACCTTCGACGGCTGAGGTGGTTGAAGCTGCGAAGACCCTCTTGCTGTTGGCTAACGGAAGAACCCACCACAAAGAAGAAGATAAGGCGTCGGCTTCGACGAGCTTTAGCCACCGTGCTGCTGAGGAGGACGTTGAAGCCGCGGAGACGCTATTGCTAATGGCTCATGGAAGAGAACCAACGTACCAAAAAGCTGGAAATAATAAGATAGTAATTAATGGAAAGGAGCTTGATGAAGATGAAATATACTATCTGCAGCATGAGTTAGGGCTTTCTATTCCTGTTTCTTCTGGCTCAATCTTCCATGATACCACGGTGATGGAACCTCGAGCTGATCAGAGGTGTCTTTACAGTCAACCCAGGGACTCGCCGTCGGCTCGACCCAACTCACAAACGGGTAGAGCAGTTACTATTCTTGGGTTTGACCTTAACGTTCCTGCCATGCCAGAGGAAGAAGACATGATGGAGTTCACCTTCACATGAGTTAGGAGTTTTTTTTCTTTAGTTTAGGGCCTTTGTGTAATAGTTAGTTTTTTTTTAGGGGAATCTTGAAAATATTTGTATCTATCATTTTTATGGTTTCGTATCTTTTTTAGGAGTTTTTATTTATTTATTGTTTAATAGTTAGTTATTAAGTTTATTATATGTGATTTGTAATATTATTATCTTAATGTTATATACTCATACTTTCAAGATGAAACGGCCAACAATATGAAAAATTATAATGTTACGAGTTATATAGCTGAAATTATGGCAGCCAAATTGAAGGTATCGTTTTCAGTAGCTTAGTAAATATTTATGAGAGTAATATTTTCAAATAAAAAGTATTTAATTTATTGACGAGATATGGTAAGGAAACCATAAAAAAGATAGATACAAATATTTTTGAGATAATCTTACATATTCAATCAAAATTATTTACAATAAAAAGATAACTGATTCTACAAACTGGTACAACAAATTTATAACAAAACGACGAATAATGATCAATATTCAAGTTATTTTTTTTGTATAATGCAAAAGAGTCTTTTCAACTTATAATCACTTATTTGAAATTATATAAAGTTATTAAACCTTATTTATAAAGGACCAAACCTGATTCCGACTTATTAAAGATTAATATTTTTGATAAGCATTGAAAATAACGGAGTCGTAAGTTTAGTAAATTTGACCATGAGTAAATGCATATTTTATATATAGGACATGTTACTTCGATTCTAAATGTGAGATTAACAATATTGTGCAAGGTAAAGTGAACATAACTTAATTGAATATAATTAAATTGAATTAAGGAGAAGAGAAGAAACTTATAATACACTTTTTACCCTCATTTTACAACTATGATAAAAATTTTGTATTCAGCAACATTGGGTTTAGAACACAATATGAAAGAAGCTTATGGAACGGAGACCACTATTCCAGTACAGATTACCGGCAAACATTTTCTCGTTACTTTTCCCTTCGTCTCCCACTTGCTTATTTGAACCAATATAATTGGTTGAATTGAAGATTGTGTGTTGGTAAGGCAATGAGTAAAGTTTGATAAAAAATGTCGACTAGCTCTATCTCTAGTTTAACAGAGAGAGATGAGCTTGTCAAAAGTTTAATCGTTACACTTTTACCGTCGCCGTCGCCACCCTATCAACTGAGAAAGAATAAAAGATTGATATGAATTTTGCTGTTTAAGCTTATAATATATGTCGTTTCAGTACTATTTGTTAGAGGTGACATACATGTAGGAAGATGAAAATAAAAAGCCGGAATCTTAAGACGAACGGATATTTTTGTTCTTGAAAAGCGGAGTTCAGGCAATGGCGGGTGTTAAATTTTTTTGTTTATGAGAACGATTTTCAAAAAAAATGATATAATTGGAATAGTGTGCGTAGACTTGACAAAATCGATCTAATCTGATTAATCTAATAAATTGATAGAAAACTTGACTCAAAGTCAATGATCCGATTTTAGCCCACAGTAACTCAAATATAACCCAATCGAAAACTAACTTAATTTGAAAATTGACTCGATATTCAAAATAACTTGAACGAAATAAACTCAAACTGATTCTTACCCAAAACCTAAAATTAAGCTAAAACGAATTCGAACCGAAATTTAATCGACATAGATTCTCTTCCAATCAAACTTTTATTTAAAATGCTGT
This sequence comes from Patellifolia procumbens, assembly GCA_947645195.1. Classification (NCBI taxonomy): domain Eukaryota; kingdom Viridiplantae; phylum Streptophyta; class Magnoliopsida; order Caryophyllales; family Amaranthaceae; genus Patellifolia; species Patellifolia procumbens. The sequence continues at coordinate 945,164 of CANSGD010000335.1, forward strand.
CATTAAACTCAATATTCACCGATAAATACTCAAAGTTGATACGACATAATTGACTCGATATAATATGAACATGAAAACTCGAAAGATTCAAAGGTTGATTTGTTTTAATCCAAAACAACTATATTTGGATAGAATCCAAAAATCGAAATTTTAACTATTTTTTTTCGTGATTTTGGGGGCCTGATTAGCCCAAAAGAAATCAGACTAAGTAAAAGGAACATCTTGATAAGTGAAATCTCGAAGGCAAAATTGGAACTACTTATGGAATGAGATTGTATCCGGCGATATAATGGATTACCAACAACGAGTTGTGTAAACATATTTAAATAATATTAATTTTAATATTTATATATGTTACAAGTGGGTGTATCATATCAAGAAATCTACATATAAAATCCACACCGATTTCATCATTTCTGGCAGGGTGGAAAATGAAAATAAAGGACGAAAGCAATATATTCAAGTGCAGATCGTACAATTGATATAATCACATATAGGATGTGTATTTTGTTGACGATGTGTACATAGAGACATTCAAATGATTAATCTATGTATTAAAGTTGGATGTTCGTGCCGAATATTCACCAAATTATTATATCTTTGGTTTAGGATCATTAATTTTGAAAAAAAACATTATTGTTTCGTTTTATTAGATTGCTTTCGTTTATTATTTGAAATCTATGGTAAGTGTCGTTTGAATTTCAATTAATGAAATCATCTCTATTTAAAAAAAATGGAAGTTTTTATTCATGTAAGTTTAATTTGACTTTGGAAATTTCATCTTGATTGGGTTTAGACAAGGAGAGAAATTTTCAGTGGTTGATATGACTAATCAAAAAATATGTTACAAATACATCTTGAATGTGAGCAAAGACATCCTAAGTGTTTGGAAATTTTGTCAAAAAATTACCTTATAAGTTATAAGCTAGTTTTTTGAAATACAGCTTTAAAGTTATAAGCAATGTTCATTTTTTTTTTGAAAATGTTCATTCGGAACTATAACTATGTTCGTTGCTTTTACACTAATGTATACTGTATTTGGTAAGTTCATTTATTTGAATTAATGTTCACTTTATTTAAATGAATGTTTATCTTATTTGATAACATGGAGTAAATTGATTCATTTACTTGTGGTATGAATGAAGATGTTGTTAGTAGAATCTCTATGGTTTATGGGTTCAGGAGGAGCAGTTTACTTTTTAGATATCTTGGAGTTCCCCATTTGCTCAAAAAAGATTTCTAATGCTCAATGTGAAATGCTTATTGAGAAAATGACTTCAAGAAATAGAATTTAGAGCTCTAGGAATCTTTCCTATGCAGGTAGGACTCAGTTGGTTAACTCAGTTCTTCTGAGTATTCACAGGTATTGGGCTCAAGTCTTCATACTCCCCAAAGGTCTGTTGAAGGAAGTAGTTCAGATCTGCAGAATATATCTTTGGTGTGGGCAAGCCTTTTCACATAGGCCTGGGCTAGTGGCATGGGATCAATTATGCTGGAGTAAAGCTCAAGGAAGTTTGGGATTCAGGGATGTTGAGATTTGGAATGTAGCTTGCTTAGGCAAGTATGTTTGGGCTGTTACAACTAAGAAAGATAATGTTTGGATTAAGTGGATTAACTCAGTGTATGTGAAAGATGTTTCTTGGTGGGAGTAAAAACCTAATACTTCTGCTAGTTGGTATTGGAAGAGGTTGTGTGAAGTGAAAGAGCAACTGTATTTGATCAACTGAAAGGAGAGAAATCTGCTGTTCATTGGGACAGATTGGTGTGGAACAGATTGAGTATTCCTAAACATAAGTTCATTCATTGGTTAGCTGTTCAGAACAGGTTGCAGACCTCTGAAAAGTTGGTAGCTCCTATTTGTGTTTGATATGCAGTAGCTCTGTTCAAAACCATACACATCTATTCTTTGAATGTGCTTTTAGTCAGCTTTTTTACAAGCAGTGAAAGATTGGTTGGGTATCAAGTGTCAAGCTGTGCAATTGTCAGTGCTTTTCAGCTGGATAAAAGGTAGCAAATTTTCTAAGTTTCAGAAGCAGGTTTCCTTTATTTGCTGATATTTCTGCTGTTGTTTACTTTGTGTGGCAAAGCAGGAATGAAATGGAATAAATGTGTACCTAGTATTAGATCTGTTGTTAGGCAAATTAAACAGAATTGTAAAGTGAGAATTGGGACTGTTTTACCTACTAAGATTAGTAGGAAGGATAGAGAGTGGTTTTCTACATTGTAATGTGTTTAGAAAACATTCTGTTGAACTAATCTTAAGGTGGAAGACTCCAACCTAGTTGGTTTGTTCCCCTTTTGATTGGTTGTAATGTTTGTTTGATTAATGAATTTTCTCTTACTTAGCAAAACAAAATGAAGTATACTAGTTAAGACTTAATCACTTGTTATTTAAGATACAATATGAGCGGCTCAATCCTATAAAACCCTCTTCAATTTTTCATTAGAAGGTGCATACTTGAATAAATCTAAACTTAATAGCTCGATCATATACTTTCTCCTTTTTTGTCATACTTTGACCAAAAAAATCTCACATTATTGGTCAAAGAAGGACAAACAAAAAGAAACGGAGGGAGTACAATACACTTACTTAATTATGAGAAAGTGATATACAAAAAATGTGCATTGTGATGATTCAATCTAATTAACAACATTTCATATGACTATATTTTATAGTTTAATATCGAAAAATCATGGTACAAAAATTTATAAAGTTGACCACTAAAGTAAGTGTTACAAATATTTTAAAACATAGATAGTGTTTTATATAAAAAAATATTTTTTAAAAAAACATTTAACAAGAAAATATGGGAAATAAAGATGCTAATAAAATAATGATATAAAGTCAAAATTTTCTTTAAGCAAAGTTCCAAGGAGATACTAATAGAATGCTCCAGCTGTCCTGTAATAAATTTATCATTAATCTAATGCACACATATTAGTAACAAAATTGGTGGTGACTCCTTTACGATTGTTCCTGTAATTAAATTTCGTTTATATTGACTTTTAAACGTATTTTAGGAACCTCAAAAAATAATTTTATTTTTTTATTGACACCATCCAAGCAGAGAAATAAAAAGTTTATTTGGTGAACAACCATTTGGGGGAAATGAAAAGTTTATAATGTAACGAAGGTAGTATATTATATGAAATTTGGATTTTTCTTGCAAAACTTTAAAAAATTAGAATATGAAAAAGGAAAAGATAGTAATGAAATACTCCAAGTATGTTTGTTATTTAAGCGAAAAACTGAGAAATAAGAAGAAGGAGCGTAAAAGTAAGGAAAAATTAAACCGATAAAGTGAAGGGGACCAGAAATAAAAGTGATGACTGATAATAGGTGGAGACCAGAGAAGTGTCCTTATTTAAAAAAAATCTCTCTAAAATGCAAAAAATGTCACTATAAACAGAGAGTACATACATTATATGAAGATCATATTCGTTTTAGAGAAAATTATAAAAAAATTGAATATGGGAAATAGGTTGAAATTAAAGGATAATAAATTACTCATTTCCCCAATGCCATTAAACTTTAGTTGTTTTTTGTTAAAGGTTTCGTTAGGCGTTGTTGTAATAGATTAAAACTATATGTCTGCATCCTTCATCGTAGTATATGTGTTGACTTGATATCCCTTTCGATTTAGGATAAGTTTTTTCTTGACGAAAAACATAATTATTTAATATTGTTAGCTTATGTTCATTTATCGTTTAATATCTATTGTCAGTGCTTATACATATGGCGTTCAATAATCGATGAAATCATATTGACTTTCAATTACTAAGGCTCCGTTTGGTAGGGTGTAAAACGTTTTCGGATGAAAATTGTTTTCCATGGAAAACCTTTTACATTGGAATTTTTTTTTATGAAGGTTTTCCGTTGTTTGGTTGCATGTAAAATGATTTTCCATTTTAAGCATTTTTCATTGTTTGGTTGAACTGAAAATCAATTACTTCAATTGTGAGGGAAAATGTTTTCCTTCCACTTGTAATGGAAAACGTTTTCCTCCCAATTTTGAGAGAAAATGTTTTCAATAAGGTGGAAAATGGTTTTCCACCCCAAGTTTTACATTTTAATGTTTTACTCCAAACCAAACAACGTAAAATAGGAAACAGTTTTCAAGGAAAACCTTTTACGCCCTACCAAACGGACCCTAAATCTCTAACCTAAGTAGAGATCGAACTCAATGAGAAAGAGATTTTCTCGGAAATGAAACCCGTGATTTAGTCAAATAACAAATAATTTTACACTAAAATAAATAATCTAATTAACAATTATAAAGAAAATATAGAAAAGGGTGGAAACAAAAAGAGAAGGCGTTGAAAAAAACCCCAACTTCCATGTTAGATATACTCATATACCCAATCACATAATTCATCATATATTACCTAATTTTATTGTAATCTTCCTACTCTTATATACTCTCTCTTTCTATCTCTCATCAATATTCTCTACAGAATCTCAAAAGTTTTTCTTAATCTTTCTCTCTCCTCTCTTCTTTTTCTTTGAAGATCTTGCCGTAGCTAAGCTTCTTCCATTCACCCACAAAAGACTTCGGCTCAATCATCAATTTAATGGAGGATAAAAAGCTCAATTTTAATCAAGACCATCAACCAGTAGCTCCTGAACAAGAAGATAAAGATGAACAACAACGACAACAATTACAAGAACAAGACGATGTCGACGTGGCGGCGGAGTTAAAGAAGAGAAGATGTCCTCATTGTGGCAAAGAATTCAGAAATGGGAAAGCACTTGGAGGTCATTTAAGGGTTCATGCTGAGAATAATAAATCAAGGCCCGTCAAGAGGCCCGTCGGGTCAAGCTCAAGCCCGGAAGAAACGGCTCAATCTCAAGTTTGCACTATTTGTTTCAAGAGTTTTAAATCTAAAAACTCTCTCTATGGTCATATGAGGATCCACTCTGACCGTCAGTGCCTGGGTATGCAACCACCGAGTCACAATTCGGGTATTATTATAAACAGGCCTGGTGAGCCCGAACCCGAATCCTTGTTGTCAGCTGTGAATAAGTTGGGGGTTGTGAAGAGTTGGAAGGTAACCGGGAAGCGAGCCCGGTATGCGGAGGTGTCCTCTTCTTCAAGCTTCGGCCACCACCGTGGCGGCGAGGCCGGTATGCATTTTGCTGATGTTGATAATGTAGGAGAAACAGGATCAAATATACTATCTGAAGATTATTCCTCCGCGTCGGCGTCAGCATCGTCGTCGGCTTCGACATCTTGGAGCTTCAGCCACCGTGCTAATGGCTAATGGAAGAGTTAAAGAATCAACCTATCAAAAAGAAGTATGATGAAGATCAAATATATTATCTGCAGCATGAGTTAGGGCTTCGTATTCCTGTTTCTTCTGGTTCACTCTTTCATGATTTGATTACTACTACTGATCATCATCATCCAAACAAGTCCTTATCGTCGTTGGGTCAATCCAGTTCACAAACGGGTAACGATTCTTGGGTTTGACCTTTTAATTATTCTCTGATGCAAAAAGAAGACATTAATGGTGTTCTTAACCCCACCTTCACATGATTTAGGACTATTCTTTTCTTAAATTTAGGGTTTTGGTGATTAGTTAGTCGCTAAGTTTAGATCCCGTGAAACTCACAAGTTATATCATATATTATGTGATTTGTAATTTCATTATACTAATAATTTTATATACTCATACTTTCAGATGAAACCAACAATATAAAAAATTATAATGTTATGAATTGTATATATCCGAGTTGTACACGTTTTAAGTAATTTATTATGAAACCGTTATATGAGAATAATATTGTTGAGTGTTGAGGAGATATTGTTACTCCTGTTTTAATCTCTATTGTTTCACACATAAAATGGTAGATTGGTAGTATTATGTTTCCCTTTCAAATTTTCAATATACTCCTTAATAGGAATCTCTTCCTTTAAAAATCACAACTAGAATAAACATTCTAACTTTATCATAAGATTAGATTTGTCTCAATAAATATTTTAGTTTAATTTTTTATTTTTAATAATATATAGTAAAAGAAAGCGGTGATCAAAGTTATGCATTAGCGTGCATAAACAGATTAATGTAGAAAACAAAAGAGACGGGAGAAATAAGAATAAAAAGTAAGTAATTTTAAAATCAATAAGGAAGATATGTCCTTAGAAAAGGAACCCATGAGCCAGTTAAAACACCCAAACAATTTTGGAGAAATTGACAATAATAATCCCAACTATAAGTGTTCCGCTTAAAATAATATCAACTACGAGATATTGTAGAATAATCCAAAGTATTGGGGGTACCTTATCAAAATAGTCCAAACTCTTAATCCTTATATATATTGATAGCCCTAAAATGGATCATTGAAAGCTAGAAATTTAGAGTTTGGATTATCTTGGCAAGGTACCCGCAATAGTATGGATTATTCAAGAATAAATCATAATTGAGATTATTTTGAATGGAATGGTTATAGTTGGGATTATTCTTGTCAATTTGTCCAACAACTTTTTACTCTAAGATAAATATTAAGTAATCTATAAAGTACAACAAATAAAAAGATTAAGAAATCAAATCAAACAAAAGCCTAAATTGATGGTTAGAGTTCATGAAATAATTTTACACTTTATCACGTCGTTTCACACAAAGCCCTTTGGGCTTGACGTATGGATGCAACACAGACCTATTCATACCTTGGCGCTAGATATTTCCTTAGAATGAATGATCTGATGAGATTCAGACCTGTGACATCCTGGTCACACTACCTCTTGATACCATGTCAAAGGAACAACTCAACCAGAAGTCTAAAACGTTGGTTATGAATAGTTTTATACTCTATAATAAGCATAATAGCTAGGACTTAATCACTTGTTATTTAAGAATCAATATGAGGGGCTGAATCCCATAAAACCCTCTTCAATTTTTTATTAGAAGGTACACACTTTAATAACTCCAAATCTAATATATAGCTCGATCATATACTTTCTCTATTTTTTTCATTTGTCATACTTTGACCAAAAAACTCTCACATAATTGGTCAAAGAAGAACAAACAAAATGAAACGCAGGGAGTACAACACACTTACTTATCTAGACATCAGTGGTAGAGGTTACTCGAAGAACTCTTGGCCTCTTTAAGATCCATCTTTTTGTAGTTTGTGGGTGATTGCCATTTGTCAGTTTTGACCCTTTTTTTAAAGTTAACCCCTCCATTTTTAGGGTCTAATATGTTCAGATGAAATGAAATAAATTGAACTGAATTGGAAGGAATAGTAAAATATATGAGAGTAAAAACATTGTCAAAAACTAAGTTGAACTGAACAAAAAATAACCGAAATGAATAAATATAAGGTGGACTACAAAAACAAAAATTGAAAATACATAAATTATATTGTCCAAAAATATATTATCCGTGCAACATCAAGTAGAGTACATCAATAATTTATATAAGATTAAAAACATATTAAGAGAAAAAAAGATAAAGAGAGTGCGAACACAATGAAAAAGATATTATTGAAATTTTGATTTATTTCTTTTCCCATCTCCATGCAGGATTAGACTTTGCCAAAAACCTATTCTCCTCCTATAGTCCTAATCCTAACCCTAATCCTAATCATAATCCTAATCAGTATTTGTTAGAAATATATCTACGGATAATATATCTGTTAGAGATATTTTCCGATAATATCTGTAACAGTATTTCTTTCTTTTTCACTCCCTATAAATTAAACTCTACGACAATTCTCAAAAAACCTTATTTAACATCCCCCTTCAGTTTAACCTTTTGTTCATGCAGTTTTGCCCTAGCTAGCTCCTTGCATTCGATTACCCACAAACAAAGTCAGATCAATTCTTGTTCTTCAATAGAAAATCAAAAACTTAAACCTTTATAGCTCAAAGTACCAATGGAGATTACTTGTTCTCAATGTCAAAGGGAATTTAATTCCGAAAAGGCCCTCCATGGTCATATGAGGATCCACTCTAAGCGTAATGGGCAGGTTATACAACCACCCAGTACGAGTCACAACTCGGATAGCCTCAATGAACCTGGCCCGGTTGAGCCCGAGCCCATGACGACGTTCGAGCCTGAAACATTATCCTCCGCCGTGAAGGGGTGGAAGGCGACCGGGAAACGAAGCAGGAATCGACGTATGCGTACCACAAACAATGATTCCTCGGCCTTGGCGGCTTCGACACCTTCGAGCTTCAGCCACCGTGATGAGGCGGCTGAAGCTGCGGAGACCCTCTTGCTCTTGGCTAATGGAAGAGCTAAAGAAGAACATAAGGCGTCGGCATCTACGAGCTTTAGCCACCGTGCTGAGGAGGACGTTGAGATGGTTGAAGCTGCGGGGACGCTTCTGCTAATGGGTCATGGAAGAGTGAGAGAATCAACCTATCAAAAAGCTGCAGATAATAAGATAGTTTTAAATGGAAAGCAGCTTGATGAAGATGAGATTTATTATCTGCAGCATGAGTTAGGGCTTTCTATTCCTGTTTCTTCTGGCTTAATCTTTAATGATGATTGTTGATTATGAATGCTCTTTTTATTTTATAATACTGGGTATGTTGGTTATTGTAATGTGCATATATGTTCCTCTGAAAATCATCATTGTTCATATGTTTGACTCCAATGTTCTTTTTCTATATATGTACATGTTTTCTGGAAAGTTCATTCAAAATGTTAATGAAAAGTCTAATATGAACCCGGTCTACACTAAACTTATTGTAGACCAGGCTAGGTCTCAAAAGTTAAGGTTTTTTTTAGCAAAAGTTAAATTTTCGCTCACCAAAAGTTAATGTTTCTTTAGCAAAAGTTAAGATTTTTTAATTAAAAGTTAAGGTTTTATAATCAAAAGTTAAGTGTTATGAATGAAAAGTTAAGGATTTTTTAGCAAAAGTTAAGGATTTTTTAATCAAAAGTTAAGTGTTATAAATGAAAAGTTGAGTTTTTTTTAGCAAAAGTTAAGATTTTATAATTAAAAAGTTAAGGTTTAGCAATCAAAAGTTAAGTGTATAAATGAAAAGTTAAGGTTTTTTGTATAGCAAAAATTAAGATTTTGTAGTCAAAAGTTAAGTGTTATGAACATACAGTCGGTCTTCCTATTCATAGACTCAGTAATGTCAGTATTTCTTTCTTTTTTGACTCCCTTTAGAAGTCCACGAAAATTCTCAAAGATTGTCTTTAATTAATCTCATCTCTTATCTTTTAAGCCCTAGCTTCATCAATTCGATTACCCACAAAGAATTTCAGATCAGTTATTGTTTTTCAATGGAAGATCAAAAACACAAACCTTTAAAGGTCAAATTGAATCTCTAAGTTCCAATCAAATACAAACACTTGTATCTATTTGTCAATCAGTATTAGCTCCTAAACAAATAATGATGAGGTACTCAAAGTACGATAAATCCGAAAAGACCTTTATTCAACGTCAAGTTAAACAACAACAAATAAATAATATTAACAACAAGAAGGATAACAATGACGCGGAGTCGAAGACGAAAACACTTGAAGGTCACTTGAGAATTCAAGCTAAGAAGAATAACAGAAAGCCCGTCATGAAGCCCGTCAAGAAGCCCGTCAAGAAGCCCGTCTGGTCAAATTCAAGCCCGGAACAAGAAGCTAAAGATCAAGATGAGTTAGGGATGGAGCTTTCTTGCGCTCATTGTCCAAAGAGGTTTAATTCACAAAAATCTCTCTATGGTCATCTGAGGACCCACCCTAACCGTAATCGGCGGGTATGCAACCACCGAGTACGAGTCATAACTCGAATAATCTCAAAGAACCCGGCCCGGTTGAGCCCGAGCCCGAAACTGAGCCCGAGCAAACTTGGTCAGCCATGGACCAGTTGAGAGTCGTGAAGGGGTGGAAGGCGACCAGGAAGCAAGGCCGGAATGTGGATTATTCCTCGGCGTCGGCTTCGACATCTTCGAGCTTTAGCCACCCTACTGTGGAGGTTGAGATGGTTAAAGCTGCGGAGACGCTTTTGTTAATGGCTAATGGAAGAGTCAAAGAAACAACCTAATGATAATATACTATCTGCAGCATGAATTAGGGCTTTAATTGTATTCCTGTTACTTCTGGTTCACTCTTTCATACTACTGATCATCATCATCCAAACAAGTCTTTATCGCCTAATGATGATGATAAGAAGAGGAGGAACATTATTAGGGATTTCAGATCAATTTGAGCAGATGTTGATCGATGATCATGTTGATGAGAAGAAGAAAGAGTTGTTGGTTAATGAGTGGAACTGTATTTGTGTATTATATATATGAAACATAATACTATATCATAATTTTATTCTTCTAGACTCTTTTTTTCTTCCATTTGTTACGTTCGGTGTAATCTAACACCATTCAATTCAATTATTTAGTAATATTCAGTTGCAAGAAACTTATTTAATTATTTTACTAATAATATTCAATATAATAATTGATTATTCAATTGCAGGTTTGAATTTTATGGTTAATAGAGTGCTTCTTATTTAATCGCGTTTTCGAATCTGATATATTATTTTGCGCTATTTAATAGTTTTGCGTGACCATGTTTTAAAAAATAACTCATAAAAGCTCAAAATGTTACGCTACAACTTAGACCATTATGTCAAGATTGATATTAGGTTAAAGCTTTAGTTGTGATATTGATTTACCATGTCTGCATCCTTTACTTTCAAATGAAGTTTTCTTTCTGTAAGTTGTTCTCGAATCCGTTAAAAAAACTAACATAGAAATTAGTATATCTGTTCAATTGTTATCCCTTCGATTTAGGATCAATTTTGCTAACGAAAAACATATTTGTTCGTCTATCATTAAATATCTATTGTTATTGGTGTATGACGTTCAACCGATGAAATTATTTTTTCGTTCAATAACATAAATCTTTAACCTATATAGAGTTAAACTCAACGAGAAAGACAATTCCATGGAATGGAACCCATCATGAGTCAGTCAAATAACAAATACATTTTACATTAAAATAAATAATTTAATTAATTAATTATAAAGAAAAGGTGGAAACTAGAAAGAGAAGGCGTTGTAAAAACCCCAACTTCTATATTAGATACACCCAATCACATAATCCATCATACTTTACTTTTCCTATGTAATTTCGCTACCTCTCTATCTCTACAATTATTATCATGCACCCGGGTGCACCGTGCGCATGGTGCACCCGGTGGCATTATTGTAATTAATGCGAAAATCTGGGCAAGAGTATAAGTATTAAAAGCTTGCCCCAATACCATGTAGATAACTAGCTCAGTTGGTCTTGAGGTTTACGTGTTTGGTAGTTGGTCATGGGTTCGACTCCCATACCAATTATTTATAATTTTTTTTACGTTTGTCTTTTCCTCCTCTTTTGGCTTTGAATCTCATTGTTTAATTTTTTTTTATGTTTCTTCCATAGTCTTAGTTCTTATTTTAGCTTTTTTTTTATTTTAACTTTTTCAATTATTTTGCATATTGTTGTACTATAATTATTTTTTTGGAGGGATGTTGTATTATAATTGTTATTTTAAAATTTATTTTACGGGTAGAATATATAATTATTATAACACGCCTTTTTTCTTTTTAATATTTTCCATATTATGTTACAATATATTTTTTTTTAAAAAATTAAATAAAAAACTTATTTTATTCTTCTTTTCTTCTCCACTCACTAACTTTTTTCATTTCTTAAAATACATTTCACTCATTTGATCAAAATGAGCAATCGTTTTTGTGCAACAAGATCAGTAAACATTCTGATCACAATCGAGCGATTTTATTTTACTCATTTGATCAAATGAGCAATCATTTTTGTGCAGCAAGATCAGTAAACATTCTGATCACAATTGAGCGGTTTATTTTACTCATTTGATCAAATGAACAATCTATTTGCAAAGGAAGATCGGTAAAGATTTTTGATCTTGAGTGACGTAAAATAAATCTACTCATTTTGTAACAATTAAAAACAAACATTGAGAGTAAAAAATAAGGAAATGAGCAACATGATTTTCAAAGGAAAACATGGAAAAATATATTTGATATAGTTCACATTATGATTTGATATTGATTGAGTTAAATTAACTCTACTCATTTACAAAATGAACAATTTTATTTTATTCATTTTGATCAAATGAGCAGTTTATTTTGTATTGGAGATAAATCAATCTGCTCATTTTGACAAATGAGCATGTTTGTTTTGATAAGTAAACATTCTAATCTCAAGTGAGGTAAAATAAATCTGCTCATTCACAAAATGAGTCGTTTTATTTTACTCATTTGATCAAATGAGCAGTTTCATTTTACTCATTTGATCAAATAAGCAGTTTTATTTTACTCATTTGATCAAATGAGCAATCTTTTTTACACAGGAAGATCAGTAAACATTTTGATCTTGAGTAAGGTAATAAATTTGCTCATTCACAAAATGAGCTGTTACTATGACTTAATTTTTTCTTACTATATTCTTCTTTTCTTTTCCACTCTCTAACTTTTTTCAATTCTTTTTTCAATGTGGAGAAATAAAAACTAAACAAACAATAAGATACCCATTGAAAAATTAATGAAATAAGAAATATAGCTTTGAAATGAGTAAATATGTTACTTAGTGCAAAAAAGTCCTTAAATGAGAAAAAAACTCTTAGAATATTGCTCATTTAATGAAATTATTAAAAATACCACTGAATATTTATGGAGCAAAAAATAATTTAAATGAGTAAAACATCCTTATAATGAGCAAACATTGTCTTATTTTACGGTGTAGAATATATAATTATTTTAAATTCACTTTAATTTTTAAGCTTTCAATATATCACTAGAATGGACAATACATAGTTCGAATGAGCGATGTATCTTAAATGGGCAAATTAAATGTCTAATTCTAATGTCTAAAAATAAAAAATAAATAGTCAGAAAAAGAAGAAAATAAAAAATATTATTTTCTAATTTGTAGTAGCTTAACACTGGTACGTGGAAAATAAATAAATGAGTAATTTATCTTTTAAATGAGCAATTATATAATTCTTTATTGATTAGTAAACATGTATATACTGTGCCACATTGACGAATATATTACTAAAATGAGCATTATATATTTCAAATGAGAAATATATCTTAAAATGAGAAAATTTATTTTCTAATGTGTTAAAATAAATACCAAATAGAGTAATAAGTTATAATACAAGTAAATGAGCAATATTATTTTCGAATGAGCAAATTGATTATACTTGAACTTGAAAAATAGCTAAATGAGCATCGTAACTTTCAAATGAGCAATATAACTTTTTAATGAGCAATAATATATTTCTTTTAAAAAAATAGGAATAAAAAGAAGATTAATAAAAAAGGAGTTGAAGGAGGAAAAAAAAACAAAGAGTGGTAAAGGGGGGATTCGAACCCGCGACCCTCTAACGCGGACAGAGCATAGAGGCCCAACCACTGAGGTAGCTTTCACTTAGTGATGTAAAATGGAAGGAAATAGTATTAGATCTGTTTTGCTGAAGTTTGCGAAAATCACCAAAATGCCACCGGGTGCACCGTGCGCACGGTGCACCCGGGTGTACGGTGCGCACGGTGCACCCGGGTGTACGGTGCATGGTCTCCTCTATCTCTCATTCTCTGCAGAATCTCAAAAGTCTTTCTTAATCTTTCTCTCTCTCTCTTCTTCTTCTTTGAAGTTCTTGCCCTAGCTAAGCTTCTTCCATTCACCCACAAAAGATTTCAGCTCAGTTTCCAATTTAATGGAGGATTAAAAGCTCAAATTAATCCAATTTAATCAAGAACATCATCAACAAGGAGAAAAACTTGTTGTTGTTAGCTCTCAACCAGTAGCTCCTGAACAAGAAGATAAAGATGAATTAGAAGAAGTCAAAATCCGACAAGATGTAGCTGAACAACAACAACAACAACAACAACAACAACAACAACAACAACAACAACAAGACGATGTCGCCGCGACGGCGGAGGCAAAGAAGAGAACATGCGCGGAAGAACCCTTGTCGTCAGATGTGAATAAGTTGGAGGTTGTGAAGGGTTGGAAGGTAACCGGGAAGCGAAGCCGGTATTCGGATTCATCGGCGGAGGTGTCGTCTTCTTTGAGCTTCAGCCACCGTGCTGAGGAGGTTGATAATATAGAAATAAATGGAAAGCAGTCTGATAAAGATGCAAGATATTATTATGATGAAGATAATAAGATACCAATAGATGGAAAGAAGTATGATAAAGATGAATTATATTATCTGCAGGATGACTTAAAGCTTGATGAGAAGTAATAGAATTGGGGGGTTGGGGAGGAGGAGAGAGGAGGAGGAGAAGAGTGGGCTGGGTTGGCGGGTGAGGGGCCCGAAGGCGGTGGGGTGGGCTGGGAGGTCGGATTTGTGATGGCAGGAGGTGGTGTGGAGTGGATTGGGCCTGGAGGGAGAGAAGGAGTGAGGGCACGGGCTGCGGGCGCAGGAGTGGAATGGGGGGGAATGGGGAATCTGTTGGGCCGCAGGTTGCTTGTGCGGACGCGGGGTGGATTGGGCTGGAGGGAGAGGATGGTATTTGTTGGTGGTGAGGAAGGGGAGCGTTTGGTAGAGTGGGCTGGGCGGGAGTGTATTGGGTTGGGTAGGGGGTTGAGGGGTTGGTAGGAATGGGATTAAGGGTGAGTGGGGAGGGATGGGGTTCTCAAGGAAGGAATAATGTTGTGGTTGAGGATTATGAATGGCGGCAAATGGGTAAGAGTTTTCATGAAAAGTAACGTGCCGCGAGATGTAAAGTCTGTTAGTGCTAAGATCGAGGCACTTGTAGCCTCGATGATTAGGTGGAAAACCAAGAAACACGCATGGGATGGAGCGTGCTTGGAGTTTAGTGATGGTGGTGGAGGGAAGATGGGGATAACATAGACAACCAAACGTACGGAGGTGGGAGTAGGACGGTTGTCGATGGTAGAGAGTTTGAGTGGGAGAGGCATAAGAAAGGCCTTTAGTAGGAAGAATGTTATGAAGGTATGTGGCCATTTGGAGAGCATGAGGCCAAAATGAAGGAGGGACGGAAGCATGGAGGAGGAGAGTACGGACTATGTTATTGATAGATCGAATTTTACGTTCCGCTTTTCCATTTTGAGATGAAGTATAGGGACAAGAGAAACGAAAATACATGCCATGTTGCGCGCATTGCTTTTGGAAGGGGGAATTATCGAATTCACGTCCATTGTCACATTGAAAACTTTTTATATTGCGTTCAAATTGAGTATGGACAAATTGACGGAAAGTAATAAAGGTGGAGAGAACCTGTGATTTATTTGTGAGAGGAAAAGTCCATAAGAAATTGGAGTAATCATCCAAAAACAATATATAATAGCGATGACCATTGGAACTCAAGGTGGGAGAGGTCCAAAGATCACTATGCACAATATCAAAAGGCGCAACAGTATTATTAGAAGAAGGAGAAAAGGGCAACTTTATATGTTTTCCAATTTGACAACCATGACAAAAGGAAGTATCACTAGGAGTACATGAAATAGCATTATTAGACTTAAGAGCACAAAGAACAGGAGCGCCAGGATGGCCTAGACGGTTGTGCCAAGTGGTGGTGGAGAGGGCAGCAAAAGCTTGATGGGATGGTGAGGTGGACGATGAAATAGGGTAGAGGTCTCCGATGCTATCACATCTCATAATAATAGTCCCCGTCCGAAGGTCCTTCACATGAAAACCAAAGGGGTCAAATTCCACAGATACATGATTGTCAGTGGTGAAATTTTCGCACAGAAATAAGGTTTTTAATAATTTGAGGAGCATGAAGAACATTTTTAAGAGTGAGGGGGGAAAGGGAAGAGGAATGATGTGGAATGAGAGTGCTACCATGACCATAAACAGGAATAGTATTGCCATTACCAACAAGAATATTTTTATGACTACTCGAATTAAAATAAGACGAGAGAGTACCTGAATCGCCCGTCATATGAGAAGATGCACCGGTGTCCATGTACCAATTTTCGTCCGGCGGATTAAGAGACATAGTGTGAAAGGCAGCATCAATGTCGGTTGGCATATACTCAGGAGGGGCAGCCACGGGTTCTGTTGTGGCTGCGTAAGACTGCTGTGGGCGTGGGCCGAGGATACCCGGGGCTGCTGCTGGGCGCGGGTTGGGCCTGTAACCTGTCGTTGGGTAGGGACAGGGTCCTGGAGTCCACGACGGAGGTGGGCCGTACATGGGAGGAGGGTAGGCCCACGGTCCATATGGATAGTAAGAGGGCTGAGGTGTATAGCGGGGCTGAGATTGGTGTTGGTGCTGCTGCTGTCGACCTCGGCCGCGTCCTTTGTTGCCGTAGTTCCGTCCACCCTGACCCCCACGTCCTCTGCCACGAGAAGGCTGCTGTGAAGAGGACCGTGGTGGGTCAGCAGGCAAGTCATCAGAGAGAGCATCACTGTGCGAGTCGGACGCAGCAATCAACGCGCTAGAGGAGGCGCCTAATTGCTGGGTCTTGCGTGTTTCTTCAAGCGTGAGCATCGAGCGAGCCTTATAAAAAGGAGGGAGAGGGTCGCTCTGTTGAATGATGGATGCTACGTTGTCATATGCATCGGTGAGCCCCGCTACAAGTTGCAACACAAGGCGTTGATTAGTCACCGGCGAACCGACGCCGGCGAGTTGGTCGGAAATCATCTTGAGCTTTTAACAATATGCTGAAACATTTTTAAAATTTTCGAGATGAGTGTGAGAAAACTGATTTTCAAGGTAGACGGCACGTGAGTGCTTGTTATCTTGAAAAATATCTCTCAATCGTTCCCATGCTTGTTGTGCCGTGGATCCAGGTTCGAGGATGGTGAGCATAAGGTCCTCGGTAATGGTGCCATAGATCCATTGAAGAACAACGGCATCAAGCCGTCCCCATAGGTCTTTATCCGTAATAGCCGGTTGGTCATCCGGAGGAATAATATGATCGAGAACTCCATTAGCGCGAGCCGTGATTTTGAATAGCTCGGCCCAAGATGAATAGTGAACATTTTCGAGGTCAAGAGTGAGAGGAAGATGTTGTTTAATATTAAGAGAGAGAGCGGAGGTGAAACTTTTGGTGTTCTCTGAAGCCATTAATGGCGAGTGGGGACGAGTGCAGGGGAGAGGAGGTCGGCGGCTAGGAGGAGAAGAAAAGAAAATTTTTATTAACCTAAGCTCTTATTACCATAATAGAATTGGTTAATTGATTCCCTACCTTGAATAATGATTACAAAAGGTTTATATACATGACTAGAAGACTCCTACTAATTAGGAAACTAACTCTCTAAAAGATATACATCGAGATTACAAGAGATACTCTAAAAGATATACAAAGAATATTTCATATTCTATCTAGAAGAAGATAAGTATGATAAATGAGTGGAAGTGCAGTACTTGTGGAGAAATATTTCCTACCCATCAAGCCCTGTGTGGTCATATTTCAGGTCATAGCAAATAGAAAGCTACCCAGATGCAAACGGATCCTTGAGTTTCACCTTAAGGTTCCTTCGATGCAAGAAGAAGACATTATGTTGGACTATTCTTTTCTTTTCTTAAATTTACAGTTTCACATGATATAGGACTATTCTTATCTTAAATTTAGAGTTTTTGGTTATTAGTTAGTCGCTAAGTTTAGACCCATGAAATTCACAAGTTATATCATATAAGTGATTTGTAATTTCGTTACGCTAATTTTGTATACTCGTACTTTCAAATGAAATCAACAATATGAAAAATTGTCATATTATGAGTTGTATATATCCGTGTTGTACATGTTTTGGGTGATACATTTTAGAAATTGTCAGATGAGAGTAATATTGTTGAATGTTGAGGAGATATTATAACAGAATAAGGAAATTATAAAAAGATACAAATATTGGCAAGATACTCTTAGCCTTAAGCATCTTTACAAATTCAATCGAAATTCAATATCAAAATCATTTACCATAATAGAAAGTGATTCTACAAACTAGTACAATAAAGATATAACAAAAGGGAGTATAATTTATCTGATTAAGTTAGAGAACATGAGACCTTTATATCCCGGGTCCCATTGGCTAGATCTTTCATATAAATTTGAAATTTCACAATTAGATCTTTTACAATTAGTAGCATTAGTTAGAATGAACAATAATAAGTTCATAATTTTTGATTCAGAAGGGTTTCCTTGTATTAAACCTATTTGAGAATGCAAATAGGCTCGAAGCTTGTTAACGTCGTTGGCTAGCTCATGATAGTGGATCTACGTACTAGATCGACCCATAACCGATTTGCAGAAGGTCCAAAGTATTCGTATCATCATAGTTTCGCATTCAAAGTACTACGCATGACCACTATTAATGAAAGCATGCTTACTAGGATAGCAAGATGTAATGATGTGTTATTTTAGGAATCAAAATGAGGGCTTCAAATTAAACCTACCATTACCCACATTCAGGGGGTGAGTTATTACCGCTATTATTGGAAGATAATTACTTCCTCCGTATCATAAAGATTGCAACGATTTGACACAAAGTGTGAGTAGAAAGTGTCAAATGGTTACAATCTTTGCGATACGGAGGTAGTAGTTAATTACTCACCATATCTCTATTTTAACTATTGACACCCCCTGTCCCCCCTCCCTTTGGGTAACATGTCCTCCATACTCCGATACATGATTACTTCGATAGTAAGATCCTTGATCAGGCTCTCATTTAGAGCTTGTTCTTTTCGCCTAAATCTAGCTAAACTGAAATAATTGGAGTTAAACTAAACTAAATTAGACTGATTGGAGCTAAACTGAATTGAATTCTAACAAATATATAAAGAAAAATTTTAAAAATAATATTATGAATATTAAAAAATATTATATTGATAATTAATAATAATTTATAATCTATAATAATAATAAATGAATAATTATCGTAAGGGGCAGGGGAAGACATAAGATGACTTGGATGAATGTAACTGAAAGTGATATGAGTTTACTTATGATCGATGAGAGCATGCATATCGTTGGATAAAAGTGGGTAGAGGGATAATATTACCGTGGAGGAAGGGGTGTGATTACCTTATTTATTTGTTTATCTTTAATGTGCTTGTCTTTGTATTTAAAACTTTTTTGTTTAAAACAACTCAACCAAAAGCCTAAAAACATTGGTTAAGTTCTATGAATAGTATTATACTCCATATTAGAAGTATAATAGTTAATACTTAATTACTTGTTATTTAAGAATCAATATGAGGGGGTCAATCCTATAAAACCCCTCTTGAATTTTTAATTAGAAGGTACACACTTGAACAACTCTAAACCTAATATATAACTTGATCATATACTTTCTCCATTTTCTTTATTTCTCATACTTTATTTGACCAAAAAACTCTCACATAATTGCTCAAAGAAAAACAAACAAAAAGAAACGGAGGGAGTACAATACACTTACTTATCTATACATCAGTAGTAGAGGTTACTCGAAGAACTCTTAGCCTCTTTAAGATCCATCTTTCTATAGTTTGTGGGTGATTGCCATTCGTCAGTCTTCACCCATTTTTTAAAGTTAACCCCTTTATTGTTAGGGTCTATTCTATCCGGATGAACTGAAATGAATTTAACTGAATTGGAAGGAATAGTAAAATGTGTGAGAGTAAAAGTATTGTCACAAACTGAGCTGATCTAAAGTAAAAATAACCGAAATGAATTGAAATAAGCTGTACTATGAAAACAAAAATTGAATATACAAAATCATATTGTCCAACAATGTATTATTCGTGCAACATCAAGTAGAATACATCAATAATTTATACTTTAAGATTAAAAAGATACTTCCTCCGTTCTTTAATACTCGCACCATTGAAACAGTTTACGCAACCCAATGCACAATTTAGATGTTAAATATCTTTAATTATACACAATAAAAAAAATTATGCAAATTAGATTTTAATAATCTATACATTGAGACGAATCTAACAAGACCCCACATGACTATATTTTTTCTTACATATAAGACACTATATTAATTTAAGTGGACATATGTGAATAGTGTGAAAGATAGAAATGGTGCGAGTATTAAAGAACGGAGGAAGTATTAAGAGAAAAAAAGATAAAGAGAGTGCGCATACAGTGAAAACATATATTGAAATTTTGACTTATTTCTTTTCCCACCTCCATGCAGGATTAGACTTTGCCAAAAACATATTCTCCTCCTATAATCCTAATCCTAATCCTAATCAGTATTTCTTTCTTCTTCACTCCCTATAAATTAAACTCTACGACAATTCTCAAGAACTCTTATTTAACAACCCCCTTCCGGTTAACCTTTTGTTCATACAGTTTTGCCCTAGGTTGCTCCTTGCATTCGATTACCCCAAAACAAATTCAGATACTTTTTGTTCTTCAATGGAAAATAAAAAGACAAACCTATAAAGGTCACATTTAATCTCCAACCACAACAACCAAATCAGGATGAATTTACTTGTCCTAAGTGTCCACAGAAATTTAAAACCCAAAAGTCCCTCCATGTCCTAAGTGTCCAAACAAAGTTAATTAAGATCTTCATTGTAAATATAGAAATAAAATGCAAAATACATACTAAAAAGTACTTGGTTTAGTGGTAAGGAAGGAACAGTTTCAACATCAAGGTTTTCAAGCTCCACTAAGGGCATTTTTTTTGTGACTTCCACTAAGGGCATTTTGAGGGGTAGGAATTTCTCTTACCTTTTCGCCCTACTCTCAAGTGCCTAGCCCCTTTATTCGGGCTAGGTGAGCCGACGTTGGGTTTCGGCCAAATAGGGCATTTTTTTTACTATCTATCCGAAAAAACAAATAATACATAATTATGTCCAACCTATATAACTCGTGCAATATGAACTAGATTGTACATTCTTAATTCGTTCTACGTCTATTGCAACCTTTGACTTTCTACACTATTCACCCACTTCCGAGTGACCTTCTTTTGTGATTTATACATATAAGATAAATATAGTCATGTGTGATATTGTTAGATTCGTCTTGATATATGCCTAATCAATATTTTTTATAATTTTATCTAAAACACAATAAAATATATTAACGTATAAAATAATGCATTGGAAGCTTAAAACTCAACATGTTGCAATAAATATAAAATATTAGTTATATATAGATAAAAATGATGAGAGTGTGAATAATAAAATTTTGAGTTGGATTATTTGTCAAACACTACCTTTTATAATAAACATTGTAGGTTTAACTACCTTTTAATAATTTTTGTTTAGTTTAACTACCTCTTATTATTGAAACCAGTAGGTTTCACTACCAAAACCTCTTTCAGGCCAAAAAATTTGATGACGATTTTACCCTTCAATGGTTTTCAGTCATGTTCTTCAATTCCCCCCTCCAATTTTCACTCGATTTTCTCATTCAATCCAACCCTAGTTCTCAATTTGGGAGAAATTTGAAGATTCTTCTCAATTGATTACTTAATTTGGCGAAATCCCTCGTCGTTTGATTTTACCCCACTCTCTCGCAGGCGAAATCTGCTCCATTTGGTGGTGGTTGCTCTCTGGCGGAATATGCTCCGTTTGGAGGTGGTTTCTCTCTCGCCGGTGGAATCTGGGCTCTTTGGTGGTGGTTTTTCTCTCGCCATCGAAATCTGGCCTGCCCACTATGGTTGCCGGAATTTAGAAACTATGGTTTGCAAAAAGCGTCCAATTAAAGATTTCGGCACTTGATTAACGAATTATCACACCATTAAATGTCCAATTGAATGAAAATTGGAGGAAAAAATAAGATCTGGGAACTTGATTCATGAAAATCGAATGAAAATGGGGGGAAATGAAGAACATGACGGAAAATCGCTAAAATTTGGCCTGAAAGCGGTTTTGGTAGTGAAACCTACTGGTTTCAATTATAAGAGTTAGTTAAAGTAAATTTGATATTTAAGAATCAATATGAGGGGCTCAATCCTATAAAACCCTCTTCAGTTTTTTATTAGAAGGCACACACTTGAATAACTCTAAGCCTAATAACTCGATCAATACTTCCTTTGTTTCTTTTTATTTGTCATATTTTAACGAAAAAACTCTCAAATAATTGGTCAAAGAAGGACAAACAAAAAGAAACGGAGGGAGTACAACACATTTACTTATGTAGACATCGGTAGTAGAGGTTAATCAAAGAACTCTTAGCCTCTTTAAAATCCATCTTTCTATAGTTTGTGGGTGATTGCCATTTGTCCAGTCTTCACCCATATTTTTTAAGTTAACCCCTTCATTGTTAGGGTTTGTTCTCTTCGGATGAATTAAATTGGACTGAAATAAATTGAACGGAATCGGAAGAAATAGGAGAATGTGTGAGAGTAAAAGTATTGTCAAAATAAAACCGATCGAGGTGAACTGAACTAAAAATAAACGAAATGAATTGAAATAAGCTGGACTACGAAAACAAAAATTGAAATCATGTCCAACAATATATCATTCGTGCAACCTGACATTAAGAGTATATCAATAATTCATATCAGATTATATAAAAAAAAAGAGAAAGAGAAAGAGAAAGAAAGATAAAGAGAAAGCTTTTATTGAAATTTTGATTAATTTCTTTTCCCACCTCTATGCAGGATTAGACTTGCCTAAAACCGAATCTCCTCCTATAATCCTAACCCTAATCCTAATCCTAATCAGTATTTCTTTCTTCACTCCCTATAAATTAAACTCTACGACAATTCTCAAGAACTCTTATTTAACATCCCCCTTCAGTTTAACCTTTTGTTCATGCAGTTTTGCCCTAGCTAGCTCCTTGCATTCGATTACCCACAAACAAAGTCAGATCAATTCTTGTTCTTCAATAGAAAATCAAAAATTTAAACCTTTATAGCTCAAAGTACCAATGGAGATTACTTGTTCTCAATGTCAAAGGGAATTTAAATCCGAAAAGGCCCTCCATGGTCATATGAGGATCCACTCTAAGCGTAATTGGCCGGTTGAGCCCGAGCCCAAGACCACGTCCGAGCCTGAACAATTATCCTCCGCCGTGAAGGGGTGGAAGGCGACCGGGAAACGAAGCAGGAATCGACGTATGCGCACCACAAACAATGATTCCTCGGCCTTGGCGGCTTCGACACCTTCGACGGCTGAGGTGGTTGAAGCTGCGAAGACCCTCTTGCTGTTGGCTAACGGAAGAACCCACCACAAAGAAGAAGATAAGGCGTCGGCTTCGACGAGCTTTAGCCACCGTGCTGCTGAGGAGGACGTTGAAGCCGCGGAGACGCTATTGCTAATGGCTCATGGAAGAGAACCAACGTACCAAAAAGCTGGAAATAATAAGATAGTAATTAATGGAAAGGAGCTTGATGAAGATGAAATATACTATCTGCAGCATGAGTTAGGGCTTTCTATTCCTGTTTCTTCTGGCTCAATCTTCCAGGATACCACGGTGATGGAACCTCGAGCTGATCAGAGGTGTCTTTACAGTCAACCCAGGGACTCGCCGTCGGCTCGACCCAACTCACAAAGAGCAGTTACTATTCTTGGGTTTGACCTTAACGTTCCTGCCATGCCAGAGGAAGAAGACATGATGGAGTTCACCTTCACATGAGTTAGGAGTTTTTTTTTCTTTAGTTTAGGGCCTTTGTGTAATAGTTAGTTTTTTTTTAGGGGAATCTTGAAAATATTTGTATCTATCATTTTTATGGTTTCGTATCTTTTTTAGGAGTTTTTATTTATTTATTGTTTAATAGTTAGTTATTAAGTTTATTATATGTGATTTGTAATATTATTATCTTAATGTTATATACTCATACTTTCAAGATGAAACGGCCAACAATATGAAAAATTATAATGTTACGAGTTATATAGCTGAAATTATGGCAGCCAAATTGAAGGTATCGTTTTCAGTAGCTTAGTAAATATTTATGAGAGTAATATTTTCAAATAAAAAGTATTTAATTTATTGACGAGATATGGTAAGGAAACCATAAAAAAGATAGATACAAATATTTTTGAGATAATCTTACATATTCAATCAAAATTATTTACAATAAAAAGATAACTGATTCTACAAACTGGTACAACAAATTTATAACAAAACGACGAATAATGATCAATATTCAAGTTATTTTTTTTGTATAATGCAAAAGAGTCTTTTCAACTTATAATCACTTATTTGAAATTATATAAAGTTATTAAACCTTATTTATGAAGGACCAAACCTGATTCCGACTTATTAAAGATTAATATTTTTGATAAGCATTGAAAATAACGGAGTCGTAAGTTTAGTAAATTTGACCATGAGTAAATGCATATTTTATATATAGGACATGTTACTTCGATTCTAAATGTGAGATTAACAATATTGTGCAAGGTAAAGTGAACATAACTTAATTGAATATAATTAAATTGAATTAAGGAGAAGAGAAGAAACTTATAATACACTTTTTACCCTCATTTTACAACTATGATAAAAATTTTGTATTCAGCAACATTGGGTTTAGAACACAATATGAAAGAAGCTTATGGAACGGAGACCACTATTCCAGTACAGATTACCGGCAAACATTTTCTCGTTACTTTTCCCTTCGTCTCCCACTTGCTTATTTGAACCAATATAATTGGTTGAATTGAAGATTGTGTGTTGGTAAGGCAATGAGTAAAGTTTGATAAAAAATGTCGACTAGCTCTATCTCTAGTTTAACAGAGAGAGAAGAGCTTGTCAAAAGTTTAATCGTTACACTTTTACCGTCGCAGTCGCCACCCTATCAACTGAGAAAGAATAAAAGATTGATATGAGTTTTGCTGTTTAAGCTTATAATATATGTCGTTTCAGTACTATTTGTTAGAGGTGACATACATGTAGGAAGATGAAAATAAAAAGCCGGAATCTTAAGACGAACGGATATTTTTGTTCTTGAAAAGCGGAGTTCAGGCAATGGCGGGTGTTAAATTTTTTTGTTTATGAGAACGATTTTCAAAAAAAATGATATAATTGGAATAGTGTGCGTAGACTTGACAAAATCGATCTAATCTGATTAATCTAATAAATTGATAGAAAACTTGACTCAAAGTCAATGATCCGATTTTAGCCCACAGTAACTCAAATATAACCCAATCGAAAACTAACTTAATTTGAAAATTGACTCGATATTCAAAATAACTTGAACGAAATAAACTCAAACTGATTCTTACCCAAAACCTAAAATTAAGCTAAAACGAATTCGAACCGAAATTTAATCGACATAGATTCTCTTCCAATCAAACTTTTATTTAAAATGCTGTCATTAAACTCAATATTCACCGATAAATACTCAAAGTTGATACGACATAATTGACTCGATATAATATGAACATGAAAACTCGAAAGATTCAAAGGTTGATTTGTTTTAATCCAAAACAACTATATTTGGATAGAATCCAAAAATCGAAATTTTAACTATTTTTTTTTTCGTGATTTTGGGGGCCTGATTAGCCCAAAAGAAATCAGACTAAGTAAAAGGAACATCTTGATAAGTGAAATCTCGAAGGCAAAATTGGAACTACTTATGGAATGAGATTGTATCCGGCGATATAATGGATTACCAACAACGAGTTGTGTAAACATATTTAAATAATATTAATTTTAATATTTATATATGTTACAAGTGGGTGTATCATATCAAGAAATCTACATATAAAATCCACACCGATTTCATCATTTCTGGCAGGGTGGAAAATGAAAATAAAGGACGAAAGCAATATATTCAAGTGCAGATCGTACAATTGATATAATCACATATAGGATGTGTATTTTGTTGACGATGTGTACATAGAGACATTCAAATGATTAATCTATGTATTAAAGTTGGATGTTCGTGCCGAATATTCACCAAATTATTATATCTTTGGTTTAGGATCATTAATTTTGAAAAAAAACATTATTGTTTCGTTTTATTAGATTGCTTTCGTTTATTATTTGAAATCTATGGTAAGTGTCGTTTGAATTTCAATTAATGAAATCATCTCTATTTAAAAAAAATGGAAGTTTTTATTCATGTAAGTTTAATTTGACTTTGGAAATTTCATCTTGATTGGGTTTAGACAAGGAGAGAAATTTTCAGTGGTTGATATGACTAATCAAAAAATATGTTACAAATACATCTTGAATGTGAGCAAAGACATCCTAAGTGTTTGGAAATTTTGTCAAAAAATTACCTTATAAGTTATAAGCTAGTTTTTTGAAATACAGCTTTAAAGTTATAAGCAATGTTCATTTTTTTTTTGAAAATGTTCATTCGGAACTATAACTATGTTCGTTGCTTTTACACTAATGTATACTGTATTTGGTAAGTTCATTTATTTGAATTAATGTTCACTTTATTTAAATGAATGTTTATCTTATTTGATAACATGGAGTAAATTGATTCATTTACTTGTGGTATGAATGAAGATGTTGTTAGTAGAATCTCTATGGTTTATGGGTTCAGGAGGAGCAGTTTACTTTTTAGATATCTTGGAGTTCCCCATTTGCTCAAAAAAGATTTCTAATGCTCAATGTGAAATGCTTATTGAGAAAATGACTTCAAGAAATAGAATTTAGAGCTCTAGGAATCTTTCCTATGCAGGTAGGACTCAGTTGGTTAACTCAGTTCTTCTGAGTATTCACAGGTATTGGGCTCAAGTCTTCATACTCCCCAAAGGTCTGTTGAAGGAAGTAGTTCAGATCTGCAGAATATATCTTTGGTGTGGGCAAGCCTTTTCACATAGGCCTGGGCTAGTGGCATGGGATCAATTATGCTGGAGTAAAGCTCAAGGAAGTTTGGGATTCAGGGATGTTGAGATTTGGAATGTAGCTTGCTTAGGCAAGTATGTTTGGGCTGTTACAACTAAGAAAGATAATGTTTGGATTAAGTGGATTAACTCAGTGTATGTGAAAGATGTTTCTTGGTGGGAGTAAAAACCTAATACTTCTGCTAGTTGGTATTGGAAGAGGTTGTGTGAAGTGAAAGAGCAACTGTATTTGATCAACTGAAAGGAGAGAAATCTGCTGTTCATTGGGACAGATTGGTGTGGAACAGATTGAGTATTCCTAAACATAAGTTCATTCATTGGTTAGCTGTTCAGAACAGGTTGCAGACCTCTGAAAAGTTGGTAGCTCCTATTTGTGTTTGATATGCAGTAGCTCTGTTCAAAACCATACACATCTATTCTTTGAATGTGCTTTTAGTCAGCTTTTTTACAAGCAGTGAAAGATTGGTTGGGTATCAAGTGTCAAGCTGTGCAATTGTCAGTGCTTTTCAGCTGGATAAAAGGTAGCAAATTTTCTAAGTTTCAGAAGCAGGTTTCCTTTATTTGCTGATATTTCTGCTGTTGTTTACTTTGTGTGGCAAAGCAGGAATGAAATGGAATAAATGTGTACCTAGTATTAGATCTGTTGTTAGGCAAATTAAACAGAATTGTAAAGTGAGAATTGGGACTGTTTTACCTACTAAGATTAGTAGGAAGGATAGAGAGTGGTTTTCTACATTGTAATGTGTTTAGAAAACATTCTGTTGAACTAATCTTAAGGTGGAAGACTCCAACCTAGTTGGTTTGTTCCCCTTTTGATTGGTTGTAATGTTTGTTTGATTAATGAATTTTCTCTTACTTAGCAAAACAAAATGAAGTATACTAGTTAAGACTTAATCACTTGTTATTTAAGATACAATATGAGCGGCTCAATCCTATAAAACCCTCTTCAATTTTTCATTAGAAGGTGCATACTTGAATAAATCTAAACTTAATAGCTCGATCATATACTTTCTCCTTTTTTGTCATACTTTGACCAAAAAAATCTCACATTATTGGTCAAAGAAGGACAAACAAAAAGAAACGGAGGGAGTACAATACACTTACTTAATTATGAGAAAGTGATATACAAAAAATGTGCATTGTGATGATTCAATCTAATTAACAACATTTCATATGACTATATTTTATAGTTTAATATCGAAAAATCATGGTACAAAAATTTATAAAGTTGACCACTAAAGTAAGTGTTACAAATATTTTAAAACATAGATAGTGTTTTATATAAAAAAATATTTTTTAAAAAAACATTTAACAAGAAAATATGGGAAATAAAGATGCTAATAAAATAATGATATAAAGTCAAAATTTTCTTTAAGCAAAGTTCCAAGGAGATACTAATAGAATGCTCCAGCTGTCCTGTAATAAATTTATCATTAATCTAATGCACACATATTAGTAACAAAATTGGTGGTGACTCCTTTACGATTGTTCCTGTAATTAAATTTCGTTTATATTGACTTTTAAACGTATTTTAGGAACCTCAAAAAATAATTTTATTTTTTTATTGACACCATCCAAGCAGAGAAATAAAAAGTTTATTTGGTGAACAACCATTTGGGGGAAATGAAAAGTTTATAATGTAACGAAGGTAGTATATTATATGAAATTTGGATTTTTTCTTGCAAAACTTTAAAAAATTAGAATATGAAAAAGGAAAAGATAGTAATGAAATACTCCAAGTATGTTTGTTATTTAAGCGAAAAACTGAGAAATAAGAAGAAGGAGCGTAAAAGTAAGGAAAAAATTAAACCGATAAAGTGAAGGGGACCAGAAATAAAAGTGATGACTGATAATAGGTGGAGACCAGAGAAGTGTCCTTATTTAAAAAAAATCTCTCTAAAATGCAAAAAATGTCACTATAAACAGAGAGTACATACATTATATGAAGATCATATTCGTTTTAGAGAAAATTATAAAAAAATTGAATATGGGAAATAGGTTGAAATTAAAGGATAATAAATTACTCATTTCCCCAATGCCATTAAACTTTAGTTGTTTTTTGTTAAAGGTTTCGTTAGGCGTTGTTGTAATAGATTAAAACTATATGTCTGCATCCTTCATCGTAGTATATGTGTTGACTTGATATCCCTTTCGATTTAGGATAAGTTTTTTCTTGACGAAAAACATAATTATTTAATATTGTTAGCTTATGTTCATTTATCGTTTAATATCTATTGTCAGTGCTTATACATATGGCGTTCAATAATCGATGAAATCATATTGACTTTCAATTACTAAGGCTCCGTTTGGTAGGGTGTAAAACGTTTTCGGATGAAAATTGTTTTCCATGGAAAACCTTTTACATTGGAATTTTTTTTTATGAAGGTTTTCCGTTGTTTGGTTGCATGTAAAATGATTTTCCATTTTAAGCATTTTTCATTGTTTGGTTGAACTGAAAATCAATTACTTCAATTGTGAGGGAAAATGTTTTCCTTCCACTTGTAATGGAAAACGTTTTCCTCCCAATTTTGAGAGAAAATGTTTTCAATAAGGTGGAAAATGGTTTTCCACCCCAAGTTTTACATTTTAATGTTTTACTCCAAACCAAACAACGTAAAATGGGAAACAGTTTTCAAGGAAAACCTTTTACGCCCTACCAAACGGACCCTAAATCTCTAACCTAAGTAGAGATCGAACTCAATGAGAAAGAGATTTTCTCGGAAATGAAACCCGTGATTTAGTCAAATAACAAATAATTTTACACTAAAATAAATAATCTAATTAACAATTATAAAGAAAATATAGAAAAGAGTGGAAACAAAAAGAGAAGGCGTTGAAAAAAACCCCAACTTCCATGTTAGATATACTCATATACCCAATCACATAATTCATCATATATTACCTAATTTTATTGTAATCTTCCTACTCTTATATACTCTCTCTTTCTATCTCTCATCAATATTCTCTACAGAATCTCAAAAGTTTTTCTTAATCTTTCTCTCTCCTCTCTTCTTTTTCTTTGAAGATCTTGCCGTAGCTAAGCTTCTTCCATTCACCCACAAAAGACTTCGGCTCAATCATCAATTTAATGGAGGATAAAAAGCTCAATTTTAATCAAGACCATCAACCAGTAGCTCCTGAACAAGAAGATAAAGATGAACAACAACGACAACAATTACAAGAAGAAGACGATGTCGACGTGGCGGCGGAGTTAAAGAAGAGAAGATGTCCTCATTGTGGCAAAGAATTCAGAAATGGGAAAGCACTTGGAGGTCATTTAAGGGTTCATGCTGAGAATAATAAATCAAGGCCCGTCAAGAGGCCCGTCGGGTCAAGCTCAAGCCCGGAAGAAACGGCTCAATCTCAAGTTTGCACTATTTGTTTCAAGAGTTTTAAATCTAAAAACTCTCTCTATGGTCATATGAGGATCCACTCTGACCGTCAGTGCCTGGGTATGCAACCACCGAGTCACAATTCGGGTATTATTATAAACAGGCCTGGTGAGCCCGAACCCGAATCCTTGTTGTCAGCTGTGAATAAGTTGGGGGTTGTGAAGAGTTGGAAGGTAACCGGGAAGCGAGCCCGGTATGCGGAGGTGTCGTCTTCTTCAAGCTTCGGCCACCACCGTGGCGGCGAGGCCGGTATGCATTTTGCTGATGTTGATAATGTAGGAGAAACAGGATCAAATATACTATCTGAAGATTATTCCTCCGCGTCGGCGTCAGCATCGTCGTCGGCTTCGACATCTTGGAGCTTCAGCCACCGTGGTAATGGCTAATGGAAGAGTTAAAGAATCAACCTATCAAAAAGAAGTATGATGAAGATCAAATATATTATCTGCAGCATGAGTTAGGGCTTCGTATTCCTGTTTCTTCTGGTTCACTCTTTCATGATTTGATTACTACTACTGATCATCATCATCCAAACAAGTCCTTATCGTCGTTGGGTCAATCCAGTTCACAAACGGGTAACGATTCTTGGGTTTGACCTTTTAATTATTCTCTGATGCAAAAAGAAGACATTAATGGTGTTCTTAACCCCACCTTCACATGATTTAGGACTATTCTTTTCTTAAATTTAGGGTTTTGGTGATTAGTTAGTCGCTAAGTTTAGATCCCCTGAAACTCACAAGTTATATCATATATTATGTGATTTGTAATTTCATTATACTAATAATTTATATACTCATACTTTCAGATGAAACCAACAATATGAAAAATTATAATGTTATGAATTGTATATATCCGAGTTGTACACGTTTTAAGTAATTTATTATGAAATCGTTATATGAGAATAATATTGTTGAGTGTTGAGGAGATATTGTTACACCTGTTTTTAATCTCTATTGTTTCACACATAAAATGGTAGATTGGTAGTATTATGTTTCCCTTTCAAATTTTCAATATACTCCTTAATAGGAATCTCTTCCTTTAAAAATCACAACTAGAATAAACATTCTAACTTTATCATAAGATTAGATTTGTCTCAATAAATATTTTAGTTTAATTTTTTATTTTTAATAATATATAGTAAAAGAAAGCGGTGATCAAAGTTATGCATTAGCGTGCATAAACAGATTAATGTAGAAAACAAAAGAGACGGGAGAAATAAGAATAAAAAGTAAGTAATTTTAAAATCAATAAGGAAGATATGTCCTTAGAAAAGGAACCCATGAGCCAGTTAAAACACCCAAACAATTTTGGAGAAATTGACAATAATAATCCCAACTATAAGTTTTCCGCTTAAAATAATATCAACTACGAGATATTGTAGAATAATCCAAAGTATTGGGGGTACCTTATCAAAATAGTCCAAACTCTTAATCCTTATATATATTGATAGCCCTAAAATGGATCATTGAAAGCTAGAAATTTAGAGTTTGGATTATCTTGGCAAGGTACCCGCAATAGTATGGATTATTCAAGAATAAATCATAATTGAGATTATTTTGAATGGAATGGTTATAGTTGGGATTATTCTTGTCAATTTGTCCAACAACTTTTTACTCTAAGATAAATATTAAGTAATCTATAAAGTACAACAAATAAAAAGATTAAGAAATCAAATCAAACAAAAGCCTAAATTGATGGTTAGAGTTCATGAAATAATTTTACACTTTATCACGTCGTTTCACACAAAGCCCTTTGGGCTTGACGTATGGATGCAACACAGACCTATTCATACCTTGGCGCTAGATATTTCCTTAGAATGAATGATCTGATGAGATTCAGACCTGTGACATCCTGGTCACACTACCTCTTGATACCATGTCAAAGGAACAACTCAACCAGAAGTCTAAAACGTTGGTTATGAATAGTTTTATACTCTATAATAAGCATAATAGCTAGGACTTAATCACTTGTTATTTAAGAATCAATATGAGGGGCTGAATCCCATAAAACCCTCTTCAATTTTTTATTAGAAGGTACACACTTTAATAACTCCAAATCTAATATATAGCTCGATCATATACTTTCTCTATTTTTTTCATTTGTCATACTTTGACCAAAAAACTCTCACATAATTGGTCAAAGAAGAACAAACAAAATGAAACGCAGGGAGTACAACACACTTACTTATCTAGACATCAGTGGTAGAGGTTACTCGAAGAACTCTTAGCCTCTTTAAGATCCATCTTTTTGTAGTTTGTGGGTGATTGCCATTTGTCAGTTTTGACCCTTTTTTTAAAGTTAACCCCTCCATTGTTAGGGTCTAATATGTTCAGATGAAATGAAATAAATTGAATTGAATTGGAAGGAATAGTAAAATATATGAGAGTAAAAACATTGTCAAAAACTAAGTTGAACTGAACAAAAAATAACCGAAATGAATAAATATAAGGTGGACTACGAAAACAAAAATTGAAAATACATAAATTATATTGTCCAAAAATATATTATTGGTGCAACATCAAGTAGAGTACATCAATAATTTATATAAGATTAAAAACATATTAAGAGAAAAAAAGATAAAGAGAGTGCGAACACAATGAAAAAGATATTATTGAAATTTTGATTTATTTCTTTTCCCATCTCCATGCAGGATTAGACTTTGCCAAAAACCTATTCTCCTCCTATAGTCCTAATCCTAACCCTAATCCTAATCATAATCCTAATCAGTATTTGTTAGAAATATATCTACGGATAATATATCTGTTAGAGATATTTTCCGATAATATCTGTAACAGTATTTCTTTCTTTTTCACTCCCTATAAATTAAACTCTACGACAATTCTCAAGAACTCTTATTTAACATCCCCCTTCAGTTTAACCTTTTGTTCATGCAGTTTTGCCCTAGCTAGCTCCTTGCATTCGATTACCCACAAACAAAGTCAGATCAATTCTTGTTCTTCAATAGAAAATCAAAAACTTAAACCTTTATAGCTCAAAGTACCAATGGAGATTACTTGTTCTCAATGTCAAAGGGAATTTAAATCCGAAAAGGCCCTCCATGGTCATATGAGGATCCACTCTAAGCGTAATGGGCAGGTTATACAACCACCCAGTACGAGTCACAACTCGGATAGCCTCAATGAACCTGGCCCGGTTGAGCCCGAGCCCAAGACGACGTTCGAGCCTGAAACATTATCCTCCGCCGTGAAGGGGTGGAAGGCGACCGGGAAACGAAGCAGGAATCGACGTATGCGTACCACAAACAATGATTCCTCGGCCTTGGCGGCTTCGACACCTTCGAGCTTCAGCCACCGTGATGAGGCGGCTGAAGCTGCGGAGACCCTCTTGCTCTTGGCTAATGGAAGAGCTAAAGATGAACATAAGGCGTCGGCATCTACGAGCTTTAGCCACCGTGCTGAGGAGGACGTTGAGATGGTTGAAGCTGCGGGGACGCTTCTGCTAATGGGTCATGGAAGAGTGAGAGAATCAACCTATCAAAAAGCTGCAGATAATAAGATAGTTTTAAATGGAAAGCAGCTTGATGAAGATGAGATTTATTATCTGCAGCATGAGTTAGGGCTTTCTATTCCTGTTTCTTCTGGCTTAATCTTTAATGATGATTGTTGATTATGAATGCTCTTTTTATTTTATAATACTGGGTATGTTGGTTATTGTAATCAATGTAATGTGCATATATGTTCCTCTGAAAATCATTGTTCATATGTTTGACTCCAATGTTCTTTTTCTATATATGTACATGTTTTCTGGAAAGTTCATTCAAAATGTTAATGAAAAGTCTAATATGAACCCGGTCTACACTAAACTTATTGTAGACCAGGCTAGGTCTCAAAAGTTAAGGTTTTTTTTAGCAAAAGTTAAATTTTCGCTCACCAAAAGTTAAGGTTTTTTTAGCAAAAGTTAAGATTTTTTAATTAAAAGTTAAGGTTTTATAATCAAAAGTTAAGTGTTATGAATGAAAAGTTAAGGATTTTTTAGCAAAAGTTAAGGATTTTTTAATCAAAAGTTAAGTGTTATAAATGAAAAGTTGAGGTTTTTTTAGCAAAAGTTAAGATTTTATAATTAAAAAGTTAAGGTTTAGCAATCAAAATTTAAGTGTATAAATGAAAAGTTAAGGTTTTTTGTAGCAAAAATTAAGATTTTGTAGTCAAAAGTTAAGTGTTATAAATGAAAAATTAAGGGTTTTTTTTAGCAAAAGTTAAGATTTTGTAATTAAATTAGACAATTTTTGTTTTTCCTCTATTTAGTAATCATCTACATTATTTCTTGTATTTTCTATGGCTTTATAGCATTTTAAAATCATTTTTCAATTTAAAAGTTTATTTTATAATTATTAAAACTTAAATTTGAAATGAAATATAAAATCAGCTCCAAACCCTCCTTCTTTCCCCTGTGACCAATTGACCACCCTCAACCATCTGAAATCCCCCCTCCCAATTTGCCACCACTGAACCCCACCTAGCCACCCAACCTGCCACCACGGAACCCGCAAGTCCGCAATTCACCCAAATCTACGACCATCAAACCCCACTCTTCCAACTAAAGCCACCGTCAGCCCAGCCTAATCAACACCAACCAACCACCGCCAAACCACCTTACCCCACCCGAAAAAAACTTACCAAAACCTCAATCAACCCACACGGCACCCACAAAATGAAACCACCCAACCCTTTCAAAACTAGACGAACCCATGAAATTGAAGGGAGGATGTGCTCGTGCGGTTTGTCATTCGCGTCGAGGCTGGTGTGGTTGTCACTCGAGTCGAAGTCGTGGTGTGGTGGCTGGAATGGTGGTCACTGACTCACTGGTCAGGGAGTGGGAGGCAAAGTGGTAACTGGAGTTTGTATTTTCAACGTTTAGAGAGGGAGGAGGAGTGAGGAGAGAGTGTGGGTCTACATTATATATATGTGGACCAGGTCCACCCAAGTCTTTTTGCGATATCCTTTTCAATCGGTAAAACACAATTAAAACACAATTAAATATAAAAAAGCTCAATCTTTTATCTAAAACACAATTAAAGATATTAACGTGTAAAATAATGCATTAGAAGCTTGAAACTCAACATGTTGCAATAAATATAAAATATTAGTTATATATAGATAAAAATGACGAGAGTGCCAATAATAAAATTTTGATTTGTTACTTTACGACTTCCATTATACTAGATACTTACACGAAACCAATCATAATCTGTTTAATCTTATACTACCCCCGTTTCCTGAAAATAGTTACACTTTGACATTTTACTCTATTCGATCACATATTTCACTTTGACCATTATTTTTGATCCATACATAAGAAAAAATATAGTCATGTGGGATCTTGTTAGATTCCTCTTGATATGTAGAATATTAATATCTAGTTTTAAATTTTTTAATAAATACGTAATTAGAGATATAAATGTTCAACGTTTTGCATTGATATCCATGAAAAATACAAGTGTAACAATCTTTGAGAAACGGAGGGAGTACGGATTATAAACATACAGTCGGTCTTCCTATTCATAGACTCAGTAATGTCAGTATTTCTTTCTTTTTTGACTCCCTTTAGAAGTCCACGAAAATTCTCAAAGATTGTCTTTAATAATCTCATCTCTTATCTTTTAAGCCCTAGCTTCATCAATTCGATTACCCACAAAGAATTTCAGATCAGTTATTGTTTTTCAATGGAAGATCAAAAACACAAACCTTTAAAGGTCAAATTGAATCTCAAAGTTCCAATCAAATACAAACACTTGTATCTATTTGTCAATCAGTATTAGCTCCTAAACAAATAATGATGAGGTACTTAAAGAACGATAAATCCGAAAAGACCTTTATTCAACATCAAGTTAAACAACAACAAATAAATAGTAATAACAACAACAACAACGATAACAATGACGCGGAGTCGAAGACGAAAACACTTGAAGGTCACTTGAGAATTCAAGCTAAGAAGAATAACAGCAAGCCCGTCGGGTCAAATTCAAGCCCGGAACAAGAAGCTAAAGATCAAGATGGGTTAGGGATGGAGCTTTCTTGCACTCATTGTCCAAATAGGTTTAATTCACAAAAATCTCTCTATGGTCATCTGAGGACCCACCCTAACCGTAATCGGCGGGTATGCAACCACCGAGTACGAGTCACAACTCGAATAATCTCAAAGAACCCGGCCTGGTTGAGCCCGAGCCCGAAACTGAGCCCGAGCAAACTTGGTCAGCCACGGACCAGTTGAGAGTCGTGAAGGGGTGGAAGGCGACCAGGAAGCGAGGCCGGAATGTGGATTATTCCTCGGCGTCGGCTTCGACATCTTCGAGCTTTAGCCACCCTACTGTGGAGGTTGAGATGGTTGAAGCTGCGGAGACGCTTTTGTTAATGGCTAATGGAAGAGTCAAAGAAATAACCTAATGATAATATACTATATATCTGCAGCATGATTTAGGGCTTTGTATTCCTGTTACTTCTGGTTCACTCATTCATACTACTGATCAATGTGATCATCATCATCCAAACCAACAAGTCTTTATCGCCTAATGATGATGATAAGAAGAGGAGGAACATTATTAGGGATTTCAGATCAATTTGAGCAGATGTTGATGATCATGTTGACGAGAAGAAAGAGTTGTTGTTGGTTAATGAGTGGAACTGTATTTGTGTATTATATAGTAAATGAAACATAATACTATATCATAATTTTATTCTTCTAGACTTTTTTTTCTACCATTTGTTAAGTTTTAGTGTAATCTAACACCACTCAATCCAATTATTTAGTAATATTCAGTTGCAAGAAACTTGTTTAATTATTTTACTAATAATATTCAATATAATATTTGATTATTCAGTTGCAGGTTTGAATTTTTATGGTTAATAGAGTCCTTCTTAATCTTAAATTTTAGTCGCGTTTTAGAATCTAATAAACTGTTTCGTGCTATGTAATAGTTTCGTGTGACCATAGCTTCAGCATTGTCTTTACAAAAATTTTATAAAATAACTCATATAAGCTCAAAATGTCATTCTACAACTTACACCATTATCAATAAAAAGTAATCATTGTCTTAACAAAATTCAGAAGTAACTCATAAAAGTTTAAATGTGCATGTGGGTCGGGTCTAGACCAGGTCTGAGCTTGCATAGGTGGACCAAGCCCATGCTCTCCAGGACCTGACTCGACCCGGACCCGTTGGGTCTAAAAATAGTTGACCCAAATTCTTATAAATTGGTCGGGTCCAAGCGATTCTGGGTCGAGTCCAAGACTCATTGTCATCTCTAGTTCAAGGTAAGCCACTTCGTAGAAATTTCATAAGATCAATGACTATTTTTCTTTAATAAGGGCATATTCTACTCGGCAGAAAATAACTAAATTGAAATTAATTGTATTAAATAGAGTTTACCTAAACTAAACTAAAGTGAATTGTATTACATTGTAATGAATGATAAATAATACATAAAAGATAAAATAATCATAATATTAATACTTAATGGTATTAAATAATAAAAGTACTTTCTTAACAAAAAAATATATTTGATGAATAAAGATAATGATAATTTTTTTGTATATAGAAAATTAAAATAATATAATATTATAAGAATTAGTTTGATGAATATATTTGATGAATTAGTTGGTTTTATTTTATAATGATAATTAATATAATAGTATAATTTTAATAATAATAATAAATATGGCTGAATAATATTTAGGAAATAATAAGTACTAAAATAAATTAGATTGATAATAATAAATAATAATAATAATAAAATAAAAAAATAGTCAAATAATGAATGAATTTGGATTGAATTAAATTGAGTGGAATTAAAATAGAAATTAATAGAGCTGAACTGATATAACTGAAAATAAGTTCTACTTATGATATGTTTTTTCTAGAATTACATATAACCTTTTTATCTATTTATTAGATTGGTAAAAAGTATTGTATTAATAATTGATTTTTGTTTTTCATAATTATTATGTAATAATTTATTTTTGCTTAATTGTTCTAAATATACTTTTAACAATTCAATTTATTTAGTTCTGATCAAATCAGCTTAGTTCATCAGTTCTGATCAAATCAGTTATAGAGAGTTCCTACATTTTGTGGATGTAGGAACTTCTACTTCCCATGGGAAGTTCCACTTACCTAGGGGGAACTAGGTAAGTGAGTTCCTAGGAAGTTTCACTTCCCACACTAGTGTCAACCAAACAAGTGTTATTATAATATTATTCCTAGGAAAATAAAATATTATTCCTAGGAAAATAAAATCCCCATATACTTAATTGTCAAACAAACAGGACCTTAGTATTAGAGTAAACCGTCTAATTTTATTATAAGATTGGATTAATGACAACCCACATTCTAGCCAACAAGCCCATCTCTTCTTTTAGCATTCCTATGCCATTTCTATTCTAAATTCCCCTATTGCTCAATTTTTTTTCTCTTCAATCGATGGCTGAATGCTGCTGGTCTAATAGAAACTTTCTATATAACTCAACGAATTGAAAAAAAAAAGTTGACTGTCATTATATTTGGCTAATGCTTTTACTTGTATGTTGTTGGTGTAAGAATCTTGGGTTTTCGAAGATCAGTTGTTGTTGAAATAGAAGATAAATGAAAAACTTGCGATTCCATACAATTGGCTTTGATTTTTGGCTGAAATTAGTTCCAATAACAAATTTATTGGGATTAATATATCTTGTATATACTAGGCTTTATATTAGGCGTAATGCTACCTTAGTTTCCTCTATCTTGGGCTAAGCTTAAGCATGTAATTAAGCCCACTTAGCAGTGTTTAGTGTGTATATATTAAACGCTTATCAGTTAATGAAGGCAAGGCAAGATATTTTCCTTCACATGGTATCAGACTTTCTTAAACTCTGCTGCTAGGTTTCTTCTTTGGCGGAGTGCCCTTGTGCCCTAGTGGCCGTTTCTACTCTCCGTCATCATGTCCGGCAGTGACAAATCTCCTAAACTTGATCCTTCTTCTCCGTTTTATCTTGGCACGCAAGATAATCCAGGTAATAATGTTACTAATGTGATTTTTAAAGGAAATAATTATGAAGAATGGTCGCGTTCGATGCGTCTTTCCCTCAAGTCTCGTCGGAAATTCGGGTTCATTGAAGGCACCATCAATAGACCGACAGACAAAGGGAAGCTTGAGGATTGGTATTGCGTACAATCAACCCTCGTTCAATGGATACTTCACACCATTGATCCCTCTATCCGAAAAACTATTCCTTTCTTTGAGGAGGTTAAGCCCTTGTGGGACGTTTTGAAAGCTCGGTTTCGAGTCGGCAACGGTCCACGCAAACAATACATCAAGGCTGCTCTGGCAGCGTGTAAGCAGACGAAGACCATGCTTGTGGCTGAGTACTTTGGTCTCCTTCAACCCTTGTGGGATGAGTTGGCCACATATTATCCTCTTCCGACTTGTAAGTGCGGGAATTGCACTTGTCAGATTGGGGAGTTATATCAACAGCGTCTTGATGAAGATCGTATGCACGATTTTCTTTTCGGCATTAATCACGAGCTCTATGGGCATGTTCGCTCAACTTTGTTGGCCCAAGATCCTTTACCCACTCTTGATAGGGCTTACCAAACTCTTCTTCAGGAAGAAAATTTACGTTCTTCAACTCGGCAAGTCCATGAGAATTATGAAATTATGGCTTTCGCAGTGAATCCTACGACTCGAGGTAAATCACGTTCTGATTTTCGTGATAATACTGATCTTGTTTGCACTTATTGTCATAAAGGTGGGCATGA
Source organism: Patellifolia procumbens (assembly GCA_947645195.1). Lineage (NCBI taxonomy): Eukaryota > Viridiplantae > Streptophyta > Magnoliopsida > Caryophyllales > Amaranthaceae > Patellifolia > Patellifolia procumbens. Next base: position 984,949 of record CANSGD010000335.1, read on the forward strand.
GGTGATTAATTGCTTTGCGAAACATGGTTATCCCGAGTGGTGGGAAACCCGAAATCGCCGTGGGTCTGGACGCGACCGTGGGTCTGCTGCGTCAGGGGCTGCTGCAGGCCGTGGGACTGATTCGCTGGGCACCATGGCTGCTGCGTCCGGGTCTGCTGGCCCTCATAGGGGGCGTGGTGCTTCTGTTGCTGCTGTAGACAGTGGACACGCAGGGGCAGCAGCTAGTACTTCGTCCTCTTCGCAATTTATTACAACTGAACAGTGGCAGCAACTCATTTCAATGCTCGGCAACACCACGGTAAAAGCTCCTTCGGATGATCGTATGCTTGGTGAGTGCCCTATGCATCTTTGGCTTCTCGCACCATGTCACAGGAGATATTAGTGCTTTAATTAATGTCATTGATATACCACATTGCCCCGTTGGTCTTCCCGATGGCAAAAAGGCGATTGCTTCGAAGTGTGGTGATGTGGCTTTGGGTGTCGGATTGGTGTTAACCAATGTTCTCTATGTCCCTAAATTAAATTGCAATTTAATTTCTATCTCTCACCTTATTGATGATTTAAATTGTGTTGTACAATTCGCTAAAAATTTGTGCGTTATACAGGACCGCAACTCGAGGACGCTGATTGGAGTAGGTGAACAACGAGATGGACTCTACTACTTTCGCGGTATTCCGAAGATTACTACCTTGGCTGTTGACAGTTCGAGCTCGTTTGACTTGTGGCATCAACGGCTTGGCCATCCTTCTGCAAAAGTAGTTCAGTCTCTCCCTTTTGTACGTAAAATTGAGTTGTGATTTGAATAATGCCTGCAACATTTGTCCTCAGGCTAAACAGACTAGAGAAAAATTTCCTGTTAGTGACAGTAGAGCTACTCGTTGTTTTGAGTTGATACATTGTGATCTTTGGGGACCTTATCATACTCCCTCCTCTTGTGGAGCGAGATATTTTTTGACTCTTGTGGATGATTTCTCTAGAGCTGTTTGGGTTTTCTTATTGCTTGATAAAACTGAAGTGCATAAAATGTTCTTGTTTTTCTTTGTATGGTTGACCGTCAATTTGGGGTCAAGGTGAAGAAAGTGAGGAGCGATAATGGTACCGAATTTAATTGCATGAAGCCATTTTTCTTAGAGAATGGTATCCTGTTTCAGTCTTCTTGTGTAGGTACTCCTCAGCAGAATGGACGGGTAGAACGTAAGCATCGTCACATTTTGAATGTGGGACGTGCTCTACGTTTTGAGGGTTGTTTACCTATTTCTTTTTGGGGCGAATGTATTTTGGGTGCTGCTTACTTAATTAATCGCATTCCTTCTGCTTTGCTTGGTTTCAAAACACCTTATGAGACTCTGTTTGGCACCCCTCCCCTTTTGATCATTTGCGTGTTTTTGGGTGTTTGTGTTATGCTCACGATCAACGAAGTAAAGGGGACAAGTTTGCTAGCAGGAGTAGGCGGTGTGTCTTTGTTGGTTATCCTAGTGATAAGAAGGGCTGGAAGTTATTTGATCTTGATAAGGAGGAGTTTTTTGTTTCTCGGGATGTCAAGTTCCATGAAAATGAATTTCCATATGCAGCTCCTTTGTCTGATAATGTAGATGTTGGGACTATGTCTGCTCCTGTTTTGGTTGGTGGAGAGGATGACTTTGCTTATGAGTTATTTGATGATATTGATACCCCTTTACATCCCTCCGCTCCTCATGATGATAATATTGTAAGTACTGAGGTGGTTGCTCCGGTGGTTGATTCGGGTGTTGATAATGACGGAGGCAGTGTCAGTGACAACCTTGCTGCTACTATGGTTGATTCAGGGGTTTCAGAGGCTTCTTCTCCTGTTTCCTCTCCTGAGTTGGTTGATCTGGGTCGTGGGAAGAGGCCTAAGACTACTTCCGTGAAATTGCGGGGTTTTGTTCTTAATACCGTGCGAAAGTTGAGTCCATCCTCCTCTTCTAGTTCATCTGCTCCACATCGCTCCTCAGGTATGTCCTATCCTATAGCACATTTTGTGAATTATGACCGATTTTCTGTGGGACATAGAAATTTTCTTGCAGCTGTTTCTGCAGGTAATGAACCACGCTCCTTTAAAGAAGCTATGAAAGACCCAGGCTGGCAAGAAGCCATGCAACGTGAGATTCAAGCTTTGGAAGATAATGGCACTTGGAGCATGGAATCTCTCCCTCCTGGGAAGCGTGCTCTGGGTAGTCGTTGGGTGTACAAAGTGAAATATAATTCAGATGGGAGCATTGAACGCCTCAAAGCCCGTCTTGTTGTGTTTGGGAACCATCAGGTAGCTGGCATTGATTACACTGATACCGTTGCTCCTGTTGCCAAGATGACCACTGTCCGTGCCTTTCTCGCTGTTGCCGCGGCTAAGAATTGGGAGCTACATCAAATGGATGTGCATAATGCTTTCTTGCACGGAGACCTTTCCGAGGAAGTCTACATGAAGTTGCCTCCAGGTTTTCGAGGTACTAAATCCAACCAGGTGTGTCGTTTACGGAAGTCCTTGTATGGGTTGAAGCAAGCTCCGCGTTGCTGGTTCGCCAAGCTTGCCCATTCTTTGAAGTCATATGGTTTTCAACAATCATACTCCGATTACTCATTGTTTACTCTTGTTCAGGGTAAGGTTCAGATTAATGTACTAGTTTATGTGGATGATTTGTTGTATCTGGGAACGATTCCGCTGCTCTGGTTGCTTTTAAGAAATATTTGTGCTCTTGTTTTCATATGAAAGACCTTGGGGTTCTTAAATACTTTCTTGGTATTGAGGTGGCTCGGAGTTCCGAGGGTCTTTTCCTATGTCAGCGCAAATATACTCTTGATATCATTTCTGAGGTGGGCTTGCTTGGAGCCAAACCTGCTACTTTCCCGATGGAACAAAATCATCAATTAGGACGTTCCACAAGTCCTGTGTTTGAACCTGTGGAGCGTTATAGACGCTTGGTTGGTCGTCTCATCTACCTCTCCTTCACTCGCCCGGATTTGGGTTATGCTGTGCATGTCTTGTCCCAGTTCTTACATGCTCCTCACCGTGATCATTGGGAGGCGGCCCTGCGAGTTGCTCGCTATTTAAAGCATAGCCCCGGACAAGGTATTCTGCTTCGTGCTGATTGTGATCTTCATTTATCTGGTTGGTGTGACTCTGATTGGGCGAGCTGCCCCCTTACCCGACGTTCTTTGTCTGGTTGGCTTGTCTTTCTTGGTCATTCTCCTATCTCTTGGAAAACGAAAAAGCAAGTTACAGTTTCGCGCTCTTCTGCAGAGGCTGAGTATAGGTCTATGGCGGCCTTGACTTGTGAACTTAAGTGGTTGAAGGGGCTTCTTAGTAGTCTTGGAGTACAACATCCTTGTGCTATGAACTTGTATTGTGATAGTCAGTCTGCTCTCTACCTTTCTCAAAATCCTGTGTTTCATGAACGTACAAAGCATATCGAGGTCGACTGTCATTTTCTCCGTGATGCTATCTTGGATGGTACGATACATCCGTCCCATGTGCCTACTCATGAGCAATTGGCGGATATTTTTACTAAGGCCTTAGGAAAACAACAGTTCGATTATCTTCTTCGCAAGTTGGGCATTTGTGATCTACATGCTCCAACTTGAGGGGAGGTATTGGGATTAATATATCTTGTATATCTTGTATATACTAGGCTTTATATTAGGCGTAATGTTACCTTAGTTTCCTCTATCTTGGGCTAAGCTTAAGCATGTAATTAAGCCCACTTAGTAGTGTTTAGTGTGTATATATTAAACGCTTATCAGTTAATGAAGGCAAGGCAAGATATTTTCCTTCACAAAACTCATCCACACATTTGTTGATTTCCCATCGAGCTATCTGGTTATGTCATAAACTGTCGACTAGTGATTCAACAATACATCACAACCTTTAATTTTCTTAATTCATTTTTGTATGTATATGCAAACTTAAACTTAGGCCCAATTCACCTTCACCTTAAGACAATAATTTTTGTAAAAATAAGTTCAATTCGGTAAAAGTAAGTTCAAATAAGCATAATTAAGTTTGATTAAGTAAAAATTAGTAGTGTAAATAAGAAAAAATAACATGAACGGTTAAGTTCAGCTTATCAAAGATAAATTCAGTTTAATAAAAATAAATTTTGTTCAAGAATAATTAAAGTGAACGAAATAGAGCCTTATATTATTATGTAGTGATTGAATTTGAAGTTTTGAATATTATCGCATAGCACCGGTCACATTCACTCATAAATCATTTGACACCAGATGTGCTTGTAAATATACTTTTAAACCTGATTCAATATCCCAAAATTTCTCATAAATTTATCTTTTACTATAAGATTACAAAAAGGGTGCTAATAAGTAATAAGAATGTATGAAGTTATTATCTAAATCTTTCTATTTCCATAATCGGATAAGATAATAATCAACAACAAAATAGTAAAAAATCTATAGTTACTTAGGCCCTGTTCAGTTCACCTTAAAATAATAATATTCAGTAAATATAAGTTCAGTTCAGTAAAAATAAGTTTAGTTCAACAAAAATAAGTTCAGTTCAGTAAAAATAAGTTCAGTTTCGTAAAAATCAGTAGTGCGAAGAAGAAAATACAACATGAATGAGTAAAAATAAGTTCAATTCAGTAAATATAAGTTCAGTTCAGTGAAAATAAGTTCAGTTCAGTTGAAATAAGTTCAGTTAAGTAAAAATAGGTCCAGTTCAGTAAAAATAAGTTGAACTAAATGGGGCCTTATACTATGTGCTTAACAATCTAAGGGCCTGTTCATTTCAGCTTAGTTTCAGTTCAGTTCAGTTCAGTTCAGCTCTAATCAGTTCAGTTCAGTTAAGCTCCAATCAGTTCAGTTCAGTTCATTTCAGTTCAGCTCCAATCAGTTCAGTTCAGTTTTTTTGCTAATTTATTTGTTTATGTGATTTAGCTAATGATATTGATAATGACAATTTAGTTTAGACATGCCTTATGTCTAATGATAATTAAGCCAAAATCATACTTTTTAATAGATTACAACAACAACAACAACAACAACAACAACAACAACAACAACAACAACAACAACAACAACAACAATAACAATAATAATTATAATAATAATAATAATAATAACATTCATAATAATAATAATAATAATAATATTCATTGTTGAAATGGTTATATTTTTTAATACACATTTTTATAGTTCAACTATAATGCAAAATAATAATACTACAAAACATGTACAAGTACTAGTTTAATAAAAAATACCCTCTTAAAATTATGCGGGTCGGCAGGTCGGGTCATGCGGGTCGGGTTTAATAACTCAAGCAAAATGACTTAATAACTCATGTAGTTCGTAAGTCAGAAATAAAATAAAATGGCTTAATAACTCATGTAGTCCGTAAGCCAGAAATAAAAGCTTTCAGTTCAGCTCCAATCAATTTAGTTCACTTGTTTTCAGTAAATCTAAACAGGTTCTAAATCCTTTAACGTGATACAATATTTCACAACCCACAATCGTGATTCAATATTAAACAATGGACCTTTTTCGTGATTCAATATTCCACAGCCCACAATCTAAATCCTTGTCCAAAATTTAGCAGGCCAAAATCCAAATTTGAACACTAAAGCGATTTTACTAATTTGCCACCATCGTTTCCATCGCACACAATTAACAATTTGCACCATGCTAACTGCTAAGTTGCTAACTTGTAGGGGCGGGAAACCGAAAATTTCAAATTAGAAAATTGGAGACTGGATCGATTGGATCTGCATTATCGGTTCAAATTTCGATTCAGATCAATTGGACCTATAAAACGAAAAATATATATGAGATGTAATAGTTTATGAGTTATTAGGTTTAAATAAGGGAAAAAAGTAAGGGAAAAGATCATTTTCTGTCTAACAATTATTAATTATTGGTAATTTTTCCAATTATTAGTACGTATCAGAACATATAAGGAAAAAAATAATTATGTCATAAGATAAATAATTTGTAGGCAAAGACAAAACAGGCCCGGTCGATCCAAATCTGACAAATAGAGCAAACCGGAAATCGAAAAATAGACATTTGGTGAATCGGAGACCAAACTAATTAGCTTAGGCCCTGTTCGATCTATTTTTCAGGTCCAGACTGATTTTTGAACAACTTTACTAACCAGGGCGGTTCCAAAATCGATCTAAACTGAAAAAATAGACCGAATCAGACTTGAGCTAACCGGTCCAGTCTCCGGTCGCCAAATTGATTTTTTAGTTTTTGATTCGGTCCATCTGTTGAGTTTCGATCGGATCAGACCTGTTTTGCTTTTTTACTTATAAACTAGTGTATATCTTATGCCGAAAAAAATGTTTTCTTCCATAATAAGTTTGGATACGTAATAATAATTAGGCAAATTGACCAATAATTAATATTTGTTGGGTAGAAAATAATTTTTTCCCTTATTTAAGCTCCATAACTCAAAAATCATTATCTTTCGTATATTTTTTTTGCTTAGGTCCGGTCCAACCATTATATCACCTCCTTTACAATGCAACTATCTTACTTCATCATCCCTTAATATATATAGTTAGATATTACTCTTATTCCAGACATGTTATCGCGGTTAACTCCTCCATTATTTATATAGAAACAAAAGAAAAAGACATATTCATATATGTACGACCATGCAACATTCAGGCAAAACGAATTGAATCTATATAACTTCATTTAATTGGAAAAACTACAATTAATTACTTTTTTAAGATTAACTACAACTAATTACTTAGCTATTGTATGCAGTAAGATCTTTATTCTTTCACTTTTATTTGCTATATTAGGATAATGTTTTTTTTGGTACTACTACGAGGAGATCCCCACCGCCTTAGGCGAGTGGACTAATCTCCCGTGGGAGTTTGCATGGGTACCTCGATGAGCAGCATCCCTCCCAGCTGAGATTTTTTCCATTCCCAAGACACGATCCCGAGACCTTGGATAAGGAGCAAGAGGCCCTTAACCACTCATGCTAACCTCAGTTGGTTATATTAGGATAATGTGACTGTATTTCAAGTAGATAAATTGTTGCACACTTTGATAGGAGTTATTGGGGTTGTTTATTAGAGGAGAGAAAACTTTGAGTTATTTCAAAAGAGATTGAGTTGGGGACCCATATACTTTTTACTTTTGTAATAAAGAAAGGTGTTAGAAAACTATTATAATAAAAGTAGAACATGTATAGAATGGAAATGTTAAAATTAATAAGGCACGTACAAAAAAGGAAAGTGCTCATCCTATTTTGGGACAATGAAATGTAACTTTGACCCAATTTTTTTATAAGATGTTGTGAAACAAATGTTAAACTAAATACGTTGTTAGCTTGTCTCAATGAATATTTTAAATTTTAAAATTTATTTTTAATCATATATAATGAAAGAAAGCGGTGATCAAAGTTATGCATTAGTGTGCATAAACAGATTAATTTAGTAAACAAAAAGAGACGAAAAAGAAAAAAAATTAAGTAATTTTGAAATCAATAAGGAAGATATGTCCTTAGGAATGGAACCCATGAGCCAATTAAACACCCAAACAGTTTTGGAGAAATGACAAATCCCAACTATAACCGTTACGCTTAAAATCCAACTATGAGATATTCTAGAATAATCGAAAGTATTGGGGGTACCTTATCAAAATAATCCAAACTGTTAATTCTTATATATAAAATAGTTTCAAAATGGATCATTGAAAGTATTAAATTTAAAGTTTGGATTATTTTGGGAAGGTACCCGCAATAGTTTGGATTATTATAGAATAACTCATAATTGAGATTATTTTCAACGGAATGGTCATGGACATCATAGTTGGGATTATTCTTGTTTATTTCTCCAACAATTTTTTACTCTAAAATAAATATAAAATATATAATTTAAAAAGTACAATAAATAAAAGGAAAAATTGCATAGAATAATGCAACCTTTGGGCGATTCGCAAATAATAATGCAACCTTTCGATTATTCTGGAATAATGCAACCTTAATACCCCATTTATTTTAAACAGGACAAATGACCGGTTACCTGAACTATTGGTAATTTTTTTTATTGAAAACTTTAAATTTTAATTAATACTTCCTCTGTTTTTAAATAAGTGCTACATTTCACTTTAGCACGCTTGCCGATGCACATTTTATATCATTTTTATATTTAATTATGCATTTGTAAAAATTATGACAACTAGATATTAAAAATATATATATCGAGACGAATCAAACGAGATCGAACATCACTATATTTTTCCTTATGCCTATATCATAAAAGCCGGTCAAATTATAATGAATGAATAGTGTTATAAGTCAAAATATAGCACTTAAAAAGAAACGGAGGTAGTATATTAATAATAAAAAAATAAAAAAATAAACCCCCCATCCCCCACCCCCAGCCCACCCCCACCCCCACCCCCACCCCAGCCCACCCCTTCCCCACCCCCACCCCCACCCCCATCCCAGCCTACCCCTCCCACCCCCCAACGACACCTGCCCAGCTCCCCCACCCCACCCCCAACCTGCCTCACCCCCTAACGACAACTGCCCAGCTCCCCAACCCCACCCCCAACCTCCCCCAACCTCCCCCACCCCAAACGACACCTGCCCAGCTCCCCCACCTCACCCCCAACCTCCCCACACCCACGAAACGCCACCCCTCACCATTCCCTTCTCACCGGACGAACCCCCCCCCCTCCTCGTCGTTGCGCCACCACCGGAAGAAACCCCCTGCCCCTGCCTTCGCTTCCCATCTCCTTGTGGCTGCGCCACCACCGGACGCAAGCTCCTCCCTGCCTTCGTTTCCCCTCTTCTCCTCGTGGCTGCGCCACCACGAACCGAAACCCCTTCCTTCTCTCCTCCTCGGTGCTCATATAAGCCTCGCCGGCAAAAATGGGGTTGGGTGAGATAAGCGGCGGCTCTGGTGGCTGGGAAAGGGGAGTGATGGGATGGGATGTGGGGGGAGGATAGAGAGGGTTGACGGAGAGGGGTGGTTTCATTTTTTATTTATTTATTTTTATTTTATTTTATTTTGTTATTTTGTTATTATTTTACTTTTTAAAAATGAGAGCCAATCATTATGCGACAAGTGTCCCATTTTACCTATTATTCAAGTCATAACCGGTTTTATCCTGTTTAAAATAAATGGGGTATTAAGGTTGCATTATTCCTGAATAGTTTATACTCTATTAGAAGTATACTTAGTCATCATTTGATATTTAAGAATCAATATGAGGGGGCTCAATCCTATAAAATCCTCTTCAATTTTTTATTAGAAGGCACACACTTGAATAACTCTAAGCCTAATAACTCGATCAATACTTCCTTTGTTTCTTTTTATTTGTCATATTTTAACAAAAAAACTCTTAAATAATTGGTCAAAGAAGGACAAACAAAAAGAAACGGAGGGAGTACAACACATTTACTTATGTAGACATCGGTAGTAGAGGTTAATCAAAGAACTCTTAGCCTCTTTAAAATCCATCTTTCTATAGTTTGTGGCTGATTGCCATTTGTCTTGTCTTCACCCATATTTTTAAAGTTAACCCCTTCATTGTTAGGGTTTGTTCTCTTCGGATGAATTAAATTGGACTGAAATGAATTGAACGGAATCGGAAGAAATAGGAGAATGTGTGAGAGTAAAAGTATTGTCAAAATAAAACCGATCGAAATGTAAAAATTAATAAGGCACGTACAAAAAAGGAAAGTGCTCATCCTATTTTGGGACAATGAAATGTAACTTTGACCCAATTTTTTTATAAGACGTTGTGAAACAAATGTTAAACTAAATACGTTGTTAGCTTGTCTCAATGAATATTTTAAATTTAAATTTTTATTTTTAATCATATATAATGAAAGAAAGCGGTGATCAAAGTTATGCATTAGTGTGCATAAACAGATTAATTTAGTAAACAAAAAGAGACGAAAAAGAAAAAAAATTAAGTAATTTTGAAATCAATAAGGAAGATATGTCCTCAGGAATGGAACCCATGAGCCAATTAAACACCCAAACAGTTTTGGAGAAATGACAAATCCCAACTATAACCGTTACGCTTAAAATCCAACTATGAGATATTCTAGAATAATCGAAAGTATTGGGGGTACCTTATCAAAATAATCCAAACTCTTAATTCTTATATATAAAATAGTTTCAAAATGGATCATTGAAAGTTTTAAATTTAAAGTTTGGATTATTTTGGGAAGGTACCCGCAATAGTTTGGATTATTCTAGAATAACTCATAATTGAGATTATTTTCAACGGAATGGTCATAGACATCATAGTTGGGATTATTCTTGTTTATTTCTCCAACAATTTTTTACTCTAAAATAAAAATTAAATATATAATTTAAAAAGTACAATAAATAAAAAGAAAAATTGCCTAGAATAATGCAACCTTTGGGCGATTCGCAAATAATAATGCAACCTTTCGATTATTCTGGAATAATGCAACCTTAATACCCCATTTATTTTAAACAGGACAAGTGACCGATTACCTGAACTATTGGTAATTTTTCATTAAAAACTTTAATTTTTAATTAATATATTAATAAAAAATTAAAAAAAATAAACCCCCCATCCCCCACCCCAGCCCACCCCTTCCCACCCCCACCCCTTCCCACCCCCACCCACCCCTCCCACCCCCCAACGACACCTGCCCAGCTCCCCCACCCCACCCCCAACCTCCCCCACCCCCCAACGACAACTGCCCAGCTCCCCCACCCCACCCCTAACCTCCCCCAACCTCCCCCACCCCAAACGACACCTGCCCAGCTCCCCCACCTTACCCCCAACCTCCCCACACCCACGAAACGCCACCCCTCACCATTCCCTTCTCAACGTACGAACCCCCCCCTCCTCCTCGAGGTTGCGCCACCACCAGAAGAAACCCCCTCCCCCTGCCTTTGCTTCCCATCTCCTTGTGGCTGCGCCACCACCAGACGCAACCTCCTCCCCCGCCTTCGTTTCCCCTCTTCTCCTCGTGGCTGCGCTACCATGAACCGAAACCCCTTCCTTCTCTCCTCCTCGGTGCTTAGATAAGCCTCGCCGGCAAAAATGGGGTTGGGTGAGATAAGCGGCGGCTCTGGTGGCTGGGAAAGGGAAGTGATGGGATGGGATGTGGGGGGAGGATAGAGAGGGTTGACGGGGGAGGGGTGGTTTCATTTTTTATTTATTTTTTTTATTTTATTTTTTTTGTTATTTTGTTATTATTTTACTTTTTAAAAATGAGAGCCAATCATTATGCGACAAGTGTCCCATTTTACCTATTATTCAAGTCATAACCGGTTTTATCCTGTTTAAAATAAATGGGGTATTAAGGTTGCATTATTCCAGAATAGTTTATACTCTATTAGAAGTATACGACCAATTCAAGTATGATCTTCTTTCTTTTATCCCTCCAGCTCGTAGTCTGCGCTAGTGCATTAAATAGCAAAATAGAAGTCTCTCCGCTGGTGTCAGGTTCACCAACTCAGACTTAGTCATCATTTGATATTTAAGAATCAATATGAGGGGCTCAATCCTATAAAACCCTCTTCAATTTTTTATTAGAAGGCACACACTTGAATAACTCTAAGCCTAATAACTCGATCAATACTTCCTTTGTTTCTTTTTATTTGTCATATTTTAACAAAAAAAATCTCAAATAATTGGTCAAAGAACGACAAACAAAAAGAAACGGAGGGAGTACGTACAACACATTTACTTATCTAGACATCGGTAGTAGAGGTTAATCAAAGAACTCTTATCCTCTTTAAAATCCATCTTTCTATAGTTTGTGGCTGATTGCCATTTGTCCTGTCTTCACCCATATTTATTAAGTTAACCCCTTCATTGTTAGGGGTTGTTATCTTCGGATGAATTAAATTGGACTGAAATTAATTGAACGGAATCGGAAGAAATAGGAGAATGTGTGAGAGTAAAAGTATTGTCAAAATAAAACCGATCGAGGTGAACTGAACTAAAAATAAACGAAATGAATTGAAATAAGCTGGACTACGAAAACAAAAATTGAAATCATGTCCAACAATACATCATTCGTGCAACCTATCATTAAGAGTATATCAATAATTCATATAAGATTATAAAAACAAAGAGAACGAGAAAGAGAAAGAAAGATAAAGAGAAAGCTTTTATTGAAATTTTGATTAATTTCTTTTCGCACCTCCATACAGGATTAGACTTGCCTAAAATCGAATCTCCTCCTATAATCCTAACCCTAATCCTAATCCTAATCCTAATCCTAATCAGTATTTCTTTCTTCACTCCCTATAAATTAAACTCTACGACAATTCTCAAGAACTCTTATTTAACATCCCCCTTCAGTTTAACCTTTTGTTCATGCAGTTTTGCCCTAGCTAGCTCCTTGCATTCGATTACCCACAAACAAAGTCAGATCAATTGTTGTTCTTCAATAGAAAATCAAAAACTTAAACCTTTATAGCTCAAAGTACCAATGGAGATTACTTGTTCTCAATGTCAAAGGGAATTTAAATCCGAAAAGGCCCTCCATGGTCATATGAGGATCCACTCTAAGCGTAATTGGCCGGTTGAGCCCGAGCCCAAGACCACGTCCGAGCCTGAACAATTATCCTCCGCCGTGAAGGGGTGGAAGGCGACCGGGAAACGAAGCAGGAATCGACGTATGCGCACCACAAACAATGATTCCTCGGCCTTGGCGGCTTCGACACCTTCGACGGCTGAGGTGGTTGAAGCTGCGAAGACCCTCTTGCTGTTGGCTAACGGAAGAACCCACCACAAAGAAGAAGATAAGGCGTCGGCTTCGACGAGCTTTAGCCACCGTGCTGCTGAGGAGGACGTTGAAGCCGCGGAGACGCTATTGCTAATGGCTCATGGAAGAGAACCAACGTACCAAAAAGCTGGAAATAATAAGATAGTAATTAATGGAAAGGAGCTTGATGAAGATGAAATATACTATCTGCAGCATGAGTTAGGGCTTTCTATTCCTGTTTCTTCTGGCTCAATCTTCCAGGATACCACGGTGATGGAACCTCGAGCTGATCAGAGGTGTCTTTACAGTCAACCCAGGGACTCGCCGTCGGCTCGACCCAACTCACAAACGGGTAGAGCAGTTACTATTCTTGGGTTTGACCTTAACGTTCCTGCCATGCCAGAGGAAGAAGACATGATGGAGTTCACCTTCACATGAGTTAGGAGTTTTTTTTCTTTAGTTTAGGGCCTTTGTGTAATAGTTAGTTTTTTTTAGGGGAATCTTGAAAATATTTGTATCTATCATTTTTATGGTTTCGTATCTTTTTTAGGAGTTTTATTTATTTATTGTTTAATAGTTAGTTATTAAGTTTATTATATGTGATTTGTAATTTTATTATCTTAATGTTATATACTCATACTTTCAAGATGAAACGGCCAACAATATGAAAAATTATAATGTTACGAGTTATATAGCTGAAATTATGGCAGCCAAATTGAAGGTATCGTTTTCAGTAGCTTAGTAAATATTTATGAGAGTAATATTTTCAAATAAAAAGTATTTAATTTATTGACGAGATATGGTAAGGAAACCATAAAAAAGATAGATACAAATATTTTTGAGATAATCTTACATATTCAATCAAAGTTATTTACAATAAAAAGATAACTGATTCTACAAACTGGTACAACAAATTTATAACAAAACGACGAATAATGATCAAGATTCAAGTTATTTTTTTTGTATAATGCAAAAGAGTCTTTTCAACTTATAATCACTTATTTGAAATTATATAAAGTTATTAAACCTTATTTATGAAGGACCAAACCTGATTCCGACTTATTAAAGATTAATATTTTTGATAAGCATTGAAAATAACGGAGTCGTAAGTTTAGTAAATTTGACCATGAGTAAATGCATATTTTATATATAGGACATGTTACTTCGATTCTAAATGTGAGATTAACAATATTGTGCAAGGTAAAGTGAACATAACTTAATTGAATATAATTAAATTGAATTAAGGGGAAGAGAAGAAACTTATAATACACTTTTTACCCTCATTTTACAACTATGATAAAAATTTTGTATTCAGCAACATTGGGTTTAGAAAACAATATGAAAGAAGCTTATGGAACGGAGACCACTATTCCAGTACAGATTACCGGCAAACATTTTCTCGTTACTTTTCCCTTCGTCTCCCACTTGCTTATTTGAACCAATATAATTGGTTGAATTGAAGATTGTGTGTTGGTAAGGCAATGAGTAAAGTTTGATAAAAAATGTGGACTAGCTCTATCTCTAGTTTAACAGAGAGAGATGAGCTTGTCTAAAGTTTAATCGTTACACTTTTACCGTCGCCGTCGCCACCCTATCAACTGAGAAAGAATAAAAGATTGATATGAGTTTTGCTGTTTAAGCTTATAATATATGTCGTTTCAGTACTATTTGTTAGAGGTGACATACATGTAGGAAGGTGAAAATGAAAAGCCGGAATCTTAAGACGAACGGATATTTTTGTTCTTGAAAAACGGAGTTCAGGCAATGGCGGGTGTTAAATTTTTTTGTTTATGAGACCGATTTTTGAAAAAAATGATATAATTTGAATAGTATGCGTAAACTTGACAAAATCGATCTAATCCGATTAATGTAATAAATTGATAGAAAACTTGACTGAAAGTCAATGATCCGATTTTAGCCCAAAGTAACTCAAATATAACCCAATCGAAAACTAACTTAATTTGAAAATTGACTCGATATTCAAAATAACTTGAACGAAATAAACTCAAACTGATTCTTACCCGAAACCTAAAATTAAGCTAAAACGAATTCGAACCGAAATTTAATCGACATAGATTCGCTTCGAATCAAACTTTTATTTAAAATGCTGTCATTAAACTCAATATTCACCGATAAATACTCAAAGTTGATACGACATAATTGACTCGATATAATATGAACATGAAAACTCGAAAGGTTCAAAGGTTGATTTGTTTTAATCCAAAACAACTATATTTGGATAGAATCCAAAAATCGAAATTTTAACTATTTTTTTTTGTCGTGATTTTGGGGGCCTGATTAGCCCAAAAGAAATCAGACTAAGTAAAAGGAACATCTTGATAAGTGAAATCTCGAAGCCAAAATTGGAACTACTTATGGAATGAGATTGTATCCGGCGATATAATGGATTACCAACAACGAGTTGTGTAAATATATTTAAATAATATTAATTTTAATATTTATATAGGCTACAATTGGTGTATCATATCAAGAAATCTAAATATAAAATCCACACCAATTTCATCATTTCTGGCGGGGTGGAAAATGACAAAAAAGGACGAAAGCCTATTGCGTTCGGGACTGTAATGCAAATAATGTTACTAATGACGGACATTATATGGTGAAAATATATTCAAGTGCAGATCGTACAATTGATATAATCACATATACGATGTGTATTTTATTGACGATGTGTACATAGAGACATTCAAATGATTAATCTATGTATTAAAGTTGGATGTTCTTGCCAAATATTCACCAAAATATTAAAAACATTATTGTTTCGTTTTATTAGATTGCTTTCGTTTATTATTTGAAATCTATCGTAAGTGTCGTTTGAATTTCAATTAATGAAATTATCTCTATTTAAAAAAAATGGAAGTTTTTATTCATGTAAGTTTAATTTGAATTTGGAAATTCCATCTCTCTTGGGCTTACACAAGGAGAGAAATTTTCAGTGGTTGATATGACTAATCAAAAATTATGTTACAAATACATCTTGAATGTGAGCAAAGACATCCTAAGTGTTCGGAAATTTTGTCAAAAAATTACCTTATAAGTTATAAGCTAGTTTTTTGAAAAACAGCTTTAAAGTTATAAGCAATGTTCATTTTTTTTTGAAAATGTTCATTGGAACTATAACTATGTTCGTTGCTTTTACACTAATGTATATTTGGTAAGTTCATTTATTTGAATTAATGTTCACTTTATTTAAATGAATGTTTATCTTATTTGATAACATGGAGTAAATTGATTCGTAGTTAATGTGCATATATGTTCATCTTATTATCTCCATTCATGTGTGTGATTCCAATGTCTATTGATTACAGTCTACAAATGTAAATGTTTTTGGGATGTTCTTTTCTTTTAAAAATGGTAATGATCTTCTTTTCTTTTACATTGACGTATATTTTGTAATGTTCATATTATATGAATGATTATTCACTATGAATGCTCTTTTTATTTCATAATAATGGGTATGTTGGTTATTGTAATGTGCATATATGTTCATCTTAAAATCATCATTATTCATATGTTTGACTCCAAAGTTCATTTTCTATATATGTACATGTTTTTTTTGGAAAATTCATTCAAAATGTTAATGACGATGTCCTTTTCTTCCGGATTAATGTTCCCTATACATTTGATGTATATTAGAGCAATATTTTTTTCGAAATGTTCATTCAAAATAATAAAAAATGTTGTTTTCTTTTAAATTGTTGTATATTTGGTAATGTCCATTTTATCTGAGTAAATGTTCAATTTGTTTGATAGAATATTCTTTCAAATGTTCATTTTATTTGTCAATGTTGAGTGTTGGTTTGTAGTTAGTATGCATAAATGTTCTTCTGATGATTATCATCATTGTTCATGTAAGTGACTATAATGTTCATTGGCTTCTTATGGTTGTCATATAGTATTTAACATTTACTCTGTTGTACCTTAAATAATACTCCAGTATTATTAGCAACTTTATTATTAACAACCTGATTAAATATCCAAAAATTTCTCATAAATTTATCTTTTACTATAAGATTACAAAAAAGAATCCTAATAAGTAATAAGAATGTATGAAGTTATTATCTAAATCTTTCTATTTCCATTATCGGATAAGATAATAATCAACAACAAAATAGTAAAAAATCTATAGTTACTTAGGCCCTGTTCAGTTCACCTTAAAATAATAATATTTAGTAAATATAAGTTCAGTTCAGTAAAAATAAGTTAGTTCAGCAAAAATAAGTTCAGTTTAGTAAAAATAGGTTCAGTTTCGTAAAAATCAGTAGTGCGAAGAAGAAAAAACAACATGAATGAGTAAAAATAAGTTCAATTCAGTAAATATAAGTTCAGTTCAGTGAAAATAAGTTCAGTTCAGTTGAAATAAGTTCAGTTAAGTAAAAATAGGTCCAGTTCAGTAAAAATAAGTTGAACTAAATGGGGCCTTATACTCTGTGCATAACAATTAAGGGCCTGTTCATTTCAGCTTAGTTTCAGTTCAGTTCAGCTCTAATCAGTGCAGTTCAGTTCAGCTCCAATCAGTTCAGTTCAGTTCATTTCAGTTCAGCTCCAATCAGTTCAGTTCAGTTCAGTTTTTTTGCTAATTTATTTGTTTATGTGATTTAGCTAATGATATTGATAATGACAATTTATTTTAGACATGCCTTATGTCTAATGATAATTAAGCCAAAATCATACTTTTTAATAGATTACAACAACAACAACAACAACAACAACACCAACAACAACAACAACAACAACAACAACAACAACAACAATAACAATAACAATAACAATAATAATAATAATAACATTCATAATAATAATAATAATAATATTCATTGTTGAAATGGTTATATTTTTTAATACACATTTTTATAGTTCAACTATAATGCAAAATAATAGTACTACAAAACATGTACAAGTACTAGTTTAATAAAAAATACCCTCTTAAAATTATGCGGGTCGGCAGGTCGGGTCATGCGGGTCGGGTTTAATAACTCAAGCAAATTGACTTAATAACTCATGTAGTCCGTAAGTCAGGAATAAAATAAAATGGCTTAATAACTCATGTAGTCCGTAAGTCAGGAATAAAATAAAATGGCTTAATAACTCATGTAGTCCGTAAGTCAGAAATAAAAGCTTTCAGTTCAGCTCCAATCAATTTAATTCAGTTGTTTTCAGTAAATCTAAACAGGCTCTAAATCCTTTAACGTGATACAATATTTCACAGCCCACAATCGTGATTCAATATTAAGCAATGGACCTTTTTCGTGATTCAATATTCCACAGCCCACAATCTAAATCCTTGTCCAAAATTTAGCAGGCCAAAATCCAAATTTGAACACTAAAGCGATTTTACTAATTTGCCACCATCGTTTCCATCGCACACAATTAACAATTTGCACCATGCTAATTGCTAAGTTGCTAACTTGTAGGGCCGGGAACCCGAAAATTTCAAATTAGAAAATTGGAGACCGGATCGATTGGATCTGCATTATCGGTTTAAATTTCGAATCAGATCAATTGGACCTATAAAACGAAAAATATATATGAGATGTAATAGTTTATGAGTTATTAGGTTTAAATAAGGGAAAAAAGTAAGGGAAAAGATCATTTTTTGTCTAACAATTATTAATTATTGGTAATTTGTCCAATTATTAGTACGTATCAGAACATATAAGGAAAAAAATAATTATGTCATAAGATAAATAATTTGTAGGCAAAGACAAAACAGGCCCGGTCGATCCAAATCTGACAAATAGACCAAACCGAAAATCGGAAAACAGACATTTGGTGAATCGGAGACCAGAACAATTAGCTTAGGCCCTGTCCGATCTATTTTTCAGGTCCAGACTGATTATTGAACAACTTTACTAACCAGGGCGGTTCCAAAATCGATCTAAACTGAAAAAATAGACCGAATCAGACTTGAGCCAACCGGTCCAGTCTCCGGTCGCCAAATTGATTTTTTTCAGTTTTTGATTCGGTCCATCTGTTGAGTTTCAATCGGATCAGACCTTTTTTGCCTTTTTTACTTATAAACTAGTGTATATCTTATGCCGAAAAAAATGTTTTCTTCCATAATAAGTTTGGATACGTAATAATAATTAGGCAAATTGACCAATAATTAATATTTGTTGGGTAGAAAATAATTTTTTCCCTTATTTAAGCTCCATAACTCAAAAATCATTATCTTTTGTATATATGTTTTTTGCTTAGGTCCGGTCCAACCATTATATCACCTCCTTTACAATGCAACTATCTTACTTCATCATCCCTTAATATATATAGTTAGTATATTACTCTTATTCCAGACATGTTATCGCGGTTAACTCCATTATTTATATAGAAACAAAAGAAAAAGACATATTCATATATGTACGACCATGCAACATTCAGGCAAAACGAATTGAATCTATATAACTTCATTTAATTGGAATAACTACAATTAATTACTTTTTTAAGATTAACTACAACTAATTACGTAGCTATTGTATGTAGTAAGATCTTTATTCTTTCACTTTTATTTGCTATATTAGGATAATGATTTTTTTGGTACTACTACGAGGAGTTTCCCACCGCCTTAGGCGAGTGGACTAATCTCCCGCAGGAGTTTGCATGGGTACCTCGATGGGCAGCATCCCTCCCAGCTGAGATTTTTTCCATTCCCAAGGCACGATCCCGAGACCTTGGTTAAGGAGCAAGAGGCCCTTAACCACTCATGCTAACCTCAGTTGGTTATATTAGGATAATGTGACTGTATTTCAAGTAGATAAATTGTTGCACACTTTGATAGGAGTTATTGGGGTTGTTTATTAGAGGAGAGAAAACTTTGAGTTATTTCAAAAGAGATTGAGTTGGGGACCCATATACTTTTTACTTTTGTAATAAAGAGAGGTGTTAGAAAACTATTATAATAAAAGTAGAACATGTATAAAATGGAAATGTTAAAATTAATAAGGCACGTACAAAAAAGGAAAGTGCTCATCCTATTTTGGGACAATGAAATGTAACTTTGACCCAATTTTTTTATAAGATGTTGTGAAACAAATGTTAAACTAAATACGTTGTTAGCTTGTATCAATGAATATTTTAAATTTAAATTTTTATTTTTAATCATATATAATGAAAGAAAGCGGTGATCAAAGTTATGCATTAGTGTGCATAAACAGATTAATTTAGTAAACAAAAAGAGACGAAAAAGAAAAAAATTAAGTAATTTTGAAATCAATAAGGAAGATATGTCCTTAGGAATGGAACCCATGAGCCAATTAAACACCCAAACAGTTTTGGAGAAATGACAAATCCCAACTATAACCGTTACGCTTAAAATCCAACTATGAGATATTCTAGAATAATCGAAAGTATTGGGGGTACCTTATCAAAATAATCCAAACTCTTAATTCTTATATATAAAATAGTTTCAAAATGGATCATTGAAAGTTTTAAATTTAAAGTTTGGATTATTTTGGGAAGGTACCCGCAATAGTTTGGATTATTCTAGAATAACTCATAATTGAGATTATTTTCAACGGAATGGTCATAGACATCATAGTTGGGATTATTCTTGTTTATTTCTCCAACAATTTTTTACTCTAAAATAAATATTAAATATATAATTTAAAAAGTACAATAAATAAAAGGAAAAATTGCCTAGAATAATGCAACCTTTGGGCGATTCGCAAATAATAATGCAACCTTTCGATTATTCTGGAATAATGCAACCTTAATACCCCATTTATTTTAAACAGGACAAGTGACCGGTTACCTGAACTATTGGTAATTTTTCATTAAAAACTTTAATTTTTAATTAATATATTAATAAAAAAAAAAAATAAAAAAATAAACCCCCCATCCCCCACCCCAGCCCACCCCTTCCCACCCCCACCCCTTCCCACCCCCACCCACCCCTCCCACCCCCCAACGACACCTGCCCAGCTCCCCCACCCCACCCCCAACCTCCCCCACCCCCCAACGACAACTACCCAGCTCCCCCACCCCACCCCTAACCTCCCCCAACCTCCCCCACCCCAAACGACACCTGCCCAGCTCCCCCACCTTACCCCAACCTCCCCACACCCACGAAACGCCACCCTCACCATTCCCTTCTCAACGTACGAACCCCCCTCCCTCCTCGAGGTTGCGCCACCACCAGAAGAAACCCCCTCCCCCTGCCTTCGCTTCCCATCTCCTTGTGGCTGCGCCACCACCAGACGCAACCTCCTCCCCCGCCTTCGTTTCCCCTCTTCTCCTCGTGGCTGCGCTACCATGAACCGAAACCCCTTCCTTCTCTCCTCCTCGGTGCTTAGATAAGCCTCGCCGGCAAAAATGGGGTTGGGTGAGATAAGTGGCGGCTCTGGTGGCTGGGAAAGGGAAGTGATGGGATGGGATGTGGGGGGAGAATAGAGAGGGTTGACGGGGAGGGGTGGTTTCATTTTTTATTTATTTATTTTTTATTTTATTTTTTTTGTTATTTTGTTATTATTTTACTTTTTAAAAATGAGAGCCAATCATTATGCGACAAGTGTCCCATTTTACCTATTATTCAAGTCATAACCGGTTTTATCCTGTTTAAAATAAATGGGGTATTAAGGTTGCATTATTCCAGAATAGTTTATACTCTATTAGAAGTATACGACCAATTCAAGTATGATCTTCTTTCTTTTATCCCTCCAGCTCGTAGTCTGCGCTAGTGCATTAAATAGCAAAATAGAAGTCTCTCCGCTGGTGTCAGGTTCACCAACTCAGACTTAGTCATCATTTGATATTTAAGAATCAATATGAGGGGCTCAATCCTATAAAACCCTCTTCAATTTTTTATTAGAAGGCACACACTTGAATAACTCTAAGCCTAATAACTCGATCAATACTTCCTTTGTTTCTTTTTATTTGTCATATTTTAACAAAAAAAATCTCAAATAATTGGTCAAAGAACGACAAACAAAAAGAAACGGAGGGAGTACGTACAACACATTTACTTATCTAGACATCGGTAGTAGAGGTTAATCAAAGAACTCTTATCCTCTTTAAAATCCATCTTTCTATAGTTTGTGGCTGATTGCCATTTGTCCTGTCTTCACCCATATTTATTAAGTTAACCCCTTCATTGTTAGGGGTTGTTATCTTCGGATGAATTAAATTGGACTGAAATTAATTGAACGGAATCGGAAGAAATAGGAGAATGTGTGAGAGTAAAAGTATTGTCAAAATAAAACCGATCGAGGTGAACTGAACTAAAAATAAACGAAATGAATTGAAATAAGCTGGACTACGAAAACAAAAATTGAAATCATGTCCAACAATACATCATTCGTGCAACCTATCATTAAGAGTATATCAATAATTCATATAAGATTATAAAAACAAAGAGAACGAGAAAGAGAAAGAAAGATAAAGAGAAAGCTTTTATTGAAATTTTGATTAATTTCTTTTCGCACCTCCATACAGGATTAGACTTGCCTAAAATCGAATCTCCTCCTATAATCCTAACCCTAATCCTAATCCTAATCCTAATCAGTATTTCTTTCTTCACTCCCTATAAATTAAACTCTACGACAATTCTCAAGAACTCTTATTTAACATCCCCCTTCAGTTTAACCTTTTGTTCATGCAGTTTTGCCCTAGCTAGCTCCTTGCATTCGATTACCCACAAACAAAGTCAGATCAATTGTTGTTCTTCAATAGAAAATCAAAAACTTAAACCTTTATAGCTCAAAGTACCAATGGAGATTACTTGTTCTCAATGTCAAAGGGAATTTAAATCTGAAAAGGCCCTCCATGGTCATATGAGGATCCACTCTAAGCGTAATTGGCCGGTTGAGCCCGAGCCCAAGACCACGTCCGAGCCTGAACAATTATCCTCCGCCGTGAAGGGGTGGAAGGCGACCGGGAAACGAAGCAGGAATCGACGTATGCGCACCACAAACAATGATTCCTCGGCCTTGGCGGCTTCGACACCTTCGACGGCTGAGGTGGTTGAAGCTGCGAAGACCCTCTTGCTGTTGGCTAACGGAAGAACCCACCACAAAGAAGAAGATAAGGCGTCGGCTTCGACGAGCTTTAGCCACCGTGCTGCTGAGGAGGACGTTGAAGCCGCGGAGACGCTATTGCTAATGGCTCATGGAAGAGAACCAACGTACCAAAAAGCTGGAAATAATAAGATAGTAATTAATGGAAAGGAGCTTGATGAAGATGAAATATACTATCTGCAGCATGAGTTAGGGCTTTCTATTCCTGTTTCTTCTGGCTCAATCTTCCAGGATACCACGGTGATGGAACCTCGAGCTGATCAGAGGTGTCTTTACAGTCAACCCAGGGACTCGCCGTCGGCTCGACCCAACTCACAAACGGGTAGAGCAGTTACTATTCTTGGGTTTGACCTTAACGTTCCTGCCATGCCAGAGGAAGAAGACATGATGGAGTTCACCTTCACATGAGTTAGGAGTTTTTTTTCTTTAGTTTAGGGCCTTTGTGTAATAGTTAGTTTTTTTTTAGGGGAATCTTGAAAATATTTGTATCTATCATTTTTATGGTTTCGTATCTTTTTTAGGAGTTTTATTTATTTATTGTTTAATAGTTAGTTATTAAGTTTATTATATGTGATTTGTAATTTTATTATCTTAATGTTATATACTCATACTTTCAAGATGAAACGGCCAACAATATGAAAAATTATAATGTTACGAGTTATATAGCTGAAATTATGGCAGCCAAATTGAAGGTATCGTTTTCAGTAGCTTAGTAAATATTTATGAGAGTAATATTTTCAAATAAAAAGTATTTAATTTATTGACGAGATATGGTAAGGAAACCATAAAAAAGATAGATACAAATATTTTTGAGATAATCTTACATATTCAATCAAAATTATTTACAATAAAAAGATAACTGATTCTACAAACTGGTACAACAAATTTATAACAAAACGACGAATAATGATCAAGATTCAAGTTATTTTTTTTGTATAATGCAAAAGAGTCTTTTCAACTTATAATCACTTATTTGAAATTATATAAAGTTATTAAACCTTATTTATGAAGGACCAAACCTGATTCCGACTTATTAAAGATTAATATTTTTGATAAGCATTGAAAATAACGGAGTCGTAAGTTTAGTAAATTTGACCATGAGTAAATGCATATTTTATATATAGGACATGTTACTTCGATTCTAAATGTGAGATTAACAATATTGTGCAAGGTAAAGTGAACATAACTTAATTGAATATAATTAAATTGAATTAAGGGGAAGAGAAGAAACTTATAATACACTTTTTACCCTCATTTTACAACTATGATAAAAATTTTGTATTCAGCAACATTGGGTTTAGAAAACAATATGAAAGAAGCTTATGGAACGGAGACCACTATTCCAGTACAGATTACCGGCAAACATTTTCTCGTTACTTTTCCCTTCGTCTCCCACTTGCTTATTTGAACCAATATAATTGGTTGAATTGAAGATTGTGTGTTGGTAAGGCAATGAGTAAAGTTTGATAAAAAATGTGGACTAGCTCTATCTCTAGTTTAACAGAGAGAGATGAGCTTGTCTAAAGTTTAATCGTTACACTTTTACCGTCGCCGTCGCCACCCTATCAACTGAGAAAGAATAAAAGATTGATATGAGTTTTGCTGTTTAAGCTTATAATATATGTCGTTTCAGTACTATTTGTTAGAGGTGACATACATGTAGGAAGGTGAAAATGAAAAGCCGGAATCTTAAGACGAACGGATATTTTTGTTCTTGAAAAACGGAGTTCAGGCAATGGCGGGTGTTAAATTTTTTTGTTTATGAGACCGATTTTTGAAAAAAATGATATAATTTGAATAGTATGCGTAAACTTGACAAAATCGATCTAATCCGATTAATGTAATAAATTGATAGAAAACTTGACTGAAAGTCAATGATCCGATTTTAGCCCAAAGTAACTCAAATATAACCCAATCGAAAACTAACTTAATTTGAAAATTGACTCGATATTCAAAATAACTTGAACGAAATAAACTCAAACTGATTCTTACCCGAAACCTAAAATTAAGCTAAAACGAATTCGAACCGAAATTTAATCGACATAGATTCGCTTCGAATCAAACTTTTATTTAAAATGCTGTCATTAAACTCAATATTCACCGATAAATACTCAAAGTTGATACGACATAATTGACTCGATATAATATGAACATGAAAACTCGAAAGATTCAAAGGTTGATTTGTTTTAATCCAAAACAACTATATTTGGATAGAATCCAAAAATCGAAATTTTAACTATTTTTTTTTGTCGTGATTTTGGGGGCCTGATTAGCCCAAAAGAAATCAGACTAAGTAAAAGGAACATCTTGATAAGTGAAATCTCGAAGCCAAAATTGGAACTACTTATGGAATGAGATTGTATCCGGCGATATAATGGATTACCAACAACGAGTTGTGTAAACATATTTAAATAATATTAATTTTAATATTTATATAGGCTACAATTGGTGTATCATATCAAGAAATCTACATATAAAATCCACACCGATTTCATCATTTCTGGCGGGGTGGAAAATGACAAAAAAGGACGAAAGCCTATTGCGTTCGGGACTGTAATGCAAATAATGTTACTAATGACGGACATTATATGGTGAAAATATATTCAAGTGCAGATCGTACAATTGATATAATCACATATACGATGTGTATTTTATTGACGATGTGTACATAGAGACATTCAAATGATTAATCTATGTATTAAAGTTGGATGTTCTTGCCGAATATTCACCAAAATATTAAAAACATTATTGTTTCGTTTTATTAGATTGCTTTCGTTTATTATTTGAAATCTATCGTAAGTGTCGTTTGAATTTCAATTAATGAAATTATCTCTATTTAAAAAAAATGGAAGTTTTTATTCATGTAAGTTTAATTTGAATTTGGAAATTCCATCTCTCTTGGGCTTAGACAAGGAGAGAAATTTTCAGTGGTTGATATGACTAATCAAAAATTATGTTACAAATACATCTTGAATGTGAGCAAAGACATCCTAAGTGTTCGGAAATTTTTTCAAAAAATTACCTTATAAGTTATAAGCTAGTTTTTTGAAAAACAGCTTTAAAGTTATAAGCAATGTTCATTTTTTTTTTGAAAATGTTCATTGGAACTATAACTATGTTCGTTGCTTTTACACTAATGTATATTTGGTAAGTTCATTTATTTGAATTAATGTTCACTTTATTTAAATGAATGTTTATCTTATTTGATAACATGGAGTAAATTGATTCGTAGTTAATGTGCATATATGTTCATCTTATTATCTCCATTCATGTGTGTGATTCCAATGTCTATTGATTACAGTCTACAAATGTAAATGTTTTTGGGATGTTCTTTTCTTTTAAAAATGGTAATGATCTTCTTTTCTTTTACATTGACGTATATTTTGTAATGTTCATATTATATGAATGATTATTCACTATGAATGCTCTTTTTATTTCATAATAATGGGTATGTTGGTTATTGTAATGTGCATATATGTTCATCTTAAAATCATCATTATTCATATGTTTGACTCCAAAGTTCATTTTCTATATATGTACATGTTTTTTTTGGAAAATTCATTCAAAATGTTAATGACGATGTCCTTTTCTTCCGGATTAATGTTCCCTATACATTTGATGTATATTAGAGCAATATTTTTTCGAAATGTTCATTCAAAATAATAAAAAATGTTGTTTTCTTTTAAATTGTTGTATATTTGGTAATGTCCATTTTATCTGAGTAAATGTTCAATTTGTTTGATAGAATATTCTTTCAAATGTTCATTTTATTTGTCAATGTTGAGTGTTGGTTTGTAGTTAGTATGCATAAATGTTCTTCTGATGATTATCATCATTGTTCATGTAAGTGACTATAATGTTCATTGGCTTCTTATGGTTGTCATATAGTATTTAACATTTACTCTGTTGTACCTTAAATAATACTCCAGTATTATTAGCAACTTTATTATTAACAACCTGATTAAATATCCAAAAATTTCTCATAAATTTATCTTTTACTATAAGATTACAAAAAAGAATCCTAATAAGTAATAAGAATGTATGAAGTTATTATCTAAATCTTTCTATTTCCATTATCGGATAAGATAATAATCAACAACAAAATAGTAAAAAATCTATAGTTACTTAGGCCCTGTTCAGTTCACCTTAAAATAATAATATTTAGTAAATATAAGTTCAGTTCAGTAAAAATAAGTTAGTTCAGCAAAAATAAGTTCAGTTCAGTAAAAATAGGTTCAGTTTCGTAAAAATCAGTAGTGCGAAGAAGAAAAAACAACATGAATGAGTAAAAATAAGTTCAATTCAGTAAATATAAGTTCAGTTCAGTGAAAATAAGTTCAGTTCAGTTGAAATAAGTTCAGTTAAGTAAAAATAGGTCCAGTTCAGTAAAAATAAGTTGAACTAAATGGGGCCTTATACTCTGTGCATAACAATTAAGGGCCTGTTCATTTCAGCTTAGTTTCAGTTCAGTTCAGCTCTAATCAGTGCAGTTCAGTTCAGCTCCAATCAGTTCAGTTCAGTTCATTTCAGTTCAGCTCCAATCAGTTCAGTTCAGTTCAGTTTTTTTTGCTAATTTATTTGTTTATGTGATTTAGCTAATGATATTGATAATGACAATTTATTTTAGACATGCCTTATGTCTAATGATAATTAAGCCAAAATCATACTTTTTAATAGATTACAACAACAACAACAACAACAACAACAACAACAACAACAACAACAACAACAACAACAACAACAACAACAACAACAACAATAACAATAACAATAATAATAATAATAACATTCATAATAATAATAATAATAATATTCATTGTTGAAATGGTTATATTTTTTAATACACATTTTTATAGTTCAACTATAATGCAAAATAATAGTACTACAAAACATGTACAAGTACTAGTTTAATAAAAAATACCCTCTTAAAATTATGCGGGTCGGCAGGTCGGGTCATGCGGGTCGGGTTTAATAACTCAAGCAAATTGACTTAATAACTCATGTAGTCCGTAAGTCAGGAATAAAATAAAATGGCTTAATAACTCATGTAGTCCGTAAGTCAGGAATAAAATAAAATGGCTTAATAACTCATGTAGTCCGTAAGTCAGAAATAAAAGCTTTCAGTTCAGCTCCAATCAATTTAATTCAGTTGTTTTCAGTAAATCTAAACAGGCTCTAAATCCTTTAACGTGATACAATATTTCACAGCCCACAATCGTGATTCAATATTAAGCAATGGACCTTTTTCGTGATTCAATATTCCACAGCCCACAATCTAAATCCTTGTCCAAAATTTAGCAGGCCAAAATCCAAATTTGAACACTAAAGCGATTTTACTAATTTGCCACCATCGTTTCCATCGCACACAATTAACAATTTGCACCATGCTAATTGCTAAGTTGCTAACTTGTAGGGCCGGGAACCCGAAAATTTCAAATTAGAAAATTGGAGACCGGATCGATTGGATCTGCATTATCGGTTTAAATTTCGAATCAGATCAATTGGACCTATAAAACGAAAAATATATATGAGATGTAATAGTTTATGAGTTATTAGGTTTAAATAAGGGAAAAAAGTAAGGGAAAAGATCATTTTTTGTCTAACAATTATTAATTATTGGTAATTTGTCCAATTATTAGTACGTATCAGAACATATAAGGAAAAAAATAATTATGTCATAAGATAAATAATTTGTAGGCAAAGACAAAACAGGCCCGGTCGATCCAAATCTGACAAATAGACCAAACCGAAAATCGGAAAACAGACATTTGGTGAATCGGAGACCAGAACAATTAGCTTAGGCCCTGTCCGATCTATTTTTCAGGTCCAGACTGATTATTGAACAACTTTACTAACCAGGGCGGTTCCAAAATCGATCTAAACTGAAAAAATAGACCGAATCAGACTTGAGCCAACCGGTCCAGTCTCCGGTCGCCAAATTGATTTTTTTCAGTTTTTGATTCGGTCCATCTGTTGAGTTTCAATCGGATCAGACCTTTTTTGCCTTTTTTACTTATAAACTAGTGTATATCTTATGCCGAAAAAAATGTTTTCTTCCATAATAAGTTTGGATACGTAATAATAATTAGGCAAATTGACCAATAATTAATATTTGTTGGGTAGAAAATAATTTTTTTCCCTTATTTAAGCTCCATAACTCAAAAATCATTATCTTTTGTATATATGTTTTTTGCTTAGGTCCGGTTCAACCATTATATCACCTCCTTTACAATGCAACTATCTTACTTCATCATCCCTTAATATATATAGTTAGTATATTACTCTTATTCCAGACATGTTATCGCGGTTAACTCCATTATTTATATAGAAACAAAAGAAAAAGACATATTCATATATGTACGACCATGCAACATTCAGGCAAAACGAATTGAATCTATATAACTTCATTTAATTGGAATAACTACAATTAATTACTTTTTTAAGATTAACTACAACTAATTACGTAGCTATTGTATGTAGTAAGATCTTTATTCTTTCACTTTTATTTGCTATATTAGGATAATGATTTTTTTGGTACTACTACGAGGAGTTTCCCACCGCCTTAGGCGAGTGGACTAATCTCCCGCAGGAGTTTGCATGGGTACCTCGATGGGCAGCATCCCTCCCAGCTGAGATTTTTTCCATTCCCAAGGCACGATCCCGAGACCTTGGTTAAGGAGCAAGAGGCCCTTAACCACTCATGCTAACCTCAGTTGGTTATATTAGGATAATGTGACTGTATTTCAAGTAGATAAATTGTTGCACACTTTGATAGGAGTTATTGGGGTTGTTTATTAGAGGAGAGAAAACTTTGAGTTATTTCAAAAGAGATTGAGTTGGGGACCCATATACTTTTTACTTTTGTAATAAAGAGAGGTGTTAGAAAACTATTATAATAAAAGTAGAACATGTATAAAATGGAAATGTTAAAATTAATAAGGCACGTACAAAAAAGGAAAGTGCTCATCCTATTTTGGGACAATGAAATGTAACTTTGACCCAATTTTTTTATAAGATGTTGTGAAACAAATGTTAAACTAAATACGTTGTTAGCTTGTATCAATGAATATTTTAAATTTAAATTTTTATTTTTAATCATATATAATGAAAGAAAGCGGTGATCAAAGTTATGCATTAGTGTGCATAAACAGATTAATTTAGTAAACAAAAAGAGACGAAAAAGAAAAAAAATTAAGTAATTTTGAAATCAATAAGGAAGATATGTCCTTAGGAATGGAACCCATGAGCCAATTAAACACCCAAACAGTTTTGGAGAAATGACAAATCCCAACTATAACCGTTACGCTTAAAATCCAACTATGAGATATTCTAGAATAATCGAAAGTATTGGGGGTACCTTATCAAAATAATCCAAACTCTTAATTCTTATATATAAAATAGTTTCAAAATGGATCATTGAAAGTTTTAAATTTAAAGTTTGGATTATTTTGGGAAGGTACCCGCAATAGTTTGGATTATTCTAGAATAACTCATAATTGAGATTATTTTCAACGGAATGGTCATAGACATCATAGTTGGGATTATTCTTGTTTATTTCTCCAACAATTTTTTACTCTAAAATAAATATTAAATATATAATTTAAAAAGTACAATAAATAAAAGGAAAAATTGCCTAGAATAATGCAACCTTTGGGCGATTCGCAAATAATAATGCAACCTTTCGATTATTCTGGAATAATGCAACCTTAATACCCCATTTATTTTAAACAGGACAAGTGACCGGTTACCTGAACTATTGGTAATTTTTCATTAAAAACTTTAATTTTTAATTAATATATTAATAAAAAAATAAAAAAATAAACCCCCCATCCCCCACCCCAGCCCACCCCTTCCCACCCCCACCCCTTCCCACCCCCACCCACCCCTCCCACCCCCCAACGACACCTGCCCAGCTCCCCCACCCCACCCCCAACCTCCCCCACCCCCCAACGACAACTGCCCAGCTCCCCCACCCCACCCCTAACCTCCCCCAACCTCCCCCACCCCAAACGACACCTGCCCAGCTCCCCCACCTTACCCCCAACCTCCCCACACCCACGAAACGCCACCCTCACCATTCCCTTCTCAACGTACGAACCCCCCTCCCTCCTCGAGGTTGCGCCACCACCAGAAGAAACCCCCTCCCCCTGCCTTCGCTTCCCATCTCCTTGTGGCTGCGCCACCACCAGACGCAACCTCCTCCCCCGCCTTCGTTTCCCCTCTTCTCCTCGTGGCTGCGCTACCATGAACCGAAACCCCTTCCTTCTCTCCTCCTCGGTGCTTAGATAAGCCTCGCCGGCAAAAATGGGGTTGGGTGAGATAAGTGGCGGCTCTGGTGGCTGGGAAAGGGAAGTGATGGGATGGGATGTGGGGGGAGAATAGAGAGGGTTGACGGGGAGGGGTGGTTTCATTTTTTATTTATTTATTTTTTATTTTATTTTTTTTGTTATTTTGTTATTATTTTACTTTTTAAAAATGAGAGCCAATCATTATGCGACAAGTGTCCCATTTTACCTATTATTCAAGTCATAACCGGTTTTATCCTGTTTAAAATAAATGGGGTATTAAGGTTGCATTATTCCAGAATAGTTTATACTCTATTAGAAGTATACGACCAATTCAAGTATGATCTTCTTTCTTTTATCCCTCCAGCTCGTAGTCTGCGCTAGTGCATTAAATAGCAAAATAGAAGTCTCTCCGCTGGTGTCAGGTTCACCAACTCAGACTTAGTCATCATTTGATATTTAAGAATCAATATGAGGGGCTCAATCCTATAAAACCCTCTTCAATTTTTTATTAGAAGGCACACACTTGAATAACTCTAAGCCTAATAACTCGATCAATACTTCCTTTGTTTCTTTTTATTTGTCATATTTTAACAAAAAAATCTCAAATAATTGGTCAAAGAACGACAAACAAAAAGAAACGGAGGGAGTACGTACAACACATTTACTTATCTAGACATCGGTAGTAGAGGTTAATCAAAGAACTCTTATCCTCTTTAAAATCCATCTTTCTATAGTTTGTGGCTGATTGCCATTTGTCCTGTCTTCACCCATATTTATTAAGTTAACCCCTTCATTGTTAGGGGTTGTTATCTTCGGATGAATTAAATTGGACTGAAATTAATTGAACGGAATCGGAAGAAATAGGAGAATGTGTGAGAGTAAAAGTATTGTCAAAATAAAACCGATCGAGGTGAACTGAACTAAAAATAAACGAAATGAATTGAAATAAGCTGGACTACGAAAACAAAAATTGAAATCATGTCCAACAATACATCATTCGTGCAACCTATCATTAAGAGTATATCAATAATTCATATAAGATTATAAAAACAAAGAGAACGAGAAAGAGAAAGAAAGATAAAGAGAAAGCTTTTATTGAAATTTTGATTAATTTCTTTTCGCACCTCCATACAGGATTAGACTTGCCTAAAATCGAATCTCCTCCTATAATCCTAACCCTAATCCTAATCCTAATCCTAATCCTAATCAGTATTTCTTTCTTCACTCCCTATAAATTAAACTCTACGACAATTCTCAAGAACTCTTATTTAACATCCCCCTTCAGTTTAACCTTTTGTTCATGCAGTTTTGCCCTAGCTAGCTCCTTGCATTCGATTACCCACAAACAAAGTCAGATCAATTGTTGTTCTTCAATAGAAAATCAAAAACTTAAACCTTTATAGCTCAAAGTACCAATGGAGATTACTTGTTCTCAATGTCAAAGGGAATTTAAATCTGAAAAGGCCCTCCATGGTCATATGAGGATCCACTCTAAGCGTAATTGGCCGGTTGAGCCCGAGCCCAAGACCACGTCCGAGCCTGAACAATTATCCTCCGCCGTGAAGGGGTGGAAGGCGACCGGGAAACGAAGCAGGAATCGACGTATGCGCACCACAAACAATGATTCCTCGGCCTTGGCGGCTTCGACACCTTCGACGGCTGAGGTGGTTGAAGCTGCGAAGACCCTCTTGCTGTTGGCTAACGGAAGAACCCACCACAAAGAAGAAGATAAGGCGTCGGCTTCGACGAGCTTTAGCCACCGTGCTGCTGAGGAGGACGTTGAAGCCGCGGAGACGCTATTGCTAATGGCTCATGGAAGAGAACCAACGTACCAAAAAGCTGGAAATAATAAGATAGTAATTAATGGAAAGGAGCTTGATGAAGATGAAATATACTATCTGCAGCATGAGTTAGGGCTTTCTATTCCTGTTTCTTCTGGCTCAATCTTCCAGGATACCACGGTGATGGAACCTCGAGCTGATCAGAGGTGTCTTTACAGTCAACCCAGGGACTCGCCGTCGGCTCGACCCAACTCACAAACGGGTAGAGCAGTTACTATTCTTGGGTTTGACCTTAACGTTCCTGCCATGCCAGAGGAAGAAGACATGATGGAGTTCACCTTCACATGAGTTAGGAGTTTTTTTTTCTTTAGTTTAGGGCCTTTGTGTAATAGTTAGTTTTTTTTTAGGGGAATCTTGAAAATATTTGTATCTATCATTTTTATGGTTTCGTATCTTTTTTAGGAGTTTTATTTATTTATTGTTTAATAGTTAGTTATTAAGTTTATTATATGTGATTTGTAATTTTATTATCTTAATGTTATATACTCATACTTTCAAGATGAAACGGCCAACAATATGAAAAATTATAATGTTACGAGTTATATAGCTGAAATTATGGCAGCCAAATTGAAGGTATCGTTTTCAGTAGCTTAGTAAATATTTATGAGAGTAATATTTTCAAATAAAAAGTATTTAATTTATTGACGAGATATGGTAAGGAAACCATAAAAAAGATAGATACAAATATTTTTGAGATAATCTTACATATTCAATCAAAATTATTTACAATAAAAAGATAACTGATTCTACAAACTGGTACAACAAATTTATAACAAAACGACGAATAATGATCAAGATTCAAGTTATTTTTTTTGTATAATGCAAAAGAGTCTTTTCAACTTATAATCACTTATTTGAAATTATATAAAGTTATTAAACCTTATTTATGAAGGACCAAACCTGATTCCGACTTATTAAAGATTAATATTTTTGATAAGCATTGAAAATAACGGAGTCGTAAGTTTAGTAAATTTGACCATGAGTAAATGCATATTTTATATATAGGACATGTTACTTCGATTCTAAATGTGAGATTAACAATATTGTGCAAGGTAAAGTGAACATAACTTAATTGAATATAATTAAATTGAATTAAGGGGAAGAGAAGAAACTTATAATACACTTTTTACCCTCATTTTACAACTATGATAAAAATTTTGTATTCAGCAACATTGGGTTTAGAAAACAATATGAAAGAAGCTTATGGAACGGAGACCACTATTCCAGTACAGATTACCGGCAAACATTTTCTCGTTACTTTTCCCTTCGTCTCCCACTTGCTTATTTGAACCAATATAATTGGTTGAATTGAAGATTGTGTGTTGGTAAGGCAATGAGTAAAGTTTGATAAAAAATGTGGACTAGCTCTATCTCTAGTTTAACAGAGAGAGATGAGCTTGTCTAAAGTTTAATCGTTACACTTTTACCGTCGCCGTCGCCACCCTATCAACTGAGAAAGAATAAAAGATTGATATGAGTTTTGCTGTTTAAGCTTATAATATATGTCGTTTCAGTACTATTTGTTAGAGGTGACATACATGTAGGAAGGTGAAAATGAAAAGCCGGAATCTTAAGACGAACGGATATTTTTGTTCTTGAAAAACGGAGTTCAGGCAATGGCGGGTGTTAAATTTTTTTGTTTATGAGACCGATTTTTGAAAAAAATGATATAATTTGAATAGTATGCGTAAACTTGACAAAATCGATCTAATCCGATTAATGTAATAAATTGATAGAAAACTTGACTGAAAGTCAATGATCCGATTTTAGCCCAAAGTAACTCAAATATAACCCAATCGAAAACTAACTTAATTTGAAAATTGACTCGATATTCAAAATAACTTGAACGAAATAAACTCAAACTGATTCTTACCCGAAACCTAAAATTAAGCTAAAACGAATTCGAACCGAAATTTAATCGACATAGATTCGCTTCGAATCAAACTTTTATTTAAAATGCTGTCATTAAACTCAATATTCACCGATAAATACTCAAAGTTGATACGACATAATTGACTCGATATAATATGAACATGAAAACTCGAAAGATTCAAAGGTTGATTTGTTTTAATCCAAAACAACTATATTTGGATAGAATCCAAAAATCGAAATTTTAACTATTTTTTTTTGTCGTGATTTTGGGGGCCTGATTAGCCCAAAAGAAATCAGACTAAGTAAAAGGAACATCTTGATAAGTGAAATCTCGAAGCCAAAATTGGAACTACTTATGGAATGAGATTGTATCCGGCGATATAATGGATTACCAACAACGAGTTGTGTAAACATATTTAAATAATATTAATTTTAATATTTATATAGGCTACAATTGGTGTATCATATCAAGAAATCTACATATAAAATCCACACCGATTTCATCATTTCTGGCGGGGTGGAAAATGACAAAAAAGGACGAAAGCCTATTGCGTTCGGGACTGTAATGCAAATAATGTTACTAATGACGGACATTATATGGTGAAAATATATTCAAGTGCAGATCGTACAATTGATATAATCACATATACGATGTGTATTTTATTGACGATGTGTACATAGAGACATTCAAATGATTAATCTATGTATTAAAGTTGGATGTTCTTGCCGAATATTCACCAAAATATTAAAAACATTATTGTTTCGTTTTATTAGATTGCTTTCGTTTATTATTTGAAATCTATCGTAAGTGTCGTTTGAATTTCAATTAATGAAATTATCTCTATTTAAAAAAAATGGAAGTTTTTATTCATGTAAGTTTAATTTGAATTTGGAAATTCCATCTCTCTTGGGCTTAGACAAGGAGAGAAATTTTCAGTGGTTGATATGACTAATCAAAAATTATGTTACAAATACATCTTGAATGTGAGCAAAGACATCCTAAGTGTTCGGAAATTTTTTCAAAAATTACCTTATAAGTTATAAGCTAGTTTTTTGAAAAACAGCTTTAAAGTTATAAGCAATGTTCATTTTTTTTTTGAAAATGTTCATTGGAACTATAACTATGTTCGTTGCTTTTACACTAATGTATATTTGGTAAGTTCATTTATTTGAATTAATGTTCACTTTATTTAAATGAATGTTTATCTTATTTGATAACATGGAGTAAATTGATTCGTAGTTAATGTGCATATATGTTCATCTTATTATCTCCATTCATGTGTGTGATTCCAATGTCTATTGATTACAGTCTACAAATGTAAATGTTTTTGGGATGTTCTTTTCTTTTAAAAATGGTAATGATCTTCTTTTCTTTTACATTGACGTATATTTTGTAATGTTCATATTATATGAATGATTATTCACTATGAATGCTCTTTTTATTTCATAATAATGGGTATGTTGGTTATTGTAATGTGCATATATGTTCATCTTAAAATCATCATTATTCATATGTTTGACTCCAAAGTTCATTTTCTATATATGTACATGTTTTTTTTGGAAAATTCATTCAAAATGTTAATGACGATGTCCTTTTCTTCCGGATTAATGTTCCCTATACATTTGATGTATATTAGAGCAATATTTTTTTCGAAATGTTCATTCAAAATAATAAAAAATGTTGTTTTCTTTTAAATTGTTGTATATTTGGTAATGTCCATTTTATCTGAGTAAATGTTCAATTTGTTTGATAGAATATTCTTTCAAATGTTCATTTTATTTGTCAATGTTGAGTGTTGGTTTGTAGTTAGTATGCATAAATGTTCTTCTGATGATTATCATCATTGTTCATGTAAGTGACTATAATGTTCATTGGCTTCTTATGGTTGTCATATAGTATTTAACATTTACTCTGTTGTACCTTAAATAATACTCCAGTATTATTAGCAACTTTATTATTAACAACCTGATTAAATATCCAAAAATTTCTCATAAATTTATCTTTTACTATAAGATTACAAAAAAGAATCCTAATAAGTAATAAGAATGTATGAAGTTATTATCTAAATCTTTCTATTTCCATTATCGGATAAGATAATAATCAACAACAAAATAGTAAAAAATCTATAGTTACTTAGGCCCTGTTCAGTTCACCTTAAAATAATAATATTTAGTAAATATAAGTTCAGTTCAGTAAAAATAAGTTAGTTCAGCAAAAATAAGTTCAGTTCAGTAAAAATAGGTTCAGTTTCGTAAAAATCAGTAGTGCGAAGAAGAAAAAACAACATGAATGAGTAAAAATAAGTTCAATTCAGTAAATATAAGTTCAGTTCAGTGAAAATAAGTTCAGTTCAGTTGAAATAAGTTCAGTTAAGTAAAAATAGGTCCAGTTCAGTAAAAATAAGTTGAACTAAATGGGGCCTTATACTCTGTGCATAACAATTAAGGGCCTGTTCATTTCAGCTTAGTTTCAGTTCAGTTCAGCTCTAATCAGTGCAGTTCAGTTCAGCTCCAATCAGTTCAGTTCAGTTCATTTCAGTTCAGCTCCAATCAGTTCAGTTCAGTTCAGTTTTTTTTGCTAATTTATTTGTTTATGTGATTTAGCTAATGATATTGATAATGACAATTTATTTTAGACATGCCTTATGTCTAATGATAATTAAGCCAAAATCATACTTTTTAATAGATTCACAACAACAACAACAACAACAACAACAACAACAACAACAACAACAACAACAACAACAACAACAACAACAATAACAATAACAATAATAATAATAATAACATTCATAATAATAATAATAATAATATTCATTGTTGAAATGGTTATATTTTTTAATACACATTTTTATAGTTCAACTATAATGCAAAATAATAGTACTACAAAACATGTACAAGTACTAGTTTAATAAAAAATACCCTCTTAAAATTATGCGGGTCGGCAGGTCGGGTCATGCGGGTCGGGTTTAATAACTCAAGCAAATTGACTTAATAACTCATGTAGTCCGTAAGTCAGGAATAAAATAAAATGGCTTAATAACTCATGTAGTCCGTAAGTCAGGAATAAAATAAAATGGCTTAATAACTCATGTAGTCCGTAAGTCAGAAATAAAAGCTTTCAGTTCAGCTCCAATCAATTTAATTCAGTTGTTTTCAGTAAATCTAAACAGGCTCTAAATCCTTTAACGTGATACAATATTTCACAGCCCACA
Source organism: Patellifolia procumbens (assembly GCA_947645195.1). Taxonomy (NCBI): domain Eukaryota; kingdom Viridiplantae; phylum Streptophyta; class Magnoliopsida; order Caryophyllales; family Amaranthaceae; genus Patellifolia; species Patellifolia procumbens. The sequence goes on from CANSGD010000335.1 coordinate 1,022,890, forward strand.
ATCGTGATTCAATATTAAGCAATGGACCTTTTTCGTGATTCAATATTCCACAGCCCACAATCTAAATCCTTGTCCAAAATTTAGCAGGCCAAAATCCAAATTTGAACACTAAAGCGATTTTACTAATTTGCCACCATCGTTTCCATCGCACACAATTAACAATTTGCACCATGCTAATTGCTAAGTTGCTAACTTGTAGGGCCGGGAACCCGAAAATTTCAAATTAGAAAATTGGAGACCGGATCGATTGGATCTGCATTATCGGTTTAAATTTCGAATCAGATCAATTGGACCTATAAAACGAAAAATATATATGAGATGTAATAGTTTATGAGTTATTAGGTTTAAATAAGGGAAAAAGTAAGGGAAAAGATCATTTTTTGTCTAACAATTATTAATTATTGGTAATTTGTCCAATTATTAGTACGTATCAGAACATATAAGGAAAAAAATAATTATGTCATAAGATAAATAATTTGTAGGCAAAGACAAAACAGGCCCGGTCGATCCAAATCTGACAAATAGACCAAACCGAAAATCGGAAAACAGACATTTGGTGAATCGGAGACCAGAACAATTAGCTTAGGCCCTGTCCGATCTATTTTTCAGGTCCAGACTGATTATTGAACAACTTTACTAACCAGGGCGGTTCCAAAATCGATCTAAACTGAAAAAATAGACCGAATCAGACTTGAGCCAACCGGTCCAGTCTCCGGTCGCCAAATTGATTTTTTTCAGTTTTTGATTCGGTCCATCTGTTGAGTTTCAATCGGATCAGACCTTTTTTGCCTTTTTTACTTATAAACTAGTGTATATCTTATGCCGAAAAAAATGTTTTCTTCCATAATAAGTTTGGATACGTAATAATAATTAGGCAAATTGACCAATAATTAATATTTGTTGGGTAGAAAATAATTTTTTTCCCTTATTTAAGCTCCATAACTCAAAAATCATTATCTTTTGTATATATGTTTTTTGCTTAGGTCCGGTTCAACCATTATATCACCTCCTTTACAATGCAACTATCTTACTTCATCATCCCTTAATATATATAGTTAGTATATTACTCTTATTCCAGACATGTTATCGCGGTTAACTCCATTATTTATATAGAAACAAAAGAAAAAGACATATTCATATATGTACGACCATGCAACATTCAGGCAAAACGAATTGAATCTATATAACTTCATTTAATTGGAATAACTACAATTAATTACTTTTTTAAGATTAACTACAACTAATTACGTAGCTATTGTATGTAGTAAGATCTTTATTCTTTCACTTTTATTTGCTATATTAGGATAATGATTTTTTTGGTACTACTACGAGGAGTTTCCCACCGCCTTAGGCGAGTGGACTAATCTCCCGCAGGAGTTTGCATGGGTACCTCGATGGGCAGCATCCCTCCCAGCTGAGATTTTTTCCATTCCCAAGGCACGATCCCGAGACCTTGGTTAAGGAGCAAGAGGCCCTTAACCACTCATGCTAACCTCAGTTGGTTATATTAGGATAATGTGACTGTATTTCAAGTAGATAAATTGTTGCACACTTTGATAGGAGTTATTGGGGTTGTTTATTAGAGGAGAGAAAACTTTGAGTTATTTCAAAAGAGATTGAGTTGGGGACCCATATACTTTTTACTTTTGTAATAAAGAGAGGTGTTAGAAAACTATTATAATAAAAGTAGAACATGTATAAAATGGAAATGTTAAAATTAATAAGGCACGTACAAAAAAGGAAAGTGCTCATCCTATTTTGGGACAATGAAATGTAACTTTGACCCAATTTTTTTATAAGATGTTGTGAAACAAATGTTAAACTAAATACGTTGTTAGCTTGTATCAATGAATATTTTAAATTTAAATTTTTATTTTTAATCATATATAATGAAAGAAAGCGGTGATCAAAGTTATGCATTAGTGTGCATAAACAGATTAATTTAGTAAACAAAAAGAGACGAAAAAGAAAAAAATTAAGTAATTTTGAAATCAATAAGGAAGATATGTCCTTAGGAATGGAACCCATGAGCCAATTAAACACCCAAACAGTTTTGGAGAAATGACAAATCCCAACTATAACCGTTACGCTTAAAATCCAACTATGAGATATTCTAGAATAATCGAAAGTATTGGGGTACCTTATCAAAATAATCCAAACTCTTAATTCTTATATATAAAATAGTTTCAAAATGGATCATTGAAAGTTTTAAATTTAAAGTTTGGATTATTTTGGGAAGGTACCCGCAATAGTTTGGATTATTCTAGAATAACTCATAATTGAGATTATTTTCAACGGAATGGTCATAGACATCATAGTTGGGATTATTCTTGTTTATTTCTCCAACAATTTTTTACTCTAAAATAAATATTAAATATATAATTTAAAAAGTACAATAAATAAAAGGAAAAATTGCCTAGAATAATGCAACCTTTGGGCGATTCGCAAATAATAATGCAACCTTTCGATTATTCTGGAATAATGCAACCTTAATACCCCATTTATTTTAAACAGGACAAGTGACCGGTTACCTGAACTATTGGTAATTTTTCATTAAAAACTTTAATTTTTAATTAATATATTAATAAAAAAATAAAAAAATAAACCCCCCATCCCCCACCCCAGCCCCACCCCTTCCCCACCCCCACCCCTTCCCACCCCCACCCACCCCTCCCACCCCCCAACGACACCTGCCCAGCTCCCCCACCCCACCCCCAACCTCCCCCACCCCCCAACGACAACTGCCCAGCTCCCCCACCCCACCCCTAACCTCCCCCAACCTCCCCCACCCCAAACGACACCTGCCCAGCTCCCCCACCTTACCCCAACCTCCCCACACCCACGAAACGCCACCCTCACCATTCCCTTCTCAACGTACGAACCCCCCTCCCTCCTCGAGGTTGCGCCACCACCAGAAGAAACCCCCCCCCCTGCCTTCGCTTCCCATCTCCTTGTGGCTGCGCCACCACCAGACGCAACCTCCTCCCCCGCCTTCGTTTCCCCTCTTCTCCTCGTGGCTGCGCTACCATGAACCGAAACCCCTTCCTTCTCTCCTCCTCGGTGCTTAGATAAGCCTCGCCGGCAAAAATGGGGTTGGGTGAGATAAGCGGCGGCTCTGGTGGCTGGGAAAGGGAAGTGATGGGATGGGATGTGGGGGGAGAATAGAGAGGGTTGACGGGGAGGGGGTGGTTTCATTTTTTATTTATTTTTTTATTTTATTTTTTTTGTTATTTTGTTATTATTTTACTTTTTAAAAATGAGAGCCAATCATTATGCGACAAGTGTCCCATTTTACCTATTATTCAAGTCATAACCGGTTTTATCCTGTTTAAAATAAATGGGGTATTAAGGTTGCATTATTCCAGAATAGTTTATACTCTATTAGAAGTATACGACCAATTCAAGTATGATCTTCTTTCTTTTATCCCTCCAGCTCGTAGTCAGCGCTAGTGCATTAAATAGCAAAATAGAAGTCTCTCCGCTGGTGTCAGGTTCACCAACTCAGACTTAGTCATCATTTGATATTTAAGAATCAATATGAGGGGCTCAATCCTATAAAACCCTCTTCAATTTTTTATTAGAAGGCACACACTTGAATAACTCTAAGCCTAATAACTCGATCAATACTTCCTTTGTTTCTTTTTATTTGTCATATTTTAACAAATAAATCTCAAATAATTGGTCAAAGAACGACAAACAAAAAGAAACGGAGGGAGTACGTACAACACATTTACTTATCTAGACATCGGTAGTAGAGGTTAATCAAAGAACTCTTATCCTCTTTAAAATCCATCTTTCTATAGTTTGTGGCTGATTGCCATTTGTCCTGTCTTCACCCATATTTATTAAGTTAACCCCTTCATTGTTAGGGGTTGTTATCTTCGGATGAATTAAATTGGACTAAAATGAATTGAACGGAATCGGAAGAAATAGGAGAATGTGTGAGAGTAAAAGTATTGTCAAAATAAAACCGATCGAGGTGAACTGAACTAAAAATAAACGAAATGAATTGAAATAAGCTGGACTACGAAAACAAAAATTGAAATCATGTCCAACAATACATCATTCGTGCAACCTATCATTAAGAGTATATCAATAATTCATATAAGATTATAAAAACAAAGAGAACGAGAAAGAGAAAGAAAGATAAAGAGAAAGCTTTTATTGAAATTTTGATTAATTTCTTTTCGCACCTCCATACAGGATTAGACTTGCCTAAAATCGAATCTCCTCCTATAATCCTAACCCTAATCCTAATCCTAATCCTAATCCTAATCAGTATTTCTTTCTTCACTCCCTATAAATTAAACTCTACGACAATTCTCAAGAACTCTTATTTAACATCCCCCTTCAGTTTAACCTTTTGTTCATGCAGTTTTGCCCTAGCTAGCTCCTTGCATTCGATTACCCACAAACAAAGTCAGATCAATTCTTGTTCTTCAATAGAAAATCAAAAACTTAAACCTTTATAGCTCAAAGTACCAATGGAGATTACTTGTTCTCAATGTCAAAGGGAATTTAAATCCGAAAAGGCCCTCCATGGTCATATGAGGATCCACTCTAAGCGTAATTGGCCGGTTGAGCCCGAGCCCAAGACCACGTCCGAGCCTGAACAATTATCCTCCGCCGTGAAGGGGTGGAAGGCGACCGGGAAACGAAGCAGGAATCGACGTATGCGCACCACAAACAATGATTCCTCGGCCTTGGCGGCTTCGACACCTTCGACGGCTGAGGTGGTTGAAGCTGCGAAGACCCTCTTGCTGTTGGCTAACGGAAGAACCCACCACAAAGAAGAAGATAAGGCGTCGGCTTCGACGAGCTTTAGCCACCGTGCTGCTGAGGAGGACGTTGAAGCCGCGGAGACGCTATTGCTAATGGCTCATGGAAGAGAACCAACGTACCAAAAAGCTGGAAATAATAAGATAGTAATTAATGGAAAGGAGCTTGATGAAGATGAAATATACTATCTGCAGCATGAGTTAGGGCTTTCTATTCCTGTTTCTTCTGGCTCAATCTTCCAGGATACCACGGTGATGGAACCTCGAGCTGATCAGAGGTGTCTTTACAGTCAACCCAGGGACTCGCCGTCGGCTCGACCCAACTCACAAAGAGCAGTTACTATTCTTGGGTTTGACCTTAACGTTCCTGCCATGCCAGAGGAAGAAGACATGATGGAGTTCACCTTCACATGAGTTAGGAGTTTTTTTTCTTTAGTTTAGGGCCTTTGTGTAATAGTTAGTTTTTTTTTAGGGGAATCTTGAAAATATTTGTATCTATCATTTTTATGGTTTCGTATCTTTTTTAGGAGTTTTATTTATTTATTGTTTAATAGTTAGTTATTAAGTTTATTATATGTGATTTGTAATTTTATTATCTTAATGTTATATACTCATACTTTCAAGATGAAACGGCCAACAATATGAAAAATTATAATGTTACGAGTTATATAGCTGAAATTATGGCAGCCAAATTGAAGGTATCGTTTTCAGTAGCTTAGTAAATATTTATGAGAGTAATATTTTCAAATAAAAAGTATTTAATTTATTGACGAGATATGGTAAGGAAACCATAAAAAAGATAGATACAAATATTTTTGAGATAATCTTACATATTCAATCAAAATTATTTACAATAAAAAGATAACTGATTCTACAAACTGGTACAACAAATTTATAACAAAACGACGAATAATGATCAATATTCAAGTTATTTTTTTTGTATAATGCAAAAGAGTCTTTTCAACTTATAATCACTTATTTGAAATTATATAAAGTTATTAAACCTTATTTATGAAGGACCAAACCTGATTCCTACTTATTAAAGATTAATATTTTTGATAAGCATTGAAAATAACGGAGTTGTAAGTTTAGTAAATTTGACCATGAGTAAATGCATATTTTATATATAGGACATGTTACTTCGATTCTAAATGTGAGATTAACAATATTGTGCAAGGTAAAGTGAACATAACTTAAATGAATATAATTAAATTGAATTAAGGGGAAGAGAAGAAACTTATAATACACTTTTTACCCTCATTTTACAACTATGATAAAAATTTTGTATTCAGCAACATTGGGTTTAGAAAACAATATGAAAGAAGCTTATGGAACGGAGACCACTATTCCAGTACAGATTACCGGCAAACATTTTCTCGTTACTTTTCCCTTCGTCTCCCACTTGCTTATTTGAACCAATATAATTGGTTGAATTGAAGATTGTGTGTTGGTAAGGCAATGAGTAAAGTTTGATAAAAAATGTCGACTAGCTCTATCTCTAGTTTAACAGATAGAGAAGAGCTTGTCAAAAGTTTAATCATTACACTTTTACCGTCGCCGTCGCCACCCTATCAACTGAGAAAGAATAAAAGATTGATATGAGTTTTGCTGTTTAAGCTTATAATATATGTCGTTTCAGTACTATTTGTTAGAGGTGACATACATGTAGGAAGATGAAAATAAAAAGCCGGAATCTTAAGACGAACGGATATTTTTGTTCTTGAAAAGCGGAGTTCAGGCAATGGCGGGTGTTAAACTTTTTTTGTTTATGAGACCGATTTTTGAAAAAAATGATATAATTGGAATAGTATGCGTAGACTTGACAAAATCGATCTAATCCGATTAATCTAATAAATTGATAGAAAACTTGACTCAAAGTCAATGATCCGATTTTAGCCCAAAGTAACTCAAATATAACCCAATCGAAAACTAACTTAATTTTAAAATTGACTCTATATTCAAAATAACTTGAACGAAATAAACTCAAACTGATTTTTACCCGAAACCTAAAATTAAGCTAAAACGAATTCGAACCGAAATTTAATCGACATAGATTCTCTTCGAATCAAACTTTTATTTAAAATGCTGTCATTAAACTCAATATTCACCGATAAATACTCAAAGTTGATACGACATAATTGACTCGATATAATATGAACATGAAAACTCGAAAGATTCAAAGGTTGATTTGTTTTAATCCAAAACAACTATATTTGGATAGAATCCAAAAATCGAAATTTTAACTATTTTTTTGTCGTGATTTTGGGGGCCTGATTAGCCCAAAAGAAATCAGACTAAGTAAAAGGAACATCTTGATAAGTGAAATCTCGAAGGCAAAATTGGAACTACTTATGGAATGAGATTGTATCCGGCGATATAATGGATTACCAACAACGAGTTGTGTAAACATATTTAAATAATATTAATTTTAATATTTATATATGTTACAAGTGGGTGTATCATATCAAGAAATCTACATATAAAATCCACACCGATTTCATCATTTCTGGCGGGGTGGAAAATGACAAAAAAGGACGAAAGCCTATTGCGTTCGGGACTGTAATGCAAATAATGTTACTAATGACGGACATTATATGGTGAAAATATATTCAAGTGCAGATCGTACAATTGATATAATCACATATACGATGTGTATTTTGTTGACGATGTGTACATAGAGACATTCAAATGATTAATCTATGTATTAAAGTTGGATGTTCGTGCCGAATATTCACCAAATTATTATATCTTTGGTTTAGGATCATTAATTTTGAAAAAAAAAAACATTATTGTTTCGTTTTATTAGATTGCTTTCGTTTATTATTTTAAATCTATGGTAAGTGTCGTTTGAATTTCAATTAATGAAATCATCTCTATTTAAAAAAAATGGAAGTTTTTATTCATGTAAGTTTAATTTGACTTTGGAAACTCCATCTTGCTTGGGTTTAGACAAGGAGAGAAATTTTCAGTGGTTGATATGACTAATCAAATATTATGTTACAAATACATCTTGAATGTGAGCAAAGACATCCTAAGTGTTTGGAAATTTTGTCAAAAAATTACCTTATAAGTTATAAGCTAGTTTTTTGAAATACAGCTTTAAAGTTATAAGCAATGTTCATTTTTTTTTTGAAAATGTTCATTCGGAACTATAACTATGTTCGTTGCTTTTACACTAATGTATACTGTATTTGGTAAGTTCATTTATTTGAATTAATGTTCACTTTATTTAAATGAATGTTTATCTTATTTGATAACATGGAGTAAATTGATTCGTAGTTAATGTACATATATGTTCATCTTATTATCTCCATTCATGTGTGTGATTCCAATGTCTATTGATTACAGTCTACAAATGTAAATGTTTTTGGGATGTTCTTTTCTTTTAAAAATGGTAATGATCTTCTTTTCTTTTACATTGACGTATATTTTGTAATGTTCATTTTATATGAATGATTATTCACTATGAATGCTCTTTTTATTTCATAATAATGGGTATGTTGGTTATTGTAATGTGCATATACGTTCCAAAGTTCATTTTCTATATATGTACATGTTTTTTGGAAAATTCATTCAAAATGTTAATGACGATGTCCTTTTCTTTCGGATTAATGTTCCCTATACATTTGATGTATATTAGAGCAATATTTTTTTAGAAATGTTCATTCAAAATAATAAAAAATGTTGTTTTCTTTTAAATTGTTGTATATTTGGTAATGTCCATTTTATCTGAGTAAATGTTCAATTTGTTTGATAGAATATTCTTTCAAATGTTCATTTTATTTGTCAATGTTGAGTGTTGCCTTGTTGGTTTGTAGTTAGTATGCATAAATGTTCTTCTGATGATTATCATCATTGTTCATGTAAGTGACTAATGTTCATTGGCTTCTTATGGTTGTCATATAGTATTTAACATTTACTCTGTTGTACCTTAAATAATACTCCAATATTATTAGCAACTTTATAATTTTTTAATATCTTCTACTTTTTTGTAGCTTATTTGTTTGATGTAATAGTGAATATTTAGTCGGTAAAGTAAAATAATTATTGCAAATTAGAATTCTCGTACTAACAGGAAATTTGGTTAAATCGTGTACGGTCAAAACCATGCTCATTCATAATAATAAAGTAATAATAATGAGTAAAGATATGATAAAAAATATATAAATTAAAATTAAAATTAATAATTATTACAATAATAATAATACGAACATTAATAATAAGTAAAATAAATTAGATAAAAAATAATAATAATATTAAATAAAATAGTCAAATAATGAATGGAGGTAAATTGAACTGACTTGAACTTATTGGAGCCGAATTGAAATTAACTTATTACAACTAAACGGAACTGAATTGAACTAAACTTATTAGAGCTTAACTGAACTGAAATAAACTGCACTAAAAATAATGTGAAGAGAACAGGCCCTAAATTGGTATTTCAGCTTATTTTAAAAATGAGTAATGTTGCCTGTAAAATGAGTGCAACAAAATTATTAACACTTCTACTCTCCCTTCTCAACATTTTAAATGAGCGAAAGAGTCCTTATAATGAGCGAAGTAAAGTTTGAAATCAACAACGAAGAAATGTCCTTAGAAACGACAGTTAGTCTTGCAAGAGACGGCCTAATTTTAAATTAAGGTTAGGCAATGTCCCAAGTCCTATATTAAAAAGATAACAAGTGACTAGTTTAATAAATTTCAAAATGGATTCTTTGTAGAATGTGGGTTTAGGTTGGTCTAATTTTTTGTTAAATTTAGACCGTCTCTTTTAATAATTTGTGTAGAAATGAAGCGCATGAGCTAGTTATATACTTTACCCTAAAATAAATGATAAATAATTTATATAAAGTAAAACAAAGAATAAACTAAAAGATTAAGAAAAGGTGGAAAATGGGAAAAGAGGGCGTTGTGAAGACCTATCAGTTAAAAATAAAAGATTTTTTTCCAGGTGTTTAATTAGTCCTTTGCCAATTATATGTCTATTAGATAAAGAAAATAAAGAAAAGGTGGAAACTAGAAAGAGAGGCGTTGAAATTAAAAAACCCCAACTTCTATATTAGATACAATCACATAATCCATCATACTTTATTCTTCCTATGTAATTTTGCTACCTCTCTATCTCTCATTCTCTGCAGAATCTCAAAAATCTTTCTTAATCTTTCTCTCTCCTCTGTTCTTCTTCTTTGAAGTTCTTGCCCTAGCTAAGCTTCTTCCATTCACCCACAAAAGAATTCAGCTCAGTTTCCAATTTAATGGAGGATAAAAAGCTCAAATTAATCCAATTTAATCAAGAACATCATCAACAAGGAGAAAAACTTGCTGTTAGTTCTCAACCAGTAGCTCCTGAACAAGAAGATAAAGATGAATTACAAGATGTAACTGAACAACGTCAACAACAACAACAACAACAACAACAACAACAACAACAACAACAACAACAACAAGAAGAATGGGCAAAGAAGAGAACACATCCATGTCCTTATTGTGACAAAGTTTTCAGCAAAGGGCAAGCACTTGGAGGTCATATAAGGTCTCATTTTGAGAATAATAATTCAAAGCCCGTCAAGAAGCCCGTCGGGTCAAGCTCATGCGCGGAAGAACCCTTGTCGTCAGATGTGAATAAGTTGGAGGTTGTGAAGGGTTGGAACGTAACCGGGAAGCGAGGCCAGTATTCACCGGAGGAGGTGTCGTCTTCTTTGAGCTTCAGGCACCGTACTGAGGAGGTTGAGATGGCTGGTGCTGATGATAATAATATAGTAATAAATGGAAATCAGTGTGATGAAGATGAAAGATATTATTATGATGAAGATAATAAGATAGTATTAAATGGAAAGAAGCTTGATGAAGATGAGATATATTATCTTCTTGATGAGAAGAAGATAAGTATGATAAATGAGTGGAAGTGCAGTACTTGTGGAGAAACATTTCCTACCCATCAAGCCCTGCGTGGTCATCATATATCAGATCATAGCAAATAGAAAGTTACCCAGATGCAAACGGATTCTTGGGTTTCACCTTAAGGTTCCTTCGATGCAAGAAGAAGACATTATGTAGGAGTAGGACTATTCTTTTCTTTTCTTAAATTTACAGTTTCACATGATTTAAGACTATTCTTTTCTTAAATTTAGTGTTTTTGGTTATTAGTTAGTCGCTAAGTTTAGACCCGTGAAATTTACAAGTTATATCATATATTATGTGATTTGTAATTTCGTTACGCTAATTTTGTATGAAAAATTGTCATGTTATGAGTTGTATATATCCGAGTTGCACATGTTTTGGGTGATTCATTTTGAAATTGTCACATGAGACTGATATTGTTGAATGTTGAGGAGATATTGTAACAAAATATGGAAATTATAAAAAGATACAAATATTGGCAAGATACTTTTAGGCTTAAGCATATTTACAAATTCAATCGAAATTCAATATCAAAATCATTTACCATTAAAAGAAAGTGATTCTACAAACTAATACAATAAAAATATAACAAAAGGGAGAATAAGTTATCTGACTAAGCTAGAGAACATAAGACCTCTATATCCCAGGTCCCATTGGCTAAATCTTTCATATAAATTTCAAATGTCACATTTAGATATTTTACAATTAGAAGCATTAGTTAGAATGAACAATAATAAGTTCATAATTTTTGATTCAAAAGGGTTTCCTTGTATTAAACCTATTTGAGAAAGCAAATAGGCTCGAAGCATGTTAACGTCGTTGGCTGGCTCATGATAGTGGATCTACGTACTGGACCAACCCAAAACCGATTTCTAGAAGGTCCACGGTATTCATATCACCATAGTTTCGCATTCAAAGTACTACGTATGAGCACTAGTAATGAAAGCATACTAGGATAGTAGGATGTAATGATGTGTTATTCAAGAGGAATCGAAATGAGGGCTTCAAATTAAACCTACCATTATCCACATTCAGGGGGATGAGTTATTATCGGCATTATTGGAAGATAATTAGTTAATTACTTACCATATCTCTATTTTAACTATTAACAACTCCTCCCCACCCCCTTTGGTAACATTTCCTCCATACTTCCATACATGAGAACTTCAATAGTAAGATCCTTGATGAGACTCTCATTCAAGGCTTGTTATCTTCGTCTAAATCTAGCCGAACTGAAATAATTGGAGTTGAACTTAACTGATTGAAGCTAAACTGCATTGAATTGTAACAAATATCTAAATAATTTTTAAACAATAATAATATGAATATTAAAAAAATATTATAATCATAAGTAATAATAATTATAATTTATAATAAAAAAAATAAATGAATAATGATAGTAAGGGGCAGGGGAAGATATAAGATGACTTGGATGGATTTACTTAGAATCAATGAGATCATGTCGTTGGATAAAAGTGGTAGAGGGATAATATTCCCGTAGAGGAAGGGGTGTAATTATCTTGTTTATTTGTTTAACTTTAATGTGCTTGTCTTTGTGTTTAAAACCTTTTTGTTTAAAACAACTCAACCAAAAGCGAGCCTAAAACGTAGGTTAGAGTCCTATGAATAGTTTTAATTTATACTCTATTAGAAGTATACTAGTTTTGATGTTAAATGGTAATATGAAGGTTATTTCAAGACAAATAAAGGTTTGAGGCAAGAAGATCCAATTTCCCCTCTTCTCTTTGTGATTTGTATGGAATATTTGTCTAGGGTGTTAACTAAACTGAGTGTATTGGAGCAGTTTAAGTGTCACCCTAGATGTAAGGAGCTGAAGTTGAATCATCTTTGCTTTGCAGATGATCTAATATTGTGTTGTAGTGGTGATTTTCCTTCTATTTATTTGTTGTTGAGAGCTTTTAAGCTTTTTTCAGATACCTCTGGGCTTAAAGCTAATGCTAGTAAATCTGAATTCTATACTTGTGGTATGAATGAAGATGTTGTTAGTAGAATCTCTATGGTTTATGGGTTCAGGAGGAGCAGTTTACCTTTTAGATATCTTGGAGTTCCCCATTTGCTCAAAAAAGATTTCTAATGCTCAATGTGAAATGCTTATTGAGAAAATGACTTCAAGAATTAGAATTTAGAGCTCTAGGAATCTTTCCTATGCAGGTAGGACTCAGTTGGTTAACTCAGTTCTTCTGAGTATTCACAGGTATTGGGCTCAAGTCTTCATACTCCCCAAAGGTCTGTTGAAGGAAGTAGTTCAGATCTGCAGAATATATCTTTGGTGTGGGCAAGCCTTTTCACATAGGCCTGGGCTAGTGGCATGGGATCAATTATGCTGGAGTAAAGCTCAAGGAAGTTTGGGATTCAGGGATGTTGAGATTTGGAATGTAGCTTGCTTAGGCAAGTATGTTTGGGCTGTTACAACTAAGAAAGATAATGTTTGGATTAAGTGGATTAACTCAGTGTATGTGAAAGATGTTTCTTGGTGGGAGTAAAAACCTAATACTTCTGCTAGTTGGTATTGGAAGAGGTTGTGTGAAGTGAAAGAGCAACTGTATTTGATCAACTGAAAGGAGAGAAATCTGCTGTTCATTGGGACAGATTGGTGTGGAACAGATTGAGTATTCCTAAACATAAGTTCATTCATTGGTTAGCTGTTCAGAACAGGTTGCAGACCTCTGAAAAGTTGGCTAGAATACATGTTAGTAGCTCCTATTTGTGTTTGATATGCAGTAGCTCTGTTCAAAACCATACACATCTATTCTTTGAATGTGCTTTTAGTCAGCTTTTTTTACAAGCAGTGAAACATTGGTTGGGTATCAAGTGTCAAGCTGTGCAATTGTCAGTGCTTTTCAGCTGGATAAAAGGTAGCAAAATTTCTAAGTTTCAGAAGCAGGTTTCCTTTATTTGCTGATATTTCTGCTGTTGTTTACTTTGTGTGGCAAAGCAGGAATGAAAGTTTTTGGAATAAATGTGTACCTAGTATTAGATCTGTTGTTAGGCAAATTAAACAGAATTGTAAAGTGAGAATTGGGACTGTTTTACCTACTAAGATTAGTAGGAGGGATAGAGAGTGGTTTTCTACATTGTAATGTGTTTAGAAAACATTCTGTTGAACTAATCTTAAGGTGGAAGACTCCAACCTAGTTGGTTTGTTCCCCTTTTGATTGGTTGTAATGTTTGTTTGATCAATGAATTTTCTCTTACTTAGCAAAACAAAATGAAGTATACTAGTTAAGACTTAATCACTTGTTATTTAAGATACAATATGAGCGGCTCAATCCTATAAAACCCTCTTCAATTTTTCATTAGAAGGTGCATATTGAATAAATCTAAACTTAATAGCTCGATCATATACTTTCTCCTTTTTTGTCATACTTTGACCAAAAAAATCTCACATTATTGGTCAAAGAAGGACAAACAAAAAGAAACGGAGGGAGTACAATACACTTAATTATAAGAAAGTGATATACAAAAAATGTGCATTGTGATGATTCAATCTAATTAACAACATTTCATATGACTATATTTTATAGTTTAATATCGAAAAATCATGGTACAAAAATTTATAAAGTTGACCACTAAAGTAAGTGTTACAAATATTTTAAAACGTAGATAGTGTTTTATATAAAAAAATATTTTTAAAAAAAACATTTAACAAGAAAATATGGGAAATAAAGATGCTAATAAAATAATGATATAAAGTCAAAATTTTCTTTAAGCAAAGTTCCAAGGAGATACTAATAGAATGCTCCAGCTGTCCTGTAATAAATTTATCATTAATCTAATGCACACATATTAGTAACAAAATTGGTGGTGACTCCTTTACGATTGTTCCTGTAATTAAATTTCGTTTATATTGACTTTTAAACGTATTTTAGGAACCTCAAAAAATAATTTTATTTTTTTATTGACACCTTCCAAGCAGAGAAATAAAAAGTTTATTTGGTGAACAACCATTTGGGGGAAATGAAAAGTTTATAATGTAACGAAGGTAGTATATTATATGAAATTTGGATTTTTTCTTGCAAAACTTTAAAAAATTAGAATATGAAAAAGGAAAAGATAGTAATGAAATACTCCAAGTATGTTTGTTATTTAAGCGAAAAACTGAGAAATAAGAAGAAGGAGCGTAAAAGTAAGGAAAAAATTAAACCGATAAAGTGAAGGGGACCAGAAATAAAAGTGATGACTGATAATAGGTGGAGACCAGAGAAGTGTCCTTATTTAAAAAAAATCTCTCTAAAATGCAAAAAATGTCACTATAAACAGAGAGTACATACATTATATGAAGATCATATTCGTTTTAGAGAAAATTATAAAAAAATTGAATATGGGAAATAGGTTGAAATTAAAGGATAATAAATTACTCATTTCCCCAATGCCATTAAACTTTAGTTGTTTTTTGTTAAAGGTTTCGTTAGGCGTTGTTGTAATAGATTAAAACTATATGTCTGCATCCTTCATCGTAGTATATGTGTTGACTTGATATCCCTTTCGATTTAGGATAAGTTTTTTCTTGACGAAAAACATAATTATTTAATATTGTTAGCTTATGTTCATTTATCGTTTAATATCTATTGTCAGTGCTTATACATATGGCGTTCAATAATCGATGAAATCATATTGACTTTCAATTACTAAGGCTCCGTTTGGTAGGGTGTAAAACGTTTTCGGATGAAAATTGTTTTCCATGGAAAACCTTTTACATTGGAATTTTTTTTATGAAGGTTTTCCGTTGTTTGGTTGCATGTAAAATGATTTTCCATTATAAGCATTTTTCATTGTTTGGTTGAACTGAAAATCAATTACTTCAATTGTGAGGGAAAATGTTTTCCTTCCACTTGTAATGGAAAACGTTTTCCTCCCAATTTTGAGAGAAAATGTTTTCAATAAGGTGGAAAATGGTTTTCCACCCCAAGTTTTACATTTTAATGTCTTACTCCAAACCAAACAACGTAAAATGGGAAACAGTTTTCAAGGAAAACCTTTTACGCCCTACCAAACGGACCCTAAATCTCTAACCTAAGTAGAGATCGAACTCAATGAGAAAGAGATTTTCTCGGAAATGAAACCCGTGATTTAGTCAAATAACAAATAATTTTACACTAAAATAAATAATCTAATTAACAATTATAAAGAAAATATAGAAAAGGGTGGAAACAAAAAGAGAAGGCGTTGAAAAAAACCCCAACTTCCATGTTAGATATACTCATATACCCAATCACATAATTCATCATATATTACCTAATTTTATTGTAATCTTCCTACTCTTATATACTCTCTCTTTCTATCTCTCATCAATATTCTCTACAGAATCTCAAAAGTTTTTCTTAATCTTTCTCTCTCCTCTCTTCTTTTTCTTTGAAGATCTTGCCGTAGCTAAGCTTCTTCCATTCACCCACAAAAGACTTCGGCTCAATCATCAATTTAATGGAGGATAAAAAGCTCAATTTTAATCAAGACCATCAACCAGTAGCTCCTGAACAAGAAGATAAAGATGAACAACAACGACAACAATTACAAGAAGAAGACGATGTCGACGTGGCGGCGGAGTTAAAGAAGAGAAGATGTCCTCATTGTGGCAAAGAATTCAGAAATGGGAAAGCACTTGGAGGTCATTTAAGGGTTCATGCTGAGAATAATAAATCAAGGCCCGTCAAGAGGCCCGTCGGGTCAAGCTCAAGCCCGGAAGAAACGGCTCAATCTCAAGTTTGCACTATTTGTTTCAAGAGTTTTAAATCTAAAAACTCTCTCTATGGTCATATGAGGATCCACTCTGACCGTCAGTGCCTGGGTATGCAACCACCGAGTCACAATTCGGGTATTATTATAAACAGGCCTGGTGAGCCCGAACCCGAATCCTTGTTGTCAGCTGTGAATAAGTTGGGGGTTGTGAAGAGTTGGAAGGTAACCGGGAAGCGAGCCCGGTATGCGGAGGTGTCCTCTTCTTCAAGCTTCGGCCACCACCGTGGCGGCGAGGCCGGTATGCATTTTGCTGATGTTGATAATGTAGGAGAAACAGGATCAAATATACTATCTGAAGATTATTCCTCCGCGTCGGCGTCAGCATCGTCGTCGGCTTCGACATCTTGGAGCTTCAGCCACCGTGCTAATGGCTAATGGAAGAGTTAAAGAATCAACCTATCAAAAAGAAGTATGATGAAGATCAAATATATTATCTGCAGCATGAGTTAGGGCTTCGTATTCCTGTTTCTTCTGGTTCACTCTTTCATGATTTGATTACTACTACTGATCATCATCATCCAAACAAGTCCTTATCGTCGTTGGGTCAATCCAGTTCACAAACGGGTAACGATTCTTGGGTTTGACCTTTTAATTATTCTCTGATGCAAAAAGAAGACATTAATGGTGTTCTTAACCCCACCTTCACATGATTTAGGACTATTCTTTTCTTAAATTTAGGGTTTTGGTGATTAGTTAGTCGCTAAGTTTAGATCCCGTGAAACTCACAAGTTATATCATATATTATGTGATTTGTAATTTCATTATACTAATAATTTTATATACTCATACTTTCAGATGAAACCAACAATATAAAAAATTATAATGTTATGAATTGTATATATCCGAGTTGTACACGTTTTAAGTAATTTATTATGAAACCGTTATATGAGAATAATATTGTTGAGTGTTGAGGAGATATTGTTACACCTGTTTTTAATCTCTATTGTTTCACACATAAAATGGTAGATTGGTAGTATTATGTTTCCCTTTCAAATTTTCAATATACTCCTTAATAGGAATCTCTTCCTTTAAAAATCACAACTAGAATAAACATTCTAACTTTATCATAAGATTAGATTTGTCTCAATAAATATTTTAGTTTAATTTTTTATTTTTAATAATATATAGTAAAAGAAAGCGGTGATCAAAGTTATGCATTAGCGTGCATAAACAGATTAATGTAGAAAACAAAAGAGACGGGAGAAATAAGAATAAAAAGTAAGTAATTTTAAAATCAATAAGGAAGATATGTCCTTAGAAAAGGAACCCATGAGCCAGTTAAAACACCCAAATAATTTTGGAGAAATTGACAATAATAATCCCAACTATAAGTGTTCCGCTTAAAATAATATCAACTACGAGATATTGTAGAATAATCCAAAGTATTGGGGGTACCTTATCAAAATAGTCCAAACTCTTAATCCTTATATATATTGATAGCCCTAAAATGGATCATTGAAAGCTAGAAATTTAGAGTTTGGATTATCTTGGCAAGGTACCCGCAATAGTATGGATTATTCAAGAATAAATCATAATTGAGATTATTTTGAATGGAATGGTTATAGTTGGGATTATTCTTGTCAATTTGTCCAACAACTTTTTACTCTAAGATAAATATTAAGTAATCTATAAAGTACAACAAATAAAAAGATTAAGAAATCAAATCAAACAAAAGCCTAAATTGATGGTTAGAGTTCATGAAATAATTTTACACTTTATCACGTCGTTTCACACAAAGCCCTTTGGGCTTGACGTATGGATGCAACACAGACCTATTCATACCTTGGCGCTAGATATTTCCTTAGAATGAATGATCTGATGAGATTCAGACCTGTGACATCCTGGTCACACTACCTCTTGATACCATGTCAAAGGAACAACTCAACCAGAAGTCTAAAACGTTGGTTATGAATAGTTTTATACTCTATAATAAGCATAATAGCTAGGACTTAATCACTTGTTATTTAAGAATCAATATGAGGGGCTGAATCCCATAAAACCCTCTTCAATTTTTTATTAGAAGGTACACACTTTAATAACTCCAAATCTAATATATAGCTCGATCATATACTTTCTCTATTTTTTTTCATTTGTCATACTTTGACCAAAAAACTCTCACATAATTGGTCAAAGAAGAACAAACAAAATGAAACGCAGGGAGTACAACACACTTACTTATCTAGACATCAGTGGTAGAGGTTACTCGAAGAACTCTTAGCCTCTTTAAGATCCATCTTTTTGTAGTTTGTGGGTGATTGCCATTTGTCAGTTTTGACCCTTTTTTTAAAGTTAACCCCTCCATTGTTAGGGTCTAATATGTTCAGATGAAATGAAATAAATTGAACTAAATTGGAAGGAATAGTAAAATATATGAGAGTAAAAACATTGTCAAAAACTAAGTTGAACTGAACAAAAAATAACCGAAATGAATAAATATAAGGTGGACTACGAAAACAAAAATTGAAAATACATAAATTATATTGTCCAAAAATATATTATCCGTGCAACATCAAGTAGAGTACATCAATAATTTATATAAGATTAAAAACATATTAAGAGAAAAAAGATAAAGAGAGTGCGAACACAATGAAAAAGATATTATTGAAATTTTGATTTATTTCTTTTCCCATCTCCATGCAGGATTAGACTTTGCCAAAAAGCTATTCTCCTCCTATAGTCCTAATCCTAACCCTAATCCTAATCATAATCCTAATCAGTATTTGTTAGAAATATATCTACGGATAATATCTGTTAGAGATATTTTCCGATAATATCTGTAACAGTATTTCTTTCTTTTTCACTCCTATAAATTAAACTCTACGACAATTCTCAAGAACTCTTATTTAACATCCCCCTTCAGTTTAACCTTTTGTTCATGCAGTTTTGCCCTAGCTAGCTCCTTGCATTCGATTACCCACAAACAAAGTCAGATCAATTCTTGTTCTTCAATAGAAAATCAAAAACTTAAACCTTTATAGCTCAAAGTACCAATGGAGATTACTTGTTCTCAATGTCAAAGAGAATTTAATTCCGAAAAGGCCCTCCATGGTCATATGAGGATCCACTCTAAGCGTAATGGGCAGGTTATACAACCACCCAGTACGAGTCACAACTCGGATAGCCTCAATGAACCTGGCCCGGTTGAGCCCGAGCCCAAGACGACGTTCGAGCCTGAAACATTATCCTCCGCCGTGAAGGGGTGGAAGGCGACCGGGAAACGAAGCAGGAATCGACGTATGCGTACCACAAACAATGATTCCTCGGCCTTGGCGGCTTCGACACCTTCGAGCTTCAGCCACCGTGATGAGGCGGCTGAAGCTGCGGAGACCCTCTTGCTCTTGGCTAATGGAAGAGCTAAAGAAGAACATAAGGCGTCGGCATCTACGAGCTTTAGCCACCGTGCTGAGGAGGACGTTGAGATGGTTGAAGCTGCGGGGACGCTTCTGCTAATGGGTCATGGAAGAGTGAGAGAATCAACCTATCAAAAAGCTGCAGATAATAAGATAGTTTTAAATGGAAAGCAGCTTGATGAAGATGAGATTTATTATCTGCAGCATGAGTTAGGGCTTTCTATTCCTGTTTCTTCTGGCTTAATCTTTAATGATGATTGTTGATTATGAATGCTCTTTTTATTTTATAATACTGGGTATGTTGGTTATTGTAATCAATGTAATGTGCATATATGTTCCTCTGAAAATCATTGTTCATATGTTTGACTCCAATGTTCTTTTTCTATATATGTACATGTTTTCTGGAAAGTTCATTCAAAATGTTAATGAAAAGTCTAATATGAACCCGGTCTACACTAAACTTATTGTAGACCAGGCGAGGTCTCAAAAGTTAAGGTTTTTTTAGCAAAAGTTAAATTTTCGCTCACCAAAAGTTAAGGTTTTTTTAGCAAAAGTTAAGATTTTTTAATTAAAAGTTAAGGTTTTATAATCAAAAGTTAAGTATTATGAATGAAAAGTTAAGGATTTTTTAGCAAAAGTTAAGGATTTTTTAATCAAAAGTTAAGTGTTATAAATGAAAAGTTGAGGTTTTTTTAGCAAAAGTTAAGATTTTATAATTAAAAAGTTAAGGTTTAGCAATCAAAATTTAAGTGTATAAATGAAAAGTTAAGGTTTTTTGTAGCAAAAATTAAGATTTTGTAGTCAAAAGTTAAGTGTTATAAATGAAAAATTAAGGGTTTTTTTAGCAAAAGTTAAGATTTTGTAATTAAATTAGACAATTTTTGTTTTTCCTCTATTTAGTAATCATCTACATTATTTCTTGTATTTTCTATGGCTTTATAGCATTTTAAAATCATTTTTCAATTTAAAAGTTTATTTTATAATTATTAAAACTTAAATTTGAAATGAAATATAAAATCAGCTCCAAACCCTCCTTCTTTCCCCTGTGACCAATTGACCACCCTCAACCATCTGAAATCCCCCCTCCCAATTTGCCACCACTGAACCCCACCTAGCCACCCAACCTGCCACCACGGAACCCGCAAGTCCGCAATTCACCCAAATCTACGACCATCAAACCCCACTCTTCCAACTAAAGCCACCGTCAGCCCAGCCTAATCAACACCAACCAACCACCGCCAAACCACCTTACCCCACCCGAAAAAAACTTACCAAAACCTCAATCAACCCACACGGCACCCACAAAATGAAACCACCCAACCCTTTCAAAACTAGACGAACCCATGAAATTGAAGGGAGGATGTGCTCGTGCGGTTTGTCATTCGCGTCGAGGCTGGTGTGGTTGTCACTCGAGTCGAAGTCGTGGTGTGGTGGCTGGAATGGTGGTCACTGACTCACTGGTCAGGGAGTGGGAGGCAAAGTGGTAACTGGAGTTTGTATTTTCAACGTTTAGGGAGGGAGGAGGAGTGAGGAGAGAGTGTGGGTCTACATTATATATATGTGGACCAGGTCCACCCAAGTCTTTTTGCGATATCCTTTTCAATCGGTAAAACACAATTAAAACACAATTAAATATAAAAAAGCTCAATCTTTTATCTAAAACACAATTAAAGATATTAACGTGTAAAATAATGCATTAGAAGCTTGAAACTCAACATGTTGCAATAAATATAAAATATTAGTTATATATAGATAAAAATGACGAGAGTGCCAATAATAAAATTTTGATTTGTTACTTTACGACTTCCATTATACTAGATACTTACACGAAACCAATCATAATCTGTTTAATCTTATACTACCCCCGTTTCCTGAAAATAGTTACACTTTGACATTTTACTCTATTCGATCACATATTTCACTTTGACCATTATTTTTGATCCATACATAAGAAAAAATATAGTCATGTGGGATCTTGTTAGATTCCTCTTGATATGTAGAATATTAATATCTAGTTTTAAATTTTTTAATAAATACGTAATTAGAGATATAAATGTTCAACGTTTTGCATTGATATCCATGAAAAATACAAGTGTAACAATCTTTGAGAAACGGAGGGAGTACGGATTATAAACATACAGTCGGTCTTCCTATTCATAGACTCAGTAATGTCAGTATTTCTTTCTTTTTTGACTCCCTTTAGAAGTCCACGAAAATTCTCAAAGATTGTCTTTAATAATCTCATCTCTTATCTTTTAAGCCCTAGCTTCATCAATTCGATTACCCACAAAGAATTTCAGATCAGTTATTGTTTTTCAATGGAAGATCAAAAACACAAACCTTTAAAGGTCAAATTGAATCTCAAAGTTCCAATCAAATACAAACACTTGTATCTATTTGTCAATCAGTATTAGCTCCTAAACAAATAATGATGAGGTACTTAAAGAACGATAAATCCGAAAAGACCTTTATTCAACATCAAGTTAAACAACAACAAATAAATAGTAATAACAACAACAACAACGATAACAATGACGCGGAGTCGAAGACGAAAACACTTGAAGGTCACTTGAGAATTCAAGCTAAGAAGAATAACAGCAAGCCCGTCGGGTCAAATTCAAGCCCGAACAAGAAGCTAAAGATCAAGATGGGTTAGGGATGGAGCTTTCTTGCACTCATTGTCCAAATAGGTTTAATTCACAAAAATCTCTCTATGGTCATCTGAGGACCCACCCTAACCGTAATCGGCGGGTATGCAACCACCGAGTACGAGTCACAACTCGAATAATCTCAAAGAACCCGGCCTGGTTGAGCCCGAGCCCGAAACTGAGCCCGAGCAAACTTGGTCAGCCACGGACCAGTTGAGAGTCGTGAAGGGGTGGAAGGCGACCAGGAAGCGAGGCCGGAATGTGGATTATTCCTCGGCGTCGGCTTCGACATCTTCGAGCTTTAGCCACCCTACTGTGGAGGTTGAGATGGTTGAAGCTGCGGAGACGCTTTTGTTAATGGCTAATGGAAGAGTCAAAGAAATAACCTAATGATAATATACTATATATCTGCAGCATGATTTAGGGCTTTGTATTCCTGTTACTTCTGGTTCACTCATTCATACTACTGATCAATGTGATCATCATCATCCAAACCAACAAGTCTTTATCGCCTAATGATGATGATAAGAAGAGGAGGAACATTATTAGGGATTTCAGATCAATTTGAGCAGATGTTGATGATCATGTTGACGAGAAGAAAGAGTTGTTGTTGGTTAATGAGTGGAACTGTATTTGTGTATTATATAGTAAATGAAACATAATACTATATCATAATTTTATTCTTCTAGACTTTTTTTTCTACCATTTGTTAAGTTTTAGTGTAATCTAACACCACTCAATCCAATTATTTAGTAATATTCAGTTGCAAGAAACTTGTTTAATTATTTTACTAATAATATTCAATATAATATTTGATTATTCAGTTGCAGGTTTGAATTTTTATGGTTAATAGAGTCCTTCTTAATCTTAAATTTTAGTCGCATTTTAGAATCTAATAAACTGTTTCGCGCTATGTAATAGTTTCGTGTGACCATAGCTTCAGCATTGTCTTTACAAAAATTTTATAAAATAACTCATATAAGCTCAAAATGTCATTCTACAACTTACACCATTATCAATAAAAAGTAATCATTGTCTTAACAAAATTCAGAAGTAACTCATAAAAGTTTAAATGTGCATGTGGGTCGGGTCTAGACCAGGTCTGAGCTTGCATAGGTGGACCAAGCCCATGCTCTCCAGGACCTGACTCGACCCGGACCCGTTGGGTCTAAAAATAGTTGACCCAAATTCTTATAAATTGGTCGGGTCCAAGCGATTCTGGGTCGAGTCCAAGACTCATTGTCATCTCTAGTTCAAGGTAAGCCACTTCGTAGAAATTTCATAAGATCAATGACTATTTTTCTTTAATAAGGGCATATTCTACTCGGCAGAAAATAACTAAATTGAAATTAATTGTATTAAATAGAGTTTACCTAAACTAAACTAAAGTGAATTGTATTACATTGTAATGAATGATAAATAATACATAAAAGATAAATAATCATAATATTAATACTTAATGGTATTAAATAATAAAAGTACTTTCTTAACAAAAAAATATATTTGATGAATAAAGATAATGATAATTTTTTTGTATATAGAAAATTAAAATAATATAATATTATAAGAATTAGTTTGATGAATATATTTGATGAATTAGTTGGTTTTATTTTATAATGATAATTAATATAATAGTATAATTTTAATAATAATAATAAATATGGCTGAATAATATTTAGGAAATAATAAGTACTAAAATAAATTAGATTGATAATAATAAATAATAATAATAAAATAAAAAAATAGTCAAATAATGAATGAATTTGGATTGAATTAAATTGAGTGGAATTAAAATAGAAATTAATAGAGCTGAACTGATATAACTGAAAATAAGTTCTACTTATGATATGTTTTTTCTAGAATTACATATAACCTTTTTATCTATTTATTAGATTGGTAAAAAGTATTGTATTAATAATTGATTTTTGTTTTTCATAATTATTATGTAATAATTTATTTTTGCTTAATTGTTCTAAATATACTTTTAACAATTCAATTTATTTAGTTCTGATCAAATCAGCTTAGTTCATCAGTTCTGATCAAATCAGTTATAGAGAGTTCCTACATTTTGTGGATGTAGGAACTTCTACTTCCCATGGGAAGTTCCACTTACCTAGGGGGAACTAGGTAAGTGAGTTCCTACATTTTGTGGGAAGTAGAACTTCCTAGGAAGTTTCACTTCCCACACTAGTGTCAACCAAACAAGTGTTATTATAATATTATTCCTAGGAAAATAAAATATTATTCCTAGGAAAATAAAATCCCCATATACTTAATTGTCAAACAAACAGGACCTTAGTATTAGAGTAAACCGTCTAATTTTATTATAAGATTGGATTAATGACAACCCACATTCTAGCCAACAAGCCCATCTCTTCTTTTAGCATTCCTATGCCATTTCTATTCTAAATTCCCCTATTGCTCAATTTTTTTCTCTTCAATCGATGGCTGAATGCTGCTGGTCTAATAGAAACTTTCTATATAACTCAACGAATTGAAAAAAAAAAAAAGTTGACTGTCATTATATTTGGCTAATGCTTTTACTTGTATGTTGTTGGTGTAAGAATCTTGGGTTTTCGAAGATCAGTTGTTGTTGAAATAGAAGATAAATGAAAAACTTGCGATTCCATACAATTGGCTTTGATTTTTGGCTGAAATTAGTTCCAATAACAAATTTATTGGGATTAATATATCTTGTATATACTAGGCTTTATATTAGGCGTAATGCTACCTTAGTTTCCTCTATCTTGGGCTAAGCTTAAGCATGTAATTAAGCCCACTTAGCAGTGTTTAGTGTGTATATATTAAACGCTTATCAGTTAATGAAGGCAAGGCAAGATATTTTCCTTCACATGGTATCAGACTTTCTTAAACTCTGCTGCTAGGTTTCTTCTTTGGCGGAGTGCCCTTGTGCCCTAGTGGCCGTTTCTACTCTCCGTCATCATGTCCGGCAGTGACAAATCTCCTAAACTTGATCCTTCTTCTCCGTTTTATCTTGGCACGCAAGATAATCCAGGTAATAATGTTACTAATGTGATTTTTAAAGGAAATAATTATGAAGAATGGTCGCGTTCGATGCGTCTTTCCCTCAAGTCTCGTCGGAAATTCGGGTTCATTGAAGGCACCATCAATAGACCGACAGACAAAGGGAAGCTTGAGGATTGGTATTGCGTACAATCAACCCTCGTTCAATGGATACTTCACACCATTGATCCCTCTATCCGAAAAACTATTCCTTTCTTTGAGGAGGTTAAGCCCTTGTGGGACGTTTTGAAAGCTCGGTTTCGAGTCGGCAACGGTCCACGCAAACAATACATCAAGGCTGCTCTGGCAGCGTGTAAGCAGACGAAGACCATGCTTGTGGCTGAGTACTTTGGTCTCCTTCAACCCTTGTGGGATGAGTTGGCCACATATTATCCTCTTCCGACTTGTAAGTGCGGGAATTGCACTTGTCAGATTGGGGAGTTATATCAACAGCGTCTTGATGAAGATCGTATGCACGATTTTCTTTTCGGCATTAATCACGAGCTCTATGGGCATGTTCGCTCAACTTTGTTGGCCCAAGATCCTTTACCCACTCTTGATAGGGCTTACCAAACTCTTCTTCAGGAAGAAAATTTACGTTCTTCAACTCGGCAAGTCCATGAGAATTATGAAATTATGGCTTTCGCAGTGAATCCTACGACTCGAGGTAAATCACGTTCTGATTTTCGTGATAATACTGATCTTGTTTGCACTTATTGTCATAAAGGTGGGCATGAGGTGATTAATTGCTTTGCGAAACATGGTTATCCCGAGTGGTGGGAAACCCGAAATCGCCGTGGGTTTGGACGCGACCGTGGGTCTGCTGCGTCAGGGGCTGCTGCAGGCCGTGGGACTGATTCGCTGGGCACCATGGCTGCTGCGTCCGGGTCTGCTGGCCCTCATAGGGGGCGTGGTGCTTCTGTTGCTGCTGTAGACAGTGGACACGCAGGGGCAGCAGCTAGTACTTCGTCCTCTTCGCAATTTATTACAACTGAACAGTGGCAGCAACTCATTTCAATGCTCGGCAACACCACGGTAAAAGCTCCTTCGGATGATCGTATGCTTGGTGAGTGCCCTATGCATCTTTGGCTTCTCGCACCATGTCACAGGAGATATTAGTGCTTTAATTAATGTCATTGATATACCACATTGCCCCGTTGGTCTTCCCGATGGCAAAAAGGCGATTGCTTCGAAGTGTGGTGATGTGGCTTTGGGTGTCGGATTGGTGTTAACCAATGTTCTCTATGTCCCTAAATTAAATTGCAATTTAATTTCTATCTCTCACCTTATTGATGATTTAAATTGTGTTGTACAATTCGCTAAAAATTTGTGCGTTATACAGGACCGCAACTCGAGGACGCTGATTGGAGTAGGTGAACAACGAGATGGACTCTACTACTTTCGCGGTATTCCGAAGATTACTACCTTGGCTGTTGACAGTTCGAGCTCGTTTGACTTGTGGCATCAACGGCTTGGCCATCCTTCTGCAAAAGTAGTTCAGTCTCTCCCTTTTGTACGTAAAATTGAGTTGTGATTTGAATAATGCCTGCAACATTTGTCCTCAGGCTAAACAGACTAGAGAAAAATTTCCTGTTAGTGACAGTAGAGCTACTTGTTGTTTTGAGTTGATACATTGTGATCTTTGGGGACCTTATCATACTCCCTCCTCTTGTGGAGCGAGATATTTTTTGACTCTTGTGGATGATTTCTCTAGAGCTGTTTGGGTTTTCTTATTGCTTGATAAAACTGAAGTGCATAAAATGTTCTTGTTTTTCTTTGTATGGTTGACCGTCAATTTGGGGTCAAGGTGAAGAAAGTGAGGAGCGATAATGGTACCGAATTTAATTGCATGAAGCCATTTTTCTTAGAGAATGGTATCCTGTTTCAGTCTTCTTGTGTAGGTACTCCTCAGCAGAATGGACGGGTAGAACGTAAGCATCGTCACATTTTGAATGTGGGACGTGCTCTACGTTTTGAGGGTTGTTTACCTATTTCTTTTTGGGGCGAATGTATTTTGGGTGCTGCTTACTTAATTAATCGCATTCCTTCTGCTTTGCTTGGTTTCAAAACACCTTATGAGACTCTGTTTGGCACCCCTCCCCCTTTTGATCATTTGCGTGTTTTTGGGTGTTTGTGTTATGCTCACGATCAACGAAGTAAAGGGGACAAGTTTGCTAGCAGGAGTAGGCGGTGTGTCTTTGTTGGTTATCCTAGTGATAAGAAGGGCTGGAAGTTATTTGATCTTGATAAGGAGGAGTTTTTTGTTTCTCGGGATGTCAAGTTCCATGAAAATGAATTTCCATATGCAGCTCCTTTGTCTGATAATGTAGATGTTGGGACTATGTCTGCTCCTGTTTTGGTTGGTGGAGAGGATGACTTTGCTTATGAGTTATTTGATGATATTGATACCCCTTTACATCCCTCCGCTCCTCATGATGATAATATTGTAAGTACTGAGGTGGTTGCTCCGGTGGTTGATTCGGGTGTTGATAATGACGGAGGCAGTGTCAGTGACAACCTTGCTGCTACTATGGTTGATTCAGGGGTTTCAGAGGCTTCTTCTCCTGTTTCCTCTCCTGAGTTGGTTGATCTGGGTCGTGGGAAGAGGCCTAAGACTACTTCCGTGAAATTGCGGGGTTTTGTTCTTAATACCGTGCGAAAGTTGAGTCCATCCTCCTCTTCTAGTTCATCTGCTCCACATCGCTCCTCAGGTATGTCCTATCCTATAGCACATTTTGTGAATTATGACCGATTTTCTGTGGGACATAGAAATTTTCTTGCAGCTGTTTCTGCAGGTAATGAACCACGCTCCTTTAAAGAAGCTATGAAAGACCCAGGCTGGCAAGAAGCCATGCAACGTGAGATTCAAGCTTTGGAAGATAATGGCACTTGGAGCATGGAATCTCTCCCTCCTGGGAAGCGTGCTCTGGGTAGTCGTTGGGTGTACAAAGTGAAATATAATTCAGATGGGAGCATTGAACGCCTCAAAGCCCGTCTTGTTGTGTTTGGGAACCATCAGGTAGCTGGCATTGATTACACTGATACCGTTGCTCCTGTTGCCAAGATGACCACTGTCCGTGCCTTTCTCGCTGTTGCCGCGGCTAAGAATTGGGAGCTACATCAAATGGATGTGCATAATGCTTTCTTGCACGGAGACCTTTCCGAGGAAGTCTACATGAAGTTGCCTCCAGGTTTTCGAGGTACTAAATCCAACCAGGTGTGTCGTTTACGGAAGTCCTTGTATGGGTTGAAGCAAGCTCCGCGTTGCTGGTTCGCCAAGCTTGCCCATTCTTTGAAGTCATATGGTTTTCAACAATCATACTCCGATTACTCATTGTTTACTCTTGTTCAGGGTAAGGTTCAGATTAATGTACTAGTTTATGTGGATGATTTGATTGTATCTGGGAACGATTCCGCTGCTCTGGTTGCTTTTAAGAAATATTTGTGCTCTTGTTTTCATATGAAAGACCTTGGGGTTCTTAAATACTTTCTTGGTATTGAGGTGGCTCGGAGTTCCGAGGGTCTTTTCCTATGTCAGCGCAAATATACTCTTGATATCATTTCTGAGGTGGGCTTGCTTGGAGCCAAACCTGCTACTTTCCCGATGGAACAAAATCATCAATTAGGACGTTCCACAAGTCCTGTGTTTGAACCTGTGGAGCGTTATAGACGCTTGGTTGGTCGTCTCATCTACCTCTCCTTCACTCGCCCGGATTTGGGTTATGCTGTGCATGTCTTGTCCCAGTTCTTACATGCTCCTCACCGTGATCATTGGGAGGCGGCCCTGCGAGTTGCTCGCTATTTAAAGCATAGCCCCGGACAAGGTATTCTGCTTCGTGCTGATTGTGATCTTCATTTATCTGGTTGGTGTGACTCTGATTGGGCGAGCTGCCCCCTTACCCGACGTTCTTTGTCTGGTTGGCTTGTCTTTCTTGGTCATTCTCCTATCTCTTGGAAAACGAAAAAGCAAGTTACAGTTTCGCGCTCTTCTGCAGAGGCTGAGTATAGGTCTATGGCGGCCTTGACTTGTGAACTTAAGTGGTTGAAGGGGCTTCTTAGTAGTCTTGGAGTACAACATCCTTGTGCTATGAACTTGTATTGTGATAGTCAGTCTGCTCTCTACCTTTCTCAAAATCCTGTGTTTCATGAACGTACAAAGCATATCGAGGTCGACTGTCATTTTCTCCGTGATGCTATCTTGGATGGTACGATACATCCGTCCCATGTGCCTACTCATGAGCAATTGGCGGATATTTTTACTAAGGCCTTAGGAAAACAACAGTTCGATTATCTTCTTCGCAAGTTGGGCATTTGTGATCTACATGCTCCAACTTGAGGGGAGGTATTGGGATTAATATATCTTGTATATCTTGTATATACTAGGCTTTATATTAGGCGTAATGTTACCTTAGTTTCCTCTATCTTGGGCTAAGCTTAAGCATGTAATTAAGCCCACTTAGTAGTGTTTAGTGTGTATATATTAAACGCTTATCAGTTAATGAAGGCAAGGCAAGATATTTTCCTTCACAAAACTCATCCACACATTTGTTGATTTCCCATCGAGCTATCTGGTTATGTCATAAACTGTCGACTAGTGATTCAACAATACATCACAACCTTTAATTTTCTTAATTCATTTTTGTATGTATATGCAAACTTAAACTTAGGCCCAATTCACCTTCACCTTAAGACAATAATTTTTGTAAAAATAAGTTCAATTCGGTAAAAGTAAGTTCAAATAAGCATAATTAAGTTTGATTAAGTAAAAATTAGTAGTGTAAATAAGAAAAAATAACATGAACGGTTAAGTTCAGCTTATCAAAGATAAATTCAGTTTAATAAAAATAAATTTTGTTCAAGAGTAATTAAAGTGAACGAAATAGAGCCTTATATTATTATGTAGTGATTGAATTTGAAGTTTTGAATATTATCGCATAGCACCGGTCACATTCACTCATAAATCATTTGACACCAGATGTGCTTGTAAATATACTTTTAAACCTGATTCAATATCCCAAAATTTCTCATAAATTTATCTTTTACTATAAGATTACAAAAAAGGGTGCTAATAAGTAATAAGAATGTATGAAGTTATTATCTAAATCTTTCTATTTCCATTATCGGATAAGATAATAATCAACAACAAAATAGTAAAAAATCTATAGTTACTTAGGCCCTGTTCAGTTCACCTTAAAATAATAATATTCAGTAAACATAAGTTCAGTTCAGTAAAAATAAGTTTAGTTCAACAAAAATAAGTTCAGTTCAGTAAAAATAAGTTCAGTTTCGTAAAAATCAGTAGTGCGAAGAAGAAAATACAACATGAATGAGTAAAAATAAGTTCAATTCAGTAAATATAAGTTCAGTTCAGTGAAAATAAGTTCAGTTCAGTTGAAATAAGTTCAGTTAAGTAAAAATAGGTCCAGTTCAGTAAAAATAAGTTGAACTAAATGGGGCCTTATACTATGTGCATAACAATCTAAGGGCCTGTTCATTTCAGCTTAGTTTCAGTTCAGTTCAGTTCAGTTCAGCTCTAATCAGTTCAGTTCAGTTAAGCTCCAATCAGTTCAGTTCAGTTCATTTCAGTTCAGCTCCAATCAGTTCAGTTCAGTTTTTTTTGCTAATTTATTTGTTTATGTGATTTAGCTAATGATATTGATAATGACAATTTAGTTTAGACATGCCTTATGTCTAATGATAATTAAGCCAAAATCATACTTTTTAATAGATTACAACAACAACAACAACAACAACAACAACAACAACAACAACAACAACAACAACAACAACAACAACAATAACAACAACAATAACAATAATAATTAATAATAATAATAATAATAATAACATTCATAATAATAATAATAATAATAATATTCATTGTTGAAATGGTTATATTTTTTAATACACATTTTTATAGTTCAACTATAATGCAAAATAATAATACTACAAAACATGTACAAGTACTAGTTTAATAAAAAATACCCTCTTAAAATTATGCGGGTCGGCAGGTCGGGTCATGCGGGTCGGGTTTAATAACTCAAGCAAAATGACTTAATAACTCATGTAGTTCGTAAGTCAGAAATAAAATAAAATGGCTTAATAACTCATGTAGTCCGTAAGCCAGAAATAAAAGCTTTCAGTTCAGCTCCAATCAATTTAGTTCACTTGTTTTCAGTAAATCTAAACAGGTTCTAAATCCTTTAACGTGATACAATATTTCACAACCCACAATCGTGATTCAATATTAAACAATGGACCTTTTTCGTGATTCAATATTCCACAGCCCACAATCTAAATCCTTGTCCAAAATTTAGCAGGCCAAAATCCAAATTTGAACACTAAAGCGATTTTACTAATTTGCCACCATCGTTTCCATCGCACACAATTAACAATTTGCACCATGCTAACTGCTAAGTTGCTAACTTGTAGGGGCGGGAAACCGAAAATTTCAAATTAGAAAATTGGAGACTGGATCGATTGGATCTGCATTATCGGTTCAAATTTCGATTCAGATCAATTGGACCTATAAAACGAAAAATATATATGAGATGTAATAGTTTATGAGTTATTAGGTTTAAATAAGGGAAAAAAGTAAGGGAAAAGATCATTTTCTGTCTAACAATTATTAATTATTGGTAATTTTTCCAATTATTAGTACGTATCAGAACATATAAGGAAAAAAATAATTATGTCATAAGATAAATAATTTGTAGGCAAAGACAAAACAGGCCCGGTCGATCCAAATCTGACAAATAGAGCAAACCGGAAATCGAAAAATAGACATTTGGTGAATCGGAGACCAAACTAATTAGCTTAGGCCCTGTTCGATCTATTTTTCAGGTCCAGACTGATTTTTGAACAACTTTACTAACCAGGGCGGTTCCAAAATCGATCTAAACTGAAAAAATAGACCGAATCAGACTTGAGCTAACCGGTCCAGTCTCCGGTCGCCAAATTGATTTTTTAGTTTTTGATTCGGTCCATCTGTTGAGTTTCGATCGGATCAGACCTGTTTTGCTTTTTTACTTATAAACTAGTGTATATCTTATGCCGAAAAAAAATGTTTTCTTCCATAATAAGTTTGGATACGTAATAATAATTAGGCAAATTGACCAATAATTAATATTTGTTGGGTAGAAAATAATTTTTTCCCTTATTTAAGCTCCATAACTCAAAAATCATTATCTTTCGTATATTTTTTTTGCTTAGGTCCGGTCCAACCATTATATCACCTCCTTTACAATGCAACTATCTTACTTCATCATCCCTTAATATATATAGTTAGATATTACTCTTATTCCAGACATGTTATCGCGGTTAACTCCTCCATTATTTATATAGAAACAAAAGAAAAAGACATATTCATATATGTACGACCATGCAACATTCAGGCAAAACGAATTGAATCTATATAACTTCATTTAATTGGAAAAACTACAATTAATTACTTTTTTAAGATTAACTACAACTAATTACTTAGCTATTGTATGCAGTAAGATCTTTATTCTTTCACTTTTATTTGCTATATTAGGATAATGTTTTTTTTTGGTACTACTACGAGGAGATCCCCACCGCCTTAGGCGAGTGGACTAATCTCCCGTGGGAGTTTGCATGGGTACCTCGATGAGCAGCATCCCTCCCAGCTGAGATTTTTTCCATTCCCAAGACACGATCCCGAGACCTTGGATAAGGAGCAAGAGGCCCTTAACCACTCATGCTAACCTCAGTTGGTTATATTAGGATAATGTGACTGTATTTCAAGTAGATAAATTGTTGCACACTTTGATAGGAGTTATTGGGGTTGTTTATTAGAGGAGAGAAAACTTTGAGTTATTTCAAAAGAGATTGAGTTGGGGACCCATATACTTTTTACTTTTGTAATA
This sequence comes from Patellifolia procumbens, assembly GCA_947645195.1. Taxonomy (NCBI): domain Eukaryota; kingdom Viridiplantae; phylum Streptophyta; class Magnoliopsida; order Caryophyllales; family Amaranthaceae; genus Patellifolia; species Patellifolia procumbens. The sequence continues at coordinate 1,056,234 of CANSGD010000335.1, forward strand.
AAGAAAGGTGTTAGAAAACTATTATAATAAAAGTAGAACATGTATAGAATGGAAATGTTAAAATTAATAAGGCACGTACAAAAAAGGAAAGTGCTCATCCTATTTTGGGACAATGAAATGTAACTTTGACCCAATTTTTTTATAAGATGTTGTGAAACAAATGTTAAACTAAATACGTTGTTAGCTTGTCTCAATGAATATTTTAAATTTTAAAATTTATTTTTAATCATATATAATGAAAGAAAGCGGTGATCAAAGTTATGCATTAGTGTGCATAAACAGATTAATTTAGTAAACAAAAAGAGACGAAAAAGAAAAAAAATTAAGTAATTTTGAAATCAATAAGGAAGATATGTCCTTAGGAATGGAACCCATGAGCCAATTAAACACCCAAACAGTTTTGGAGAAATGACAAATCCCAACTATAACCGTTACGCTTAAAATCCAACTATGAGATATTCTAGAATAATCGAAAGTATTGGGGGTACCTTATCAAAATAATCCAAACTGTTAATTCTTATATATAAAATAGTTTCAAAATGGATCATTGAAAGTATTAAATTTAAAGTTTGGATTATTTTGGGAAGGTACCCGCAATAGTTTGGATTATTATAGAATAACTCATAATTGAGATTATTTTCAACGGAATGGTCATGGACATCATAGTTGGGATTATTCTTGTTTATTTCTCCAACAATTTTTTACTCTAAAATAAATATAAAATATATAATTTAAAAAGTACAATAAATAAAAGGAAAAATTGCATAGAATAATGCAACCTTTGGGCGATTCGCAAATAATAATGCAACCTTTCGATTATTCTGGAATAATGCAACCTTAATACCCCATTTATTTTAAACAGGACAAATGACCGGTTACCTGAACTATTGGTAATTTTTTTTATTGAAAACTTTAAATTTTAATTAATACTTCCTCTGTTTTTAAATAAGTGCTACATTTCACTTTAGCACGCTTGCCGATGCACATTTTATATCATTTTTATATTTAATTATGCATTTGTAAAAATTATGACAACTAGATATTAAAAATATATATATCGAGACGAATCAAACGAGATCGAACATCACTATATTTTTCCTTATGCCTATATCATAAAAGCCGGTCAAATTATAATGAATGAATAGTGTTATAAGTCAAAATATAGCACTTAAAAAGAAACGGAGGTAGTATATTAATAAAAAAAAATAAAAAAATAAACCCCCCATCCCCCACCCCCAGCCCACCCCCACCCCCACCCCAGCCCACCCCTTCCCACCCCCACCCCCACCCCCACCCCAGCCTACCCCTCCCACCCCCAACGACACCTGCCCAGCTCCCCCACCCCACCCCCAACCTGCCTCACCCCCTAACAACAACTGCCCAGCTCCCCAACCCCACCCCCAACCTCCCCCAACCTCCCCCACCCCAAACGACACCTGCCCAGCTCCCCCACCTCACCCCCAACCTCCCCACACCCACGAAACGCCACCCCTCACCATTCCCTTCTCACCGGACGAACCCCCTCCCTCCTCGTCGTTGCGCCACCACCGGAAGAAACCCCCCTGCCCCTGCCTTCGCTTCCCATCTCCTTGTGGCTGCGCCACCACCGGACGCAAGCTCCTCCCTGCCTTCGTTTCCCCTCTTCTCCTCGTGGCTGCGCCACCACGAACCGAAACCCCTTCCTTCTCTCCTCCTCGGTGCTCATATAAGCCTCGCCGGCAAAAATGGGGTTGGGTGAGATAAGCGGCGGCTCTGGTGGCTGGGAAAGGGGAGTGATGGGATGGGATGTGGGGGGAGGATAGAGAGGGTTGACGGAGAGGGGTGGTTTCATTTTTTATTTATTTATTTTTATTTTATTTTATTTTGTTATTTTGTTATTATTTTACTTTTTAAAAATGAGAGCCAATCATTATGCGACAAGTGTCCCATTTTACCTATTATTCAAGTCATAACCGGTTTTATCCTGTTTAAAATAAATGGGGTATTAAGGTTGCATTATTCCTGAATAGTTTATACTCTATTAGAAGTATACTTAGTCATCATTTGATATTTAAGAATCAATATGAGGGGCTCAATCCTATAAAATCCTCTTCAATTTTTTATTAGAAGGCACACACTTGAATAACTCTAAGCCTAATAACTCGATCAATACTTCCTTTGTTTCTTTTTATTTGTCATATTTTAACAAAAAAACTCTTAATTAAATTGGTCAAAGAAGGACAAACAAAAAGAAACGGAGGGAGTACAACACATTTACTTATGTAGACATCGGTAGTAGAGGTTAATCAAAGAACTCTTAGCCTCTTTAAAATCCATCTTTCTATAGTTTGTGGCTGATTGCCATTTGTCTTGTCTTCACCCATATTTTTAAAGTTAACCCCTTCATTGTTAGGGTTTGTTCTCTTCGGATGAATTAAATTGGACTGAAATGAATTGAACGGAATCGGAAGAAATAGGAGAATGTGTGAGAGTAAAAGTATTGTCAAAATAAAACCGATCAAGGTGAACTGAACTAAAAATAAACGAAATGAATTGAAATAAGCTGGACCACGAAAACAAAAATTGAAATCATGTCCAACAATATATCATTCGTGCAACCTAACATTAAGAGTATATCAATAATTCATATAAGATTATAAAAACAAAGAGAACGAGAAAGAGAAAGAAAGATAAAGAGAAAGCTTTTATTGAAATTTTGATTAATTTCTTTTCCCACCTCCATACAGGATTAGACTTGCCTAAAACCGAATCTCCTCCTATAATCCTAACCCTAATCCTAATCCTAATCCTAATCCTAATCAGTATTTCTTTCTTCACTCCCTATAAATTAAACTCTACGACAATTCTCAAGAACTCGTATTTAACATCCCCCTTCAGTTTAACCTTTTGTTCATGCAGTTTTGCCCTAGCTAGCTCCTTGCATTCGATTACCCACAAACAAAGTCAGATCAATTGTTGTTCTTCAATAGAAAATCAAAAACTTAAACCTTTATAGCTCAAAGTACCAATGGAGATTACTTGTTCTCAATGTCAAAGGGAATTTAAATCCGAAAAGGCCCTCCATGGTCATATGAGGATCCACTCTAAGCGTAATTGGCCGGTTGAGCCCGAGCCCAAGACCACGTCCGAGCCTGAACAATTATCCTCCGCCGTGAAGGGGTGGAAGGCGACCGGGAAACGAAGCAGGAATCGACGTATGCGCACCACAAACAATGATTCCTCGGCCTTGGCGGCTTCGACACCTTCGACGGCTGAGGTGGTTGAAGCTGCGAAGACCCTCTTGCTGTTGGCTAACGGAAGAACCCACCACAAAGAAGAAGATAAGGCGTCGGCTTCGACGAGCTTTAGCCACCGTGCTGCTGAGGAGGACGTTGAAGCCGCGGAGACGCTATTGCTAATGGCTCATGGAAGAGAACCAACGTACCAAAAAGCTGGAAATAATAAGATAGTAATTAATGGAAAGGAGCTTGATGAAGATGAAATATACTATCTGCAGCATGAGTTAGGGCTTTCTATTCCTGTTTCTTCTGGCTCAATCTTCCATGATACCACGGTGATGGAACCTCGAGCTGATCAGAGGTGTCTTTACAGTCAACCCAGGGACTCGCCGTCGGCTCGACCCAACTCACAAACGGGTAGAGCAGTTACTATTCTTGGGTTTGACCTTAACGTTCCTGCCATGCCAGAGGAAGAAGACATGATGGAGTTCACCTTCACATGAGTTAGGAGTTTTTTTTTCTTTAGTTTAGGGCCTTTGTGTAATAGTTAGTTTTTTTTTAGGGGAATCTTGAAAATATTTGTATCTATCTTTTTTATGGTTTCGTATCTTTTTTAGGAGTTTTATTTATTTATTGTTTAATAGTTAGTTATTAAGTTTATTATATGTGATTTGTAATTTTATTATCTTAATGTTATATACTCATACTTTCAAGATGAAACGGCCAACAATATGAAAAATTATAATGTTACGAGTTATATAGCTGAAATTATGGCAGCCAAATTGAAGGTATCGTTTTCAGTAGCTTAGTAAATATTTATGAGAGTAATATTTTCAAATAAAAAGTATTTAATTTATTGACGAGATATGGTAAGGAAACCATAAAAAAGATAGATACAAATATTTTTGAGATAATCTTACATATTCAATCAAAATTATTTACAATAAAAAGATAACTGATTCTACAAACTGGTACAACAAATTTATAACAAAACGACGAATAATGATCAATATTCAAGTTATTTTTTTTGTATAATGCAAAAGAGTCTTTTCAACTTATAATCACTTATTTGAAATTATATAAAGTTATTAAACCTTATTTATGAAGGACCAAACCTGATTCCTACTTATTAAAGATTAATATTTTTGATAAGCATTGAAAATAACGGAGTCGTAAGTTTAGTAAATTTGACCATGAGTAAATGCATATTTTATATATAGGACATGTTACTTCGATTCTAAATGTGAAATTAACAATATTGTGCAAGGTAAAGTGAACATAACTTAATTGAATATAATTAAATTGAATTAAGGGGAAGATAAGAAACTTATAATACACTTTTTACCCTCATTTTACAACTATGATAAAAATTTTGTATTCAGCAACATTGGGTTTAGAAAACAATATGAAAGAAGCTTATGGAACGGAGACCACTATTCCAGTACAGATTACCGGCAAACATTTTCTCGTTACTTTTCCCTTCGTCTCCCACTTGCTTATTTGAACCAATATAATTGGTTGAATTGAAGATTGTGTGTTGGTAAGGCAATGAGTAAAGTTTGATAAAAAATGTCGACTAGCTCTATCTCTAGTTTAACAGAGAGAGAAGAGCTTGTCAAAAGTTTAATCGTTGCACTTTTACCGTCGCCGTCGCCACCCTATCAACTGAGAAAGAATAAAAGATTGATACGAGTTTTGCTGTTTAAGCTTATAATATATGTCGTTTCAGTACTATTTGTTAGAGGTGACATACATGTAGGAAGATGAAAATAAAAAGCCGGAATCTTAAGACGAACGGATATTTTTGTTCTTGAAAAGCGGAGTTCAGGCAATGGCGGGTGTTAAATTTTTTTGTTTATGAGACCGATTTTTGAAAAAAATGATATAATTGGAATAGTATGCGTAGACTTGACAAAATCGATCTAATCCGATTAATCTAATAAATTGATAGAAAACTTGACTCAAAGTCAATGATCCGATTTTAGCCCAAAGTAACTCAAATATAACCCAATCGAAAACTAACTTAATTTGAAAATTGACTCGATATTCAAAATAACTTGAACGGAATAAACTCAAACTGATTCTTACCCGAAACCTAAAATTAAGCTAAAACGAATTCGAACCGAAATTTAATCGACATAGATTCTCTTCGAATCAAACTTTTATTTAAAATGCTGTCATTAAACTCAATATTCACCGATAAATACTCAAAGTTGATACGACATAATTGACTCGATATAATATGAACATGAAAACTCGAAAGATTCAATGGTTGATTTGTTTTAATCCAAAACAACTATATTTGGATAGAATCCAAAAATCGAAATTTTAACTATTTTTTTGTCGTGATTTTGGGGGCCTGATTAGCCCAAAAGAAATCAGACTAAGTAAAAGGAACATCTTAATAAGTGAAATCTCGAAGGCAAAATTGGAACTACTTATGGAATGAGATTGTATCCGGCGATATAATGGATTACCAACAACGAGTTGTGTAAACATATTTAAATAATATTAATTTTAATATTTATATATGTTACAAGTGGGTGTATCATATCAAGAAATCTACATATAAAATCCACACCGATTTCATCATTTCTGGCGGGGTGGAAAATGACAAAAAAGGACGAAAGCCTATTGCGTTCGGGACTGTAATGCAAATAATGTTACTAATGACGGACATTATATGGTGAAAATATATTCAAGTGCAGATCGTACAATTGATATAATCACATATACGATGTGTATTTTGTTGACGATGTGTACATAGAGACATTCAAATGATTAATCTATGTATTAAAGTTGGATGTTCGTGCCGAATATTCACCAAATTATTATATCTTTGGTTTAGGATCATTAATTTTGAAAAAAAAAACATTATTGTTTCGTTTTATTAGATTGCTTTCGTTTATTATTTGAAATCTATGGTAAGTGTCGTTTGAATTTCAATTAATGAAATCATCTCTATTTAAAAAAAAATGGAAGTTTTTATTCATGTAAGTTTAATTTGACTTTGGAAATTCCATCTTGCTTGGGTTTAGACAAGGAGAGAAATTTTCAGTGGTTGATATGACTAATCAAATATTATGTTACAAATACATCTTGAATGTGAGCAAAGACATCCTAAGTGTTTGGAAATTTTGTCAAAAAATTACCTTATAAGTTATAAGCTAGTTTTTTGAAATACAACTTTAAAGTTATAAGCAATGTTCATTTTTTTTTTGAAAATGTTCATTCGGAACTATAACTATGTTCGTTGCTTTTACACTAATGTATACTGTATTTGGTAAGTTCATTTATTTGAATTAATGTTCACTTTATTTAAATGAATGTTTATCTTATTTGATAACATGGAGTAAATTGATTCGTAGTTAATGTGCATATATGTTCATCTGATTATCTCCATTCATGTGTGTGATTCCAATGTCTATTGATTACAGTCTACAAATGTAAATGTTTTTGGGATGTTCTTTTCTTTTAAAAATGGTAATGATCTTCTTTTCTTTTACATTGACGTATATTTTGTAATGTTCATTTTATATGAATGATTATTCACTATGAATGCTCTTTTTATTTCATAATAATGGGTATGTTGGTTATTGTAATGTGCATATATGTTCATCTTAAAATCATCATTATTCATAAGTTTGACCCCAAAGTTCATTTTCTATATATGTACATGTTTTTTGGAAAATTCATTCAAAATGTTAATGACGATGTCCTTTTCTTTCGGATTAATGTTCCCTATACATTTGATGTATATTAGAGCAATATTTTTTTCGAAATGTTCATTCAAAATAATAAAAAATGTTGTTTTCTTTTAAATTGTTGTATATTTGGTAATGTCCATTTTATCTGAGTAAATGTTCAATTTGTTTGATAGAATATTCTTTCAAATGTTCATTTTATTTGTCAATGTTGAGTGTTGGTTTGTAGTTAGTAAGCATAAATGTTCTTCTGATGATTATCATCATTGTTCATGTAAGTGACTATAATGTTCATTGGCTTCTTATGGTTGTCATATAGTATTTAACATTTACTCTATTGTACCTTAAATAATACTCCAGTATTATTAGCAACTTTATTATTAACAACCTGATTAAATATCCCAAAATTTCTCATAAATTTATCTTTTACTATAAGATTACAAAAAAGAATCCTAATAAGTAATAAGAATGTATGAAGTTATTATCTAAATCTTTCTATTTCCATTATCGGATAAGATAATAATCAACAACAAAATAGTAAAAAATCTATAGTTACTTAGGCCCTGTTCAGTTCACCTTAAAATAATAATATTTAGTAAATATAAGTTCAGTTCAGTAAAAATAAGTTTAGTTCAGCAAAAATAAGTTCAGTTCAGTAAAAATAAGTTCAGTTTCGTAAAAATCAGTAGTGCGAAGAAGAAAAAACAACATGAATGAGTAAAAATAAGTTCAATTCAGTAAATATAAGTTCAGTTCAGTGAAAATAAGTTCAGTTCAGTTGAAATAAGTTCAGTTAAGTAAAAATAGGTCCAGTTCAGTAAAAATAAGTTGAACTAAATGGGGCCTTATACTCTGTGCATAACAATTAAGGGCCTGTTCATTTCAGCTTAGTTTCAGTTCAGTTCAGCTCTAATCAGTTCAGTTCAGTTCAGCTCCAATCAGTTCAGTTCAGTTCATTTCAGTTCAGCTCCAATCAGTTCAGTTCAGTTTAGTTTTTTTTGTTAATTTATTTGTTTATGTGATTTAGCTAATGATATTGATAATGACAATTTATTTTAGACATGCCTTATGTCTAATGATAATTAAGCCAAAATCATACTTTTTAATAGATTACAACAACAACAACAACAACAACAACAACAACAACAACAACAACAACAACAACAACAACAACAACAACAACAACAACAACAACAATAACAATAACAATAACAATAATAATAATAATAACATTCATAATAATAATAATAATAATATTCATTGTTGAAATGGTTATATTTTTTAATACACATTTTTATAGTTCAACTATAATGCAAAATAATAGTACTACAAAACATGTACAAGTACTAGTTTAATAAAAAATACCCTCTTAAAATTATGCGGGTCGGTAGGTCGGGTCATGCGGGTCGGGTTTAATAACTCAAGCAAATTGACTTAATAACTCATGTAGTCCGTAAGTCAGGAATAAAATAAAATGGCTTAATAACTCATGTAGTCCGTAAGTCAGAAATAAAAGCTTTCAGTTCAGCTCCAATCAATTTAGTTCAGTTGTTTTCAGTAAATCTAAACAGGCTCTAAATCCTGTAACGTGATACAATATTTCACAGCCCACAATCGTGATTCAATATTAAGCAATGGACCTTTTTCGTGATTCAATATTCCACAGCCCACAATCTAAATCCTTGTCCAAAATTTAGCAGGCCAAAATCCAAATTTGAACACTAAAGCGATTTTACTAATTTGCCACCATCGTTTCCATCGCACACAATTAACAATTTGCACCATGCTAACTGCTAAGTTGCTAACTGTTAGGGCCGGGGACCCGAAAATTTCAAATTAGAAAATTGGAGACCGGATCGATTGGATCAGCATTATCGGTTTAAATTTCGAATCAGATCAATTGGACCTATAAAACGAAAAATATATATGAGATGTAATAGTTTATGAGTTATTAGGTTTAAATAAGGGAAAAAAGTAAGGGAAAAGATCATTTTCTGTCTAACAATTATTAATTATTGGTAATTTGTCCAATTATTAGTACGTATCAGAACATATAAGGAAAAAAATAATTATGTCATAAGATAAATAATTTGTAGGCAAAGACAAAACAGGCCCGGTCGATCCAAATCTGACAAATAGACCAAACCGAAAATCGGAAAACAGACATTTGGTGAATCGGAGACCAGACCAATTAGCTTAGGCCCTGTCCGATCTATTTTTCAGGTCCAGACTGATTTTTGAACAACTTTACTAACCAGGGCGGTTCCAAAATCGATCTAAACTGAAAAAATAGACCGAATCAGATTTGAGCCAACCGGTCCAGTCTCCGGTCGCCAAATTGATTTTTTTCAGTTTTTGATTCGGTCCATCTGTTGAGTTTCAATCTGATCAGACCTGTTTTGCCTTTTTTACTTATAAACTAGTGTATATCTTATGCCGAAAAAAATATTTTCTTCCATAATAAGTTTGGATACGTAATAATAATTAGGCAAATTGACCAATAATTAATATTTTTTCGGTAGAAAATAATTTTTTCCCTTATTTAAGCTCCATAACTCAAAAATCATTATCTTTTGTATATATGTTTTTTGCTTAGGTCCGGTCCAACCATTATATCACCTCCTTTACAATGCAACTATCTTACTTCATCATCCCTTAATATATATAGTTAGTATATTACTCTTATTCCAGACATGTTATCGCGGTTAACTCTCCATTATTTATATAGAAACAAAAGAAAAAGACATATTCATATATGTACGACCATGCAACATTCAGGCAAAACGAATTGAATCTATATAACTTCATTTAATTGGAATAACTACAATTAATTACTTTTTTAAGATTAACTACAACTAATTACTTAGCTATTGTATGTAGTAAGATCTTTATTCTTTCACTTTTATTTGCTATATTAGGATAATGATTTTTTTTGGTACTACTACGAGGAGTTTCCCACCGCCTTAGGCGAGTGGACTAATCTCCCGCGGGAGTTTGCATGGGTACCTCGATGGGCAGCATCCCTCCCAGCTGAGATTTTTTCCATTCCCAAGGCACGATCCCGAGACCTTGGTTAAGGAGCAAGAGGCCCTTAACCACTCATGCAGTTTTGCCCTAGCTAGCTCCTTGCATTCGATTACCCACAAACAAAGTCAGATCAATTCTTGTTCTTCAATAGAAAATCAAAAACTTAAACCTTTATAGCTCAAAGTACCAATGGAGATTACTTGTTCTCAATGTCAAAGGGAATTTAAATCCGAAAAGGCCCTCCATGGTCATATGAGGATCCACTCTAAGCGTAATTGGCCGGTTGAGCCCGAGCCCAAGACCACGTCCGAGCCTGAACAATTATCCTCCGCCGTGAAGGGGTGGAAGGCGACCGGGAAACGAAGCAGGAATCGACGTATGCGCACCACAAACAATGATTCCTCGGCCTTGGCGGCTTCGACACCTTCGACGGCTGAGGTGGTTGAAGCTGCGAAGACCCTCTTGCTGTTGGCTAACGGAAGAACCCACCACAAAGAAGAAGATAAGGCGTTGGCTTCGACGAGCTTTAGCCACCGTGCTGCTGAGGAGGACGTTGAAGCCGCGGAGACGCTATTGCTAATGGCTCATGGAAGAGAACCAACGTACCAAAAAGCTGGAAATAATAAGATAGTAATTAATGGAAAGGAGCTTGATGAAGATGAAGTATACTATCTGCAGCATGAGTTAGGGCTTTCTATTCCTGTTTCTTCTGGCTCAATCTTCCATGATACCACGGTGATGGAACCTCGAGCTGATCAGAGGTGTCTTTACAGTCAACCCAGGGACTCGCCGTCGGCTCGACCCAACTCACAAACGGGTAGAGCAGTTACTATTCTTGGGTTTGACCTTAACGTTCCTGCCATGCCAGAGGAAGAAGACATGATGGAGTTCACCTTCACATGAGTTAGGAGTTTTTTTCTTTAGTTTAGGGCCTTTGTGTAATAGTTAGTTTTTTTTTAGGGGAATCTTGAAAATATTTGTATCTATCTTTTTTATGGTTTCGTATCTTTTTTAGGAGTTTTATTTATTTATTGTTTAATAGTTAGTTATTAAGTTTATTATATGTGATTTGTAATTTTATTATCTTAATGTTATATACTCATACTTTCAAGATGAAACGGCCAACAATATGAAAAATTATAATGTTACGAGTTATATAGCTGAAATTATGGCAGCCAAATTGAAGGTATCGTTTTCAGTAGCTTAGTAAATATTTATGAGAGTAATATTTTCAAATAAAAAGTATTTAATTTATTGACGAGATATGGTAAGGAAACCATAAAAAAGATAGATACAAATATTTTTGAGATAATCTTACATATTCAATCAAAATTATTTACAATAAAAAGATAACTGATTCTACAAACTGGTACAACAAATTTATAACAAAACGACGAATAATGATCAATATTCAAGTTATTTTTTTTGTATAATGCAAAAGAGTCTTTTCAACTTATAATCACTTATTTGAAATTATATAAAGTTATTAAACCTTATTTATGAAGGACCAAACCTGATTCCTACTTATTAAAGATTAATATTTTTGATAAGCATTGAAAATAACGGAGTCGTAAGTTTAGTAAATTTGACCATGAGTAAATGCATATTTTATATATAGGACATGTTACTTCGATTCTAAATGTGAGATTAACAATATTGTGCAAGGTAAAGTGAACATAACTTAATTGAATATAATTAAATTGAATTAAGGGGAAGAGAAGAAACTTATAATACACTTTTTACCCTCATTTTACAACTATGATAAAAATTTTGTATTCAGCAACATTGGGTTTAGAAAACAATATGAAAGAAGCTTATGGAACGGAGACCACTATTCCAGTACAGATTACCGGCAAACATTTTCTCGTTACTTTTCCCTTCGTCTCCCACTTGCTTATTTGAACCAATATAATTGGTTGAATTGAAGATTGTGTGTTGGTAAGGCAATGAGTAAAGTTTGATAAAAAATGTCGACTAGCTCTATCTCTAGTTCAACAGAGAGAGAAGAGCTTGTCAAAAGTTTAATCGTTACACTTTTACCGTCGCCGTCGCCACCCTATCAACTGAGAAAGAATAAAAGATTGATACGAGTTTTGCTGTTTAAGCTTATAATATATGTCGTTTCAGTACTATTTGTTAGAGGTGACATACATGTAGGAAGATGAAAATAAAAAGCCGGAATCTTAAGACGAACGGATATTTTTGTTCTTGAAAAGCGGAGTTCAGGCAATGGCGGGTGTTAAATTTTTTTGTTTATGAGACCGATTTTTGAAAAAAATGATATAATTGGAATAGTATGCGTAGACTTGACAAAATCGATCTAATCCGATTAATCTAATAAATTGATAGAAAACTTGACTCAAAGTCAATGATCCGATTTTAGCCCAAAGTAACTCAAATATAACCCAATCGAAAACTAACTTTATTTGAAAATTGACTCGATATTCAAAATAACTTGAACGGAATAAACTCAAACTGATTCTTACCCGAAACCTAAAATTAAGCTAAAACGAATTCGAACCGAAATTTAATCGACATAGATTCTCTTCGAATCAAACTTTTATTTAAAATGCTGTCATTAAACTCAATATTCACCGATAAATACTCAAAGTTGATACGACATAATTGACTCGATATAATATGAACATGAAAACTCGAAAGATTCAATGGTTGATTTGTTTTAATCCAAAACAACTATATTTGGATAGAATCCAAAAATCGAAATTTTAACTATTTTTTTGTCGTGATTTTGGGGGCCTGATTAGCCCAAAAGAAATCAGACTAAGTAAAAGGAACATCTTAATAAGTGAAATCTCGAAGGCAAAATTGGAACTACTTATGGAATGAGATTGTATCCGGCGATATAATGGATTACCAACAACGAGTTGTGTAAACATATTTAAATAATATTAATTTTAATATTTATATATGTTACAAGTGGGTGTATCATATCAAGAAATCTACATATAAAATCCACACCGATTTCATCATTTCTGGCGGGGTGGAAAATGACAAAAAAGGACGAAAGCCTATTGCGTTCGGGACTGTAATGCAAATAATGTTACTAATGACGGACATTATATGGTGAAAATATATTCAAGTGCAGATCGTACAATTGATATAATCACATATACGATGTGTATTTTGTTGACGATGTGTACATAGAGACATTCAAATGATTAATCTATGTATTAAAGTTGGATGTTCGTGCCGAATATTCACCAAATTATTATATCTTTGGTTTAGGATCATTAATTTTGAAAAAAAAAAACATTATTGTTTCGTTTTATTAGATTGCTTTCGTTTATTATTTGAAATCTATGGTAAGTGTCGTTTGAATTTCAATTAATGAAATCATCTCTATTTAAAAAAAAATGGAAGTTTTTATTCATGTAAGTTTAATTTGACTTTGGAAATTCCATCTTGCTTGGGTTTAGACAAGGAGAGAAATTTTCAGTGGTTGATATGACTAATCAAATATTATGTTACAAATACATCTTGAATGTGAGCAAAGACATCCTAAGTGTTTGGAAATTTTGTCAAAAAATTACCTTATAAGTTATAAGCTAGTTTTTTGAAATACAGCTTTAAAGTTATAAGCAATGTTCATTTTTTTTTTGAAAATGTTCATTCGGAACTATAACTATGTTCGTTGCTTTTACACTAATGTATACTGTATTTGGTAAGTTCATTTATTTGAATTAATGTTCACTTTATTTAAATGAATGTTTATCTTATTTGATAACATGGAATAAATTGATTCGTAGTTAATGTGCATATATGTTCATCTGATTATCTCCATTCATGTGTGTGATTCCAATGTCTATTGATTACAGTCTACAAATGTAAATGTTTTTGGGATGTTCTTTTCTTTTAAAAATGGTAATGATCTTCTTTTCTTTTACATTGACGTATATTTTGTAATGTTCATTTTATATGAATGATTATTCACTATGAATGCTCTTTTTATTTCATAATAATGGGTATGTTGGTTATTGTAATGTGCATATATGTTCATCTTAAAATCATCATTATTCATAAGTTTGACCCCAAAGTTCATTTTCTATATATGTACATGTTTTTTGGAAAATTCATTCAAAATGTTAATGACGATGTCCTTTTCTTTCGGATTAATGTTCCTTATACATTTGATGTATATTAGAGCAATATTTTTTTCGAAATGTTCATTCAAAATAATAGAAAATGTTGTTTTCTTTTAAATTGTTGTATATTTGGTAATGTCCATTTTATCTGAGTAAATGTTCAATTTGTTTGATAGAATATTCTTTCAAATGTTCATTTTATTTGTCAATGTTGAGTGTTGGTTTGTAGTTAGTATGCATAAATGTTCTTCTGATGATTATCGTCATTGTTCATGTAAGTGACTATAATGTTCATTGGCTTCTTATGGTTGTCATATAGTATTTAACATTTACTCTGTTGTACCTTAAATAATACTCCAATATTATTAGCAACTTTATAATTTTTTAATATCTTCTACTTTTTTGTAGCTTATTTGTTTGATGTAATAGTGAATATTTAGTCGGTAAACTAAAGTAATTATTGCAAATTAGAATTCTCGTACTAACAGGAAATTTGGTTAAATCGTGTACGGTCAAAACCATGCTCATTCATAATAATAAAGTAATAATAATGAGTAAAGATATGATAAAAATATATAAATTAAAATTAAAATTAATAATTATTACAATAATAATAATACGAACATTAATAATAAGTAAAATAAATTAGACCAAAAATAATAATAATATTAAATAAAATAGTCAAATAATGAATGGAGGTAAATTGAACTGACTTGAACTTATTGGAGCCCAATTAAAATTAACTTATTACAACTAAACGGAACTGAATTGAACTAAACTTATTAGAGCTTAACTGAACTGAAATAAACTGCACTAAAAATAATGTGAAGAGAACAGGCCCTAAATTGGTATTTCAGCTTATTTTAAAAATGAGTAATGTTGCCTCTAAAATGAGTGCAACAAAATTATTAACACTTCTACTCTCCCTTCTCAACATTTTAAATGAGCGAAAGAGTCCTTATAATGAGCGAAGTAAAGTTTGAAATCAACAACGAAGAAATGTCCTTAGAAACGACAGTTAGTCTTGTAAGAGACGGCCTAATTTTAAATTAAGGTTAGGCAATGTCCCAAGTCCTATATTAAAAAGATAACAAGTGACTAGTTTAATAAATTTTAAAATGGATTCTTTGTAGAATGTGGGTTTAGGTTGGTCTAATTTTTTGTTAAATTTAGACCGTCTCTTTTAATAATTTGTGTAGAAATGAAGCGCATGAGCTAGTTATATACTTTACCCTAAAATAAATGATAAATAATTTATATAAAGTAAAACAAAGAATAAACTAAAAGATTAAGAAAAGGTGGAAAATGGGAAAAGAGGGCGTTGTGAAGACCTATCAGTTAAAAATAAAAGATTTTTTTCCAGGTGTTTAATTAGTCCTTTGCCAATTATATGTCTATTAGATAAAGAAAATAAAGAAAAGGTGGAAACTAGAAAGAGAGGCGTTGAAATTAAAAAACCCCAACTTCTATATTAGATACAATCACATAATCCATCATACTTTATTCTTCCTATGTAATTTTGCTACCTCTCTATCTCTCATTCTCTGCAGAATCTCAAAAATCTTTCTTAATCTTTCTCTCTCCTCTGTTCTTCTTCTTTGAAGTTCTTGCCCTAGCTAAGCTTCTTCCATTCACCCACAAAAGAATTCAGCTCAGTTTCCAATTTAATGGAGGATAAAAAGCTCAAATTAATCCAATTTAATCAAGAACATCATCAACAAGGAGAAAAACTTGCTGTTAGTTCTCAACCAGTAGCTCCTGAACAAGAAGATAAAGATGAATTACAAGATGTAACTGAACAACGTCAACAACAACAACAACAACAACAAGAATGGGCAAAGAAGAGAACACATCCATGTCCTTATTGTGACAAAGTTTTCAGCAAAGGGCAAGCACTTGGAGGTCATATAAGGTCTCATTTTGAGAATAATAATTCAAAGCCCGTCAAGAAGCCCGTCGGGTCAAGCTCATGCGCGGAAGAACCCTTGTCGTTAGATGTGAATAAGTTGGAGGTTGTGAAGGGTTGGAACGTAACCGGGAAGCGAGGCCGGTATTCACCGGAGGAGGTGTCGTCTTCTTTGAGCTTCAGGCACCGTACTGAGGAGGTTGAGATGGCTGGTGCTGATGATAATAAGATAGTAATAAATGGAAATCAGTGTGATGAAGATGAAAGATATTATTATGATGAAGATAATAAGATAGTATTAAATGGAAAGAAGCTTGATGAAGATGAGATATATTATCTTCTTGATGAGAAGAAGATAAGTATGATAAATGAGTGGAAGTGCAGTACTTGTGGAGAAACATTTCCTACCCATCAAGCCCTGCGTGGTCATCATATATCAGATCATAGCAAATAGAAAGTTACCCAGATGCAAACGGATTCTTGGGTTTCACCTTAAGGTTCCTTCGATGCAAGAAGAAGACATTATGTAGGAGTAGGACTATTCTTTTTTTTCCTTAAATTTACAGTTTCACATGATTTAAGACTATTCTTTTCTTAAATTTAGTGTTTTTGGTTATTAGTTAGTCGCTAAGTTTAGACCCGTGAAATTTACAAGTTATATCATATATTATGTGATTTGTAATTTCGTTACGCTAATTTTGTATGAAAAATTGTCATGTTATGAGTTGTATATATCCGAGTTGCACATGTTTTGGGTGATTCATTTTGAAATTGTCACATGAGACTGATATTGTTGAATGTTGAGGAGATATTGTAACAAAATATGGAAATTATAAAAAGATACAAATATTGGCAAGATACTTTTAGGCTTAAGCATATTTACAAATTCAATCGAAATTCAATATCAAAATCATTTACCATTAAAAGAAAGTGATTCTACAAACTAATACAATAAAAATATAACAAAAGGGAGAATAAGTTATCTGACTAAGCTAGAGAACATAAGACCTCTATATCCCAGGTCCCATTGGCTAAATCTTTCATATAAATTTCAAATGTCACATTTAGATATTTTACAATTAGAAGCATTAGTTAGAATGAACAATAATAAGTTCATAATTTTTGATTCAAAAGGGTTTCCTTGTATTAAACCTATTTGAGAAAGCAAATAGGCTCGAAGCATGTTAACGTCGTTGGCTGGCTCATGATAGTGGATCTACGTACTGGACCAACCCAAAACCGATTTCTCGAAGGTCCACGGTATTCATATCACCATAGTTTCGCATTCAAAGTACTACGTATGAGCACTAGTAATGAAAGCATACTAGGATAGTAGGATGTAATGATGTGTTATTCAAGAGGAATCGAAATGAGGGCTTCAAATTAAACCTACCATTATCCACATTCAGGGGGATGAGTTATTATCGGCATTATTGGAAGATAATTAGTTAATTACTTACCATATCTCTATTTTAACTATTAACAACTCCCTCCCCACCCCCCTTTGGTAACATTTCCTCCATACTTCCATACATGAGAACTTCAATAGTAAGATCCTTGATGAGACTCTCATTCAAGGCTTGTTATCTTCGTCTAAATCTAGCCGAACTGAAATAATTGGAGTTGAACTTAACTGATTGAAGCTAAACTGCATTGAATTGTAACAAATATCTAAATAATTTTTAAACAATAATAATATGAATATTAAAAAAATATTATAATCATAAGTAATAATAATTATAATTTATAATAATAAAAATAAATGAATAATGATAGTAAGGGGCAGGGGAAGATATAAGATGACTTGGATGGATTTACTTAGAATCAATGAGATCATGTCATTGGATAAAAGTGGTAGAGGGATAATATTCCCGTAGAGGAAGGGGTGTAATTATCTTGTTTATTTGTTTAACTTTAATGTGCTTGTCTTTGTGTTCAAAATCTTTTTGTTTAAAACAACTCAACCAAAAGCGAGCCTAAAACGTAGGTTAGAGTCCTATGAATAGTTTTAGTTTATACTCTATTAGAAGTATACTAGTTTTGATGTTAAATGGTAATATGAAGGTTATTTCAAGACAAATAAAGGTTTGAGGCAAGAAGATCCAATTTCCCCTCTTCTCTTTGTGATTTGTATGGAATATTTGTCTAGGGTGTTAACTAAACTGAGTGTATTGGAGCAGTTTAAGTGTCACCCTAGATGTAAGGAGCTGAAGTTGAATCATCTTTGCTTTGCAGATGATCTAATATTGTGTTGTAGTGGTGATTTTCCTTCTATTTATTTGTTGTTGAGAGCTTTTAAGCTTTTTTCAGATACCTCTGGGCTTAAAGCTAATGCTAGTAAATCTGAATTCTATACTTGTGGTATGAATGAAGATGTTGTTAGTAGAATCTCTATGGTTTATGGGTTCAGGAGGAGCAGTTTACCTTTTAGATATCTTGGAGTTCCCCATTTGCTCAAAAAAGATTTCTAATGCTCAATGTGAAATGCTTATTGAGAAAATGACTTCAAGAATTAGAATTTAGAGCTCTAGGAATCTTTCCTATGCAGGTAGGACTCAGTTGGTTAACTCAGTTCTTCTGAGTATTCACAGGTATTGGGCTCAAGTCTTCATACTCCCCAAAGGTCTGTTGAAGGAAGTAGTTCAGATCTGCAGAATATATCTTTGGTGTGGGCAAGCCTTTTCACATAAGCCTGGGCTAGTGGCATGGGATCAATTATGCTGGAGTAAAGCTCAAGGAAGTTTGGGATTCAGGGATGTGAGATTTGGAATGTAGCTTGCTTAGGCAAGTATGTTTGGGCTGTTACAACTAAGAAAGATAATGTTTGGATTAAGTGGATTAACTCAGTGTATGTGAAAGATGTTTCTTGGTGGGAGTAAAAACCTAATACTTCTGCTAGTTGGTATTGGAAGAGGTTGTGTGAAGTGAAAGAGCAACTGTATTTGATCAACTGAAAGGAGAGAAATCTGCTGTTCATGGGGACAGATTGATGTGGAACAGATTGAGTATTCCTAAACATAAGTTCATTCATTGGTTAGCTGTTCAGAACAGGTTGCAGACCTCTGAAAAGTTGGCTAGAATACATGTTAGTAGCTCCTATTTGTGTTTGATATGCAGTAGCTCTGTTCAAAACCATACACATCTATTCTTTGAATGTGCTTTTAGTCAGCTTTTTTTACAAGCAATGAAAGATTGGTTGGGTATCAAGTGTCAAGCTGTGAAATTGTCAGTGCTTTTCAGCTGGATAAAAGGTAGCAAATTTTCTAAGTTTCAGAAGCAGGTTTCCTTTATTTGCTGATATTTCTGCTGTTGTTTACTTTGTGTGGCAAAGCAGGAATGAAAGTTTTTGGAATAAATGTGTACCTAGTATTAGATCTGTTGTTAGGCAAATTAAACAGAATTGTAAAGTGAGAATTGGGACTGTTTTACCTACTAAGATTAGTAGGAGGGATAGAGAGTGGTTTTCTACATTGTAATGTGTTTAGAAAACATTCTGTTGAACTAATCTTAAGGTGGAAGACTCCAACCTAGTTGGTTTGTTCCCCTTTTGATTGGTTGTAATGTTTGTTTGATCAATGAATTTTCTCTTACTTAGCAAAACAAAATGAAGTATACTAGTTAAGACTTAATCACTTGTTATTTAAGATACAATATGAGCGGCTCAATCCTATAAAACCCTCTTCAATTTTTCATTAGAAGGTGCATACTTGAATAAATCTAAACTTAATAGCTCGATCATATACTTTCTCCTTTTTTGTCATACTTTGACCAAAAAAATCTCACATTATTGGTCAAAGAAGGACAAACAAAAAGAAACGGAGGGAGTACAATACACTTACTTAATTATGAGAAAGTGATATACAAAAAATGTGCATTGTGATGATTCAATCTAATTAACAACATTTCATATGACTATATTTTATAGTTTAATATCGAAAAATCATGGTACAAAAATTTATAAAGTTGACCACTAAAGTAAGTGTTACAAATATCTTAAAACATAGATAGTGTTTTATATAAAAAAATATTTTTTAAAAAACCATTTAACAAGAAAATATGGGAAATGAAGATGCTAATAAAATAATGATATAAAGTCAAAATTTTCTTTAAGCAAAGTTCAAAGGAGATACTAATAGAATGCTCCAGCTGTCCTGTAATAAATTTATCATTAATCTAATGCACACATATTAGTAACAAAATTGGTGGTGACTCCTTTACGATTGTTCCTGTAATTAAATTTCGTTTATATTGACTTTTAAACGTATTTTAGGAACCTGAAAAATAATTTTATTTTTTTATTGACACCATCCAAGCAGAGAAATAAAAAGTTTATTTGGTGAACAACCATTTGGGGGAAATGAAAAGTTTATAATGTAACGAAGGTAGTATATTATATGAAATTTGGATTTTTTCTTGCAAAACTTTAAAAAATTATAATATGAAAAAGGAAAAGATAGTAATGAAATACTCCAAGTATGTTTGTTATTTAAGCGAAAAACTGAGAAATAAGAAGAAGGAGCGTAAAAGTAAGGAAAAAATTAAACCGATAAAGTGAAGGGGATCAGAAATAAAAGTGATGACTGATAATAGGTGGAGACCAGAGAAGTGTCCTTATTTAAAAAAAATCTCTCTAAAATGCAAAAAATGTCACTATAAACAGAGAGTACATACATTATATGAAGATCATATTCATTTTAGAGAAAATTATAAAAAAATTGAATATGGGAAATAGGTTGAAATTAAAGGATAATAAATTACTCATTTCCCCAATGCCATTAAACTTTAGTTGTTTTTTGTTAAAGGTTTCGTTAGGCGTTGTTGTAATAGATTAAAACTATATGTCTGCATCCTTCATCGTAGTATATGTGTTGACTTGATATCCCTTTCAATTTAGGATAAGTTTTTTCTTGACGAAAAACATAATTATCTAATATTGTTAGCTTATGTTCATTTATCGTTTAATATCTATTGTCAGTGCTTATACATATGGCGTTCAATAATCGATGAAATCATATTGACTTTCAATTACTAAGGCTCCGTTTGGTAGGGTGTAAAACGTTTTCGGATGAAAATTGTTTTCCATGGAAAACCTTTTACATTGGAATTTTTTTTTATGAAGGTTTTCCGTTGTTTGGTTGCATGTAAAATGATTTTCCATTTTAAGCATTTTTCATTGTTTGGTTGAACTGAAAATCAATTACTTCAATTGTGAGGGAAAATGTTTTCCTTCCACTTGTAATGGAAAACGTTTTCCTCCCAATTTTGAGAGAAAATGTTTTCAATAAGGTGGAAAATGGTTTTCCACCCCAAGTTTTACATTTTAATGTTTTACTCCAAACCAAACAACGTAAAATGGGAAACAGTTTTCAAGGAAAACCTTTTACGCCCTACCAAACGGACCCTAAATCTCTAACCTAAGTAGAGATCGAACTCAATGAGAAAGAGATTTTCTCGGAAATGAAACCCGTGATTCAGTCAAATAACAAATAATTTTACACTAAAATAAATAATCTAATTAACAATTATAAAGAAAATATAGAAAAGGGTGGAAACAAAAAGAGAAGGCGTTGAAAAAACCCCCAACTTCCATGTTAGATATACTCATATACCCAATCACATAATTCATCATATATTACCTAATTTTATTGTAATCTTCCTACTCTTATATACTCTCTCTTTCTATCTCTCATCAATATTCTCTACAGAATCTCAAAAGTTTTTCTTAATCTTTCTCTCTCCTCTCTTCTTTTTCTTTGAAGATCTTGCCGTAGCTAAGCTTCTTCCATTCACCCACAAAAGACTTCGGCTCAATCATCAATTTAATGGAGGATAAAAAGCTCAATTTTAATCAAGACCATCAACCAGTAGCTCCTGAACAAGAAGATAAAGATGAACAACAACGACAACAATTACAAGAAGAAGACGATGTCGACGTGGCGGCGGAGTTAAAGAAGAGAAGATGTCCTCATTGTGGCAAAGAATTCAGAAATGGGAAAGCACTTGGAGGTCATTTAAGGGTTCATGCTGAGAATAATAAATCAAGGCCCGTCAAGAGGCCCGTCGGGTCAAGCTCAAGCCCGGAAGAAACGGCTCAATCTCAAGTTTGCACTATTTGTTTCAAGAGTTTTAAATCTAAAAACTCTCTCTATGGTCATATGAGGATCCACTCTGACCGTCAGTGCCGGGGTATGCAACCACCGAGTCACAATTCGGGTATTATTATAAACAGGCCTGGTGAGCCCGAACCCGAATCCTTGTTGTCAGCTGTGAATAAGTTGGGGGTTGTGAAGAGTTGGAAGGTAACCGGGAAGCGAGCCCGGTATGCGGAGGTGTCGTCTTCTTCAAGCTTCGGCCACCACCGTGGCGGCGAGGCCGGTATGCATTTTGCTGATGTTGATAATGTAGGAGAAACAGGATCAAATATACTATCTGAAGATTATTCCTCCGCGTCGGCGTCAGCATCGTCGTCGGCTTCGACATCTTGGAGCTTCAGCCACCGTGCTAATGGCTAATGGAAGAGTTAAAGAATCAACCTATCAAAAAGAAGTATGATGAAGATCAAATATATTATCTGCAGCATGAGTTAGGGCTTCGTATTCCTGTTTCTTCTGGTTCACTCTTTCATGATTTGATTACTACTACTGATCATCATCATCCAAACAAGTCCTTATCATCGTTGGGTCAATCCAGTTCACAAACGGGTAACGATTCTTGGGTTTGACCTTTTAATTATTCTCTGATGCAAAAAGAAGACATTAATGGTGTTCTTAACCCCACCTTCACATGATTTAGGACTATTCTTTTCTTAAATTTAGGGTTTTGGTGATTAGTTAGTCGCTAAGTTTAGATCCCGTGAAACTCACAAGTTATATCATATATTATGTGATTTGTAATTTCATTATACTAATAATTTTATATACTCATACTTTCAGATGAAACCAACAATATGAAAAATTATAATGTTATGAATTGTATATATCCGAGTTGTACACGTTTTAAGTAATTTATTATGAAATCGTTATATGAGAATAATATTGTTGAGTGTTGAGGAGATATTGTTACACCTGTTTTTAATCTCTATTGTTTCACACATAAAATGGTAGATTGGTAGTATTATGTTTCCCTTTCAAATTTTCAATATACTCCTTAATAGGAATCTCTTCCTTTAAAAATCACAACTAGAATAAACATTCTAACTTTATCATAAGATTAGATTTGTCTCAATAAATATTTTAGTTTAATTTTTTATTTTTAATAAATATAGTAAAAGAAAGCGGTGATCAAAGTTATGCATTAGCGTGCATAAACAGATTAATGTAGAAAACAAAAGAGACGGGAGAAATAAGAATAAAAAGTAAGTAATTTTAAAATCAATAAGGAAGATATGTCCTTAGAAAAGGAACCCATGAGCCAGTTAAAACACCCAAACAATTTTGGAGAAATTGACAATAATAATCCCAACTATAAGTGTTCCGCTTAAAATAATATCAACTACGAGATATTGTAGAATAATCCAAAGTATTGGGGGTACCTTATCAAAATAGTCCAAACTCTTAATCCTTATATATATTGATAGCCCTAAAATGGATCATTGAAAGCTAGAAATTTAGAGTTTGGATTATCTTGGCAAGGTACCCGCAATAGTATGGATTATTCAAGAATAAATCATAATTGAGATTATTTTGAATGGAATGGTTATAGTTGGGATTATTCTTGTCAATTTGTCCAACAAATTTTTACTCTAAGATAAATATTAAGTAATCTATAAAGTACAACAAATAAAAAGATTAAGAAATCAAATCAAACAAAAGCCTAAATTGATGGTTAGAGTTCATGAAATAATTTTACACTTTATCACGTCGTTTCACACAAAGCCCTTTGGGCTTGACGTATGGATGCAACACAGACCTATTCATACCTTGGCGCTAGATATTTCCTTAGAATGAATGATCTGATGAGATTCAGACCTGTGACATCCTGGTCACACTACCTCTTGATACCATGTCAAAGGAACAACTCAACCAGAAGTCTAAAACGTTGGTTATGAATAGTTTTATACTCTATAATAAGCATAATAGCTAGGACTTAATCACTTGTTATTTAAGAATCAATATGAGGGGCTGAATCCCATAAAACCCTCTTCAATTTTTTATTAGAAGGTACACACTTTAATAACTCCAAATCTAATATATAGCTCGATCATATACTTTCTCCATTTTTTTTCATTTGTCATACTTTGACCAAAAAACTCTCACATAATTGGTCAAAGAAGAACAAACAAAATGAAACGCAGGGAGTACAACACACTTACTTATCTAGACATCAGTGGTAGAGGTTACTCGAAGAACTCTTAGCCTCTTTAAGATCCATCTTTTTGTAGTTTGTGGGTGATTGCCATTTGTCAGTTTTGACCCTTTTTTTAAAGTTAACCCCTCCATTGTTAGGGTCTAATATGTTCAGATGAAATGAAATAAATTGAACTGAATTGGAAGGAATAGTAAAATATATGAGAGTAAAAACATTGTCAAAAACTAAGTTGAACTGAACAAAAAATAACCGAAATGAATAAATATAAGGTGGACTACGAAAACAAAAATTGAAAATACATAAATTATATTGTCCAAAAATATATTATCCGTGCAACATCAAGTAGAGTACATCAATAATTTATATAAGATTAAAAACATATTAAGAGAAAAAAAGATAAAGAGAGTGCGAACACAATGAAAAAGATATTATTGAAATTTTGATTTATTTCTTTTCCCATCTCTATGCAGGATTAGACTTTGCCAAAAACCTATTCTCCTCCTATAGTCCTAATCCTAACCCTAATCCTAATCATAATCCTAATCAGTATTTGTTAGAAATATATCTACGGATAATATATCTGTTAGAGATATTTTTCGATAATATCTGTAACAGTATTTCTTTCTTTTTCACTCCCTATAAATTAAACTCTACGACAATTCTCAAGAACTCTTATTTAACATCCCCCTTCAGTTTAACCTTTTGTTCATGCAGTTTTGCCCTAGCTAGCTCCTTGCATTCGATTACCCACAAACAAAGTCAGATCAATTCTTGTTCTTCAATAGAAAATCAAAAACTTAAACCTTTATAGCTCAAAGTACCAATGGAGATTACTTGTTCTCAATGTCAAAGGGAATTTAATTCCGAAAAGGCCCTCCATGGTCATATGAGGATCCACTCTAAGCGTAATGGGCAGGTTATACAACCACCCAGTACGAGTCACAACCCGGATAGCCTCAATGAACCTGGCCCGGTTGAGCCCGAGCCCAAGACGACGTTCGAGCCTGAAACATTATCCTCCGCCGTGAAGGGGTGGAAGGCGACCGGGAAACGAAGCAGGAATCGACGTATGCGTACCACAAACAATGATTCCTCGGCCTTGGCGGCTTCGACACCTTCGAGCTTCAGCCACCGTGATGAGGCGGCTGAAGCTGCGGAGACCCTCTTGCTCTTGGCTAATGGAAGAGCTAAAGAAGAACATAAGGCGTCGGCATCTACGAGCTTTAGCCACCGTGCTGAGGAGGACGTTGAGATGGTTGAAGCTGCGGGGACGCTTCTGCTAATGGGTCATGGAAGAGTGAGAGAATCAACCTATCAAAAAGCTGCAGATAATAAGATAGTTTTAAATGGAAAGCAGCTTGATGAAGATGAGATTTATTATCTGCAGCATGAGTTAGGGCTTTCTATTCCTGTTTCTTCTGGCTTAATCTTTAATGATGATTGTTGATTATGAATGCTCTTTTTATTTTATAATACTGGGTATGTTGGTTATTGTAATGTGCATATATGTTCCTCTGAAAATCATCATTGTTCATATGTTTGACTCCAATGTTCTTTTTCTATATATGTACATGTTTTCTGGAAAGTTCATTCAAAATGTTAATGAAAAGTCTAATATGAATCCGGTCTACACTAAACTTATTGTAGACCAGGCTAGGTCTCAAAAGTTAAGGTTTTTTTAGCAAAAGTTAAATTTTCGCTCACCAAAAGTTAATGTTTCTTTAGCAAAAGTTAAGATTTTTTAATTAAAAGTTAAGGTTTTATAATCAAAAGTTAAGTGTTATGAATGAAAAGTTAAGGATTTTTTAGCAAAAGTTAAGGATTTTTTAATCAAAAGTTAAGTGTTATAAATGAAAAGTTGAGGTTTTTTTAGCAAAAGTTAAGATTTTATAATTAAAAAGTTAAGGTTTAGCAATCAAAAGTTAAGTGTATAAATGAAAAGTTAAGGTTTTTTTGTATAGCAAAAATTAAGATTTTGTAGTCAAAAGTTAAGTGTTATAAATGAAAAATTAAGGGTTTTTTTTAGCAAAAGTTAAGATTTTGTAATTAAATTAGACAATTTTTGTTTTTCCTCTATTTAGTAATCATCTACATTATTTCTTGTATTTTCTATGGCTTTATAGCATTTTAAAATCATTTTTCAATTTAAAAGTTTATTTTATAATTATTAAAACTTAAATTTGAAATGAAATAAAAAATCAGCTCCAAACCCTCCTTCTTTCCCCTGTGACCAATTGACCACCCTCAACCATCTGAAATCCCCCTCCCAATCTGCCACCACTGAACCCCACCTAGCCACCCAACCTGCCACCACAGAACCCGCAAGTCCGCAATTCACCCAAATCTACGACCATCAAACCCCACTCTTCCAACTAAAGCCACCGTCAGCCCAGCCTAATCAACACCAACCAACCACCGCCAAACCACCTTACCCCACCAGAAAAAAACTTACCAAAACCTCAATCAACCCACACGGCACCCACAAAATGAAACCACCCAACCCTTTCAAAACTAGACGAACCCATGAAATTGAAGGGAGGATGTGCTCGTGCGGTTTGTCATTCGCGTCGAGGCTGGTGTGGTTGTCACTCGCGTCGAAGTCGTGGTGTGGTGGCTGGAATGGTGGTCACTGACTCACTGGTCAGGGAGTGGGAGGCAAAGTGGTAACTGGAGTTTGTATTTTCAACGTTTAGGGAGGGAGGAGTGATGAGAGAGTGTGTGTCTACATTATATATATGTGGACCAGGTCCACCCAAGTCTTTTTGCGATATCCTTTCCAATCGGTAAAACACAATTAAAACACAATTAAATATAAAAAAGCTCAATCTTTTATCTAAAACACAATTAAAGATATTAACGTGTAAAATAATGCATTAGAAGCTTGAAACTCAACATGTTGCAATAAATATAAAATATTAGTTATATATAGATAAAAATGACGAGAGTGCCAATAATAAAATTTTGATTTGTTACTTTACGACTTCCATTATACTAGATACTTACACGAAACCAATCATAATCTGTTTAATCTTATACTACCCCCGTTTCCTGAAAATAGTTACACTTTGACATTTTACTCTATTCGATCACATATTTCACTTTGACCATTATTTTTGATCCATACATAAGAAAAAATATAGTCATGTGGGATCTTGTTAGATTCCTCTTGATATGTAGAATATTAATATCTAGTTTTAAATTTTTTAATAAATACGTAATTAGAGATATAAATGTTCAACGTTTTGCATTGATATCCATGAAAAGTACAAATGTAACAATCTTTGAGAAATGGAGGGAGTACGGATTATGAACATACAGTCGGTCTTCCTATTCATAGACTCAGTAATGTCAGTATTTCTTTCTTTTTTGACTCCCTTTAGAAGTCCACGAAAATTCTCAAAGATTGTCTTTAATTAATCTCATCTCTTATCTTTTAAGCCCTAGCTTCATCAATTCGATTACCCACAAAGAATTTCAGATCAGTTATTGTTTTTCAATGGAAGATCAAAAACACAAACCTTTAAAGGTCAAATTGAATCTCAAAGTTCCAATCAAATACAAACACTTGTATCTATTTGTCAATCAGTATTAGCTCCTAAACAAATAATGATGAGGTACTTAAAGAACGATAAATCCGAAAAGACCTTTATTCAACATCAAGTTAAACAACAACAAATAAATAGTAATAACAACAACAACAACGATAACAACGATAACAATGACGCGGAGTCGAAGACGAAAACACTTGAAGGTCACTTGAGAATTCAAGCTAAGAAGAATAACAGCAAGCCCGTCGGGTCAAATTCAAGCCCGGAACAAGAAGCTAAAGATCAAGATGGGTTAGGGATGGAGCTTTCTTGCACTCACTGTCCAAATAGGTTTAATTCACAAAAATCTCTCTATGGTCATCTGAGGACCCACCCTAACCGTAATCGGCGGGTATGCAACCACCGAGTACGAGTCACAACTCGAATAATCTCAAAGAACCCGGCCTGGTTGAGCCCAAGCCCGAAACTGAGCCCGAGCAAACTTGGTCAGCCACGGACCAGTTGAGAGTCGTGAAGGGGTGGAAGGCGACCAGGAAGCGAGGCCGGAATGTGGATTATTCCTCGGCGTCGGCTTCGACATCTTCGAGCTTTAGCCACCCTACTGTGGAGGTTGAGATGGTTGAAGCTGCGGAGACGCTTTTGTTAATGGCTAATGGAAGAGTCAAAGAAATAACCTAATGATAATATACTATATATCTGCAGCATGATTTAGGGCTTTGTATTCCTGTTACTTCTGGTTCACTCATTCATACTACTGATCAATGTGATCATCATCATCCAAACCAACAAGTCTTTATCGCCTAATGATGATGATAAGAAGAGGAGGAACATTATTAGGGATTTCAGATCAATTTGAGCAGATGTTGATGATCATGTTGACGAGAAGAAAGAGTTGTTGTTGGTTAATGAGTGGAACTGTATTTGTGTATTATATAGTAAATGAAACATAATACTATATCATAATTTTATTCTTCTACACTTTTTTTTCTACCATTTGTTAAGTTTTAGTGTAATCTAACACCACTCAATCCAATTATTTAGTAATATTCAGTTGCAAGAAACTTGTTTAATTATTTTACTAATAATATTCAATATAATATTTGATTATTCAGTTGCAGGTTTGAATTTTTATGGTTAATAGAGTCCTTCTTAATCTTAAATTTTAGTCGCGTTTTAGAATCTAATAAACTGTTTCGCGCTATGTAATAGTTTCGTGTGACCATAGCTTCAGCATTGTCTTTACAAAATTTTTATAAAATAACTCATATAAGCTCAAAATGTCATTCTACAACTTACACCATTATCAATAAAAAGTAATCATTGTCTTAACAAAATTCAGAAGTAACTCATAAAAGTTTAAATGTGCATGTGGGTCGGGTCTAGACCAGGTCTGAGCTTGCATAGATGGACCAAACCCATGCTCTCCAGGACCTGACTCGACCAGGACCCGTTGGGTCTAAAAATAGTTGACCCAAATTCTTATAAATTGGTCGGGTCCAAGCGATTCTGGGTCGAGTCCAAGACTCATTGTCATCTCTAGTTCAAGGTAAGCCACTTCGTAGAAATTTCATAAGATCAATGACTATTTTTCTTTAATAAGGGCATATTCTACTCGGCAGAAAATTACTAAATTGAAATTAATTGTATTAAATAGAGTTTACCTAAACTAAACTAAAGTGAATTGTATTACATTGTAATGAATGATAAATAATACATAAAAGATAAATAATCATAATATTAATACTTAATGGTATTAAATAATAAAAGTACTTTCTTAACAAAAAAATATATTTGATGAATAAAGATAATGATAATTTTTTTGTATATAGAAAATTAAAATAATATAATATTATAAGAATTAGTTTGATGAATATATTTGATGAATTAGTTGGTTTTATTTTATAATGATAATTAATATAATAGTATAATTTTAATAATAATAATAAATATGGCTGAATAATATTTAGGAAATAATAAGTACTAAAATAAATTAGATTGATAATAATAAAATAAAAAAAATAGTCAAATAATGAATGAATTTGGATTGAATTAAATTGAGTGGAATTAAAATAGAAATTAATAGAGCTGAACTGATATAACTGAAAATAAGTTCTACTTATGATATGTTTTTTCTAGAATTACATATAACCTTTTTATCTATTTATTACATTGGTAAAAAGTATTGTATTAATAATTGATTTTTGTTTTTCATAATTATTATGTAATAATTTATTTTTGTTTAATTGTTCTAAATATACTTTTAACAATTCAATTTATTTAGTTCTGATCAAATCAGCTTAGTTCATCTCCAATCATTTTAATTTAATTCGATTTAGCTTCAATCAGTTTCGTTCAGTTCAGCTAGATTTACACAAAAAGAACATGTCTTCAGTCATTTGTATAATCTTTTCTCTACTGGAACACAATTAGCTCTTTTACAAATTACAATTAGAAGTCATTAGTTGGATGAACCATAAGTTTGTAATATTATTAAATAAAAAGAATTTTCCTATTGTGAACCTATTTGCCAATGCAAAGGGTCCCATGGCTTGTTGGCGTGGCCTATCGATCCATAATCATGGACTTAGCTACTTGGCCGACCCATAACCCAATATTTAGAAGTTCCTAGGTATGTGTATCCTGGGGAGTGTCGCACACAAAGTACTACATATGAAGACTATAACCAGAAGTTCCGTACCATATCATATAAGTTTTCAATCCCTCATTGTAGGGTTTTAAACCTAGTTCTTTAAGCTTTACGAGTTTTTCAATCCCTTGTGGAAGGATTTTCCAATTTAGTTATAAAACTTTAGTTGTTTTTTTGTTAAAGGTTTTGTTAGGTGTTTTCTAATAGATTGAAACTATTTTGTGTGCATCCTTCTCACTTCGAAATTAAGTTTTCCTTCCATAAGTTGTTCTCAAATCCGTTAAAAATAAACTAACAAAGAAATTAGTATATGTGTTCAATTGTCATCCCTTCGAATTAGGATCAATTTTGCTAACGAAAAACTTATCTATTCATCTATCATTAAATATCTATTGCTAGTGGTGTATGACGTTCAACCGATGAAATTATTTTTCGTTCAATAACATAAATCTCTAACCTAAGTAGAAGTCGAACTCAATGACATTTCCTCGGAAATGCAACCCATGAGTCAGTAAATAACAAATGAATTTTACACTAAAATAAACAATTTAATTAATTAATTATAAAGAAAATAAAGAAAAGGTGGAAACTAGAAAGAGAAGGCGTTGAAAAACCCCAACTTCTATATTAGATACACCCAATCACATAATCCATCATACTTTATTTTTCCTATGTAATTTCGCTACCTCTCAATTCTCATTCTTTGCTGAATCTCAAAAGTCTTTCTTGACCTTTTATTTCTCCTCTCTTCTTCTTCTTTGAAGTTCTTGCCCTAGCTAAGCTTCTTCCATTCACCCACAAAAGAATTCAGCCCCGTTTCCAATTTAATGGAGGATAAAAAGCTCAAATTAAACCAATTTAATCAAGAACATCATCAACAAGACGAAAAACTTGTTGTTAGTTCTCAACCAGTAGCTCCTGAACAAGAAGATAAAGATGTATTAGAAGAAGGCAAAATCCGACACGATGTAGCTGAACAACAACAACAACAACAACACCATGTCGCCGCGGCAGCGGCGGAGGCAAAGAAGACAACATATCCATGTCCTTATTGTGACAAAGCTTTCAGGAATGGGCAAGCACTTGGAGGTCATATAAGGGTTCATTTTGAGAATAATAATTCAAAGCCCGTCAAGAAGCCCGTCAAGAGTTGGAAAGGAACGGGGAAGCGAGGCCACCGTGCTGATGATAACAAGATAGTAATAAATGGAAAGCAGTGTGATGAAGATAATAAGATAGTATTAAATGGAAAGAAGCTTGATGAAGATGAAGATAACCGTAATTGGCAGGTTATACAACCACCCAGTACGAGTCACAACTCGGATAGCCTCAATGAACCCGGCCTGATTGAGCCCAGGCCCGAGCCCAAGACCACGTCCGAGCCTGAACAATTATCCTCCAACATGAAGGGGTGGGAGGGCACCAAGAAACGAAGCAGGAATCGACGCATGCGCACCACAAACAATGATTCCTCGGCTGAGATGGTTGAAGCTGCGGAGACCCTCTTGATCTTGGCTAATGGAAGAGCTAAAGAAGAAGAACATAAGGCGTCGGCATCTACGAGCTTTACCCACCGTGCTGCTGAGGAGGACGTTGAGATGGTTGAAGCTGCGGAGACGCTTTTGCTAATGGCTCATGGAAGAGAACCCACGTATCAAAAAGCTGCAGATAATAAGATAGTAATAAATGGAAAGCAGCTTGATGAAGATGAAATATACTTTCTGCAGCATGAGTTAGGGCTTTCTATTCCTGTTTCTTCTGGTTCAATCTTTCATGATTCCATTACTACAACTGATCAGAGGTTGTTCCAAACAAGTCATTACATTCAACCCAGGGACTCGCCGTCGGACCAACCCAACTCACAGACGGGTCGAGCAGTTACTATTCTTGGGTTTGACCTTAACGTTCCTGCGATGCAAGAAGAAGAAGAAACATTGATGGAACCTCTAGCTGATCAGAGGTATCATTACAGTCAACCCAAGGACTCGCCGTCGGATCAACCCAACTCACAAACGGGTCGAGCAGTTACTATTCTTGGGTTTGACCTTAACGTTCCTGCGATGCCAGAGGGAGAAGACATGATGGAGTTCACCTTCACATGAGTTAATTTATAGGGCTTTTGTTTAGTAGTTTAATTTAAACCTTCATGAAATTCACAAGTTAGATCATATATTATATGTGATGTGTATTATGCTAATGTGTTATATACTTATACTTTCAAGATGAAACGACGTGATTTTTCAAGTTGTATAGCTAAAAATTATGGCAATCAAGTAAAAAACCGTCTTCAGTATATTAAATGTTTTGAATCTATATAAGATCTAATTAATGAAAAAAAATATATAAAAAATGACCAGGTTAAATTTATAGCCCGTTCAAAATATATCACCTGAACCTAACTCCAAAGAAGAAAAAATTACTGAAATAGATTATGCTGGTGATATTAAAACCTCCAATAACTCTTGCACTTTTCAATGAAACTTGACCTTTTGGCACGATGTGTAATACAATTTCAAACACAATAAGGTAAGTCCTTCAAAAAAAATACAATAAGGTAAGATAGTAGCTAATGAGGCGTTTAGTATATCATGGGAATACATTGGGAATTAGATGAGTTTTTCTTTAACTAAAGGAGTAATTCCATTGCAAATACTTGCCCCCGTACAATTATTATTTTGGTGGGATCAAGAGGGTTATAATTCCCATCACCGCAAGTAATCGCATGGGGTATAAACAAACAAGGAAATTGCTTATTTCAGCACTAATAATCCCAATCTGTATCCTTATCCCTCTAAACAAACGAACCATGACAATAAGAGGAACTCTGTTCGAAATTTTTTTAAAAAAGCGCAAATTAATCAACCTCCTTTCTTGCATACCCAACTTGATCTCATCAAGTTTGTAGGATGTAGATTCACAAAATTTACTCTATAAAAGTTTTCTTTGAGCTCAAAATAAAGTTACAGAAAACAAACCAAATATCCCACAACTAAAACTTTTAAAAATTGAGAAATTTAGGTTACGTTGATATTGAGGTGGAGAAGTCGACCATTGATAGAAGCCGAAAGAAATCGCGAATTTACTGTAAATCTCAATTCTCAATAAACTCAAGCTAAAGAATGCAAGATAAACTTCAAAATAATCTTCTACGGATTTAATTTTCTGCTAAAGAATGCACGCTAAACTTCGAAATAATCTTCTACAGCCAGCCAAATTCAAACACTCTGTGACATGTTGAACATCAAAACCAGCCAAGATCTAGGGGAGTATCTAGGATACCCATTGACAGATAAAAGACCTACTTACAATCAACTGGAATATTTGGTCAAAAGGATGAAAGATAAACTGGCCACCTGGAAGACAAAGTTCCTAAATAAGATAATTGTCAAGAATACTAATATCATGGGCCTGGACCTTACCCACATAAGGAGGAGAGAGAGAGCCCACTTACAAAGACAATGGAGGTTCCAACCTAAAACCAATTGGTAATAGGTGGAGTAACTCCCAACCTTATAAGGTGAACAACTCTTCCCTCTTCTTTCCAAGTGGGACACTCACGTGTGAAATATCATGGGGCTATGGAGGCCCCATTCTTTTCACACTCCCCCTCACATGTGAGGTCCCTTTTTTTTAATTGGTCCAGATTATTATAGACCCAACCTTGGGCTCTGATACCATGTCAAGGAACCAACTCAACCAAAAGCTTAAGCTGATGGTTGAAGGTCCAGGAATAGATTTATACTCTATCAATAATAGATCTAAACTAAAAGATAAAGTTAGATATAAAAGATAATAATTAACCTAAGAGGTAAAGGATAAGCTGAAAGATAAATAACAAATAATAAACTAAAGTCTATGTTTATCCGAAGGCGACCAGGAAGCAAGGCCGGAATGTGGATTATTCCTCGGCGTCGGCTTCGACATGTTCGAGCTTTAGCCACCCTACTGTGGAGGTTGAGATGGTTGAAGCTGCGGAGACGCTTTTGTTAATGGCTAATGGAAGAGTCAAAGAAACAACCTAATGATAATATACTATCTGCAGCATGAATTAGGGCTTTGTATTCCTGTTACTTCTGGGTCACTCTTTCATACTACTGATCAGCATCATCCAAACAAAGAGTTGTTGTTGTTTGTTTTTTTTTTGAAAAGGAGAAAGAGTTGTTGTTGGTTAATGAGTGGAATTGTATTTGTGTATTATATATATGAAACATAATACTATATCATAATTTTATTCTTCTAGACTTATTTTGTTTTCCATTTGTTTGCTTTTTTCATTTGTCAACGTCAGTGTAATCTATACCATTCAATCCAATTACTTGGGGCCTGTTTAGTTTTACAGAAAGCAACTGAACTGAACTGATTGGAGCTGAACTGATTGGAGTTGAACTGATTGGAGCTGAATTGAATTGAATTAAATCGAATTTAATAAATATATAAATAATATTTAAAAAATAATAATATGAATATTAAATTATTATTATAACAATAAGTAATAATAATGAATAATTATTAATGAATAATAATAATTGTATTTTGGATATTTTAAAATGATAATTATAAATAAATAATAATAATAATTATAAATTAATAATAATAATGATAAATGATTATAATGATAATTAATAACAATTATTTTATGGTCTTTGTATTAATATATTAATACCCGATGATTATATAATAACAATAATATCTAAAAATTTAAATTATATTACTATTTTAATAATTATATTTAATTATATATTAATATTTAGTAATAAAATAATAATTGGGTCGGACCGTGCAAAATTACATCCTAAACCATTTTGACGTGATTTGATTGGATTATGGGCATAAAACGTGGGTTTATTTGTGCTTTTAACCTAAATCATGTTCCTCCCTAATGATAATAGAAATAATAATGAATAAAGTTATAATAAATAAAATAATATATAGATAATAATAAGAATACTTAATAATAGTGATATAAAAATAAATAATAATAATAATATTAATAATAATAAGAGTAATTAATAAAATAAATTATACCAACATAATAATATTTAACAAAATGGTTATAAAAGAATGGAGCTGAACTGAACTGAACTGAACTAAACTAAACTGAACTAAACTGAACTGAACTCAACTGAACTGAAATGATTAGAGCTGAACTGAACTGAAATTAAGCTGAAATGAACAGTCCCTTAGTAATATTCAGTTGTACTTGGTCGAATTATTATCTTCTCAATCACATACACTCACTTGTATAATCTTTGCGGTTCTTTATAGGAGAATCACACGCTTTTGAAATGTGAGCACAACTAGCTCTTGTACAAATTACAATTAGTAGTCATTAGTTAGGATGAACCATAAATTTGTAATTTAATTAAATTAAAAAAAAATTCCTATTGTGGACCTATTTGCTAATGCAAATGGGCCCGTGACTTGTTAGCGTGGCCCGCCGATCCATAATCATGGACCTAGCTACTTGGATCCTAGATATGTGTATCTTGGGGAGTGTCGCACACAAAGGGCATGTTCTTCTCGGCATAAAATAACTGAACTGAAATGAAATGAATAGTGATATGTGAGAGTAAAAGTATAGTCCAGAGCTTAATTGAATTGAAAAATAGGTTGGGGAGAACAGGCCTAAAGTACTACATATGAAGACTATAACCAGAAGTTCACAAATATCGTATAAGTGTTTAGTCCCTTTTTGTAGGGGGGTTTTTAACCTAGGTTTTGCGAGTTTTTTCAATCCCTACCAGAAGAATTTTACAATTGTATTTTGAAGAAGTTTCGAGAGTTGTTATAGTAATAGATCGAAATATCCTTCACTTTCACATCAAAATATGTTCTTGTTCAAGTTGTTAGCAAATCCATTCAAAAAAAAACTGACAACAAAATTAGTATATGAGATGAATTTATTTGTTTAATATTATTAGATTATGTTCGTTTATCAGTGAATATATATTTTCATATGATGTTCAATCGAAAGAAACTAATTGTTAATAAAATACATTTAATAAATAAATTATAAAAACTAAATGTCTAACCTAAGTAGAGATCGAATTCAATGAGAAAGACATATTGTCTCGTAAATGGAACATATGATTCAGTCAAATAACAAATTAATTTTACACTAAAATAAATAATTTAACTAATTAATTATACAGAAAATAAAGAAAAGGGTGGAAACTAGAAAGAGAAGGCGTTGAAAAAAACCCAACTTCCGTATTAGATGTAACCAATCACATAACTCATCATATAATATCTTATTTTATTCTTCCTATGTAATCTCCATTCTCCCTACTTTTACTCTCTCTATCTTTCATTCTCTGCAGAATCTCAAAAGTCATTTCTTAATCTTTCTCTCTCTTCTCTTCTTCTTCTTTGAAGTTCTTGCCCTAGCTAAGCTTCCATTCACCCACAAAAAAATTCAGCTCAATTTTCAATTCAATGGAAGATAAAAAGCTCAATTTAAAGCTAAAAATAATATTCAATCAAGAACATCAACAAGGAGAAAAACTTGTTGCTGTTAGTTCTCAACCAGTAGCTCCTGAACAAGAAGATAAAGATGAATTAGAAGAAGGCGAAATTCGACAAGATGGAGCTGAACAACAACAACAACAACAACAACAACAACAAGACGATGTCGCCGCGGCGGCATCGGAATCAAAGAAGAGAACATGTCCTCATTGTGGCAAAGATTTCAGCAATGGGAAAGCACTTGGAGGTCATTTAAGGGTTCACGCTAAGAAGAACAAAAGCAAGCCCGTCAAGAAGCCCGTCGGGTCAAGTTCAAGCCCGGAACAACAAGCTCCTGATTTTCCTTGCCCTAATTGTCCAATGACTTTTAAATCACGACCGTCTCTCTATGGTCATCAGAGGGCCCACCCTGAGCGTGGTTGGCGGGGTATGCAACCACCGAGTCGGAGTCACAACTCGGATACCCTCAATGAACCCAGCCCGGTTGAGCCCGAGCCCGAGACTAAGCCTGAACAATCCTCGTCTGCCGTGGAGGAGCTAAGACTCGTTAAGGGATGGAAGGCGACCAAGAAGCGAAGCCGGAATGTGGATTATTCGTTGGCTGATGCGGTTTTGATGGCTGATGCTGCGGAGTCACTATATTTTCTGCAGCATGAGTTAGGGCTTCCAATTCCTTCTACTAATGATGATCATCATCCAAACATCAAGTCCTTATCTCCAAAGCTGAAAGTTATCCAAACCCGGATCCGAACTGATTCTGGACCTGGGTTAACCCATGTCCGAAACGAGTCCGAAAACGGCGTTAGTGGTAGAGGGAGTACTAGTGGAAATGAGGAGGATGTTGTTAATGTTTGTGAAGGCCATCAGACTGATCAGAGGTGTCATTGCATTCAATCGGGTCAATCCAGTTCACAAGCGGGTCGAACAAGAACCATTCTTGGGTTTGACCTTAATGTTCCTGCAATGCAAGATGAAGACATTGATGGAGTTTTCTTTTCTTAAATAATAGGGTTTTGGTTTTTAGTTAGTCAATAAGTTTAGACCTGGTGAAATTCACAAGTTATATTATAGATTATGTGATTTGTAATTTCATTATGCTAATGTTATATACTCATACTTTTAAGATGAAACTAACGATATAAAAAAGAAAAAATTAGTCATAACCATTAAATAAGTACCACTTTTTCAAAATGATTACTACTTAAACCTAGTCATTTGTTTCGTCTTCACTCCCTTTAGTTAAACTCCACGAAAATTCTAAAAAAATCTATTTAGTTAATCTCATCTCTTCCTTAACTTCTTTAACTATTTGCCCTAGCTTCATCAATTGCATTACCCACAAACATCAGATCAATTGTTGCTCTTCATTCTTCAATGGAAAATCAAAAACACAAACCTCTAACGCTCAAATTGAATCTCAAAGCTCCAACCAAACGCAAACATCAACCACAACAAACACTTGTTTTTATTTGTAGTCAATCAGTATTAGCTCCTAAGCAAATAGATGATGAGGTACTCAAAGAAGGAGAAATCCGAAAAGACGAAGTTATTCAACATCAAGTTATACAACAACAAATTAATAATAATAATAATAATAATAATAATAATAAACATCGGCATAATGTCGTTCGGGATACTCTTGTTGATATTTGCTATCGGTCTGGGATTTCGGCACGAAAGGAGGTTGACATTGGATTGTTTGGGGGGAACGACGGCGCCCTCAGGCCAGCAGATGTGCTTCTTTATTCTTGGGATCGGGGTCGTGATGTGTGTGTCGACTTGACAGGGTCTTCTCCCTTAACCCAGTCTGGGTTGTCTGACTTTATTCCTGGACGTGTTGTTGCTGATGCGGCTCATCGGAAGCGGGTCAAGTATGAAGCTCGTTGTCGAGCAATTGGATATGGCTTCCTTCCCTTTTCCTTTTCTTCTCTTGGGGAATTGGATAAGGTGGGTATTGCGTTGCTGAGGCGGGTTCAGAACTTCTCGAGGACACAGGACATAGGGGCACGTGCTGCTGCCCATATTTTCACTAGGATAGGGTTTGCTATAGCTAGAGGAGTGGGTGCCCAGATTGTATCTCGGTTGCCCACTAATTTCTTGTAGGTTGTATGTTTTTTGTCCGTTTTATTTTATAATAATAATAATAACAATAAAAAATAATAACAATAATAATAATAATAATAATAATAATAACAACGACGACAATGACGCCGTTGACGCGGGGTCGAAGACGAAAACACTTGAAGGTCACTTGAGGCCTTGAATAAGAAGGATAACAGCAGTCCCGTCAAGAAGCCCGTCAAGAAGGCCATCGGGTCAAATTCAAGCCCGGAACAAGAAGCTAAAGATCAAGATAGGTTGGGGATGGAGGTGGAGTTTTCTTGCACTAATTTGAGGACCCACCCTCACCGTAATCGGCGGGGTATGCAACCACCGAGTCCGAGTCACAACTCGGATAACCCCAAAGAACCCGACCTGGTTGAGCCCAAGCCCGAGACAAATTCTGAGCCTGAACAATTGTCCTCAGCCGTGCAGCAGTTGAGAGTCGTGAAGGGGTGGAAGGTGTTGAGAATAGTTTAGAGTGTAAAAGAGTTGTGTTCTATTCATTGATGTGAAGGGGTTTAAATATACAAGCAAGAGAATAATAGATCTAAACTAAAAGATAAAGCTAGATATAAAAGATAATAATTAACCTAAAAGGTAATCTAAGCTAAAAGATAATAGATCTAAACTAAAAGATAAAGCTAGATATAAAAGATAATAATTAACCTAAAAGGTAATTAAAGGATAAGCTAAAAGATAAATAACAAATAATAAACTAAAGTCTATGTTTATCCGAAGGCGACCAGGAAGCAAGGCCGGAATGTGGATTATTCCTCGTCGTCGGTTTGGACATCTTCGAGCTTTAGCCACCCTATTGTGGAGGTTGAGATGGTTGAAGCTGCGGAGACGCTTTTGTTAATGGCTAATGGAAGAGTCAAAGAAACAACCTAATGATAATATACTATCTGCACCATGAATTAGGGCTTTGTATTCCTGTTACTTCTGGTTCACTCTTTCATACTACTGCTCATCATCATCCAAAGAAAGAGGAGTTGGTTTTTTTTTTTTTGAAAAGGAGAAAGAGTCGTTGTTGCTTAATGAGTGGAACTGTATTTGTGTATTATATATATGAAACATAATACTATATCATAATTTTATTCTTCTAGACTTATTTTGTTTTCCATTTGTTTGCTTTTTTCATTTGTTAACGTAAGTGTAATCTACATCATTCAATCCAATTACTTAGGGCCTGTTTAGATCAACTGAAAACAACTGAACTGAACTGATTGGAGCTGAACTAAAGAAGTATATAGCATGTTAGCAGCACAGGTGTTTGCATATATACACACTCTTACAGCGTTGCTTCCCTCACAGGAATTTTTCTTTATTTTCTGTCATGTTTTCTTTATGGGATCATGTGACTCCTCTGGACAGCTGTACACTATTTTGTCAGTTTCTGATATAGGGTTGTATATGACACTGGTATATATATTGTAAAGTGAGGAGGTGTAGGGCAAGAGAGTGAAATTCTGTAAAGAAGAAACAGCCACAAAGGTTGGAAATATATGAGAAAAGCTTGGCAAATCTGCCCACCAAAAACCTCTTCTAATTTTATTAAACAGAAATTTAGCAACATCTAAATTTCTTCATGGTATCAGATCTTCAAGGTAACTAAGGATCCTTGAAAATTTTTCCAAAAAATTCAATCTTTATTCTTTCTTGTGAGAAGCATTCAACATGGCAGGAAAGGATGGAAAGGATGCAAAGGAAGAGAAGGAGATAGCAGGCTATCATGATCCTTATTATCTGTCATCAGCAGACAACCACACCATGCAAGTTGGAGCTTTAATCTTCAATGGAGGTAATTACTTAAACTGGAGTAGAAGTGCTAAGATGGGATTAGCATCTAAAAACAAACTAGGTTTCATTAATAGAAAGATATAGGCCTAAAACAAAATCTGCTGATTATTTCAAATGGGATAGAAATGATAATATGGTCAGATGTTGGATTTTGATATCACTCAAGGAGACTATAGCAGGAAGTCTTATGAATGTGAAGTCTGCAAAGGAGTTATGGGAAGAAATTGGTGAAAGATATGCTCAAAGTAATGCACCACAAATTTATCAGTTGAAAAAAAAACTCAATGACTTAGAACATAATGATATGAGTGTGTGTGATTACTATTGTAAGCTGAGGGAGTACTGGGACCAGCTTAGTGATTTGGAGGTTGTCCCCAAATGTAATTGTGGTGCAATGCTGAAATGCACATGTGACATTGAGAAGAAAATTATGGAGATGCAAGAAAGAGGTAGATTGAATGATTTTTTGATGGGATTGAATGAAAAGTATGAAAACATGAAAGGAAACATACTAGGGATGGACCCTCTACCTAGTGTGAACCGTGCATATCATTTGGTACAACAGATTGATGCACATAAACAAATGACTGAAGGTGCTCATAACATGACTGAAATGAGTGCATTGAATGCAAACAAGCAGCCAGAAAATCTAGGAAGGCTTGAGAACTTCCAGAAGAAAGATTACAAGCAAAAAATCTTGGAGAAAGCAAGGTTGAGATGTGATCATTGTGGGATGAGAGGACATCTGAAGGAAGGATGTTACAAGATTATTGGGTACCCTAATAGATTTCAAGAGAGAGGGAAGCCAAGAGGAGGAATCAGATATGCAGCTAATGTGGGAAAGCAAGAGGAAGAAG
This sequence comes from Patellifolia procumbens, assembly GCA_947645195.1. NCBI lineage: Eukaryota > Viridiplantae > Streptophyta > Magnoliopsida > Caryophyllales > Amaranthaceae > Patellifolia > Patellifolia procumbens. Next base: position 1,097,919 of record CANSGD010000335.1, read on the forward strand.
CTTATCAGGACACACCATTTGATGAGAACACATCAGTTGGAACCTCAAAACAAGATGAAGGATACAATTCTGCTATTGTGCAGCAGGTGATGAAAGTGACGTCTGAGAAACAGCAAGGATCAGGAGGTCAATCAAGCAACTTTGCAGGTATTATCTCTGCCTGAAATGTTGCATCTCACAATGAGTTGTTTGACTCAGGGTCCTGGATTATAGACTCTGGAGCTTTAGACCATATGGCAGGAAACATAAATCTTCTCACTAAGATTTATGATTTAAAGCAACCCATAAGTGTAGGTCTTCCTGATGGAAGCACCAGGATAGTAAGAAAGATGGGAATGGTGAAGCTGTCACCTAAGATAACACTTGTGAATGTGTTATACTTGCCTGAATTTCAACACAATTTGTTATCGCTAAGCAAATTGATAGAGCAAAACAAATTCATGATTGTGTTTGATGCACATGGTTGTGTTTTCCAGGACCATATTGATAAGGGAGCTGTAGCTTATGGAAAGAAGTTGAATGGACTATACAAGCTTTGTCTTAGAGTGAAGAATATGTTGGAGACAAGAAGGCAGGAGGAAGAATGTTTGAAGAAAGAGGCTAATTGTAATTCCATAGTTGTTAATGGTAAAATTAGCTTAAAAACTATTCATGCTAGGCTAGGACATGGATCTTTATCCAAACTTAAACATCTCAATTTTTGTGATTGTAAGACTGTTAAAGGTTTTGACTGTGATACTTGTTGTGTGGCTAAACACCATAGGCTTCCTTTGCCTCCTAGTAATAATATAGCTAGCAAAATTTTTGAGCTGATTCATGTTGATTTATGGGGGCCTTACAAGGTTCTAAATATTTCTGTTGCTAGATACTTTCTCACCATAGTTGATGACTATAGTAGAGTGACATGGACTCATCTGTTGAAAACAAAGGATGAGGTGCAACATTTGATTGCTAGGTTTGTAGCTCTTGCTGAAAATCAATTTCAAAGTAAGATCAAGATAGTGAGAAGTGACAATGGGACAGAGATAGTGAGAAAAGAGTGCGAAATGATCTTCAATAAGCAAGGGATTATTCACCAAAGCAGTGTAGCAAGAGTCCCTCAGCAAAATGGTAGAGTAGAGAGAAAGCATAAGTTCCTCTTAGAAACTGCTAGGGCCATCATGAGTCATGCAGGGATACCTAAATTTCTATGGGGATAATGCATACTTGCTGCCACACATATCATTAACATGCTTCCTAGTGCTGTAATCAATTGGAAGACTCCTTTTGAAAGATTGATGAAGAGAGAGCCAAGCTATGATCACTTGAGGATTATCGGGTGTTTATGTTATGCTAGCAGCAGCAAGAAGAAGGGAGATAAGTTTGAAGACAGAGGAATAAGAAGTGTGCTCATAGGATATCCTTATGGGCAAAAGGGATATAAGCTATATGACTTGAAGACTAAAATAACTGTTGTGAGCAGAGATGTGATTTTTAAGGAAAACATATTTCCTTTTTTATTGAAATCAGAAGAAGAGGCTGAGTTGAAGGTATTAATGAATGATATACCATTAGTAGAGGGGATATGTTTACTCAAGATGCAGATTATGCTCAGGAGACAGCAGGAGAAATTAATGAAGAACAGATACATCAAGTTGAAGGAAATGAGAATATGGAGGTTGAAAGTTCTAGTGAAAACGAAGGGATGCATGATGAGAATGCACCTCTAGAAGCCACTAGAAGATCAGCTAGAGAAAGACACACACCAATGAAGTTCAGGGATCATAAGTACCAGATACCTGGGAAGTCTTCCATAAGTAATGTAACTTCAGACATGATGATGACTGGAGGTTTGACTTACCATAAGTATTATTCTGCAGACTATGTGATTAGTCTCAATAATGCTATGAGAGTGAAGGAACCAACATGCTATAAACAGGCATGTCAACAAGATGGTTGGAAAAAGGCAATGGAGGAAGAATTGAGTGCTTTAGAGAAGACTGCAACTTGGGAATGGACAAACTTACCTAAAGGAAAGAAGGCCATAGATAGTAAATGGGTTTACAAGGTTAAACTGAACAAAGATGGTGGTGTTGAAAGATTAAAGGCCATACTTGTTGCCCGAGGAGATAAGCAACTAAAGGGGAAAGACTATAAGCATACATTCTCTCCTGTAGCTAAGTTTGCTACTGTGAGAATGCTTATAGCTCTAGCTACTATGAGAGGATGGAAACTTCAGCAACTAGATATCAACAATGCATTTCTGCATGGATATCTAGAAGAAGATGTATACATGAAGGCCCCACAAGGGTGTAAAGATTTACCTGCAAAGCAGGTATGCAAGTTGAAAAAAAGTCTATATGGCCTAAAGCAAGCTTCACGACAATGGAATATTGAGCTCACAAAGTTCCTCAAGCACAGAGATTTTATACAATCCAAGAGAGACTATTCCTTGTTTTGCAAGGAGAAGAATGGCAAGATGTGTGCCATTCTAGTGTATGTTGATGATCTTTTAATCACTGGTGATGACATTGAGGCCATTGATGCTTTGAAACATGATTTAGACAAAGAATTCACAAGTAAGGACCTGGGAGAGATGAGGTTCTTCCTAGGGTTAGAAGTTAGTAGAACTTCAGAAGGATGTATGTTAAATCAAAGAAAATACATCACAGAAATAGTCAGAGATGCAGGATTGGAGTTTTGTAAGGAATGCAAATCACCTTTTCCTCAACATATAAAGCTTTCTACTGAAGAAGGTGAGATTATGGAAGATGAGGAGAAGTACAGAAGACTCATAGGCAGACTGTTGTACTTGAACCTCAGTAGGCCTGACATTTCCTACTCAGTACAACAATTAAGCCAGTTTATGAGCTGCCCTAGGATGCCTCATTGGCATGCAGCCCTTCATGTGGTAAGATATTTGAAGGGCACTGCAGATTTAGGGTTGTTCTATCCTTCTAATGGTGATCTTACTTTAACCAGTTTCTGTGATGCTGATTGGGGGGCCTCCTCTTTAAGTGCCAGGTCTTTAACAGGGTGGTGCATTTTCTTTGGGGACTGCCTTGTCTCTTGGAAAACTAAGAAACAAAAAATTGTTTCAAAGTCATCCACTGAATCAAAATACAGATGCATCTCCCAGAACACATTTGAACTTGTGTGGGCAGATGGAGTGTTAACTGATCTTTTATGTTCTATCCCTAAGCCTATCACACTCTATTGTGATAATAAGGCATCTCACTACCTTGCTCACAATTCGGTTTTTCATGAAAGAACCAAGCACTTAAAAGTTGATTGTCATTATGTCAGAGATTATCTAGAGGAAAGGTTTTATTTCCACAGCTTTCATCAGATCAGCCTCTCAAATCGCTGACATCATGACTAAGTCTTTATGTTCCAGGCAACATCATTTCCTTTCTCTCAAGTTGGGACTTGTTCCTGCTCTCCCAAGTCCAACTTGAAGGGGGGTAAAGAAGTATATAGCATGTTAGCAGCACAGGTGTCTGCATATATACACACTCTTACAGTGTTGCTTCCCTCACAGGAATTTTTCTTTATTTTCTGTCATGTTTTCTTTATGGGATCATGTGACTCCTCTGGATAGTTGTACACTATTTTGTCAGTTTGTGATATAGGGTTGTATAGGACACTGGTATATATATTGTAAAGTGAGGAGGTGTAGGGCAAGAGAGTGAAATTATGTAAAGAAGAAACAACCACAAAGGTTGGAAATATATGAGAAAAGCTTGGCAAATCTGCCCACCAAAAACCTCTTCTAATTTTATTAAACAGATTTTTAGCAACATCTAAATTTCTTCATGAACTAAACTGAACTGAATTGAATTAAATTGAATTAAATTGAATTTAATAAATATATAAATAATATTTAAACAATAATAATATAAATATTAAATAATAATTATAATGATAAGTAATAATAATGAATAATTATTAATGAATAATAATAATTGTATTTTGGATATTTTTAAATGATAATTATAAATAAATAATATTAATAATCATAAATTAATAATAATAATGATTAATGATTATAATGATAACTAATAACAATTATTTTATGGTCTTTGTATTAATATATTAATACCTGATGATGATTATATAATAATAATAATATCTAAGCATTTAAATTATATTACTATTTTAATAATTATATTTAATTATATATTAATATTTAGTAATAAAATAATGATTGGGTCGGACCGTGCAAAATTATATCATAAACCATTTTGACGTGATTTGATTGGATTATGGGCTTAAAACGCGGGTTTATTTGTGCTTTTAACCTAATCATAATGATAATAGTAATAATAATGAATAAAGATATAATAAACAAAATAATATACATATAATAATAAGAATACTTAATAATAGTGATATAAAAATAAATAAATCATAATAATATAATAATAATAAAAGCAACTAATAAAATAAATTAGACCAACATAATAATATTTAACAAAATGGTTATAAAATAATGGAGCTGAACTGAACTGAACTTAACTGATTGGAGCTGAACTGAACTGAACTGATTAGAACTGAACTGAACTGAAATTAAGCTGAAATGAACAGGCCCTTAGTAATATTCAGTTGCAAGAAACATGTTTAATTATTTTAACTAGTTGTAAATGTTTAATTTCTGTTTAAAAGTCTCATACCTCTTTTCGATGGGTGTGAACAGGTCCGATTTCGAGTAAATGAACCACAAGCCCCAGGAGTGTCCTAGGGGCGGGGCCTATAACGCTCAAATCAGTACTCATTTTAGATATAGAGAGTGTGGACGTGGAGAGAGAAAAGTAGGTGGACTCAATGTGATCGGTGTCCATGTATGAGAGTTAATGTGAATAAATCTTTTTATTATCTTAGCCTACTAAAGGCTTATAAAGTGAAAGAGCATGGGCCTTTTACCACTTGGGCTTTGGACCATCTAACCTTGCTTGCCAACTTGTATTGGACTTTTGTATACTCGGGGGGTATATTTTTACCCATATATTTATTATAATATTTGATTATTACCCCTCACATGAAACTTGTTTTAATTTCTGAATTGTATTTTTATTTTTATAACTCGTAACATAACTTTTTATTCAAAAAAGTTTTCAAATGTATATAAGTAATTGATGGGATTGTCTTAAACAATTAGTTGTAAGGGAAGATAGTTTTTTTTTTAAAATATGTTATAACGTCATTTTCCCGTTAATTTTCATACCCAGAGTTATTGGGTATAATTTATCTTAATTAGGAGATAATATCAGAATATATGTGATAGAATCTCAAAGAATTAGGATATAAAATATCATTATATGGGATAAAATTTAGATATTTAGGGATATCTAAAAATTGTATCTTTTTCTCTAAGTCAAGTTTCCTCTATATGAAAGATTATCGCTAAAGTTTCAATAGGTTTTTAGATGGAACAAGTCACATATGACTCCATCACCTCCCTACTACCAAACATTTAACATTGTAGGTACATAAGCCCTAACCTTGGAGAGAGAAGTCAAGAGATTTATGAGAGTTGTAATCCCATAAACAATCAATATAAGTACATTGTTCCATATTCCGTGCCTTTTTTATATATTTTGTAGGTTAAATTTGTATGGTTAACATGGTCCTTGTTCATTTTAAGTTTTAATCGCGTCTTCGAACCTAATAAATTGTTTCACTCGATTTTATAGTTTCGCACGACCATGGATTAAGTATTGTCTAAGCAAAAATTAGAAATAACTCATAAGAGCTTAGATTGTTATTGTACAACTTACACCATTATCAATAAAAGAATTGACCTAACAAAATAAAAATAACTCATAAAATTTTAAATGTGTATGTGGGTCGTGTCTAGACCAGGTGTAGGTCGGCATATGTAGACCCGACCCATGCTCTGAACCGAACTTGTTGGGTCTAAGTAAAAGTTGGATCTAAGAACTTATAAATGGGTCAGGTCCAAGCGGGTTTGGGTCGGGTCAAATACCCATTGCCATCTATAGTTCAAGGTAAAGGCCTGTTCATTTCAGCTTAATTTCAGTTCAGTTCAGCTCCATTCTTTTATAAGCATTTTGTTAAATATTATTATGTTGGTCTAATTTATTTTACTAATTGCTCTTATTATTATTATTATTTATTTTTATATCATTATTATTAGGTGTTCTTATTATTATCTGTATATTATTTTGTTCATTATAACTTTATTCATTATTATTACTATTCTCATTAGGGAGGAACATAATTTAGGTTAAAAGCACAAATCAACCCGCGTTTTCAGCCCATAATCCAATCAAATCACGTCAAAATGGTTTATGATGTAATTTTGCACGGTTTGACCCAATCATTATTTTATTACTAAATATTAATATATAATTAAATATAATTATTAAAATAGTAATATAATTTAAATTCTTAGATATTATTGTTATTAAATAATCATCGTCGGGTATTAATATATTAATACAAAGACCATAAAATAATTTTTATTTATTATCATTATAATCATTAATCACTATTATTATTAATTTATGATTATTAATATTATTTATTTATAATTATCATTTAAAAATATCCAAAATACAATTATTATTATTCATTAATAATTATTCATTATTATTACTTATCATTATAATTATTATTTAATATTCATATTATTATTGTTTAAATATTATTTATATATTTATTAAATTCAATTTAATTCAATTCAATTTAATTCAATTCAGTTCAGTTCTGTTCAGTTCAGTTCAGCTCCAATCAGTTCAGTTCAGTTCAGTTCTAATCAGTTCTGTTCAGCTCAGTTCAGTTATTTTCAGTAAATCTAAACAGGCCCTGAGTCACTTTGTAAAAATTTCATAAGATCAATGGCTATATTTTATTTGAAAAGGGCATTTCTATTTGATTTGAAATTACTAAAGTGAAATGAATGTATTAAATGGAACTTACCTGAGCTAAACTAGAATTGAATTACATTGTAATGAATGATAAATAATAGATAAATAATAATTAATCATAATAATAATAATATATTAAGCAATAAAAAAATTAACCACTATAATAATAAGTAATAATAATATCTAATAATTATAATTAATGAATAATGATAATAATATTTTTTATTATTGGTTAATAATTATATATAATTATCAGTAGTAATGATAATATAGTAATAGCAAATTAATATAATATAATATTCTAACAATTAATTATAATAATCTTAATCTTAATTAATAATAATAGGTAATTATTGATAATATTAATCAAATATACATACTTAATGGTATCATATAATAAAAAATTAATAATTTAATAATTGTAATAATAATGAGTAAATATGTAATTAGGAGAATAATATTTAGAAAATAATAATTACTAAAATAAATTAGATTGATAATAATAATAATAATATGGTCAAATAATAAAGGAAAAATTGATAAGAATAATCCGACCTTTGGCCGGTCTTCCATCAGTGGTACCACCTTCATTTAATCCAGGTATAATCTCACCTTTGACATCAATATTCTCTGAATGGTTCCTAAAACCTACAACCTGTTCAATAGGTATAAAAAAAACCCAGCCAGTTACTTTCCCCCCAAAAGGAGTTTGTCCTTTCAACTTCACCCCAACCACTGAACACCCTCTTCTCCCCAAAAAACGCGAAACCTCCATTGTTGCCAAGGTTTTCTTCACTAAAAACCGCGCAACCTCCATTGTTGGCAAGCTCCATTGTTGAAGTTCGTGGAATTCTAAGTACCCAGAAAAACCGATAGCAGCCACATCTCAGTGAGGTAAGTAAAATTTCAAAATTCTCTGTTTAAAATTCCCAATTTATGTTAAATTTTGCATCTTTTAATATTGGGTTGCCCTAGGATTTGTTGAAAAGTGTTTGAATATGCCCTAATTGCATGTATGTTTTCTGTTGATTTTGTTTCCATTAAAATAGGTTCTAGGTATCAATTTTTTGCATGCTCTTCCTGTTCTGCTATGGAATCAACACTTGGTACACTTAGATTTTGGCATGGGGGTTTGTTTAAGAAAACTAGTAAAGGGACTGTGTATTTAGGAGGAGAAGGTAGAACCTTTCCTATAGATTCAGATGAGTTATGCTGGTTTTGGTTAGAGGAGTTAGCAAAGGAATGTGGGGGTTATAAGAAGATTGATGTTGTGTATTATTTGATACCTGGTACAACTCTTGATGATGGGTTGAGGCACACTTTTAGTGACAATGAGGTTAGAGATCTAATTGCTCTTGTTTTGAAGCATAGATGTATTGATATGTATGTGTTACATGGTGTAGATGAACCTGAAACTTTGGCTAACATTCCACTACCATTAGAAGGTCCATCAATTGAGAGTGAAAACCCAACCAAAGAAGATGAAACCCCACCTTCACAAACTGAAAACCCACTTTCCCAAACTGAAAACCCACTTTCCCAAACTGAAAACCCAACTTCACAAACTGAAAACCCACCATCAATTGAGAGTGAAAACCCATCTTCACAAATTGAAAACCCAATTTCACAACCTGAGATTCATCTAGAAGAAACTGATACCCTTCTTAAGTCAAGTCAAACACCAAAAAAGTCAAGGCCCAAGTTAGCTGTGAGGAAGGGTCCACCTAGAAGGAGTCCACGTGGAGTTAGTGTTGAAGTATTAACTGATGCATCAGTTTGGCAGAGAGAGTATAGCTTATCAAAAGATTCTTCCACATCATCACCTCTTAAAGCACAAATACCTCCCCTAGTTGAAACCTTTATCTCAACCCCCCCACATCAACCTATACCCACCCCATCCCAACCAACACAACAATCAGAAAACCCAAAAAACCCAAAAAACCTGTGCAACAAACTGAAACAACAGACAACCCTAAATCTGCCCCTTCTCAGTCAACACCAAAATCCACTTTCATAACAAGCAAAGTCCCAGATGACTATGAGTGGTTAGATCCTAGGAGTGATGAAAATCTCAATTGGGATGAATTCTTTGTTGAACAAGGGCTTTCAGATTTAGAGGAAGAGGGTGAAGATGGTGAAGATGAGTATGAACCATCAGAGGGTGAGGGTAGTGATGCAGATTTAAATGAAAAAGAAATAGAGAAGGATACAGAGGTTGGATTGGATGAAGAAGGAGAAGGTGACTTTGAATTTGAAACTGTAGATGATGAAAACAGTGATGAGGAATACACTGAGGCTTTGAACAAAGTTAGGGGAACTAATTCTAAGTTAGAGCAGATTGCTAAACAGTTACAGGAAGAGGCTGCAGAGGGGAGGTTAGGTTATATTAGTGAGGCAGTAAGGGGAGGTGAAGACAGGGAGGTTGGTAGTGATGCTGAAGGTACAGATGATGACATCCATACACCACCAGGAAGTGGTGATGAAAGAACTGAGGATGAGAGGAGAACTGCTAGGGGTATGTTGGTTAGTGAAGATGCTGATTTTTCCAAATTCAGTTGGAAAGTAGGGCAAAGATTTCCTAATAGGGGTGCATTTAGGAAAGCTGTTTCAAAGTATGGTATACTTCAAGGGAGAAATTTAAGGTATATCTCAAGTAACAAAAATAGGCTAGAAAGACTTGGAGTGGTTTGTGTAGAGGGGTGTCCATTTAAGCTATATGCTTCTTGGGATACTAGGAGAGCTACATACTTGGTAAAAATGGTTAAGAATGAGCATAGTTGTAATAGGACAATGGAGAGAAATCACCAACTTAAGTCAAGTTGGTTGGCACAACAGTTTATAGAGGTGTTCAAGAGTAGACCACATTGGCCTGCTAAGGAGATTGTTGAAACTGTGAGGAGGGCATATAGGATTGTGAGTAAAAGAGATGTTGCATACAAGGTGAAGTACCTTGCACATAAGCTACTTCATAGCTCTATGCAAGAGCATTATCTGAAGATTGGGAGGTATTTAGAAGCTGTGAAAGCTTCTAGTCCAGGAACTCATTTGGAGTTGTACACTGATCCAAGTTTGGAGAAACAACCTCCTGTTTTTCAGAGGTTATATGTGTGTTTTGAGGGTCTGCAAAAGGGATGGAAGGAAGGATGTAGGAAGATATTCTGTGTTGATGCATGTTTTTTGAAGACTTTTCTTGGGGGCCAACTGATGTCAGCTGTTGGAAGGGATGGAAATGATCAAATGTATCCAATAGCTTGGGCTATTGTAGAAGGTGAAAACAACCTTAGCTGGGAGTGGTTCTTCAGACAGCTGCAAAGAAGTTTGGCACTTGGAGATGGTGATGGCTTATCAATTGTCAGTGATGAGCATCAGGTATGCCCTAATCTCTGTTTTTTACTTACTGTCATAGTAGATCAGTAGATTAGTATGTTATGATTTATGTTTATGTTTTCTTGGCATGTTTATTAGTCTAGCATCAACATGTAATCAATAATGAATGATGGATTTGATTTATGTTTTCTGTTTTTTTTGGCATGTTTAATTATCAGTCCATCATAAATGGTGTTGCATTAGTGTTCCCCAAAGCTGAACATAGGCATTGTGCTAGGCATATTTTTGCTCTGTGGCATAAGAGTTATAGGGGGGATGAGATGAAATTGTTGTTTTAGAGTATAGTGAAGGCATACAATGAGGCAGATTTTAATGATGCATTAGATAATCTAGCCAAAGTGAGTGATGAAGCTGCACAGAGTTTCAAAGCATACAATCCAAGAGTGTTTTGTAGGGCATTTATGAGCACTAGCACTAAAGCTGACATAGTTACTAGCAATCTAGCAGAAACTTTCAATGGTTGGATCATAAATGCTAGGACAAAACATGTCATCTATATGCTAGAGGATATTAGGGCATCTTTGATGCAAAGATTGGTTAAAAAAAAGCAAGAAATGGAGAAGTCTGCTTCCCTCATTTGCCCTAGGATCAAAACAAAGCTTGAAAAGGAAAAAATCAAGGCTGCTTTTTGTGATGTGCTACAATCTACTGACACATTATTCCAAGTGAACCACCAACTGGACAGTTTAACAGTTGATTTAGAGGCTAGAACATGCACATGTAGGAGATGGGATATGTGTGGTTACCCTTGCTGTCATGCTGTTGCTGCTATTTTTTTCTGTCACAAAGAAGCAGAGGATTTTGTCCATGAATGCTATAAAAGAGATGTGTATTTGAAGGCCTATGCAGGGTCCATTCCACCATGTGAGGGTGAGAGACATTGGCCAAGGGTTTCACTTCCACTAGACCCTCCCCCTATAAAAATTGGACCTGGTAGGCCTAGGAAAAACAGAATAAAGGACCCATTTGAAGATCCTAAATACTCTGGGAAGATGAGTAGGCATGGTATTGAGATGACATGTACCATATGTAAAACTAAGGGACATAATAAAAGGAGGTGTCCAAATAGAGATTTTGCTGTCAGTGAGCTAGGGTGCAAGTCAGAGCAAGAGACCAAGGGGAAGGCCTAGGGCTGATTCTCAACAACAACAAACAACCACTGAACAAGCACAAGCCAGCCACTTCACAGCATCTGCACAACCCACCACACTTGGAAGGGGTGGCAGAATGATCAGAGGAGGTAGAGGATCAAGGGGTGGCAGAGGTAGAGGAGGTGGTGGTAGGGGTGCTGCTGCTGGTGGTAGGGGTGTTGCTGCTGGTGGTAGGGGTGCTGCTGCTGGTGGTAGGGGTCCTGCTGGTGGTGGTGCTGAAGGTGTTGCCAGTGCTGCTGCTGCAACGGGTCGAGGCCGAGGTCGAAGTCGAGGCCGAGGTCGAAGTCGAGGTCGAGGAAGAGGAAGAGGAAGGAACAATGTAAGTTTTTTTACTTGTTATGGTTTGGTTTCAATATTTTAACGAACATTGATTTACGATTGTTTTCCTTCTTAACAGATTCCAACTGGATTTGGTGTCTTGATAATGAATGATGGATCAACCATCACCAATGTATGTTATTACTAAATTTTTTTGCCTCCTAATTATCATTATGTTAAACTTCAATATACTAACTTATCCATTATATTGGCTTAACAGGAACCTGGTTCACGTGGTCCGCGAATTATTTCAAGTCAAGCATCAACATCGACTACTTCCGTGGCAAATCAGAATTTCTCTATGTAACAACGAATTTTAGAGTAGTACTTTGTGTAGGATCTCATCAAACAATTTGGTCGTTTTTTATAAGATTATGGTTTGTGTTATATTGTTGAACATTGGATCAATGTTTTGTAATAGATTATGGTTCTTATGCGTGTTGAACAACTTGGTGCCTTTTGTAAACCGTTAATGGTGTTCGTTTTGTATTATGTGTAGGAAATTGTCAACTTCAAACATTTGTGCGTTGCATTTCCCAATTGTTGTTAACATTATTCCTTAATAGCAATTTTATTTAGATCATCGAACCCGAACACGTTCATACATTAGTACTTTCAAATAATATAATTCATGAAAAACCGTATAGTACATTCCAAACTATAAAATAGCACCTACATCAATTCACTTCAACATGTAGATAATAATACCAAACAAAATCCAAGACATAACCATAGCCATTTGAAAAGCTTTCTCCCTATTATTATCTAACATCGGTCGAACACGTAATAGACGAATGTTGGATGATAATCTTTTGTTTTCCACTTCAAGCTCATGTTTTTCCTTCTTCATTTTGATTAGTTTATCTTCCAAAAACTTCTTCTCAACTTCAAGCTCAATAATGGTTGTGTCTCTGTTCAAGATTTTGAATTGCAAATCCCTTATCTCACTGGAAATCTCCTCCTCCTCAACCATATCACGAACCCACTTGAAAAAATGGCAATCTTTCTCCCCCTAAATAACAGAGAAAAAAATCAGGAAATTAAAGCAGGAAATGGAAGTTTAACAATAATCATGAAATTAATTTCTCAATATGTAACACTACTTACATTCCATTCCGAGCATCGATAAAATTTCCTCTCAAAATTTGGACCTTGCTTCTTACAAGTAAGTACAATAGCACTTGCTCCATGATTACACAATACTGTTTTTTTGCGTGAAGATTGAGAGGATGAACCACTCATTGATCCTCCTGCCATGGATACAAGAAAAGAGGAAGAAGAGATTTGAAGAAAAAAAAAATGGAAAAAGCGTGAGAAGCAGAGTGTGAGGAAGAGGAAGAGAGAGGATGAAGGAGGAAGAGGGTGAAAGAGATGAGTGAGTGGCAGTTAATAAGGAGGGAGAAGATTAAAAAAATTAAAGCTAAAATAAAAAAAACACCTAACGGCTACAAAGTAACCTGTTGCAACAGGTTACCAACCGGTAACGTACCATTCAAAGAATATTGATGTCAAAGGTGGGATTATACCTGGATTAAATGAAGGTGGTACCACTGATGGAAGACCGGCCAAAGGTCGGATTATTCTTATCAATTTTTCCAATAATAAATGGAGTTGAACTGGAGTGAATTAAATTGGTCAGATAATGAATGGAGTTGAACTGGAGTGAATTAAATTGAATGAAATTGAAACTGAAATGAATAGAGCTGAGCTAAACATAACTGGAAATAAGATCCACCTATGATATTTTTTCTAGGATTACATATAATCTTATATTTTACCTATTTATTTTATCGGTAAAAAGTATTACATTAATAATTGAAGTCTACTTAAGTCAGCAAATAACTTATTTTCCTTATATAAAAATGCTACTATTATGATAGTTAATAATTTAATATTTCATCTGTTAATCATATGACCAAAATTATTAGATAGAAATATATTAAAGTCAACTCGAGTTAAAAAGATACCAAAAATCATACAATCTAATTTGTGTTAAATCCAGTTTAGGCAAAATAAATGTACTAACATGTTCGAGTTTAATTTACGATTCATATTGAGTTCAATTGAGTTTCATCACTTTTCAGTAATTCAGGTTATTTGAGAAAACAACATTAAAATATAAGATGTCTATCGGCATTGCTTAGATTAGAAACTAGTTTTCATATATACTTCTTCACAGCTAAATGTTTACATCTTTAGTTTCCATTCAAAGAATTTATTTTTGTTTTTATTATTGAACACCAAAATCTTACACATCCTAACCTTTGCTCGAGAGGCAAACTTACTTGTTACTGAACAAAGGTGCAGAGTGATGACTAACATGCTCTAAAGCCCACAATCCATCCAAAATATCTCATTTACAAGCTAGTAGTCTCTATTGGATCAAGGCTATATTAGCACAAGTCTCCCTCCATACATAGTTTACCACTAAAAAATCCAGTTATAACAAAATAGAATATGTATGCGAATAACATGTATGGTTTCAGAAGTACTCATTTTTCCTCTTCCCCGTGCAAGAAAAACGCAATCCCACTCATCGGTTGGTCTCCTCCTCCCCAGCATAGAACATCTTTGGAAGCCATTGCATACGAATTTGCCAATTATCCACTTAGTGCACAAGTTGTTGCCCTTATAAACGAATTAAGGATATCACTTTTGAAGGAGACAACTTGGTTCTTATCAATGTTTTAAAGGCATCTACGCAACTCTAAATTAAATGTTTATGCAGTTGCTTGGTTACTTCTCCTCCAAGTTCACATCTTTAGAAGGTAATCGAGTTGTTGACTGCTGATCTCCAAGTAAGAACATCAAATATATACCTCAAATTGCTCAATGTGATTGTGCAAGTGGAGCTTGATCTTTTCAAAATAAGGCCCTGTGATGAAAGTGGGAGGTCTCGTAGGTGATTGTGCGGGGATGGGGATGAATCATCCCCGCCATTGGTGATGGGGCAAGCATGGATTTAATAATGTATTCGCCCTATCCCCCCGCGCCACAGTACACCCAATCCCCACCCACCCTACTTTTTCCTCCTTCTCCTAAGTTCAACTAGTTTTTTATAAATGACTATATTAATTAATTAATTTTATTTTGAGAATGTATTGGGTCAGACGCGTCCGACCATAACATTTGGTCGGACGACTTTCAGTTGGTTTCATTTTTGTTTCAGTTGGTTTCAATTTTTGTTCAGCTGGTTTCAATTTTTGTTCAGTTAGTTTCAAAAAAAATTCAGTTCATCTTTGGTCTTTTAGTTGGATGTCTTTTAAGTTCAGTTAGTTATCTTATTGTTTCATTTACGTGTTTTAGTCTAAATGAAAACAAGTTAGAAGCAAATGAAAAAAAAGGGGAGTAAATGAAAGCAAGTTAGAAGCAAATGAAAAAAAGGGGAGTAAATGAAAGTAAGTTAGAAGCAAATGAAAAAAAAAGGGGAGTAAATGAAAGCAAGTTAGAAGCAAATGAAAAAGAAAGGGGAGTAAATGAAAGTAACTAAGAAGCAAATGAAAAAAAAAGGGGAGTAAATGAAAAAGAAAGGGGAGTAAATGAAAGTAACTAAGAAGCAAATGAAAAAAAAAAGGGAGTAAATGAAAGCAAGTTAGAAGCAAATGAAAAAAAAAAGGGAGTAACTACATACCTTCATCCTTTTAACTAAAAGGTTTTTTGTTATTTCAGTTACTTATATTTTTCTTTCAGTTGGTTTTATTGTTCTTTCATTTAACAACTAACTAAAAATAAAAAAATAAAAAACACTAACCTCTTCTTTCTTCCCACTTTCTCCTTCTTCTTCATCAATGGCATCAATGGTAGAAGTTGAACCATCAATGGTGGAAGTAGAAGTTGAGCATAATTAATGGCTTTCCAAACATCAGCATCTCAATGATAGAGCAGAAGCAGCGCGGCGGCGGCGGAGGAAGAAGATGAAGAAGAAGGAGCAGCGCGCGGCGGCGGCGGAGGAAGAAGATGAAGAAGAAGGAGCAGCGGCGCCGTTCTCGCGGCTTCGTCCGACGAAAACTATTGGGTCAGACGGTTTGACCCAATAGTTTCACTTTTATTTTAACATATTCTAAAAAATTAACATATTTTTACAAAATTGGGATGGAGGTTGGAGCGAGTGTGGCAAATGTTGGGTGGGTATGACGGTGTGTAACGCGAGCGGGAACCCATGCAAGTGATGTGCGTGGATAGTTTTTAGTTTTTACTCGTTGGGATGGGGATAAAATTTTCCCCTGTCATGGGTGATGGGGAGGGGATGGGCATGAGATTATTAGGAGGGTATGAGTGTGGAGGGACCATCCTCCGCAACCACCCCACTCCATTGACATCCTTAATTTTGACTAATTTTATTTGTTCGGTCTCAATTGGGACGAGGATGGAAAATTATCATCTTCCTAGAAAGTGAGATATGAGTCATACTGATTGTAGAAGGAAATAGGATCGTCTTAAGATTTTGGGGCCTTGAATTTATTTTAAAAAATTAAAGATGGAAGGTGAGACAAATATGAAAAGTTACAAATTTAAGGATAAGTCATTGGAAATTTTTATTAAGGGTATGTGGGAAAACATGGGTGATTTTATCAAACATGTATTTAAGTTCTCAAAATAATGTTCCACAATGCTCCTTAAAATTTAGGGGCCCTGTCTTACTGGGTTCCTTGCATACCGTCAATTAACCCCGGAAGGAAATCATGTAGACTTGTAGAGCTTGTTCATTTGTGTTTTGGTTTTAGGTTGACTCTTTTGTAAGGCCTTTCTTTTGTACTATATTATTTTGGAAAATTTGTACAAAAAATACCTAATATAATGCACGTTATTGATTTAACCATCTTTTCTAATTTATTTAATTTAACTACCTTATATATGTAGTACCACTAGGTTTCACTACCAATAATGGTTTTTTGGTCTGAATACCGTCAAATGTAGTCAGAAAACCACTCGTTTTTGCCGGAAAACCGCCCATAGTTATATTACATATATAAGGTAGTTATAATTTTAAAAAAGTATAAAAGGTGGTTAAATCAATAATATCCATTATATTATGCGGTTTTTGTCAAAAAAAATCCTTCATTTTACTTGCCAAAGAAAATTATGATCAAAACTTACTTTTGCTATTATAAACAATTTATATTTATATTCGCTAAAGTATTGTTTAACTTGAAACGTGGTCTTAATTGAAACTTTGGTAAAATACAATTTTATTCTTTGAAATAAACATTGCATCTATGATAGGTTTGACTAATCGATTTGTTGACTAACGATCTTGTACTTGGTCGAATTTTTATCTTCTCAATCAAATACACTCACTTGTATATTCTTTGCGGTTCTTTAAAGGAGAATCACACGCTTTTGAAATGTGAGCACAACTAGCTCTTGTACAAATTACAATTAGTAGTCATTAGTTAGGATGAACCATAAATTTGTAATTTAATTAAATTAAAAACAAAATTCCTATTCTGGACCTATTTGCTAACGCAAATGGGCCCATGACTTGTTAGCGTGGCCCGCCGATCCATAATCATGGACCTAGCTACTTGGATCCTAGATATGTGTATCTTGGGGAGTGTCGCACACAAAGGGCATGTTCTTCTCGGCATAAAATAACTGAACTGAAATGAAATGAATAGTGATATGTGAGAGTAAAAGTATAGTCCAGAGCTTAATTGAATTGAAAAATAGGTTGGGGAGAACAGGCCTAAAGTACTACCTATGAAGACTATAACCAGAAGTTCACAAATATCGTATAAGTGTTTAGTCCCTTTTTGTAGGGGGGGTTTTAACCTAGGTTTTGCGAGTTTTTTCAATCTCTACCAGCTTAATTTTTCAATTGTTTTTTGAAAAAGTTTCGAGAGGTGTTATTGTAATAGATCGAAACATCCTTCACTTTCAAATCAAAATATGTTCTTGTTCAAGTTGTTAGCAAATCCATTCAAAAAAACTGACAACAAAATTAGTATATGAGATGAATTTATTTGTTTAATATTATTTTCGTATGATGTTCAATCGAAAGAAATTATTTGTTGACAAAATACTTTAAATAAATAAATTATAAAAACTAAATATCTAACAACCTAAGTAGAGATCGAACTCAATGAGAAAGACATATTGTCATGTCACCCCTCAAAAAAAAAAAAGACATATTGTCTCGTAAATGGAACATATGAGTCAGTCAAATAACAAATTAAATTTACACTAAAATAAATAATTTAACTAATTCATTATATAGAAAATAAAGAAAAGGGTGGAAACTAGAAAGAGAAGGCGTTGAAAAAACCCCAACTTCCATATTAGATGTAACCAATCACATAACTCATCATATAATATCTTATTTTATTCTTCCTATGTAATCTCCATTCTCCCTACTTTTACTCTCTCTATCTTTCATTCTCTGCAGAATCTCAAAAGTCATTTCTTAATCTTTCTCTCTCTTCTCTTCTTCTTCTTTGAAGTTCTTGCCCTAGCTAAGCTTCCATTCACCCACAAAAAAATTCAGCTCAATTTTCAATTCAATGGAAGATAAAAAGCTCAATTTAAAGCTAAAAATAATATTCAATCAAGAACATCAACAAGGAGAAAAACTTGTTGCTGTTAGTTCTCAACCAGTAGCTCCTGAACAAGAAGATAAAGATGAATTAGAAGAAGGCGAAATTCGACAAGATGGAGCTGAACAACAACAACAACAACAACAACAACAAGAAGACGATGTCGCCGCGGCGGCATCGGAATCAAAGAAGAGAACATGTCCTCATTGTGGCAAAGAATTCAGCAATGGGAAAGCACTTGGAGGTCATTTAAGGGTTCATGCTGAGAATAATAATTCAAAGCCCGTCAAGAAGCCCGTTGGGTCAAGCTCAAGCCCGGAAGAAGCGGCTGAACCTCAGGTTTGTGATATTTGTTTTAAGATTTTTAAATCTAAAAAGTCTCTCTTTGGTCATATGAGGTCCCACCCTGACCGTCTCTGGCGGGGTATGCGACCACCGAGTCACAACCCGGGTATTATCATCAACGGGCCTGATGAGCCCGGCCCGAGTAAGCCCGAACCCGAACCCTTGTTGTCAGCTGTGAATAAGTTGGGGGTTGTGAAGGGTTGGAAGGTAACCGGGAAGCGAGGCCGGTATGCGGATTCATCGGCGTCGGCTTCGACATCTTCGAGCTTCGGCCACCGTGGCGAGGTGGCTGAAGCTGGTGAGCTGGTTATGCATTTAGCTAATGGTGATAGTGGAGGAGATGATGAGGTAGTAGTAAAAAGAAAGAAGTATTATGATGAAGATGAATTGTATTTTTTGGGAATGTTGGATGAATCTGCTTCTAATTCACCTTCTCCTCCTCTTCCTAATTCAATCACTACTACTCATGATCTTCCAAACAAGTCCTTAGCTCCAAAGATGAAGATTAAAGGAAAGGGAAAAGCTGTTTCGATTTCGACTAATGATGATAATAAGAAGAGGAGGAGTATTATTCGGGTTGATTACAGGTCGAATCGAGCCGATAATGATGATGATGGGGATGAGAAGAAGAATGTGGTTAATAAGTTTAAGTGTAGTAATTGTGATAGAGCATTTCCTACACATCAAGCCCTAGGTGGTCATAGGTCAAGTCACAACAATAAAGCAACAAATTTTAAAACCCTAACTCAGATCCGAGATGAATATGGATCCGGGTTAACCCATATAGGAAGCGGAGCCGAAAACGGCCTAAGTGGAAGTGGTAGTGGGAGTGGAAGTGGTGAGGAGGTTGTTGATGATGGTATACTATCTCACAAGTGCAAGATTTGTGATCAAGGGTTTATCTCAATAGAAGCTTTAGGAAGTCATCGGAGTTGTCATTACATTCCGTCGACGGAATCGTCGCCCGGTGAATCGAGTTCGAAAACGGGTTGGCAAGGTGGTACTATTCTTGGGCTTGACCTTAATGTTGCTGCAAAGCTAGAGGAAGATGAAGATGGTAATGGTGTTGTTGACTCCACTTTCACATGATTTAGGTTTTTTTTTGTTTTGTTTTGTTGATTTAGGGATTTTGGTAATTAATTAATTAGTACTTAGTTCTATAATTTCAGTTACAATGTTACCCTTTAGAAGGGGAAAAACTAAGTGGTTATTCAAACAATGTGAACTGAAATGACGGAAGATCGTGATAATATCAATTAATCAAGTTGCAATTGTGTTTATTAGGTTGTTAACTTGTTATATTTTGCTTATGTTATACCAACCAAAAGTTTTTTCAATTGAAATTCTAGTAATTTTTCTTTCAGCTTGAAAGCTCGTGACGTTATTATTAGATGCTCACCAACGTGTGTGTAGGATTTATACTTAAGTTACTCTAGGTATAAGGTAATAAAGTATGATGCAAACATTAACCAAAAGCTTGTTTTTATTTTATATAGGTTAAGTGATTTTTCGAAATGTAAATTCGATATAGGTTTGTATTTTATACATGGTATATGAAGGTAAGAATAAGGTGGAGTACTTATATAGCTCGTCTAATGGTAAGATGAGATACAATTTTAAGGCCGTATTCCATTTTCACTGCCTGCATATTTTATTTCCCTCCATTTCTCATCTTATAAATTTACATTAGGAAGAATAGTCATAACAAGACCAATAATGCGAATATAGGCCAATAAAGTCTACATTTTGGGATGATCAAGTAATTGATATCCCCTCACTTTCATAAGTATCTTTTCAGAAAATGATAAAAATTGTGAGTTTGAAGATAAATGAGCTCAAAATAATGAGATAAGAATTAGGATGAATCGGGTATAGCTTGATTTTTTCTATTAAAAAAAAGGTATAACTTAATTTGTTTTAGTTAGTTAAGTTTTGACTACATTGAAGGGATTTTGTCATTTTTGCTAGAATTTCTTGTTTTTAAATGCTAATGTGAAAAGCTTTGTTAGTCTACTCCTTCCTTGAAAATAGATTATTATTTCAGCAACTGATATGGGAATTAGGAAAGTGGTAAGTGTAATTTAGGTCAGAAATCTCGACTTATTGTGTTTCCAATTAAGCATATCTCACATGATTTATGAGCTCTTGATAGCTTAATTTAACATCAAAAATATTTTTTGTTTCTCAACTACTTATTTTGAAAGTAAAATTTGACCAAAAATTCACAATTGTGGCAGGCCTCCTCACAATATTCTCGTCTATGGATTATTTTAGAAAAATCATATTTTAAGGTGTGTTTTCTCAAAATTATTCAAAGATATATAATAGCCATTTTTAGAAATAAATAATGGTGACTCAAGCTTTAGTTAGTAATATATAAGCGGAAAAAGAGAAAAGAAAATGCAAAATACTTATTATAGAAAACAAAAGGCAAATGTGGCCTGTTCATTTCAGCTTAATTTCAGTTCAGTTCAATTCAGTTCAGTTCAATTCAGTTCAGCTCCAATCAGTTCAGTTCAGTTCAATTCAGCTCCATTCTTTTATAACCATTTCGTTAAATATTATTATGTTGGTCTAATTTATTTTACTAATTGCTTTTATTATTTATTATTATTATTATTATTATTATTATTATTATATTATTATTTATTTATTTGTATATCATTATTATTAAGTATTATTATTATCTGTATGTTATTTTGTTTATTATAGCTTTATTCATTATTATTATTATCATTAGGGAGGAACATGGTTTAGGTTAAAGGCACAAATAAACCCACGTTTTCAGCCCATAATCCAATCAAATCACGTCAAAACAATTTATGATGTAATTTTGCACGGTCGGACCCAATCATTATTTTATTACTAAATATTAATATATAATTAAATCTAATTATTAAAATATTAATATTAATTTAATTCTTAGATATTATTGTTATTATATAATCATAATCAGGTATTAATATATTAATATAAAGACTATAAAATAATTATTATTAATTATCATTGTAATCATTAATCATTATTATTATTAATTTATGATTATTAATATTATTTATTTATAATTATCATTTAAAAATATCCAAAATATAATTATTATTATTCATTAATAATTATTCATTATTATTACCTATCATCATAATTATTATTTAATATTCATATTATTATTGTTTAAATATTATTTATATATTTATTAAATTCAATTCAATTCAGTTCAGTTCAGCGCCAATCAGTTCAGTTTAGTTCAGCTCCAATCAGTTCAGTTCAGTTGTTTTCAGTAAATCTAAACAGGCCCTAAGTTTTCAATAAGGATTACTATGGGAAGCTTGGCGATAATTGAAATTATTATTTTTTTTTGTCAATTTCTCCTTTCTAAACTGAAAGAAAGAAAGTTAAATACTTGCAAGTTGCAACAATTTTGGGAAGGACTTTTGATTTTGAATCATATTATAATTGACAATTGAGTTTTTTGTAAATTTGGAATAATTTAAAAAAGGATTGAATTGATTGACTGCTATATTAAGCTTAGAGTCTTATAAGATCTCATTATTCGCATTAATTTAACAGGAGATGATCTTATTGTATACTCGGATTATCTACCAAAGAAGACACAAGATTAAAGTTTTCCAATAGGTAAATTAACCTTATACTTGTGCATGCCTATATAGGCTAGTCCTACTTTTACGCAAACAATATGTCAATCTTTCTTTATGTTGAGATATTTGGTTTTTCTAAGAGAAATCACTTTTTGTTAAGTATATATGAGCTCAATTCGATCCAACTTATCGCTATGATCTGAGCTATACATTGTGGGTGTCTTATGCACATGATATGTGAAACCTTTTTTTTCTTACTATCATTTGCCACCGAGGGGCTTCAAATAAGCACAAAAAGTATATTGAAAGTGTATAAACTATTCAAATAAGCACAAAATAGGTGGATAATTCTCACATTCACTTAGCTGTTAAGCATGCTTCTGCGCTAACTTCAGGTTGTCAATCAAAAACCACAATCGTTTTATTCAACTGTACTAGTGAAATATATTGAGTATCTTTTTTTTAGGGATAATATATGCGTATCTTAATGGCTATGCATTCCATTTATTTCTGCCTTCTGGTTTTTCTCCTTATTTAGTGGAGTGTGAACTGTGAAGACAATAAAAGTTAATTTAGAAATTTGGAATAAATTCAAATCTTGGTTTGCATGAAGAAGATTTTGTTCATTAAACAATGGGATCGCTTTTCTTACAATTAGTATTCTGCTTCATAATTCTAGTATAATTAAATTTTATAAACTTTGACCACTAAAAATTTGTATTCTAATCATTATATAGGGAAAAAATAGTATTATGCATTCTAGTTAGATTCATGTCGATGTATTTGTAGTTTAGGAACAACAATTGCGTAAATTATGAAACAAAGAAAGTATTTTTTAAGTAAAGGAAAGAAAGATAATGCAAAAAATAAACAAGGGGAGGATATCTTTTCCATTGTGTAGTTAGATGCACTTGTTATGCCCTCGCAAAAAAGAGTAGAACTTATCATGCCTGAAAAAAAGTGGATTCGGTTGCTGGGCACTGAGTCTTGAGACTTCAATTTCACTGGAGTACAGTACACTCTACAATCCATACTTACAGGAGGACAATGTAAACCTCTTGTTGGGCTTGGTCACATTTGGTGAGATTGATTTTATCCAAAAGCACCTTAAAACTATTTCAACCTTTTTATTTATTTTGTCCTTTTCGTATAGGCCCAATTCAACATATTAGTATGAGTTTGGCCCAATAAATTTGTAAACACAAATTATAACATCATGATATAGATTTTAAGCACCAGAGGTTTTGCTCCTCTTTTCCATCAAACAAGGAACTAACATATTGTAATTACCCTATATAGTAATATAATCTTAAATTAACGTTTTCTTTGTTTACTCTTTTTCCGAAGCATATAGATATATGTATTAACTTACATAACTTAAAGACTACAAATAATGTCACAACTAAGTTGAAAATAGGTGATTGAACCAACATCTATTTTTGGATTGATAACTGAGCCACACACTCAATCAATCTGCTTAACATTGACCTAAACCTACTAGACCTCAACCAAAAATTAGTTGACTTTATCCGCCATGATTATTGTACATGGAATATAGATAATTAACTAATTTTATCCACCATGATAAGGGGCATTCCGCTCCTTATAACTGCTTAGAGGATACCTCGGTATGAGCCTCACTCCACATGGGAATTTTTGAGTAAAATCGACCAATTGGCTAGCTCATGACCTTCAGCCTAACCTTCCTAAATTGGAATTCAGACGGAACTGGAAAATAGACATCCCGTCAAAAGTCCAAATCTTTATATGGCGTGCACTGAATAACATAACTGGACTTTAAGCTACCCTCTACAAAAAGAATAGCATACCAATGAACAATGGTCCCCTCTATAATGATATAATTTTCAACCAAGCAAAGTTTTAGACCCCTAGGATCTACAACCGAGCACACCTTTATCAACATAAGTGGGTACTTCATAACCATCTCGATTCTTTCATAAAGATTTTTCCCTCAACGGAGATTCCACAACCCCCTCCTTCACCAACACCTTAGACATTACAACTCTCTCATCGAGTATCTTTTTTATTCGTTTTATTCAACTATAGTAGTGAAATATATCGAGTATCTTTTTTTTAGGGTTAATATATGCGTATCTTAATGGCTATGCATTCCATTTATTTCTGCCTTCTGGTTTTTCTCCTTATTTAGTGGAGTGTGAACTGTGAAGACAATAAAAGTTAATTTAGAAATTTGGAATAAATTCAAATCTTGGTTTGCATGAAGAAGATTTTGTTCATTAAACAATGGGATCGCTTTTCTTACAATTAGTATTCTGCTTCATAATTCTAGTATAATTAAATTTTATAAACTTTGACCACTAAAAATTTGTATTCTAATCATTATATAGGGAAAAAATAGTATTATGCATTCTAGTTAGATTCATGTCGATGTATTTGTAGTTTAGGAACAACAATTGCGTAAATTATGAAACAAAGAAAGTATTTTTTAAGTAAAGGAAAGAAAGATAATGCAAAAAATAAACAAGGGGAGGATATCTTTTCCATTGTGTAGTTAGATGCACTTGTTATGCCCTCGCAAAAAAGAGTAGAACTTATCATGCCTGAAAAAAAGTGGATTCGGTTGCTGGGCACTGAGTCTTGAGACTTCAATTTCACTGGAGTACAGTACACTCTACAATCCATACTTACAGGAGGACAATGTAAACCTCTTGTTGGGCTTGGTCACATTTGGTGAGATTGATTTTATCCAAAAGCACCTTAAAACTATTTCAACCTTTTTATTTATTTTGTCCTTTTCGTATAGGCCCAATTCAACATATTAGTATGAGTTTGGCCCAATAAATTTGTAAACACAAATTATAACATCATGATATAGATTTTAAGCACCAGAGGTTTTTGCTCCTCTTTTCCATCAAACAAGGAACTAACATATTGTAATTACCCTATATAGTAATATAATCTTAAATTAACGTTTTCTTTGTTTACTCTTTTTCCGAAGCATATAGATATATGTATTAACTTACATAACTTAAAGACTACAAATAATGTCACAACTAAGTTGAAAATAGGTGATTGAACCAACATCTATTTTTGGATTGATAACTGAGCCACACACTCAATCAATCTGCTTAACATTGACCTAAACCTACTAGACCTCAACCAAAAATTAGTTGACTTTATCCGCCATGATTATTGTACATGGAATATAGATAATTAACTAATTTTATCCACCATGATAAGGGGCATTCCGCTCCTTATAACTGCTTAGAGGATACCTCGGTATGAGCCTCACTCCACATGGGAATTTTTGAGTAAAATCGACCAATTGGCTAGCTCATGACCTTCAGCCTAACCTTCCTAAATTGGAATTCAGACGGAACTGGAAAATAGACATCCCGTCAAAAGTCCAAATCTTTATATGGCGTGCACTGAATAACATAACTGGACTTTAAGCTACCCTCTACAAAAAGAATAGCATACCAATGAACAATGGTCCCCTCTATAATGATATAATTTTCAACCAAGCAAAGTTTTAGACCCCTAGGATCTACAACCGAGCACACCTTTATCAACATAAGTGGGTACTTCATAACCATCTCGATTCTTTCATAAAGATTTTTCCCTCAACGGAGATTCCACAACCCCCTCCTTCACCAACACCTTAGACATTACAACTCTCTCATCGAGTATCTTTTTTATTCGTTTTATTCAACTATAGTAGTGAAATATATCGAGTATCTTTTTTTTAGGGTTAATATATGCGTATCTTAATGGCTATGCATTCCATTTATTTCTGCCTTCTGGTTTTTCTCCTTATTTAGTGGAGTGTGAACTGTGAAGACAATAAAAGTTAATTTAGAAATTTGGAATAAATTCAAATCTTGGTTTGCATGAAGAAGATTTTGTTCATTAAACAATGGGATCGCTTTTCTTACAATTAGTATTCTGCTTCATAATTCTAGTATAATTAAATTTTATAAACTTTGACCACTAAAAATTTGTATTCTAATCATTATATAGGGAAAAAATAGTATTATGCATTCTAGTTAGATTCATGTCGATGTATTTGTAGTTTAGGAACAACAATTGCGTAAATTATGAAACAAAGAAAGTATTTTTTAAGTAAAGGAAAGAAAGATAATGCAAAAAATAAACAAGGGGAGGATATCTTTTCCATTGTGTAGTTAGATGCACTTGTTATGCCCTCGCAAAAAGAGTAGAACTTATCATGCCTGAAAAAAGTGGATTCGGTTGCTGGGCACTGAGTCTTGAGACTTCAATTTCACTGGAGTACAGTACACTCTACAATCCATACTTACAGGAGGACAATGTAAACCTCTTGTTGGGCTTGGTCACATTTGGTGAGATTGATTTTATCCAAAAGCACCTTAAAACTATTTCAACCTTTTTATTTATTTTGTCCTTTTCGTATAGGCCCAATTCAACATATTAGTATGAGTTTGGCCCAATAAATTTGTAAACACAAATTATAACATCATGATATAGATTTTAAGCACCAGAGGTTTTTGCTCCTCTTTTCCATCAAACAAGGAACTAACATATTGTAATTACCCTATATAGTAATATAATCTTAAATTAACGTTTTCTTTGTTTACTCTTTTTCCGAAGCATATAGATATATGTATTAACTTACATAACTTAAAGACTACAAATAATGTCACAACTAAGTTGAAAATAGGTGATTGAACCAACATCTATTTTTGGATTGATAACTGAGCCACACACTCAATCAATCTGCTTAACATTGACCTAAACCTACTAGACCTCAACCAAAAATTAGTTGACTTTATCCGCCATGATTATTGTACATGGAATATAGATAATTAACTAATTTTATCCACCATGATAAGGGGCATTCCGCTCCTTATAACTGCTTAGAGGATACCTCGGTATGAGCCTCACTCCACATGGGAATTTTTGAGTAAAATCGACCAATTGGCTAGCTCATGACCTTCAGCCTAACCTTCCTAAATTGGAATTCAGACGGAACTGGAAAATAGACATCCCGTCAAAAGTCCAAATCTTTATATGGCGTGCACTGAATAACATAACTGGACTTTAAGCTACCCTCTACAAAAAGAATAGCATACCAATGAACAATGGTCCCCTCTATAATGATATAATTTTCAACCAAGCAAAGTTTTAGACCCCTAGGATCTACAACCGAGCACACCTTTATCAACATAAGTGGGTACTTCATAACCATCTCGATTCTTTCATAAAGATTTTTCCCTCAACGGAGATTCCACAACCCCCTCCTTCACCAACACCTTAGACATTACAACTCTCTCATCGAGTATCTTTTTATTCGTTTTATTCAACTATAGTAGTGAAATATATCGAGTATCTTTTTTAGGGTTAATATATGCGTATCTTAATGGCTATGCATTCCATTTATTTCTGCCTTCTGGTTTTTCTCCTTATTTAGTGGAGTGTGAACTGTGAAGACAATAAAAGTTAATTTAGAAATTTGGAATAAATTCAAATCTTGGTTTGCATGAAGAAGATTTTGTTCATTAAACAATGGGATCGCTTTTCTTACAATTAGTATTCTGCTTCATAATTCTAGTATAATTAAATTTTATAAACTTTGACCACTAAAAATTTGTATTCTAATCATTATATAGGGAAAAAATAGTATTATGCATTCTAGTTAGATTCATGTCGATGTATTTGTAGTTTAGGAACAACAATTGCGTAAATTATGAAACAAAGAAAGTATTTTTTAAGTAAAGGAAAGAAAGATAATGCAAAAAATAAACAAGGGGAGGATATCTTTTCCATTGTGTAGTTAGATGCACTTGTTATGCCCTCGCAAAAAAGAGTAGAACTTATCATGCCTGAAAAAAAGTGGATTCGGTTGCTGGGCACTGAGTCTTGAGACTTCAATTTCACTGGAGTACAGTACACTCTACAATCCATACTTACAGGAGGACAATGTAAACCTCTTGTTGGGCTTGGTCACATTTGGTGAGATTGATTTTATCCAAAAGCACCTTAAAACTATTTCAACCTTTTTATTTATTTTGTCCTTTTCGTATAGGCCCAATTCAACATATTAGTATGAGTTTGGCCCAATAAATTTGTAAACACAAATTATAACATCATGATATAGATTTTAAGCACCAGAGGTTTTTGCTCCTCTTTTCCATCAAACAAGGAACTAACATATTGTAATTACCCTATATAGTAATATAATCTTAAATTAACGTTTTCTTTGTTTACTCTTTTTCCGAAGCATATAGATATATGTATTAACTTACATAACTTAAAGACTACAAATAATGTCACAACTAAGTTGAAAATAGGTGATTGAACCAACATCTATTTTTGGATTGATAACTGAGCCACACACTCAATCAATCTGCTTAACATTGACCTAAACCTACTAGACCTCAACCAAAAATTAGTTGACTTTATCCGCCATGATTATTGTACATGGAATATAGATAATTAACTAATTTTATCCACCATGATAAGGGGCATTCCGCTCCTTATAACTGCTTAGAGGATACCTCGGTATGAGCCTCACTCCACATGGGAATTTTTGAGTAAAATCGACCAATTGGCTAGCTCATGACCTTCAGCCTAACCTTCCTAAATTGGAATTCAGACGGAACTGGAAAATAGACATCCCGTCAAAAGTCCAAATCTTTATATGGCGTGCACTGAATAACATAACTGGACTTTAAGCTACCCTCTACAAAAAGAATAGCATACCAATGAACAATGGTCCCCTCTATAATGATATAATTTTCAACCAAGCAAAGTTTTAGACCCCTAGGATCTACAACCGAGCACACCTTTATCAACATAAGTGGGTACTTCATAACCATCTCGATTCTTTCATAAAGATTTTTCCCTCAACGGAGATTCCACAACCCCCTCCTTCACCAACACCTTAGACATTACAACTCTCTCATCGAGTATCTTTTTTATTCGTTTTATTCAACTATAGTAGTGAAATATATCGAGTATCTTTTTTTTAGGGTTAATATATGCGTATCTTAATGGCTATGCATTCCATTTATTTCTGCCTTCTGGTTTTTCTCAGTAAAAAAACAAAGCAACTTCAGCAGGTTCAATCGTCCAGGACAACAACAACTCTCTCATCAACGCCTACATCCACAACCTAGACATTACAACTTCCCTCGTTGCAGAAGCTACCACCGTTACATAAAGGTGTACTACATGCTAATCAAACTGATTTGTAACATAATCATCGTCGGAGGTGACAACCTCTCGATCATAGACACGGTAAACAAGTCCCCCCCAACAGATTGCGCACGTCATGGGTCCATCCGATCCGAATAAACGGATCAGACACTTAACAATATAAGACAAAGCAAGGAAATATCTACTCTTAAAATATCCCAAGTAAAGATT
The DNA here is from genome assembly GCA_947645195.1 of Patellifolia procumbens. Lineage (NCBI taxonomy): Eukaryota > Viridiplantae > Streptophyta > Magnoliopsida > Caryophyllales > Amaranthaceae > Patellifolia > Patellifolia procumbens. Next base: position 1,127,507 of record CANSGD010000335.1, read on the forward strand.
GAACGTCCAACTTTAAAATTAAAAGACCCATTACTTCCCACTAGATCACGAAATGGTTGTAACTTGTAAGAGTACAACCCTAGGTGGGCTTGGTCACTTTGGTGAGATAGATTTTGTATCCAAACATAAGTACTTTAAAACTTCATCTTTTACCTTATAGTGAAGCGAAACCTCGAAGTCGAAATAGAAGGAGACGAATATTCGGATTTCTCTAGGGTTTTGGTACTCTTTCATATATAAAACACACAAACTTTAACTCATCTTCTTCCTTTCCGCCTCACTCTCTCTTCCTTTCTCTCTCGTTCCAAATTAACCACCATCATCTCTTCTTCTGCAAATTTGAATCTTAATAATGGCAGTATTTAAGGATCTTCACACCGATTCTGGTCTCAAATCTCTTGACGATCACCTCACCGGAAAATCCTACGTCTCCGGGTATAATTCTTCACTTCATTAATTCTCGTTTTATGATCTAATTTCGTACTTAATTTGATGAAATCACGATCGAATTTTAGTCGTTTTTGATTTGATTTTTGCTTGTTGAATTAGTACTATTAGTTGATTCTTAGCGAAAGATGTTTGTTTAGTTAAGATTGTGGCGTTTTTTTATTGGATTAATATTTGTTGCTGCTTGATTTGATTTGAGATTAATTGAGTTTGATTATCGATGATTCAACCTGTTTGAAATCATGAACTTTGAAGTTTTTTGAACATTTTGAAGTTTTGTAGAGAATTCACATCAACGGTGGCTCTGATCGGCGGTTTTGTTAGAATAGGCCATAAAGATTACTATTTTAGTAAGTGAGGCTGAGTTGAGTATCGTAAAGTGATTATTTAACCAGAAGGAATCGGTTCCCGTGCGCTCTTGGTTCGATAAGTTTGGGGGAATTTGATAAGGATTAGGATAATTGAGAGCTCTCAGCAGTGAATGTACATTGCTGACTTTTTGATGGTTAAGAATTGATCTTGTATACAATATAGTTTGATCAATGCAATATATAACGTTACTGGTTATACTAATACAATGTTAGATGTTGCTTAACAATGCTATTGCTACCTAGTTTAATCTAAATTGATCAAATCTTTAATATGTGAAATGATGGTATTCTAATGTGTGGGAATTTAGTTGACTTTTAATGAAAGACGCTGCTTTTGGTGATGTTTGTAGAGATTTCGTTCTTTTGTTTGATGTTTCTTCTTAACTCTTGTACAGTGATGATCTGACCAAGGATGATATCAAGGTGTACTCTGCCGTATTGGAGAAGCCAGGTGACTCTTTCCCAAATGCCAGCAAGTGGTATGAGAGTGTTTCCCAACAACTTGCCGCAAGGTTTGTGACTATTCTTGTCAAATTTGTGTTATATTAGTCGCTTTTCCACCGTCCCCAGCTTTTAGGTAGATTTTGGCTTTGTCGTTGAATGATGTTATCTGCTTGTGTGAAGGCCTGATATAAGAGCATCAATTTATGTCGTGAATTACTTTGAACTGCCTTAAAATATGGTATATACTGTACTATTTTATATCAGCATCATATAAATTTGCTTAAAAATAGGCAATTATAGGCAGTGTGGTAACCAAAATATCATAGAGATGCTGCTTTCAGTTAACATGTATACAAATTCTATTGAAGGAGAAGAGCTAATTAGAAGAGCTGACGTGCATCAAGTACTTTGACTAACAATTAGAGCGCATCTCGAGTCCTTTCTCAATATTGGCCCATTGTCAAAATTATTGAAAATTACTCTTTGTTGTTGCTAAAACCTATTATCCAACTATTTATGATGTGTGATTCTTGGAATCTCTTTTGGAAAATATTACGGGCAGTTTTATGTACATGATTAAATTTTCTCTTATGTTCTTTGCTTTTTGTCTCACTCAATAGAGAAATTGAGATAGTTAGAGACTCATTTAGAGTAAATGTCTATTCTGGGCCATCTTCCCTATTTGTTAAGGGTAATATTGGGTTGGTTTGAATTTTAGTTTTTCATCGCTTACCCTCTTTTATATTATTGTCTAAGTGCTCTTCATTCTATCTAGGTTCTTAGGAGTGATTCAATTTTTTGACCTTTTTTGCGCTAATTTGTATGACAGTTTTCCCGGCCAAGCCTGTGGTGTGAGGTTTTCCTCCGAGGGAGCTGCCTCTTCTCCTGCTGAGGAAGAGAAAAAGGTTCGTTCTTGCTGCACTTGTTAGCTTCAAATTTATATGTGTAGTGAATATACTCTTTAGCTGTTTTTGATCTTCAAATGGTTGCAAATATTGAACACAGCAGTATAAGACTTGGGACTGAATCAATTACTATCATTCTTGATATAACTACATTAATTTTATTGGCTTCTCATTTTAGTTCAAGAAGGCCATTGACAAACCAACAGTATGAATGTACAAATAGCGTCCTCTACCATTTAGGTAGGGCTGGCTAACATACTATTGATAGCATAGATTGGGTCTTGTTACAAATTTACCTAATAACTGAGATTATATATAGAACCTTTGAACTGCTGAATGCAAAGTGCTCAGGGTTGATCTGTACGAATGACTTTATTGCTTCCCAAGTCTCATTTAGCTGAGTTCTGAAGGAATATCTACTTATTCTTATCTGGCAATATCCATCGAGTTCTTTGTGCTAGAGTTTACTAGGACGTATAGGTTTGCAAAAAAATTTCTGCCTACAATCCAAATTATTGTGGGTTTGTGACATACAACAGTTCCTGCATCTTTAATACTGCTTTGGGATATTTGATATGGAATTACTTGTGCAACGTAATTTATTTGGTGTCTTGTCCAATATTCTTTTGTGATTTTCTATATGTCTATTACCCTAAAAGAATGCTCAAGGTGGAAGCTATAAAACATTTTCTACATCCATCTTTTTGCTATCCTTTTTCTTTCTATGATCAGACTGATGCTGAATGATGGTTTATTGACATTTTTCTCACTTTTTACAGGAAGCACCTGCTGGAGATGATGATGATGATGATTTGGACCTCTTTGCTGATGAGACTGAGGAGGAGAAGAAGGCTGCAGAAGCGAGAGATGCAGCCAAGAAGGCAGATGGTGGCAAGAAGAAAGAAAGTAAGATTCTTCTAGAGCACTTAAGATTTTCAATTACAAATTGACATCGACTCTTTGAGCTCAAGAGATGTATTGTGTATATCCAAGCGTTGAATTTCGAGCGTTACACCTGGATAATGGGTGTTACGCATGAACCAACGCCAGAGTAACATCCTTCTCCAGAGGTTTTATTAGAAAGTGGGTGGAATATTTATTCTACTCCTCTTCCCCTCTGGAGAAGGGCACATTTTGATACTTAATGTCATTCCATAATTTGGTTGGCTTATTTATTTTCCTATTTCTTCATGATTGCTGAAACCGACTTTTGTACTCATTTAAGAGATCTATTCCCCCCAATTTTTTGACATTTTTACATTTGCATTCAAGGTGGAAAATCTTCCATTCTTTTGGATGTGAAGCCATGGGATGATGAGACCGACATGAAGAAGCTGGAAGAATCTGTTCGATGTGTCCAGATGGAAGGTCTCACATGGGGAGCATCAAAACTGGTTCCAGTTGGATACGGAATCAAGAAGTTGACAATCATGATGACCATTGTTGATGATCTTGTTTCCGTGGACAACCTCATCGAAGACTACCTCACAGTCGAACCAGCCAACGAATACATCCAGAGTTGTGACATTGTTGCCTTCAACAAAATTTAAAGAGGATTATCTAAAGTAACTCTGTTTCGGGTTCAAGTAGCTCTTAATTTGGGATGCCGTAGATCGTCTCTAAAAGATTTTGTTATGGTTGCGTCTCTTATAGTAAGCTTTAAGAGATGAGTGGGGCTGTAAAACACTTGAGATTTATTTTATTAAACGGATCTGTTCTTGAAGTTTATTCTTTTAGAGAATCTGAGAATATCCATATCAATTTGCAGATTATCTTGGTTTAAATCATGTTCGTTCTGTCCAGTGTGCAATTGTTTAATGACTCTCCAATGTTAGAGGGATAGTTGGTAATTTTGGAGGGAACTTGAATTTTATTGCTGATTCTTTGCGTGGTTGTGACATTGTTAGTATATATGTGTATCAGGAGTATAGTATATAGTTTATTATTCAGATAGCAATACAACTACGGCATCCTTTTCTTCTGTTATGGTCAAGAAATATGAAGTACAATTTATAGGTCGCTGTGGTTAGATGTAATGAAAATGAGTTGGCGTTTGGTCAAATGCTGTACTACAATTTACACGCTTCGAACTCGCTTAATACGTTAATGCATGTCGTCACTCACCACCACCAATGAATGACAAAATAATCCATTTGTTTAATGCTTCTTTGGCTAGAACTTTTGAGTATTTTTTAGTAAGTCTTTTGTGAGACTTTTCAAGGGCGCATGCTTATAAGATCAGACTAATATTTTGATTAGAATTTTAGATAATTGATAAAAGATTATAACCTAAAGCTTTTTTTTTGACATGGAGTACAAAAAGCTATGACTACAACTAATAAAACTGTAAATATAATCATGGAAACTAACTAATAGTGTTTAAATCATAACTAATAGGGTACAAATGATAATAAAAAAATTTCGTATCATAAATATGGATAAATTTTAGCCTAGATGTCCTTTGGAGTGAGGAGTTTGCGGGGTTTTGAGGTTGGGGGTGAGGAGGTGCGGGTTGTTTGAGGAGGGGGCTTACGCATATTGGTGATATTGTTTGTTAGGGTACATAACATACATCTATTTTTCGAGGATAATTGTTTGTCTATTAGAAAGGACATTTTTCATACAGCTATAAACAACATCGGGTGAATAGTTGGTAAGACCAGGAGGATTAGCACTGAAATCCAGGTTTCTTTGTTAAAGTGGACTAAATATAATATAAGAATAACTATTGGTCTGTAACTCATAACTAATGGTAAAAACATAATTATTACTCGAAAAACGTATTCAGAGAAGCAAAACTAGTGTGATGTCATTCATGAAACCTGACATGTTACCCATAAAACCAATGAGATCGCCTGGTTTAAGAATTTCTATGTTTTATCACCATCCACAAGACCACAACTATTGGAAAAAAAATCAAAGTAACTAATGGAAAATAGCAAAAAAGTACGCTTTGGGCGTGTCTGACACTAGAGATAGAGGTATCCGTTAGTGATTGGTAGTCTTGTGAGTAGTGTTTAGTGGTGGAGGTATTGTTTAGGTAGTGGCGGTGAAAAGCTTAAAAAAAAGTAGTGGTGGAGGTAGAGTTTAGACGTTGAAATAGAAAATACTTCCTCCATTTCGCAATACTCACAACATTAGCATAGTAACCACTATTCATCTATCAATTTTATATTATCTCTTATTCCAAATGTATAAGAAAAAATATGGCCAAATGGAGGATCTTATTTCATTTGTCTTAATGCATAGTTGCATGCTATTACTACCTTCGTTTTTTTAATATGCATGTTTGCTTTTGCGCGTGGACCAAGGAAAAAGCGCAAAAGTAAGAGAGAAGGTTAGTAAAAGTAAGGGAAAAGTGAAAAAAGGTAGAGAGAAGGAAAGAAAAAGTATGAGAGAAATGTAATAATTAGGTGGGCCAACCTTCCATTTATGGGAAAAGGTAGAAATGTGCATATTAAAAAAAACATTACAAAATGATAAAACATACATATTACAAAAAACGGAGGGAGTATAATATTGTTTTCAATAATTTCCCTTTCTAATAATTCAAAAATCAAGATATCTAGCAATTTATATCAGGGATAAGCTGAATAACTTTAACGCCAAAGAAGAAAAAATAAAAATTGTAAAGAATAATTCATCCTTTGCTTTCTAATTCTTCTAAGATGCAACACTTTTTATTAATATCTTTCAAACATGTAAGTCTTTACCTCTGCCAATACTTAAAATCCTGCAAACCCTAATTAATTTACTTCCTCTGTTTCTTTTTAAGTGCAATATATTGACTTTGACACTATTTATTCATTATAAGTTGACTGGCTTTTATGATTTACACATAAGAAAAAATATAGTCTTGTTGGATCTCGTTTGATTTGTTTCGATGTAAATATTTTTAATATTTTAGTGTCATACTTTTTAAAAACGCATAATTATAGATAAAAATGTTACAACATGTACATCGACAAGAAATATTAATATCTTCAATTATTTATTAGTAAAAATTAGAAAAAACTACACATAAAATGAAGTATCTAACACGATTCCATATCACTAATTTATTTCATATCACTTAATACTTAAATTAAAATTTACATTGAACAAAGAAAAACAAAAAAATAACATAAGTATAATAAAATAAAAGAAAGAAAAATGAAAGAGAGGCGAAAAAACCCAGGAGGCACGACTTCCACTTTCCAAGCATGTAGTGTCCGCTGACCTCATAATACAAGGTCTTCTTAAAGTAAGCGTAATACGCACCCCGGCGCATTATAAGTTCCACACCTAACCAACCCCCATTACCCCAATTACCCCATTATCAAATCAATCATCCATTTTCATTTACTCTCAACAAAATTAATTTTTCATATTCATATTCTCATCCTCATAATCATATATACATACATGGTTCTTATCAGATTCTAGAAATTTTATCCCTTTTTTAGTTTTTTTCTCACTATTCCTCTCTCTCTCTAACTTACGCCTTTATTCATATACACACACTCTCTCTCTCCTCTCCTCTCTTCTCAGTTATCACTTCAGTTTCCATGGCGGTCTATGGTAATCACTTTCTCTCTCCTCTTTTTTTTTTTTTTAATAAATTTGATTTTTTTTTCATCTGGGTTTGTTGGGATTTTGTTAATTTTTGATGGGTTTTGTTCAAAATCATGTCTTTTTGATTGTGATATGAGCATCTAGATGGGGTTTTTGTTTTTCGATTTGGGGGGAAGGATGGGGTTAAAATTATGATATTTGCATGCTTGGATTGATTTTGTTTTGTTACTTTGTTTGAATCTTTGTTTTTGTGATTTGGTTATCTTTTTAGATCTTAGTGTTAATCTGTGATAATAGGTGACAGTGGCGGATTCTAGTATCGGGGTGTCAATTATATATTTTAATAGAATATGGCAATCGTTTAGTAGTCCAATGGAGAGAAAAAGAAGTGAAGAATAGTTTTTTTAATCGGGGTGTCGACTGCAACCCCTTGCCTCGATGTAGGTTCTGCAGTGTCTGTGAAACACTTGTATCATATGGCTGAGTTTTGCTATTTGGTGTGAAAATATTGAATTGGGTGGATTTTTTAGTCTGATTTCTATTTTTTGGTTAGTGAAATTTGATAATTTGCAAGCTTTTTCTATTAAAGTTTCATTACTTTTTGTTTGTTTGATGCAGAATAAGTGTTGTTTAGTTGGTTGTTGAGACAAGTGATTCTTTGGATATTTGCGGGGGAATTACTGGATCTTTTTTTAAAGAGGAAGGGGAGAATTTTCTGAGATGTCGAGTGGAAGAAATACACACTGGTGTTACCAATGCAGGCAGCCAGTTCGCCTTCGAAGCCGAGGAGGTGTTTGCCCTTATTGTGATGGAGGTTTTGTGCAAGAGTTGGATGAGTTAAGTGGTGGTTCTGGTGGATATAGTAATCCTGCCCCGACTGGTTATAGAGATCCTGATCAATTGTATGGTATAATGGAAGCTTTAGATTCTTTGATGATTCGGAATAATCCTGAGCATAGGTTAGGGTTAATGGAAGCTTTGGATGCTTTTATGGGGCAAAGAAGGAGATATGGTTTGGACGCAGATCGTAGCCCTTGGTTGATTTTTCAAGGGCAAATGCCTGGAAGGATGCCAATGCCGAGGAGTGGTGGGTTTGAGATGTTATTCAACGGAAACCAGGGAATTGGTTTCAGCCGAGGAAATAATGGTGATCTGTTTGTCGGTCCTGGTCTTCAGGAGCTGATCGAGCAGCTTATGGTTGATCGTCAGGGTCCACCACCTGCTCCTCGGTCCGCTATTGACGCAATGCCCACCATCAAGATCACTCGGGCACTCATCCAGACTGACTCACATTGCCCAGTTTGTAAAGATCAGTTTGAGTTGGGCACTGAAGCAAGACAAATGCCTTGCAACCACATATATCATTCTGATTGCATTACTCCATGGTTGGTTCAGCATAATTCTTGCCCTGTTTGCCGCCATGAGTTAGGTTCGAGTACTTCAAGTTGTAGACAAAACCCTAGTGCCGGAAGCAGAAGAAGTTCTAGTAGCAACTCAAGAGAGAGAGGAGGCAGTGATCAGAACACAAGCAGGAGGAATCCATTTTCTTTCCTGTGGCCTTTTCGCTCATCAAACAGTAGCAGCAACCGTGAATATGTAGGAACTACTACCAGCAATCCGCCACCACCACCAACTCGTGGAGAGAATCATGAGATGAACTACAGCGGTTGGCCTTTTGATTACTAGGTTATCTATGTGCACCTGTTATCCTCGTTGTTTGGATTTCTTGCTGCTTTTGCTTGCTTGCTTGCTTGCATGCATGCCTTAGATATCAATCTGGCTATCTTAACTGAAATTCGGTAAATATGTTGGATCAGAACAATGTTTGTCTCAGACAATGACTTTTGTTTTTGGTCCTGAATTTCAAAACCTTTACAAAATTCAGCCCTCTTATTTTTCTTTGTGAACATGCTCTATTTTTGGGGTCATGAGACATGTAGATATGTATTATTCAGCTATTTTTGCTGGTGCCAACAGTTTGTGCATTCTGCTTCCTGTTTCCCTTGTCTTTCTGTGATTCCAAGTGAGAATCTAATGATCCCTGATCAGGTGTCTATATCATATTCATGGTTTTGCTGGTGCCAACAGGTTGTGCATTTTACTTCCTCTTTCCCTTGTCCTTCTGTGATTCCAAGTGAGAATTTAATGATCCTTGATCAGGTGTCTATATCATATTCATGGTGGTTGTATGCAGCTATGCGAAGATCAAGAATCCGTAAGAACATATGGGTAAACTTCCCTAGGACAATGACCGACCCAACACTTCTCTACACCGAAAGGCACAAGTCTTGCAAGGTGATAGGCTACAAAATTCCCTTCCCTACGCACATCAGACGAAACAACCGACTCAAAACATTTACTCTCTACCAAAACATCTTTGAGAATAGTGTGCATGAAACCACCCTCTATAGGATCAACCTGATTATGAAGTTTAGAACAAGTAGACAATATTGTGGTAGTTGACACATCATGATAAAAACAATACACAACTCTGTCCGTTAGCTTAGTTACACCGGACGGCATGGAGGATCAAGAGGGTAGAACAGGTAGGGAAGAAGATCAAGGAGGAAGAGCAGATAGAGACAGATGGCCATATTTTTCAACTCCCAAAACTCTTAAATGAAAATTTTGCCAAATCTTACATGTCTACAACTTTAACAAAATTCATCTTAGGAGTTAGGATTACATGTTGATTTCTTGATTTCTCTTTGGTAAGTTGAGAGCACTCCCTTTTAGGTTTTATGTGTAATTCGACCAACCCAAAATTGTTGCCACATTAAGGCTCTTATTTTGAATTGCATAGAGCTGAACTAAAATTAATTGTAAATTTTCAATTAATTTTGTCCAAAGAGCAGGGCCTAACTAAGCAATAGTTCGACCTCTATTTTGTGTTATGGCCCCTTAATAGTGCATAGGGGAGATATTTCCCCTACGGATTTGCATTTATTTGGTTGGACGGAAAATACTTTTACTGGAACAGAAGTTTCATTAAAAACATTTTTGAGAGGAACATGCAGTTGTGGAATAATTTGTCTTTGTTAGGTTTCTTTGCATGATAAGTTAAAGGGAAAAACAAAAGGGAAATGAATGAGAGACGAATAATGTGAGGAAGAAAAGTAAGGGATAGGATGGAATATGCTGCGTTCCTTCTTTTTGGAAGGAATTGTCTTCCTCTTCTAGAGAAACTGTTTTTTTGCCTAATCAAACACCTAGGGATGGCAAAATGGGCAGACGCGTGTTAGAGCTTCCTCCTTCATACTCTATCCACCTAAAATTCTCATACTACCATCTATTTATGACCTATGGTAGGTACAAGTCTTATACCCACGCCTGTTCACGTTGGTATGACCTTAAAATCATACCTATCTTTGTTACCCAACTGGATATACCTCCTCGTTTATACCCTCCTTATACTCGCTCACACCTACATATTCAACATCTTTCAAACAACTAGTTCTAGTAATCAAATAATAATGAATTGAATTGAAAATAAGCATGAAGGAATAGACCCTCAGATAGCAATAGGTAGATCCTGCACACGGAACTATGGTGAGCACCATGCGCACGATGAACATTACCCACTGTCCAATGAACATCACCCAATGAACACACCCAATGAACATCAACCAATGAACAATGAGCGTCACTAAATGAACATCAGTTGGACATCACCCAATGAACATCAGTTGCACATCATCCAATGAACGTCACCCATGAATGTCACCAAATGAACATCAGTTTGTGTTAAAAGAACACTAAGTTCACACACAAAGAACAATAATCAGTTCTCCAATGAACAAGACTCCAAAATTGATTTGAAATGAAAATTTTCAAATTTTTGAAAATTTGAAAATGTAAACCAATGAACATCAGTTTATGTTAAAAGAACATTAAGTTCACTCAAATGAACAATAAAGTAAATCAAAAGAACCAACTGGTGTTCATTGGGTGATGTCCAACTGATGTTCATTTGGTGATGTTCATTGTTCATTAGGTGGATCATTGGGTGATGTCCAACTAATGTTCATTAGGTGGTGTTCATTGTTCATTGGGTAATGTTCATTGGATGATGTTCATTGGGTGATGTTCATTGTTCGCTGACTGATGTTCATTTAACTGACGCGTTTTGAGCTGTGCGCATGTAGCTCTACATGGTTCCGTGTGTAGGATAGAATTTGCGCTCAGATAGTCAATCTTACTCCCTCACAATTGACATTCCAATGCACTGAAAGTTCTCAATCTTGCTCCTCTTACATTCCATGATCCAAATTCCGATGCATGGGGAAACATGTGCAAGTGCAATCATAGAAGATCTTAATCTACCTTTTTATTTGAAAATAAAGTTAATTTCATTTTTTCTTTCTGTATACTAATAAATATCTGGTGATGTCATGATGACGATAATCTTTGCTAATCTTATATTGGCAAATTTTTTTAGATAAAAAATTCAAACAAAAAGAAAAATAACTTCTTCCCTTTACATTATACTGATGGTTGATTTAGGTAATGAACAAATCCCAACTTGATTTAAATAATGGTAAAGAATTATTAATGATTTATAAAGTACCTCCAGAATTACGTGGAATTGTATGTTCCTGAATGCAATCTCATTATTTTATTTTACTAAATTGTAAAGGACAAAAGGATAAAATAACAAAGTTGTGTCTTACATAAGTTGCCACACAATTTGTAGAATCAAAGGGCCACAGAGCTTAATATTATGGCCTAGAAACACCTTAATCCAACACATGAAAATGATCAAATAATTGATAATTACATGAAATGGTGTACACCATGATCAAGGCTAAATATCTAGTTCATACATGTACAGTTTATACAGGGAGTATTATACATTCTAGGCTCACTTCCTTCCAATATTCGATTACTCCGAAAGAGCCTTTTCTCATTCTATCCTGTAATCTTTCATGTGTGACTAAAGGTGTTGAGTATTTCTGATAAAATAACAGTCGTTGCACCACCCATCACTAGCAAAAGAGTAAGTTTTCCTCCGGGAATCACTTGCGGTACTTTTGGGAGCTCCGGCGAAGTTAAGTATCGATCCGACCAAGACATTGCTGCAGGTAGAACTCCGAAAAGTACTAATACTGCAAATAATAAAAAAAAGTTGTAAAACTTAAAATTCCTCCCACTGGAATTAGTTATCACGTTGTTCCAAACCCTCTTTATTTAAAATTCACCATGATTTTAAAAAATAATCTTTACGATAGTTGCCTCCTTTCTATACGGCGGAAAGCTAACCACAGTCTTAGAGAGTGTTTGATTGGTCGGAAAATATTCGCAGAAACATTTTCCATTGTTTGATCCAGGTCGAAAATAGTTTTCCAAACAGTAGAAAATAGCTCTTTGAAAGGTGAAACTCCCTATTCTTCAATCTTCACCATCTCTAGTTCCTCTCTCATTTTTCCACCCGCTTTCATTTTTAATTTTTCTTTGTCTTCTCCAACATTTCATGCAAACAAAGGGAAACTAATCTAGAATTGTGTCCCCTAAAGATATTTCCGGTCCAACCAGCAGAGGCTAATATAGTTCAAAGGCATCCCAAAGTAGCATATACGGTTACTACCACTAGAACCTACACGAAGGGTGTATATAGCAATAACAATTTGCACTACTGGGCAACTGAAAGAAGCAAGACAAATGCTTACCACCATAAGTTCCAGCAAAATCCAAAGCCTTGAAAAAAATTTCTGGATCTAACAGTGCCAGTACTAATGGCGGGAACAAAGTAATTAGATATGGAAGTGGTTTGCTTTGTTGTCCTGGGAGTTTCAGCACTGCAAATACATTAGGGATTAGCCAAGTCTTCAATCAGGCACCAATGAATAGATGCAATAAAAAATACAGCTCTTTCATGCGAAATCAGCTGTTCGAAAGAAAACTATATACCAGCCTCTGTATTATATGTTTGACAGAGAAAAATAAGTATATGACAGCATCTAGATACTTTCTATGGTTGTAAAGTATGATATGGAGAAGTGACCTAATGGATTGGAGCCTGCATTGGTCAACTCCGCGCTGCTTAAATGGCTAGTGGGGTTTGTCCCCACAACATTGACGTTGTGAGATACAAAGCTTGCCAATTACCACACTGCAAATAATGTGCTGCACCATCTATAGACTTACAATTGAAGTTTAGGCAAAGAAGATTACATTTGTACAAGTACCTTGTAAAAAAACAGGGCCATACTGCAGAAAATTTTACACTACGTGCAGAATAAGCTGGACTAATAGAAATTCATAGTTCAAGATGACTCATTAGCCGATGCAACCATTTAATACAGCCGTAAGCATGATGTAAATCTCATAAATATCTCATAAGCAGTAGGTCTAAAGAGAAATGCTTACAGTCAGCTAAGAAGTCGGCAAGTCCCAAAACAAATCCAATGTATGACGTTGCAATGGCGAACAATGAGAAGGTTTCAACTATTGGCTGCATTAAATCGATGTTTACTTTCAGCGAAGAAGTCAGAAAATCCCAGAATAAATCCATATGATGTTGCAATGGCGAATAACGAAAAGGTTTTAACTATTGGCTGCATTTAGTCAATGTAAAAGAATTAGAAGTTTACGTACTCCGACTACTCCATTGTTTGATTTCAGCTGTTGTAATGGATCAAGAATCTGCCCAACATCTGAATCTATTGTACCAAGAATTACCCCGTTCCAAACTAGAAACAGAAGTAGAGGAATAGCTGTTCCTACGACAACTGCAGTCCTGAAAAAAAGGAGTACATTCAGTCCCAGATACCAGAAACAAGAACACCAGCTAGCATAAGTCAGCATGTCGCTCACTGAAATATTTGATCGTGCTCAGGAGAAGAGGGTTTCCTAAATGTCATTGTCAAACTCCAAACCAGCTTATGTTCCTAATATTATAAGGTTGACAAAGTACCCTATGTGCATTTGTGTTTTCAATACCACACAAGAAAATTTAATCATATTCATACCCCTGTTTGTGACTTTGGTCAATAGAAGATTTTGACCCATTTTATAGGATTGACCAGTCAAATCCTCTGACGTTGGCATTTCGTAAACAAATGATTGCAAGAGTTGTTTGGACCCAATGCGTTAATTTTGAAGAATCTGTTAGGAGAAGCTTTAAGATGGCAGGACTGGACTTGCGGAGGTGTAATGCTAATGTGCTAAAATACAATCTTCTATCAGCTTATTAGCTATATACCAAACATTTTTATACAGACAACTACAACTAATACAATAAGCTAGCCAAACATACTAATACAACCAGCTTCCCAACTATTACTATCAGCTAATGTCTGCTGAAAGCTATAGCTATACGCTAGCTGCCAAACAGGAATTTGTCTTGCATTTTCACCAACATTATGTTAAATAATTAATGATTGAAGCAATAAGCTTCAGGTGTAATAATTTAAAATGTTTATACACTTTTTGAAGATGTCTAGAACATGTTGTCACATACCCTAAATTAATTATGGTTTATGATTAAATGTCCTAATCTGCCGCTACTTAAATCAAATGTCAGGGAAAAGGAGAACGCCCAACTATGTTGAAAAGAGTGCTTGTGTAATTGCATCCCATATCCTTTATTAGAGGTTGGCAACTATGTGACAACTAAATTAGGGCAGGGAGCAATATTAAGACAAGCTTCATGTAGATATCAACCTTGGAGCTTTACAAAGTTGAAGTATTTCTTTGCAGATATTTATACATTGAGTCTAGTAATTGATCTAGGTAAACTGCAACGTAACTGTCTATATATATATGCAACAATGATAAGAGTGCTAATTCAGAGTTTCACCTTACTTTTGACAGGTCACCCTCCAAATTTGTGCAAAGAACAGGTACCACATTCTGAACAAGCCAAAGAATAGATGTGCCTCATAAGAAAGCCAACCCACTAGAACTTAGTGTTAGATTTATATCCAAACTTACTTTCTAAATATTACTACTTCCATTCCTCACCGAAAAGCCGACATCTTTTCTTTTGGGATGTCCATTAAAAAAGTCGACAAACCCTTTTTCATAAGTTTTCCCCTCTTTCCTTCTTGTAAGTTAGGCCCTTGCCAACCCACCAACTCATGTCTCTCTTTTTTCATACGCGGTGCGAAAAGGAGATGTTAACTCTATTAGCCTATTAGGGGACAAAAGGAATGCTTTCTACAGTCACAAGTTGAAAAAAATAATATTATTGGTAAAAGTGAAAATAGTTGAACAAGGGAGACAGAATACGGACTGCCTGTAAATCAGTAAAATGGACAGAAGAGTGGTAGCTTACGTACATGGTAGACATATGCAAGTGCTACGACGGGTATACTTGAAGGCACAGCATCGAAATTGGCTTTCAAAAGAGCATCAAGATGAAGGTTTCCGCTAGCAACAACCTGAAGATAACAAAACCACCTTCTATTCAGAACATGCCGGGAAAAACTGCTATGGAGCGCTAGAGATCATGGTTGCACTTGCACCTATTATACACAACAAAAAATGAAGCATCTCCAGAACACTTTGTATTCTAAAAGAACAGAAATGATATTAAAAAGATAAGAACAGAGATTATGGAGGTAGGAGGCAATATTTAGCTAATAAAGAGGAATCTTACCACTAAAGCTGTAAATGAAGTAATGATCCCAAATACCAACAATCCATTAACAGCACCAATAAAACGTTGGCTGCAAGTTAACCAGCAGAAATTAATTCTATCCTTGCTCTATACATTATGTAATAACAGTGCTATGCTTATCACATGTTACAACTTACAAGTGCCAGTTTTCGAGTCTTTTAATCGAACAATGACCCTAACGGATATCAGCTCAATCCAAAGGACATTACAGGGAAGCTTTAATATTAGCTTTTTCTGAGAATGTCTAAATCTAATGAAAAATGATGCAGCAAAAAGAAAAGACGGAGGAGACATAGAACCAGAGTATGTGGATCAGCATGGACAAATAAAACAAAAGATATATGTAGTGCATGTTCACGTATTTCTTTTTTTTTCACATCAAACAGGATGCAGGAAAGTCAATAGAATGCCTCACACGCACCTTCCAAAGTAACATAATGCTCCAAAAACCAGTGAAAACAATGTTGCACTTTCCCATCTGTCAGAATGATTACAGCCATTAAAACTTGAAATTTATCAACTAGAGCAACTAAATCTAAATTATCAATATTCATTGTGTTACACGCAACAATTGATAACAGGATATGCTGTATGCATAAATGAAGATGGAGATACATATGCTCTAGCAATCAACTAGCGAAGTTAATATTAGAAAATACAGAGCATCCAGGAAAACTGAAGGGATACAAGAAGAGATTAATTTGTCGTCTGCCTGATGTAGGCATAACTGAACCTACCGCATAACGTTAGACTGGACAAGCCTGCAACCTCAACCATACAGTGGCTATTTCAGTTCAAAATGCACAGATAGAAAAGGGCAAGTCCAGGCCAAGTCAAGAGAACTCATAGATAGATCTAAGGCTCAAATATTGAAACTTAAAAATCATAATATTATCAGAGATAAAGTCATAGCAGAATCTTCTAAATTTCCAGCAATGAAAGTAAAGATCAAGCTCCTGTAAATGAACAGAGCATGAGTTGGTTGAAGAGACTTGCAGAAGTCTTTCAATAGGTTTTAGGAAAAAAATCTTATTCAGGACATGTCTGCAGGTAAAAGACATCAATGAAGCTCCATTTTTTTATCTAGGGTAAAGAATTTCAAAACTTAGATTTGGCTATGGATACATGGGCTAAAACATTGTGTATACCATGGCAAACTAGAAGCCATAATATTCTCATCCATGCAAGAACGCAAGATCACTATGATTAAAAGAGCTCATATGCATACGAAAATCAACAAATTCCATCAAGAAATGCACTTATACAACAACAACAACAACAACAACAACAACAACTAAGCCTTATTCCCAAAGTGATTTGGGGTCGGCTAACATGAATCGTCAACTGAAACCGTTGCCAAAGGAGATGGCATCGACAAGAGTGATAAAAAGTTTTTAAAAGGGTTTAAGTTTTAAGAAATGCACTTATGCTTCACAAAATTTAAAGAAAAGAAAAACACCAGAATAATAGCTCATACTGTGGAATACCAAGGTAGTTCGTCAAAATTTCTGAAGAGCGAGCTATGTAGGCAATGAGGAGAGCATAATGTATAAAAATGTATGACCAGCTGCAAAACAAGGAAAAGAAAGTTGTCAGTGAAGGACCCAGAAAATTAGTAACACTCCCAGATAGATTCGTCAAGCAGAGTGAAACACTAAGTGAGACTGAGTCTTGTGATGCGGTCCACTTTACCAGCATAGCACAAAGTTATAGATACTTGAAACACAACTTCCATGAACAATTAAAATGAGGACAAAAAAATTATTTGCTGCAGGATTGAGTTATATTATCTTGAGATTTTTTAGTGACTAGATGATGGGGCTCAATTTGCAATCCAAGTTAATGGCTAAGAGAAGGCTACGAATGCAACTTGCGTCTTCTTTTTTTTCATCTCTTGAGCATGCAAACCAAACAAGTTTTCTTATGATAGATTCACCATCAAACTAGCTCTTGCAGTCTGGATACATGCTACAGTAATGAGTAATCAACATAGAGTCCTACTCTTATCTTCCATAGCTATATAGAGCCACAAGCTTTGTAAAGCCTCTCTTCTACGGGTTCTACCCATCTAACATTTACAAGAAAAATTGCATTGTGCACTCTTGACGGTTTAAGCAACAGAAAATATTTTTTCTTCGGAGGTCAAGGATTCTTAAGCAACATTAGTTCTACTAAAATCAATTATCCCAAGTTCACACCTTGGGCTGAAGGAAGTAGTAGATCTAATTCTCATTTGTACACATCGGAAAGAGGAACAGACAATAGAATGAGACTCCTTCTTAACACAATCATAATCCATAACCAAGTGTCTTACCATGCGACTTGGACTCCAACCGACCCTATGGTTCTTCTTGCCATCGACACCTGAAAAAAATTTCAGATAATGACTTGTCTGCATCAAAAAAGAAGAAGAAGACAGGGGCCTTCTTTCTTCAAAAAGTCACTGAAAGCCAACAGTTTAAAAGATACTACTACTCAAGGATCAGGTAAAGTTAACATGTGGCAAAAGAAAATAACCAAAATTTGCTCCATCAATGGTTTTTGCTACAAACTTTTATTTTATGTTATATTTATTTCACAAACGTGCTGCTCCTGCTTTCGCTCAAGCCATTCTATTCTTTGAAATTTCGCGCCGAAAATGGAGTATTTCTTGCCTGGAATCCACACACATGGAAATAATGAAATCTTCTCTGACTAAATGAAGTTGATGTTGCAACTTGCAATCATGTGTTTTGCACTATTCAAAAATGACGAGATCAGTACGTAAGAAGCAACTTATGCACACAAATGTGCTCTACAATGCATAGGAAAGTATATGGTCTCAACAGAGGTATTTATGAAAATATCAAGTTTCAAATTTGCTATCGTCTAAAATAAAGTCCATACCCGACATCCCAAAACTAAATTTTCCTATACCCGCTTCAAACCTTTTTTAGGCACAATCTATACCATGATTATTGTGAGCAAGGAGGGAAGAGAAAAGGAATGAGAAACACAAACTACACCATCAATTATTTTATATGAGCAAAAAGGTATTAGGCATAATTTGAGGGCAGGATAAGATTGACATGAGCTGCTGAAAGAAAGAAAGCAATGGTTGCTGGCAAACCAACAGAATAACTCTGTATAGCTCATGGAGAAGTTCAATGTAACATTTCAATCTAGAATACAAGTCACAAATGTGATTCTGAAAAAAGAATAGATCTGTTGACTTTTTTTTTGAGGAACAGAAAAAACTAACAGATAGAGCACTAGAATTCTTGACAAGAAGGTCTCTAAGGACTGAGACAGTTAGAAAGAAATCATTTGCGTACTACAAACGAGCAACTGAGATTTTCTTTTTTGGGTGCGTATGAGCCACTAGGACGGGATGATAATCGATCCTAGGATTTCTTATAACCGGCAGAGATGCTCTAACCAACCGAGCTATCCCTCACTCTCAGCAACTGAGATTGTTACTTCTGCACTTGTTATAATTTTCTGCTAAAGTACTGAAATTCAATGGGAGGGTACTCTAGGCATTATCTTTATAAGTTAGCTTGAGCAATAAGCTAGAGAGTTAGTTAGGAGAAAACTCTATAAATAGGAGAGATCAAGGAAAGAGTGGCATCATGAAAATTGTTGAGAGATATTTTGGTTAGTTCTGAGAGTGTTCAAGCCACTTGAAAGCTTGATTATCCATTTCATTTTCTGTAATTTCCATTCAATCAGTACAAACATTCATTTACAGTCTTAATACTCTGAGCTAGTTATGTCAGTTCCGAAGCATTTTCAAAGTACCATACTTGCATATGTTCCAAAATAAAACCAAGTTCAAAGACCAAGTAGTCTAAAGCTCGATGGTTGATTTCGTTGTACAGATGTAGGACATCTTCTAAAAAGCTAAAAATATAAACACATTGTTTACAGTATACTAGCGCACTTGCATAGTTCCAAACTGAAGCTAAGTTCAATTCCAAAATCATAACACATGATATCGATTGGATGATGAAATGACAATTTCGCAAGATCGCAAAAGGGAGTGAAACGAAAGTTGCTAATCACTTGGTTGAATGTTGAACCACCTACAAGAGGTAAATGGTTCTTCAAAAACTGAAACATCGTGACCTTTGTTGACTGTTGAACTAATTCGTGGCCAAATTCAGATCGCTATTGCAGTAAGGGAACTATATTTCCTAGTTTATTCAAACTATTACAATCTAGAAGAGAATGATAGAGCACAAAATTACCAGAGAGACACCTCCAGAACCCAACTCGCACATAGTGTTTACATTGACTTCAGCAATAAGCAAGCCAGTCACAACCTGCATGTTCACAAATAGCCGGATAGAGTCAATCCGTCCCAACACTACATGATCAACCATGAAAAATTTTGCTGCAAAAATTACAGAAACAGAATAGATTCTGAAACTAAGGAGAGTGAAGTATTTAAAACCTTAGTGTACGGGCCTTACCATGAATACCCAACAACCAATGCACGCCACAGCAGAGGCAAGAAAACCAGATTCTTGTGTCACTGCAGGAATTGCTAGAATCCCCGCACCTATCTGCCAAGTTTTCACAAGACTTGAGTCAAACATAACGAAAGGCCAAAATGAAATCCAAAATGAAGAAAGGTTTATTCAATAAGATATGGACCATGTTATAGTGGGACTTGTGGGAGTAATATACACACTATGAAAGCAATATATCCAAAAATATATTCCTATATTGGCTATAACCAATATAAGTATACCACCACTAAGATGCTGCTTTCAAAATTTGAGATTCCAGGTAATTATCATCCTAAAATTTAACAAAAATTAACCAATCAGTAAATCAAATGCTGGTAGATTTGTAGAAGCAATAAACTAAGATGCAATCAAATGCTTCTTTAAAATGTTAAAATTCAAAGCAAGAATCATAATACTAATTAGACAATTTAACAAGGCACAGCATAGATCTTTGAAATTACAATGCCATCTTGCAAACCAGTAAATCACTACTATTACAAATTCGACATGGAACTCGTACCTAACAACTTCCAAACTCACTAGAGACATAAAACAACTTACCTTATAATGGGCCTGGACCACACTCACATAAAGAGGATAGAAATAGTATCCATTTACAAAATCAAAGAGGGTTCCAACTTCCAACCCAAAACCAATTATAAAGCGAACTCTCCACTCATGTATCTTTCAATGCGGGACACTCACATATGAAATATAAGGAAGCTACAGAGGCGCGCCATTCTTTACACATAACCCCCAATTAGGAGGTGGGCAGATAGCATATGATCAAAAACCATTAATTTAACTACTCCCACTAAACAAACTCAAAAATTATTCACAAAGCTCAAAAAAGAGGACTTTAAACAAAATTTTCATACCGTAGTTCCTGCCACAAGGAAAATTGAACTGCTAAGGCTACCTGCAAATTATGATCAACAAAAAACTCAAACTTCAAAACAAAAATTCAATCTTTTTATGCACCATAATAGCAAATTAAGCTGAATTCTAACCAGGTTCATGCTTCAAAGTGACTTGATTAAGGTTTGAAAACAACCTCTCAAATTCATATTCTTGAACCTCTACTTTCTGAAATTCTTTTCCTTCTTGTTTCTGTTGTTCTTGATTGAGTTGTTTCTGGGTGGATTGGGTTTGTTTTTGAGAGAAACATCTAAAGCTTGAATTTTTAAGGGTATTTGACAAGTGGGTAGTGGGAAAATGGGGAAATTGAAAGGAATTAAAGGGTTTTATTTGATGAAGATGATGATTTCGATAGAGTATGTGGTGGGTTTTGTTGGGGTTAGAAAAGAAGGGTGTGTTAAGCTTAAGCAACGCCATTTTTCTGTAACATTAGATAAAAAGATGCAATTTTGCCATGAACTAAGTCATTTTTTGTTTGTTTGATTATGTAATGCATATAACAATGTGTTTTTCCAGTGCTTATATGATCTTGTGAAGGCGGGAGGGGCCACGTTATCTGTAACGACTGTAAGAGGAGGAGTTGGTAACTTGGTAAGGGTGACCGGAGTTAACTAAATATTTTGATCACGAAAGTTGCATACTTTTAAATTAAAAGAAAATTTGTTAGGAATAAGTCAACCTTTACGTTGACCGCTTTTAACAAGTCTATCTTAATTTATTCTGTTAACAAGTTAATCTTGAATCCCCTCCGCTTTTAACAAGTCAAAACCGGCTATTGCCTCTTGTTAACCTTTTTAGCAGGTTAAAGTGACACATGTCACTCTTCTATTAAACTTTTTTTAATATTTAACATTTATATTTTAAAAAAGTAATAAAAAATAACCCCTCTCTCCCCCTTTAATTAAAAAATAAATTATACTCCCTCCGTTCCCTTTTGTTTGTCCTGTTTCCCGAAAAGGAATTCCTAAATGTTTGTCTTGTTTAGAATTTTTTCCACTTTTAACATCAACTTTATCCACCTTTTATATAGATTAATGAACCATATTTATTATTTTTCTTCCATCATATTTAATAAAAGTCAAAACACTATCTAAATTACTCCAAAAAATTCACTTTCCAACACACATTTATTACATTTTCCCATTATACTAAATAAAAAAGTCAATAACTCTCTTTTCAAGTAAGAATCTTATTTAATTAACACATTCTCTTAATGAAATATTCATTTTTCTTAATTCTCACCCCGATTCCAAACAAGACAAACAAAAGGGAACGGAGGGAGTAGTACTCAATTTTTGACCCTCCTTTACCTCCCCTTTAATTTTGACTTAATCCCTCACCCATCCTCTTCTTTCCCTCCTGCTATTTACGACAACTCTATTAATGGAGTTACAAAATTCAACATGACATTTACTTTGTTAGTAGCCAAGGTCAACAAACCCAGAATTCTTTAGTCCGACAAAATATAAAATTAAGATTTTCAAATTATTCTCCGTTATGAAAATCTTCCTCATTGATCTCAAGTTGACCATAGCCATTAAATAGAAAGCTCCAAAACTATGGAGGTTATCCTAAAAATAGATGAACATTTTTTTTGAATTTTCAAGCCAAACTAATTGGTTTCACCCATCTTCCTCTCTATTTTTTTTTTCAATTTCTTCATATGTTTCTGTTTTTTTATTCCCGTATACCTCGCCGGAAACCGCCACTGAAACCACCCACCAAACCGCCTTCCTCTTCGCTGCAACCACCAAACGCTCACGCCTCTCCCTGCCCGCTTCCTCCCTTTCGCTGCATCTACTCTATCTCAGGCTAGTACCGCCACTATCCCTCTCATGTGCCATCGCCTACTGCCGCAGAGCCTCCATGCCAGACTCCTCCAGTCCGTCCACCGCAAACGCCTCTTCCCCTCACTTCTCTGTTCTTCCCCTCCATTTGCCACCATTTAGTGAGGATAATGAACCAGGCAGATCATGTTGCAGTTATTAGGATCAAACTAATTTTGTTGTACCACTTAGATCTTTGGCCATGTTGGAGATTTCCTAAGAGGTTGTTTTTCCAGAATGGTATATCTACAATTAGATGGGAGATCGTGAAGTGCACTGCTAAAATTTTTGAAGATAGTGACCGGCTCTGATAAAAGGAAAGAGGAAAGAGGAGGAGGGTGGTGATGGTCATGGTTGTGGAGGAGAAGGAAGAGGACAGAGAAGGAAAAAAAGGGGAAAGAAAAGAGAGATATAAAATTAAAAATACAATTAAAATAAGACATGTAGACAAGTGACCTACTCTAACAAGTTAATAACAGGTAACCTGTAAAAAAACTTGTTAAAAACAAAAGTGGTTACATTGTTAGTGGAATAAATGAAGGTAGACTTGTTAAAAGCGGTCAACGTAAAGGTTGACTTATTTCTGACAAATTTTCCTAAATTAAAACTAGTCTTTAGGCCGAGACGATGCTAATTATATGTATTATACTATAATACATTAAGAGAACTAAATTTGAAGCTGAAAGATGTTAGTAAAAAGTTATACAAATTAGTAGTTTATTCATAAATGCAATTAAAATATTGTAACTTAATTATTGTTTTTCATTGAAAATATATAATATCATTATTAGAATTCAGAAAAGAAGCAACAACAATGTAGTAGCACAATGGTTAGAGCATTTATCATCTTTTTATGAGAATAACATTGATAAAATATTATTGAAGAGAAGGAAGAGTGACACGTGGCGGATTGCAATCCGTGCTTACGCTTTTTAATATATATATAGATTAGTTAATGATTCAAATTCAATATTTTAAAGAGTATTGAATATTGTTGGAAAGAGTTTAATTTTAAGTTAAAAATTGACCTTTTTTAAAGTTAAAATTAGAATGTGAGTTTAGATCGGTTTAATTTTAAGTTAAAAATTGACCTTTTTTTAATAATTTGTGCTACGGAACACACTTCTACTAAGGTGTATTGATTGTTATCAAAAGCACCTAGATGTCTTTACTTTGCAGAATACTTTCCACGTAGATGTTTTAAAAGCACGAGATATTTTATGTAATATCAGATAGAAAGATGCAATTTTTCCATGAACAAAGTAATAATAAAAATAAATAGGTCAAATTTCATAATTGATTATAACTCTTCATTCCTCAACTTTTTTAAGTTCAATCTTTTATAGCCAAGTGTACCTCAATTCTCTTTATAAACTGATACATAGAGATTTTCAAGAAAGATCGAGAATTTAGAAAAATAAATGAATACATATTTTTCTTAATGATAAATGACTTGAGTTTCTCACTAATCATCAATACTACAAAATTCTATTGCACATGCGCATAATTTTGAAATTTAAAATTTTGAGTAAAATTATAGAATTAGCAATCCAGATCTAGCCTGATTACATAAAATATATTTTAAAATTAGTTTATTTTGCTTGTTAGTTAACAAATTTGTGCTTGAGGAAATGGTTTATCTTCACCACCTGAAGAAGTTGGGTGGGTCAAATACCACAAGAAGTATGAATCGAGGAGCCTAATCCCATCCTTCAATAAACTTAAGGATCGGAGTGTAACCACCACTTTTGTTTTCTATATATGATAGCTTCGAATAAAATATTAATTAAGTAAATAGCCACGAGTAATTTAATTTCATCTCAAACTATAAAATAAATTTATAATTCACTTAATTATCTAAAATCCATAATAAGTTACATGAAAGACTCGGAATATTGACTGCATCAACAACTAGTTCACGTGTCAAAATAAATCTAATGATCATTATGACTATATTCTTTCTTATAAAATTTAGGAATTTTTGTCAAAAAATACCTTATTTGTTATAAATTTTGTGAAAAAACATCTTTTAAAATTTTTCTTGTAATAAAACACCTTATATCTCATTATTTATCAAATCACACACCTTATTATTATACTTAGGCCGCGCCAAAAAGTCAACATTTTGGTCTATTTTTTCCTCTATTTTTGTGTAGAACTCACGTATGACAACCCAAAATTTAGACCAAATTCCGATGCACAAAAAGGAGGAAAAAAAGTTAATCATTTTTTGACCAAAATATGACAACAAGGTTTATAATTTGATATATTATGTCATATAAAGTATTTTTTCGCAAAAAGAAACTATATTTTTTCACAAAATCTGTAACTTATAAGGTTTTTTTGACAAAATTACTCCCTTCGTATCCCTTCTTTCAGTTTTAAGGTGTTCCATTATATTATGTACTTCCTTATTTTTCTTCATTCCTTTTTTGGTAATCCTTTTTCTCCTATTTACCCCCTCTTACTCCATTCCATGGGTTTGCTTTGGCCCTGTTCATTTAACCTTAAAACAACAATGTTTAGTAAAAATATGTTCTATTCATTTAAAATAAGTTCAACACAATATAAATAAGTTTAATTCAACATAAATAAGTTTAGTTTAATACAAATCAATAACTATAAAGAAGAGAAAATTAGTACAAAAAAATTAAATACAAATAATTAAGTTCAATTTAGGAAATATGAGGTAAAGGAAACACAAGTCTTAATCAATTAACAATACGTCAATACCTATGTCTCTAAATTAAAGAATTGTCTCTTTTACTTCCAAATGTTTAATAAATAACCTCATTTTTCACTACTTCCTAACTTTTTTGGTTCATGGATCTACAAGTACAAGAAAGATTTTTATGGAACGAAAAAAGAATATAATATTTGACTTTAAAACAAGAAAGGGAAAGTTTAAAATGATTCATTTGGAGTTTGGACCTCGATCATCGATCACATGAAGCCAGCCACTCAGCGTGGCTGTAACATAAGAAGGACATTTTTTTATAACGGTAAGGAGAAAAGGGGAGATTGTTGCACAAGAAGGACATGCATGCAATTAAAAAAGACACCAAAATTTTATACACAAGGAAATCAAAATATAAAGGGGACAAAAAAAGATGAAGATCAAAGTACTACGTGTTACTATGTGCAAAGCAATCTTCCAAAAGATGCTAAAGCCATTCCTTTCTTACTCATGTGTTGGAATACGTTTCTTTATTACCAAGTTTGGAACACTTGAAAAGATCATACTATATATAGAATCCCACAACAGTACTGCACCCATGAGCTCATCTCATACAAATCATAACCATTTCACATCCCTAAAACCCTAAATTGATATAGCTAGCCATGCCTATCTACTCAGACTCTGATGATCAATCTCAAGTTGCGGCGCATGCGTCGAGAATGTGGTTTGGCCCTGACACGCCATTGCATACCATGTTAGGCGGACGTAGAGGTAATTGATTGATTATGTCATTCACAGATGCATCATATTTACGTTTCACGGTATATATATATCAATTTAAGCATTCATTTTGACGACAAAAAATGTTATTGTTATGGGATCGACAAAAAAATGTTGCAGTTGCTGATATTTTGTTGTGGAGGAAAAAGACATACTCAGCATCAATTTTAGCCGCTTTTTCAATCATATGGTTTCTATTTGAGGTGGTGGAGCTCCATTTCATCACTGTTGCTTGTTACATTCTGATGACCTCCATGCTCCTTCTTTTCATCTGGATTCAAGCAGCAAGTTTCTTTAAATGGTACGTCTCGTAATTATAATAGTGTGTTTGAATAAGAGAGTTAGGAATTTTAGAAGGAAAGAAAAGACGAGAAAGCACGATCAGTTTCATGAAAAGACAATGCGAAACCAGAATAATTATCTTAACGTACCCCTACATAATTTTTTTATTTTTAGGATAGACCGACAAAATAAAACTCTACTTGTTTTGTTTCATAAGAAGATCAAAATTTTATACTTCCTCCGTTTTTATTTAAATGTGACACTTTTAGATTCACGGACTCCTAGCCAATTTTTGGGAAGGAAAGAGATAGAGAGAAAAAAATAAGGGGACCCATGTGAGAGGAGAGAGATAGAGAGAGTTTATTGACCAAAAAAAAAAGTGTCACATTTAATTTAAAACTTCCTAAAATAGAAAGTGTCACATTTAAAAAAAAACGGAGGAAGTATTAGTTTCAAAAGAAATTCGAAACTAGTTTTTATAAAGCATACTAGCTCCAACCTAGTTTATCAATTAATCTTAATTATTTGCATGTTAGATTGCTAGCTATGTGCTCTTTTGATCAAATATATTCTTTCTATAAAAAAAATGCAGGAGACCTCCAACAGTGTATGAAATACAAATATCAGAATCAACAGCAAGACATGTATTATCGAGGACAAATAAGTTATTGGCAAAGTTTTACAAGATTTCATGTGGAAGTAACTTTACACGTTTCTTTGCGGTATGCAATAATGCCTACCATTCCCAATTTCACAGGGATTTCTCACTACACATTTAATAATGTTTATCGTTCTTATTTTTTCAGACTTTCGCATCACTTTGGGTATTATCCATCTTTGGTAGCTACTCCACCGCTCTTAATGTATTATATGTTGGTAAGATACTAAGATCATCCCACTTATCTTTTGTATCCATTATTTGATCCATTATTTATTTAAACATATTTAAAACACCGTATCCAAGTCAGTATATAATAAGTTAGAACTGGATTATTAAAGTTGAATTTTATCCATAATTACAATCGTCCCAACTCCCAAGTAATTAAACTTGTAATAACCAAGATAACAGTTGCCCGACCTTTCTAGTTCATTCTTAGTTTTCTTTTAGTAGTAAGTGAATTATCGTCACATTGCATTAGTAGTTGTGTTTCATCTAAACATATTTCGATCCCCCAAATACAGTGTATTGACTTCTTATTTTTCCAACTTATTTGAATGCATTAGACCTAAAACTTAATTTTTTCAAACTGAATCGAGGACATCTAGATATTCTTAGTTATGATAATATTTCACCTTTCTGAATATCGTGACCTTCTATCTAAACATTGAAGTATTAAATTGTGCATGTTACAGTGTTTTTGTGCCTGATCACCATTCCAATTCTGTATGAACGATATGAGAGAGAGGTGAACTACATCGCTACACAAGGCAAAGGAGATATGAAGAGGTTGTACAAGAACTTGGACACCAGGTTTCTCAGTAAAATCCCAAGAGGCCCAACGAAAGACAGGAAACGCATGTAATTGTTTACAAATGACATATTCGAAAATGATTTACTGTATTGGGATGATCTCTATTTAGTGGGTGTTGCATGTACACTCTCACTTGAGGCATTGAGCTATCTTTTATCTCAATATGTACATGAAATAAAAGCCACCAAGCTATTTACAATGATGGAAAATTCAATGTGTTTTAAATTCTTTGATATATGTCGTTTTATTAAAAACGTGTGGACAAGAGTTGTCACATGTTATATATCATTTATCCACATCATTCTCATACACTAGCTACTAGAAACACAAACATTGTCAATATGAAGATTGAAATCAAAATCTCAAGTATGGAAGAAGAGAATTCTAATCATCACTCCACCACACTTTTATTGCTTCATTCATCAAAAATAATAGATATATGAATGTTTAATGGATAGAAAGAGTTAACCAGTTCATTATTGTTTTTGTTTTCAGTGTTTCAAAAATCAAAAGTTAATATGGAAACTAGAAAAAGTGGTTTCTACTTTTGTTGCCATTTTTTAAAATTAACATGATTACTATCAGTATGACTATTTTTATGTTGTTTTATAGCTTATATCATATGATACTAAAATCATAAAAACCAAAAAAGAGAAAGTTGATAATGACAACGATCTTTTAATCCATATTATGAGTTCCATGACTTGTTTTCTTCTTTCCAAAAAAAAAAGTTCACATTAATAAAAGTATTTACGAACTTTTATGGTTCTTAACTTCTTGGTTCACCCAAATTAATCCATGGATGGCTATTAGCTAGCTATGTTGATGGGCCCAATTTCTCCATCACAAATTCTTAGCATGGGCTATTAGAGATTTTGTGGCAAAGGCGCAATGATAGAGATGGGAAATAACTTCTCTTGCCTCAAAGTTATAAAATCTTGATTTGAATAGTAAAATGTTCACTTTTACCATCTCACTTAAGCAATACAAGTTGGATTGTAAGTAAAATCAAAATCACGTAAAAGTACGAATGAAATAGTGTAAAATCGGTAAATTATATCAGTTTTATTTTATTCTACAATTTCCTCTAAAGTGATCATTAAGATGTTAGGCTGAGACTTTTACATGTTGATATTCAACGCCCTCTTATTTGTTAGCCTTGATGTTGGAATGTACTTGATTAATTGGTGAATTTAATTACCCGATTTAGATTACTAAACCTTGTTATTACTAGATTTGTTGTCGTTAATACAAATATTATTGTAATTTGCAATTAAACTATTAAATAATGTATGGTTCAAGTTGAATTTAATAGAGCAAAAGTTCAAATATATGATTTTTTTTGGTGACTTTTTGTTATTTTGCAACTTATGGAAATTATCAAAAAAAAATGAATCATTCAAGTATCGAACCAAGGAACATCTTTCTCCATTATTTGAATCTCAAAGTTTAAGCTGGATATCAATAAAGATGAAAAAGGCTTGAGACGAGACTTTGGTAAAAGCTGCCTATAAGCATACCCTTAATATGAGACAAGGAGTACCAAAATGATAGGCTATATGATTTAGTTTCCTGGTTTTTTTATTAGCTTTTAACGATTAATTAGGGGACATATAAGATGTTTAACCATCTAAAAAGATCCAATTTAGTATTTAGCAACTAGCAAATTTCATTAGCAAATTACACAAGTTTCTTTTGAAAAGCTAATACAAAGAACTTCTTAAGAGAAAATATTCGAACTTGGAAGTCAACCCATAAACCTATAATGTCATTTTTCTAGTTTTAAAAACAAACAACGATCAACAGTTATTTAATTCACTGAATACTTTAATAGAGTTATCTAATACTTAAAATAACTAATATAATCAACTAATTAAAATATAATTAACTATCGATCTGTCAGCTAACCGTTATCCGCTATCCACAATATTGATCTGTCAGACTGCCAGCTAACCGCTATCCGTAAATCACCAAATAGGCCATAATATACTTTTTGAAATATCTTGTGAGTTGTGCTTTCTTTCTTGTTAGAAAAGAAACAAAGAGAAATGAAAGAAACATGAAAATTTGACCCGAGTTGTTTATTTTTGGGTTGTAAGTATAAACTTCATTTTTCATCCTCCTAAAACCCTAAACCTCGACTACAGGCTTCTTTCGCCCACATTCTCAGTTATCTCTCACTGAATCGCAGTCCCTCATCAAGTAATTTCTCTATCCCTTTCTCTCTAATTTTGTCTTACTGTTTCTTCCTGATTTAATTATGCCAATATATTAAATATGCTCGTATTTATGCTAGTTTTCCAATTTCTATTATTAGGTTTGAATCAGTGTAGATTGGTTTGTGGGGTCTTTGCAAAAACTATTTTTTTTGAGAAATGAAGATTTTGAGCTCGTGGGTGTGAATCATTTGATGATTTAATTGGTGGGTTTGTGTTTTTTTAATTTTTGATGAGGTATCAAGATGCCTCATTTGAACAATTTGCTGGATTAGGTTGTGGGTATTGTCGTTGCGAGTATTGTGAAACGAAGGAAGTATTAGTTTAGAGTTTTGTGTTTTGGGTCAACTGCTTGAGTGAATTGAATTGCTTAGTTAGATGAATTAGATCATTATTGATGCAATAAAGAAATTGTGGTTTGTTATCGCTTTTACGCGCCCCCCAGCTCCCTTTTGTTATGTTTCAGATTGTTAAGTTCTGAATCGTTTTTGTTTTTGGTATGGGAATGTGAACATTTGCAGCTGGTTGAAAAATGAATTTCAATAATGTCAAGGTTCCGAAGGTGCCTGGTGGTGGGGCTGCATCGGCTTTGATTAAGGTCGGAGTTCTTGGTGCTATTGGATTGTATGGTATCACCAACAGTCTTTACAATGTGGAAGGTGGTCATCGAGCCATTGTTTTCAACCGTATTTACGGTGTCAAAGATAAGGTGAAGATCCATTAAGAACATTATCCCTTTATATATCAGAAATGAATGCATTTCATTTTTGTAATCTGTGACGATCTAAGTTTTTGCCCTCCTTTCAAGTTGTATAGACTTATAGAGCATGTTTATTTCCATTGTGTTGATATCTTTGCTTGCTCGTGTGAAGTGTGAAATAAGGCGAACTTGGTTGAGAACCTCTATACTTAATCTTATTGATATCGGTTCCTTTGATAACGTCGTTTTAATCATCTTTGGTCACGTGCTAAGAAATTTTAATGCTGTTACTTTTATATGAACTACTATAGCAGTCCATTGGTCATAAGTCCCCAAGAAGTTTGCCAAAAAAAATAAAAAATAGCAGCCCCTTGTTGAATAAGTTGGTCCATAAATGCTCTGTAAGTTTGTAGAGCCTTTTTGTTCGAAAACTAATAAATATTTGAGATTGCTGTTTATAGAATTCTGATGGAACCTACTGAAACTCAAACATGTGAAGTGAAAAGTGTATGTAATCTCAGGTTGTGTATATACATTTATGTTGCTTGTTTGCACTTTGATATATGTTAGCTTGTGCTGAAACTTTCTAAATGTTTAGGTTGTGTGCCTCAGGTTGTGCCTATATTTTGTTGTTTGCTTTGCACTTTGATATATTTTAGTTTGTGCTAAAACTTTTAACACCTAAATTGTGTCTCATGATAAGCTTATATGTTTCTGTTGCTTAATTTGCACTTGGATATTTCATGTTAGCTTTTGCTTAAACTTGAATCCTATAATTATATCTCTTTTTTTTTTGGTCTAGATCATGTTCTGGAGGATTATTGTTTCTAGCCATAGTTCTTTTATAGTTATCCTGCTTTATCTTGTACATTTGAAAATATTTCTTTTAATTCGCAGGTTTTTCCCGAAGGCACACATTTCATGATTCCCTGGTTTGAGAGGCCAGTCATCTATGACGTTCGTGCACGACCTCATCTAGTAGAAAGTACTTCGGGAAGTCGTGATCTTCAAATGGTAACTTGTTGCTTTTATTAGTTTTCTCTTGTATGTACGTCCCTTATGTTCATACAGTGGTTTATTGCTTGATGATCGTATCAAATTTGGTTATTCCATTTAGATACTTAAGGGAGCCTTTTTTTAGGATACAACTTCTTCTTCCATTTTTGTGCTTGAGCTAGTCTACGTAATAAGAAGAACAAGATCTTACTTAGAATTCCTCTCGGCCATAGTTCAAAAATACGGTTTCGGAAACGGGAACGACGTAGTTGCAGGGTAACGAAACTGAAAAGTGAATCACTTTTAGTTTTAGACTTCGTGGAGTTATATAGGGTTCAGTAGTGTGGTGGTGTCTCTTGTTTTTGAGTCATTATTGGAGGTAGATCAGCGCTATTATAAAAGTAAAGATAAGAAATCTTTGAAAAAAATCTACAAAAAACATGCAAAGTAACGTTTCCAGTGGAGGCAACGGGCGAACCCTTGTTGTCACGGGTGATACGGCCGAAACGGCCAAAATATCGGGCCTTTTGGAGACAACGGGCGAACCCTTGTTGTCACGGGTGATACGGCCGAAACGGCCAAAATATCGGGCCTTTTAAATTATCCTTGTTGAACCGGTCAAGTTCGGTTCGTCAAAGTTGAAAACCGTTCCAACTCGGGGAAATCATTCCGACACGGCCGTATTTTGCACCATGCTCTTGGCGCAGTTTTCATTTTGAGTCATCCGAAAACAACCTCTTCGGGTATTTAACACAAGAGTAAGGTTGCGTAGATCCGACCACCCCTTACCTCACCTTATGGCGGGAGCTTTTGAGGCAATGGGGTAATGTTGTTGTTGTGTGACTAATATTCTCCGCCAAGAGCCATTAGTCCTCCTAGCTACTAACCTGAACACTCAAATTCCCTTAACTCTCTTAAGAAACAAAAAGTAGATTTATTGTCACTAGCAACTTAACAAGTGATATAGTCCCCCCCTCTTATATGTCCTCCTTCCACAATCCGACATAACAATGTTTTTCGCAGTTTGCATGTGTTGTTAAGAATAGTGGTCCTTTCTACTCCTCCTGGCTGATTTTTTTGTCTCAAGAGGCAAACCAAGTTAACCCTTCCACACTAGTTCTGTTACACTGTCACCAGTCTTCTATTACTTTCACTTTGGTTAAAAATTGATTAATAAATTTAAGATTTTTTTTATGAGCCTGATTTGGGTAATAGTAATTCACTCGTTTGGTCTATGTTTGCTGATTTGTCTGATTACGAGTTTCAGGTCAAGATTGGGCTTCGGGTTCTTACTCGTCCTGTTGCTTCAACGTTGCCTACAATTTACCGTACACTAGGTGAAAATTACAATGAAAGGGTTTTGCCCTCTATAGTACATGAAACTCTGAAAGCTGTGGTTGCCCAATACAATGCAAGTCAGCTACTCACACAGCGTGAGGTAATCCACTAAATTTCTTCTGTGTGGTTCTGAATTAATTAATACATATGGAGTACGTCTTTAGCCTGAATTTAAGCACCTTTTTTACCACCCCAGGAAATGGAGGATTTCTTTTTGTGTGGAGTATAACGATAAGCAACCTTTAGTGAAAAAAGCTCATATAAGAGCACATGCATTCGTAATAACTTCAGGATATTATAATTTGAAAGTGAATTTATGATGTTTCAGGCTGTTAGTAGGGAGATACGGAAGATAATGACAGAAAGGGCTGCAAACTTCAACATTGCTCTGGATGATGTGTCTATCACGACTCTTACCTTTGGTAGAGAGTTCACTGCTGCAATTGAGGCCAAACAAGTGGCTGCGCAGGAAGCTGAAAGAGCCAAGTTTATTGTGGAAAAGGCTGAGCAGGACAAGAAAAGTGCTATTATTAGAGCACAGGTGAGAAAACAAAATTTGTTGCAGATTGCAAAAACTTCTTTGAGCATTCATCTGGATGTTCATAAGTAGTTTAGTCTTCAATTTGTGTAACTTGTCGAATGTGTTTCACTTATTTATTTCAATTCTCGAGTTTTTTTTCCATCAGTAACTTGATCCTACAAATGTGTGGGAAAGCTGTATGTTTTGCTAGCCATTCCATCCTATTTCATTTTCTCGATATAGCATGGGAAAGAGCAGGAAAAGAAAAATGAAGAAATAACTTTCCACCCCCCCCCCGCAATAATTCAAAGTTTTTCCGATGTTGAAAAGATTTGAAAGGAAAGTGCAAGCTCACTCTTTCCTCTCCTTCCCTTTCCTATCGTTCCCTCCATTAATGCTCTCCAAACAAAGTGTTAGTGCTAGATTAGGTTCTCTTGGATGTTTCTTATTGAGATTATTGATAATAATATGTTTATATCTCTTCAATTGGTTGCCAGGGAGAAGCCAAGAGTGCTCAACTCATTGGTCAAGCCATTGCGAACAACCCGGCTTTTATTACTCTAAGGAGAATTGAAGCTGCTAGGGACATTGCTGGAACAATCTCTAATTCATCAAATAAGGTGATGTTAAGTTCAGATGACCTTTTGCTCAATCTTGGTGATATGATTCCAGAGCCAGCTAGCGGAAAGAAGTAAAATTCTGTGCTGAGGATCCCTAGTCCGTGGTGGGAACATGCAACGCCTTTCCCTGGGAATATTTGATGGAAAGCGATAGTTTTTTTTAGAGTTCGAGAAACTTTCTGTAAATGACAGGCTTTGATGATACTCTAAGCTGCTTATTACCTTATAAAACCTTCTAAACGTTGTCTCATTCAAAATCTTAAGCAACTTTTTGCCTAAACTCCGGTAAATTGCTGTAATAAGCAGCCACCCTATGGTACAGGATCTGATTAGTCCTGTTTGCTGGTTAAGTCTAGATGTTGATCGTGAAACAGGAATTGCTAGTTAAAATCGACAAGCAGGTTTGCGATGTTTTCACGGAGATACCTTTATTTCCCTATTTTTGCGAGAGTGAGCAAATCGAACTGTGACTCGGAAACTTTGTAACAAAATCCAGCACCTCTTGGTCTATATAAATATCAGTCCTATGTAATTTGACCTTTGCTACCATCTGTCTCTTAAAATAATTTAGAGACCCCCAAATTACTTCAGATTTGAGGGTAATGAACCCAGAACCCAGAACCCCCAACCCCATCACTGAAGTTGGGAGGTGGTAGGCTGGTAGCTTTACTATTGAGTTTTCATTTTATTCTCATAATTTTCTTTTCCAGTGAAGAAATATTATGTCACATGAGACTCTTTTGATCGATTTCATTTAAACCAATTTTTCAAATCATTTTTTTAAGCACCGTATTCCAAGAAGTGCAGTAAGTAAAAGAAAAAAATATAAAGGGAGTAATAGTCAAGCAAATTTAGACTCCTACACTGGAAAGAATTTATTGAAACTTGATAAAACTTGATAAACTGTCACAGCATATTTTTTTTGCTAAGCCGTGATAGCGTTAGACACTCTAACCAACCACTCGTTCACAACACAATATCGTATCAGGCAAACACTAAGCACAGATGCACAATGTATATTATTCACGCAGCAATGTTTATTCATAGTCAATATCAGAGCAACTGACAGTTTGGTATCAGAGCGGGATTTCGTTCTCCATGGCCAGCGCAAAATCTATGTTCAAGAAGGTTGCAAAACGGAAAGCCCCTTATTTGCGGGAAATTCAGCGTTTGAAAATAGAGAATCAAAGGGCTGCCAACCAGGTTACTTATTGGATGGTTGACGAATTTGAGGATCTCTTGAAGGGATTACATCCTTCGCACACTGGTTACACCATCCATTTCTAATACGGTGGCACCCTTAAGCCCCATTAGATTAGCGTTCTTCCGATCATTCTACGAGCGTCAGAATCATCGTCGAAGACAAAGTAGGACCATGACGCCTCGGAGTTCAAAACTTCGTTTTGACAGAATAGAAGCCTATCTAGGCGTGGCTACTAATGGTGATTTGCCCGTGAATACGGTGCGTGATTCATCAACTACTTACTGATCAGTTGGGTGAAATGAACGGGATGATTCAAGTGCTTGTTGATAAACAAAGAGAAGCGACCCCTGATTCTGAAAAAGAGGGATTACTGAAAAGACTCGATGGTATGGAAGGAGTTATCGGCAGATTGGCCGTGGAGAAAGAGGAATTGTTGAGGAAATACGAAGATATGTCCAAGAAAGTTGCTGCCTTGGAAACAGAGGCAGGCGCCTCACCCAATCAACAACCATCCTCTGAGCGGATGAAAATTCCAGAGCCTAAGAGTTTCGATGGTAGTAGGGATTCAAAGACCCTGGAGAATTTCATATGGGACCTTGAACATTATTTCAAGGTCAGTAAAAGGAGAGACATCGGCAAGGTTGACATAGCCGCCCTTTACTTGTCCGGTGATGCAAAATTATGGTGGCGGTCTCGCCTTGAGGCCGATTCGAGTGCCGGCAGAGATGCCATTACAACTTGGTAAGTGATGAAGGTTGAATTACGTAAGCAATTCCTTCCCAACAATGCTTCTTGGCTGGCTCGTGAGAAATTGAAGGACTTGAAACATACGCGCACTATTCGTGATTATGTTAAACAATTCATGTCCTTGTTGCTTGACATCACTAGTATGTCCGAAGAAGATAAGTTATTTGCTTTCATTTCTGGCCTGAAACCTTGGGCACAGACAGAGTTAAGGAGACAGAAAGCGAAGTGGCTGAACAGCGCTATCGTGGCTGCTGAGGCCCTTGTTGACTGGAAAGTTTGTAGCAGTATGTATGAGAAAAATAATAGAGACAACCCTGGTGAACAAGATCGTGGAAAGAAACGAGAAGTTTGGAAAGAAGAAAGGCGGTTTTCAGAATTATTAAAACAAGGAAAAATCGAGTTATGCAGGGTCCGACAAGAAAGATGAAGGGACTTCAAGCAAGAAGCCTCGTTTTAATGATGGTTGTTTAATTTGCAAGGGGTCGCACATTGCCAGAAATTGCCCTAAACGTCAACAACTTTCTTCCTTGTTGGGTGATAATACTAATGAAGATGTTTCTCGTGATGATGATGATGATGTTGCACCGAGAGTTGGAATGATGAAGTTGTTAAATGCTATGACTGCTGAAAAAGAACCCTTAGAGGGACTGATGTATTGCAAAGTCCATCTAAACGGAACCGAGGTGACTGCGATGGTGGATACGGGAGCCACTCATAATTTCATCAAAAGTGAGATAGCCAGTAAGTTAGGGTTGATTGCGAAACCTTCGACTCACAACATGAAGGCCGTAAATTCTGCTGTATCGGCCTCAGTTGGTTTGATCAAAGATGTGCATGCTTCGCTTGGTTCCTGGAACCAGCGAATTGATTTACTGTCTGTTGCTTTGGATGATTTTGACTTGGTTCTCGGGAACAAGTTCTTTCGGAAGGCCAAAGCTATGGTGGCACCGCATCTGGGCGGTGTAATGATAAGTGACGAAGCCAGTCCGTGCTTCGTATCCTGTATGACCTTTCCTTCACCTTTGCCTACTAATAATGTGTTGTCGGCTATGCAAGTCAAAAAAGGCCTGAACAAGGGAGAACCAACCTTTTTGGCCGCATTGGTAGAGATGAAACCAGATGTGGTGGTGGAAGTGCCGGATGAAGTTGCGGTATTGCTGAATGAATACAAAGGGTTGATGCCCTCTGATTTTCCCAAGAGACTCCCATCACGAAGGGCTGTAAACCATGCTATTGAATTGGAACCAGGTGCAAGACCCCCTGCCAAGGCGCCATACAGGATGGGGCCCTCTGAATTGGCAGAACTTCGCAAGCAGTTGGATGGATTGTTGGAAGCAGGTTTTATCCAGCCATCCAAGGCTCCCTATGGTGCACCGGTACTGTTTCAAAAGAAAGCTAATGGTTCGATGCGTATGTGTGTGGATTATCGTGCCCTGAACAAAGTGACGGTGGAGAACAAGTACTCTATTCCGAGGACGGATGATCTGCTTGATAGACTTTCAAAGGCTACGTACTTCACCAAACTGGA
The DNA here is from genome assembly GCA_947645195.1 of Patellifolia procumbens. NCBI lineage: Eukaryota > Viridiplantae > Streptophyta > Magnoliopsida > Caryophyllales > Amaranthaceae > Patellifolia > Patellifolia procumbens. Next base: position 1,165,168 of record CANSGD010000335.1, read on the forward strand.
CTTACGTTCTGGGTATTTGCAAGTCAGGATTGCGGAGGGCGATGAGCCCAAAACTACTTGTGTAACTAGATATGGTTCTTATGAATTTCTTGTGATGCCGTTTGGACTTACTAATGCCCCGGCTACTTTCTGTAATTTAATGGACGATGTGCTTTACGAGTATCTTGACTCTTGTTGCATAGTGTACTTAGATGATATCGTTGTGTACTCCCAAAGTCTAGATGAACATGTTAGGCATTTGAGGGCAGTGTTTGATATATTACGGGAGTACGAACTCTATGTAAAGAAAGAGAAATGTGAAATCGCTAGGACTGAGATTATGTTCCTTGGACATAAAATCAGTAAAGGCAACGTTCGGATGGACGAGGCAAAGGTCAAGGCTATCATGGATTGGGAAACACCAAAGTCAGTCCCGGAGTTGCGATACTTTCTGTGAATAGCCCTTTATAAATTTACGATAATAATTGGCTAGGTCCAAAAATGATCGCAACTCACTGTATACCTCAAATTATTTGGGAATAAAACTTAGTTGTAGTAGTTGTTGTTGTTGTATACTAACTCACTATAGAATACCCGATCAATTCTAAATATTGAAAAAGTGTCCAACATCTATCTTGAGTTTTTTTTTTTTTGACGGTTATCTAGTTGAGTTAAGGCCACTAATTTATTGAATTTTGGAATTTTCAATCAAGCACTTACTAATCAAAGATCCCTATTTATATTATAAATACAATTATTAGAAGTTTATACTCTTAGAAAAGATTTTAGGAGGGAAACAACTCTTTTAAGAGGAAAACGAACTTTAATGGCTTCTTTTCAACTTTCCTACAGGGTGGCCATAAAAAAAACATTTATAGAAAGTAACTCTCAAATTATTAATATTCAACATAATGGCCTTGAAAACCATAAACAACCATAAACAACCTTAAACACCCTTAAACACCCCCAACCACCACCAAACACCCACAAGCCACCACCACAACGCCCTAAATTGTCTAACTTTTCAACAGTTTTCCCAATGTGGTTTCGCGAGCAGGTGCAGACACATTTATCAACCTGTGTATATGATTTTTACTTCTCTTTATTCATCAATACCTTCAATAGGCTACCTTTTTTGTAGGTTGATTTGATTAGTGGGTAGTTACTTAATTTGAAATTTGTGATTGATTTGGGGTTGGATTATGTGTTTCGAGTTGGGACTTTGTTACTTTTTGTTTGTTAGGAGTGTTTAGTAGTTGATCCATTGTTTTCAGTGGCGCTTCCTATCTTGTGGTCGACGATGGGGCAACAGAGAGGCGAGGGAATGGCAAATATAAGGGACCGATGGGAGAAAGATACCGTTGTTGGAGAGGAAGAGGATGACAGTTGGAGGGCCTATTTCTAGCGAGGGGGGTTGGGGATGATGTGGTGTTCATGGTAGTAGTGTTGGTTAATGTGTTGTTGTGACAGGGTGGAAGCCCAGTTGTATTTCAGGGAGAGAAAGGGGAGAAGGGAGGAGAGAGAAAGAGCTGACTCAGTTTTAGAAAAAAGGCTACTATGTAGAATTTCAAAAGGTTGAGAAATACTTGTGTAAAAAAATTTACCGTATTAAAAAGTAGAGGCAACCACTTCAGCTTCAGTTTCCCTAATTCATATCTACAGGGATATCATGGTCTAAAACAACCATAAAGGTAGCACAATAGAAAAAGAAAACGATAAAATAGAAAGGGAAAACAAGTATGCAAATCACTAGTATAAGAAAATTTAGAAGCTCTTTTAACTGCGAATTAACCACCAAAGAACAACATCAGAGCGAACACCAACATATGAAATCCAAGCACAATCTTTTCTGGGGTTCTTTCTTTTTCTTCTCTTTTTTGATTTAACTTTTATTCACGAGATTTCTCCCCCAATACAACCCTACAGTGAGGGAGAAGAAACAAACTGTCTAGGTAAGCTAAAGAGATCTTTCCCCTCGAAAGGAGAGGTCCACTCCCGAGAACTGCCACCCGATGAATCAGCCATTCCTGCTCCACCATCTGGCAAACCAACAACTGGTACACCATTCACATTGGAAGAAGGCGAAGGTCTCCTAGCTAGGTTAACACCCATGGCAGGGGCTCCTGAATCATACATGTGAGCCACACTCCTGGAGTTAGAGTAGGGCCCCACGCCGCCCCAGGATCCATTTTGCTTTGAGGGAAGGAAACTTCGATCCAAGCTCCAATCTATACTGGTGTAATCACACGATGGCATGGAGCCACTAGTATTCCAATCCACCGGGGAATTTGACCCAGATGAGCAGGTTGAACCCAGCCCAGCGAAAAGCCCCAATGAAGAAGCAGCTGCAAGAGTGGGAGACCCACCCACCCTGGACCACGATGTGGTGCTACGAGTGGTCCCTGGATTATCCATTGCATTACTGCACGGCATAAATGGCTGATGTAGATGCTGATGTAGTTGCTGCTGATGTTGCTGCTGCTGATGTTGTTGCTGCTGATGATAATGTGCAGGGTGATAAAATTGGTTTAAGGTTAGATCATTTGGACTAAGGCTTCTGGTGCTAGGGATGTGAGGCAGTAACCCATTCGGCTTTAAAATCTCCGAACTATTGGGATACCAACCAGCAGCTGGAGGAGAGGAGCTAATGCTTGTTGCAGGGGCCGGTTTGGCATTTACAGACTGGGGCCGCTGCATCATTACTACAGGCTCTCTAACTGATCCTGGCTGAACATTCTTATATTCATTGCCAACAGTAGCATAACGTGCTTCTGCCTTGGCCGGTGGAGGCGATACCTGTAAAGGCGGTGCCAAAGAATACGAAACTGAAGGGCTCGACCCTGCTCCTACGGGCCACCTTTTCTCAGCTGGAGCAGCAATTTGCTGTGGTCTTGCCCACTCTAACTTTGGCTGTCCTCTTGTAACTGGTTGAACAATTTTGGGCACCGGTTTGGGTGCCATTCCTCCAGTAACTGCAGCTTTAGTGTAGTTAAAATCTTTTTCATCCCTTCTCTGGGGTAATAGAGTTGCTGAATTAAGCTTCTGTTGCAACAGCCTTACGTTGCTTAGACTGGGTGCTACAGATAACTTACCATTACTAAAACTTGGAGGATCACCAATTTCTTCTGGCTTTGGCAACACAACAGGCTGATCCTGTTTTTGAGATCTCAAATTCTCTTCAGCCTTCTCTAAATCACCTTCACAGGTCACTATGGCTCTTTCAACCTCTTGCTTTGCACATTTAAACTTTAATTCCAACTCAGTAATCCGAGCAAGTTCTTCAGATATATCAATCTTCAGATTGCTCCCTGCGTCAATATTTTGATCTTTATGCTTATCACCATCTTCACCACCTTCAAAGAGCCATGCAACTGCTTCTTCCACTCGGCCTTCATTTAAAATAAGAGACATAGTCGCCCGTTCATGAGTAAACCCCATGGTCACAAGCTGCTGAGCAAGTGCCTCCAGCTTTCTGGACATAAGATAGCCGCTGCAACGTTCATGCAATTCTTGAGCACGCCTTTCTTTCTGACGTTGATGCTTCCTCTCATTTTTCTGTCGTATCTTCTCTCGCTTGTCATTGTCAGCGCCTGGAATTACATCCTTCAAAGAGTTTGATGATTTCTCTTTATTGTGATCTTCTGACTCAACAGACCGGCTATCATTGTTAGATGCAGAATCATAATCACCCCCACTTCCATGAGTGCTCCCACTATGATCATCAGAATCATCTATGTTGCGAAAACGGCCATTTACATGTAGAGTTGGAGCTGTGAATGTAGACGAAGCCTCAAGAGTATGAAATGTCCCCAACAATGGATTATAAGCACTAGCAGGCAATCCAGTACCTCCATTTACAGCTGTAGAGGACTTTGAAGGTGTCTTCTGTTCCTTTGCTGCCCTTTTGTCCTTGGACTTAGATTTGGAAACCGACGACATTTTTTGATAAAACAACTGGTGATTTAGCTTCCTGAAAAACACGGAGGGAACAATTTCAGAAAGAGAAAGCGCAGCAAATTGTGGGAATAACATTAGAATTGCAAAAGGGTAAACTTTGTTTTGAAGCCTCATCCGAAATTCTACAAACCTTTATGTTACTGGCAAGAATCAATAAAAACTAGCAAGAGATTTTTTATGCTTACTTTTTTAGAAAAAATAGAAAATTGCGAGGGGAGGAGGAGAGAGAGCATAACTGCTTACACAAGTCGCAGAGATGTGACTATTTAACATAAGCAAAAACTCAATGTCAAGTGTCAAACTTCTTACAGATGTATCCAACTACAAGCATTTAGAAATTTGATCAATGGCAATGACAAGCGTCACAATTATTATACCCAAGACACAGCCAAACCTAATGGAGGAGATGTATCTCATCTATTCAAGGCATATAAAACTTTTTCATGAATGAAGAAGTACAGTCAAGCCTATGTAAATTTGTAACGACGATTTCAAATGACATGCAACAATATCAAGTCCCTCTTCGTCAATCAACTATGGCATCATGGAATATAAATATATGGGAATATAAATATGTGAAAGGTAAATTTAGGTCAAACATTGGAGAAAAGAAGGGTACAGAGCTCATCAAGGCAGCACTGAGATTTTATCGGGGTTTACCATCGTTTGATTTTTAAAAAACCTTGTATACTCCTATGTGAAAAAACATAATTTGTACATACATAGAATGGTATACTTACGGGCTACTTAACTAAATCAAGTAGTGAATTGCATTCCCGTACCAATACATGTACTACAAATCATGGAAACAAAACTCGGCCATTACGTTATGTAACGGTTTTTGAACTCGTTGTTACGTGAAATGTTGTTACGTAACGCCGCAATGAAAATCACGTCATCAAGAGTGTTTTTTAACCCGTTACGTGCATCGTTAGGTCCGTTACTTTCTCAAAATTGGTCAAAAAGAGAAGGGAAATACACATAGTAGCACAAAAACAATAGGCCCACACTAACAAAAGGAGCAAAACCTACAGTAGACTTTTAAGTTGGATAGAATCATAAGAGTTAGTATCCATTTATATATATAATAGGATATGAATCTATAACTTATTCACCATAAGTGCAACTCAACCATATGATAGCATTGGTCAAATTAAGTTATAATACTTATAAAACTTCTAAAAAGCAAATTAGAGGTTAAAAATCTAATATTGTAAATTTTTTGAAAACATTCACGCCGAGTCAACCGCGATTTGTTTCTATTCGACCGTTTCAAGCCCGTTCCGCATCATCGTGACCGTTATCTCGAACACGACCGCATCCGCAATTTTCTCCATGACTATAGATTAGATACATTGGGCTGTCTATTAGGCAATCCAATCTTTCAATTCTTTCAATTCTTTTAGGTTGTCAATCTAATGAGCCCACATATTCGCCCAAAAAAAGCTGCAGCTTTGTGTCATGGACCAACGTCACCATGGGGAGAATGTTCACTTGACAACGAATATACCTAAATCAACAGTAGAGGAAGTTTCTTCTCGAATCATAGTCCCATGAGCAACAATTTCAAATCCCCAAAAACCTGAATACCGTTCAGTCGAAACAAAACATCTTTCCTGCTTCATTGCACACCATGATATAAGCAACCCATCAAGGATAGCATTGCTTACCCAGATGACTTCAGATATGTGTGTAAAACTAAGTATTGCCTACAATTCCTCATGAAGAGCATAACCAAATTCCAATACTAACACCGCACCTTCGGTGCTGCTTCGGAACCAAACTTAGTTTTAGAAGATTAAAGCTCTGAAGTTCATCACTATTTACCGAATGCTTGACTAAGAAATACAACCTTCAACAGACATCAATCACGCATTGACTCAGCATAAACACATAATATAGTGAACGATGAGCCAACAAAATCTTATCCAATAATCATACTCTTGTTAAATTTGTAATCCAGCAGGGCTAACCAGTTCTGTGTTTCGCCTGCACCCAGTAGAAAGAGGAATGGCACAAAAGATAACATCATAATCTCAAACCCTAACACGCAACCATAAATTATCAGCCGCGGAACAAATTTGTGGAGGCTGAGAAAGACAAGTACTTAACAGAGATATATCAATCCCGTAAAAAGCTATGACTAGACCAAATTACTCCTCTGCATAAAAAAAAAAATTAACATTAAGGTTTGTACCCATCCTCTTGTCACACTCTTCTCTTGTAACATTATCTGATTATCATCATGAATGCAGGTGCTATAAATGCATTGCCCCCAGCACTAATCTCCAAAAATTCTCTTCCTTTGTTCCTTAACTTATGCAAAGTAAGGCATCATAGCTAATTTAATTCAATAATCTACAGCTCACATATCAGAAGGAACCATCACCTTTAAACAAAAACCCTCAGGTTTAATGCAACAAAAGATAATTACTCATCCAATTTCCTAAAAGGATGCACAAGGAAGTCCCTGCGTTGCAAAATTGTTCTATAATCTACCAACACCGCCTATGATTTTAAAAAAAAATCCCCTACAAATCACGCAAAAATGAGCTCTTCAAAGCTCAACTCTCCATAAAGGTGCCTATCATCCCTCTAGCATATCATGTTTTCTACGACAAGCTCATAGACTCTCTACGCTTCACAGTCAAATTCCGGCCAAAAACTCTAATTAAACCACGTTTCTATCCTACACAATTCTCTTTTTTAAATGGCAGCAAAGATGACAATTATTTCTGAAAAGACATCCAAATATCAGAAGCACCGAGAAAATCAAATTTAGACGTACAAAAAATTAAACAATCCAGCAGAAAAAACATCACAGAACGTTTTGCTGCAAATTACGCGAGCATTACGTATATGCTTTTTAATTACGAAACGAACAAACCTATTTATGTTTTCCAACAAATAATCACCGCGTTTAACACTATGCAATTCATTACAATATGCAATTCATTCCACAATCAAATCACCGCGCAAAATTCCTAATTCAATTCAATCGTATCGCAATAACCTTCAAAACCTAGCAAATCAAGATTCCATCACCGCGCAAACCTAACTCCATCCGTTACGATCAATAATTCCATCACCGCGCAAACCTAACTCCATCCGTTACGATCAATAATTCCATCACCGCGCAAAAAAAACAACAAAGAATCCATACCACAAACAAATACATTCCGAATTGACGAATACGATGTAATTCAACAAGATTTTAGCGCTAAAAGTACCAATTCCAACCAAAACAACTCAAAAAAAAATCAAAAAAATCATGAAAAAAAGGTTATGGATAGAGAAATTAAGAGAGAGAAGAATCACGAACCTGGAGAAAGAGAAGAATTGAATGGATCGATGGAAAAGATAGATCAAGAAGGTTGAAGAAGATTGGCGCGGATTTGAGAGAGAGAAAGGGGAAGATGGGAGGAGAGAGAATTGCGAGGCTGAAACTGAATCGGAATGAATTAGGGTTTTTGATTGACACGACGACGATAATGATGAGGAGAAAAGGAGAAACGATGGAAAAATTCGGAAAATAAGGGATATTAGTACTTATATTCATTAATGTATATGGAGTTGTGGTAATATTTATTGACTTAAATAGGTTTTTTTTGTGGGCGACGTGGCTATCTGTGAATAAATTTACGTTTGTTTGGCTTTCCCATGAATATGAGTAACTCTTGTATGGACTCAGTCCACACTAAAAATAGTGTAGACCCACTCTCTCTCCTCACTCCTCTCCTTCCTCCTCTTTGAAACCACCATCACCACCACGCCAACCTGCACAGCTGTACTCCCCTTCCCCTAAACCACCACCACCCACAACCTTCCTTCACTCTCTTCACTCCCCTCAACCACGCGACACTACGGCGGGACTACGACACATACACCCGTTTTCCGGCGGCTTCTCCGACGCAATATCTTTCACCTCTGCCTTCTCTCTTAATCTATGATTCGAGATCTGCAGTTGGGGGAGAGAAATCGAAGAAGGGTGAGCAAAAATTAGGTATATTTAAGCATAAAATCCCCTTCTTTTAGGTTTTAATTTCATGAATTCAAATTCTTTTTACAAATTTGAATGTTAAATCCCCATTTAACACCCAATCAAATCGAATTGGGGAAAAATTTAGGGTTTTATTTTGATAATAAAACCTTAACTTTTCATTCATAACATTTAACTTTTGACTACAAAACCTTAACTTTTGATTGTTAAACCTTTAACTTTTAATAACAAAATATTAACTTTTGCTTAAAAAACCCTAACTTTTCATTCATAACACTTAACTTTTTATTATAAAACCTTAACTTTTAATTAAAATTTCTTAACTTCTGATAAAGAAACGTTAACTTTTGGTGAGCACAAAATTAACTTTTGATAAAAAAACCTTAACTTTTGGGACCTAGCCCTGGTCTACAATAAGTTTAGTGTAGACCGGTTCATACTAGACTTTCTACATGAATATACTACTTGTATTTTTATACTACCTTAGTTTTATTTACATAAAAGTAAACAAAAACTAAAAAAAGTAGAAAAAAAGGAAAGAAAAAAATAGGAGAAAAGTGTAATAATTAGGTGGGTCAACATTCCATTTACGGGAATAAGGTTGAAAGGTACATATTACAAAAAACATCCCAAAATGGAAAAATATGCATATTTAAAAGACGGAGGGAGTATTTTAGAAGAATTTTGCATATCGGGCCGAAACCCTGTACGGATCCACCCGACCTGGATACGCGGAGATCTTTAAAGTGTTCCTAATGGATTGAACCACCAACATTGAAGAATTGCGTTTTGCATATTTGACTTGTATTTTGTATACAACTAAGTACAATAAGACAAGTGCTCTGTATAAATGTGTCTTTCTCTAAAAAAAAAATTACTAGTCTTTGATACATGTAGGTTGGTAAAGGCTCTATTCTATAAGCTAAGGGGTGGAGACATCAAAAATTGAAAAAGAACAAAATATAAATAATAATGCTCTAAATCTACTACACATGTAAACGAATAATTTTTTTTAAAAAAAAAATGGTATAAGGCAATTAAAAAGCTATCAACAATAAAGTGAAAAAAAACTGTAAAAATGGTATAAGGCTATAGTTTCACCCATTAGGTTAACATTGAAATCAATTTGGCGCATGCATAGCGTGCATATGACTAGGGCTGTGCACAGGTCTAGAACCGGATCAGACCGAAACCGGAACCTGTTGGACCTGTGGACCATTTTCAATTTTGGTGGACCGGTCTAGACCTATTTGGACCTATTTTGTGATTTTCCATTTTTTTCTTTAAAATCTTTTATTTTCTTTTCCGTATGTTTCGACATGTTTCATGAAGATGATCATAAAATTCATATCTATCTAATATCATAGACTCCAATGTAACACAAAAAGACTAACCATATTCCATCTTGTAGGTTGGTACTAAAGTTTTTATATTTAACGAATTATTGTATGATTTTTTAGATTTATATGTATAATTCCTCTAAACAAAAACCTATCTTAAAGTTATTAATGCAATGTAACATGACAACCATTAAATTCATTACAAAAATTTTAAAAATTAAAAAATAGATTATTTCAGGTCTTCAGGTCTGACCCGGTTTTTTCAGGTCTTGAACCGGACAGGACCTGAAACCCGAAATCTCAATATTTTCGGACCAAAGACCGAACCTGAATTTTCTAACTTTCACCTTAACCTTCCAAATTTAGGTCCAGACCGGTCTAAAATCAGGTCTGCACCGAATTTTGCACCCCTACTGCATATGACACTAATAAACAAATATTGAAAGAGGAAAGAGAAAGAACATGGTGAAAATAACCCACAGTTTCCTTTAGGATTTTTTCAAAAAGAAAATCTGTAAAAATAGGGTTAATTATGGAGAGGAAGTTATGTGATTTAATTACAATTTTTTATAAAAAATTTAATATTAAATTTTTTGTGTCCCTACTTTTTCCTTTATAGAATACAAATATGCTTTCGGCGTAAGACTTATTTGGTTACATGTTCTTTTTGTATAAACTATGTGTTTTTCTTAGCTAATACATAGTACTCCCTCCGTTTTTTATTAGATGTAATATTTGATTTTTCACATTTATCGAGACACAACTTAATCTAATATTTCCAGTTGTGTAATTGTAAAAATTTAAAAATATATATATTTGGAAAGTGTATACCGAGACGAATCAAATAATATCCACATGACTATATTTCTCTTTATGTATAAATAACTATTAATAAACAAAGTGGATTGGATGAACAGTGCCAAAAGTCAGCATGTTACACTAAATAAAAGCGGAGGGAGTACGTGTGTTTCTTGGAGCATGTTGCTCCCAACATTCCGTGGAGTACGCAATAATTTGCAACATTTTTTTTGCTGCTACCCTTCCCATTCATACTGTCCAATACATTATTTTGAGTTTAAATATTGCCAGTTATGCAAAAGTAAAAGTTGATACTTCATGTTCATGATATAAGTTCGAATTAAGATGAATCAAACAACATCTCACTTAACCGTATTTTTTATTATATATGAGAATAATTAATTGAAACAAGATCAATTAGTGAATATTTTGACTAAAGATATGGTGAAAGTAATTTGGTTTTTACTTTTTCTACCGGTATTTTTGGGCCAACCTGGCTGGGCTACAGTAACATTATAACGGTTGGGGCCCAGCACAGAAGTCCAATTGCATAGTAATTTTACAGCAAGTCTTCACCATTGCATCAGTTGCATGTCCTTGTCTTGCGTGTGTTTCCCTGTTCCCCTGGTTTTTAGGACAAAGTTGTGTAATGTAATTGTAAGGCATATCGAATTATTGATTATTTCAAAATATATTGTTGGAATAGATGAAGCACAATGGTAAAATATCATAGATTAATTTTTAGAACTTTTATGGAGGACTTTAATAGCTTCATGTATATGCCTTTAAACAATTTCAAAATATTCTTACACAATTTCGAATTACAAATTTGATCATCAATATCTACAATTTTTTATTATTTAAAAATCATAAAAAAGATCACATTCTAGATAAACATAATGAAATGATTTTAACAAAAAAATCACTTAAGAGTTAGGATTCGTACTTTTCAACTTATTTTTAGTCCTTATAAAAAAAAGAAACTAAGATTACTTCAAGAGGTCTAATAAAGTCTAATCAGGTCGAATAATGTGAAATAAGATATAAAAATGTCTCATAAGATTTCAACTGATAAAGCATCAACTAGTAAAGTCAAATAAAATTTAATACAAAAAAATAAATCTGTATAAATACAAATAAAAAAAAATTGCGAAGAACGAGGCTGTGAGTCAGTGACTAACACCCCCCAATTACAATTCATCAAACATGATTTAAATTTCTAACTTTCACCTTAACCTTCTAAAAAGGTACAAAGTCTACCTTAGTACGATAAGAATGTAAATTTGTAAGTATAGAAAAACAATTGAGGTATGGTAATTCAAATTCTGTAAAAGGGGGTCTCGAAAAGGCTTATTATCAACCAATCAAGAACTGCTGTATTCTAGCGATACCATGCATAAAGCTCTAGTCCGTGGTTGGGTCATTTTGATAGCTATGTATGAATCAGCCGGCTGAAGGATCATATGTGTAAGCGAGGTAAAGATCATACTTTAAAAGGTTTAATCTTTTGTAAATTACAACATTTTGTATATTTATATACAAGTACACATCTTACTATATGGTATCTTTTTTTTGAATATAATCTCATGTAAATTACAATATTTTGTACTTCCTTCGTTTTTTGTTAGTTGTGACACTTTTAATTTCACGGACTCCTAGACAATTTTTGGAGAGGAAAGAGATAGAGAGAAAGAAAGAAGAGGACCCATGTGATAGGAGAGAGATAGAGAGAAAGATTTGCCTAAAAAAGAAAGTGTCACAATTAATTCCAAACTTCCTTATATAGAAAGTGTCACATTTAATAAAAAACGGAGGAAGTATATTTATATACAAGTACACATCTTACTATATGGTATCTTTTTTTTTGAATATAATCTAATAAATGAGATTATATTAAGGTAAGAAAAATAATCCTCTAAACTGTCCTCATATATGGCCCCTATCCAGAGGCCCATTATCAATCAAATAAATCCAAGAGTCAAATAGTTTAGATATGTTCAGATAAGTCGACGAGTCAAATAGTTTTAAATCAATTCGGGATTCGGGACAGCTACCTTGCTGTGCGCCTGTGCCTACTGGGAGCTTCCCCGGTTGAACTTCTGAACTTTAATCTCTATCAAAATTAGTTGGATAAAACCAGCTTTTAGAATTATACGATAATTAGGGTTTCTGGTGATCGTTAATCTTTCGTGATCGCTCTATTGTTAAAGCAATGAAGAAGAAATATGTTTATCTTAATTTCATTTCTGATACCATGATTAATTACTTCTTGTTATTAGTGCTGTTTGTTTATGCGAATTCAATGCTGTTCTTTCATACTGTAATCAGAACCAGTTAAAAAGATTCTGAAATAAATAGGTTCAATTATTAGTGATATTTCTCAGGAACTAGCTCGGTTTGGTTGGGCGGAAAAAATTTCATCGCAAAGTGATTTTCCATGAAAATTCGAGGAGAAAACACAATTGTAGATTAATTTGTCGTTGTTTGGTTGTTTGTTGAGGACCAAATTAGGGCATGAAATGTCAGGGAAGAAGAAAGGTGTTATAGTCATCTTTGTTGTTTCAGTGAGGATGTTAGTTTTTTATTTGGTGTGTATCGTGAACTATGTGCATAGGTGTTGTGTAAAATTCACTTTTGTTTTACAATCGTAGATTAGTCTTTCACATTGACGGTATCCAATGTGGGGATGTTGGATTATGGTGGAAGTGGGTTGTTCGAAGGTTTTACATTGTAACTTTGGCTAGGGAAATGCATTTCGTGAATTTAGTACGGTGATGTTGTTGTATCATATTGTGGTGCGTTCTCTTCACCTTAAAAAATGAGTTTAAGGTTCCATAAGTTTAGATAAGTTCCATAAGTTAAATTAGGCTCCATGAAGATCAAATAAATTAAGTTATCTAATAAGTTCTGATTAGTTCCAATAAGTTCACAGAAGTAAACAAGTTTAGGGAAAAATAAGGTGAAAAAATGCACTTTTACTAGTTTCTTGTCATGCCTACTTTCAGGTATGAAATTTTCTTGCTGATTGCAAAAGCCTGAAGTAGTTTCTCTCACTAGTTTCTTTTCTCTCCGGGGAGACCACTGTAGCTGGAATCATGTGAAACCTTGCACATTGTGCAATCATTCTTCTCGCTACATAGTTATTGGCTTAGACAGTTTAGTGCTATGCTATAATTGGCTGGAAAATAATTGATTCATTGTACATGGAAGTACCAAATGTGAAGGCAAAGGAAGTACCCTTGTAGCCTTGGGAGATGCCTGAAATTACTAGCAAATGGAAATATGGTTGTCAGGCAGTTGGACTTGTATTCAATTTCTTTAGGCATTCCTTAAAATATGCTTTAATTAGGAATGGACTATCTTAAAATATGATACAGTGGATGAACATACTTAAATAAAGAGTGGAGGTGATGTTTAGGGAAATGGAGTAACAGAGATGATATGTTCCTTCTTCAAGTGGTGGCTGCCGAGCCTGAAACTGGTACTTTAGTCCATCGAGACTTTGGCAGAGCAACTGGTGTCTCAATGATGTGTTTTTTTTCGTTTACTAATATTTTTATTATAGTTTCTCGCTTGCTAAATCTCTCGCATGATACAGATAGTTAGTTACATATGTGACTGTATTATGCTCATTTCCTCTTATTGTAAACAGACTCGAATCAAGAAAATCATGCAATCTGATGAAGATGTTGGAAAGATGGAAATGCCTGTTCCTCTTCTAGTTTGTGAGTATCTAAAACATTGGCCTGACATTCTAGTTGTATTGTGTCTTTGCGTCTTGTATCCTTACTTTTGTTTTTTTCCGTGCCACTCATATTTTAATGCTGAGGTATCACTTTCTGGCTTATGCAGCTAAAGCTTCGGAACGATTTCTACAAGATCTCTGTGATCGTACATATGATATAACTTTGACACTAGGAGCAAAGATTATGAGTTCATCATACCTGTAAGTTAATCAGTAGTTACTCTTGTATTTTCTTGATAATAATTTTTGTGAAGCCATGTTTGACTGGTCAGCTTGCTTTCTGATCATGTAATATGCAGTGTCTCGCATTACAAAATCCAGATCAAAAGGAATTGGAGGTTTCTACTAATAGTGCAAAAATACTAAAGAAATATGTGTGTTGGGATCTCATGTTTTGTTGAATCTTTTGCTAGTCGATTTGTTGGTTTAGGTTTGTATAGGCTGGTTTGCTCCATTTGTTATTGAAAATAGGTCGTGTTATGTGTTATTTCACTGTGAGTTATCAGACGCTTCCTTTCCACCAGAAGAAGTTGAATAAAAAGATGAGTCTAAAGGCTTCACACTGCTATTTTGGTGTTCTTGCATCGGACTTGTCTTCAGTGTTAATGAAAGAGAGCATTTTCTTATTGTCGTCTCTTAGAATCTATACATAAATAAGTCTTGAGTTAATCAACCCATTCTCTTATTCCACAGAAAACAATGTGTACAGAGTTGCAACGTGTTCGATTTTCTGAAAGAAGTCGTCCGTAAAGTTCCTGACTTTGGTGACTCTGCTGCTGGTGGAGATGATTAACTGGTAGCAAGAAGGAGGTCTGTTCAATGTTATTTCTATCATATTTTCAATCTTTAAATGAGTTGAATGTTGCTGACATGTATGGTGGAATTATCAGAAACTTGCTATCACCACCTTGCCAGTAGCCACTAAGTGAGCTTCTACCTTGCCACTAAGTGAGCTATATTAACCGCCCGTTTCCCACGAGAAATAGCATAAGACTCCAAAGACACTAGTTCCTTTCAGATATCATCATAAATAAGGGAAAGAGGGGAAAAGCATAGACCTTGTTCTTAGCTTCACTCACCAAAGCTGCATGACCTTCAAGCATTATGTGTTATATGCCAACCTATGAAGCCACCATCAGCCCAAACCTTGCAGCATCCTTCCTTCTCGCTATTCATCTCTTTTTTATACCATTTGTTCTGAGAATAACTTCCTCGAGCTACTAATAACTAAATTTACCATATTGCCCCTCTTCCCTATAACAGTTCTTAATTTAAATGGGATACTCTAACGTGAATTGACTCTTCAAATGAAAAGAATTGCATGGAGAAATTCCTAGCTGAATTGTAAATTCAACATGTAATAAGATTATAAGAATTGCATTGATTACAAGTGTACAATAATCCTAAAACATCACAATCGGCCTAAGCCTAAGCTAATTACAAGTCTTAGAAATTACTACAAAGCCTAAGTAGTTTAGGATCCATTTTGCAGCCGAAATATTGCTTTTGAAAATTCGCTGTAGCTTCTAATTGGCATTATAATCACAGAGTAATAGTAATTCCTAAGGCAGGTAAGACTCTTCTGCTACAAAAGTCTATCCAGTTTGTAAACCAAAATCCTAATAGATTTTTGGGCTTGCATAAAAATCCAATTTTTGGATGAGATACATGCAACATGACAACAATCTTGCTCGCCAGGATAGCAACATGTTGAACCCAGGCTCAGATTACTGGCATAAGCTGGAGTTACAAATTACGTTTTAAATAATCGAACATAAGTTAACTCAAGAAACTGATATTTGGAGACATCACATCAGTGATCAGACTCTAGCTTTGACATACAATTTTCGAGAGCATAAGCAGGGCATTGCATATGTCAGAATTTTCTGCCCTATAGATTTTAGTAACACCTAATCCCTCGTGCTTTTTATTAATAAAAGACGACATCCGGAAAAAGAAAAAGAAATCTTATGATCTATAAAAGCAAGCAAAATAAAAAAGATCTTATTATCCCACTAAAATTTCTGTATGATCCTGAGTGAACCTATCACAATTATAGAATACTCCCTCCGTTTCACATATATTGTTACACTTCTTGTTTTCACGCATGCCAATGCAAACTTTTGAGCTTTAATTCCCAAGTTGTGTATTTGTAAAAATTATAAAAAGTAGATATTAATCAAATACATATCAAGACGAATCCAACAAGATCCCACATGACTATTTTTCCTTAGATATAAATACAAACGACGGTCAAAGTGAACTTTGTGAATAGTGTTTACTATTCAAATGTAACATTCTTTGTGAAACGGAGGGAGTGCCAGGAAAACGATCTTGGGCCAATCTATTCTTGATCGGTGTTCTTCCACTGTGATCCTATTATTGACAGTGAATATTGGTCTTCCACTGATTTTATTATCAGAATTTTTGTACAATGTATAGAGACCTGAGTAGCGGTTTTGACCCAAACTGAGACTGTTTTTACTTATAGTGTATTGGTATTTTCCCCAGGGAGGTCTACTGCATGTAACCAATGGTGTCAATCAAAAGTATTATTAGTTTGAAATTTTCCTTTGCTTTTCAGCTATGTTTCTTCCTTTGACCTTACCCCATTGCGTGCTTTTCTGGGCCATTGCCAGTCATGACACATATATGCTAGTGAAATGCTGTGAAAGGCTGTCACATATATTGAGGCAGACAGAAATTGAGAGATAGCTCAGTTGATTAGAACATTCTTCACGGTTCCAAGAGGTCTTGGGATATATTCATGCAGACACAGGTTACACAGTTTACAAATTGGACTGTTGCAACATCCTTGCTTCAGCTTGACATTTGCCTGTGCAATTGACCAGCTGAACGGTTTATAACTAGAAGTTTATTTTGACGATGGAAGCTCCAATGTTAGGGCTGTGAATGAGAACTTTTCAAAAATAATGTTCTTCTCGAAAGACACTAAGATGATTGTTTATGTATACATTTTAGAATGGGAGGAGAAATGTAATAGTCTTAACTCTAAGATGATTGTTGCTGGTTAATCCAATCAATTGTCTTTTATTTGAATATATTACCTTTTTATGTCCCTAAATAAGATATAACAAAGTTCTTGAAAAGATGCAAAATTAAGTTTTTGAATGGCTTAGTGGGTAATAATTGATATTAGTAACGAGTTTTGGAGTATTTTTGCAAGGCAAGTACCATGTTGTTATGTTGTACAATGCAAGTATGCAAAATCTTTTTGACCTGGGGTTGGGGGTTGGAATCCTTTCCTTTGTAGATGACAAGATATAGTATGTTTCAAGATATAGTTAGTATGTTTGAGAGTGAGGAATAGCTCATTTGGGGTAGATTCCTCCTGGTTCTAGGAGATCCGAGGGTCGATTCTCACCCCTGCCTTCGTGGCTCTCTTAGACCAAAAGCAAAAGATACCTCATTTATTATTAGCTACAATGCTTTGAGTTTTGTACAATTAAGCTTTAAACTTCGATCAGAAATTGTTGCCTAATATAAGAAAAAATTTAGTTTTTCAGAGGTCAGTGTCATCTGCTAGTCAGAATCGGATCCATTGGTGTGATAAGAGAAAATTCAAAGTCTTTCAAGTCAATGCATGATAGACAAATCTTTTCATAAAATGAATGTTTAGCTATACTTTTCTGTACTACTGCCATGCTGTTATGTGGCTTCGCTATTAATAACATCACCAAACAATGGCGTTAAATGTCAATTTTCTATCTGAAAATAAAGTCTGCATAATTATAATTTTTTGAAGATAACTTCCATTAAATTTTACTCTGTAACTAAACAAAGGAGCAGGCATTGCAGAAAGATAGAAGAATTTTGATTGAATCTTGAAGTAATTGCAAATTTGCAAGACATGGTGAATGGAGTTAGCTGCTGGGTATCAGGTACATTTAAGATTCTGTTATGCATTTGGTGCTGCTTTATTTTGATTGATAATACCATGTTTGCGTATGGCTTGTCATCGTATGCAAATGTCTCTCATTCATGGAAATTCATCAATATTCCGGATGGAGACGTCCATCATTTCCATGATCAGCATGGGTCAACAGCAGCTTCGATCTTGTACTCTCAAGAGTCTCAAGAGCATGGTATTTATTCTTCGTTTGGATTTGGTTTTTTCAACAATTATGCGTTAAATCAACTTGATTTATATATATTTGCTGTATATATGGGGTCTTTGAATGATGATTATTCTCCCCCTGTTGTTGTCTGGTGTGCTAACCGAGACCATCCTGTTCTATATAATGCTACATTGAATTTTACATCCGAAGGAGATTTGGTGTTAAGGGATGGAGATGGAAGTTTTGTGTGGTCGACCAACACCTCTGGCCGTTCCGTAAAATCCATCGAATTGAAAAAGAATGGGGACTTGGTCCTTTCAAATGAAAAAGGAGCCACGGTCTGGGAGTCGTATGATCACCCAACAGATACATTACTCTATGGCCAAAGTCTTCCCAAGGCACATAGATTAACATCCAGCATATCAACTGACAATTATTCCACAGGGATCTTTTTTGTTACTTGGGTAGCTGATGGAGGTTTTCGTGCTTTTGTGGATTCAAATCCTCCACGAGCATATGGTTCTTTTCAATCTTTAAGCAACATTTTCGAGGAGAGTTCCCTAATCTTCAATAATTACTATTATTATTATCTCCGTATCGATCCATTTGGACATCTAAAATGGTTAATTTGGAATCAAACTGAGCAGTACGAACTCAATATTAGTCTTATTGGTGGTAATGATTATGGTGATTGTGCATACCCGACAACATGTGGTAAATTTGGGGTTTGCTTTCGTACCAATGCGTGCAGATGTCCAACAGGAAATGATGTTAGCTTAAATTATTTCAAGTCGAATGATAGCTATGAAGGATGTACCCTTATTACTCCTCTATCTTGTCCTAACACCAAAAGACTCCATGATTTTATACAGCTTGATAATGTTACATATTTCGATTCTACTCCCACTCTCGTAAAAACAGATGTTGAGAGTTGTAAACGTGTATGCTTATCTCGGTGTTCATGCAAAGCCGTCTTCTTTCATTACTATAACGATAAATCCTTAGGTGTGTACGCTACCTTCAGAAGTATTCACTTTGATGGATGTTTCTGAAGGAAGCAGTTTAGGTTATAAAGTCGTTGCATTCATTAAAGTGCATAATGCAACCAATGGATCCACAAAAGCTTCATCAAAGAGGGTGTTAGTACTTTCAGTATCTGCTAGCTTGATAGTCTCAGTTTTGGTTACTGGGCTAGGCTTTTATGTGTTGATGGTACGAAGGCGGAGTATTGCTAAAGAAACCGATTGTTCTCTTGATATATTTGTCGACACAGTAAGCCGTTTTTCTTTTGATACACTTAAGTTGGCAACTCAAGAATTCCAGACAAGGCTTGGTCGAGGAGGGTTTGGGTCTGTGTTTGAAGGTACATTGGCAGATGGAACAAAAGTTGCTGTGAAAAGATTGGATTCAGTAGGTCAAGGGAGGAAGGAATTCTTGGCAGAGGTCAACTCAATAGGTAGTCTTCACCACTTCAATTTAGTGAGATTGATCGGATTTTGTGATGACGGAGTGAACATACTTCTTGTTTATGAGTACATGTGTAATGGATCGCTTGAGAAGTGGATCCTTACGCAAGACATGACACAGACACTTGCATGGAACTTACGGCGAAGGATTATTGATGGTGTAGCTGCCGGGCTTGAATATTTACACGAGCATTGCAACCAAAACGTTATTCATTTCGATATTAAACCTCAGAATATACTCTTAGACAAAGACTTCAACATCAAGATATCTGATTTTGGTTTAGCAAAAATGGTGGACCGAGATCAAAGCCAAGTTATGACTATCGTCAGAGGAACACCAGGATATATGGCTCCTGAGTTGATTAATGGTCGTGCCATTTCTGTGAAGGTTGATGTTTATAGCTTTGGAGTTCTCGTGCTAGAAATCGTGTGTGGTCCGAAGAATTTTGGGTCATTAGAAGGTGATTGCCTTACCAACTTGATGAAGGTGAAGGCCGATGAGGATCAACTATCTGATCCTATGTTACTCCGACACCTTCATTTACCTCAAAAATCGGGTGTCGTGTCGTGTCGTGTCGTGTCCGACACGACACTTCACTTGGATACTTCATTTTAAACTAAAAAGTTGACTTTTTTCTACAAAATAGCCGAGTCGGACACTTGGACACCCGTATCCGAGTAGACACTCAATCCGTGTCTGAGTAACATAATTCTGATCTAATTGACGAGCGTGGTGAAGGTATGAAACAAAACTCGGAAGAAGTGGTGAAGATGATGAAGATTGCAATATGGTGCTTGCAGCCTCATTTCATTAGGCCTACTATGTCAATGGTGGTGAAAGTTTTACAAGATCTTTCAAATGTGGAGGAAGCTTTGAGTGATCTTAGCTTCTTAACCATGGTCCATGAGGCCGCTCCAGTGGAGGCTAGTTACAACTTCTCAGTCCGTCCTACAGACTCGCTTTTGTCCGGGCCTCGTTGATGAGTAAGCTTAATTTCGCATTTTCTTTTGCTTGAATTGTTATACTACATACTTAGACTTCAGCAATATGAAATTGACGAGTTTACAACCTCTGTCAAGCGTATTTACTAAAATGCCCTCCTAATATGTCAGACATAGGAATGGCAATGGGTAGGGTCTGACTAGACCCAGACCCGACCCAGGAATTTTCAGACCCAGACCCAGATCCTTTGGGTCTGATGGGTCTAGGGTCCTTACAGGGTCCTTTCGAATTTCAAGTTTAATTGTATTTTTTAATCTAATAAATTTATTTTGCGTATTTTATAGGTTTGTATGACCATGTTTAAGGCTTGTATCAAAACAATTAACATAATATAGCTCATAAAATCTTAAAAATGTTTAAACTTACATTATTACATGTCTTAAAATGGAGCCACAAATTACAACTTTATTTTTTTTTTGAATTTTTTTATTGTAAATGGGTCTGTAGGTACGGTCTGGACCGGGTCTGGGTCTGATATAGTTGGACCCAGACCCAGACCCTTCTGATAACCTCTGGACCCAGACCCAGACCCATTGGGTCTAAAAAAGTTGGACCCAGACCCTTATAAATGGGTCTATAGGTCTGGGTCTAAGTCGGGTCCAAGACCCATTGCCATTCCTAGTCAGACAGAGAACTATAATGAATGAATGACTCATCCCTTTCATTTATGTCTCAAAATATATTTCGTCCGCTTTTTTTTACTTGCATCATTTCCATTTTTGGAAGCTGCAAATCACTTGCATCATTCCTTTTATGGAAATACTTATTCTCTACCTCTCTCTAATCACACGGGTCTCATTTTCCCCCTCTCTCTATCTCTCTCCTCTCCTTAATTCTTGTACACATGCTTAATGATGCAAATATAAAAAACGGAGGAAGTACATCGCTGTGGTCTAACTTGTGAGAAAATGATCCCTTTTTTGGTTGTTCAACTCAGAAACTTATAGACACTGTATGTAAATTATCCTGTTGCAACTCAAGGTCCCTAGACTTCTAAACTTCTCTGTTTCTAATACTTAAACTCTTGGCTTAACTTTTAGGTGGTAAGGGAATGCTCAAGGTCCTCAAGTCTCAAGTGAACAATATACAAGTGCTCCTTACTGCTATGGGAATATAATCACGTATACTATTTTGGGATAGAGAATTCTGGAGAAGTCGGGCACATTATACAGAGAAACTTAGCTATGCAAAGTCTTGTTAGATTCGTTTTAATGTGTATTTTTATACTATCGAATTATACACAATTTTTTAGTCATATGTACCTCAAGATTATTATAATGGCTACGAATGTTTGTTAGCCATTAGAGATTGTATGTGCTCCAACTGGGATGAACAATATCACTGTATTAATCTTTCAGAGTTGGATAGTCATCGAATTAGTATAGTTGGAAGAACAATTTGAAGCCAGATCATCTTTTGAATCATAAATAGTTATAGTAGCATACATAAAAATCATAATAATTATATCCTTGAGAGAAGGTGTCCTAAACTTTTCTCGTATCTTATTAAAAAAAAAAAAAGAAGCAAAATCATATACTACAACAATATAAAGAAAAACATTATTGTTAAAACAATTGAATATCCAAGTATTTCAGCATTTTGTAATTTGCCTCTCATTCTTATAGAAAACCTTGTTGATCAAGTCATGATCTCCATAACCTGCATAAACATGACAAGAAAACAACATGAAAGTGATTACACTTTGAAGCTTGTGTTAAAACAGCAAGATAGGTATGTGTGGATTAGCTTATTAGCTAGCACGAGTACAATCTAGCTTTAAAAGTAATGAAAACGACGCATATAAGGAAAAAAGAAATACGACATCACTATATAGTACAATGTTATTATATTCGTATCATCATAACTTCGCGTTATGTCAAAATTTACAATTAGTTTACAGTAAGTCACGATATTGTTGCAAAAAGAATTATGGATTTCTATGGTTAGATATGTGCGTTGGAAACAGCGCAAAACTAAATGTAAAGAGTGAAGAAAGGAAATTACCCAAGTGAATGAGTGATCACAAAACGGTACCGTCATCAGGAGTACTACCAATATGTTTAAAATCTTGCAACTCCATAAAATTCAACCATGGTTTAACCCAAATTTTAGCGTCATAATAGTGATAATCTTTGCTGTTTCCTGCATCAGTTACCTCCAAAGTAAGGTAATACATGGTACCAGCTACTATTTGCTCTTTCACATTAACGACATTCCGCAACTCCAGCAGTGAATTCTGCAATTTTAATTCCATATAATCAATAATAATTAAAAATATATTTGATATCAATGTGAGTTACCTGGTTTTTTTTGTTTTTTAAATGAATTTTGGAGCCCAAATGATACCGGTGGACAGATGTCAATGGAGCGGGGCGAATGTTGGCATTCCTATCCCCATCCCTGCCTAAAAAACTCATCCCTATCCCCGCCCCATCACTCATGGCGGGTGAAAATCTTGTCCCCATCGGGGCGGGGATGGGGATGGGGACAAGATAAAATCTATCCCCGCTCCATCCCCGCGCGAATCCCCACACCCGCCCCATCCCCGCTCGAATCTCCGCATCCGCCCCATCCCCGCCCCATCCCCGCGCGAATCTCCGCACCCGCCCCATCCCCGCCCCAATCTATTAGGGTTAAGGGAGAGGAGAAACAAAAGTTTAAAAATAATTTTGGATTTTAGCCTTTGAAAAATAAAAGTATCAAATGAAAGCAGTAAGCAACTAATAACATATAGGATTTTAGGCCTTTGGAGAATACCTAAGACGGGGCTCAGACGGGGCGGGGCGGGGCGGGAGGGGATGGGGCGGGTATGGACTAACATCCACCCCCGCCCCATTACCCATGGCGGGGATGGTTTTCATCCCCATCCCCGCCCCATCCCCCCGCGAAACCTTCCGCCATCCCCACCTAACTGGGGCGAGTGCGGGGCAAGTCTCCCCACTGACATCCCTTGGACTCATAGACACAATTAGTTATACGAAATATTACTCCCTCCGTAA
The DNA here is from genome assembly GCA_947645195.1 of Patellifolia procumbens. Lineage (NCBI taxonomy): Eukaryota > Viridiplantae > Streptophyta > Magnoliopsida > Caryophyllales > Amaranthaceae > Patellifolia > Patellifolia procumbens. The sequence goes on from CANSGD010000335.1 coordinate 1,188,534, forward strand.
CATAATAGTTGCAACAATTGAAATAGGGGGAATTCCTAGGCATAATATGTTAAGTATGGATAAGTGAGTTGATTAATAAAAGTAGGAGAGAGAAAGCACATGGGTTAAAGAGATAAAAGGAGGGAAAGAAAGAAAACAACAAAAAAAGAGTACAAAAGTAGGTGGGGACCAAAAAAACACATCATCATTTCATGTGATAAAATTTACCAAAATAAGAAAGATGGAAAATTGTTAGTAATATGTTACACCCATTTTAGGAAATTGTTGCAACTATTATGTTACGGAGGGAGTATTATTTTTGATTTTTTGGTTTCCATATTGCTGTTTTAATTTTCAAGAACGCAAGAGTGAAGATTGAAACGATATGATTTAGCCAAGAGTATTATATATTCTTAATTTAGATATTCTAAAAATATGTATATAAGTATAATCAACCATTAATATCTCTTACATTATGTATTCGTAAAATTAATAAAAAAGCTAATCTTTTGAAAGTAACATTAAAAAGAGTATAAGTATAATTGAAAGTACAGATTTCGGCCCCTTAAACAGTAATGAATATGTACAAGCATATATAGAAACAAAATTAATTTACAGACAATCCAATACAATCTGACTTAGGTAAATGTTACACAACCCAATCATAACCCAATCATAATTTACTTTTCTCAATAACTTTTTATCATTTCAACCTTTTCGTTGTAACAAAGGGATTGGAACGGGTCGAATCTGGACAGGGTCCTCTAGGATCCAGATTCGAATCCGTTTTTAGCAGGACCCAGAGCCTAACCGGATCCATTAGGCAATAAAAATGAGAATCCATATTCAAATTCATACGGGTTCTGAACGGATCCATAAAGGACCCTAATCTATTTTCTTCAATTAACCCTAATTATAACAATAATTAAAGATTTTAACAACGACATTTTACTTTGTTGAAGTTCAAACATTCAAATTTAATACAACAAGTTCAAGCATACCATCAAAAATTCAAGACAAATAAACGACAAAGGTTGTAAAGTAACTTAGTTTTTAACATTAAACGTATCAGAATATTGATTAAGACCCGATCTAGATCCTTTTTAGAAAATAAAGGTTCAAATTCTACCTGGATCCGCCGGGTCTAAATGTTAAGGATCCAAATCCGCCAAACACAGATATGTATCCACGGATCCGGGTCCATTAGTTTACCATTGCCATCTCTTTCTAAACTTTTTCCCATACCTTAAAAAAAAAGAAACTAGAAAGAGAAATAGGAGTAATACCTGTTTTTTATTGTGCTCATCAACAGCAAACTTGGCAATATCATCGATCTCTAAGCTGTTCTCTGAACTCTTGTTCTCTGAAATGCCTCCTACCATCGCCATTTCTTTCTCTCTTTCTCTTCTTACTTTGTTTGAACTTAGCTCAATAGTTCCTCAGTTATATAAGGCAGATTTAGAATTCTGAAATTCAACTTTTGTGCAGGATTAAGATAATCCTGGTCAACATTGATGAGTCCTGACGTATAGGACATATTATAATAGTAATCAAGCTTAGCTTAACATAAAGAATTATTCTTGCTTAATTTATAACGATGGATTTTATTTACTTCATCATTTCATGTATATCTTTGGAATTCAATATACTTGCTCACTAGTCTTGCATTGGCAAGTGGATTTTATTAATGACTAGCGGATTATATTATAAGATAGCCCATGTTTTCTCTTAAGATCTGTTGTTGATTTCAACAAAGGCATGCATTTACTATTTTTGTTCAAGAACGGAATTAAATAACAATTAAAGTCAGGATAGTTAAGATAGCCAACACATATACATTTATGGGGTGCTCCGTGCTCGGCTATTGTTTCGTGGCAGTTGTCGGGTGTTATTGTTGCTGGATGCACGGACTGTGTTTAGTGGTTTTTTAGACTGGCTATTTGATTATTGATTTGATTGTTTATAACTTTATATAGCATAAATTGATAGGGAAAATCCTACCTTTGGCCGGTTTTCCACTACTGATACCACCTTCAATTAATCCAGGTATAATCCGACCTTTAACCCCAATATTCTCTCATTGGTCCGTCACTTTAAGTGTAGGGATTCCCCTTACCCTTCCCCCTACTCTCAAAGTGTCTGGCCCATTAAGACCCGAGCGGGGTCCGGACCACTTCTTTTTAGCAAAAAATTTTTTTTTTTGTAAACAACGGAATAAAAGTCATTAGGCTAAATGATACTTGATTAGTTTCTTTAATGGAGATATAATCAGATTTTAATTTTCTTAAATGGGGGTAATTATATCATCTATATATATATTAAAAAGCGTAAGCACGCATTGCAATATGCACATGTCACTCTCCCTTCTCTTCAACAATATTTTGTCAACGTTATTCTCATAAAAAGATGCAATTGTCCATGAGAAGTTTCAAACTCGCGACCTCGAATATGGGAGATAAATGCTTTAACCATTGTGCCACTATATTGTTGTTGCTTCTTTTCTGAATATTAATAATGATATCATATGTTTTCAAGGCAAATAATAATTAAGTTACTATATTTTAATTGCATTTATGAATAAACTACTAATTTGTATAACTTTTTATTAACAACTTTTTACTCCAAATTTAGTTGTCTTAAAATACTAAATTATAATACAGATAAACCCCAGAACATCGCCTGAGCCTAAAAACTAGTTTCACACTAAAAAAGTTACTAAATATGGTAATAAGTAAATTGTTGCAATCTTTTTATTACGGCCTAAAATAGCAAAAGTTTGCAATCTTTCTAGGAATGGCAATGGATCAGACTCGAATCGGACTTACCAAACTCTAAGTCCGCTCCATTTCAATCGGACTATGATTTTTACACTCCTATTAGGATTTGGACTATATATTCTCAGATTCGGACACGGACTTTTTCCTTCGGATTGTTTCGGACTCGGATCGAATTCGGATTAAATTACCATATTAAATAACCAAAACAAATCTTTAATATAAATTTTTTAATGTTTTATTTAATTTCTTATAATATAAATCTATTATTTGTATTGAAATTTACTTTCAAACTTTTATTTGACGAGATTACCAGTAATAACCGAACTTTAGTCGGATTCGGATCGGATCTGCCTAAGGTCCAACTCCTATCGGATTTCATTCGGACTTTTATGTTTTCGGATTCGAATCGGACTTTTTCCTTCGGATCGAGTCGGAGTCGGACTGAATTGTCATCCCTAAATCTTTCTGATACGGAAGAAGTAGTAAAATGAAAAGAAGTGTGTTATTTTGCTCCCTTGGGCCCAAAAAGGTATCCTGTCACAAAATCGGCCTATTTGTACTTTATACAAAAATCAGTACTGCATTACGGAAAATCAATCCAGCCCAAACCATTCATCACATAAAACTTCCAACGCACGACTCACTAACCTACATATATCTCGCCTATTCCAGAATCAAACATTCAAAATTCAAAAATCACAATCAAACTCTGCAACAAAAAAGAGAGAGAGATTGAAGCACAGAAGTTGAGCAACAATGGCGACAGCAAGAGTAGACATGAAAGGATTCTACAAACAGAAGAAGAGAAATAATGGCGGAATTTCAAAACCTTCTCCTAAAGGTGGAAAGAAGAAGACACCTCCTTCTCACTCTGCTTCTATTGGATCCGACGTCGTTCAACCTCCTGCTCTTGTCTCTCACCATGGCTCTCTTGATCTTCAAGGTCTTCTTCTTTCTCTATCTTCTTTACTTTTTCCGCACTTTTGTTATTTTTGCCTTTTTTTGAGAGAAATTTTCAAATTTGCTATCGGTTTTGTTTTAATGTTTTGATTCGATTTGTTGCGGTTTTAGAAATTGTTGTTGTTTGATTATAGGATGGAATTTTTGACGATTTTGTGGCGTTTTTGATGATTTGATGTGATGAATTCGCTACCGGCGTTGTTGAGTGTGAATTTGATTTGTTGCGAGTTGCGACTTTAGAAATTGTTGTTTTTTGATCATAGGATGGAATTTTTGACGATTTTGTGGCGTTTTGATGATTTGATGAGATGAATTCGCTACTGGCTTTGTTGAATGTGTGTATTTGATTTGTTGCGACTTTAGAAATTGTTGTTTTTGGATTATAGGATGGAATGTATGACTATCTTGTGGCGATTTTGTTTTGTTCATGATGGTTTGATGTGATGAATTCGCTACTGGCGTTGTTGAGTGTGTGTATTTGATTTGTTGTGACTTTAGGAATTGTTGTTGTTTGATTATAAGATGGAATATAATGACGATTTTGTGCCGATTATGTTGTGGTTTTGATGATTTGGTGATGAATTGTGTGTAAAGTGAAACTACGTAATGTTAGGGTTTGTAATTTTGGTGTTAAGGACGAAGACTTTAATTGAAGTTGCTTGTTGAACAAAGTGTTGTTTGATGCTAGGGTTTAGGATTTTCGATGTCGATATTGCCAGAAGTTAGTGACAGGAGGATGAAAACTTTATCTTAGTGAATGATCGCTTATGAGGTTACTCCTATTGTCCCCAAATAGTAGGCTGCATTGGACTTAAGAGGTCTAAACTTGCCAAGTCGGTAAGAATTTATCGAATGAAAATTCGATAAATCTGCGTTCCGAATGTGTATATCAATATGTTGCGACTTTACAAATTGTTGATGTTGCTGAACAAGTTCCAATTCGGTTATTAGATGGATTATTTAACAATATTTGGCTGTTCTGTTTTGGTTTTGATGATTTGATGTGATGAATTGTGTGTAAAATCAAATTATGTAATGTTAGGGTTTCTAATTTGAGTGTTAAGGTAGACGATATTGATTGAAATAGCTCTTTCGATAAAGCATTGTTTGATGCTAGGGTTTAGGATATTTGATGTCGATGTTACTGCCAGGATGATCAAATATTTATCTTTGATTGGGGGTCCAATGTAATTGAATGATCGCTTACCAAATTACTCTTGTTGTCTCCAATTAGTAGGCTATAGTAGACTTCTGATGTCAAAATTTGCCAACTTTGATAAAAATTGCGGATTGTATGCACCATTTTTTGTTCTAAGTTAATTTAATGTCTTTGTTTTATGAAAAATTCTCGATCTTGTATCCTGCTTTGTTGAATGTGTATATCAATTTGTTGTGACTTTAGATAGTGTTGATGTTTCATGAATTAGTCTCGATTTGGTTGTAGGATGGAATTTTGACATTATTCTGGCGCTTTTGTTTTGTGTTTGATGATTTGATGTGAGGAATTGTTTGTAAAAATTAAACCACATAATGTTAAGGGTTCTAATTCGAGTGTTAAGGGAAGACATAATTGAAATCGCTTTTTGAATAAAGCATTGTTTGATGCCGGAGATGTTTAGATTACGAACAAAAGTTTAGGAATTTCAATGCTGATGTTATTGAGAGGATGATGAAATGTTCATCTTTAATCCAAGGTAGAACCTAATTGAATGATCGCTCACGAAATTACTCCTGTTGTCCCGAAATAGAATGCTACATTGTACTTCCGTGGTTAAAATTTGCAACTTTGGTAAATGTATCGGAAAGTATTTATTGAAGTTTATTGTCAATTTTATTATATGACAACCGAGTATTATTGTCACGTTTTGATTCTAGTAGCTAAATGGGGCCTAATCAATTTGGTGGAAGGAGTAATTTTGATGCCCTTTAGGAATGGGAAGAGTGGAAGACTACTAGACTACTAAGCAGAATATGGTAGTTTGCGTGATTGAATATTCTCATTTATTTGGTGTTCTTTTATGTCTCAGAGGATTACGATCAGGGCGAGGAGGTGTTGAGGCAATTTGACTTGAACATGGCGTATGGACCGTGCATTGGTATGACAAGACTTGATCGATGGACTCGTGCCAACAAATTGGGATTGAACCCTTCAAAAGAGGTTGAAACTCTTTTGAAATCGGAAAAGGTTGGCTCTGATTCATTGTGGGATGGCCGAGTTTAGAATTGTTTGATGGCTAATTTAACTCTTGATGCCATCCTGAACTAGATCTTCAAGAGTTTAGTGTCAGAGGTTAGATGTTCTTGCTTCCTATTTGTGCAGTTTTCATCAGTAGCTTATCACTTTTCTCGGTGATATTTTCTATTTAGTGTCAAGTTGTAAGCTTTTATCGACTCGAATGTTGTAATCCTGGGTTGCTATGCTGCTGGGAGACAGTAGGGTTTCTGTAAATCACTGCTGTTGTTGTTTATACAAGTTTTAATGCAATATGGCTATCTCAAGCTTTGTTTCATATTTCTACATCTCTATGGAGAAAAGGCACTCATGTGCCTTCTTGTTTCAAGGAAGATGTGATGTTAATCTTTGTTTTAGCCTTTTAGGTAATGCCTTTTTAAATGAAAGCTTGTGATATTAGGTCAGTAAAAGGAGCATTGTTATAAACTGAAAGTTGCTATGAATTCTCTCATTCTGCAGACCAAATTTGTCTATATTAGTTTCACAAAACAAAACATTGTAAGTTAAGGCAAAATATGTAGAAAGTCGCTTTTTCGTGGCAAATCTGTTTTACGTATTTGGTTGAACTCTTGATATTATTTGTTGTTTAACTAATAGCTGGTCTCTCCGTGTTAGATCATGTATAGTAATTTTTTTTTGCAATGTTGTCCATCCGATGGAGACACATTCCTTTTGGATAAAATGGTGCTTTCGGAAGTATAGCTGTTGATACCTGGTTCAATATTCTCCTTTTCATTGTTTTTCCAATCAAAGATTCCATAAGAGCATTTGTTTAGAAAAGTTCAACTTAATAATAGAGCCATATGTTATACTTCAGTCTACTAGATGTGGCTTGCATTGCATAATGAACAACCATTCTTTAGATACAACTTCTATTATACGCCCGGGTGTACCATGAGCTATTGAGCATGGTGTATCATGCTATTTGTTTGCTCAAATAGCTTTGGGTATACCATAGCATGGTACACTCGAGTGTATGGTGCATAATCTCTTCTTTAAACAAAGAAGTGAACAACCGATAGAAAGAAAAATAATATTCTCTTGACAAGGAGAAAGATTGTAGTAGGGCATCTTAATTGGACATATCATTTGAGAGTGAAGGAGGAAAGACAAAGGATTCCTCATTCCGATTAGCCTTTTCGTCGAGTTTGGCCTCATCATTACTAGATCTTAAGGAGTATCCATTATCACTGCGTTAAGTACATCAACGATATAAGACAAAAGTAGATAGTAGTATTAGATATATGTTCCTTATCGCGTCATTTACAACATGATGCTAGTTTATTAACGATTGGGGATGGGGTCAGAATGCTCGAAGCTTGCACGGAGCAAAGCCAGTTTGTCACCGTAGTCCTTGATTTCAGCAGCAGCTATAGTGCCTGTCTCTCTGTCTTGGTACCGGCTTGCACTACGAGATGCATCCAACTTTTTTGCAATTTCATTCCACTCCATTCCCATGAGCTTGACCAGATTCCCAGCTTCTACATACACCTACACACCAAACAATTATAGATTGAGTCTAAGATAGGGAAACTAGTCAAAGTAAAACAAACCTTCTACCTGATCTTCCTTTCTTAGCAAAGTGCAACACCTGTTTATTCGTGGTTCAACACATAAACTTATCGATATCTTTAGTTAAAGTTAGCAATTGTTGATATGTTTGAAAATCACTTCAGAACAATCTTAATTATGTTTTTCTTCTTGTTAATGAATTTTGGCTTTAATAATGCTAATTTAAGACTGCAAGATAAGATGCTGCATAGCCTCATTTGGGTGCATTTTACGTGCCTTGTTGTGTTCATTGGAGTTGTCCGGCTTGTACCAAGCCAAGAGCCATCCAAGCTTAGGAGACGCTTGGTCGAAATGGCCATATATCATCACACCCTTGGAGCCAACAAGATTCCCTTGCGAAGGTACACCCTGATGCACAAATCCACCATCAGCATGTTCACCAATTGTTTTTTCATGAGGCTTTGCTATGAATTTCCCCCTCCAATCATAGGATTTCTGAAGCATTATTCCACGCCGTTGGAGATTCTTTATCACGCCTGTAACCAAAACTAGCTCGCCTGCGCTCGAAACTAGCTCATCTTGACTTCCCTTTCTACTTATCCTGGCTTTTGCTTGGAAAGTTTGTGCATCAATCTGTGTGTCGTCCCTGATTGTTGTTCTGCCCTTCTCAGGGTATTGGTTCGTATCCCGAGCTTGCTGCGCTGAAGCCATCGTTTCCTAGCTAGTCTTCACTGAAAGCGTTACAAGTAAAGTCATCCACAGGAAAAAGAAGGTTGTGCATTGTATAGCTATAAAAAGAGATAGAAGAAACACATGTACATAGCAAAGCAAGAAAATATACCTGAAGTACAATAATTGAAGGAGTTTATTCTTTGCAATTTGCAATGCACAGAAGCCCTTGGTCTCACTAATTGTCTATTTATATAGATAAAGGGGACAAAGGTTGCGTACTAATAATGCATGTAAAGTTGAAGTTCACATGTTGGCAAAACAAAAAATTAAGAACTGAGTAAAAAAGAAGAACAAGAATGACTTTATAGAAAGTTTAGAGAAATAAATTTAGTTGTAATTTAGGGAAACAAATGACGCGTTTTCTTAACATGAATTTATTAGAGCCGGTGGGAAATAATTAATCATATGTTCACTTTGTGTTTACGTATAATTTCATACTGATAAATGGCCTCTAGGACTATAGAGGGCTAAAATGGCTTATATTCTCAAACGGATCAAATATTAAAAATAGAACATCAACACTCCTCTAAAGTTTGCCAGCTCAAGTATGTAACTTAGCATCTTCAAAAAAAAAAATGGCATACAAAGTTTCACATTATTTGCAAACGAAAAAAGAATCCACTCGAAAAAGAACAATTAACTTTATAAAAAGTTGAATAATAATTTTGTCGAACTTGTAGAAACAAAAGATGCGTTTTCCTAACCTGAACATATTAGAGTTAATTGGAACTTAGGAAGTGATGATTTTAATTTTATGTATACGATTGATAAGCCATGATTAACTGTGATCATCGTGAAACTTACTTATTTTTAAAGTGAAAAATGCTCATAAAATGTTTTCATAAAGATGGTAGGCCTGTAATATTATAGACTATTAGGACTATCAACTATGCTAAGTTTGTTTGCCAGCTCCTTAGTCCTTAAGTATCTTAGTAGTATTCTTTTTGATTAAATGCAGGGGATCTAGTATAGCACATTAGCACCAAGGTGGGCAAAAATATGGCTTTTGTTGCCCTTATCACATTTCTTTATCTAAAAGGGAGAGAGATAAATTCTTTGACAAAAAGTTATATCACTATCAAATTAAAGAATCGATATTCTTTCTACCACCTGTCCAAAATAGTGGTGACGCTTGGGATTTACGCTCATGATTAGGGATGTCAGTGGGATGAGTTTCGTAGAGATCCATCGTGCATCTGTCCTAGTTGGGCGGAATGGGGGAAGGTTTCGCGGGTGATGGGGCGAGGATGAGGATGAAAATAAGTACCCACCGTGGGTGATGGGGCGAGTGTGGATGTTAGATTGGCCCCGCTCCATTCCCGTCATCCCTACTCGCGCCGCCCAGCCCTGCTTTATCCCCGTGTATTGAGAAATTTGTTTTTTTTTAATGTAATTTATCTTTTAAAAAAGTTTTTACTATTTGTTTCTCTAGACCCAAAAAATTTAATAACCCGGCATTGGGACGGGGATGGGGCGGGGATGAGACGGTGGTTAGGGCGGGTCTAGCGGGGGTGAGGAGGGTATGGGGATCCACGCGGGTGATGGGACGAGGATAGTTTTTGGTGTCTCCCGTTGAGGTAGGGATGGGGATAAGATTTTCCCCCGCCATGGATAATGGGGAGGGAGATGAGTATTTTAGACGAGGATGGGGATAGGAATGCTAACATACGCCCCGCCCCGCCTATTGACATCCCTACTCATAGTCGCCTTTTTAACTCTAATTTATGTCTATAGTCTTTTGGTAACTTTGCCTAAATTGGTCAATGCTAGATTGGTCCAAGCATTAAATTTCCTATTTCTATTTATCAAGCTCAAACTTTAAAAGGTTTGACCAAAAATTCTCACAACATATTAGAATCTATATATGATCGTATTAACTCTCGTAAAATTCGTTTTTTTTTTAAATAGGGATAACATTTCATAGTTAGCTCAAATCATATACGGGCCGTTTAGTATATGAGAATAGGAGTTTGGGGATTAGGAGTAGGAACTGTAGAATAGGAATTCATAAAAATAATACCATGCTCATGTTTGTTAGAGAGCAGGAATAAGTTGGGAATAAAAGAAAAAAACAAAGTTATAAAAACACCAACCCTTCATCCCTTTCTTTTCATTAATGACAAATTTTTCATTTCACTCTATTTTTAATTCCCATCCATAATACCTGCCCCTATATATTATTTTGATAGAGGACTAGAGGTCTTTTAATCCCACTTCAAAACTCCCTCATAACAAACATAGGATTTCTCACTAAGGGGATTATATTTATAGATCTCAATCCCATCTCCAATTTCCATTAAACAAACAACTCCATAATCTGTTGCAGTCCAAAACATAATCGTTACAAGAATACCTTGGAGGTTGGAGATAGTTCCTAGTTACATTATTCATAGGTGAGTCTTGATTTCTACACATCTTAGCTACTCCATTTGCTCGCTTGTTCATTTCCCTTGGACAGTGCTTGAACATCACCTCATTGATCTTGGAGCATAATTCCCTCTGTTATAAATAGAGGGAAAGTTCTGGGTGTTATGTAGCAGCTCGATGGCATTCTTGCATTCTATTATGAGGTCTACACTTCGAAGATTCATGAGTATAGCTTGTTCCATGCCTTGCTTGATGCCTGATGGGCATGATTTCCGCCTACAATATGAACTCTCAATGCAACTATATGGAGCTAGTTGTCATACCAAAAACTCGCTCTTTTTCCATTACCTAGAGTCCAGATTTTATCATTTTGGAGTAAGTCCCACCCTTTTCCTACATTTTTCCAAAATCATGGATCCATTCATGAAAGGATTTATTGATTTCTCTTTCACATAGAGTATTTGGAAGTAATGCAAGCTTGTGCTAAATGGGTCTTTGAGATTTAATGTGTAATTATAAAGTGAAATTATAAATTTTTAATTAGAATAATGAAGATTAAATAATTAATTCAATTTTGAAATATACTTAATTACTTGTAAATTATGTAATTAGGAGAGTTTACCTAGTTTCACCAACAGTCAGCCCAATTTGAGTAGATCAGAAGCATCCCGAAGAAGGCATTATTGCTAGATTATGACAACTTCGGACCATTATGGATACTGAGCTTTTAGATGGATTAATGAGAGAAATAATAATAAATCAACTAAAAGTAGAAAGATCTTTAATATGGTCTAAACATAAAGTAGGATGGAAGCTTAGGATCATAAATTATAACATGTCAAACTTGAAACATATTTGACTATTTGTCGCACACCCGAACCCCAAATCCCAGCCCTTAAAACAACCTAATGAAGAAAAAACAATACTACAACTTAAGATAAACAGAAGTACTGTAATAAGTATTTTATGCACCTTACAAACACAAAACCAAGAGCGTGTATTATTTATTCATATATAGTATATTATACATTACGACAGTTACATCCCAGAGAATGCTTATTAAATTAAGAAGACTTAAAATTCTTAGTGCTCATTGGTTGATAGATTAAGTAGATCAATCTCACACGTAAATGTATGACGATCCACTCTCAAAGCATACATGTGATTATCCAGCTTAGTCATAGAGTTGAAAGACAGCAGCGAGCACAGCCCTTTTGTTGCCAAGGTCATGGATGCGAGCAAAGTGGCTTATCTGACCAGATGCATCCAACTTTTTTTCAATTGCTTGCCAATCCATGTTGACGAACTTATTTTTAGGCCCGAATTCGGCATACACCTGCAAACAATTTTAAATTCGGTAACTAGGGAAAGAAATGTGTTGACCAAATAATTAATTAACTAGGAAAAGACATACGGGTGTAGTATTTTTTTGTGAAGTAGGATAACGAGTTATTTTGCTTTAATATCTTTATACTATAAGGGAAGAGGAGGGGATGGACATCAAAAATAAAAAAAAATTAAATTAATCAAGTAAGTCTCAAATTCAATAATTAATGAATTAAGTTTTATTTTCAATCTTAGGCATCAGATTTCCGCATATTAGACCCTACACTCGAGTGTATGATGCGCATAGTACTCTCGAATGTACATTAGGAGCATTTAAATGTACATCAGTTCAAATTCAAAAAACAACTGTCCCCAGTATTCAAGATGTTCATTCATTTGATGTTATTGTTCATTCACAAACTTAATATGTTTATTCACGGATATCAAATGTACATTACAAAACCAACTTAATTTTTTTCAAAAATCACTTGTACTCATCATTTTCATTCAAAAATTTCAAATTCAAAATTTTGACAAAAGGCGAGAATGTACATTAGAAGCATTTAAATGTACATCAGTTCAAAAATCAATTTTTGAATTTGAAGTGATTTTTGAATTTGAACTGATGTACATTTAAATGTTTCCAATGTTCATTCCCGCCTTTTGTCAAAAATCACTTATAATCACCATGTACGTTCAAAATTCAAATTGTTGCCAAAAAGGCGGGAATGTATATCAAAAACATTTAAATGTACATCAGTATTTGAACTGATGTACATTTAAATGTTTTTGATGTACATTCCCGCCTTTTTCGAAAAAATTTGAATTTGAAATTTTTTGAATGTAAAAGGTGAGTATAAGTGATTTTTGGGAAAAATTAAGTTAGTTTTGTGATGTATATTTGATATCCGTAAATGAACACATTAAGTTTTTGAATGAACAGTAACATGAAATAAATGAACATCTTAAATATTGGGTGTTTTTTGAATTTGAACAGTTGTACATTTAAACGCTACTAATGTACATTCGAGAGTATGATGCTCATCATACACTCGAGTGTAAGGTCTACCTATTGTCAGATTTCAGGCATATATACATAAATAAATAATGGAATGGTAGATTATCTAGTGGATGAATGTTGTCTTCTGCAGTTAAGTCTAACTAGGCTTTGCGTCACCAAGATTTTCTATTAAGAACACTATAATACTCCCTTCGTCCCATATTATTTGATACACTCTTCATATTCTCCCATATTACTTGATACACTTCTAAAAATAGTATGGTCCTACACTAAAAATATATATTTTTTATTGTGGGATGGGTCCACATTTGTCCTATTGCATTATCTCTCTTTAGCCTTTTATTTTAATGGCCCATATTTGTCTCACATTGTACTTTATGGATTTAAATAATACCAACAACTAACTACTCACAATAAAAGAAACAAGTCAAATAACACTGCTAAAACTTTGTTCCAGTCAAACTGTATCAGGTAATATGAGACAAAGGGAGTAATATTTTTTGTGAAACATAATATTATGAGCAATTTTGCCTCTAATATCTAATTACATCCAAAAGATTCGGATGCCGTAGCTTATACCACTTTCAATTCAATTTTGGTTTTTATTATTCACTACATTAATATTAAAATGATTCCGGAGTCTGTAACCTATGCCAACTCCTTGCTCGTTCAGCAATTTTCTTTATATAGTTCGGATCAACTTTACCAAGTCTAGATTTAACGTACCTTACTAGGCTCGTCAACATTGTCGGGCCTGTACCAAGACACGAGCCATCCTCGTACAGAATCAGCGTATATGATTGCGGCCTTGGAGCCTGCTATCACTTGGAGTACCCCAATTGTAGTAGCACCCTCGTGTAGAAAATGTCCGGTACCATTAGAGCTAATCTCCGGAGGAGGGTTGACTAAAAATTTTCCCTGAAAGTTGTGGGTTTTCATCATCGTTACTGGTGACTTCTGATAGTTTTTAATGGTACCTGCGACCATAGCAAGTTGATATTGGATAGCATCATTCGCATTTTGGTTGTTTTCCAAGAAGTTCTTTGCCTCATCAATGGCCTTATCAACAATTGCTTTCTCGTCGGCATTGAGTTGAGCCACATTGTGATCCTGCTGTGAAGAAGCCATTGTTGACTAGAAATGCAAGCTACAAGATGTCCACAAATCCGCAAATGAAAAGAAACAGCTCAGATTAATTGGAAAGTAGGAACAAAGTATAAATGTGCTGTTAATTTTCACAAATATACGGAAACAACATCTTGGTTACAGATAAACGAGGAGGAAGGTTTGGATCATTCACAAACGATCTATTCTTTTCAACTTATTTAAGCACTCTAGTACTTATTTTAGAAACGATCAGCTCATATCAGAAAAATTCAGAGTAGATCAGAAAAAATCAGAGTTGATCAGAAAAGTTCAAATTAGAAAAATTATAAGAACAAAATACAACTATAATAAGTTCAGATCAGATTATTAGATCAGACTATTCAAAATCAGATAAGAAAATTTTAGACCATATCAAAAAAGTTCAGATCAAATCAGACGAAAATAACGTACCCTTAATCATTTTACTTGACGTATAAAAACTTATGTTATTACCCAAATTGGTATAAGCAATTAAATGGGCAATTTGGAAAGCCAACAAGTTACCATTAAAGAAGTGAAATTTCACTTTTTCACTTAAATTATGAAAAAATATGTAGATAGAGAAAAAAATAATTAAGTGAGACAAAGAGAATATATGACAGAGATAAAGGTTGGCCACATAAATTCATTGTTTTGCTCCATCAATAGGTTGTCTAACCTACCATTAGACTTGTCAAAAGTTGGCCCGACACAACAACATGACACGAACTAGGTACAACAATGTTTCTGACATTTTGGTGGCCAATGGAAAAATAAAAATTTGGTCCTTCAATTTAATTAGTAATGTACCGAAATTGAAATTCAATAAATAATTTCTTTGCGTCTAAAAGTACTTTTTTTATTAGCCCCCTCAATTTAACAACACTAAGAAAAAACATATCAAGAGATCCTAACATATTAGTATTAGCAGTTAGAATAATAGTTTATACAATGTGATATGCATTACATCAAGGATCTTAGTCACACACAACAAACATCCATCTCGTTCGTACTCTGAAGGTAGTCCGACCCTGGAAACATCTACAACTTATGTAAAAATTAGAAGCAATAAGAAAGATAGTTGAGCTATAGAGGACATGGTGGGAGGGTTATTTTTTAGTTGAATGTCGTTAAGCAAAATCCATTTGAAATTGAAGAGATGACCTTTTACAAAAAATGAAACTAGACATTTTTTGGAGTTTGAATGAAGTTGACAATTCGGAAAAAAATGGCAATGAGAAAATGAAAAAGCCCGATTAAGAGGGACTTGGAATTGGAGTAAACTTGTTCTAGTTTTTATTTTGGGAAGTTCAATGGATATTGAAAGTCTTAATCTTGAAAGAAGAGAAATTTACGTTGTGGCGCGGTTAAAAATAAGATAAACATTTATTGAAAAGTGTTTATGTTGTATGTGATAAGTGTCAAATTGAAGCAATAATAATGTAAGGGAGAAACACAAACATGATATTATATATATATATAAATATGTATTAAACACACAAGCAATATATATTTTGTATTGGATACTCCGGTCAATCCCTACTTCCTTGTAATATATAGTATTAATATATGTGGGCATAGAAGAAGCACTACACCTACGATAACACGAAAACTTTGTTAAAATTGCTTGACATCTATCACTCATCGGGGAAGCCAAGGAGGGGGAGAGCTAAAGAGTTAGAGAGAAAGTGCGAACCTCAAGTATAGTAATCAAGAAGGATATACAATTGGCGCTGGATGAAGACCTATGTTGTTAGCAAATGAATATTTATAGAGGGGTCGATAAAGGGACTAGGTGAAGAGGTTATAACTCATGCATGCTCAAAAAAATCTTCCATTACAAATGTATAAGAATAACTTTTTTCTGGAAAAGGTGCAAAAAGGAAGAACATTCTCTTAAGGGATAATCCTAATATTTCTATGGCAATATGAAAATATAGTAGATTCTTGTCAACATAAACAATTTTGTCATGGATTATGCTTGCAATTATATGACCAAAATCTAGAAATTATCGGCACTTAATTAGCCTCCAAATAGTCGTAATAGACATGAGTGAAGTAGACCGAGTTGAAAGTAGAGATAACATGTGGTATGTGGAATATCGACAATGATGAGTGGATAATAAGCATAACTTTAATTGGTGAAGATAAGAATCTTAGAAATTCTTCACGTGAAGAATCATAAAGTCTTGTTTTTCTTTTAATACCCCCTCCCTTCTTTTTTGTCTTTTCTAATTTGACTGTGCAAGTTTGGAAATACCTTTTTGAACCATAAATATCGTTTATTACATATCGATGAAAATTATAATAATTAGATAATAATAAAGTATTGATCAAGATGAATCAAACAAGACAATATATAATATATAATTTCTTATACATTAAGATGATTTTGAAAGGTTATCACTAATGTGAATAGTGTCATAATTCCAAATTAGAAGAGATAATATAAGGGAATGATGAGAGTATTTATGAAAAATAATTTGGCTAACTTATTCGCCCATCACATTTACGACAACCCGCCCCCCCACTCAACGCCATTATTATTGCACTCGCGATATATTCTCTACTTCTCAGTATAAATATGATACCTTCTCTATTCCAAAATACATCATATTTTGAGTTTTAAATTATTCATATACTCATTTGACAATGTTTTTACTAATATGTTGTAGATAAGATAAGTATTATGTAAAATATTGTTGGATTAGTCTGATTAATCTCGGTATATATTCTTAAAATACCTAATTATTTTAAGTATATAATTAAATATATTTATGGTTAAAATTGTACTCCCTCCGTTTCCTAAAAATCGTTACACTTACAAAAACACAAGAACCAATGAAGTGGGTATAAAAGCATGACAATGATAGGAAAAAGTAACTTAGGAGAGAGAATAAAGAATAAAAAATTAACTTTAGGAGAGTATAAAGAATACAAAATTGGTGGGGCCATATATCCCAAAATGGTAAAAGTAAAGTGTAACAATTTTTGTGAAATGTATTAAAAAGAAAGGCGTAACAATTATTGAGAAACGGAGGGAGTATTTGAGAAGCGCGAAAATCGCTCCATATGATTTAGATAAACTCCATCGAGAGCCTTCTAAGTCCTAATCAAGCAACATGTTCGTCCGTCTTCTTTTCTAGAAACTTGAGGATATCTTTGTTAGTTCTCGCCTACACAACTAAGAGGTGGAACTGCTACCTCGAAACTTTGAGTTCGCGTATTAGATGATTTGAGTAAACCATTATATAAATTATATGGATAAAAAGTTACTCCATGAAAACATTGGTTACACCATTAAACCTTATAAGTTAAAAAGTTATTCAGAACTAATTAAAATCTAAGAATACATAAGAGTTTTTTTTGTCAGAAATTATCTTTAGAAAGGCTAAAGTCATTAAAAACTATCTTTACATACTACACTCATTGCGAAACACTACCTATGACTGATTTTAGGGGGTTTGACCTTGTTTTCTGGCGTTGACCAGCCATTTGACCATGTTTCCGACATTGACTGACTCTTTGCCACATCACGCATATTGAGACATGGAAAAAGCATTTGTACAACGCATGAATCACAATAAACTAGTCGAAACGAGCGCCAATACACCTACTTTCGCGGGAAAAACTTTGTTTACCTACTGGGTAAACTACCCACCTTTAATTGTGAGAGTAAAAAGTAGTAATGGTGGAACCCCCACCAAACTAAATAATAATATTTTAATGGCTCTATTATTAGTGGGTAGCTTACCCACTGGGTAGATGTAGTCAAGCCCTACTTTCGCGGCACATCCCATGGTAGAATAAATGCATTTTTGAGCTAGAGAATGTTATTGGGAAAATTGACACCGCCAACGATCATTGAGGCACATGAATTACGAGATTCCGGTCGAAACAAGTACCAGTGTGTCAGCTACTTAACTTTCAGGACATGCATTCATGACAAAATGTTTTTGACCTCAAAAAGGTAGTGTTCGGGAAATCAGACTTTGCCAAGTGATACTTACAAACACGAATCATGAGAGATCACTCTACAAGCACCAATATATCCCACGGAAAAACTTTTTTCCACGACATGCATGCCTTGAAAGTTGACACATTGATACTCGTTTGGACCGATTTATTGTAATCCGCATCCTATACGAGCAATTAGCAGAGTGTGTTTCCCAAAAAAGTCATTTCCAATGTCGAAATCACTTTTATCATGTCTTGATATATGCATGTTTTGTCAAAAGTATGTTAACGCTAGAAAACATGGTCAAGTGGATAGGCGATGCTGGAAAACAAGTTCAAACCCCCCCAAAACAGCCTTCGATACTTAGGTAGTGCTCTGCAATTTTTTTTAAAATCTTATTGTAAAATGTTCTTTCCTTTCTTTTTCTCATTCCTTTTATTTACTTGTTTTCTCCTTTTTCTTCCTTTCGTTTTTTCTTTCCAACGTCTTACCTATTATTTCGTGACCTTTTTGTTATTAACTTTTGATGATAAAAGTAAGGAAAAAGTGAAAAATGTATAGAGAAAGAGATAAAAAGTAGGAGAGAAGTGTAATAATCAGGTGGACCAACCTACCATTTATTGTAAAAGGTAGAAGTGTCCCAATTAAGGAAAAACACCCCTAACTGAGGTAGTATTATATAATCTTACAATTTATTATATATAAATCACAAACGATGGTAAAACGAAATTTGTGAAGCTTCAATCTACAAAAATCTAACAATCTTTGTGAAATAAAGGCAGTACCATATGTTTCTGTCCAGGACAGCTACAGTGAGTGTGGTGGTGGGTACTTGGTGGAACGTGGCTCCCAGCTTCATTCGTGGTGGTGGTTACCTGCAAAACAAGGAGAAACCTCGGGGGTGGTTCCGAGGATCGCCTCTCCGATGCCTAAGTCAGTCCAAGTTGAACACAAGATCTCCAGTTGAGAGAAAACGACTATCCAGTGCTAGTATTTTGTGAGTGTTTGATTGTACGTACCTTACCCATGCATGGACATTGATATTTATATGAGACATGGACTTGTAACTGACCAAACATCTTTCGAAGACGAATATATAATTTCATATAGATAAATGGCCTCTAGGAATACAGAGGGCTAAGATGGCTTATATTCTTAAATAGATCAAATAATTAAAAATAGAATATCAGCACTCCTCTAAGGGTTGCCAGCTCCTTATATGTAACTTAGCATCTTCAAAGAAAAAAAATGTAGGTGCTCAGGCATAAGTTCACATTATTTGCAAACGAAAAAGAATCCACTCGAAAAAGAACAATCAACTTTATAAAAAGTTGAATAATAATTTTGTCGAGCTTGTAGAAACAAAAGATGCATTTTCTTAACCCGAACATATTAGACTTGATTGGAACTTTGAAAGTAATGATTTTAGTTTATGTTTACAATTGATAAGCCAAAATTAAATGTGATCATTCTGAAACTTACTCATTTTTAAAGTGAAAAATGCTCATACATAAAATGTTTTCTTAAATAATACTTCCTCTGTTTCTTTTTAAGTGCTACATTTCACTTTTCACACTTGTCAAGACACATTTTGTATGGTTTTTATCTTTAATTATACATTTGTAAAAATTATGACAACAAGATATTAAAAATGTATACATCGAGACGAATCAAACAAGATCCAACAAGACTATATTTTTTCTTATGCATAAATTGTAAAAGCCTGTCAAACTATAATGGATGAATAGTAGCAAAATCAATATGTAGCACTTAAAAAGAAACGGATGAAGTATTATAGACTATTAGGACTATCAACTATGCTAAGTTTGCCAGCTCCTTAGTCCTTAAGTATCTTAGTAGTATTCTTTTTGATTAAATGCAGGGGATCTAGTATAGCACCAAGGTGGGCAAAAATGTGCCTTTTGTTGTCCTTATCACATTTCTTTATCTAAAAGGGAGAGGGAGATAAATTCTTTGACAAAAAGTTTTATTACTATCAAACTAAAGATTCGATGTTCTTGCTTCCACCTGTCCAAAATAGTGCTAGCTATTCTGTTTCTGATGAATGCAACTGATATGATATTTACAACTTAAATTGTTGATAATGAGAGTTTTGTAGGGAGAAACTAGTTACTTCCTTCTCCGTTCGATTTGCTTGGGGACCAAAAACATAGTAAAATTTATAACGTGGAATGGAACGAGTTTGAAATGCAATGTCGATGACTCTTTTGATGGCCTGAGGACCGTTTAAGAAAGGTGGGCATGAGTTCAAAGTGGTACCTAGGAACCACCCTCTGATACTCAAGTAAATATGGATGGAACTCTAGTGTAATAGTAATTATGTTGTACTACTAAAAAATCACCTTAAATTAATGGAAATCATCCCTCATTTTAGTCTTTAAAAAGGTGAAGTGACGAGTTACGCTCGTGGGCCGCCTTTTGCGTATTTGGGTGACTTTACCTAAATAGGCCAACGCTAGATTAGGTCCAAGCACCCATTTAAAATTTAAATGTCATATTTCTCTTTGTCAAACTCAAAACTTTCAAAGGTTTGACAAAAAATTCTCACCAATGTATAAGAATATACTACCACCGTTTCTAAATAAGTGACACATTTTTCTAATATGAAAATGTCACAATAAGTGACATTAAGCTCAAAATAACATTTTGAATGATAAAATTACATGATTACTTACTCAACCAATATATATCCAATTGTTTATTTAGTTAAAGTGCTCTTTCTCTTTTTAATTGTGGTCCCCAACTTTCTCTCTCTAACCTCTTTGGTTTCCCCCCATTTTCTCTATGTTTCACTTATTTAGAAACGGAGGAAGTATGTAATTGTATTAGCTATTTTTTTTCCTTTTTCTTTTTGTTGAAAATAAGGATAGCATTTCATAGTTAGTTCAAATCATAGAGTGTATTACAGTCCAAAATATAATCGCCCCAAAAATAACTAGGGGGTTGGAGATAGTTCGTAGCTACATTATATTGGGCGAGTTGTGATTCCTACACATCCTAGCTACTCCATCTGCTAGCTCGTTCATTTCTCTTAGGCAGTGCTTGAACATCACCTCATTGATCTTGGAGCATAATTCCCTGCACACATGAATCATTCTGTTATAAATAGAGGGAAAGTTCTGGGTATTGAATAGCAGCTTGATGGCAATAATTACTTGTTTGATATACTCATATGAAGTTGTTACAATTATTGATTGTGCCAGGAGTAAATGAATATGGAAAGTAGAAGTCCAAAGGAAGCGAATAGAAGAATGTGAAGTTGTTGCCTTGATGGTGGCAATAAAAAGAAAATGTGCTTCCCACAAATGAGTGGAACTTCAATTCCCATGTTAAGTTTTGCTTCGATCCCATAGTCAATAAAAAAGACAATGATAAAAATTAAAAACAACGTTCGATAAAGGTTGTATATAAGCATTAAATATATTTCTTAAATGAAATTGAGTTGGAAATTTATGCCAAAATCACGTGTGAATCAATGTTATTAATGTTTGAAAGTTACTTAAAGGAAAATATGGCAATAAATAACTAGGTTTAACCTCCTTTTTGAAATAAATACCTAGTTCCTTTTTTATTTTATATAAATACCACACTTTGTTCATTTTCTTTCAAATCAAAATGGCAAGAGTTAACGGAATTGACCTAAATTTAACAGAAATTCCTTTGATGGGTCTTGACTTTCTTCACGTTTCAGAGCTCAAAACGAAAGTGAAGAAAGAACAAATTGGTTCGAGATTTGAAGAATTAAAGGTAATCTTCTCCATTTGCCGGTTTTGTTCATCATTTTCCGTTGATTAGGATTTTTTATTTGTGGATTTAGGGTTTAGACAAATGGTTTGAATAGGGCAGATTTGCAAAAAAGTTACATTTTTTGTGAAATTTGAAGTATGTAGGGTTTATTTTTGCTGTAATTGAGTTTGAATTACATTTTGAAGTGATTAAAGTTTATCGATTTCTTTTCTATAGGATGGTTGTAAAAGACGTAGCCACAATTACTCCTCTAATTACTGAGGATTTTCGAAGATTATAGTGTATGTGAGAGAGAGATAAGAGAGAGAGATGAGAAATTGAAGTAGTAAAGATGGTGAAAAACAAATGAAATTGGAGAAGATGAGTACACTAAATTGGGGTAATTGAGGGAGGAGAGAAAACTGTATTTTGAAGGGTGAAGGGGCATTAAAAATATTTCATATATAATTAATGGAGGAAAAATTAGAAGTTGAACCCATCAAAGGAATTTCTGTTGAATGAATAATTCGAAGCTAGTCTTTAATTAAACATGTAATAAGTGGTGGGATGCTTAACAGTTCATCTTCCTAGTCTGTTGGTCTGACAAACCTTTCGGTTTAGTCTTTCAATTTTGCTTGTATGCTTACTATAAATATGCTCAATGTAAAAACTTTCAATAGTGCAAAAAGGAAGATAAAGCTTAAATCTTTTTCCCTCTTTTTTTCTTAGTGGTTTTACAATGTTGTGATATGAGAGCCAACCACTAAAAGGAGGGTCCCACAAAATTCAAAGTAAAAAAAAGAGAGGAAAAATTGCATTTGGTCTAAAAGCCTTAAAGACCAAATTGCTATTACCAGGTTACGGTCATTTCTTCCTCTAACATTGAAATTAGTAAAGTAAGAGAGAGAAAAAAATTACCCACCAAAAAAAACATATTGAAAATACAAAACAAAGCAACACAAAGTGCAAACACAGTGAAATCATGGCGGCAAATGGAGTGAGTGCTTCATTTCAGCCCCTTATTCCAATGTTTAAGGGGGAAAAATATCACCTTTGGAGCATTAAAATGCAAACAATGTTCAGATCTCAGGAGTTATGGGACATTGTTGATAATGGGTATACTGAATCAGAGCAGCCACCGGCAGAACCCACTCAAACCTTGCGTGACAATCGAAAGAAGGATGCTAAGGCTTTGTTTCTCATCCAGTCGGCAATGGATGACGAAATTTTTCCACGAATTTCCTCAGCCACGACAGCAAAGGAGGCGTGGGACACTATCAAACATGTGTACTTTGGTGATAAGAAGGTAATTGTTGTGAAACTACAATCTCTTCGTTTTAGTTTTGATAATTTAAGTCATAAAGAAAAGGAGTCGGTGCAAAATTACCTGTTTAGAGTGTCAGGGATTGTAAATCAAATGAAATCTTATGGCGAAGTCATTGAAAATGAGAAAGTTGTCAGTAAGGTCTTGAGGACATTACATAAGGATTTTAGGCATGTAGTTACTGCAATTGAGGAGTCTAAGGACTTCTCGACGTACACATTTGATGAATTGATGTGTTCCCTTATCACACATGAAGAAAGAATTCGGTGTTATGATGATAAAGTGGAGGAGAAAACCTTTCAAGCAAAGGGGGAGTCTTCCTTTAAGGGGAAGATGCGAAATTTTGGTGGTTTTGGAGGCCGTGGCAGAGACGGTAGAGGTGGTTATCGAGGTCAAGGTCGAGGTTATGGTCGTGATAATGGCCAAAGCAGAGGTCATCATTTTCTGAAAGGAGTCGAGGCAGGGGTCAATCTAGTAACCCAAGACAATACAACAAGAGCTCCATTTAATGCCATCATTGTAAAAAGTTTGGTCACAAAGAAGCAGATTGTTGGACCAAACAAGAAGATGAGCAGAGGCAAGCAAATTATATAGAGAAAGTTGATGAAGAAAGTCGAGAGAGCAAGCTGTTTGTGGCACACTCACCCATTGGAGATTTGCAGGGCGGCACCTCAGTATGGTTCTTGGACAGTGGATGCTCCAACCATATGTCCGGGTCGAAGGCATCATTTAGAGATCTTGATGAGTCAGAGAAAGGAGTTGTGCGACTTGGAGACGACAAGCAAATGCAAGTTGAAGGGCAAGGAACTATCGCCATCAAAACCGCTCAAGGTGATGTTAAACTTCTTGATGATCTGCAATTTGTGCCAAACTTAGCTCACAATCTGTTAAGTGTTGGTCAACTTATGAAAAGTGGATATAAGATTGAGTTTGATGGTGATTTATGTGTCATAGTTGATAAAAGGACTGGACAGGCTATTGTAGATGTTAAGATGACCAAAAATAAAATGTTCCCTCTTGATATTTCGAATGTAGTGAGTAAGGCATTGGTTGTCAACGGGAACAATGAAAATGATTTGTGGCATTTACATTATGGTCATTTGAATGTTAATGGTCTGAAACTTTTAAGCCAGAAGGATAAGGTTGTAGGTTTGCCAAAAATTGGTGAACTCACTTTTTGTGAAGGGTGTATATATGGGAAACAGAGTAGAAGGTCTTTTCCTATTGGGAAGGCATGGAGGGCGTCATCTTGTCTTGAACTTGTGCATGCTGATTTATGTGGTCATATGAAAATCGAGTCTTTTGGTGGGAGTCGGTATTTTTTTCTGCTTACAGATGATTACTCTCGCATGAGTTGGACTGAAATTTAAATCCGAGGCTCTTGAGAATTTCAAGAAGTTTAAAACCATGGTTGAGAAGCAAAGTGGGAGAAATGTTAAGACACTCCGAACAGATCATGGTGGCGAATTTTTATCTGATGAGTTCACCAGATTTTGTGATGAAAGTGGCATCCGCAGGAAACTCACAGCACCAAGGACACCACAACAAAGCGGTGTGGCAGAGCGAAAGAACAGAACGGTAGTGGAAATGGCAAGAAGCATGTTGAAGGCAAAGAAACTTCCAAATAAGTTTTGGGCTGAAGCTGTTGCAACATCAGTATATCTTCTCAACATCTCCCCAACAAAGGCCATATCAGACTCCGTTTGAAGCATGGAATAGCTAGAAACCACGGGTAAGCCACCTAATTTTTTTGGTTGTATAGCATATGCTTTGGTTGATTGTCGCTCAAAATTAGATGAAAAGTCTACAAAATGTATATTTGTTGGCTATTGTTCTTTGTCCAAAGCATATCGTTTATATAACCCAAGTAGTGGCAAAATAATTATTAGTAGGAATGTAGTTTTCAATGAAGAAGCCATTTGGGATTGGAGAGATGAACAAGGCTCCAGCACACAATCTCATGTTCCTGCAGATTTCCAATATGAAGATTTAACCAGAGAGCATTCTGATGTTTCTTCTCCAGCAAGATCAGCTGCAAATTCAGTTCCTTCGTCACCTAACAGCAACATTGGCAACTTTAGTGTTGGATCAACATCTTCTGAGGTAACACCACCCAGGAAGATGAAGTACTTAAATGAAATATATGCTTCATGTTCATTTGCCTTGCTAGCATCAGATCCGACTTGTTATGAAGAAGCAGCTCAGCAACCAGATTGGCAGATTGCAATGAAAGAGGAGATACGTTCTATTGAGAAAAAGAAACATGGGAGTTAGTTGATGCTCCTGCTGAAAAGAATGTTGTCAGGCTCAAGTGGGTGTTTCATGCTAAGTACAATGCAGATGGTACCATTCAAAAGCACAAGGCTAGAATTGTTGCAAAGGGATATTCCCAAGAGTACGACATCGACTTTGAAGAGACGTCTTCTCCTGTTGCAGTGAGAATTCTTTTAGCCTTGGCCGCTCAATTAAAACTCCATGTGTATCAATTCGATGTGAAATCTGCTTTTTTAAATGGTGATTTGCAAGAAGAGGTTTATGTATCTCAACCCGAAGGGTTTGCCAATGGTGGTGAACACAAGGTTTATAAGCTGAGAAAGGCCCTTTATGGGCTAAAGCAAGCTCCACGTGCGTGGTATAGCAAGATTGATGCTTTCTTTCTTAATAGCAGATTCAAGAGAAGTGAGAATGAACCATTTATATGTGAAGCATCAAAGTAATGGTAAGTTCTTGATGGTTTGTTTATATGTGGATGCTATGATTTATATGGGTTCTTCTCCTTCTTTAATTAATGAGTTCAAGTCTATCATGATGAGTAATTTTGAAATGACTGACTTGGGATTGCTGAAGTATTTTTTGAGGGCTTGAGGTGATACAAAATTCTGATGGTATCTTTGTGTGTCAAAAGAAATATGTCAGTGATCTTTTGAAAAGATTTCAGATGGAAAATTGTGAAGTTGCAGTAACTCCTATGAATATCAATGAGAAGCTGCAACATAATGATGGGACATAAGAAGCAAATCCACGTCTGTTTCGAAGAATGATTGGTGGATTAAATTTTCTAACACACTAGGCCTGACATTTCCTATTTTGTTAGTGTTGTGTCTAGATTCATGCATAGTCCCAGTAAGCAGCATTTTGGTGCCGCAAAGAGGATTCTTCGTTATGTTGCTGGCACTTCTGACTTTGGAATTTGGTATACTCATGTACCAAATTTCAACCTGTACGGGTTCACTGACAGTGATTTTGCGGGCTGCTTAGATGATCGTAAGAGTACCTCAGGCAACATGTTTTTTCTTGGATCCGGAGCTGTTACTTGGAGCTCTAAGAAGTAGGAGACAGTGGCATTGTCTTCTTCTGAAGCGGAATATGCAGGAGCGTCTTCAGCAGCGCGACAGGCACTGTGGGCCTGTGGCTCAGGAAATTACTCACTGATCTTGGTTTTGAGCTCACAAAAGCTACTGAGATAGTCTGTGATAATCAGTCCACAATTGCAATGAGCAAGAATCCTGCATTCCATGGTAGAACCAAGCATATAGATGTTCAACATCACTTCATTCGGCAGCTCGTTAGTGATAAAAAGGTTAAACTGAAATTCTGTGGTACTAATAAACAAGTAGCAGATATCTTCACTAAGTCACTTCCTCAAGCTAAGCATGATTTCTTCAGGCTACAGTTAGGAATTTGTGACTTTGAATAATTAAGGGGAAGTGTTGAATGAATAATTCAAAGTTAGTCTTTAATTAAACATGTAATAAGTGGTGGGATGCTTAACAGTTCATCTTCCTAGTCTGTTGGTCTGACAAACCTTTTGGTTTACTCTTTCAGTTTTGCTTGTATGTTTACTATAAATATGCTCAATGTAAAGACTTAGCTTTCAATGGTGCAAAAAGGAAGATAAAGCTTAAATTTTTCCCTCTTTGCTCTCTGTTTCTTAGTGGTTTTACAATAGTCTCTGTTAAGTTTAGTTCAATTCCGTTAACTTTTTGGTGAAAATCGTTAGTTGATATTGATTTCAAAAAAAAATGAAGCAAGTGTGATATTTATATAAAATAAAAAAGGACCTAGGTATTATTTTATAAAAGAGGTTAAATCTAGGTATTTCTTGCTAAGTTTTCCTTACTTAGATTTCCCTTTTGAGATTCTTATATAGAGCATTAAGGATTGTATTTATCCATTTTCCATAAAATTATTCATATTGTTACTCATATTACAATCTATCAGGGTTTAACTTGTAAATTATAAGCTTTGTGAAGATATCAGTTACACTTCCTATTGCCGATTTTTACTCATTTGCTTATATAGAAATTAAATTGTCGAATATAAAATCTCAACGTGTTTTCACGTCATTTTCCTTAATTGAACATACTTATCTCAACTTGTTCAAACTTATTTCAGTTGCGAATTGAATTAGAAAACCAAGACGCATCATTTGTTCATTAGCATACTAGACATGTCAAAGCTGCATAATAGATCACAATGCAGTGTATTATGTCTTGATACAGTCTCATTGGTTGTTAGACATAAAAATAAAAGCTTATGGATCACAATTCACAACAGTAATCTGTAGATAGCGTGGTCCATGTAGGCAACACAGCGGTTAAATCAAGCATCAAGACGATCAAAGGTGGCACCAAGCAGAGCCACATTGTCACCATGGCTTTGAATTCGAGCAGCTGCAGCAGCACCAGTTTCGCTGTCCCAGTATTGACTAACGTCGTGGGATGCATCCAGTTTTTGTTCAATTTCACTCAACTCCATCCAAAATGTTGGGGATGTTCATCCCAAGTCCCAAATGGAAAGAATATAAAGGAAGTAGTCCTTTATATAGTTGGAGCTCAATACATTATTATGAGGCTTTTTGGGAAGGTGGCCAAATACAAATCCGTGCGGGCTATGCCCATAGCGGACAGTATTATTCTAATGTGTGTATGAGCGTGCGTCGGTGGCCTAACAAATGGTATCAGAGTCGGGCGGTTCGAGCTGGGGCGGGAGGCTGCCGTGGCGGTGTGTGGGGAGTCCCTCGTGTGTCCACGAAATTGGTGATCTGGTACATCAGTTTCTATTTTAGATGGTCTCAAATTAACAAATGGAGGAAGTATATATATGTACTGTGGTAAATAAATAATATTTTTGAAAATTTTAATATTTCATATCAACAAATATTTAAAAGGTTAATCATATCTTTATTAGAGTTGCTAAAAACATAAGAATGCTATATGCTGGAAATTTTCTAATGAGATGGTGACATGGATTATTGTTGGTTTTTGTTTTAGTACAATGTAAAAGATAGAAATTCTATCAATCTATCTATATATTAAAAAGCGTGGGCAAAGACTGGTAGGCCTGGTTGCCGGCCGCCATGTGTCGCTCTTCCCTCAAGTGTTGAGTTGTCTTATAACATTTGAAGACAATTGTCATTTCAACGGGATTTGAAACCACACCCTCGTTATTCTCTCAAGTGTCATGTCTTCAAAAGTTGCTCAAGTTGAGAAGTGTGATGGACACTGGAGTCTGGACATTCATCTTTGTCATGTGTTCTTGTACAACAGCTGCAACCATTCTTTGTACTGTGTTCTGCCCATAGTTCTTGCCATGCTTGTTTGCAGCTCCGATCCAAAACCATGATTAGTGTTTCTTGCTTTTAGCCTTCATTTGCCTCTTGTATTAGGGATGCCATTTTGGATATCCTACAATAATCCACCACTTATCTACAGAGTGAATTTTCCTTTCCATAGTCCTCACATGGAAATGAAATAATCATTCATGTTTTTTTCCCTGTTGCTTGAAATTAAACACATCTCTACTCAGCTTGTATTTTCGTGAACCATTTGTCACGGAAAATCGAAGTGCTAATTGAACCCACACTTCTCTCGCTGTGTTCATAGAGTTGAGTCTATCAGATGGATGCAGATACAATTAAGAGATCTCATTCATTCCTTCTATTTGCTTAAGCCAAAGCTTATCTACAACAGGCTAAATCCCTACAAAGCCTTACATCCACTAGGTTGCACGGAAACGGAAACGGGAAACGGAAACGCGGAAACGTAGAAACAGGGAAACGTTATTTTTCAAAATGAGGACACGTAGAGAAACGTGGGGGAACTGAACATAAATCAACAAATTGGAGAGACTACATGTGGTTATAGGAGGAAATAAGAGAATGAGAAGGGATATATGTAAAGTATGCCTATTTAATAAGAGATTTAGTCATTTCAACGGGAAAGAAATGAATATTTTGTCAGAAACTTTTGTTAATTTTAACAAAAAACTATCATAGGTTTACTAGAGTTTCGGAAACGTTTCGCCAAGTTTCCGAAACGGAAACGCGTGGAAACGGGAAACGTTGACCCTAAAGAGAGTTTCCGTGCTTCAGAGTAAAACATCAATACAAATGATAAAAAGATTCGTTAAATGGGATGAGTATTATACGGGTTGAACTGTAATTATAATAATTGGGCTAAACCCCTCCATTAGGAGCCCCCGCCCCTTTCTATTCATAGTAGAATCCCGATTTTGATGACGTTACTAAGATATATGGAATGCAAATATCTTAGATAGGTAAATTTAAGAAATGGATCGGAGGTGGGGGCAAAAGTGACTTGACTCGGATGAGGTGGGGTAGATGAGAAAAATAATAATAAACCAAGTAGAAGTAGGAAAATCTTTAAAAAATTGGCTAAAACATAAAGTAGGTTGAATTTTGAAAAACGAGAATATATGTTAGGATCATAAATTATAATGTGTCAATCTTGCAACACATGAATTGTCCCGCACCCGAACCCCAAATCTCAGCCCTTAAAACAAACTAATGAAGAAAAACATTACTATAATTTAAGATAACCATATGTCAAGTTATGCACCTTACAAACACAAAACCAAGAGCGTGTATTATTTAATCATATATAGTATATTATACATTACGACAGTTGCATCCTAGAGAATGCTGGTTAAATTAAGAAAGACTTAAAAGTTCTTAGTGCTCATTGGTTGATAGATTAAGTAGATCTATCGCATATGTAAATATATGACGATCCACTCTCAAGGCTTTTCAAAGACAGCAGCGAGCACAGCCTTTTTGTCGACAATGTCTTTGATGGTAACGGTTATTTGAGCACCTGTCTTGCTGTCCTTGTGTTGACTTATGGGCCCACAAGATCCATCCAACCTCTGTTCAATTGAATCCCAATCTAAGTGTTCGAACATTTCTTTTGGCCCAACATCGGCATACACCTGCAAACAATTTTAAATTCTGTTACTCAGTTGGCTTCGTGAACTCGATCTCGGTGACTCCACTGGTCTCGACTCTCGAGTCACAGCTTAATTTGTACTACCTTCGTTTTTTATTGACTACACTTTCCCTTTTTTAGAAGTTTAAAATTAATGGCTACACTTCTCCTTTTTCCCTTATTAGTAACTTTTTGTCTCTATGATCCTACTACTTTTTCTTACATACTTTTACTCAGTCATCAAAATATCGCCTAGGAGTACGTGAAATGAAAAGTATAGCCAATAAAAAAAGGAGGAAATATTAAGATGAGGAGGCAGAGCGTAGCAAGGAATTTTCTATTAGGAAATAGTAATATTTTTTTTTGTTAAACGGTGATTTTGCCTTTAATTTCTAATTTATATTCAAATGATTTGGGAGGTTGTAGCCTATACCAGCCCCTTAGTTCCGCCACTGAAGGCAAAGGCAATATTAGACATTTAATTCAATTTAGTTCTTTACTATTCTCTATGTTGATATTCCTCTAGCTATTTTTTTTTTATATATGTATGTATCGGATCAACTTTAACAGGTCTAAATTTAACGTACCTTACTAGGTTCATCAGCATTGTCAGGCCTGTACCAAGACACGATCCATCCACATACAGAATCAACATATATGATTGCGGCCTTGGAGCCTTCTATCACTTTGAGGTCCCCATGTGAAGTAGTACGACCCTCGTGCAGGAAAAACCCGGTACTCTCAGGGTCAATAATGGCAGCAGAGCCAGCAATGGCAAAAGGAGGGTCGACTAAAAATTTTCCCTGATAGCTGTGGGTTCTCATGATTGTTACTGGTCGCTGCTGATTGTTTTTAATTGCACCTGCAACCTTAGCAAGTTGATGTTGGCTAGCGTTTTCATTTTGATTGTTTTCCAAGAATTTCTTTGCATCATCTATGGCCTTATCAACCTTTGCTTTCTGGTCGGCATTGATATTGGCCACATTGCGATTCAGCTGTGAAGAAGCCATTGTTGACGACGAGAAATGCAAGCTACAAGATGTTTACAAATCCGCAAATGATAAGAAATTGCTCATATTAATTGTAATAATATGAATAAAATTAAAAAAATAACTTGGCTGCAGATAAACAAGGAGAAGGGTTTGGATCATTCACCAGCGTAAAATAAGTCCTATAACTCATTTGATTCCTTCACAAAGTGTTGAGATCTCATGGATAAATCACATAGGGGGAGGTTAAAAGTAAGATCAGAGACAATAATTTGTTGTTTTGGCCATCAATTAAGTTGTCCAACCTACTATGAGATCTATTAAAAGTTGACCCGACACAAAACGTGACATAAAATTAGTGGCTTGTGTTAGTGTTAAGCATTATTGATACGTCTACTTAAATGGGTCGGTACGAATTCAGTCAGTTCATAAATGATCAGGTTAGTGTAGTTGAGATTTTCAACACGAAATAAAACTAACATAACTTAAATATCTACATTTTTTGTAAATATATAAGAATAATAATTAGCACAATCTTACTGTAGTTTTTCAATTGTCAATGTGCTAAAGGGTTTGTGACTAGCGCTTAGTTAAGCATGAATTCATAAAATATTACAGCAATGTCAAGATAATACAAAAAATGATTTATCATGGCAGCTATTTAATTAAACAAGTTGGCTTAGTGTTAAAGGATTGTGAGATTTTTAATTAAATGGATCAGGTTACTGTCAAGTGCCTTCAACATGTTCATTTTTAACAGGGCCTTGAAGTTGATACTACCTACCATTATATAAAAGTCGATCAAGTGTCCCAAATGAAAAAAAAAATTTACATGGCATAATATTCCAAATTTAAAAATAGAGGACGTAGTAGGGGGAAGGAGAAGAGAAGAGATAAATCATTAGTATGGTTGGAAGCTATAATTGTATCTAATATATACTTTCTCCGCTTTTTTTTACTTGCATCATTGAAGCATATTACGCAACCCAATGCACATTTTATTAATTAAATATCTTAAGTTCTATATGGGAAAAAATTATACAAAGTTGATATTAATTATCTACACATTGAGACGAATCAAACAAGATCCCACATGACTATGTTTTTCGTTATATATAAGTCACAAATTTGGTTCAAAGTAACATGAATGAATAGTGTAACATTGCCAAATGATGCGAGTAAAAAAAGCAGAGGTAGTAATGTTTATGCTTGATATATAATTTTTATGTTGGTAATATAAGCCTAAAATTGAAAAAGTAAAATAAGAGAGTAGCCAGGGATAGATACTACTCCATCTTATCAAGGTAAGCTCTTTATATTCATGTGTTAGATACGATTGTATGTATTTTTCACAATTAGAGATCGAATTATCATAACTTGAGGGGAGGAGGAGTAATAAATATTTAACAATTACCTGTAAAAATTATATCTAATACTCCTTCCGTTTTTTAATATGCACTTAAGGCTTTGCACTAGAACCAAAGAAAAAGTGCAAAAGTAAGAGAGAAAGTTAGTAAAAGCAAGGAAAAAGTAAAAAAAGTAGAGAGAAGGAAAGAAAAAGTAGGAGAGAAGTGTAATAATTAGGTGGACCAACCTTCCATTTATGGCAAAATCTAGAAAGATACCAATTAAAAAAAACACCTCAAAATGGAGAAATGTGCATATTAAAAAAACAGAGGGAGTACATAAATATATAATAAGTAGTGTTTATGCTGTATGATAAGTGTCAGATTGAAGCATTAATGTAAGGAAGAAACACAAACATGATTTTCTATCAATAAGAGCACTATGTTAAACACACAAGCAATATTTATTTTGCATTAGATACTTAGGTCAATCCTACTTCCTAGTAATATAGTACCAATAACTTTTGTAAAAATTACTAGACACCTATAATTAGGGGTGAGCATAACCGGGTACTCGGTCATATTTTTCGGAACCGGTACCGGAACCGGTTGGACCGGGTACCTAGAACCTGGAACTGGAACGGTCCTTAATTTTTGGAATTGGAACCGGAACCAACCGGGACCGGTTCCTTGACCGGGTACCCAGTCCCGCAAAAGTGATTGTTATTTGGTCTATTTGGCGGGTTTCAATCCCGGATACCCGCTACCCAGTTGCATTCAAAAGCTTTTTTTTTTCTTGTTTAACTAAATATAAGCATCATATATAACATAATTTGATACTTCCATTGACAAGTTAATTTTAAAAACCTTCAAGTCTTAAGCATACATTACATATGCATTAATCTCAAAAAAAATTCGGTCTCGGAAACGGTTGAACCGGGTACCCAGTGGGTACCAGGTCTACAATTTCACTACCCGGAATTGGACCCAGTTCCAAGCGGCTCCTAATATTTGATACCCAGATCCAGTCCCGACAGTTCCAGTTCCAGTTCCGGAACGGTTCTGGATCTGGAACCGGGTACCCAACTTTTCTGCTCACCCCTACCTACAATCATCAAGAAAGCCAAGGAGGGGGGGGGGGAGAGCCAAAGAGATAGAGCAGGAAAGAGTACGAACCTCAAGTATAGTAATAAAGAAAGATACGTACTCTTAGCGCTGAAGACCTTTGTTGTTAGCAAATGTATATTTATAGAGGGGTAGATAGAGCCATAGAGAGACTAGGTCAAGAGGTTAGAACTCATGCATATCCAAAAAAAATCTACTGACAACCGAAAGAGAATCCAGAAAAAGCAGATTAAATAAGAATATTTTTTTTTCTGGAAAAGGTGCAAATAATAGGAAGACCTTTTTCTTAAGAGATAAATAGTTGGGAATGCACGCGATGAGTGTGAAATATGCAATAGCATTTTTAAGTTGTTTTCTTTTCAAAAACAAAATACTGTAGAAATAGTTAATTATACTCCTTTAGAGTTATGCATATTAATTAAAAATAAAAAATAATATAATGTTGATTTTTGGTGTCCCCTCCTTTTTCCTTCTAATATAGAGATCACAATTCATCTATTTTAATAAGAAATTATAAAGTAGTAGATTCTTGTCACCATAAACAATAATGTCACAAATCTTGCTTGCAATCATATGACCAAATTAAGAAAGTGTCGACGACTTAATTAGCCCCAAATAAACATGAGTGAAGTATATAGAGTTCAAAGCAGAGATAAGATGTGGAACATCAACAATGATGAGTTGGAGGATAAGAACAACTTTAACTAGTGAAGATAAAAATCATAAATATTCTTCACGGGAAGAATCATAAAGCCTTGTTCTTCTGTTAAGTACCACTTAGTTCCCTTTTGTTTTTCCTGATTTGACTGTGCACATTTATAAATGCTTTTTTTAAATTATAAATATTTTTCACTTCATTTTAGTAAAAATTACAGTGATTAGATATTAGTAAAGTATTTATTGAGACAAATTAAGCAAAATTCCAAATGCTATATAATAGTATCTTCTTATATATTGAGAAAATTTTAAAAAGATTATGTCTAACTGCGAAAAATGTCATCATTGCAAATAAGAAGAACAAATGGAATAAAAGGAGTATAGATGGAATATAGCATGGCTAACTTATTCACCCATCACATTTACTTCACCCATCACATTCAACGGCATTATTCTTGCACCGGCGACAAATTTTCTCCTTATCATGATAACTAGTGCTTGGGCTCGGTCGATATTCTAAAATTTTTGTGCGTTACAATTTAGTATTCAAAGATAACTATCATGAGCAACAATAATTATAATAATGATATAATAATTAGCAAAATAAATTAGATCAACAACAACAACATAATATCAACAAAGATAATCAAATAATGATAACTTATAATAATAATAATCCAAATAACTGAACTCAACTGAATTGAATGAAGTTGAATAGAACTGAACTGAACTAATTAGAGTTAAACTGAACTGAAAATAAATTATAGAGAATACACCCTAACTTGTGGGTTAAAAAAGAAAGACTAAGAAAATGAAATAACTCGGCCATCTTATCTATATCATGCATTTGATTATTGTAGTTTAATTCTTGATTGTAATAAGAAAAGTGTTAAGTGTGTGGTGGAGTAGTGGTTAAATATCTATTTCACGTACGGAGGTCGTGGGTTTGAAACTCCATATTGACAACGTTATAATTTTTTCTTTCTTCATTGTTATTTAACCCCCATAATTAATAATGTTTCTATTTGTGATAAAAGAAGTATGAAGAGTGTGGTAGTGCAAGTCGTCAAAACTACATAATGACAATATTTATAATTTTTCCTTATGATAATAACATGGGTTAAACGCAATTGAAAATGGGGTGCCGTTGGCAACCTTCAACTTTTGCTTATCCCATGCCTAAAACCCAACCCAAACCATACAATGAAACAGGTTCTGCACCCAATACCTATTATGCATACTGGTTTTAGCAGGCATCAGATAAGAAGTTCTACTAGAAACATCAAAAAGAAGAGCCTTGATGACTTGATCCGGATGTTGAAGCTTGCTCTCCCAAACTGCTTGATTCCTCTGCCTCCAAATGACATATCGCAAGCAAACATATATAGCAGCTCTGTAAGACCTGCTGTTATGTTGATATTTTGCTACATTTTGACCCCCATTTCATTACCAAAACGATACCTTTCATGCATGGTTCCGCTATATTCCGCTAGATTTTACTCTTGTTTGTAGTTTTGTGTCTTCTGAGTTATTTCAGGAACATTAGAGCTATTTGGAGGTGGAATGAACCATTCTGGAGCATGGAGATGATCGTTAGAGTTTCAGGATCGCATCCGGGATCATTTGGGTGCATTTAGACGTCTTTTTTGGGCCTGTTTGACTTCAACCCAATCAGGTTCATACCTGACCCGATCGAGTTGATGTTCGATGACTGCAGTTTAATGATTTGTGCCATACTCGATAGGGTTTGACTTGGGCCCGATCGGATTTGACCCGATTTGACGGATTTCTATCTTTTTTCGGACTTTTTCTTTAGTTATTTTAGTATGGTATAAATAGGTTTCGAGGAGACTTTGTAATTTATTCCGAATTACTCAGTTTTAGACTCTGATGATTCATAGTTTTAGACTAAACACTCTTACTTTTCCATCTCAATTACTTTGTTATCATTTACTTTTGAAGATTGAAGACTTCGGATTCATCAATTAAATTCAAGTTTGATTTCTCTATTTCCTCTTTCTATTTCTTAATTATGTATTTGATTATGCTTATTGTTGCTATCGCCATGATTAGTGAGTAGTTCTAATTCTAGGATTGAGTTGAGCCATAGCATGAATTGATCACTTTATTTCTATTAATTCCATGTTATTGAATCGTTCGATTAGGGTTTGATAGGTTTGTTTTCATCATCATTTTGCATCTTTGTTTTGCGCTAATTTTTATTGTCAATGAAAGTTGGAATTGAAATTGGGATTTCATTGTTAGCGACGTAATTTGTTATCTTGTCGATAGAATTCATCAACGAAAGTTGGGATTCAATCTAGTTTAACCTGTCATTGGTTGAGATTCGCACATGAAAATAGTGAGAATCGAGATTGGGATTTTCATAGGCATTGATTCTTAATGTATCTAATTTTGTATGTTAGCCATGAAAATATGAAGCATGCATATTAGTTAGGCATTTTGTAGTCACGAAAGTGGTCTTAAGGTAGTTCATATTTGAAAGAATGTCATCTCGCCTAAGTTTCGATTCATTGACTGGAATTCATGTTAGCGGTGATGCTCAGTCTTAATACCTTCTTATCATTGTTATCATCATTATTGTTATCCTTCTTATTAGTTTAGAAATTAGTTTGATGGTTCTTTTCATCAATATAGAATTGTTTAGCTATTTCATAGTATAGAATCAACTAGTGTTTAATCTTGCACTTCCCCGTATTCGACCTATTAGTGCTACGACACCGTTCACTTGCGGTATTAAAATAAAACCCAAACACCTGCCTACGAAATCTGCCATCCAACCTCCTTAGCTTGTCATTACAATATTCAAGATAATTAGGCTGCAGCTGAACATGCAAACGAACTTCCAAACTCTGACAGACAGCACATAGAACTATAAGGACAATGAAAGACTAAGTGGTCTATTGTCTCTGAATGCTGCTGACATAGAGGGCACTGATCATCTTGCACAATATTCCATCTAGCTAGCTGACTTTTAACCTTAATTTTCCTCCACATGATCAGCCAACAAATGAACTTATGCTTGGGAATATCCAATCTGTTCCACACCCAATCACACCAAGAAGAACAAGAACGACTTTAAAGAAAGTTGAGAGTAATTGTAATTTATGGAAAATGATAACGCTCTTTCTTGACATGAATTTATTAAACGTCCTAATGGGAAATGATCAATCATAATTTCACTTCGTGTTTACGTTTGATTAAAATTGATTAGCTGTGATTGATTAATAATTTTGTCGAATTTGTAGAAACAAAAGATGCATTTTCTTAACCTAAACATATTAGAGTTGATTGGAAGTGATATGATTTTATTTTATGTATTATGTTTGATTACACATGATTAATTGTGATCATCCTGAAACGCAAAAAATATTTTCATAAAGATGGAAGGCCTCTAATATTATAGACTATCTGGAGTATGCTAAGTTTGCCAGCTCGTTAGGGCCTGTTCTCTTCGGCTAATTCTAGCTGAACTAAACTGAACTGAACTGAACTTATTGGAGCTGAACTGAACTGAACTGAACTTATTGGAGCTGAACTGAACTGAACTGAACTTATTGGAGCTGAACTGAACTGAACTGAACTTATTGTAGCTGAACTGAACTGAACTGAACTTATTGGAGCTGAACTGAACTGAACTGAACTTATTGGAGCTGAACTGAACTGAACTGAACTTATTGGAGCTGAACTGAACTGAACTTATTAGAGCTGAACTGAACTGAACTGAACTTATTGGAGCTGAACTGAACTGAACTGAATTGAATTGAATTGAATTAAATTATAATAAGTATATGAATAATAAGTAAATAATAATTATTATGAATATTCAATAATAAGTAATAATAATTCTAAGTAATAATAATTAAATTAATAATAATTAAATTAATAATTTAGAATAATATCAAATAAATAATGATAATATTATTTTGATGTTATTATGATAGTTATAAATAAATAAATATTAATAATAATAAATTAATTTTAAAAATAATAATTACTAATAAGTAATTACAAATATTAGTATTAATATATTAATACTTGATGATGATGATATAATATAATGTCTAAGAAGTAAATTAATAAAATCATCATTATAATAATAATTAGCTTAAAACATAGGTTGATGTGTGCTTCTAACCAAACCACGATTTTTGGTGGGTTGGTCTATGATAGAACTACACCAAACTATATTTAATATACAACGTAACGACAATGTTGTATTTTAAATAGTACTGTAGTATTATTAGCAACTTTGTAATTTTTTCATATCTTTTCTAGCTTTTTGTAGCTTATTTGTATGATGTAATAGTGAATTTTATTCAGTAAAATAAAGCAACAATTGCAAATTAGAATATTCGTATTGACATGAAATTTGGTTAAACCGCGCACCAACCCAAACTTTGCTCAGCCATAATAATAATAATAATAGTAATAATATTGAGTAAAGATATAATAAAAAAATATATATAAATAATAATAATTATTATTATATAATAACAATAATAATAAGTAAAATAAATTAGACCAACAATAATAAAATTAAACAAAATGATTAAATAATGAATGGAGCTGAACTGAATTTATTGGAGCTGAACTAAACTGAACTTATTGGAGCTGAACTGAACTGAACTGAACTTATTAGAGCTGAACTGAACTGAACTTATTAGAGCTGAATTGAACTGAACTTATTAGAGCT
Source organism: Patellifolia procumbens (assembly GCA_947645195.1). Taxonomy (NCBI): domain Eukaryota; kingdom Viridiplantae; phylum Streptophyta; class Magnoliopsida; order Caryophyllales; family Amaranthaceae; genus Patellifolia; species Patellifolia procumbens. Next base: position 1,227,655 of record CANSGD010000335.1, read on the forward strand.
GAACTGAACTGAACTGAACTTATTAGAGCTGAACTGAACTGAACTGAACTGAAAATAAGCTGAACAGAACAGGCCCTTAGTCCTTATATATAAATATACCCTTTGATTAAATGCAGGGGATCTAGTATAGCACCGTGGTGGCCATAAAATGTGCCTTTTGTTTTATCTTATCGCATTTCTTTATCTAAAAGGTAGGGGGAGATAAATTCTTTGACAAAAAGTTCTATTACTATCAAACTAAAGATTCGATGTTCTTGCTTCACCCTGTCCAAAATAGTGCTAGCTATTCTGTTTCTCATGAATGCGACTGATATCCACAACTAATATTGTTGATAATATGAGTTTTGTAGGGAGAAACTAGTTACTCCCTTCTCCGTTTCGATTGGTTTTGGGACCAAAAACATAGCGAAATTTATAACGTGGGATGAAACGAGTTTGAAATGCAATGTCGATGACTCTTTTGATGGCCGAGAAAAGGTGGGCATGAGCTCAAGGTGGTAACCAGGAGTCACCCTCCAATACTTAAGTAAATATGGTTATATGGACGAGGTTGTAGTACTAAAGTAATTATGTTAGGGTCGCCTAGGATTTACGCTTATGAGCCCCCTTTTTAACCCCAATATAAGTCTAACAATTTCACAGGGTATTTTGGTAGCTTTACATATATGGGCCAACGCTAGTTGGGTCCAAGCACCCATTTAAATTTCCTATTTCTCTTTATCAAACTCAAACTTTAAAAGGTTTGGCCGAAAATTTTCACCAATATACTCCGTTTCAAAATATATGTTACATTTTTTTTTCACGGACTCCTAGGCAGTTTTTGGGTAGGAGAAAAGTAGAGAGAAAAAGTAAGGGGGACCATGTGATTGGAAAGAGATAGAGAGAAACTTTTTGCAAAAAAGGAAAGTGTAATATCTAATTAAAAACTTCCTAAAATGGAAAGTGTAACATCTTTAGTGAAACGGAGGAAGTATATGTAATCGATTAGCTCTCGAAAATTCGTTTTATTTTTGGAGAAAATAGGGAAAGCATTTCGTAGTTAGTTCAAACCATAGAGTCTATTACAGTCCAAAACATAATCGTCCCAAGAATAATTAGAGGGTTGGGGATAGTTCCTAGTTAAATTATTCATGGGCAAGTCTACCAAGGAAGGTTTTGGTCTAGTAGAAATGGGAGAGCCTTCAAACCTTTAGGTTGGGGGTTTAATTTCCACTATGGGCAATTTGAGAGTAGGATTTCCCTTATCATTCCCTCTTTATCAAAGTGTCTGGTTCATTAAGACCTGAGGTGGGTCCGGGCCACTTCCTCTCACCCAAAAAAAAAAAAAAATTAAAATTCATAGGCGAGTCTTGATTTCTCCACATCACCTCGTTCATTTGCGAGCTTGTTCATTTCCCTTAAACATCACCTCGTTGATCTTGGAGCAAAATTCGCTACACACATGAATTTGTTATAAATTTAGGGAAGTTGTGGGTATTGTGTAGCTGCTCGATGGCATTCTTGCATTCTGTTATGAGCACTACACTTCAAAGCTTCATGAGTATAGCTTGTTACAAGCCTTGCTCGATCTTTATGATTTCTAGATGTGGTAAACGATTCGTGTCGTATTAAATTCGGGTCGGGTTCACGAGTTGGCGGATTATCTTCCCCTGACCCGACCCATTTACTTAAACGTGTCAAGATCCTTGACTCTAACCCGGCACGTTAACTAAATGTGTCGAAATCGGGTTGACCCGTTTAACTTTTCATATATTTGATGTTCGCAATTTATATATTTTTGGTTTGAAATTATTAATTTCATGCGGTAGTTAAAATAACATCTAATAATGTATAAAAGTAACACTAAATAAACTAAATTCAAAAATAAATGAATGAGTGTAAGATATAATAAGGGAAAACTTTAAAATATGTGTAGATAAGCGGGTTGTCGTGTCGTTTTCGTGTCAAATAGTTCGACCCTAACCCAACTCGTTTAATAAACGTGTTGTGTCTACTCAACCCATTTATTTAAACGTGTCAAAAGTCTTTATCTAAACCCGCTAATTTCGAGTCAGGTTCGTGTCAGGATTTCGTATCGTGTCAACATTTACACCTCTAATGATTTCCACCTGCGAAGGGTCGTTAGCATAGCTTAGCTTACATACTCCCTTGAGCCACTTGACCTTGTGGTGGAATTGAAGAGTTAAATCTGTCAATAATGTTTTCAGGCAGAAAGGTGGCTATGTTTTGCATTGCCCACTTTCCATTTCTCACGTAATCACTCACCGCTTTCCTACTCACGTGTCTTGGACCTGACCCAGATCTATTTTAAATTCGATATCGTTGACAAAATGTGTGTGTTGGACTCACTTAACAGTTTGTTAATGAAATTTAACAAAAACCGTTAATTGGTGCGAGTTTATAATAAAATTGGGAATGATAGGTGGTAATTTTGGAAAAAAAATCATAAAGATGGGAGTTTACAAAATGGTGAAAAGTCTAGGAAGTAAAATGCGATTTTTCCTAAATTATTACATGTCAATCTTGAAACATACTATTTGTCCCACACCCGAACCCTAAAGTCCAGCCATTATAACAAACTAATGAAGAAAAACAGTACTACTCTCTCCGTTTCTTTTTGTTTGTCCCATTTACAGTAGCTCCAAATGCCAAGGAATTAAGATGATGTCATAGGCATGTGAGTGGGGACAACAATTAAAAAGTCTACTTATTTTATAGTAAATGTGGTGATTAAAGTAGACAAGGAAAAATTGTAAGGTACATGTGAGACCAAAATAGTGATAAAGTAGGGGGTAGATGGGTAATATAATTTTCTCATATAAGGAAGATGAAAAGTAGGATAAACAAAAAGAAACGGACAAAAACGAAAAATAGGACAAACAAAAGAAACTGAAGGAGTACAAGTTAAGATAACCATAAGTAATATATGTAATATCCGAGAAAATTTAAGAAAAATTTAAAATAAAAGATTAAGTTAATATAATTCTAAAAACTTATTTAAGTACTTGTGCAATATTTTAAATTTTAATAAAATGATTATTTCAAGGTTATTCAAAATAAAGTTTACTCACATTTTCTTAAGTTAGTTTCCAAAGCAATTATTTTCTTATGACATTGGTTAGTATGTAAAAGCTATTGGATCCACAACAAACCTTGAGTTCAATACCCAAAACTTACCCATTCTAAAACTACCCAACTAACCCAAATAGAAATCAGAAAAATTAAAAGAGAAAGAAAGGCGGGAAAAGAGAATCAGAAGAAGAAAACCCCATCTTCTCCTATAAGCTAACCAAGTCACTAAAACCACGCCATCGCTTTCCCTTGTTTCTTCTTACGTGAAAGATCCATGGGAAAACCATGGATTAGTTCTCCTGATTTCAAAATCCAGCAAATTATCCCCATATATTCAAGCTCTAAAAACCATGGAAATTGCCAAAACCATGAACCATAGCCACTAGATTTTCAGAAATTCCACCTCTTTCTTGAGCTATAGATAAATGAGGGATTCAGCTCAAAAACCATGGAAATCAACAAGCAAACCACAACCTCTAAAATTAGATAAAGTTTTCCCCTTCAATAGCTCTAGAAAATTCCTCAGTTTTAACAATTAAAAACCACCAAGCAAACACCACCACCACCGTCTCTGACCGCCGGAAAACACCTAGCATCGCCGCGCCACACACAACCACCCCAGTCGGCGACCCAGATCGCAACCCCCTCTCCTTTCTCTTTCTCGTTTGTTCGCGGACACCCCCGCCCTTGCTCTTTCTTTTGCTCGCTTCACACACACCACTCGTTCACTCGTCACCCCTTCGCTGACCACCGACGCAGCCAACCACCAGGACAACCGCAAGCTCCGGCCTCAACTCCGGCAACACCCACGCAGCCGTCCTGTCCGTACAGACCCACGCAGACACCCCCCCTCTATTTTCTACCTTGTTTTAAGAGAAGCAGTAAGGTATTTGATATACCCTTTGGGCTTATTTAGTATGTTAATGAATTGTTAACGTGGGCTTGAATGGTTTATAATTATATATTAATATGGGTTGACTTGCTTTATTTTTAATTTAATGGGTTAGTAAACAAAATTAAACTTTTTAAATTTAAGCTTGAGTTAGCACTATGATGAATCCTAGCCTCATATGCGCGCATTGCGTGCTGAATCATGTAAAATATTATATAAAAATTTAATATTCAGGTTATTTACAGTGTTTGGTATTTTTTTATTCAAAATTTAAAAATGTGAAAATGCTTAGTTATTGAGGCTTAGTTCCATTTAATTAGGAATAAAAAAAAGATAAATATTGATTTTTGGTGTCCCCATCCTCTTCACTTATAGAATAGAGATAATTATGTAGTAATTATTTTCCATTCCTAAAGTTCCTTTTTATAGTAGAATGTTATTACTCCATTCAATTATGAATACGAAATGGATCCTAAGTTATCAAAAATTAACTTTTTAATCTTTTAAATTATATGACTATACGTAACCGACTTATGTTTAACTATTTTAGCAATTACATTAATTTGAGACTAAATTATTCATTATATAATATTGATTTCACATTATAATTCTTTTAAGTTTTAATAATTGAATAATTGATTTTCGAATATTTTATGAGCTTTCATAATAATATTCCGTTTAAATGAACATCCAACTTTTAGTTATTATTTCCACATTACTTTATTAACATAAAAAACGATAACCATTTTATCCGTCAGGGAGACTATATAAATAAAATATTGATATTAATTTTGGGAGTTAATATTTTCAATGAAAAATTACTTTAATAGAGATTGATAATAAACTCACTTTTATTAAAGTTATACTATTTATTAGAATATCTTAGCAATCCAAAAACTCTAAAATAAATAAGAAAGTATATTTATCAAATATTATAGTTTATAATGAGTTCACACGATGGAAATGAATCACGAATCTAGATTAATAAGCCTATTAACTCGTGACTAGATTAAAAGGAAAGGATATTACAGCCTCCCCCGGTTATCGAGAATATTAAGCAGGAAACGAGGTAACGTCTACTGCTAACACCCGCATTCCCCTTGTAATGCTTTATACGATGTTTTGAGTGAAGATTTTATCAATATTGTTTTGATATGGATTGTGGGATATAAAATGCTTCTTATTGACATAACGTTTATGAAATGACGATGTTACGAAAGAACTTATGAAAAGTACAACTATGTTAATGCTTATGAAAGTCACTTAAAATTATGAAACATGATATATAAAAATGAAAGACGGTTCTTGGCAGTATTCTATTATGTTGGGTCGTGCACGTACCTTCTTGTGGCTTGTCACCTTCTGTTTGTGGGAGCTTATACTCTCGGGTGACACCGTATTGGGCACCACCTTCCGTTATAAAGTAAATGATCTTGGGTGGTTGCCTTCCGTTCACTATGATGATATATTTGGGAAGAGGTCCCTTCCTTTGTACTTGCCAAGGTACCAGAAAATATATGACTATATGTTGATAAACATAATAAGATAGATAATCCCACTTACTACTTGGAATGACTTGATTTCAATGCAATTATATGTTTTCGAATGATTTCACGTTATTCTCTTCTCTCTATCTTCAAATAAAATGAATTGAAATGAATTTACGATGTTAGAGTAGTTTGTTACTAAGCCTCGGCTCATGACGTTTTGTTTTTCTGTTTTAGGTACGGATGGGGATGACGACACTGCGTAGTGGCGAGGAAATATTTAGTCTTTAAATTACGTAACTATAATGGTTATGTTATCGAGCTACTTAATGGTCAAACTACTAGTTCTCAGTTAAACACTTTTACGTATTAAGTATACGTTGTTTTAATGTTAGTAATGTTTTATGTTGCCTTGTACTTACCAACTGGAGAATACGGCAGTGACACACCGACTGTCTAGGACTACCACTGCTAATATCATATTAATTAACTTAATAATTATGATTAAAAGTCGAGGCATTACAATATGCAATTTAAAAAACTCATATGGACTTGATGCATATCACGTGAGTTGTAATGATTACAACTTTCACTCACTCTATGCGTGATATAGTGTATCTATGTGATATAGTGTGTCTATGTGTGATATAATGTATCTACGTGTGATATAGTATATGTATTTTGTGTTTATGTCTACGTCATATTTTCATTCACTCACTCACTCTACGTAATGATTACAACTTTCACCCACTCACTCTATGTAATGATTAGAACTTTCATTCACTCACTCACTCTACGTAATATTTTCTATATATGCTAGTCTGTTTCTGTCTGATATAGTATATCTATTTATGATATAGTGTATGTATTTTTGATATAGTGTATTTGTGTACTATAGTAGATTTGTGTTTCTTAGTGTAAGAGCAACTACACTCATGATCTATTTGATCATAAGAATAGATCATAAGGCATGAACAAAAAAAAAGTAGCCTACACTCATGAGTGAAAGTAGATCGAGACCATGCACCGTACACCCGGGTGCACCGTGCGCAAGGTGCACCCGGTGGCATTTTGGTGATTTTCGCAAATTTCAGCAAAACAACTCTAATACTATTTCCTTCCATTTTACATCAATAAGTGAAAGCTACCTCAGTGGTTGGGCCTCTATGCTCTCTCCGCGTTAGAGGGTCGCGGGTTCGAATCCCCCCTCTACCACTCTTTGTTGTTTTTTTTCCTCCTTCAACTCATTTTTTATTAATCTTCTTTTTATTCCTATTTTTTTAAAAGAAATATATTATTGCTCATTTAAAAGTTATATTGCTCATTTGAAAGTTACGATGCTCATTTAGTTATTTTTCAAGTTCAAGTATAATCAATTTGCTCATTCGAAAACAATATTGCTCATTTACTTGTATTATAACTGATTACTCTATTTGGTATTTATTTTAACACATTAGAAAATATATTTTCTCATTTTAAGATATATTTCTCATTTGAAATGTATAATGCTCATTTTAGTAATATATTCGTCAATGTGACACGGTAGATACATGTTTACTAATCAATAAAGAATTATATAATTGCTCATTTGAAAGTTATATTGCTCATTTGAAAGTTACGATGCTCATTTAGTTATTTTTCAAGTTCAAGTATAATCAATTTGCTCATTCGAAAACAATATTGCTCATTTACTTGTATTATAACTGATTACTCTATTTGGTATTTATTTTAACACATTAGAAAATATATTTTCTCATTTTAAGATATATTTCTCATTTGAAATGTATAATGCTCATTTTAGTAATATATTCGTCAATGTGACACGGTAGATACATGTTTACTAATCAATAAAGAATTATATAATTGCTCATTTAAAAGATAAATTACTCATTTATTTATTTTCCACGTACCAGTGTTAAGCTACTACAAATTAGAAAATAATATTATTTATTTTCTTCTTTTTTCTGACTACAAATTATATAATTTCATTAAATGAGCAATAGTCTAAGAGTTTTTTGCTCATTTAAGGAGTTTTTTGCTCATTTAAGGAATTTTTTGCACTAAGTAACATATTTACTCATTTCAAAGCTATATTTCTTATTTCATTAATTTTTCAATGGGTATCTTATTGTTTGTTTAGTTTTTATTTCTCCACATTGAAAAAAGAATTGGAAAAAGTTAGAGAGTGGAAAAAAGAAGAAGAATATAATAAGAAAAATTTAAGTCATAGTAACAACTCATTTTGTGAATGAGCAAATTTATTACCTCACTCAAGATCAAAATATTTACTGATCTTCCTATGTAAAAAAGATTGCTCATTTGATCAAATGAGTAAAATAAAACTGATCATTCGATCAAATGAGTAAACTAAAATTGCTCATTTGATCAAATGAGTAAAATAAAACTGCTCATTTGATCAAATGAGTAAAATAAAACTGCTCATTTGATCAAATGAGTAAAATAAAATGACTCATTTTGCGAATGAGCAGATTTATTTTACCTCACTTGAGATTAGAATGTTTACTTATCAAAACAAACATGCTAAAATGAGCAGATTGATTTATCTCCAAGACAAAATAAACTGCTCATTTGATCAAAATGAGTAAAATAAAATTGTTCATTTTGTAAATGAGTAGAGTTAATTTAACTCACTCAATATCAAATCATAATGTGAACTATATCAAACATATTTTTCCATGTTTTCCTTTGAAAATCATGTTGCTCATTTCCTTATTTTTTACTCTCACTGTTTGTTTTTGATTGTACAAAATGAGTAGATTTATTTTACTTCACTCAAGATCAAAAATCTTTACCGATCTTCCTTTGCAAATAGATTGTTCATTTGATCAAATGAGTAAAATAAATCGCTTAATTGTGATCAGAATGTTTACTGATCTTGATGCACAAAAATGATTGCTCATTTGATCAAATGAGTAAAATAAAATCGCTCGATTGTGATAAGAATGTTTACTGATCTTGCTGCACAAAAACGATTGCTCATTTTGATCAAATGAGTGAAATGTATTTTAAGAAATGAAAAAGTTAGTGAGTGGAGAAGCAAAGAAGAATAAAATAAGTTTTTTATTTAAAATTTTTTTAAAAATATATTGTAACAGAATATGGAAAATATTAAAAAGAAAAAAGGCGTGTTATAATAATTATATATTCTACCCGTAAAATAAATTTAAAAATAACGATTATAATACAACATCCCTCCAAAAAATAAATTATAGTACAACAATATGCAAAATAATTGAAAAAGATAAAATAAAAAAAAACTAAAATAAGAACTAAGACTATGGAAGAAACATGAAAAAAAAAATTAAACAATGAGATTCAAAGCCAAAAGAAGAGGAAAAGACAAACGTAAAAAAAAAATTATAAATGATTGGTATGGGAGTCGAACCCATGACCAACTACCAAACACATAAACCTCAAGACCAACTGAGCTAAACTATCTACAAGGTATTGGGGCAAGCTTTTAATACTTATACTCTTGCCCAATTTTTCGCATTAATTACAATAATGCCACCGGGTGCACCATGCGCATGGTGCACCCGGGTGCATGATAATAATTGTAAAGTAGATCACATTGTGATCACTCATGAAATAGATCACATTGTGATCAACTAGTTCATAAGAAAAGCAAAAACTGGCCCAATCACACAGTGACATGTGGCAACAGTTTTTTGTTTAAAACTTCAAAATAAAATATTTCACAATCTACAAAGTAAAAAAATTTATAAAAAATACCAACGGTTATATTTTCTTGAGATCTATAAATAAACACCCACTTTGCTATAGTTTTATATACTTTTTAATTTTTAAATACATAAATAATTGATTGATCATGAGTGGGGTGCCTTTGATCAAATTGATCATAAAACATGATAAAATTTTTGGGATGAGTGAGAAAGTGGTAGAGAGAGAGGGATGATATGTTTTTTTTGTTCATGAGTGGTGATGCTCTAAGTAATTTTTTATATTCTATAGTATCTTTCTGTGTGGTATAGTATATCTATTTATGATAGTGTATGTAATATAATGCGTGTTCATACGTAATATTTTCTAAATATCTTATAGTGTGTTTCAGTCTGATATAATGTATCTATTTATGATATAGTGTATGGATTTGTGATATAGACGACTTTGAAGTAATATTGTTTGTCGTGGGTCACGTGTCTTGGCCTAGTGCACAATTTTTTTTAATGAGAACCGGGTTCATACAAGTCGGATTGTATGTAATTTATACACCTTAAAAACACAAAACGAAGAGCATGCATTATTTATTGAGAAGGTATTATGTCAGACGCGTTTGACTATAAGTTATGGTCAGACGGACTTCAGTTGGTTTCAATTTTTTTTCAGTTGATGTATTTTGATTTTAGTTGTTCAGTGGATAAGTTCAGTTGGATATGTTTTTTGTTCAGTTAGATGTCCTTTAAGTTCAGTTGGACATTTTGTTCATTCAGTTAGATGCATTTTAAGTTCAGTTGATCCTTTTTTTCTTTCAGTTGGACCTTCTGTTCATTCAGTTGGACCCCTTTTATGTTCAGTTGATCTTTTTTTTTTCAATTGGATGTCTTTTAAGTTCAGTTAGTTATCTTATTGTTTCATTTACGTGTTTTATTATTTCAGTTGGTTTTGTTATTGTTTTCATTTACATGTTTTTTCATGTTCAGCTAGTTGTCTTATTCTTTCAGTTAGTTTTTCATGTATAACTGAAAACAAAACTTAAGTAAATGAAATAAAATAAGTTCTAATTGAAAGCAACATAACTAAAAAAAAAAAAAAATCAAAATACCAACATGAACCTTCTGCTTCATCCAACCTCTGTATCATCTTCTTAGATGAAGTTGGAACTTGATTCAATACACAACCACCATTGATAATGGATGATAAAGACACCAAACTCCTCTCTCAAGTTGCGGCAAACCACTTATTCATCACTCAATTCGAGACATTCAGAGCTACATTCCTTAGTCTCCGTCATCGCAACCCTAATCTCGCACTTTCTCTCCTCCAAACAATCATCATCAATGGAGGTAACTTCAATAACATCATTTACTGTACCAAAGGATTCAGAGTTTGAAGTCTTTTAGGTATTTTTGTTGTTTGAGGTGGAGAAAAGAGAGTAGTGTATAAAAGCGGGACTGTAGGAGATGAGTGAGAAGAGAACGGCGTCGGCAACGGCTCCGTCTGACAGTAAGATTGGGTTAGACGGTCTGACCCAATACTTTCACTTATTTATTCATAAAGTAGTATATTATACATATGTATGGGTATAAATACCCTCTCCCGAATATACGGCCCAAGGCCCAAACGACACAAGGCCCACGCTCACTTGTCTATATAAGCCCCTCATAGGGCTAAGGTAAAGGGATCGACAAATCCATCCACTCTCCCTACATCCACACTTTCTCTATCCAAAATGAGTACTGACTTGAGCGTCGGAGAGCCCGTCCTCGGGACACCCCCGGGGGTTTGGGTTTCATGTGCAGGTTCTTGGCCGGAGCTCGGACTGGGACCGCTCATATCCGCCGGAAAGAGGTACGACACTTTTGGACAGAAACAATTTGGCGCTAGAAGGAGGGGGAGAGAAAAAGCGCCCATGGAAACACTCCATTTCCATGGCTACATTGCTCAAATAGCTACTCTATGGTCTGAAACACTCCAATTCAGACTAAAATGTTCAAGATCTACGACTACTTTCATAGAAAAACAAGAATCTAAAGAGATGGGGTAGACCACTGCCATAATGCATCTGAAGAGTGATGGACCTTTCCTCCTTCAAGAAGACATCATTTCACGCCATTTATAGACAAAATGGAAAGCAAAAGTGGAAAAAGATACCAAGACCAAGATGAAAGTTTGGTCAGCTCCTCACAAGCCGAATCAAAAAATATTCACTGTAGCAAAAGAGGCACATCTGATGGATGTCACCAAGAGAGGATGAGCAAGCAAATGGAGCTGGGCATCTTACGCCCAACCAATTGTTAGTGGCAGACGTGGTTAGCTTCACAAGCCATCCCCATCCGTGATTAAAGCTAAGTATTACAGCTATAAATTTGCATCTCTTACATTAATATGCTGGTGAAATTGGTTAAACCATACAAGAACGTTGGTAGCACTAATCCTCATGCTTTGAAAATCGAGGCATAGAACTATAGAAGAACATATCATATACTCACCTCTGGTAAAAATGGTCGCCCGCAAGATGTCTGATAAAATGCTTATATGAAATCAGACTACAAAGGGGCAAAATAAACGCAATGCACTACAGGGGCAGAATCCCTCTTGAAACTAGAAGTCTAATGCAGAACGGAATGAGCCTCAAAAAGGCCCTCTGCAACCAGCGTTCTACCAATAAAATAGAACAAACCTCACTAAGTGCAGGTCAAGCCTTTACAGAACAAACCCCCAAATCAGAACTAACATGAACATCACCAGCAAATACGATAAAATGAGGTGTGAGAGCTGATATGGGGACGATTTAGCAGACTCTACAGTCAAAATACAGAGAGATAGACCTCTACTAGTACTTTCAGATCACAAATGGACGACTGAAGCCTACTCAGCAGACTCTAAATGGCTGATTGGGGACTCCCCCTTCACACTGCAGTGACGAGAGTAAAAGCTGGACAAACTTGTGGTCCGTATACGTCGGTCAACGTCGACAATACATCAAACAAGTACTACTCAGAACCATGCAGGTTCTGCTACGCAAAACTTAGGAGAGTAATATGAAAGCGAGTGGCAGAACACAAGAGTTGAGTAGGCAAGGACAGACCCCGTAGTGACAGACTTGACCCGCAATCATGTGCATCTTGTGGAGCTGGATTTGCAGAGCAATAAATCAGAAGGCAGAACACAAGCTAACGCTCGCTGGCAGACCTTCACACAGCAAACAGGGTGAATGCAGAATGCATACCTCAGCTGCATCAGGTTGGCAGAGGGTGATAATCTGCCGTGCTCGTTTAGCATGCTGCAAATGGATGAATGCAGAATGCATACCTCAGTCACTTTACAGTGTGTAAACCGAGCAGAGCAAATCAACAGACTCGAGCACATCATAGCAGAGCATCGGCAGACCCAAAGGCATACTCAAGCAAACTTATTCATGGCTGATGCTCTGCAAGAGAATGAACTTAGCAAATCCAACAGAATGGGTAATTTGAGAACGGCAGCCAGCATCGATAAAGATTACGCAGAGCCAAGCAAGTGGCAGAATACACCAAGTTGCGGAAGCAAATGGTAGACAACAGACCAGTCTGCACATGAAGTAGACATGGGTCTGCAACGTTAATCAAAGAACTTGCAGACTTACGGGGCAGACTACGATTTACTGAATAGAGCAGAACACACTCAATCAATCTGAAAACCCGGTCTACAACGTCACCCAGGGAATCAGCAAGCCAAAAGGGACGTAAAGCAGAGCCTGCTGCATCAATGCAGACCATGATGGCCTAACCAGACTTAGCACAACCAGCCGAGCTCTCTCTGGGTCTGCAACGTAAATCAAAGAATCTGCAGATTAACGGAGCAGACCCACACAGACTCATAATCCACCTCAGGCTACCAAAACACAATCATATGCACCAAGCCAATCACTATTATCTTCAAATCAGACTCGGCTTTGCAGAGCGCAGTATCCAGAGTTATCTTATCTGCATTATTTAGTTGGAGTATTCACTTTATACTGGTGGACTTACTCTCCAAATATTATTGCTCCGACTCCTCCCGAAGAGAACATCAAGCTAAGTGCTTTGCTCCCATTATTATTAATATTAATTTTGCTTACTTTTGGTGCAAAATTAGATTGAATTTCATGATGGCCGTTGTACTTAGCTCCAAAAATTGATTATTTGTCAATGATTATTTGAAGAGTTGAACCATCACTCAGTGTATTTAATTTTATGACATGATCAAATTATGTATTTGGACCTTTATGTATGTCTGGTTGGGAATATACTACTCTCAAATTGACCCAAGTTCAACTTAAGAGTGGGGGGCAAATGAGCTTATGTGACCCAATTAGATGCAAAAATTGATTGTAGTGCTTGATTATGAAAGCACCTATTTTGTGAGTCTGCACGTATTATTGAAGGCTTCAGCAGGCTATTAAGCCGCTGAAAAGATATATTCTGTTATTATTATTGCAGACACATCTTATCTTTTCCCTTTGGCAGGATCAAACCTGCTAGAGAGGTATTCGGTTATTATTATCGCAGACCCCATCTCAGACAGAGGGCTCTGCCATTATTATCATTAGCATATCCTCGCTTCAGACAGAGGATCATGCTCCTTATTTTATTGAAGATTCCAGCGAGCTCTTAAGCCGCTGGAAAGACATATATTATTGAAGACTTCAGCGAGCTATTAAGCCGTTGGAAAGACTTAAGTGAAGAGCTAAGTCATAGTTACAAATCGAGCTCTGCTGAAGAAGCAGAGTGCTTTGCTAAAGAAGCAGAGTGAAAGACTTAAGTGAAGAGCTAAGTCATAGTTACAAATCGAGCTCTGGTGAAGAAGCAGAGTGAAAGACTTAAGTGAAGAGCTAAGTCATAGTTACAAATTGAGCTCTGCTGAAGAAGCAGAGTGCTTTGCTGAAGAAGCAGAGTGAAAGACTTAAGTGAAGAGCTAAGTCATAGTTACAAATCGAGCTCTGCTGAAGAAGCAGAGTGAAAGACTTAAGTGAAGAGCTAAGTCATAGTTGCAAATCGAGCTCTGCTGAAGAAGCAGAGTGCTTTGATGAAGAAGCAGAGTGAAAGACTTAAGTGAAGAGCTAAGTCATAGTTACAAATCGAGCTCTGCTGAAGAAGCAGAGTGCTTTGCTGAAGAAGCAGAGTGAAAGACTTAAGCGAAGAGCTAAGTTCTTTACCGTCATTATTAGCAGATCCTCACCACGGATAGAGGATCCCGCTCCTCATTATTATCGCAGAGCACCATCTCAGAGGGCTCTGCCGTCATTTTTACAGCAGATCCTCGCTTCAGACAGAGGATCGTGCTCATTATCATTACAGTGGATCCTCGCTTCAGATATAGGATCCTGCTCATTATTTTTATAAGCAGATCCTCGCTTCAGACAGAGGATCCTGCTCCTTTTATTATTGCAGAGCACCATCTCAGAGAGCTCTGCCATCATCATTAGCAGATCCTCACCCCAGATGGAGGATCCTGCCCATTATTATTTCAGCAGATCCTCACCTCATATAGAGGATCATGCTCACTATTATAGCAGATCCTCGCTTCACAGAGAGGATCATGCTCTCCATTTCGCATTAAACCCCCATCCCCTTATCAATTCTTTATGAAAAACAAAATGTCAAAATTAGATAGACCCTTAGCAGACTGAGAAAGTACCACAGTCTGGCAAAAGAAAACAGGGTCTGAGTCAGACTGAAGGCTGAAGAGGCTCTTCAGACACAAAAGTAAACTATATAATGAAGAAAGGGAGTCGGCCAAAAGGTTAACTCTGTCCAAGAGCCCCTGAGGCCCGCAGAGTGATCGGATGCTGACTCGACTTACCGATGTCATAGACCTCTACCTCTAAACCTGCGGGGCCGAAGGCCCAAAAAGCAGCAAGGATAAGTCATAGACACCTAAGGCTAATGGGGACGCGAGAGTTCCTAAGAACCAAATCGTACCCCGACACGAAAAAGATGACAGAAGGAGCTAAAGGGCGAACCCCAAAACTCCCAGAATCATCATGACTTAGCGTCAAAATACCTCCTCTACTCTGCTGTTGTTGAATCTTTGTCATACATAAGGCAGAGCAGAAGAGTAAAGGGCCCCTAAAGTCCCAGCTCTGAGCAAATCTCACCGGCCACCAAGCCAAGTAAACAAAAACACTCATATATATTGCTTGATAGCACGGCAGACTCAGCATCAGAGCAGAACGCAAGTACTCAGCAGAAATAGCAAAACTTGGCATGCATCAAATAGAAAGCACAAAAGTCAACAGAAGAACGCAACTCGCATTGCCGGAAAAACACTTGAATCTTACATAAAAAGATCTGGCTATAAGCCAAATCAGAGTGCTACATAGTACTACAACTACGGCGGCTACCTAACCAAAAGAAGGGAGCAAATACAGATGAAAAGGAAATGTTTGACTATTTAATTACAAATATTACAAGATAAGTCAGTTAGGATATCATCGGAGGGCAAAAACGGAGGACTACAATCAGTTCAGCACAGGCTCCCAGCTCATCTACCTCAGCAGCTCAGACAGGAGTCACAGGAGGACTGAGGCATATTATAGCAGACCCCGTCTCAGACAGACGTTCTGCCATTATTTTCATTAGCAGATCCTCGCTTCAGACAGAGGATCATGCTCCTTATTATAGCAGATCCTCGCTTCAGATAGAGGATCATGCTCCTTATTATAGCAGATCCCGTCTCAGACAGAGGATCATGCTCCTTATTATAGCAGACCCCGTCTCAGACAGAGGGTTCTGCCATTATTTTCATCAGCAGATCCTCACTTCAGATAGAGGATCATGCTCCTTATCATTAGCAGATCCTCGCTTCAGACAGAGGATCATGCTCCTTATTATAGCAGATCCTCGCTTCAGACAGAGGATCATGCTCCTTATTATAGCAGATCCTGGCTTCAGACAGAGGATCATGCCCCTTATCATTAGCAGCTCCTCGCTTCAGACAGAGGATCATGCTCCTTATTATAGCAGATCCTCGCTTCAGACAGAGGATCATGCTCCTTATTATAGCAGATCCTGTCTCAGACAGAGGATCAAGCTCCTTATTATAGCAGACCCCGTCTCAGACAGAGGGTTCTGCCATTATTTTCATCAGCAGATCCTCGCTTCAGACAAAGGATCATGCTCCTTATTATAGCAGATCCTCGCTTCAGACAGAGGATCATGCTCCTTATTATAGCAGATCCTCGCTTCAGACAGAGGATCATGCTCCTTACTATAGCAGATCCTCGCTTCAGACAGAGGATCATGCCCCTTATCATTAGCAGATCCTCGCTTTAGACAGAGGATCATGCTCCTTATTATAGCAGATCCTCGCTTCAGACAGAGGATCATGCTCCTTATCATTAGCAGATCCTCGTCTCAGACAGAGGATCATGCTCCTTATTATAGCAGACCCAGTCTCAGACATAGGGTTCTGCCATTATTTTCATCAGCAGATCCTCGCTTCAGACAGAGGATCATGCTCCTTATCATTAGCAGATCCTCGCTTGAGACAGAGGATCATGCTCCTTATTATAGCAGATCCCGTCTCAGACAGAGGATCATGCTCCTTACTATAGCAGATCCTCGCTTCAGACAGAGGATCATGCCCCTTATCATTAGCAGATCCTCGCTTCAGACAGAGGATCATGCTCCTTATTATAGCAGATCCTCGCTTCAGACAGAGGATCATGCTCCTTATTATAGCAGATCCCGTCTCAGACAGAGGATCATGCTTCTTATTATAGCAGACCCCGTCTCAGACAGAGGGTTCTGCCATTATTTTCATCAGCAGATCCTCGCTTCAGACAAAGGATCATGCTCCTTATCATTAGGAGATCCTCGTCTCAGACAGAGGATCATGCCCCTTATTATAGCAGATCCTCGCTTCAGACAGAGGATCATGCTCCTTATCATTAGCAGATCCTCGTCTCAGACAGAGGATTATGCTCCTTATTATAGCAGACCCAGTCTCAGACAGAGGGTTCTGCCATTATTTTCATCAGCAGATCCTCGCTTCAGACAGAGGATCATGCTCCTTATCATTAGCAGATCCTCGCTTCAGACAGAGGATCATGCTCCTTATTATAGCAGATCCTCGCTTCAGACAGACGATCATGCTCCTTATTATAGCAGATCCTCGCTTGAGACAGAGGATCATGCTCCTTATTATAGCAGATCCCGTCTCAGACAGAGGATCAAGCTCCTTATCATTAGCAGATCCTCGCTTCAGACAGAGGATCATGCTCCTTATCATTAGCAGATCCTCGCTTCAGACAGAGGATCATGCTCCTTAGCAGATCCCCGCTTCAGACAGAGGATCATGCTCCCTATAATAAGTAGATCCTCGTCTCAGACAGAGGATCATGCTCCTTATTATAGCAGACCCAGTCTCAGACAGAGGGTTCTGCCATTATTTTCATCAGCAGATCCTCGCTTCAGACAGAGGATCATGCTCCTTATCATTAGCAGATCCTCGTCTCAGACAGAGGATCATGCTCCTTATTATAGCAGACCCAGTCTCAGACATAGGGTTCTGCCATTATTTTCATCAGCAGATCCTCGCTTCAGACAGAGGATCATGCTCCTTATCATTAGCAGATCCTCGCTTGAGACAGAGGATCATGCTCCTTATTATAGCAGATCCCGTCTCAGACAGAGGATCATGCTCCTTACTATAGCAGATCCTCGCTTCAGACAGAGGATCATGCCCCTTATCATTTGCAGATCCTCGCTTCAGACAGAGGATCATGCTCCTTATTATAGCAGATCCTCGCTTCAGACAGAGGATCATGCTCCTTATTATAGCAGATCCCGTCTCA